>CAWUFW010005198.1:0-1381742 GCA_963921515.1 Calotriton arnoldi | reverse complement strand
GCCAGCCAGATATCCCACCATGGAACGTGCTTGCATTGCAGGGAGTGTAAGTTGTCTCTCAGGATGTCAGTCAGTGGTGTCCTGCTGTTTGTTGGTGCACAGTTGCCAGCAGGGCCTTGTGCTCCCCACAGCAGTAGCCAGTGTCAGCCATCTTGTGAGTCCTTCTCCACTCCCTGTGATGTGAGCATGGTTCAGGGTGGTGTTGATGGGCCAGTTGTGAGGCTGAGCAATGTCTGTGACTACGACTCCCATCATGCTATTGCCTCCACCCCCTTCCCAGCATGCCCATGCTTCCTTCCTTTTGACTCTGCTTCCCTGTGGGGTGGGCTGGCTGTGCTGACAGGATGGCTGGGAGTGTTGTCCTGGCAGTTGTTTGGCTAAGAGTCCCAAGAGTGTCCCTGTGCTTCACACAACATAAGCCAGGGTGGTGGTTCTTTGTGGGATCTTGTGTTAGGATGGAGGGCATTGCATTCTACCAGGTGGGTACTGTGGAGTTTGTGTTGGGGGGGGGGGTGTGAGGGGAGGTGCTGGTGACTATGGTCAGTGCTGCAAGTCCCCCTTCCCACCCAGCCAGCCAGCCAGATATCCCACCATGGAACGTGCTTGCATTGCAGGGAGTGTAAGTTGTCTCTCAGGATGTCAGTCAGTGGTGTCCTGCTGTTTGTTGGTGCACAGTTGCCAGCAGGGCCTTGTGCTCCTCACAGCAGTAGCCAGTGTCAGCCATCTTGTGAGTCCTTCTCCACTCCCTGTGATGTGCGCATGGTTCATGGTGGTGTTGATGGGACAGTTGTGGGGGGCAATATGTGTGACTGCGACTCCCATGATGCTATTGGCTACACTGACTTGGCCAGCATACACAGAATTCCTTCCTTTGAGTGGTCTTCACTGTGTGTTGGTGTTGTTGTGGTGGCTACATGTGTGGATGTGTTTGTTGGTTCTATTTGTGCCACTGCCTAGCTGTAGTTGTGGTTGTGTTTGTACATGTGTTGGCACAGTTGGATGTGACTTTTTTGATGGCATGTGTTGTGTTTCTCTGACTGACATACACATTTTGGGATGATTCTGTTCTGGTTGCTGTGTGATTGCTATGAGTGCATGGTTTGACTCTCCCCTTGACAGTGATGTGTGTGTGTTTTGTGGCAGTATATTGTGTACATTTGTTGTGTACTCACCAGGCTCTGGGATGTCCTCTAGTCCATATATGCTCACTGGCGGTAGGATGGCCCGCACCTTCTCCTCCCAGGGCCTGAGGTATATTGGCTTGGCAGGAGGGCCACTGCCGGTGTGTTGGCTGTTGATGTAGTCTTGCTTCAGCAGTTTCCGTACCCTCCTGCGCACGTCATACCACCTGTTCTGGATGTCGGTCTTTGTGCGCCGACATGGTGATTGGGCGTTCACCCTGTTGATGATCCTCTCCCACATCTTGGTTTTCTGCGACATGGGGGTCTGTTGGACCAATGTGCCAAACAGCTGTGGCTCTACCCTGAGGATCTCGTCTACCAGGACTTCCAATTCACAATCTAGGAACTTGTGATTCTTCTTGGGGGGCATGGTGATGGGTGGTGATGGTGGGTGATGTGTGTGTTGGTGTGCAGGTGAGGGTGTGTGGGTGTGTGTTGTGCTGGGTGTATGTGAGGTAGGTATTTGTTGGTGTGCTGCTGGTGTGTGGCTTGTGTGAGGGATGAGCTGTGGGTGTGTGGTTGCTTTCTCTTGGGTGCTGGCAGTGGAATGGCATTTGCAAAGGCTCATGGTAGTGATTTGTGTCCTTTATATAGGTGGAGTTGTGGGTGTGTCTTTGTTCTCTGTCCCCACCCCCCCAGTATTTATTGGCTTGGTAATTGCTTGTTTGGCCTTTTTTTGGTTGATTTTTCCTTTGTGCTGTTTGTGTATGTTGGAAACGTTCTTGTGACCGAGTCGGACCGTGCATTGGTCTCGTACGGTGTTTTCCGTTTCGTTCACGCTGTGTTTGTGCAGTTTTGTATGCTGCGTACGCGTCGGTCGCGGTGTATTGTGTTGCTTCGGCTCGGTTTTGTATGCGTGTCGGTCGTACGGCTTGTCCTCCGTCCGACTCGGTCGTGTTTTCGCGCCTTGCATCGTACTTTGCGGGTTGGAGTTGGCGGGTACGATTCGGTCGGATTTGTTCCGGGTGCGTGTCGGTCGGTTGGATTCGCGTGTTTTTCCGGCCGGATTGCTATTTTCCGAGCGGCTCGGTCGGTCGGCTTGGTTTCCTGACGTGTCGGTCGGATTTATCGCGGCTTGCATCGTACTTGGCGTGTCGGGCGCCACTGGTACGTGTCGGTCGGTAATTTTTCCGGCTCCGAGTCGGTCGGTGCTTTTTCCGGCCCGAATCGGAATCGACCCCAAAGTATTTCCCTTCACTGTCAGCGATAGCTGTGCCAATCATGCTTTGTCAGGCTAAAAATTATTTTTACTCTTTATATCGGCAGACACACAGCAGCTCGTCAGAAACTATAACAAAACAAGCATTGACAAAGCCAAAAGACTGGCAGCCATTGCCAGATGTTTTGGCTTTGCCAATACTTGTTTTTCAGTGGTATTAACTTTTCTCTTGGATGCACGGAGATGCCTTACAGAGCCGGGAAAGGAGGGTTAGTGCGTCAGGATGTGGTGTGTTATACAAGCACTAAGTGGGGGGGTCAAAAAAGTTACTGCCCTTTATAACTAGAATTAAGGTGTGATTGGCCCCATTGTCCTTTCCCAGCAGTTTGTTGAATGGCTACCCATCTTTTCGGCTACATCTCCTTAAGCTGTGCTGAATAATGGGAGGGTAGGCAGATAACAACCACTATAGGCTGTAGGACAGCACCATTGTCTGTTACCGGATGATCACTGGTACATCGCTACAATATTGAGAATGGACAACTTGTTCGTAAATTAAAATTCATAGGCCTGGCAACTGTGGTTAATACTGCACACACTTCTCTTCAGCACCCTTTGTTTTGACTTGCCTATAGAAACAGCAGTTGATGCCGCTCCGCTTTCTTATTATACTAGGGATAGTATACCCAAGTATATCAAATTCAAAGCAGGACACAGGGTGTTGAAGGATGTTTCTCTGTCTTACCTATCCAGAGAATAGCATCAGAGTCTAATGAACCATTAAATATAAGGGGGTTACCCTGTGTCCCTCAGAACCTGGGTATGCAGTTATGACCTACAAAGAGTTCTGTCAGGTGAACGAAATCTCCTCAAGGGGAATTGTTAAATAATGTTTTTCATTAAACATTAAAAGGGTCTATAAATGATCCCTCAAGCGTGTGTGAAACTTCTCCTGACTCAAATAACACAAATCTTTAAAGAAAAATGATTTACAAAAACACTGACACAACACAACCATTAACTTGTTTTAAATATTATTTTTCAAATATCAAAACATGTATATCTATCTCGTTTCATATTTCTCTTTTCAACGGCTGTCCAGCGAACATAAAGAACAATACATCACATTAACATATACATAGTGAAAATCTCCGGTGATCACATACACAGACATTTAAGGTCTCATGTTTGTGTATGTGATCACCGGGAGATTTGTGATCTCAAACTGTGATTTGATCCTTTCCCACACTGGAAATGGTTGTAAAGTTACCTCAGTCAAAGGCAAGAGTAACTCCCATTCCAGAATGGAAAGTGTAATGGATCACCCCCACATTTGCTGAGTGTGTAGAGGAAGAGCTTTTTCCAAAGGGACAATGGTTTCCCACAGAGAAATGAAAAAAAAAGTGCAGGTGTCGGGAGCTGAAATATACCTAAATGCTTTCCAAATGCATGGTGATGCTTGGACTGTTGAGCTGCACACGATAGGCCCTATTCACAAAGTTATTTCAGCCAGAAACATGTATGTATATGCTATTTCTATAGCGCCTCTATTTACGCCGGCCAATAATTCATAAAATGCAGGAGTTACTCCCATTCCAGGGTGGGAAGTGGAACGGATATATGATATAAATTTGTATAGCGCAAAGAAATGTCCAAGAGTGTCAAGGCGCCGATTGCCAATCCCAACAGTATACCTGCCCATCTCCCAATCAAAAGGGGAGAGTAGTCAGTCGCACAGAAAAGAGCCAGGTTTTCAAGGCCTTCCTGAATGGCATGTAAAGCTTTGGTCTGGTCAGGTGTATTCCATAACTTGGCCTCAGCAAACGAAAAGGCTTTGCCTCCCCATCTCTTCCTGCGCACTTTGGGGGTGACCACAAGGTTGTGGCTTGCAGATCGAAGGCGTTTACTTGGTGAATACAACTGAAACATGGATTTGATTCCTTAAGGACTTGCACTATAAAGTGCTTTGTGAACAATACACATAGCCTTGAAGGTGACCCGCTTCTGTACAGGGAGCCAATAAAGATTGTGCAGTCCTTTAGAGACTGACAAGTATTTGGGAATACCTAGTGTAAGCCTGGCTGCTGCATTTTACACCACTTGTAATTTAGCAAGAGTTGTCTTGATGTTGTCCAGGTAGAGCGTTTTGCAGTAATCAATCTTAGATGTAATTAATGCCAGGGCCACCTGTTTCTGTACATGGGAAGGGATCACTCCCACATTTGGTGAGTGTGTAGACCAAGGAATTTCTCCAAAGTGGAAATATTTTCCCTGCAGAGAAATTAAAAAAGCAACATTTGCACAGGTAGCTCTATTCTTCATGGGGAATTCTAGATCCCCCTGGAGAGGTTACATGACTTTCCAAAAACTATGCCTGAAACCCTGTATCTAGGGCAGCACTTCTTGTAGACTTCTGGGAATGTTTGTGACTAGAAATAAAACTGTTAATGTATGTTCAGATAGAGCTATAGCTCTCCTACCATACTTTCCTGGAGTGTTTTTTGTGAATGGGGTGCCATTTGAGCTGTTGCAGATCATGCAGATCTTATTTGTGACTAAGGGGCCTGCTTGTTTTTAGGGTAGTCACACGTATGTGATGCACAATGTTATAGATTTTGGGCTTTCCCTTCATAAATCAGTCCCATTCTTGTTACAGATCAGTAAATCAGGTCTAGGTCTATTATACAAGATTGAGGAGACTCAATATTCCGTTAATCTGTTTAGAAATTGTACATTAGGTAGAAATCGTACAATAATATCAAGAAACCAAGACAGGACATAGGTTATTTCAAACACTCGGAATCACAGGCATAATGGTATATGTAGCATTAACGTAGAGAAGCATGTGTCAATATATATACATTGTGCTTCAGATTTTGGAACACACAGAACCACAGAAGCAGACATGTCTTCCGCGATTCCTACCACCAGGATTTTAACATCTTCAACGCCCACTGCTTCACCTGAGAGCACGTCTGACCTCAGTGGGCTGGAACGTTCTTCAGCCACAACAGGAACGCCAGAGAGCAGTTCAATTGGAACAGCAACTCCAGAAGAACCCACACTAACACGTGACACATCAGCTGTTGAAGACTTTTTAGGTTAGTAACATGAACTTGAATCAAACGTCTGATGAGAATCCCTGCTAACTGAGCACGGTGTTGCATGGTGCCAAACTACTAGAAAAAACATGCAAACTAACCAGCCAAAATGAATGCAAGACTGGGCAAATCATTTTTCCATACTCATCTAGTACACTAACACTTCCGTAAAAGCAACTCCAAGTATCAAAGGCAAGTAAAGTGAAAATAGATGTTCTTTATCCATCTTCCATCATTGTACACCGCTGTCATCCTACATTTCTTCCTTTACAATTGCATGACAACTCTTATTAATCACAGTCTTCCAAAGTGATCAGAACACCACAATAAATAAATAAATATTCACTTCCTATTTTCTGCTGCATTTCAGAGTCATAAATGCCATTCATAGAGATGAGTTGTCTTAATGACTATGAACACTGATTGGGAAACATTGTTCTAATTGTTGTTGGACACAATCATAGACAATGTGAGTAATGCAAAATTACAGGATTTCATTTGTAAAAAAATGAAATATGTGCAAAGGCTTAGAGTTCTTTTAAAGACTACAGCACTGGCAAAGCTGATGAATGCTGTGGTGTACAAATACCAAGGCTACTACTTAGTTGCGATTCCAAATCTTGCCTCTTTCTTCCACCACCCTACATTTCTTGCCCCTTATCTTACTCTTGCTTTGTGAATGCTTTTTTATTTTTCTTTCTCTATTTTCTGCCGAGGGTCTCTAGGCCATGTAACCATTCAGTATCACATTCAACTAATATTTTGCATATGCATACAAAATAAGACCATAGTTTTGTCTCCACATCCTAATAGTTACTGTTGTGGCACACCTGCTCTGCATTTATAAAATGGCCATTCATTGTCTCCTATTTTGAATCTGTGATTGTTTCACAATCATTGCAAGATGATTTTGAAAGGTCGCAATGTAGTCCGATGTTTACATTTGTGTTTGAATGAGATACAAACGTATATGTGACAAGATGTGATTGATAGATTTAGGTATACAAATTCCACAAAATCATATCTGTCCAAAATGTTACCACTCTTCACATATATAAACATAAACCCGCAAATTAAAATTACAAATACTGCAATTATAGCTTGGGGGCCAAGGAAATAATTTGAAATAAACATTGCATACAACATTGTACTCAGTGTCAACAAGAACCAGGTAGGCCTCCAGGCATCGCAATATGCCTCCATAGTCTACTTAAAAGTAAGAGGTCATTAAAAGAATCTGTTTCCTCTCTTTTGATAAGTCTGTGTTTATTTATCAGGAATTGTACTTGAAAGCATATCATCTGCCTCCAAACCCTCTACACTGTAATCTGTTTCCTCCCATTACGTTTTGTTTTAAGTTGGCGACAGGGGCTTGGCTTTACTCCAATACTTCTCAAGCAAGTCACAATTTCTTCAAGATGTTTAATATCTGCACTTCTTTGTTGACAGCATCGACTCATATATGGATGAGATACAAGGGGGGGCATATTTATAAGGGAATGGCGGAGCGTGGCGGTAAGCACAAAATGCTAACACCATGTTCCGCTATTCCGAAAACGCAGGGATGCGCCATATTAACAAAGATACAGCACATCCCTGCTTTTCCCCTAGCGCTGGCGCTAGATTAAGCTGCCTAGCGCCAATGCAGGCACCCTTGCACCATAGTACAAGGGTGCCTGCGTTGGGGAATGATTGTTTAAGTGCAGGAAGGTGTCCCTTCCTGCACATAAACAATCACAAATGGCGATTTGAAACTTCTATGTGTGCTGCACTGTGCAGCACACATAGAGGTTGCAAATCGTCATTTTTTAATGATTCTTTATGTGCAGGAAGGGACACCTTCCTGCACATAATCATTCATGGCATTTTGCTGTTTCTATGTGTGCTGCACAATGCAGCACACATAGAAACAGCAAAAACAAGGAGAAATAAAGCATTTCTCCTCGTTTCGCCATGTTAAGATCAGGTTTTCCCTGGTCTTAATTTTGGTGCTGCCTCCT
This sequence comes from Calotriton arnoldi, assembly GCA_963921515.1. Classification (NCBI taxonomy): domain Eukaryota; kingdom Metazoa; phylum Chordata; class Amphibia; order Caudata; family Salamandridae; genus Calotriton; species Calotriton arnoldi. The sequence continues at coordinate 1,374,301 of CAWUFW010005198.1, read as the reverse complement.
TTTTGCACCACCCTTGTAAATAGGGGGTCAGCGTCGAAATCAGTTGGTGTTGTGGCGGAACGCCCATCGCAACACCCATTGCCCACCCCTTTCACGCTAAGTATAGCGTGAAAGGGTGCCTTATTTACAAGGTGGTGTGAATCCACGTTAAGTGGCTTAACGCCACCCCTAAATAAGGTGAAGCCCCTCTCGCAACAGGAACATTGTTAAAACTGACGTTCCTGTGGCGATAGGGGCTTGTAAATATGCCCCAAGGTTCATTATACTGAACTCTCATCTGGCTTTTGTCTTTATCTGTCACCCTACAAACATGGGAAGAGCTACCTAGATATGTCTATCAGTGCTTACATTGGGTTTTATTGTCCAATTGCACAATGTTTTGTTTCAATAAAGATGTTGATATAGACAAATATGTACTATCTGCACCCAATGAGAGAGGAGAATCTGCCTCACTTTATTTTCTTAAAATTGTATACATCCACCACTATGCTTGATGACTGAGGCCTGAAAGATTTAATCCCAATGCCTTCACAGAAATATTTATTTGATGAACGGCAGGAATCCTCCATGTGTTCCAACAATAGGGTAGTTTGACTACTCCTGAAGCATCGAGTTATTAAAACTAGTGGAATGGTTGTAACCTCCTAAGAAATGCAGTAATATGAAGCTTAACAGTTTTTACTCCTTGCAAGGCAAACCCATCTTTCCGAGGTTGGTTAATTGAGTACCATAAATTAGAATATATGAACATCTGTTAATTACAGCACTCAGAAACGTCAGAGGTGTTGCATGAAGCACTACATAAAAAGAAGTACCATTAATCCTATTATCATTACCTGCCGGGTAACAGCAGCTTGCTAATTGGTTACACACCTTTTATGGGCGGTTGTCTTTTGCACAGGGCCATAATACAGGGTTAAGAAAATAATCACTCATAATCAATATGTGACAAAGATCACTGTGTGAGTCCAAAGTCTGAATGTTTTATGCTTGGAGGCAGGCAGTCACAAATCTCAATATGCATGTTTTGGATACAAAAATCCATTAAGTTATCTCCCATTACTAGTGTTATACAAACTTGTATATAACACATGAGGGTATCACATTGCTTTACAAGTTCAGGGCAAGTAGAATTATTCTGGTGGTGAATATACAGTTATTGAGATGGGTAGCAAAAGCAGCTGGCAAATTCTACAAATCCTGTACATGACCAATCTTGCTCTTCTGCATGTGAGATGCTGATGCGAATGAGAGAAGGGGTGGGTTGGGGATTGTTGAGGGGCCACAGGAGTAATCATAGAAGATCAATTGAAGTATTCACTAATCTAGAAGAAAATTAATTTTTCCAGTTTGTACTATTGGTGATTTTGCACTTGTATTTAAAAGAGATTCATTTACATTTTGATGAGCACATTGTAACTAGGCAAGCACAGGCAAACATCAAGTTTAGAATATAAACTAGAACAGATCACTGTCTGAATATTTGCAATTTATAGAAATTATTTGAAACTGTGATCTTCAAACTGAGGAATTAAATGTTTCTACTTCTTTGCTTAACGTGGATGGAGAAAATGGTGACTAATATTTTAGAGATTGTAATTGTTAAAATAGTTCATACTATTACTAAATTATAAATGAACTGAGTAAACACCGAAAGGCTTGGAGTTCTGAGACTATCGGGGGAGGCCACCAAATCAACCTAAAAGAACAGAAAAAGTATGCTTAGTTTACCAAGACAAAAATGCTTTTAAAGCCTTTCTGATGGCCACAAGACTTTCACTCACTCTAAGATGAAAAGGCAGTCATTTCCATAACTTCACAACACATGTTGAACAGTGTCACCTTGGCATGGTTTCTCTTGAACTGCCCAGGCTGAATTGTAGGGTTGCAAGAGATCATCAATCTCTGTTGTTTCTAATCTGCTTAAACATGTGATGGGTGACAAAGAGATGCTTGAAATGACCCGTCTGCTCAACCACATCCAGTCTCTCTGTGCCTCTGAAACATGGCCAAAGTTTTAGACATTCCAGGCTCTTAACTGCGATTTTCTGCTCTCTTTGTTTGAAGGGATGACATAAGATGAGCCAGCAGACCCAGGTACGTGTCAAGACACAGAAGCTTAGCAATATCTTCACAGAACAATACTATGAAATTCTCACTATGAAAGTAGGTGCTATGGAACTCCCTTCCTGCAGTGGCGGCTGCTGCGGAATGGGGGTGACAGGGCATGGGATGAAAAATAAAAATAAAGATCACTTACCTGTTCACATCCCATGCTTCTCGTCGTTCTCTGCTCTTCCTCGCTCCCGGAAGCAGGAAGCACCTCGGCTCCCCTAAGCCAATCAAGATGCTGCTGTCACCATGACAGCAGCGTCGTTATTGGTCTAAGCGCTGTGGTTAGGCACTCAGACGGGGACTGCAAGCCTGTGCATGATCTCCACCCAGGCTGTGCATTACAACCTGGTGGAGAACATGCTAAGTACGCATGACTGTTTGCCCGGCCCAAGACGGCCGGCCAAACCGCCATGCGCACTTAAGGTTCATATACCACGCCTCCTCCTGCACTGTGACAGAAATCCAGCTCCGCCCCTCCCAACCTGGCTCCGTAGAGAAATAGAAAATGATAATAACATCCTGTTATTATCAATTTATTTTTCCTTTGTTGCATTGCTCAGAAGCAGTGGGCAAACACTCCTCCAGGGGAACAGTCAGAACATGGTGGTCTGAACCACGAGTATTCCGACTCCGCAAGCCCTACTACCCATGCCTTAACCACGCATGTGTGTGGTTAAGGCAATGCACGGTAGGGCTTGCAGACGGACGGAAGTAGGAAGAGATCGCATTGAGGTAAGTGGGGCTGGGGGGTGAGACGGGGTACTTTGGTGGGCTGGGGGAGTCGGGGTTGTTTTGTGGGCTGAGGGGTGGGTTGGAGTTATTTTAAGTGGGGCTGGGGGGGTCGGGGTTGTTTTGTGGGCTGGGGAGTGGATCGGGGTTGGTTTGAGTGGGGGTGAGTCGGGGTACTTTTGTAGGCTGGGGTTGTGCTGGGGGCTGGGTCGGAGTTATTTAAAGTGGGGCTGGGGGGTGGGTTGGGGTACTTCTATGGGCTGGGGGTCGGGGTTGTTTTGTGGGTTGGGGTGGGTCGGGAATGTTTTGTGGACTGAAGGGCGGGTTGGGAATGTTTTGTGGGCTTGGGGGTGAGTTGGGAATGTTTTGTAGGCTGGGGGGTGGGCTGAGGGTAGTGTAGCTACGGACAGATGGAAGCAGGAAGATATCTGTGGTGAACTGAGTGGGGCTGGGGGGTGGGTCGTGGTAGTTTTGTGGGCTGGGGGGTCAGGTAGTTTTGTGGGCTGGGGGAATGGTCAGGGGGTAGTTTTGTGGCCTGGGGGGGGGTCAGCTCCGAAAGTAGAGATGTCAAGGTTGAAAGACACGCTAAACACTGGTGAAAAGAAACACTTCACTTTCACTATGAAGTTCATTTAGTAACTGCATCTGGAGATTTGCGGAAATTAAACAACCCGGAAATATGAGTTAAAAAAATAAAAGTTATCAAATGGCTTTAGTGCCATGAAGAGCTGTTAAATAAATGCTTTGTTTATTATAAAAGGTGTGGTTTGCATTTTGTTCATGTGCATGCGCCATGAAACAGTACAGCTCAAACATAAAAAAAAACAGGAAACAACAATCTCGTCAAAGCCAAGGGAGAAATGGGTAGGGAGAATAACATTGAATAATCTATCAGCGTGGCAGAGGCCGCTGACTAGGCAACCCTTTAGAGGGTACATACAAGCAGTAACGCTATACAGCCCTGTCCGGCCTCAGGACCATTTTCTGCTTTAAATCTACAGAATTAAATGACAGTTCTCAAGTTGTTCTTACCTCACAATGAATGGTAGCTGCAGAGATAGTCGCATTGCAGATATTGGCATAATCTACCTAGCAACTGATGGTTGCAGCACGCTGATTGGTTGAGATTATATCAGGTTTTTTTTTCTTGCAAACTCATTTAGTACCTTTTTCAGGTAAGGGAAATACACTGGGTTTCAATCTTAATTTACTATATACTTTTATTCGTCTTTTTTTATTCATGACTTCCACGGTGAGGCAATAAAACGTGAAACAGGTTCGACTAATGACTGAAGTCATTTTATCCTGAAGCCATGACGTGTACATACTGTGCCCCGATCCCCTGTAATCTCAGCGAAGAGGAACGCAAAGGCTGCCAGGGAGATAGGCACCACTGCAACGTTCTGTGATTCTGGCCAAGTTTCTTCAAATCCACATAAAATGTTACTTCTCTTTACTGCTTTCTTCAAAGAAGTATGTATTCACCAGTTGTCTGTTAAATACAAGTGATCTCCAGACCTGTATGAAAATTGTTCTGTGAGACCAACTGTTCGTAAACTGGTACACTCAATTGTTCTTATTACAAGTGGGATTTGCTCCCATTTGAAGAATGATCTTTAGGAGCAGCATTATCATGTGGCATGTACGCCATGAAGGATAACAGGAAACCACAGGAGCGCGCACGTGCCGAAGCAGCCAAGAAGGTAAATCTGTAGTGGGGGTGGTTATTTAGGGTATTTGATGACAGTGGGGAGCAATGACAGTGTGGCCCTGGCTCTACCACCCTCCCTCCTCCAATGAGCGGCCGGCAGAGCCCTAGGAAGGAAACAAAGACAATAAAGGCTCGTATGTAGCCACTCAAATGATCGCATGTGTAAACTACAAATGCCACCACATAAGCCCGTTGTCGTAAATAAAAAAAATAGTGCGTACAAAGTAACCTAAATAAAAAAAAGAGTAAGACCATATGCAATAGGAGCAGTCTGCATGGGAGGTTCCGAAACACCAAAAGAGGGACTAATTAAGCAATTCATCAAACAAAAGCAGGCATTTCTGAAGGGCACTTATATGAACCAATCAAAAAGATGGGAGGTGCCCTAAGCTCACATTGTAGATACAGCATGTTTCGAAGAGACAACACATGCGCTGCCTTGTTGAGACCTAAAGAATAGAACAGAAAGCAAACAATAAGTACAAGCAATCACAGGAAAAGTTACTTACCTTCAGTAACTCCTTATCTGGTAGAGACATGATCTAGCCACAGGTTCCTTACCTTAAAATATCCCAGGCATCAGGCTGGATCCAGAAGACATTTGCTCGAACAATACCCTTGCGTGCCGGTAGGTGGCGTTTGTCGGCTCCACATGATGTCATTGGCATCGTCTGTGCCAGAAGTGACATTTGCGTCACCTATATAGGCGCTACCTCGGCGCGCTGACATCAGTTACTTTTCACGACTTCCCACGCCAGGAGCGCGGAGCCATGAAGTGCACTGACAGTGATGTGATTAGAACAAGGGCCCTGAAAGGGATCATCCCTAACCCTAAAAAACTGTCTGCAGTGCGGGGAGGATGGGCGGGTCAGTAAGGAATCTGCGGCTAGATCATGTCTCTACCAGATAAGGCACTACCGAAGGTAAGTAACTTGTCTATCTGACTGACACATCTAGCCGCAGATTCCTTACCTTAGAATAGATACCGAAGCAATGCCATCCCCAAAGGAGGGACTGCGGAAAAGTTTAGACCAGGAAGTCCTGCAGGACAGAGCAGCCAAAAAGGCTGTCCCTGCAGACTTGACTGTCCAGGCAATAGTGCTTAGTGAACGTGTGCAGTGATGCTTACATAGCTGTCTGACAAATGTCAAGGACTGAAACACCATGTTGCATCGCTGTGGTCGCAGCCTTTGCTCTGGTGGAATGAGCTTTTAAGCCTTTTAGGGGCTGTTTCTTGGCCAGAGCATAGCAAATTTTGATGCTGAGGATGACTCAGCACAAGATAGTTTTTTTCTACACCGCACGACCTTTCTTTGATACAACGTACCCCACAATGAGTTGGTCGTCCAGCCAGCAAGTTGATGTGGAGTCTGGATTCCGCTGGAGACCAGAATCCTCTGATCTCTACCTCTCCCAGATGGCTGCCCCATCCCAGGAGTGACACATCTGTCACTATTGTGTGTTCTGGTAGGGGTGGGGGTAGGGGTAGGGAGAGGGGTCTGCCTCTGACCTAATCGTGGTTGGTCAGCCACCACTGCAGATCCTGTGCAGTTACCTCAGAGATCTGGACCGTGTCAGACAGGTTCCCCTGATGCTGTGCTCACTGGAACTTCAGGTCCCACTGCAGAGCCCGCATATGCCATCTGGCATGTGTCACTAGTAGGATGCAGGAGGCCATGAGGCACAGCAGCCTCAGTCAGACTCACCGAAATCCAGGATAGAGGATGAAACATCGGTATCGTAGCCTGAATATCCTGGACTCGCCTCTCGGAAGGATAGGCCCAAAACTGCACCGTGTACAGAACTCCAATGAAATGGATCATCTGAGAAGGAGTCAGGTGTGACTTCGGCACATTGATAGTGAACCCCAGCGAAAGCAGGAGACATGCCGCAGTCTGGAAGTGGGAGAGGACAGTCTGGGGTGAGCTCGTCTTTAACAGCCAGTGATCGAGATAGGGGATGGCTGGCACTCCTGATCTGCGGAGGTGAGCGGTGACCACCACCATCACCTTGGTGAACACCCGAGGCGCCCTGGTAAGGCAAAGGGCGTCCTACAAGTCCAACACTACCATCCAGTCTCTGGGGTCTAGGGCAGACAAGACCTGAACCAGAGTGAGCAACTTGAACTTTTCCTTTTTGAGAAAGTAGTTGAGGGCTCGTAGGTATAGAATAAGACAAAGGCAATTATCCTTTTTCAGGACCATAAAGTAGCGGGAATAGCACCCATAACCTACTTCTGGCAGAAGAACCCTCTGTATGGCTCCTTTGGCCAAGAGAGTCCTGACTTCCTCCTGAATCAAGGCCAGGTGGTCCTCCGTCAGCCAGTAGGAGGTATGGAGGGAGGGCTAGTCTCGAAAGGTAGGAAGTAGCCCGTTCGGACTATCTGAAGAACCCACTTGTCCGATGTGATTTGTTGCCAGTTGTGGAGTTGATGGCAGATCTTGCCACCAACCGGCCGCCGATGATCTTGAAGGGCCGGACTAGGAAGGTTTAGAGGCTGCAGGGGGAGGAGTAGACTTACTGGACCTCTGGCCGCCTGACCCATGGGGTCGAAAGAAGCCGCACAGAGGTTGCTGAACTTGTATTGTCTTGTTGCTGGGATTTGGCTGGCGTGGCTGAACCCCCCTTCTGTGGCCACGAAAGGGACAAAAAGCAGACTGCGGAACAGATGGTCACCGAGAGTCCCAAGGACTTGGTCATAGCCTGTGATTTCTTAAAGTGCTCCAGGGCCATTTCTGCCTGCTTTCCGAAGAGACGGGTGCCATCAAAGGGCTTGTCCATAAGGGAAGCCTGGAGATTCCCAGAAAAGCCAGAAGTTCTCAGCCAGGTTTGGCGCTGAACAGCCACTGTTGATGACATTGAGTCGGTGGTGTCCAGCCCACAACGAATGGTGAACTTGGCTGCATCCCTCTCGTCTCATCCCGCTTAGGAGAGAAAGGCCCAGGTCTTTTCAGGGACCTGTGGCAGCACTTGCGCAACCGTTTCTTACAAGGAGTGGGCGTAATGGCCCAATAGGCATGCAGTGTTCACTGACCGCAATGCAAGGCTGGCGGAAGAAAACATTTTCTTGCCCCAACTATCTAGCCTCTTGGATTCCCTGTACAGGGGTGCAGAAGGTAACGCCCTCTGTGAGGAAGAGGCTTGGACCACCAAGCTCTCGGGGTAGGGTGGTTGGTGAGGAATTTTGGGTCGCATGGTGCAGGGCGATAGTCCAATTCACGGAAGCCCATGTGCTTGGACCAGGTTCCCAGAAGGACATCAGTCAAGGCCTCGTTAAAGGCAGGAGGGGTTCTGAGAAGGAGACACCCAGCTGCAGGACCTCTGTCAAGATGCTCGTCTTGACTTTCACTGATGGGAGCTGAAGGTCCAGGACCTCGGCTGCCCTTCTCACCACCATAGCATATGAAGATCCCTCCTCTGTAGCCACGGTAGGGGGAGAAAGCAGGCCAGAATTTGGGGAGGTATCCAGTCCACTGGCCTCACCCAATTCTTCATACCAGTCCATTTCGTGCTCAGGCCAGTCTTGTAAAGGGCCCAGCGACCCCTCCCATTCCTCCTCCATTTCTAGCCCTTCAAAATAAGGCTGAGGAACCGATCTAGAGCCCAAGGGTGTCATTGGCTCCAGATTCGGTGTTGGTAGGCACCAATCCTGCTCCGGGTCGTCGGGGATAAGAATGGGACTGGCGGCACCGGGAATGCCGGTGGCATCTGGAGTCTCGGCGTGGGTGGTGGTGCCGGGGATGGTTGCAGGGGCATGACCGGCACCGGTCTGGATCCACCACTGGATCCATTTGGGGGCATCCGCAACGGGGCCGGAGCTGCCGGTGCAGAACCTGATGGCGCCCTCTCTGAACCTCCGGGACCCGAAGGCGCACCAGGAGGGTCAGGTCGCCCAAACATGACACACATGGCGTCATAGAATTCCTTAAACTGGCAAGGGGTCGCTCCGGCTCCTGGAGAGGCAGGGAAGCGTGGAGCCGGCCCAAGCACAGTTTCTGCAGAACGAGGCCTAGAGCGTCAAGAATCCTCCGTCATGTCAGCCAGCGGCTGACAGGGAGAAGTGGAAGCCCGCTTCGACTTCTTGTGTTTCTTATGCCTCTTACCTGACCGACCCAACTACTTCGAGCGAGGGGACGAGGACTTACGACTCCTGGAGCAGTGCCCGGACCTTCCTCCCAACCGGCAATGAGACCTTCGGGGCGAGCGGCGTGAAGCTGAACGCCAGGCCGCAAGCAGCTTTAGGGACCACTCCCTCAAAGCATTTGAAGCCATGGCCTGGCAGTCGGAGCACGACTGAGTCGTGGTCGCGCTCCAGGCACCAGAGACAAATTAAGAGTGGATCCGTCACCGACATGGCGCGATGGCAGGGGCCGCACGGTTTGAATCCAGAAATGTTCTTTGACATTGAGGAATAAGAGTACACACCAAAAATCATCAACAAAACATCGAAAAAAGCCTGTTAAAGGTGACAGAGGGTAGCTCTCTTCACAGATCTGCGCTAGCTGGTTTGTATAGAAAGAACTGACGTCATCGCGGCGAGGTGGCACCTACATAGGTGACGCGGATGTCACTTCCAGCGCGCACGACACCGACGACGTCACACGGAGCCGACCGACGCCACCTACTGGCAGGCAAGGGTATTGCTCAAGCAAAAGTCTTCCTGATCCAGCCTGACACCTGGGATATTGTAAGGTAAAGAATCTGCGGCTAGATGTCTCTATCAGATATCCCAGTTCACTTCACTAGCGCCTCTGTGTTATAAAATAAACATTCACATTCGCAATGTATGGATTACATGAAAATCACTTAGTGTGACCCAGCAAAAACTTCCAAAGGCCAACGGTCTTCAGTCTCAGAAGTCCCAGCCCCTCTCTGTTCCTGAGCTCTGCCTTAGTAATTATCCAGTTTACGTGCAACGTTTCAGAACGAAGATAGCAGTTTTGGCAGACGTTGTACAAATTAAGTAACACTTTGATCGCTTTACTTTACCAAGAAATTACCCTCCCTTAATGAGTTTGAGTGAGCCAGTGGGCTCCAGTGCACACCAAACCCAAATACTGACAGCAACAGCCTGATATAGAGTTTGGTGGTAACTCTAAATGCTCGAGATTCTGGACTGGAACATGGAGTAGAGTTCATTAGCTGCATGTCCTATGCTATACTGTCCATCTGGTGAATGCAATACCGCTGTTTGATTCTACTCAGTATATAGTTTCCCCCAAAAACTGAAAGAATATCAGTTACCAATTAACTCTAATACAGGCTTCAGTGCAGACAAAACCTGACTGTAACGAACCTCTGTGACGTGATGTTTACCCTTTAGCAAAAGTTGCACAACACCCACTCCTGAAAAGGCAAGTCATAAAATCCACATTCAAAGAAATAGTCCAGAAATAAATGAATGGAAATAACTAACGTGTTAGAGTTTATTACCCAGGAGAGCGAATATTTCTGACATTCTCTGGCTCGAAGCTCAAAGATGTATACTGCAGGCCATCAGAGTTTTAACAGGTTGGGGGCTAGCATTATGCATCCAGATTTACTATGATTATGCATCAGAGTTGCATCACTTTTGTGGCACAGTATCGAAGAAAAATCATTTTTGCCATTTACTAAGCCACGCGAAGCCAGTTTGCATAGCTTTGTGTGATTTAGTCAATACTACTGCCCTGCGTTACTTTGCGACGGGTAAGCGCTATATGGATGGAGCATGGGCATGCCCATGCATCCACCCATGTATTTTGAAGGAAACCCAGGTTTACAAAGACTTGTAAACCTTGATTTTGATTTACGCCAAAGTGGTGCACCTACCTGACAGATGCGTAACAAGGAGAAATATCTTTATTTCTCCTTGTTACTTCCTCTTTCCATGTGGAAAAAGTAATGTGCCTCTAAGGATTGCTTTAGTGTTGGAAGCAGGGCCGAACTGGGAACGCAAACCAGCCCTGGCAATTATGTCGGACCGGCAGGTGGGGGCTCTGGTGTGAAATACTGCAGCTGCGCTTTTGTTAGAGGGGGCCGATATTGCAGCACTGCTGCAAAGCCGGCCCCGTGACAAAACTGGCCCCCGCCCTTCTGGCACACCGGGAAAACGCCGGTGCTCGCTATGGCCAGTCCAGCCCTGGCTGGAAAGTTTCCCTTCCTGCACAAAAACAATCCTGGCCATAATGCAGGCACCCTTCCACTGCGTTGGCGCTAGTCAGCACACAGTGCTCCAGCACAGGGACAGAGCAGAAATGCTCCATATCTTTGTAAACGGGGAGCATTTCTGCTCTCTCCCTTTCACACAACACACTGTGTTGCGTGATTTAATAGTAAGTGTGCCTCTCAGTCTTTTCATTCTAAATTTCTGCAGCAGCTCTTTTAAAGAATAAACATTACATTCCCATCACAACCATTTGAGAATAAGAGCAAATAACACTATGTAGGTCCAAATCATATAGTCTTCTGCTTTTTAGGTCGAGCCTAGACAGCGCATGCGCTGTCGCAAGACCTGTAGTAAACAGAATATGGAGGGTAATTTCTCCTGCCGCTTGCCATTCGTTAACTCTGGCATTGGTTTCTTAGCTGGCTTATTGTTGGCTGGCGATCAGATACGTCACTTCCGTTTATTCCGGAAGCAGCACCGCCCAATTACAGTTTTCATCCGCTTGCGTGGTTCATGTGTCTCAGAGGGGAACTTTCTTTTAGGATTTTTGTAGCCCAGCATGCTGAGTTGCAGCATGACACACTCACTTGCATACATAATCAGCACGGAGCTCGTCACGAGAGCCGCGCTGTTAATCATACATAAACAGCATGGCACTCGTCATGAGTGCCGCGCTGTTAATGGTTTCATTGTTTTCTCCACACCCCCCGCTCTCCGCTCTCACTCCCCCCTCCCTTCTTCCTCCCGTGACGTATTAGCGGCGCGTCGGCGTGAGGATGCGGCAGCTCACAGTTGTGTCCTCAGGATTATGGGGTCGTGTACCTGGAGACTTAAGGCGTTGTTGCCTGAGCAGTTGGTGCCAGGCACTTGTGTACGAGAAGCATGGGGACCCGCGGCTCAGCCTGCGATTGGAACGATGGAAGCTTCCGGATCTGGGGAATGCTGGGGTTCGTGTTGGCTGCCACGCTTTGTTTGAAGGTTTACAGCTAGGGCGTGCGTGCAGTTTTGTGTTTTCATGCGCCAACATTTAATTTCAACCATACTCTCTCAAGATGAATTTGGAACTGTGGAAGTAAACAGGGCTCATCGGAGAGGGGTCTCTGATAGAGCAATGTTTAACCCTACCTGGTTGGCACCATAGCAATCTTCTAAAATGCTTATTATTATTTATTTTTTTGCAGTTTTATATAGCGCGAACTCAACCCGAAAGTATCACACGTGTCCTAACGCTTCGTTGTTTAAAACAAAAAGTGCCTGTTCGCGTGTCCATTAACTCGGGAAGCCTAGCCGTGCCTCGCACACATATCTACGGCTGAGTCTGCAGAGCCCTGGAAGGGGTGGGCGCCTGACACCAGCCGGTGTATATATACCCTAACAACCGGTTTATTACCTGTACCTGGCTTCCGGTCCCACACGATGCCTGGCTTCCGGTCCTAAGACTTGCCAGTTTTCCAGTGTGCGAGTTGTCTGTCTTCCGGTCCTATAAGTTGTCTGCATCAATTGTGACCCCCCTCCTGACACAGCAGCCGAGACCCTGCTGACGGTGAGTGCGGACACATTATATCCAAAATATCAAAGATCATAAAACGCAGAGGGACCCGGTTTATTCCTTGCCCAGCCGCCTAAATGTTTTATAACTTGTGTTGTTTAATGTCTCCTGCTCCCCTGAAGTGCTGAACCCTCATGAAGAGGCCCTTGTGGTGAGGATGTAACTCATGCGGTGCCAGCCCATCCTGTGGGAACAGTTGCACATTTTAGTTTTGCAGAAAGCAGTGTTTCTCGTCTGCTGGGCATCTTTGTATCCCTTTTGTCTTCTCAGGTTTTATTAATTTCACAGCTTGGCATGTGTTAACACTGCCTCCACTGAAACGGACTTAAGAAATGCTGCAACAATGTTGTGGGCTTTATCTCTTTGGCTGTGTGTGTGCGCGTCAGTCTCCATGTGTGTCTTTGTATTTTCTTTTTTTTGCTGATGCTGGTTTCGAGCATTTAATTTTGGGGTATGGATACTAATAGTGTGAGCTCTGTGTGTGTGTTTTTTGCTTTATATGTGTGATTATGTGTAAGCTCTAGACGTGCTATAAGTTGACAGTGTGTAAGGTGTGATTATGTGTGTGTGAGTGCATACTGCGTGGTACGTGGTTATGTTTCTGTGCGTGAGGTGTCTGTATGTATCCTCTGTGGTATGTAGTTGAGTGTGCATCATCTGTTGTAAAACTTGCTTTTTTGTGAGAGTTAAACAGAATGATTTGCCAAAAAGCGAACCATGTGAAATATGATGTTTTTTTGTTTTTTTTAACAGCACAGTGAAATTGATCAAAAAAATCCTCCTGCATCCACTCTGCAGGCAAACTAGACAAGTATTTGTAATGCAATAGGTCTCGCATTGATGAGAGTATGAGCTATTGGCATTTTAAATCACAATGCCTTTTATTTATTTGCTGTTTTTAAAACAGATAAATAAAAGGCATTGTCATTTACAATGCCAATAGCTTAAACTCTCGCAAATGCGAGACCTATTGCATTGCAAATGCTTGTTTAAAATACTGCTCCTGCAAACATGAGTAGTCTCATTTTCACTTTGATTGGGTATGTGATTGAAGGGATGTGATTGAAGGGGTATAAATTTATATGGGAATATGCAGTTTGAGTTAATCGGAAGCTTCTAATTTATGCAAACTAATTGCTTATGGTATAGTCTTTAAAAGAGCTGCTGCTGGAGTTCAGCATCAAAAGTCCTAATTCATAATGCCAGGCTCCGTATCTTTTAAGAAATTTCGATTCTCTCTTCATATCAATTCGAGAATTGCCATTCTCTAGAACTAAGTCACTGAATACTAAAAAAGCAGCTGACAAAGACTTCTACAAAATAGTCCTGTTGATTAGCAAAGTTGCACCCCTGTGGTCTCCTTTTATGTTCTCATCGCTCATTGTACGATCAATAAAATGTATTGCTTCTTGGTTAAACTGAATTGTATGATAAACTCAAAACTTCTGCCACCTCTTCCCTGGCCCATGCCCTTTCCCGCATAGATAAATAAATACCAGTATTTGTAAAGCGCGAACAATTACCCCAAAGGGTGTCAAGGCGCTGGGGGCCGTCGGGGAGATTAAGCGAGCTATTGCCCAGAGTCACATGGTGCTGGGCTAACCTGCCGCCGGTGCCGGGGATCGAACCGTGAGCCCCGGTGTTCCGGAGTCAGCCGCTCTGGCCGACTTTGCCTGGAGCACAAGATAACTAGTTATGTGGTTTCTCTTCTTCAATCTTCTGGACTTCGCAGTGGGCCAGATGGTTGCATCAATCTCCTTTGATAATGACTTAAGAAGAAACTAGGTAAATGACCAAAACCACATAATAAAAGATACAAAATTTAAGATTTTGAACTTTCCTCCTTTGTGTCTAGTGCTTGGAGAATTCAAGAAACAATCACCATCACTTATCGCTTTTTATTATGGATCTTGTTGGTAAAAGGGTATAAACATGAGCGGTGTCACCTAGAGGCTGGGGTTTGCTCCTGGAGTGTGATACACAACTCCTGGCTTGCTACATTTAATTATCTAGAAAGTGTAATTCCCCGCCGGCACTGTGCAAGGTAAATAAATATCAATCTAAATGAAGTACTCCTATAGTGATGAGAAATAAATATTTAATTAATCTACTTAAATGAAAAGAACAAAGCAGTTTTCCGGAAAGAAAAAAGCAGCCAAATGCATACATATCAGTATTTCGGCCTGATTATGAGTTTTGGTTTTATTTTTCACACTTGATAAATAACGATACCATGAGGTACGTTATTTATAGGGTGTTAAAAATAACAACTATTACGAGTTTGTGGGGAATAACAGGCAGATTTTGGAGTTTAACACACCAAAATCCACATGGTACTGTAAATACTGTATGATTTTCCCACATAAATTGCATATGCATTTCTTTTTTAATTAGCAACCTCTTATAATACGGGATTCACTCAAACAATCCCAAGGCTTACAATTAGACATTAAATACTATTAGCCCCTAGTCTGAAACATTCTAACTAGCTGTCCAATGAGAATGCTTAGTTCGTGTACAATAGAGACCACCAGTTGTGTACTTGTTAAGTCATCTTTGGCTTCCTGTTCAATGCACCTTTGTTGAGTGTTTTTTTTTCCTTTATCCGGTTGTTCCTGTAGTGCTGTCACTGATGCTTTGATCTTTGTAGATGTGGTGAAGTTGTTATCTGGCTGCAGGACTTCTGGTTGGCTTCTGCACTGCACATTCTGGAGTGGGATGAAGGGCAGAGCACTAATGCGCCTCACAATGAGAAATACGTCAGGCTTGAGTTACTATGGGTGGAGCAATCAGAGTGCAAGCAGAAAGAGAGAGCTTTGTATGGAGTGGGAAATGACTGGGGCAGTTTCGGGCTTTTCTGCCGAAGAGAATTGCATCGTGTACCTTTTTTTGTGGTGCATGGAAGGCCAACAGCAGCTCATTGTTTTTCTGTCTTATGTTAGCCAAGACCTTCTGATTTTACTTAAGTTTGTATATATAATATACTTATTTATAGGGACTTCAACCTGTCCTCTTCATCCATTGGTCTATTGTGTCATTCTCTATTTTTTTCTTTCCACCACAGCATAGGGCAGTGGGTCATCCATCTCCAGCCACTGCCTCACTTCACTGTGAGTGACAGCATACTCATCTTTCGCAGAGAGTGCATCCACACAAAGTGGTCCCCTTTACTATCAGCGACAGCTATAGTCAATTGTGCTTCTTCAGGATAAAAATTATTTTTACTTTTTGTATCAGCAGAGACACAGCAGCTCCTCAGAAATACAGTTTTAGAGAAACCATAACAAAGCAAAACAAGCATTGACAAAGTCAAAAGACTAACAGCCGATGCTAGACCTTTTGGCTTTGCCAATGCTTCTTTCTAAGTGGGAGCAAGTTTTCTCTCGGACACATGGAGGAAATCTCTGAGAACATCACAGATCTGCCAACTGAATTTATTTTGTGTGCTGAGTAAAAGTCCACAAATTTGCATCTCTCAATTCAAAGTGCTCATTTATGCACAAAATACACTGTGCCTATGCAAAACACTAATTCATACAACAATGTATTTACATGTACACACCAGGAGGCCCTGTCAGATTTGGTAAAGAGAGAGAAGCAGGGAAGGTAGGAGTAACTTACGGCACACCTATGTGCCTTGCATGTGCTCCTGCAGTTATGCGCTTTGTGGTATAGCTCTTAATTTTTGTTAATTTGACAGTGCTAGAAATTCTTTAAAAAATGCATTTTAGAGGATGTATCTTTTAAGACCTGTACTCTGAAATGCACTTCTGTCAACAGACCTCTGTCCCTGCACTCATGCAGGTGTCGTGAGCTGTAGTATTATTAAACGTGTTCCAAAGACACAGTGATGCTTGCTGTATTGAGCTGCACATGTTGAACTACTTACTTACCTTTGGTAATCTCTCTGCGGATTCCTCACCTTTTGAAAAACCCCATGAGCCAGCATTGCCAGAAACCTTTCTCGATAGCTCTACTGTGTCGAGAGGGGCGTCGGTAACCACATGGCTCCGCACGCAACACTGCGTGACATCACTAGAAACCCCCGCCGGTGTGCTGACGTCAGTTTCCACCTATTTCTTTTTACATGCCTTCGAGGCGAGCGAATTGTACCAACATCACAATTGTAATTTCAGTTTAAAAAAAAAATCTAAACCTAAGATATAATATGAAAACTCATTTACATATTAAATACACAAAAACAGGCTTTTTTTTGGTATGTGCAGACAAGCAACGGGAAGGCAAAAGGGTCGGTGAGGAATCCGTAGGTAGATACTGTATCCACCAGAAAAAGCGTTACCTAAAGTAAGTAACTTGCTCTTCTAATGGATACATCTGCTTGCGGATTCCTCACGTTTTGAATAGAGTACCCAAGTAGTCCCCCACCCAGAGGCAGGTGCATGTCTGTCTATACCAAAAAATCTTGCAAAACAGAACTAGCAAAGTGGCCATTCCATCTCACTTCGGAATCTCAACAGTAGTGTTTTGCAAAAGTGTGAAGGGAGGCCCAAGTTGCTGCTTTACAAATATCTGCTACAGGGATTCTTTTAGCGAAAGCTGAAGTTGGAGACTTAGTTCTAGTAGAATGAGGACAAATACCTTCTGGAGGTTCTTTGGGTGCCATTACGTAGCAGATCTTAATACAAAGGATGATCCTTTTATTTTCCCTACGTAGCCCACAAAAAGCTGGTCATCCAGTTTGAATTCACGTGTCCTGTCCACGTAGAAACTGACAAACTCTTTTGGGATCCAATCGATGAAGCCTTTCCTCCTCTTTAGTTGGATGAGGAGGAGGATAGAAAGTGGAAAGAGTGATAGACTGTCCCAAATGGAAGTGTTACCGCTTTTGGCAGCAAGGCAGCCCTTGTTCTCAGTACCAACTTATCAGGGAAGGAAGTTGTGAAAGGAAGCTTAACACTTAAGGCTTGTAGCTCGCTGACTCGCCTCGCGGATTTTATGGCAATAAGAAAAATGGTTTTAAATGTTAGAAATCTCAAAGGACAACTATGTAGAGGGACAAACGGAAAACACATCAGATACATCAGAACTAAATTAAGATCCCACTGAGGCATTATGAAAGGAGTGGGAGGGTATTTATTCGTAAGACCCTTAATGAACCCTAAAACTATAGGAGACTTAAACAGAGAAGGTTCATCTTATAAAAAGAGAAAAGCTGAAAGGACAAACAAATAACCCTTAACCATGGCAACCGTACACCCTTGCTGCGCCAAAGAAAAGCAAAACGTAAAATATCCGACAAACAAGCCTTTAAAGAATCTAAGGAATCTAAGGAATTATCACCATACCACTTAACAAATGTATTCTGGATGGTAAAATAACATCTACCACATCAGGGGGATGTGAAAAGGAACTCAGGTTGCCCCATTCAATATCCAGGCATGTAGATGCAGGCTCTGGAGGTGAGGGTGTAAAACCTGTCCCAGCGACTGCGAGAGGAGAGCTGCCCTGAGAGAGAGACGGAGGGCACAGGGAGAGGTGAAGAAGGTCTGTGTACCACACCTTTCACGGCCAGTCTGGGGCTATTAAGATTACTTGGGACCAGTTGAGGCGAATCTTCCTCACAACGCGAGGAATCAAGGGTATGGGAGGGAACGCGTAAAGCAGCTGGGAACTCCAGATCAATTGAAATGCGTCCCCCCTCCAGTACCACATGCAGCAGATACTGGAGGCTGCAGGATGACGGGAAGTGTGCGTTTTCTCGAGTGGCAAAGAGGTCTATCTGAGGAGTCCCCCATAACTGGGAAATATGTAGTACCATTTCCGGATGGAGACGCCACTCGTGGTCAGCTGAAAAATGCTGGCTGAGACTATCCGCGCACGTGATGAGAACTCCAGCCAAGTGGTTTACAGCCACACAAATTTGATGATCTTGAGCCTAGAACTAGATGCGTAGAGCTTCTCTGCAGAAAGGATACAACCCTACTCCCCCTTGTTTGTTGATGTACCACATCACAGTAGTATTGTCTGTCAAGACTTGTACTGACTGACTGCAAATGGAAGGGAGAAAGGCCTTGAGAGCCAGATGTATCACCTGCAATTCTAACAGATTGATATGAAACAACTGTTTCTCTGGAAACCAGAGTACTCTGATCTCCCAGATGAGCTCCCCACCCTAGGGTGGATGCATCCTTTATAACTGTGGCCACCGGAGAAGGAGAGTGAAACAGCTTCCCTTGAGATAGATTGTTGGACACGCTCCACCATTGAAGATCCATTGCAGTTTCTCTGGAGATGTTGACAGACGCCTGGAGATCCCCCTTGTGTTGAGACCACTGCATGCAGAAGCACCACACGAGGGCCCTAATGTGCCAGCGTGCATGGGTTGACCTACAGAATGCAGGAGGGTGACAGACCTAACAGGCGTAAGGCATTCAGGACTGGAACCATTGCTCCATTCTGAAACATCAGAATCATAGCCTGAATGTCCAGATTCCTCTGAAGAGGAGGAAAGGCTCGATGTTTCGACCCCTGAGATTAGAGGGAGGCGATTGATTCCTTGCAACGGGGTCTTCCTCGGGACAATGGGAGGAGCAACCTCAGTATAGGACTGCCAGATCAACAGTGGAAAAGTGGAAGATTGGGCTAATTCGCTCCAAGTTCAGAAAATTGAAAAACACTGCACAAACAGAGTTGAATGGTTGAGGGCTTTCAAGCAAAACGCAATAGATGGCAAGCCTTAGATACACTAAGGTACTGGGGGATGAGTCAGCCAGGTGTTAACTCAAACTATTATAATTAACGTAGTGTAGAATCAATCAGCATATTTCTGGTAAGGAGGGATAGATAGAGCGGGCGTCTGGCGTCCACTGTCGATCTGGCAGCCCTATACTGAGGTTGCACCTCCCATTGTCCCGAGGAAGACCCCTTTTCAAGGAATCAATCGCCTCCCGCTAATCTCAGGGGTCGAAACTTCGACTTTATCTGTACTCCGACCTGTACTTACCAGTCAGCCCAGAAGTGGAGAACCCAATACTCATTCATGGCATCTCATTACTTGGGTTGTTTAGTTAGTTATTTGATGCATTGTTAGACAGGTCTTTCTCATCCTTGTAAATATTGTAATTATTTTTGACTTTCACTGTCACATCCCCATCCCTTCACGAGCACTACATGGAGCACTTTATTCACCCTTACACTTTGGAGCAACTGTTGATATTGTGAATTCTTGATAAATTCATACTATAAACCTCTCTTTAGATTAAGATAATCTGGTCATTGTTTAATTCAATATTTGTGGGTGTTTTACTACGTTTTGGTTTTCCCTTGAAAAGCGTATTGGTCAGTTGGACCACCTGTTGTACACACTATGAATATTCACCAGCGCCGGAGTCGGCCAGGAAACCTCGGCCTTTGGCACGAAGGGCAAAAAAGGCGCCTACTAGTAAGGCATTGGAAAGCCTCCCAGAGAATACGACAGAGGACCCAAAGGGCCTGCAGGCGCACCAGATGGAGTCATCACCCTATTAAAGATGATAAACATAGCATTCAAAGGGTGGCTGGGATCCGCACCTGGATCTGGGAAGGCTGGACACACCTGCTCCTGCTGAGAAACTGGACCCAAGACTGGCGCTGTGTCCTGAGGCTGAGGGGAAGTTGGTTGGGGCGCCAGAACCGAAGGCGATGTCCGAAATGGCACCAGAGACGGAACCAGAGTGACGTCCTGTCAACACTCTTCCGAAGCCGGATGCGGAGACACCAACCTCGGCGATTCATCTTGTCAAGAGATATGACGCCGCGTCTTCTTATGCTTATTCCTTGCCGACTTAGATGAATGAGGAGACGGAGACTTTGAATAGGACGAGACGTCGACGAGACGTCGACGACCCCTCTTCTTATGTCTTGCTCTGGTCATGAATAGTTTGGCATCTCTTTCTTTCTTGGCCTTCGTATTCATCTGTTGACTACAGGAACAAGTGTCGACATCTTGATCCAACCCTAAGCACCAAAGACAAATATCATGAGGGTCAGTGTTAGACATCTGACCCTCAGAGTCATTTCAGTGCTTAAATCCCGATTTTCGGGGTGGAGACATTTTTTACGACAAAATGCTTATGTTTAAATATCCCTCCATTTACGCTGGCCAATAATTCTTAAAATGATTTTTCGAAACTAAATGTATTTACGACTGTGGATTTCTTCACCATAAGTTCATTCATAAACCCCAATCAAGGTATCGGGGGGGGGGATTCCAAGTCGTGGTTTGCCTTGGAAGTTTGGAAACTCCACATACATGTACGGTTGAGGGCATTCTCAAATTGTGATCCAATCCTTTGCTACCTTGGAAATGGTTGCAAAAATACTCCAGTCAAAGGCAGGAGTAACTACCATTCCAGGATGGGAAGTAGAACAGATCACCCCACATTTGGTGGGAGTGTAGAGGAAGGGCTTTCTCCAAAGGGAAAAGGATTCCCCGCAGATACAACAAACTGCACATTTGCACAGGGAGCTCCAATCCCTCATGTGGAATTCAGGACCCACTGGAGAGGTCACATGACATTCCAAGGAGTACACCTGGAAACCTATATCTGGCGCACCACTTCTTGCAGACTTCTGGGAATGTTTGTGAAAAGAGGAAAAACTGTAAATGAATGCTCAGATAGAGATGTACATCTCCTCCCATACTTTTATGGAGTTTTTTTGTGAATAGGGCCCATGAGAGCTATTGCAAAACATATACATCTCATTTGTGACTAAGAGGCCTGCTTGTTTTTGAGATGGTGACGCGTATTTAATGCACGATATTATATATTGGGCTTTCCCTTCATAAATTAGTCCATTCTCTATTATAGATCGGTGAATCATGTCCCAGGTCTATTACTACAAGATTGAGGAGACTCAATATTTCGGTAATCTGCTTAGAAACTGTACATTAGGTAGAAATAATAGAATGATGTCAAGAATCAAAGACATGACATGGGTAACTTCTAGCACTGAATGAGAAGACATAATTGTTTATGTGTGGATGTAGCATTAACGTAGAGAAGCATGTGTCAATATACATACGTTGTGCTTCACATTTTGGAACACACAGAACCAGACATCATTTCTTCCGAGATTTCTACCACCAGGATTCTAACATCTTCAACGTGCACAGCTTCACCTCAAAACAGATATGAACTCAGGATGCCGGAATATTTTTCAACCACAATTGTACCATCAGAGAGGAGTTCAACCGGAACAGCAGCTCCGGAAGAAACCACAGTAACACATACCAGCCAACATGACACATCAGCTGTTGAAGGCTCATCAGGTTAGTAACATGAACAAAAGTCAAACGTCTGACGAGAATCCCTGCTAACCGAGCACAGTGGTGCATGGTGCCGAGCTACTAGAAACAAGATGCAACGTAACCAGCCAAAATGAATACAGGAACTGGCCAGTGAATTTCCCAAACTCATCTAATACACTAACACTTTCATAAAAGCAACTACAAGTATCAAAGTCAAGTAGAAGTGGAAAGATTGTCTTTAACCATCTACCATCATTGTACACTGCTGTCATCCTGCATTTTCTTCCTTTATAATTGCATGGCAGCTCTAGTTAATCCGTTTTCAAAGTTGATAAGTAGATTACAATAAATAAATAACAATCATTCTTTATTTTCTATTGCATTTAACAGCCATAGATGCCATTTATAGCCAAGCTGTCTTGATGATTATGATTACTCGTACTCAGGCCACGACTATGCACTGCTGACTGGGCTTGACGCTGCCTGGCATGCTGGGTGAGGACACAGTTGGGCCTTTTGTCTTGCTGAATGCTGAGGAGAGTGAGCAGAAAGGGACTTCACAAAGACATTCTGAGATGCTATGCTGGTAAATGTGACTGTTTTGGGGGAAGGCAGTCAATTCTTCGACCTGACCGTGGGGCACTCAGGGGTGGGAAGGGAGTTTGCGGGCTGGAACATGGGCTACGTCATCTCCCCCCCTCACATTTTCTCTGTTTGTTCTGTCCTTCTGTTGGACTGTTTCTTACCTTATTTGTATTTTCTCTTTTATTCCTATCTAGACTCTGAGAGGAATGGGTGATTCCTTTCTTTTTCTGACTATTTCATTCTGTAGTAGTTGAGACACTAAATGGGTGTCCAGGGTCTCGCGGATGGGCGACAGACCTCTCTTGCCTCACATATGGGAAGTTGTCCAGTTGCCATGTGTTCATATGCTCGTTGGGGGAAGCGGGGTTGGGGAGGGGGATGACAGGGGTGCACGGTTGGATGACTTTTGGGGGCGTTTGTTAGTTTTAGTTCACTTACAGGAGGGGGAACACATGGGTCCACTGCACCTGCAGAGATGACAGGCGGGGTGGTCAGTGTTGTGCAGTTGCCAGTGTATGACAAAGGATAGGAGACCAGACGCCCCACGCCTTACTATCATGTCATGGAATGTCAAAGGGCTGGGCGGTAAGATGAAGTGCAGCTTGGGCACATGTTATATGTGACGTCAGTGACCTGATGACGTTCTGCTCGATAGAGACTTACCTTAAGGGGACTCAATGTCGGTTCCTGGGCCGAGGGGCCTGCCCGGTACTGGCACGTGGGGTAGACCTCCGACTCGAGGGGAGTAGCAATACTTGTAAAAAAACAACCCCCCTTTTCAGTGCCCAGAACATGGTTTGACCAGAATGGAAGTTACGTGGGGGTCCAGGGACAGTGGGGCAGGATGTCCATCACATTGATCAGTGTTTACGCACCACCTTGTCTTCAGCAACCAGTACTTGATCAGGTCACGGCAATACTTCTAGAGGCTGACTCGGCTGTACATGTTGTGGGTGAGTATTTCAACGATGTTATGCTCCCAGCCCTGGACCTCTTGAGTGTGGTGATTGCCCCAGTGCGAGTCACGGCTTTGGGGAGGTTGGCACAGTCCTTGGGGACGGCAGCATCCTAGGTACATGTACTACTCCTATTTCTCTGGGGTCCATAAGGTCTTTTCTTGGTTAGACTATCTTTTTGTGCCAACGGGTGAGGCGACAGCAGTCCTCCGAGCTGAATATCTAGCTCATGGCCTGTTGGATCACTTCCGTCTCTGGCTCACGATGGAGGTTAGAGGCCATCCTCAGGGTGCGGGGTGGCTGCTGAGTGCGTCGGATCTGAGGGACGCAGAGGTTGCAACTGAACTCAGATTCGACTCAGAGCTTTATTTTTAAGAAAACCATGGGATGATCGAGTTGGTGGTGGTCCTATGGGAGGCCTATAAAAGAGTACTAATATTTTGGCTCCGAGAAAATGGAAGGAGGCTGAAGAGATCGAAAGCCTGGAACAGTGGTTCCTGGCCCTCGAGCCTCCCCAGGGGCCTGTACTGATCCCCAAGCCCTGTTCTCCCTGGAGGTACTCCGGAGAGAATACCGAGATCTGGCCACGGTGGATGTTTGCAGGCAATTATTGGCCATGCAGCATCATCTCTATGATGCGGGAGACAAGGCGGGTAAGCTGCTGGCCTGGCTTAGCCGGAGGGAGATGGTGTACCGTTGGATCCATTGCATCACAGATGAGAGAGGCACCCTCACTTGACTGATGCAGCCATTGAAGAGGCTTTTGCCGGTTACTATGCTTTGTTCTACAAGGCCCGCTTGCTGGCGGATGCCACCACATAGTTGAATATCTGGGTGGGGTGGAGTTGCCGGTGGTGCCCTCTGGAGATCGGGTGGCACTCGACGATGACATCACTCTGGAGGTAGTCCCGGCTGCCATTGCAAAACTGAGAACAGGAAAACGCTGAGGCCCAATGGCCTTCAGGCGAAGTTTTTTTTAAGAGATACTCCGCTCTGTTGGCCCCCACATGCTTAACCTCTCCAAGGAGGCGAGAGACAGTGGAGCACTACCACCGAACCTGCAATGCACAACTATTGTTGTGATCCACAAGGAGGGCAAGCCCGAGACCGACTGAAGCTCCTACCGACCCATCTCTTAAATATCGCGGTGAAAGTGCTGGACACCATTCTTGCCTTGAGACTCCTGACAGCAATCGTCCCGCCCATACACAGAGATCAGTCCGACTTTATACCAGGTATGTCAAACAGACTTAACCTTTGCTGCCTCAATAACTGGATGTCAGAGGTGGCTCTGAGAAAGGACCCCCATGTCTTCGTGGCATTGGACACGGAAAAGGCTTTCGACAGTGGGTCTCCTTGTTGGATCAGGCCCCTACAGTGGCAGTCCTTGTGAACATGTTTATCTCTGTTGTGTTTCTGTGGTTGCCCCTTGTCCCCCTTGTTGTTCGCACGCAGGCACCATTGAGCCGATTCACTCCCACCAGGACATCTGGGGGTTCAGGGTTTTGGAGATGGCCAAAGTGGAGGAAAAGATCTCGCTCTAATCTGACGATATTTTATTTTACATCACTGAACCCGAACCAACTATCCCTACGATCGTTCGTACCTTTGAGGCGTATGGGGCTCATTCGCTCTACCACATTAACTGGATTAAGTCGGTGCTTTGCCATGCCTATACCCCTCTGGACCCAGCCGGCTTTCTTAGAGTGCTGCAGGTGGGGACCGAGGGCTTTCAATATTTGTCGGTGTATGTGATGCTACACCGGGAGCTGTGTTTCACCAGAAATCTGGGGAGGGTGATCCAGACTTCCAGGAGGATGCAGACAGGTGGCGTGTGCTACCGCTCACATTGATTGGGAGAGTGGCCATCTTTAAAATGATAAAAATCCCAAAGCTGCTATACACCATGGAGAATCCCTTTTACCCGCTCCTCGAGGCCATGTTTGTTAATCCGGAGAGCGATCTGCGCTCTCTGCTGTGGTGTGGGAAGCACCCCAAGATAGCTCTCTCCACGTTCCAACCCATACAATGGGGTTATCGCACTCCCGGCTATCAGGACCTACTACTGGGCAGTACACCTGGTGGTGATGAACGATTGAGCATTCGTCCCGAACGGTGGTGCCTAGAGGTGGGAGACCTGGATGACGGACTGGAGGTGGCCCTGATGCACCAGAGAAAGGTAGCAATAAAACCCCACCTGCAACTGATACAATGCAAGATTCTCCATTGGGTGTATTATGATAGAGGCCGATTACACTGTATGGGGAGCCTCTCCAGGTTGTCTACGATACGGCAGCGCGAGGGGTACTTATATCTATGCGCTCTGGTGCTGCCCGGCTATTCAGCCATACTGGACACGGGTGGTGGGAGAACTGAGTCTAGTGGGGAGTGCAACCATTTCTCTGGATCCCAAGTATATCCTGCTGGGAGTGCCGGGAGGTGTTGATGTCCCTTGGTCGCAACTCCTTTTTTGTAATTTGGAATTGGTAGTGGCCAAGCGAGACATGGCACAGCACTGGGGGCACCTGAAGCTCCGACAATGCCTGAGTGAAAGAGAGGTATGGACCTGCAGATGGCAGCTGAAAAGGGGACAAAAATAGGGGTTGCCCGCGTAAATTCTACAAAGTGGTTGAGATACTATGATATTCATCTCCCACTGAGAGCTGCGACTCCCTTGAATCAAAACGTACTGTAGTGAGATGTGTGGGAGCGTTCCTGTAAACAACATGGTGACTTCTCCTGTATATGGCAACGTCATACAATTGTCCTTTGTGTTTGAGTGGGTGGATGCGGGTGTGTGTGGGCCACCTCCATTTCTGAGTATTTCTTATTTGGTGCATGTTCTGCGCCTCAATGCAATGTTTGCTGCATTATTCATGAAACACTAAAAAACAAAGAAATATATGTTTTTTTCTAACAATGATTACCCATTGTGAAAAATTGCGCTATTTATTGTAGGGCAGAGTAATACAAAATTACAGGACTTCATTCGTTTAAAAAAATATATATATATGCGAAGGCTCGTGTGTTTTTTTGTTCTTTTGTTTTAAAGACCACTGTTGGCGTTCTGAATGCTGTGGTGTACAAATACCAAGGCTACTTAGTCATGATAGTCATGATTCCACCTCTTGCCTCTTTCTTCCACCACCCTACAACTTCCTGCCTACTTACTTCACTCTGAGAGGTTCTTCATCCCTCCTTCCTCCGTTTGCCACTGTTTTCTAATCTTTCCTTCTCCCTTTTATGCCTATGGCCCCTAGGTCACGTAACCATTTAGCATCGTATTCAACTAATAATTTGCATGTATACACAAAATGAGACCATAGTGTTGCATCCCCATTCTAACAGCTACTATTGTGGCACACCTACCTTGCATTTATAAAATGGCCACTCGTGTCCTATTTTGAATCTGTGATTGTGTCACAATCAATGTGAAGCATTGCTTGTTTGTGGTCATGAAACACAAAATATTATTTTGAAAGTTTGCAATGTAGGGTGATGTTTAAATCTGTATTTGAAGGAGATACACACCTATATGTAATAAGATGTGATTGATGGATTTAGATATAAAAAAATCCACAAAATTATATCTGGCCAAAATATTACTGCTCTTAAAATATGCAAACGTGAACCAAGCAAAGGAACATTTCAAACGTTACAATTATAGTTTGGCGGCCAAGGCAACCATTTGAAATAAACATTACAAACAACAACATTTCACACAGTGTCAACCAGGTATGGGTCCAGGAATCTTAATATGCATCCTTCGTCTACTTAAAAGTAGGAGGTCACTTAAAGATGCCATGATTCCAGTCTTTTGAGAAGGCTGTTTTATCAGGAATTGCACATATAAGCATGCCATCTGCTTACGAATCCTCTACACTGCAATCTGTTTCCCCCCATTAAGCTTTCTTTTATGTTGGCAGCAGGGGGCTGGCTTCACTCCAATCCTTCTCAAGCAAGTCACATTTTCTTCAAGACGTTTAATATCTACACTTTTGGTTGATGGCATAGGATCATAAGCGAATGAGACGCAATGTTCACTATACTGAACTGTGACCTGGCTTTTGTCTTTTACCGGTCACCCTACACATAGTGGCAGGAGCTACCTATCAGCTCTTACTATGGGTTTTATTCTGTAGGACTGGTCAGCATTTAACATCATTCTTCACTGTCCAATTGTAAAAGGTTTAGTTTCAATAAACATGCTGATGTGGACGAATATTTACTATCTGCACCCAATGGGTGAGAAGAATCTGCCACATTTCATTTTTTCTTAAATTGTATGAAGCCTGAAAAATTTCATTCAAATGCTTTCACAGAAATATTAATTTGATGAACAACATGAATCCTTAATGTGTTCCAACTATATGGTATTCAGGCTACCCCTGAAGCATTTTGTCATTAAAACAATGGTTCAGTAACCTGCTAAGAAATGCAGTGATCGAAAGGTTACAAGTTTGACTCCGTGCAAGGTCGGCAGGTAGGTTGAAGTCCAAGCTGAAGAAGAAGTATAAGAAGTCGACCCTATTCTCCCACTCTCTGACCAAAGAGAGGTTGGGAGGGCATCAAGGTGCCAATCTATTTCACTCCCAATAGAGGAGCCAATTCCACAACTCGTCCCACTGTGCCTCGAATTTCCTCGGCAATCGGTGATGCAGCAGCAAATTGACGCCTATAGAAAGGCCACGTTGGATATTTTTGGCACTCTTCAGTTCCCTCTGGCATACCTTTGGGCCCCAAGGATCAGCAGGGGCCTCCAGTTGGGTTTCCACTGGCGGATTCATACTTGGCATGAGCCCATAGAACCCAAATCGAGTTCCGCCCGATTTCGATACCAGCTCCAAGACCCATGCTGGTCTTTCTTTTGTTGATGCTGGTACTGACTTTGATGGCACCAGTAGAGTATCCAGTGCCAACTCCAATGTTGAACCCAAGCAGAATCAGTCCCCACCCTGACCAAGGTCACGGTCCGACTCTATTTCATTGTCCATGGTACCTGTACAGTCTGGCTCAGATAAACCACTCCGACTACGGCTGAGCCATAGCCTCACAGTACGATGATGACAGTTTATATATGTACTTACAGGAGGCCAATGGCCTTGATACGTCCCCTGATACAGGGTTGATTTCACCTCTTTTGACCCTCAACGGAGGAGAGTGCTTCATTTGCAGTAATGACTAAAAGGAACAGTTGAGGTCATGGACCTACAAATGCCTTCTGTTGAACTCAAGACAGATGTCCTTACTAAGGTTTTGCGTCCTGGGCCAGTCTCATCTGAACCCTTTCCTCCATTTAATGAAGCTCTCACACCCTTATGGGCACTTGGACAAAGCCTTGCTTTTCCCCACCAGTAAACAGGCAAGTGGTCACATGCCACAGACCGACATCTGGCGACCCAGATATTTTATGCAGCATCCTACTCCTGAGAGTTTGGTGGTTCAGGCTTCCACTAGCCATGTGAATCCTAATGCATTCCCTGCCAATCCTCCAGACGGGAAGTCAAAAAGGATTAAGGTGTTCGGGAAGTGAATGTTCTCTTTGACCAGCTTGGGGATGAGGTCAGTCAGTGTGGTCTGCCTATTTGGCATTGATATGCACACCCTCTGGAACATGGCCAGCAGGAACTTGCCAGTGGTTCTGGAGGATTTTCAGGCCTCCTTGGTTCAAACCATCAGAGGAAGCCAGGATGCAGCCAAATTTGTAATTCAGGCTGGCCTGGATACTATCAATTGCTTGGGGGCACTGTGGGCTCTAGTGTGGTGCTCCATTGCCATTCGATCCACAGGCTTTTCTGGAGACATGCAAGCATCCCTTAGGGATATGCCTATTGATGGCTTCTGCCTATTTGGCGAAAAGGCTGAACAATACAAGCTTCTCCATTGGGTGTATTATGACAGAGGCCGATTACACCATAGGGGGAGCCTCTCCAGGTTGTCTACAATACGGCAGCGCGAGGGGTACTTCTATCTATACGCTCTGGTGCTGCCCGGCTATTCAGCTACACTGGACAAGGGTGGTGGGAGAACTGAGTCGAGTGGTGTGTGCAACCATTCCTCTGGATCCCAAGTATGGAATGCACTATGGAAAGTAGAGCCGCGATATGATCCTTGGTTCTTTCCACCATTGTCAAGACAGTTTCCACATTGGTTTTGACCCTTCAGAGGCTACTCCACAGGGTTGGCATACAGACAGACACTAGGCCCTGCTGTCACATTCTTTCCAGTCCTTTTGTGGCTGGGGACAAAGATCAAGCAGACATTACCCTTTGAATCCTTTCCATGTAAGGACAAAGTTCTGTTTACCCTGAATCTAAGCAACTGGATGGTAGCATTGGACCTGCAGGAAGCATACTTTAATTTGCCTGTCCTTCAGTCCAAAAGGCATTGCCTGCGGTTCAAGGTTGACCAGGATCATTTTGCCGTGCTCCCCATCGGCTTTACCAGCTCCCCTCAGGTGTTCACAAATGTGATGGAGGTGGTCTCCGCATATCTTCGGGGGTTGGGGTATCCAAGTTTTCCACTTCCTCGATGATTGACTATTAAAGGCTGGCTCACCACATTCAGTTACAGACCACCTCCTGATGACGGCTAACCTCCTCACATCGTTTGGGTTTTCGATCAACGAGCTGAAGTCACACCTGACTCCTTCGCAAAGACTTCCTTTGACAGGACCTGATTTGGACTTGGTGGAGTTCAAGGCCTTTCCTCTGCTGGAACAAGGCCTTCACAATGACTTCCTATTACAGGAGATGTTTTGGATATTGTGGAGTTCAGGGCCTGTCCTCTGTTGCAACATGTCTAGGATATTCGGGCTATGATTCTGATATTTCAGCCTCAGTCTTGGATCACAGTGAGAGCTGCTCTGAAGCTTCTTGGCCTGTTGGTCTCAAACATCCTACTTTTCTACTTTGCCAGGTCGTATGTGCGGGCTCTGCAGTGGAATCTGAAGCCTCAGTGGGCCCAGCATCAAGGCAATCTCTCTGATGTTATCAAGGTTTCGTAGGAGACTGCACAGGACTGCAGCAGACCCCTCTCACTTTCACACCCAGAGCTGACATGGTGAAGGATGCGTCACTGTTGGGTTAGGAAGGTCAAGTGGGAGAGGTAGAGACTGGAAAACTCTATGGCGGAAACCCGGCTCCATATCAATCTGTTAGAGTTGCGGGCCATTCACATGGCGTTGAAGGCTTTCTTGCCATTCATCAAAGGAAGACTGATGCAGGTTCTTATAGACAACACCGTAAACCACCTAGCGGGATCTTTAAATACAAGAGTGGACAAGCTCATCTGATGTTGATGCCTGTTGGGTCACAAATGGCAGTTGCACCCTAAGGTGGTGCAGGGCCTCTTCAGACAGTACAGAAAACCCTAGATGGATCTTTTCGCTACAGTCGGGAACTTGCTGTGTCAAAATTGTAGCGCATTTTAAGTCTCAAACACTCTCTTTAGAGTGGAGTGTGGCACTCCTATTTTCCTTTAGGATTCTGCCCCTGCTGCCCTCAGTCTTAAAGAAGGTCCGGAACAACCAGGTCCAAGTAATCCTAGAGGCGCTGGTTTGGGTCAGGAGAGTGTGATACTTAGAACTTCTGGGCATGAGCATCTGACCTCCAATCAGGCAACCGTTTCCCTAGGATCTTCTGTCACAGCAGCAAGGCAGGGGTCTTCACCCTAACCAGAGTAATGTATACCTCCATGCTTAGAGACTGAGAGGCGGCAGTTTACTGCATTCCATCTACTACCTGATGTTGTGTTATCATCTGATTGTCCCTCAGCAAACTCCATTTATGCCTGTTGCTGGGACATGTTTGTGGCCTAGAATGAAGTCCACAAGACAGAGCCGGTACAAGCCAAACTGTTGAATGTTTTATTGCTTTGTTTTTTTGGCCCAGCAAGGTCAGAGGGCACCAATAAAGGTTCATCGTCTGACCTTTTTGCATTTGCCAGACCAACCGTCCTTGCTTAAATCACTTGTGATGAGGTTTATTAAAGGTTTGATACAGATGTTCACTCCAAAACCATTTGTGATGTCACAGTTGTATCTTAATTTGGTCCTCATGTTCCAGATGTTCACCCCCTTCATACCAGTGCACAGCTGCTTATTACGTCTTCAGACTCGCAAAACTGTCTTCCTCATTGCCATCAATTCAGCTTTCACACGAACGAGCTTTAGGCTCTCCTGCAGCTGCCCTGCTCCACCTTTTTCCCAGACAAACTGGTGTTGAGAACCAAGTTGGCCTTTTGACAAAAGTCATCACTCTTTTTCATGTTGGACAATCCATCACTCTTAAAGTGTTTTCCTTTATGGACCTCCCACACAAGAGCTAGGTGGTCAGGGTATTCCTACCCCCTTCTACATTAATTATTTTTACATTTATTTAAAGTCCCTGAGTCCTGTAATGGCAGCTCAAAATTTTTGCTAGTTAGGGTCAGCCAGTCAGAGTGAGTGCTCTCGTGAGGTTAGTGGGACTCGTGGGAGCCTCTCACTTTTGCGAGATGACAGATGGGAAAAAAGGGCAATCAGATTGACCCATTATTTCAAGTTGCGTGCCCGCACAAATCTCGCGATACTCTTGTGTACCAAACTGTCCAGATATCTATACATTTTGAACCTTAATGTCTCAAACACTGCTTAATAGATTTACAACAAATCACAAAAAGCGTACTTTCTGGGTAAAGATCTAGCTTTCTGCCAACTTTGGTGTAACTCTGTTCAGCTGTTTTGGCTATAGTGCTGTCTAAAATTCCCTATGGAAATTGCATGGGGATATTGTTTTTGGACCCAAACCCCTTTTTATGGTTCCCTCTTGAAGGATCACCATAAAACTTTCCAGGAAGGAAAGCTGAGGTGGATGATCACCATAAAACGTTCCAGGAAGGAAAGCTGAGGTGGATGAACGTCTTTCATCAAACGGCGCCAAAGTTATTAGCAAAACAAGTTGCTCCCGGTCAATCAAATTGCTTGGCCACACCCACATATCTGTAAATTTTGAACCTTAATTTCTCAAAAACTATGGAATGGATTTACACCAAATCACAGCACGCAAACCTTTTGGGTATAGATCTAACTTTCTACTACATTTAGTATAATTCCGTTCAACCATTTTTTCTGAATCGCTGTTCAATTTTCAATGGAAAATTGCACGGGGAGAATGTGTTTTGGGGCCCCCTTTTTTCCCTCTGCTTCACAGATCACCCTGAAACTTTCCAGGAAGGAGCTTAGCTGAGGGGGATGAGTTTTTTTTTCTGGAAAGTTTTGTGAAGATTCGTCGAATAGCGCCAAAGTTATTAGCAAATGAAAATATTAATTTCCTATCGAAAAGAGGTCCTAAAGAAGAACTACTTAGTGGCAACCACCACTGGGATAAATATATGTATATATATTCCAAGTTACTGTTCCTCTTATGTAGGACCCTACGATGTCGGTGGAGGAACCCGTTTAACATACAGATTCACTCTACTTCAAAAAAGGAAAAAGCGCACTTCGGTGCAAAGAAAGGAAAATAATCAGGCTCAAAGTAGAAAGAAATTTAATCCAGTGTGATCGTGTTGACACAAATAACCCTATGCATTTCAGCGTTCCACACACCTTGCTTACGGATCAATTTCCCTTGTTACCGACACCATTAAAGTAACATGATACAGTGTACACAACATAAACAAAGGATTAAGGGCAACCACAAACCAATGTAACCATAGCGGCCATTTTGAAATGTTGTTTTCATGCACATAATATCAAAAAGTGGTAACATATGTAATAAATTGAGTTGTATTATTTTGTTTTTTAAAGATGTAATGAGGCAATGTTTATAATTTATAACTTAGTTAGGTTTAACTAACATTTTGAGTTACAATACAGCATTTTGTATGCCGATATGTTTGACAATCCCGCATTCCTCATAATATGGACATTTATGTTATTTCATCACTGACACTGCACCGACAGAGGTTAATATTTACGTTTGTTATCACTCTTATTATGTACATTTAAACAACATTATTTCAAAACTAAATACTACAAAGTAAGTTTGACAATAAATGAAAGTTAATAAAACTTATAAGGAATAAGCTCAGGCACACAATTACACGAAATGCAAAAACACCACCTCAAAAGTAGGTAATTTGACTATAGCAAGAAACTAAAATTCAAGTAAAAATAATGTTTTAATTCGTCTAAAACAAAGTAAAACAAACTTCTAGAGAAATTTTAAATTAAAAACACAGCCAACAGACCCTTCCTCTAAACAGACTGCAACAAAAGAAACTGTGCCAAAAAGAATACCAAACATGCCTGCAAAGCAAAAAACTACAACAAAGTAAAGACCACATCCAGAATGTAAGTTAAAATGTGCAGCTAAATGTAAATAAATAAATAATATAATTCTAGACTTTAAACCCCACAGATAAAATCTTGGAAACAGTAAAATACATCAAATCCCAAAAATAGAAGCAGTTATTAAATTATAGAGGATATACTTATAGTAAGTAAAGCACCAGCATTGAGAAAACACACTAGAAATGTCTACAATATTATGTTAATGCATGCTGTGGCAGGGCTACCACTAAAAAGGAAATAGTTGAAAGTGTAAGGGAACATAACCATCCAACTAATATTGCTGAAATATAAGCCAAAAATAGTTACAAGACTAAAGAGGCTAGTACGAGTTCACAAGAACCAACAGAAATGATACTTTAAAATATTATACCTAACGTCCCAGAACAACTAACAGGCCAACTCCATTGCATACCAACCCTGAAAAAATGAATTGCCACAACAGCCATACCGCAGCACTTACTAACCACGCATTAAAAAGACATCTTTTTACTAAATGAAGACCTCAATTATCATTTTTGCTACCAGTAACAATTTACTAACCTTAACGCAATGTAACATACGAATAATGGATGGTACTTTTAAATTGAGCCAAAAACAAAGCAGTCAAATATACACAATACATGGTCAATATCAAAGTACCACCATCCATCCCATTAGTGTGAGCACTGTTACCTAACAAAGTGCAGCTTACAGTGAAAGGCTAAGACATATGAAAAAACAGTCTAACAACTATACCCACAAAAAAATCAACTATAACCCACAAAAAATTGTAATAGATTTTGACCAGTCATTGATTTTGACCATACTTTAAATCTACCTACACACTGCAATTCAGAGGTGCTAGAGTATGTAGACTATGCAACTAACCTAGAATTTGCACATGAAAGAAAAAAGCTAATGGCTTTAGCATACATTCCTTTATCAAAAGTCACTAGCTATGATATGCTAATTGAATACCCCATCACCAAAAGCATGAACAAAACTAGCTCCACTAACGTATTATTTTACAGATACTTGGGTTGGTCACCTGCACTGATCAAGCTACAGACACCAACCCATGTATCACATGTCACAGGGGAACATCTATGATAGCACAATGTTCCAAGAAGCAAAGGCAAATAACACAGTGGAAGGGTTGCACAGTTCCTTCTAAGAAGCACTTGGAAGAAGCCACCCTACACTCTACCAATTCATAGAAATTATTTTTTTTTAAAACAAAGCTAAGAGGAGCTAAAAATGGACCAATTCCTATTACATCTCAAATCAAAAGTCTCCAAACAAACAAACTCCTAGCATACAAATTAAGAGTCTTTGCTAACAAATTTGTGCCTACCATATCTAGACTCAATAGTTAGAAACTTACTTAAAAACACACTAAACAACAAGACCATTTACTCTCCCTAAAACATGAACGCTCATATTTCATTAATATTTATTTCTAAATCTTATTAAAAACTTTTTTAAATACCAGTGTGGATAACAAATGCTCATTTTCAAATAGCTAAATTTTACTATACTAAATAATTATAAATAAGTAAACAATGCAAAATAACCAACATTATTGTAAATAAACTAACATTTTTCTATCACCTATAGAAATATGCAAACACCATAAAAAATCATACATAATACATGTCTATATACACAATTGAAAAACAAAGATGACATCAAAAAATAAACATTGCTCACCCAATAACCAAAATAAATAAAATAAGACAACAGTTAATGATTTTGTACCTGAAGTCCTGGTCAGTGAAAAGACCATCCAAAAATACAATCCCAAAAACATATAGATAGAGAAAGAGATCAAAAGAATGCAAAAATAAATCAGAGAAAAATAGAACATCTGCTACGAATCCAATAATCCATGGAAACATCCAACACTCGGAAAAATTTGAAAAATCTCCAAGAAAACCAAATAAATCAAGGAAAAGTAATAAAACAATTTCGGTTAAATAGTAATCAACTCTTTCCTTGTAAAAAAAACGAAAAAAACACATTCAGGTTTACAATAAAGAAGTCCCCAAAAAATTCTGTAATAAAAAAACATGTAAACCCACCTAGAAAACACCAATGCTCTTGTAAAACAAAGCATAGTGAAAATAAAAAAGCATTAAAATCAATATTAAACACACGGAATACACATATGAAAACAAATAAACATTATATTTCACCATGAGGCCTAATTCATTACCATAAACTAACACATACTACACTATAAAAGGAAAATATACACTAAAATAACATCCAATAATAACGACTAGGCTAACTAGTTTAAACACCTCCCTCTAACTCAAAGCCATTAGAAAATAAGTTGAAAATAGTGGAGAACTGGAGACCAGCAATAGCAAACCATGGTCATAAACTCCACGAACAGCCCAAAATGATGAGGAAAGACTACAAAATCAAAGAAACTAGAAAAATGGAAGACAAACGAAAGACTTCCATCGATGGAGTTCAATTTTTTTAAAAAGGTGCTTTTATTAATTCTAAAAAAATTATAATGTAGTAACATTGTTTTAAAATTTCTCTGTTGAAAAATTTACAAAAATATTAATTACGAAAGAATACTGATTGGCTCTGTTATTACTATAATGGAAAACAGTTTGCATCTTACATTTTCTGCTCTTTTATAATTGTATGTCTTTACTTGATTTAACAAACAAAAAATAATTATGCCTTTTCTAGAAGACCCATCTTGAAGATTATAAATAATTAATTGAAAACCTAGCACCGATTGTTGTAGGGCACACTTATGGACAATATAATTCAATATAGAAAAGAGTTTGAGACTCTGTAGACCAAGCAACAGAAGACCAATTAGCAGTTTAGAATAATGTATGATTAATAATCTGTTCATACAAATATAATACACTCATCAAGTGGAGTTTTCATCTTAAGAGGTGCTATTCTGATATACCTTAGCTTGCTCATGCAAAGTGGCTTCTCACTAAATTCCATTTTGAAACTACCAATCTAAAGTGTTTCTTGCTTGCACTCACCGACACAGAAGGTATGATTTTAAGCATCTGCAATGGTGGATGATGTTTGAATTTGTATTTGAAGGAGATACATACATATATACTGGCTAGACTCACACCAGCTCAGTGCCAGAATACCCTCACGGGTGATAGTGCACTCTACAAATCAGCATCGCCACTTGGTAGTTATAGTAAATATCGTATTTCTATAGGAAATGCCTTTTTTGGGCTGCTAATAATGTTGGTGCCTTTTGAAGAATCTCAACGAAACTTCCCAAAAAGGTGCTACTGTTTGACTAGCTTGTGCATGGAAATTTCGGGGTGATTTGACAAGCGGGGTCCAAGAGAAAGGGGGGGGTCCCAAAACACATTTTCCCCATTCATTTTTCCATAGGAACTTTAGACACAGCTGCAGCCCAAATCGCTGAACGGATTTACACCAAATTTGGCAGAAAAAGTGCTTTTTGTGTTAGGGTGTAAATCTGTTCAATAGTTTTTAGCAATTTTTTTCAGTCGTTTTTTAGCAATTTTCTTTAGGCCCTGTGGACCCCATCCCACAGGGCTGTACATGTTAGTTAAAAGGGGAGGAGGACCCTGCAGCCCCCGTTCTTTAGGCCCTGGTTACCCCATCACCCGGGGCTCAACTTTATTTTCAGGACTCTGAGAGGGCACAATTTCAGCCCCGGGAACCCCATCCCCTGGGCCCAGCGTTATGTTTAGGGGTAGGGGTGAAGGGGCCTCCCTTCCTTGGCTGATTTCGGTCCCGGGCCCCATCACCCTGGAGCCCAGAGTAATTCTTAGGGGGAGGGGGCACATAGTAGGGTGTGTGGATGGACTGGCCTCTCCTTCAAGCGATCTTTCAAGAACTCTCTCTCAGATGATGGGTGTGCATAGTAGGGTCAGGCCTCTCCTTTGAGACCTCTCTCTCAAATGACGGGTGTGCGTATAGGGTATATGGGGAGCAGCTGGGAGCAGCTGGCCTCTCCTTGAGTCCTCTCTCTCAGACGAGTGTGTATATTGAGTGGGAAGAGACTGGCCTCTCCTTTGAGACCTCTTTCTCAAATAACAGGTGTGCGTAGTAGGGTGTGTGGATGGATTGGCCTCTCCTTTGAGACCTCTATCTCAGATAACAGGTGTGAATAGTAGGTTGTGGGGAGGGATTGGCCTTTCTTTTAATACCTCTCTCAGATGATGGGTGTGTGTAGTAGGGAAAGGGCAGGGACTGGCCTCTCTTTTCAGACCCCTTTCTCAGATGACAGATGTGCATAGTAGGTTGTGGGTAGGGAATGGGCTCTCCTTTCAGACCTCTCTCTCAAATGATGGGTGTGCGTAGTAGTGTGTAGGGAGGGACAAGCCTCTCCACTAAGACCTTTCTCTCCGATGGCGGGTGTGCATAGTAGGGTGTGTAGAGGGACTGGCGTCTCTGCTGAGACCCCCTTCTTGGATGATGGGTGCTCATATTAGGGTGTGGGAAGAAGAACTTTACTTGCATCTCTCCCCAATCCAATGGACGTAAATAGTAGACTCTGATAAACACCATCTCCCTTAAGACACCTTCCTACAGTAGCGAGTGCATACCAGAGTGTATTCAAAGATCACCTACTCCTTCCTATTTTCACGATTCAGCGACTCTTGCCAGATTATAACATAAAAAAAAAAAAAAAGAATTAACCTTCTACTCATCACAGTATTTGTCTTACTCACTTCTTCTCAATAACAAGGGCCACAATATGCATTTCTAGTAGTAGAATCTATTGAGAACTCACCTACTCCTTTTTACCATTCACGAGCCCGTGAGATAGTAAATTATTTAAAAAAAATAATATACATTTATTTTCATTACAGCAGTTATGCATTAGAGACTTCCTCTCCCAATATAGGGGGACAGGATGCCTTTCTGCTGCTGACTGCAATTTTTCACAGTAAAGGCAGACATTTCACTTCTAAAACACTAAAAGCCACTCACGCTTGCGAGACTCGCGGGAGCCTTCACGCTCCTGCAAGAGCATGAAAGCTCACGGGAAAAAAGGTCCCTCTTGCCCAGTCACAGGGCTCCATTTTTTTAAATTTGTGCTCTTGCTGGATGCTGGCAAGCCTAACTGTCCAAATAACGATATTTTTGTTCACCCTAATATCTCGAAAACTACTGAACGGATTCACACCAAAATACAAAAAGCACAATCTGCAGACCAAGATCTAGCTTCCTGCAAAATTTTGTGTAATTCCGTTCAGCCGTTTTTGCTGTAGCCTTGTCTAAATAAGTCTTTATAAAATGCATGGGGATTTTGCATTTTGGGGCACCTCCTTTTTTCGACTGATCACCCCAAAACTTTCCATGAAGGAGCTGCGGTGGATGAACATTTTTTGGGAAATTTGGAAAATTTTGTGAAGATTCATCAAATCGGGCCAAAGTTATTAGCAAATCAAAAAAACACTCTTTCTATGGAAAAGCAGACCTAACTTTAACTACCTAGTGGCGACTGCTACTAGGAGATATATATATATATATATCTGTAACCATTGTTTTTTTTTCTTCAATGAATGAATATATATACATATATATATATAATTTTTTTCACTGAAAAGCCAAAGGTTACAGGGACGTTATAGTTAGGTTCACATTTTACACACACAAAACCATAGAAATTCAGCAGTTATAGCTAGAGTTATAGCTTGTGCCCTAAGGTAACTATGACCCACGCGCCCCCACCATGCACAGTTCTCTCATCAATAATTTTATTGCAAATGTTGCAGTGATATTATCAGTAATATCATAGAAGATGTCATGAGTGATGTAATATGTGAGGTAATTAGCAGTGCATGGCGAGTGCGTGTGTTATAGTTACCTTGGGCCGCGAGTTATAGTTACCTTAGGGCACGAGTGATAGTCCCAAGATGGCTGCTAACACTTCCTGGTTGAAGTGTTGGTAGCCAGTCAGATCTCAGCATGGGATCTGTCGGATCTGCGTAGGCTTCACACCCCTAGATATACAATTTTCTTTTTCTTAATAACTCCAAAACTACTGACAAAAAAGGGCCCTTTCTGGACCAAGAGCTAGCTTTCTTCCAAATTTTGTTAATTCCGTTCCGCGGTTTGGGCTGTAGTCGTATTCAAAATTCCTATAGGAAATTGCATGGGGAAAATGCGTTTTGGGAACTCCCCCCTTTTTCTCGGTCCGTGCTTGACAGATCACCCCAAAACTTTACAAACAGCAGCTGAAGCGAGTAGCCTACAAGCTTTGAGAATTTCGTGAAGATTCGTCAAACGGTGCCAAAGTTAATAGCAAAACAAAAAATGCTTTGTCTATGGATACCAGGTCCTAACTATAACTACCTACTGGAGTTCCCCTCTCCTACTGAGCCAACCCAGCCCAGCAAGTTTGAAGCCGCAAGGAGCCCAGCGTTATATAGGCAAATACCCTGTCCCTTTCCGAACAAGAAGCGCACTACAAAACCACTATATGCTGATGAATGTTTTATTCTGGCAAGAAAAACACCCTAGGTGTTGTGGCCATAAGGGACTCTTAAAAAGGGCATATAAGTCTCAGTATTCTCATCTTTCATTGCTTTGCAATAATTCCTAGTGCCATACTTGGAAGATGGTTCAGTCTATCACTGTACAATATATCTGTTATTGTGATGTTCTTGCTGCAGTAGGTTTCTGATGCCTTTATGAGTTAAAATAGTGACGTTAACATTGTATTTTGCAGATCAGTTCTGGAACAAACATACACAGATAGGTAAGTATGTTTCAGCTCTGTCATGACTAATCGAACTATCATCATTTTCAATACAGAAAAAACACTGGCAGTTTTGTTTTCCAGGTGGCGGAGTCACTGCCGTGCTGGTAATTATAATGTTATCAGGAATTGCAATATTCATGATCTGGAAAAAAAGGCAAGTTTAAACATAACCAAGTTTTTATTCCTAAAATAAATGTTTTCATTGGGCGTAAATTCAGGACTCTTTCAGCAGGCATTTTGACCACTGAATTCTAGCAATGCTTACCCAAACTGACTGCTAGGAAAGGCGGAAGTGTAACTGAAAATGGAAATGAAACGGTGCCTATTTAGGAGAGGGGAAGCCTGTACTGCGAAGGGTTTGGGAGCACTGTGACTTAGACAGGAAGGCTGTTCCTCAGAGGATGGGCGGGCGTAGTGGGGAAACCATCACTCAAAAGATCCACGCAACTCCAGTGAGTTGATGCAGGCGTCTATTAGGTAGCATCCTTCCAGTCCTGTGATCTCGCGGTAACTGCCGACCCGGAAAGTCCAGGAATACTCAGCTGGAGTACTGAACATGGAACAACTCTCAGAAGATGCACTCAGGATCATAAGTACACGCTACAATAGTCAATGACATCATGAATGTAAACAACAAGATAATGAATACATGCGACTGTTAAATACCACATATATCCTCCCCTAATAATGAACAAAACAAAAACAACAAAAAAAACTTTGTAACTGGGAAACCTTATACAGAGAAATCTTGCAAATAACTTGGGTACATATTTACAAGCCCCTATCGCCACAGGAACGTCACTTTTTACGGCGTTCCTGTGGCGGTAGGGGCTTCGCCTTATTTACAAAGTGGCGTTAAGCCACTTTATGTGGCTTAACGCCGGCTTGTAAATAAGGCACCCTTTCACACTATACTTAGTGTGAATGGGGTGGGCAATGTGTGTTGCGGGAGAACACCGATTGATTTTGACTGTACCCCATATTTACCAGGGTGGTGTAAATATGGGGTAGCGCCAAATTTAAGACCAGGGAAAACTTGGTCTTAACATGGTGAAACGAGGAGAAAGGCTTTATTTCTCCTTGTTTTTGCTGTTTTATGTGTGCTGCATTGTGCAGCACACATAGAAACAGCAAAACGCCATGAATGATTGTTTATGTGCAGGAAGGTGTCCCTCCCTGCAAATAACCATTAATTAAAAAAATTACGATTTGCAACTCATATGTGTACTGCACAATGCAGCACACATAGGAGTTACAAATCGCCATTTGTGATAGTTTATGTGCAGGAAGGGACACCTTCCTGCAGATAAACAATAATTCCCCCCAATGCATGCACCCTTGCACTATTGTGTAAGGGTGCCTGCATTGGCTCTAGCCAGCTTAATTTAGCGGCAGCACTAGGGGAAACACAGGGGTGAACCGTATCTTTGTAATACGGTGCATCCCTGCGTTTTCAGAATGACGGAGCGTGGCGTTAGAAGGTTTTGCTTAACGCCACACTCCGTCATTCTGTTGTACATATGTCCGTTAGTTTCTTAGATATCCTACCACATCTGGTGATAATGCCCCCTTATAATCAGTTTCATCCATGCAAAGATTGTTACCTTCATTTCCTGACTCACTGGCATTGGTATTCAACCCGGAATCTACTACATCAAGAACACACGTATCATCCAAGGAGTCACCACTTGTAACATTAGGCTGCAACTGTTGAACGCCCTCACTTTCAAAAACAGAATCAATGGGGGGTAACAACAACTTTCCAGGTTTATGCAGTTTACTCAGTACAACAACACTTTGGAAATCATTCAAAAAAATGTAATTTCTTATTGCCCACCAACGGCCATCCTTTAATGTAACAGAGGAACGTGCCACTTTGGACACCTTAAATGGCCCATTAAAGTGAAAATGCACGATTTCTTAGGTTTCATATCCTTCAAAATAACCCAATCTCCAACACAAATTACTCACGCATTCACTTTCTTGCCTGTATCATGGTAAATCTTCCTCTTATCCTGAGCTCTCATCACTTTAGACTCGATTTCTTTGAAATCCAACTTTTCTTCCAAGGGACTCGACAATTTCTGCTTCTACCAACTAGAACACAAACCTATGCGAGATTGCCTGCCTCTTAATAAAGTAAAATGTGACACACCAGTGACACTGTGGGGTGTATTATAAGCCCACACCTTGCTCTGAATAAATTTTTCTACATCTTCACCACACATAAAAGCTGTTTGAATCCCCTCCTTAAGAAGACGGTTGGCCGTTTGACCAGCACCATTGGTGTGAGGTGTATATAATACAGCATTATAGTGCTTAATGTCTTTGTCCTTCAAAAATGATTACATACTCTCTGAAACAAGCTGCACACCATTATCGGTGACTAACTTTTCCAGATACCCCTCCAAATTAAAAGGTTTGTCCAAGAAGTTGATAACCACTTGTGTAGATGTTTCAGGCACAAAATCATAATATATCCATTGTGAAAAATAGTCAGTCATAACTATTAAGTACTTTGACTTTTCAGGTAAAGCAAAATGACCCCTGCAAAATCTAGTGCTAATTTGCACGGTCCGTGAGGTAAAGGAGTAGAAATTAAAGGGGTATCTTGCAATTTCCAATGCATGTTGGACATGATGCACTTTTGGCAAGCATTAACAAAATTATTAACCTCCTTATTTATTTTATTTATTTTATTTATCCATTTCTAAAGCGCCTGGTTACGCCAACCGGCGTGTCCCCGCGCTGAACGGACTCGCTTAGCAAGAAACGGCCCTAGACACGTCACTTGAACTGCCTACCGACACACTCCTGTCACTATCATTCACTTTAGGATGTAGAGGAGAATAGCCATGTTTTTAGCTGTTTCCTAAATTTTGTTTCGCATGGTTCCATTCTTAGGGTTTCCGGGAGCCCATTCCAAGATTTGGCCGCAAGATATCTGAAGGACCGTGCCCCCATTCTTGCCCTCTGCACTCTTGGAACCTTCACTAGCGCCCTTCCTTCTGATCGCAGATTGCGGCCTGGAGTATATTGTGTTATTAAAGGATGCAGGTACCGCAGGCCTTTTTTTGCAAGAATTTTATGGCAGTAACACATTGACTTAAACAGAACCCTCTTCTCCACCGGCAGCCAATGTAAGTCCTGCAGGGCTTTCCTAGTGGAAGCTCTTCTGGGAAGACCCAGTACCAACCGTGCCGCCGCATATTGCACCACCTGCAATTTGGCTAGCCCCTTTTTTGGTATTCCCAGATACAGTACGTTCCCATAGTCCAATTGGGCAGTCACCAGGGCATGCACTATGGTTTTCCTTGCATTATGTGGCAGTA
This sequence comes from Calotriton arnoldi, assembly GCA_963921515.1. Classification (NCBI taxonomy): domain Eukaryota; kingdom Metazoa; phylum Chordata; class Amphibia; order Caudata; family Salamandridae; genus Calotriton; species Calotriton arnoldi. The sequence goes on along the minus strand of CAWUFW010005198.1, from coordinate 1,330,866 downwards.
GGTCCAGAATTCTTCTCAGAATTTTTAAAATGCCAAAACATTTACCCACTACTTTCCGTATTTGGGCATCGAAAGACAGTTTAGGGTCGAACCAAACTCCCAAATTTTTTACTTCCATTTTGGGAGTAGGTACTTGTCCCAGTGATTCTGGCCACCATGCAGAGGACCATATATTCGGTGCATTGCCCACTATCATTACCTCTGTTTTATTCCTGTTCAATTTCAGGCGGTGGTTAGACATCCATCTTGCTACCTCTTCTAAACACCTAGTAAAATTGATCGCTGTCTGTTTATTATTTCCTGATAATGTCACAATTAACTGAGTGTCATCAGCGTACGATACGATGGTAACATGATGTTTTTCCACTAGCTCTGCCAGTGGTCCCACATATAGATTAAATAGCGTGGGACTCAGAATTGATCCCTGTGGGACTCCCTGGGGCATATATAGCCCCCAAAAATGACACCTAAGGGATTTATTTGTGTACCCAAGGTGCCCCCTATGAGCCATGACCAATATTTTCCTTCTTGACCCCTTAGGAACAAGACATTCCCCCGCTCTCAACAGAATGTCAGACTCAACAGTGAGCTGATCTGCCAATTGGCAGAAACAGTACAACTCCCCCATACAGACTTTAACCTGAACCCAACCATGCTGCACAAACTGCTTGACTCTGCTTAAAATGTCATCCTCTTCACACGCTTTGTTCCGTTCCACTTCAGACACTGTGCCATGACATTTATGAAGCACATCCATGCCACAACACATTTATCCTCAAATAATGTTTCATGTCTCCTTTCCTGTTCCTCACACGGAAGCTTACACAAGCAATCAGCTCTTGTGTTAGTACTGCCAGGAATACACCTCACCTCAAAATTATATTCCTGTAACTTCGAGAGAATCCTAATGAGTGTAGAAGAAGCTCACGCAGTGCCTTTGTCACCCAACAAGTACATCAGAGGTTTCTGGTCTGTGCACAGTGTGAACTGCGTACACTATACACGTTTAAAACTTCTCAATAGCCCATGCACACGCTAGAGCTTCTCTCTCAATTGTGCTGTGCCTTGTTTCAGTTTCAGATAAAACCCTGGATGCAAAGTTTATAGTAAACTCGGTGTTGTCCACTCGTTGACACAAAACAGCACCTAAGCCAACAGACCTTGTATCCACATTTACAAATGCACTTGTGACCACTAATGTAAGCTTTAAGTGCAGGAACTTTAGAGAGAATATCTTTGATATCTAGGAATACTTTTTGTTCCTCAGTGCCCCAGCAAAATATTTATTTTTTTCTTCACAATTTCTTTAGTGGCTCCATAAGAGTAGCGTATCCACTGACAAACCTGGAATAGTAATCGCTTAATCCCAAGAATGATTTTTACTCCTCTTTGTTACAGGGGGTGGGTACTTCTCCAAGAGCTTTAACCAGATCCTCTTTAGGCTTAATGCCCTGAGAAGTAATACAATGCCCCAAGTATTTGACGTTATAAGTTACTTACACTTGTCTTTAGACACAGTCATACCATATCTGCACAAAATCTCAAGTACCTTATCCAAAATACCATTGTGTTCTGTCACATTCATAGCGAATACGAGGATATCGTCCTGGAAAGCAAGCACACCTGGTACATCCTTAAATAGAGTAAACATCAACTTTTGAAATACGCTTGCCACTGATGCTAGACCAAACGGCAGGCGTAAATACTTATAAGCCCCAAAAGGAGTAATATAGGAGCAAAGGGCTTGAGACTCTGGGGCATATTAGCAAGAAGAGGCGATAATCATCGCTAACCCTGCTTAGCGTGATTTTTTTTATCGCCGGCTATCGCTGGAATATATCGCCACGCTAACGCTGTATTAGCAACGATTAGCGCTATGGCGATGAATATTCCAGCGATAGCGGGGAAATGGTCTAACATCGCTGAAAAACCAGCGATGTTGCATGGAGAAGGGAGAACACCTTGCTGATACGACCCTGTGGTCGTATCAGCATAATCCACCCCCCATGTTAGGTATGGCTAACACCTACTAATTGCAGGTGTTAAATAAATGGCAATGACCCCGGTTAGCGCGACTTTTCACGTCGCTAACTGGGGCCATGGCCACCTTGCTAATAGGCGATAGGCCTGTTAGCGGGTGTTCCCCAGGTTTGTTCGTCGGGAACGCCCACTTTGCATGTCATTAGCGATAAATATCGCTGACATGCAAAGCGGTAAAAAAACGGGCGCTAATGCCCGAAAACTGTCGCTAACTGCTGTTAGAGACAGTTTGCTGATAGGGCGATAAAAATATCGCCGCTTTAGCTGCAAAAAGTGCCGCTAAAGCGGCGATAGTGCCCTTGCTAATATGCCCCTCTGTTTTTAGCGGCACTTGGTGATACGCCGCTTTGAGATCTACATTACTAAACACTTTAGCTCCTTCAAAAGTGGACAAATGCTTGTTAATTTTAGTCAGAGGGAGGCAGTGCACAACAATAATTCTGATGAGCGCACGTAAATCCGCACACAGATGGATCTGGACATTCTTTTTTTTTTTTGTTGCTATGACAACTGCACTGACCCATTTGGCAGCATTAACGGGCTCAATAACTTTGTCTAAGCAAAGCTGATCCAGGTGTTTCCATAAGTCCTCCCTCACAGATAAGGGAACATCCCTAACTTTATGTTTTACGAGCATGGCACCGGGTTTTAAAATTATTTCATATCCAAACCCCTTGATGTCCCAATCTTATTAGCAGACACCGTGGGGTACTTTGCTAAAATGTGGTCATCCAGTAAAATCACGGGAAAATGGTACCAGGTCTTAATATTATGCCTAATCTTCCCTGATCCACCCAACCCAATGATGTCTCTTCCATTGACGGCCACATATTTCTTAGTAAAGATTACTTTCCCCTTTTGACTATAGCTAAGGGTTTAAATAAAGCTCAAAGCTCCTGTCGCCAAAGCATTTCCATAAAACAATGGGGCATATTAGCAAGACCGGCGATAAAATTATCGCCGTTTTAGCGTCAGGAAACTGCCGCTAAAACGGCGATAATGGGCTTGCTAATATGCGTTATGGAATTCCAATAGAAGCCCAGGTTAGACGTCCTGCACATCTAACCTGGGCTTCTATTGGAATTCTATAACGCATATTACCAAGCCCATTATCGCCGTTTTAGCGGCAGTTTCCTGCCGCTAAAACGGCGATAATTTTATCGTGGGTCTTGCTAATATGCCCCAATATTTTTGTACCTATAGTTATCTGGCACCGAAGCTCAGATGGTGACATGAAACTTGTATCACTACTATCTTGCCTTTAGTTGTAGCCACTAATGTGTTGTTGTTTTTTTACAATAAATGCTCATTATTAGTAAAATGCTCCTAAATTCTTTAAAAACATATTTAACTGTAAAAACAAAAGTCAAAAGCACACAAGGAGAATTATTGGTACTTGATAAAACTGACCCCCCCCCAAATCGTATTCAGAAGGTGCTTAAAAGCAACTGCAACCTTCTCCAAATTGGTCCAGCAGCAGCAATAAAAGGGATACAGTTTGAAAAAGGAAGCAGAATGGAATAGTTTAGTCTGTTTATTCTATAAACACTAATTATGATTATATAAAGGTACTAAAATGTGAGCCTTTGGTATTGCAAGAGCCCAAATAATGAATTGGACTATGAGAGTGGCAGGTACAAAAGCGATGCACTGATGTAAATCTTGTATTTGCGAAGCAATGCGATATTACTGATGAAACACGTTCCATTCATTTCACTGGACATGAAAGTGCCCTCTTACGGGATGTTTCCTAAACAACTGTGCACAGCACAAAAGGTCTTCACTCTCTGCACAATCAAGGAGCCTGTGAAATTCAATTTACCACCGGAACAAACAAGCAGCTCGACCCTACTACCTACAATGTCCAGAATGTGTAGTTAGAGGAGAGATAATGCTTATCGGCACATGTGAACCCTCTACATAAAGTGAGCCAAGAAAAGTATACAGTATAAAGTGTACAAATCTCAAAAACATGTATAGGAAATTAACTGCAATAAGAGGAGATCATAATACGATGTTGTTGAATGAAGCTGATTAGGGGTGTTGAGAATGCAGCACATTTTGATGGGTGGGGCGGCAAATGTGGAAAGAGCTTTATGGAAATAGAATAGCGTCCAAATAAAACCAGGCAAGAGAATAAAAGCTTCTTTAAGGAACACCAAAAGTTGGGGGAATTTCAGGACTTCGATCTACACGTGTGCACCAGAGGGCACAGTACCCAGAAACGTCTACATAGTGGGAAGTAACTTTTCAAAACTTTAAAATTATCCATTGCTGAGGACGATTCCCTAACTTCTATTAAAGAACTAAAAATAACAACCCCCATGGACAAAAAAAATCAGAGGTGTATTTTACAGGATAATATAAACAATTTAGCAGAATAATTATCTCTTTTTAATTATTTTGAGGGGTCAATGTCATGAACTAGCATGTTCTTAATGTTTACAACTAGCAAGATAGACATACCACCATTATGAACCTTGATGACCAGGTCTTTATGAAGCTTTTGAGTGTTACGTTGAACATCATGAAGATGCTGAGAAAGCTTTCAGTGCTCAGTGTAGCAGCTCTGAGATTCATGGCGAGCTGCTGCTAATGTCCAGTTATGCCACCCCCCCAAAAGCCAGAATACCAGTGAATGGGTGCGCTCCCAAATAAATATTGTTTATATGAGCTACTAGATGAAGTTGTCCCTTGTCACTAAGGATGAAGACTTAAGTCAACTATATTTGGGAGACTTGTAAAATGAAGAACATATCTGTCTAGCAAACACAAATGTATGTATACGATATCTTGATGGAAGAGGAGAACAGGTTAGGGAAACACGAGACTTTGAGAAAGGGTATTTAGTTCAAGATAAACATGGTGGATGTTACTGTAAACAAGAGAGAAGTTAATTTTCTCAAATCATTGCCCGCTTTAACTAACCTAGCAAGTAAATTACATTACAAAAGTAGGGGATCCACATCACCTATTCTTTCCAAACAGTTCTCAAGACTATCATATTTGACACAATTAACATATTACGGGAATCCTAAAGTGAAAGTCCAAATGTTGGCATGCAAATTATAAACTGCGAAAACAAAAATAGTTTCAAGACACTTTGGGGGATATGTACAAGGATTGGTGAAAAATATCGCTAACGTTAGTTAGCGGCAATTTTTTTATCGCTGTGTACCGCAGCAAACTATCGCCACGTTAGCGACGTATGTACAAGCCGTCGCTACGTGGCATAGTTTCTCATGTCAGTGGAAATTGTCAACGGTAACAACAGCGTCACGGCGATAAAAATATTGCCGCTAACGTGAAAAAAGTGGCGGCAGGCCAGTCAGCGGCCAGAAACTGCATGCAAATTAGCGTGACGCCACTTTTTTCACGTTAGGCCGGAAAAGCGAGTACAAAATGCCCGCAAAGTATCACAAACAGAGGGGGAAAAAAAAACTGTGATGAACCATGGATGAAGCTGGACCCAGTACTGCAGGAGCAAACAACCCCCCAAACAGCCAGGAGGACCAGCCAGAGACCCAGGAGAAGGGCTAGGGGAAGAGGAAAACCAGGTTCAGCCAGCAGGAAAACCAGGTCCTGATTGCGGAGGTGACAGAAAAACAACACCAGCTGTTTGTCAGCTCCACTGTGTCATTGGGGAGCAAGAACGCAATATGGCAGTCCATCGCAGCCAAGGTGAATGTCGGAGAGGTGAGGAGGACAGTGAATGACTGCAAGAAGCGTTGGCATGATGCTAAGCGCAAGACTAAGGAGAAAATGTTGGCCAATCGCAATGCAGCACTGCAGACCGGAGGTGGGAGTCCAGCGCCACAGGAGGAGCTGGATGCGTTAAAGGAATAGGTGTCCGCAGTCATCTGCGAGGAGTCGGTTGTTGGAGTCCAGGGACAGGATATTGCTGAACATGACCAGCAACATGGTGAGTAACAACCAAGGACGGGGGTGGATGGGCCCAATGTCACTCATGCACAATTAAACATCTACCAGGGCACATCCACAATGACTGCAGATCTTGCCACAGATACTCTTGCCCCTGGGGGCATAGACACATATCACCCTAGTCAACAAATGTATTGCAAGACACATATTAGTGGGGCATAGACTTGGAAATCTGCACAGAAAAGTAATTCTAAACATAGCCACAGATTCATATCAGACAACAATATCAGGGCAACATGAAAGACCAAAGGGGCACATTGCCTGGAGATGCGGCAGGCTGGCAAAATGGCCCCCTTGCCTCAACACCACGCACATACAATTTGTCTGCACAGGGCTGCATCTCTTTGACGACAATATGAGGATGCACTGTGAATGTGACAGATGATGTGCACAAGTGAGCATGCCCCCACCGATGTCAGCACACATGCACCATTGTGCAAGGGTGTCTGACTTGATTTTCAGATAGTATATGTGCATGAAGGGGGGCCTTACTGCACATACACATTCTTGCACACAACTTCGACAGACGTGCACAATGGTGCATGTGTGCTGACATCGGTGGGCGCATGCTCACTTGTGCACATCTGTCGCATTCACAGTGCATCCTCATATTGTCGTCAAAGAGATGCAGCCCTGTGCAGACAATTGTATGTGCGTGGTGTTGAGGCAAGGGGGCCAGTTTTGCCAGCCTGCCGCATCCCCAGGCAATGTGCCCCTTTCCTTGTTCATTAGATGCAGCCCTGTGTACACCAAGTGAGAAAGCATGGAGTGAGTCTGCATACCATGAACACATGCATTGTCACAACATAGTGATCATGCAGCCTACTGTCTAAAAGGTGCATATCCCACGATGCACACATTCAGCACAGTTGAGTCAGAATGTCATGTCATGTCATACCAAACGTAGGGGGGACATACCTTCAACAGTACAGTGCATGGACTACGCATATTAGAGATGTCACCATAATGTTTTACTACGTGTCTTGTCTGTGTACCATACTCACAGAAGTAAAAGAGTCCCTGTAAAGAAGTATGACAAGTCAAGTATGAGACCAAGCAAGAATAGCAATTTAGCAACCAAAAATCTCTAATAGATAAATGGCACCATCACTCCTTAGCTCAAAAAGCACTCCTATACTCTCAAGTGCACACATGGGCCATACCTAAAACTGTACTATACATTAGTCCTGGTGTGACTTGCCCATCACACATTGATGTGCATGTAAACAAGTATATTGGGAAAGTCAACAGTGTCAGTGAACAAATATACAGTCAGGACTCTTATCATCTGCACACAAACACTGGCAGCAAAAAGTCTGAAATAGTACAGCATGTATAATCCATGTTAGCATCTGCGCGCAATATTCACAAACACACATCACCCTGCCAATCGCACATGATGTGATGTGGGTGCGGCGTGATAGAGCCTGAGCAGCACAAATGAGTCTTTTGGAATACACAGCCCTGAAATCTAGGCCCACTTACGCACTACACATGGTGTCAACGTTGAGGGTAATGGGTGTTGTAACTGTCTGTTCAGCCTGCAACAACAATAGAAAGTCACGCTGCACCAGTCTCACAAAGGTTAAGCCAACAGGAGGGCAGCAAGCAATGCATGCATGGAAAAACATGCATGACGCCATGCACACAAGAGAAATCACAAGACCCCAAGCTATTTGCGTGTACATGTGCACTGCATTGAGCAGCACACATGGAAAAAGCAAAATTGTGTAAAAATAATGGATTTCTCCTTGTTTTGTCATCCTAAGAACAGTTTATACCTGGTCTTAATTTTTGCACGGCCTCCTATGTACGCCACCCTTGTACATAGGGGGGAGCATCAAAATGAATTTGTGTTGCGGTGGAACGGCCACCGCAACACCCACTGCCCACCCCTTTCACGCTAAGCATAACGTGAAAGGGGGCCTTATGTACAAGGCAAAGTTAAGACACGTTAAGTGGCTTAACGCTGCCTTGTACATAAGGCGCAGCCCCAATCGCCAGCACAACGTCAATATAGGTGACGTTGTTGTGGTAATAGGGGCTTGTACATATGCACCTATGAATGTACATTGTCATGCTATCTGCTTGTACACTAATCCAATGCATGATCATACTATAAACCCACATACAAATGCATCTCCCCTTTACGTTGCAGAGGGAGAAACATCACCTCCTGTACAGCAGCCTGTCGCACTCTTCAATGAAGAAGAGGAAGACCTAGCAACCATCGACCAGGACACACTCCAACATCTGCTCGACTCAATTAGCACCCCATCTCCGGAAGCAGGGCCATCCAGCAGCGTTGTGGAAACTCCAGGCCCTGCGCAAACAACCCAGCAGCAAGCACCGACCACCACAGCTGTCTCCCAGGACCTTGAGGACCCACTTCTGGCATTTCAACGTTGTGCAGTTGGGGTCCAGAAGGAGATGGCTGGTCAGGTGCGGGTGGGGTTTGACAGCCAGGCTGCCAAATTAGATGGGTTACGTGGGTGTCTTAGTCCCATTCATGACCACCTACAGACCATCACAGACACCCACAGTCCGCTCCATGCTCTCCAGCATTCCATGACTGACATTGAGGAAGTACTGACTCCGAGACAAGAACAACTGTCCAGTCCGAGTGGCTCCAGCGATGTCAGCAAGGAGTTGCGTCACATGCGAATGAGCATGGAGAACATGGAGCGGATGCAAGCCTCGCTAATGGCAGCCACGGTTGAACACCACAGACACGTTGCTGGAATCTTTCATGCCCTGCAGCTGCTCGTCACAGCAGTGCTGCATCCAGGTTTGGCACAGATGAATGCTGCTGCTGCTTCAACATCCACATCTCCGCCCCCTGATGTGTCAGTGCTTCACAGTGCCGCTGGCAATCTACCACCACGCAGCCCGGAGGCACATGACACATCAGAGGACGAAGATGTTGATGATTCTGCAATATTGCTAAGAAGAATTCATCAATGCCAAATGGTCAGTTTTTCCTTGGATCTGTGCTTAGCATCATGCCCCGGAACATCATCTTCCAATGTCCTTTGCTACACACTGACACTCACCTTGGACCTCAATATGGACTGCCATATTTTGTGTTGTTCCCAAAGACACTGCAGTCAGCCTGCTGACTGAACTCTTCCTCTTCCTCGACATGTTCCACACAAAGGACTCTGTCAGGCCCTCCACTGGGCATTTACGAAATGTGAGGGTTGTTTGACCAAGTACTGTGGCAGTCTTCACCAAAGCCAATGCACATGCTAATTAAAACCTAAAATTTACACAGATGTGTGTTTATCATGACCATTCAGGTATAGAAGTCTCCAATAATGTTTGAGCAGTGAATCCATCCAAATGTACACCGAGTGACATATGATAAATGTTCATGTTCAACTGTGTCACAGATAGGTAGTGAGATGACTAGGCATGTGAGATCTAGCCGTGCCCTCATTGATCAAATATGACCTACTAGAAATCTCCCAACATTGCCCTCCGTACATGATGGCAATAGGCATGTGTGGAAATAGGTCCAAGTCTGTTGCATGCCACAAATAGTGTCTCCATTTGGCATTGAAAACAAGTCTCACTTTGCAGATCTACTCACACTCTACGGGGTGGGCAAAGATTGTTGTGATGGTGGTCATTGCATGTCACATTCCAAGATAGAGCACACCATATGCACATAGATGACGAATCGTTATGGCACATATCGCACACCTGATATTGGAATCACAATGTCTGTTTCAGTGAAGCTGTGTTGTCAATAGGGACTTAGCCTTAAGTGCAAGTCTACAGTCAGACACTTACCGTGGCTTAACAATGCCTTGGAAACAAGGAACCCTCTCATGCTGTGCTCACTGTGAAAGGAGAGGGCAATGTGTCCAGGGATGTTTAGTGCACTGCACTTAGCACATAGTCAGATGCTGTACCACCATTTCAAGTGTGGCATCACTATGAGGCAATGACAAAAGTAACAGCGTGGAAAAGTGTGTATGTCACTGGCACTACAGGGAGCAATGCTACATTTCCCCTCCTGTTTGCTGCAGAACTGTGTTCTGCCTTGTGCCATGCACATTTGATCATCAAATTTACAACATTGTGCATGGGCAGGAGTGTGAGCCTCCAGCCACAGGAACAACCAATTTCCATAATGATGACACACTTGCACTACGCAGCAAGTGTGCCTATGTCTGTGCATGTTAGATGGACTCGGCGCCAGGCTCTTGTGATATGCAGGGTGTGGACGTAATCTGTGGAACACAGTGCAGTCATCCATCATCGTGATGGACAAGAGTTGCAATGTCAATGTCTGTTGAAGGCCATGTTCCAACATTGTGTAGTAAATGTGCAACAATGTGCAGTGCAACTCTGTGAGTCACACATAAGATGTTCAACTTTACAAAAGAGTATCCCTAGCCTAGGCCATAACTCCAACTTGCCACACCGTAATGCATGCAAGTTCACTGTGCTCAAATCAAAAGGATCCTGACACTATCCGTCCAGCTAAGTAACATGTCATGACCACACATACACCTTCAAATGATTGCCCTGAGATTGAAGAAGTTGGAAACAAGGTAAAAAGCAACACTCCACCAAACCACTTCAGACATAAGTGCTAACTGAATTCCAAAACAGTATAAATTTATTAACATTTAACAGAATAAACTACCCTAAACTGACACTAAGCACTACTACAACTAACCTAATCTTAACTAACTATGACAAAGTGAATAATAACCTTAACTATCTAACGTAACTAATACTAAACACGCAACAACATATCTGAGACATCAACCCCCCTCCCACCCTTAAAGCACATCAGGAGACAGGACAAATACATCTTATCTAAACATAAACTAACTACACAGATATCAAACACAAATATATATTGTTTTGTTTTTTTAAAAACATTTTTAGAAGAACAAAGACATCAACCTCCCACCCAAAGGAAAAGGAAACTTATCCACAAATACTACAAGATAATAAATATAAAACTATGCTAAAATCTAACACTACCTATTACTACACTACAACTACACTACCTAACAATTAAAAAACTAACCTATCGCTAACTAATAAATAAAAATTACATTGGGGGAACGTAGAAAAGGGGGATGGGTCTCCATTGGCCAGTTCAAAATGGGAGACCCAGGGCAGCCTTTATGTCCTGCATGTAATGTAATGCAATGTAAATATGATTTATAAAGCGCAACTCATGCCCGAGGGCGTCTTGGCCCTATGTGGTGGTCTGCTCCGACATCTCACGTTCCAATTGTGCCAACCTGACATTCATGTCCATTATAGCATGGCGGTCCCGCATGGTAAACGGGACCACCTGATCAGATCCTGCAGCTGCATTGTAGCTTGTCCTTGGGTCTGTGAGGGGGCACTAGAATGTGTTCCGGATACTGAGGTTGTAGCTTGTCTCAGTGTTCTTCCAGGGGAATGTGCAGATCCCTGCCCATGTTGGGACCCACGCCTGTCGCCAGAAGTGCCCGGTCTGGCCTGTGTCTCACTCTGGCTTTGTCCTTGGCCTACATTGGGCACCGACTTCCACCTACCAGCTGCCCGGTCAGCTTGAACCTCCTTGACATGTTGCGGTATCCCTTCGCCACCTTGCGGATGTGGAGATACCGGTCCTTCCTGACCTTGAATGCATGGGCCTCCTCTGGCAACATGAAGTCTGTCAAATAAGAGCAATGACCGAATTTGAGACATGAAGACTATGTCAATTCTCTCCATTTAACACAGAAACACTAGGTCAGTGAAACATGGGAGCCTGCACTCTAACAAAAGATTGTGAAGTTTGAAAATAACATGTACAATGCAATGTAGAATCAATGATCAGTTACAACATGCTGGCAACACTGACATGACATTGCATGGCATGTGACTGGTAGTGTCACAACCCCATGAGACTGTCAGGGGCATATGTACAAGCCCCTATCGCCACCATAACATCACAGTCAGTGACATTATTGTGGAGAAAGGGGCTGCACCTTATGTACAAGGCAGCGTTAAGACACGTAACGTGGCTTAACGCTGCCTTGTACATCAGGCACCTTTTCACACTATGGTCAGTGTGAAAGGGGCGTCCAGTGGGTGTTGTGTGGGTCGTTCCAGCACAACACCCATTGTATTTGACGCTGCCCCCTATGTACAAGGGTGGCCTACATATGAGGCAGCACCAGAAATAAGACCTTGATAATCCTGGTCCAAAATATTCAAAAGGAGGAGAACCAATGCATTTCTCTTCGTAGTTGATTTTTCCATGTGTGCTGCTGATGCAGCACACATGCAAAAAACAAAATGGCATGTTTTGTATATGTACATGAAAGTGTGCCTTCCTGTACATGAACAAAGGGGAATATGTCCTAGGAAGTGGCGGAGCGTGTAGTTAGCCTCCTTGGCTTAACAACACTCTTCCCCACTTTTGAAACGCAAGGCTGCACCAGATTCACAAGAATATGGTGCAGCCTTGCGTTTCATCCTGCGATGATGCTAGGTTTAACTACTTTGCGCCAACCCAGGCACCCTTGCACCAGAGTGCAAGGGTGTCTGTGTGCATGTGAGGATTGTTTATGGGTAGGAAGGTGTCCCTTTATGCACATGAACAATCCTCGAGAAGCCCTACTGTCACTTTCACTGGTGCTGCATCAAGCATCACACATGGCAAAACAACATTCAGTGTATGAACACTGAGTTGTACATGAGGTGCAGCCCCTCTCGCCACCACTACTTCACAATAGGAGACGTAGTGGTGGTGATCGGGACCAACGTGCTTTAATCCACATCTTTGACTCTGCAGAAAATTTCAAAACACAGGACTGTACACCGCAAAATGTTACAAGACATTTCCAAAAGTAACGCCCCCCTGTAGTTAGAACAGTAATTGAGATTTAATGGGGGATGTGTTGTAATGTATTGCATTGTAAAGCCCAGCGTTGTAAAAGGTATTGTGTGGTAAAACATGTGGATTAAAAGCAGGTATGGAAAATGCATGTGGGGTAACGTCACATATTCTGCGAGAGTGGCTTGTACATTTGACCTTGAGTCAAATAAGGGGAATGGGTCCAAGGAGACAGCTTTACAACACCATTGCAGTGACAAAACATGCCAATTACATACATAGGCCCATCTTTGCTAGTTGGTGGGTGAACGTGCCATTGGAAGCCTTGGCTTAAAGCTACGCCCTGGAAAACTTTTAAAGCTGTTACGCAGCATACATACGATAGTACTGTGCAGACCTGTATATGACACCGCACAGCCAGGAAAACACTACCTACTTGTGCATGATCTGGCACACTTGTACAGTCATCTCAGCCAAGGATGTACACGCATCTGGACAGCTGGACCACCAACTCCTCTGCCCCTGACATCGCCCTCACAATCCCGGACGGAGACAAGATTCGGAGGGAGGACAGCCCCCAACACCCGGCAGGAGTCCTCACCATCGCGCATGAATAAGTCCCTCTGCCTCTCCACCAGCACATTTTCCGCCATGGAAGACGTACACTTCCAGGTCCAGTCCAGCCCCAACTCCACACACTGCGGCACACTTGCCTACAGACCCCCCGGACACAAGGACTGCTTTGCCAACACCATCAACGACCTCTTCGCACCCCACGCCATCACCTCCATGGACTACATACTCATCGGAGACCTTGACTTCCACCTCAACAACACCAATGACACCAACTCCACTACCCTCCGGATGAAGAGCTCGCCAACATGTGACTGGCACAACTCTTACCCACACTGACCCACAAGGCAGGACACACCCTCGACCCCTTCTTCGCAGGAGGAAACAGCGTACACTTCAGCCACACCACACAGCACCCATGGACCGACCATCACTGCATACACTTCCTTGGCAACAAAGCCAAGCCGGCCACAACCGCACCTCGCGCCACGCAAAGGAACTGGAGCTGAGGCACGGCTGAGCAGATGTAATCAACCCTCAACTGCAACACCCCCAACGCTGCAGCAGACGCCAAACGCGCTGCCAGGGAATCCCACACATGGATCTCCAACTGCGCAGACCAACTGACCCCGCCACACAACTCCGACAGACAGCGCAGCAGCAAAGCCGCATCGTTCACCACCAAACTCAAAGATTCCAGACACACCTGCAGACCCCTGGAGAAAAACAGGAGAAACTGCAAGAAACACGTTAACTTCTCGACATACAAGAACACCATGTCCAAATACCACCAACGCATCGGTAGCACTGAATGGAGCTTCATCCACGACATAATAATTGCATACTCCACCAACTCCAAAGACCTCTTCAACATCATCCATGTGTTCACCAAGACCACCAGATAAGCCACAGACAACGCCATCCTGGACACATCTCTATCTGGATTTCCAAGCAACCACAGCACCGAGACCGCCGTACTCGCTGCCACAGACAACATCCATACCCTCTTCGACCAAGGCCACACCGCAGCCCTGATTCTACTTGACCTCTCAGCAGCATTCCACCCCATCTCCCACCGCACACTAGCGGGCAGACTACATGACGCAGGCATACAAGGAACCACCCATGACTGTATCCGATCGTTCATCACCGGCAGAAGCCAAGGGACCAGACTGCCACCCTTCCTCTCTGAACCCACAAATATTCACATGCGGAGTGCCCCATGGATCATTGCTCAGCCCAACACTCTTCAACATCCACATGGCCCCCCTCGCTGCCATCGTCCAACAGCACAGCCTCAGCATAGTATCCTACGCCAAGGACACCCAGCTCATCCTCTCCCTCACCAAGGAGCCCACCACCACCAGACTCAACTTCCAAGAAGGAATGCAGGTAGTTGCAAACTGGATGAGCAACATCTGCATGAGACTCAACGCAGAGAGGACATAAGTTGTCATCCTTGGAAACACCCCAGCGGCATGTAACAGCACCTGGTGGCACACCACCCTCGGCAGTCCCACAACCCACACGGACCACGCCAGAGACCTGGGCATCATACTCAAATCCTCCCTCTCCATGTACGAACAGGTCACAGCCGTCACATCCAGCTACTTCAACACCCTCCGCATCCTCTGTAAGAGCTTCAAATAGACCCCCCCCCAAATCCAAGAATACAGTCACCAATGCACTAATTTACATCAGACTGGGATTTTGATGTGCCCTCTGCGCCAACATGGGACAGTATCTGCTCCGCAAGCTCTTGACTATGCAGGAC
This sequence comes from Calotriton arnoldi, assembly GCA_963921515.1. Lineage (NCBI taxonomy): Eukaryota > Metazoa > Chordata > Amphibia > Caudata > Salamandridae > Calotriton > Calotriton arnoldi. Next base: position 1,315,699 of record CAWUFW010005198.1, on the reverse strand, counting down.
TCCGCCACCACACTTGGGCTTGTGTTCACACTTTCCTCATAGGTCCTGACCCACCATCACACCTACTTGGTTCCCACCTCTCCCAGCATTTGCAGCTGTGTGACGGAGGGGCAGGACTTTGGATGGAAGTTTGTCTACAAGGCTACCCCCAGTGACCGCAGTCCCTTGGGTCCTTGTGTATGGTGGGTGGACATATTTCAAGGCATGTTGTTTGACATTTGCTACATGTACATTCTCACATTTGTGTGCTACATGATTGTGGACTTGATGTGTGTGGTGTGTTCAGTTTGTACTTTCCAACAAGCAGTCCATTTCCATATGTGCCATTCTCAAACCGCTGGTTGATGATGGACTGCCGGAAGATGTAGGAGTCATGCACACTCCCTGGAAACTTGGCTATGACATTGGTGAACAAGCCACAGTGGTCCACGATTGCCTGCACGTTCATGGAGTGTGTGTGCTTCCTGTTCCGGTAAATGTGTGCAGTGTCCGCAGAAGGCACAAGTAGGACATGGATGCAGTCAATTGCCCCCAACACATGGGGAAAGCCAGCAATGGCATAGAAGCCTTGTTTGGTGTAAAGCTGTTCTTGAGCAGTGTTGGGGAAGCGTAGGTGCTGGGCCGTCAGGCTGATGATGGCATCCAAGACATTTGGGAGGAACCTTGAAAAGGATCACTGGGAGACTCCCTCAACTCTGGCAGTGGTTGGTTGGAAGGTACCTGAGGCCAACATGTGCAGCACTGCTAGAAGCTTCGTCTGCGGAGGGATGTTGCAACGCTGTGTTGGTGCCTGCAGCCTGGGGGCTATCTGGGTCAATATGCGGAGGATGGAGGATTTTTTCAGCCTGTAGTGGGCTATCACATCCTCTGGTGTTAGGTCTATCAGGGTGATGCATTGACAATAGACCCGCTGTCTTCTTTGGCGCTGCCTCCATGGTGGTCCTGGGGCGGGGGCGGTGGTTGTTGTGCTCCAAGATGCATGAGTATGACCTCCATGGCATCAGTAGGTTGTCAAATGTGGTTCTGGGCTACTCCACCTTATATCCTGTTTTGTTTTCTCCATTTTTACGACCACCTTTTTTCTGGTCTTAAAAACCAGCTGCTAACGGACCTTAGCGGCTGTTTTTTTAACGTATCGCCGGCCCCTGCGATCATTGTACATATCGCGAAGTGGGGTTAGCGGCGGTTTTCACACGGTAACGCCTACCTTGCATCTCATTTTCGTTAGCTATCGCTGACACAAGTGGCGAACGGAAAAACGGACGATTAGCGGCAACTTGTACATACGGCGATTTAAAAAAAAGCTGCCATAGCATCAGAAAACTGACGCTATGGCGGTGATAACTCCTTGTACATATGCCCCTTTGTTTCCACTTTCTCTCATCTCAAATTCCTTAAATATATTTTCAGAACAAACAGTTACACAATATGCCCTTCATTTGGTTGGATAACAAACCCGTGAAGCTGATAGGACAATGAAATCCTGTTTCAAGGGAGTAAAGGGGTCTGGTACTTCCGGATCTAATATACAACAGCAGTCCCAGGTCACTGAAATGCATGTAGTGCACAAATGTTATGTTATGTGTATTTGTATAGTGCATGAACTCGCCCGAGAGGCTATTCTGGCGCTGAAGCAGAAGCTGTATGGGCCGAGTCGCAGCCAGGGCTAGTTGAAGAGCCATGTCCTCTGTTTCTTGTGGAATTCAAGAGCTGAGGAGACAACTCTGATGTGAAGGGACAGATTGTTCCAGTCTTTAGGAACAAGGTAGGAGAAGGCATGACCACCAGCTATGGTTCTGCATCTGTGGGGGTTGTGCGTGTAGGAGTCTGGTTGGGCAGAAGTCCCTGGTAGGCTTATGGAAGCTTATGCGGTTGATGAGGTACTTGGGGCCAATGTTGTGTAAGGCTTTTGTATGTGTGCATGTGGAGTTTGAAGAGTGCTTGTTTGTGGACTGGGAGCTGATGGAGCTCGTTGAGGCTTGGGGTGATGTGAGTGCATTGTTGGAGGTTGAGGGTGAGCCTAGTCTAGCCGCTGAGTTTTGTATGGCTTACATTTTATTTCTGGTCAGTTGAATGTTGATTCCAGCATAGAGTGTTTTGCCGTAGTCCAGCTGACTGGTGATGAAGGCTAGTGTGGCTGTTCTGAGTGTGTGGTGGGGAGCTATTTGAATATCTTCTTGAGCATCTTGAGTGTGTAGAAGCAGGAGACGGAGACAGCGTTCACTTGGCCGTCATGGTGAGTTGGAAGTCGATTCCTATTCAGAGGTTATTTGCGTGTGTTACAGGGAGAGGTGTGGTTCCGAGTTCGGAAGCCCACCAGATGGAGTTCCATAGCAAGGTGTCTTTGCCAAAGATTACTACTTCAATCTTGTCTGTGTTGAACTTGAGGCATTTGGTTTTCATCCATCTGGTGATTTCGGTCAAGCAGAGAGATTGCTCCAGGAATTTGATGTCTAGTCCAAGAAAGAGTATGGGCTGAGTGTCACCAGCTTAGGATTTAATCTTGATTCCGTGGGCGCAGATGATGCTGGGAAGTGGAGTCATGGTAACATTCAATGTAGTGGGGCTGAATGAGGATCCTTGTGGAACTCAGCAGATGAGGTTAATGGTGTCCGAGGTGAAAGGGACCAGTCTGACGACTGGGTGCGACCTGTCAGGAAGGATCAAGTCTACCAAAGTGTGGCTCCTTGGATGCCAGCTTTGTACAGCTGTTAAATTAGGATGGGGTGGAAGATGATGTTGAAGACTGCAGAGAGTTCCTGTAGGGTGAGGGTTGTGGTGTCACCTTTGCCCATAATTACCCAGATGTCATCCATTGCAGCAATGAGGCGGTCTCTGTACTGTGGTTTGGACTGAATCCGGATTGAGTGGTGTCAAGTAGAAGGTTGTAATTGAGGTAGTTGGCTGGGTGTTTAGTATCTTTTCCATGACATTTGCTGGGTAGGATAGCAGGGAGATAGACCAGTAGTTGGCTAGCATCTTCGGATCTGCTATGAGTTTTCGGGGAAAGGGTGGAGGGGGGGGGGGAAGGGGGGGAGTACTGTGGTTTGTTTCCAGGCATCCAGTAAGTTAGCTGTGATGACAGTCATTTAAGATGAAGGTGAGGACTGCGTTGATGGGGTCCTGTCCTTTAATGAAGACGTGATGAGAGCAGGGGTCAGAGGGTGCTCCGGAGAGCTTTACCATGTACCAGTATGGACTGCATGGTCGTTGCTGTTTCTTGAGTGGTGATAGGTCTCTGGGTGTTGGGTGAGATGGGCAGGAAGGCTGCACAGGCAGAAGGGCCCGTTGGGGCTTGAAGATGTCGTAGATGCTGGTCATCTTGTTTCTGAAGAATCGGGGCAGCAGGATGCAGAGGTCCTGAATAGGGATTATGCTGGTGGAGCTTGCTGCTGAAGAGTCTTCACTGTTGTGGAGATTTCCTTGGCGCTACTTTGCTGCTTTTAATGCAGGTGGTGAGCACAAAGCGCTTGGTAGCTCCGATTTGATGATGCAATGTCTGATGGCAGATCTATAGGTGCTCTTCTCAGTGTCATCCTGACTTTGTCTCCATCTGTGTTAAAGTTGCTTGTAGTGGTGTTTGGTAAGCCTGAGCTCTTCCACGTACCAGCTTGCTTGTGGTCTGGTTCTGTGGCTTTGAGAGGAGCTAGGGTCTCTGCCCAGGCGGCGTTGGAGATGCATTCAGGGAGGTTGCTCTTGTATCTGGCCTGGTGGTGTAGGAGTTTGAAAGATAAGGATGCCTTTGAGATCTTGCTAATTGATTTGGCAATGGTGTTTCTGCAGTTGTGTGTGATGGGTTTGCTGAAGTTGATGAGGGTGTGATCTGACCAAATGAAAGATAAGGGCTTGTTGCCTGTGATGTCGCTGAAGCTGGTACAGAAGGGGTCAATCCTTGTCCAGCATCATTTGTGGAGCCTTTGAGTCACTGGGTGAGTCCAAATTTATACAGGTCGCCAAGGAGGTTAGTCTTGTTGGTATCGGTCAAGTCCTCCTGTTGGTAGTTGAGGTCGCAGAGGAGGATGAAGGCGCTGTCGTTGAGGATTGCGTGGGGTAGGTCAAAGTCCATGATAGTGCTGCCAGGAAGGGGGGGCAGTAGACAAGGATGTCGCTCAAGAAAATGCACTTTCCACACTGTTTTAAACCTGGATAGAATTGATATATTCCTAATGTGGACAGGACATTCACTCTACCATTTAGGTGCTAGAAGGACAAACAAATGGAAGAGAAAGCGTTGAGAGTGTAAAAGGGAGTTTATATGAAACAACAGAACATAATTAAGCTGGAACCATTAAGTGAACAGCTTTAAACACAAGAAAAAGTACACCAAACCTAAATTGAAGAAGCACAGGTAGGCAACAAAGCTGAGCAAGTTACAGAGATGTGAGCATGAACCGGAAGCAAGAATAAATATATAAAAAGTGAACGCAAGACTTCTGAATCATTCGGAGTGAGTGGATCAGTCATATATTTAGTGACACGAATATAAAGAGAACAACAGTAGTTTAGACAATACAGAACAAAAGTGTGAAGGAGAAATTTCAAAGAGGAGGATGGAATAAGCGCTTAGATTTTATGGGTGTTGTATAGATGAAAGCAACAGCAAGACAAAGGCAATTTGGGGAAAAAGAGGAGTGAAAAATCAAGTGCAACAAGGACTTATTGCAGCTGAAGAATGGAGACACTTTGTAGCCTGGCTACAAGGAACATTTAGAACAATACTGAAATATACAGAGCAAAGGAGATGTAAACAGCAAAAAAAGATTATATGAGAAAAAAATGTATAATGTGATAAAACTCAAGAACTCAGAAACCAGTACTGCTCCTCGCACGTAGAAACAGTTGCATCTATTTGAATATAGATTTGGTGTGGATGAGTAAAAGGTAAGTTCTTAGCATATGCATTATTTAGTGCATTTTCTCTGCACTAAAAGAACCGCCTTACGTGCACATAGGCATCATACAAACATTCAAAATGCATAGTTCTACCTGAACAAAGAAGGCCCTCTTAACCATTCTGGGGTCATTCTCAGCATCACCAGAAATATATCCTAAAGTCTGGACCCAACTGTACAGAGGGAGAGCTTTGACAATAAGTGATTGTGCTAGAGTACATACAAACATCACCCCACTCACTTTCAGCTTAAGGTTTTATAAAAATATCTCTGAACTCTGCTATCTCTTTAACTAGAACTTCTGTAAATAATTGAGAGTGCATACAAAATTAAATATATGGGGTGGCAAACACAATGCTGTACAGCTAGTCAGCAAGAGCATCACTGCTTCACAATTGTGTGCCTCTTTAAAAAATAAATTAATAAATAAAACTGGATGTATTCCACAATGATCAAAGCAGAGACACATGGTTTTGGTTACAATTGAAGATCGTTCAATATCCAACTAGGTAGGGCACTGCGTCTAACAAATGTGTTACTCAATTCCACAGCAACATCAGGCAAAGTGATGTTTAGCGCAATACATCCAGTGTACCATTAGGTACATATGGTTTTTAATAATTTGTAACTTATTCTAGGCATATTGGATAACTTCCACAGACCTGTGTGGATTGTGGAATAAACTGTGCAACTTGTAAACAATTTATCAATGTGAACATCGTTTTCAAAGATGGCTGCGGGTCGGAGAGGAGCTTGAGGAAGGAACTCCTGGGCTGGGGATAGCTTTTCAGCGAAAATCCCTGCTAAGCCTGCTCACACACACATCCCTACCAGTGATCTATTGACGATTCAAAGTACTCACCGTCATTGAGACCTTGGCGGTCCTTGGGGCGGATGGGGACATCGACGCATTGTCCGGATCATGGAGGAGGCGAGAGGAGATGCGGACTTTGCGTGGATTCTGGAGAGGGCTGCGCAGGTCATTTGGCTGGATCCAGGAGGAGCTGGGTCAGTTTGATCCTATGCCAGGGTCACCATCCTGGTGTGAAGGTTTTGAGGTTGGAACACCCCCCCGTACTCCCTAGGAGTCGGGAGGAGGCAAGGGCGCCGATCGATCGGCCCCCCTCTCCCGGCCGCAGCGACGGCCGCTCATGCTACGTTCTAGAAGTTGAGCCAGAGCTCTGCCCTCCGGTCGGATCGGGAGCGTATGGGACGAGACGAGGTGAGGTGGAGACACAGAGTGAGCACCTCCCGCTCGTGCGGCATTGCACTGCACAGGGCAGTCTGCAGGGCATCACAAGAGATCCGGAGTCGCTGAGAGAGACCGCCTTCTGCTCTCACATTGCTGATTGGGAGTTCTGTCGAAGTGGCAAGTTTCTGGAGACATTTGGACTTCAGAGATTGCCCATGGTGGTGCATGCAGTCGTGTGATCAGTGGCAATTGGGGACAGTAGAGCGATAGGAACCTCCTTGGGTTAGTTCTGATTACTACATCCTGACATTTTTTTGCCGTTTGTTTTTCATTCTCTCTTTCGTTTCACCAGCAAGGAAAAAGGACATTTAACAATTGAGGTCGGAGTTAGCCCCCCTCACAACAGTCACAGAAAGAGGACAAAGAATAAGGAGCTAGTGGGATAGAAACTGAAATAGGACTTGTACCAGCGAAACTGAAAAAGCAAATATTAATGGAACCAGGAAAGAAAGAGAAGTTGTAATAGGTCTACCAATATATGAAGATTTTTAAGAGGAACCAGTATAAATAAATAATTAAACAGATAGGAAAGAAGAGCTTCACCAAAAGAAATAAATATATAAATACATAATTAAATATGAAAGAAGATCAACACCAGAAAAAAAGATACAGTTGAACAAATAAATATTTGCAACACAAAGAGTGAATTAGGAAAGTATTGCTAAATTATCATGGAGACAACACCCATCATCCCCCCCATCTAAAACAGTTAAAAAAGACCAGGAAACCCTACAATAAAAGCGTACTTAAATCAAAACAATTATTTTTTAGAAGTGAACTTGATAATGCAAAGAACAGACCGAGAAAGCTCTTCGAGCTGCTAACAGATCAATCTAACAAATTGGCCAAATCCTCCCTCCTAACATCTAAATCGGAATTGACCTGTGAAGATTTTTCATCATTCTTTACAGCTAAAGCCAGCTCACTGGAGAGAGAACTCAAGAATACCACTGACAAAGCCTTGAATCTAAAGAGTACACAAGCGGAGTATCCAGCCCAAAAATAATGCTCATTGGTCAACCTTCAAACTATATGACCAGAATGACATTGCCAAAACCTTACTATCTTTGAAACCGAGCAACCATTACAATGATCCTCTTCCCGCAAAATGTTGGCCTACAATCAACCACACAGTCATCCCCTTTTGGACTAAGATAATCAATGCTTCGCTAGCCCAAGGATCCTTTCCTGATTGTCTAAAAACTGGCCAGGTCATGCCTCTCTTGAAAAAACCTACTGAGAACCCTTTGGATCCTAACAACTTTCAGCAGGTAACAAACATTCCCTTACCATCCAAAGTACTAGAAAAATGTGCTCAACAATAATTGAGCCAAAACATTACTGAATTTAAGCTACTAAATGATTGCCAATCGGGGTTCATACCAGATCACAGTACGGAAACAGCTATTCTGCACATAGTAGATGACGCTCTTCTTGCTCTAGACCATAACGAAACCTGTCTTCTTGTCCTTCTAGACCTATCGTCCGCATTTGACACCCATAAACCATGCCAAACTATTAGACTGACTGGAGAACAGGTTGGGCTTATCTGGAACAGTCTTAAAATGGTTTTATTCCTTCTTAGAGAACAGATCGCAGAGATTCCTGGTGAACCACAAGCTATCCCCGCCATCCCAGATTCAATTGGAGTTCCGCAAGGATCAACTCTATCCCCTTTCCTATTCAATCTGTACATCAAACCATTAACAGAAGTATTACAGCAGGCTAACATTTCCTTCCACATGTATGCAGATGACACTCAGCAGTATATGAAGATTACATCACTGGAATTGATCAACATAATGAACCAAGCACTACAGAAGACCGTGCAATGGCTATCTTGCAATCATCTTAAGCTTAACTCGCAGAAAATAAAATTCCTTTTGATCTCCCTCCTAAATGTTCCACCAGGATTAAGGAATGGACCAAGATGATCACTGCGCTAAACGGTACCCCAATTCTAGTGGATTCAACTAAGTCTTTCGGAATCACACTGGATAAGGAATTAAACATGCGTACCCACATCAACATTATGGCAAAAAACGCCCGTTTCCATCCGAGCTACCTTAGAAAATTGAAGCCGTTTATCGATACAGGTACAGGTGACCTTAAAACGGCAGTCCAGGCTGGCCATATCAAGAATTGAGTATGGATGCACAACTCTATCAGGTCTTCCTAAGATTTCAACAGCTCCCCAAAAGCTTGTCTCAATGCTGCAGCGAGACTTATAACGGGCTCTAAAACATTTGACCACATCTGAAAGCGCTCAATTGGCTACCGTACGAGGCAAGAATACAGCTAAAGATTGCATCTATTACACACAAGGCACTACATCTCAATACACCACGAACCTTGCCCAGAAAATTACGTTGTCTGGAGGTAGTAGACCCTCTAGGGGTTCCGTAGATTTTTTTACTGAAACCCGCTTTCTTCCATAAGAAGAGAACACATGATAGCGCGTTCGCGGGAGCGACACCAAGAATTTGGAATTCACTCCCACTGAATATTAGAAGAATCACCTACACTCCACGATTCAAGAAGGAGGCTAAGTCCTTTCTGATGAGTAAATTCCTCCCATAACAAACAGCGGACAATACTAGGGCTCTGTCCGAGACCTACTAACAATCCTTTGATCTTCTACATTCAGTTGCTTAAGTAGGCTACTGTAAGCAGGATTAGTGGTCTGCTAATTGCAGAACAAAGAACCTGGGGAATGCGCAAGCAAGTTTGCTTTCATTGATTTGGCTCTACTGTCTACAATCAGCTTGGTTTGATACATTAAGGCCCTGCTTCCGTCAACAGGGATGTGGTCTAATGACAGGTACCTCGATCAATCCAAATTCGTTTTTGACTTGACATGTAATTCTATAACCAGTGTGGATACCTAGTAATTTTCAATAGTTATTTAATTTTGAAAATTAAGTGTGACATGACATGTATTACGGTAATTCTAGTTGATGTCTAGCAATCTTAATTTGTGTGTTATTTGTAAGTTTTAGCACATGCCACAATTATATGATTACCTATACCCTGTAGTAGGTGTTAAAGATTTGGATATCATCTGAATTTGAATGCTGTTGAACTGTAAAGCACTCTGACACCCACGTTTTGGGTCTTGTTCGCGCTATAGAAAACACTGAATAAATACATTTTAAAAATGGTAGAATACAGTCTGGGGGAAAAACACCTGCTTTCAATGAACTAAGCTGTAAGCGAGATTATTGTCATGCCTAAAGTGATAGGTGTGTATCCTGGCAGCGGAGCATTCGCCCCTCCTCTACCCATTTCTTTAATTTAGGTAATTTAGGAGATTCATGAACTCACCCACTTTTTGGCAATTCTGCATCAGGCTAAAACGTGTGTCATAAAGGCAGCTCTTCTTTTCATTTAATGTTTGGTTATAAAAGTGGATATACCAGGTTGGCAAGCCTCAGGCGATTTCACCTTGTGCAGGCCAGTGTTCGGTGTAACCCTGTCTACCATCTGCTGTATTCTGATCTTCTGTGGATTACCTGTATGTGACATATGGGTGTTTCATATACAGAACAATGATCTCTTCTATTATAGTCTACTCTGTGCAGCATTAGAGCGGTTACAGAACATTTGGAATAGGTGAAAGTTTGAATCCAGTATTAACTAGAAATTTCCAATATCAATTTTTAGACTATTGACTATTCACCCTCAGGTTTATCGATAAAGTGAGCAGATTCCAATTTCACCTTTGCTACCAGTGTGTTTGAAGAATATCAGCTTTTATGGCACCATGCAAATGCAAGATAATTTTTTTTTCCCGATTCCATACAGCCGTCAAAGAGAGTGTAGCAGAAATGTCTGACACATGAGGGGAGGAGACCCATTTATCCTAGGCTGCCTTGTGCAATGTGCTGTACTGTGTATACTAAGTGCTTGCAGTGCCAAACATCAAGTAGCCTAGGTGCCAAATAGTAAACTGTGTATCCCTGGCCGAACTCCTCAATTTGGGAAGTCTCCAGAATTGGATGCGAAGAGGTAACTGTTTTGTCGTTTGGTTTCAATGGCTCACAGGTAGCCAAATCAGGAATAGTTTATCACTGCCTAGGCCCGACAGGACAAAAGGTAGGTCACCCAGGATTGGTGACTTGTTTACACCTTCTAAACAATCTGTGTCATGCTCCATCCAGGCCCTGAGCAAATCAAACTTTCCATGTCAGGCAGTTTGGTCCACCATCATTGTTCCATGTCAACTCTACCTCTCTTCCTGCCCCACATCAAGTGTCTCACCATATTGTTCAACGTTTGAAAAGTCATCTTGGAACATGAACATGTATAAGCATCTTTTTTTTTTTTGATAATCAATTTTATTGGTTTTTGAAACAGTGAGAAACATAAGACCAGCAATAATCAGCGACATTGATACAAGGTAGGTATATGGCATCATCGTAATTATCGTACAGCGAATGCACCGGAAAGGCAGGATAGCGAAGAGGAGGACAAAGTAAATTCTTGTATCGAGGTTACAGATACACAAGTGCGATGTTATTCGTCTATTGCCCCCAACCATTTGCCCCAGACTTTACGATATTTCGCTGGGCATCCCCTGGCTTTGTACATGGGTCTCTCTTGCACTGCGCACCAGTCCACCCCTCTGCGCCATTTTGCTATGGAAGGTGCAGCGGGGTTCAGCCAATTAGTCGCAATGTCCCTCTTGGCCACCATCATGGCTGTGTTCGGGAATAACTTGTCAGCTCTAGACCCGTCTAATCCCTCCACAATCCCCAGGAGCACATTCAGTGGCCTATGCGGGACCTCCCATCCCAGGACCTCCGTGAGTTCCTTTTCTATGGCATTCCAAAATTGTGTAATGACTGGGCAGAGCCATACCATGTGGAAGAAGTCTGCTTGGTGCTGGTTGCAGTGTGGACATAATGCGTCTGGTCTTAGCCCTGCACTGTGGAGGCGTTTCGGTGTGAGGTATGCAACATGGAGATAATATATTTGGACTAGGCGAAGCCTTGCGGAAGTGGTAATTGTTTTGGGTGTCATCAGTGCGTCTCGCCAATCCTCCTCCTCCAGAGGTCCGATTCATCCCTCCCACTGGTCTCTGAGTCGGTACAACATGGTGGGAGTGTTGTTGGTTAAGGAGCGGTAAATTCGGGAGATCCCTCCCCAGGTCACCTGTCATAATTTGGGCTTCGGGTGGGCTGTATCGGGCAGTGAGGTTCCGTCTGATATGTGACTACGGAGGGTGTGGCGCAACTGCAAGTATCTGTAAAACTGGGAGGGGTGTAAGGAATATCGGGTTTGCAAATCCTGAAAGGTACGTATGTGGTCACCCCCCCTATGTCCCCAAGTTGCGAGATGCCAATAAGATCCCAGGCCTTGAATCCTTCCAGGTTGCTGACCTCTTGGAGCCAGGTCCCCTGCCAGAGTGGTGTGTATTGAGTCAGTGTGTTTGACCATTGGGTATGACGTAGAGAGGCGCGCCAGGCCAGGAGAACCCCCTGCGTCACTATGGGGAGAGATCTGGGGATAGCACCCCCGTACATCATCTCTTGGATCTTAGATAGGCCCAAGGCATTCAGTTCCACTCTGTACGCTGGGTCCGACCAGCCGCAGTTGAACCAGTCGGTTATAGTAAGCAGTCGGGTTGCTAAGTAGTATAGGTATAGATTGGTCATGCCCATTCCTCCGTCGAGGGGTGGGATCCGACATCGGGCCAGGCGAGGTCACCGACCCCCTAAAGGAATTTGGTGGCTAGGCTGTCCAACTCTTTGAACCAGGTTCGTGAAAAAAGGAAGGGTGTGTTCTGAAGCATGTATAAAAACCTGGGTAGTATCATCATTTTGAACAGGGCTATTCTGCCCAGGGGGTTCAGTGGTAACGTCTGCCATCTGCGGAGGTCAGCACAAGCCCTCTTCACCAGCGGAGTCACGTTAAACGACCATGCGAGGTCAGGAAGCAGGGCGACCCAGATTCCCAGGTTTTTGAAAGACTGTCTCCTGATAGGTATTGTAGATTGCCAGTTAAAGCAGTCCCTCAAAATGTGGAGGGGAACTAGGACAGACTTGGCGGAGTTTAAGCGTAAGCCGGAGGCCTGCCCAAAGAGATGCAATGCCCGAAGGCAACGGGGTCCGGACCAAGCCGGCTCGGCCAGAAAGAGTAGGACGTCGTCGGCATATAGAGCGATTTTATCCGCATCCGAGCCGGGCCACTCCCACCCCATAATCTGCTCGTCAGATCGCACAAGGCAAGCCAGGGGCTTCATCTCTAGGGCGAAAAGGAGCGGTGAGAGGGGGCATCCTTGCCTCGTGCCTCTCCTAATAGGGAAGGGCCCCGACAACGCCCCATTGACAAGCACACGTGCCTGCGGCCTGTTGTATAGTACCTTAACTAGCTTGCAAAAGTGTTGCCCCTGCCCCATGTCCGCCAGCACCTCCTCTAGGTACCGCCAGTCTACTGAGTCAAAAGCTTTCTCAAAATCGATGAGAAGAAGCGCTAAGTAAGGGGTCAGCGACTGGCGGTTCGCTAGGGCCAGATGGAGGCGTCTAAGGCAGTGCCCTAGTGCCTTGAGAAGGCATAAAGCCGCACTGGTTGGGGTGGACCAGTTTGGCTAGATATAGATGCAAGGGGTTGGCTAGGACCGACGCGAATACTTTGATCTCAGAATTAATGAGAGAGATGGGGCGGTAATGGGAGCAGTGCGCAGAGGGAGGCTGGGACTTAGGGATCACCACAATGGTGGCGGCATCTGTTTCTGGTCGAAACAAGCCGTTGTCAACTGCTTCGGCGTATACCTCCAGGAGGTGGGGAACGAGTGTGTCCCGGTAGGCAGCGTAGTACTCCTGCGGGAGCCCATCTGGACCCGGGGTCTTGCCAGATACGAGGCGAGATATGGCGTCATTAATATCCTCCTGAGTAATGGGGAGGTCCAGGTCTGCCATTTCGGCCGCGCTTAGGCGTGGGAGAAAGATGTGTTCCTGGCGAAGCAACTCCGGGAGTGAGAGGGTGGGGAACTGTGCGGTGTAAAGCGTAGAGTAGTAGGTGGCAAAACATTGGGCAATCGACACGGGAGAGCGCTGAGTAGCGCCGTCTAGGTCTATAATCTCCAGAATTATGCGGTTGGCCAAGGGGTACGTGGCCAGTCGGTGGAGGATCTTCCCGTTTTTGTCCCCCCACCCATACACTCTAGCTATAGAGGACCTCCACAGTAGCCTGGCGGCCTCTAGGGAAACCTGTCTGATCTCGTCCCTCAGGAATGTAAGTCGCCTGTCTTGTGAGTCGGTTCTTTGTTCCGGCGATTGGTTCTCAAGGAGGGCAGCCTGGGCCTCCAAAAGGGTTATCCGGGAGTCCTGTGCAAGCCGCTTGAGTTTAAGCTGGCCTTTGGCAAAGCCGTGAATGGTGGCCTTGCTAGCTTCCCACATGGTGCCTGGGGAGGAGACGGAATCCCGATTAGTGATAAAGTATTGTTTGAGTTCTTTTCCTACCGACTTCTTGAAGTTTTTGTCTTGGAGGAACCATGCTTTAAGTCTCCAGATCTGACGCAGTGTGTCTGGCGGGTCTCCCACTCCCATCAAAAGGGGCGAGTGATCAGATATACCTCTAGGGAGGATGGCAATGTCTCTGATTTTCCGGCAGTCGAGGGCAGGCATGAAGATGTGGTCCAGTCGCGCGCATGTGTGTGATGCGTGGCTGAAGTGTGTGTGTATTGTTTGGTCTGTGGGTGCCAGACCCTCCAGGCGTCGCAGACCCCAAGGTGTTCGCCCAGTTCGACAAAAGTTTAGCTTGAGTGGTTCTGGCGGCCGACGGCGTATTTGCAGTGTCGAGGACTGGGTGCATAACTGCATTAAATTCGCCTCCGATTATCGTCATCCCAGAGGGTAAGGAAGCAATGTGGTCTGCAGTACGTTTAAGGGTGAGAGCAAGCAGTGATGGTGGGGAGTATATGGATATTAAATTAAGGGCAGTGTCTCCTATGGTGACTTCCAGGGCTGTGAAGCAACCCAGGGGATCGCTAGTGACTTCGGTGAGCACAAATGGGAGGGTGCGCCGCATAAGGATCGCAGGTTAAATCCCGAGTGCCAGACCCTGTCATATCCATACCGCGCCAGGAAGGGGCAGTTGTTGCCTATAAGGTGGGTTTCCTGGAGCAGTAGTATGTCGGCCGCCTGGTGCTGTGGGTAGCGTAGGACCGCTGTCCTTTTGACTCTGTCCAGCAACCCTTTTGACTCTGTCCAGCAACCCATTGACATTCCATGATATTATACGAAGCAGTTCTCTACTATTACGGGTGCTTGTTATGGTGGGTGAAAGTGAGAACGAAGGTCCGTAGAATGGGTGCTGAGCTCTGTCCTGCCTACATGGGACTACAGGTGCGTTGCTGCGGCCTAGGTGGTATGTGTAAGTGCCATATTGCTTAAGAGGGATGCTGGTATGGCAAACAAGGTGTATTAACAAAAAACTGGGACAACGGTCCCCCCTCCCTTCCCTATCTCTCCCCCCCCCTCCCTATACTTCAGGAACGGAAGCATCCGTCGGCCCTCACAGACAAGAGAAAACAATACCAAACTGAAACGCTTGGGTGTGGAGATTCGTGGAGGACCCCTCCTTGTGTAAGGATGTTCTTATCGATGCCATCATGAGAACTATGGTTGCAGTAAGCATGGCTACCAAAGATGAGCCAGCCATGCCTTATATGTCAGGCAGTCCGCCGCCGAACCGGGTTAGCACTCAAGGAGAGCCGGACTCCGAGAAAGGTCTGTGTCCACCAAGTCTACTGGGGAGGGCCGGGGCGGAGTGTCCCCCGGATCCAAATGCCTTGCGGAGCCGGACCGCCTTGAGATGTGGGAGTTGGTCAAGAGCTCTCGGATTTGTGGATGCAGCCCGGGACTCAAGGGTGATTCTGATCTGGCTCGTCGCGCTCCTCGTCCCTTGCGTGAGTGGGTGCGTTTGCTGTGTGGTTTGGGCGACCCTCTGCGGGCATACCCGGTACGGGTCTTGGGGGAGCGGTTCAGGGCGTTTGTTCGCAGAAGGCGTTCCTCAGTTAGCCATGTCCAGGCTTCCTTAGGGGAGTAAAAGAAAAGGGTTTTGTTCTGGAACACCACCCGGAGGCAGGCCGGGAAGAGGAGCCTGTACTGGAGGTCCAGGGCACGGAGCTTCTGCTTAATCTCCACAAATGAGCGTCTCTGACTCTGAACCTCCCGTGTGTAGTCGGGGAAGATCATTATCGACTGACCCTGGTACGCAAGGGATTTTTGTCTGCGTGCTTCGGCCAGGATAGAGTCTCGGTCCTTGAAATTGAGGATCCGCGCTATTATCGGCCGGTGTGGTGCCCCTGGTGGAGGTTTCGGAGCCAGATAGCGGTGGGCCCGCTTGACCGCAAACCATGGAGAGAGGGAGTCCTTGGGTACCCACGAGTTTATCCAGTGTTCAATGAAGTTGCTCATTTGCCCCTGTTCTGAACCTTCAGGAAATCCCACCAGGCGGAGGTTGTTACTCCTCGACCTGTTTTCAGCTTCCTCAGCTCGCTTATGCAATTCTTTACTGTGGGTCTGTAGGCGTGCGACTTGGTCCTTCAACTGGTGGATGTCATCCTCCTCTGTGGAGATACGGGATTCGGTTTCTTTGATCTGGGCCATTGCGTTACGGAGATCCTGCCGGATGAGGGCCATGTCGACTCGGACTTCGCCAATTTTACTCTCCACCGAGGACTGCGAGGTGCTAATTGCTTGGAGGATGGTGCTGAGGTCAGTGGTGGTGGGGGCATTCTTCTCGGAAGAGCCGTTTGCCGCCCCGGTCTCCGCGGTTGTGTATTGATCCATTTTGGTCTGTGTTGTGGGGGGTTTCGGCCCTCGGTCCATCCCCATGGCAGCTGGTTGGTGGGTGCTCCTCTGGAGACCTCCTTTGGGGGTCAGTGTCCCCAGTTACTCCCCTCGTGATCAGAGGAGGAAGGAAGGGTCGGCCGGCCCAGCGATCAGGGAGCGGTATCCTCACAGCAGCGCGCGACAGGAGAACGTGGCACAGTGGATGCGCGCCCAAGTCTGGTGGTTCACTCACGGCCCCAATGGCACCGCTCGCTCACACCGCTACTCGATGCTGCAGTCGACCGCACCGCAGGCAAGCAGCCGAGTATTCCTGCTCCAGTGCACTCAGAGGGGGCCCGGTCAGACGGTCGCCCCCGCCCTCTGCCGCCACTCGCAGTTGTCAGGCCAGGAAGGGTCCGTGGACCAGGTGGCTTCCGTGAAGTGAAGGGACCACAGGGCTCGCCGGGTCGGTTGACGCCCCCAGGATTGGCATGGGGGGGACCCTATCCACGGATCTCAGTCTGCCCGAAATGGCAGTCGAACCCCCAGGCTCGGCCCTCCCACCCGACAGGTGGTCGCCCCTGGTACAAGCCGCACAGGATAGCAGTCAAGGGTGCGCCTCGTTTCCAGAACAGGAGCCCGGGATCAAGGCTGCACCTCGTACCGGCGGACTCCAGTGGCAGCAGGGGCCCTCCCCCGATCACCTCCAGGCGGCGGGCCGGCCTGGGGCCACAGCGGCGACGCTCCGGTTCTCAGGGTCGATGAGTCCTTGGGCCCGACTGCACGAGGGCGCCTCCAAGCGTGCCGATTTCGTGGTCAGGGGACGGGGGAGGGAAGCCTCAGCCGAGACTCCCGCTGCTCGTGGAAGCAGCCGATCCGCCCCGTTACAGGCCCCTCTGCGTTGGGGGCCTATCCGGCCATCAGGTGTTGGGGCCGCCACTGTAATCACTCCGGTTCAGGGGACGTGTGAAGGTCTGGCTTCTTTGTTCCTCTGTGCCGCCGCTTAGTATTCTGCAGGCCCTAGGAGGATCAGCAGCGGATGCCCCTCCGCACGTCAGTGGAGCCCCAGAATCAGGCGCGGCCCAGGGTCCGGGGCCGCCTCTCAACTCAGGATGAAGAGAAAAAAAAGGGGGGGGGGGAACCCGGTCCACCAGTTCCCCGCTGCCCGAGACGGCAGCCGGTCCCCCCGCTCTCCGCCCCCAGCCGCCACACGGCCCGGGAAGGTAATCAGGGTGGGCCTCTCTCCTCCGTGCGGGGCACAGCGATGAAGCGCAGGAGTCTCTGGGCCGGTGAGTTCCAGGGCCCAATGGCGCGGGGGTGCCTTCGAGTGTGCCGATGTTGCAGTCAGGTGGGTGGGGGGGAGCCTCTACCAAGACCCCCGCTCCCCATGAAGGCAGCCGATCTGCCCGTTGTGGGCCCCTCTGCGTCGGGGACCCACTCGGCTACCAGGCGTTGGGGCCGCTGCCCTCTCGCACACCACTGCTCGGCCCGCTTCAAGCCGCAGGAGGTTCGAGTATGGGGTGCTCCCCAGAGCGCAAAGTCGCAGGGTGCGGAGTCCGACTGGGACCGCCAGGAGTCTTCAAAGAAGGGAGGGGGAGGGGGGAGAGCCAAGACCCCGGCTCCCTCCGCTGCCCGAAGTGGCAGCCGATCCTCCCTGCACCTCACCTGCTGATCGTGGGCGTTCACTGCAGGTCTGGCCCGTAGTCACCCTCAAGAGGCACAGCTAGGGAAGGAGGGCCCAGCCGCAGGCCACGCATCCGCGCTCCTCGCCTCCGGTCGAGCGGGGCTGGCGCCTCCCACGACTCTGCCCTCAGTTGTCAGGTAGGCGCTCCGTAGATGGCTCCACAGGGACCCCATTCCCGTCCGTCTCAGTGTCCGGGCAGAGGTCACAGCAACGCCTCAAGGGGATGGGGGCCGCCGCCTGGAGCCGCCATCTTGGATTTAGTGCGACCCGGGGATCTGGGGGTGAGGATGACCCCAGCGTCTGAATGTGCTGGTTTTAAGCTCCAGTTATGGACACGGAGCACAGGGTAATGTTAGCGGCGGGCTGCCGGGATGAGTGATCTCCGATGGTGTCGGATTCAGGAGCGGATGACCAAGGGGTCCGGAGCACTCCTAGAGTGCGACCGCTATCTTGACGCTCCAAGCCACGCCCCCATGTATAAGCATCTTAACAACACAATCATCTTAGTCAGGGCTATTTTCCCATTAAAGGCAAGGGTAACTATACCCAACAATCAATAATTGTTGATTCTGTCCAAATGCAGAGTTTGTGATCTTGATTCATCGGGTAGTAAGTGTATACAAGTGTTACAGTTCAGTACTATACAATTCTCAGATAAAGGAACTACGTTCACTATCTCAAAAGAAGAACTGGCAATGACATAGAAATTGCATGCTTTTTCTCAAAATTTTAGTGAGAGAGTTTACTCATCAGGCCTTCTTCATAAAATATAAAAAACTATTAGTGGAATCCATAACGTTCCTGCACAAGAATATAGCCTGCAGCCAGGGAGTCGGCAGAAAGTTTCTTCTACGGGTCCTTCATCCCTCCTTATTTCAAACAGTTCTCCTTAATGCACAAAAATAAGTGAAAGAGGGGCTGCAGTCTCACCTTGTCCCTGAGGGTAAAGGAGGAGGCAAGCCTTACTTCAGTGAATTTCAACCAATGCCATTGGTAGGTGTGGAGTATCTCTGCAAGCTCCTTCGTTCAGTGTGTGTATATGTGTTGTGAAAAGTTCAGTCAAGTATACTTATCAAAGAAGTCTTGAATTCAGAGAGGTCCGGTGCTCCTGCATCCGGTTATCCCTGCTGTTGGAACACCGGACCCGATTTTACCCGGCGGTAATTCCACCCACTTAATTCACACAAGCCGGTTTGGCTGCTGCACCAGCCAAGCTACATTACGGATTTTTTCCTTGGTGGGCGGAGGATATAATGCCAGAATTTACCTTTCCCTTCCCTCCCCTACGCCCAGCCCCCACCAGCACAGAACAGGTGGTAAATGTATATGTTAAAACCCACAAAACTGCTAATTCCTTGTGGTTATCCAACCAGTAAATCCGGTTCCATATAGTAATTCCTCACCCCAAGGAACTTAATTTGTAATTGCATGGTATATTGGCATGGATTTACCACACGGTAAAGCTATATTCACATGTACATTTCCTGTGCCGCCACTAGGCATCTCAGGATCAGGGCCCTAGAGCGCCTTTTTGTGCTGACTCTTAAAAATTACTGCACTGGTATTTAGTCAGTATACATTTTAACTTTAATGTTCAAATTAATGTCTTTCAGAAAGCAGCAGCAGCATACAACGAGAACCAGTGCCGAGACCTCTTCCATTCCAATGATGAGCCATACCCGTGCTGCAGCCGAGGAGAGGCCGGATAGCAACTTCATACAGGAACAAAATACAGAACAAGTGGAAGAGGGAACGTAGGCCTCCCCCGCAGTGCTGCTCAGACTGCTTCCGAAGTTGAGCTTCAATCATCCCTTTGTATAGGTGGCCTCTTCTGTGCAATGGGCAAGCATTTTAACATTGTTAAAGACATCATCCTTCTCACAGTGAGTACCGAGCCTGCGTAACAGTTTCTGCGTTAAAGAGAAAGCCACGTTTCCACACCAGCATTCTGTCCGTTTTATACTGTTTACAACATTCAAAAGGCGTGTGGATATGCGTTCCGGCTCTGGTGAGGAAACCGAGGAAGCTCTTAAAGCGCACCCAGATGCGCTCCATCAAATGTGAAAGAAATGTCATATTTCGCCCTCAATTTTAGTGTGGGTGTCTTTTAGGAGACACGTAAGGACCTCTGATTGACTGAATGAGAGATGAATGCAAGCACCAAGCTTAAGGGATGGATTTTAGCTTAAGTACATCCTAATTCTGCACCTGCAGATTTCATAGTAACACTAGTAGAAAGAAATTATATTTTTTATATGAAAGCAATGACACAATAAGATGCAACCCATTCCCTATACATTAAAGTTTCAATATGTGCACCGCCAGATTGAATCAAAAAGTCATTAGTTTCAACATCTATTAGACAGATTTATTTCACGGAGCACTTCAATTCTCCTGAAATGCAAACATCATAATTTTAACACAAGAAGACTAAAAGAAAAAGACAAGCATTGGCAAAGCCAAAAAGTCTCGCCTATACAAGAGCTATTGGCTTTGCCAATGCGTTTTAGCCATGTTGTACAACAGCATGGCTAAAAGTTAATGGGGTAGAGGAGTGTGGCGTGGAGTGGGATAGAGTGGAATGGCGCAGAGTGGAGAGGCAGAGAATGTCGTGTACTGGAGTGGCATAGTGTGGAGTCACGGAGAGTGGCATACACTGGAATGGACTGGTGTAGAGGACATTGGCATAGAGTGTTGCAGAGTATAGTGGCATAGAGTGCAGTGGTTCTGAGTGCAGTGGCATTGAATTCAGCGGTGTACAGTGCAGCATCGTAGAATGCAGTGTGTGGATTAGAGTGGTGCATAGTAGAGTGAAATGGGGCAGAGTGGCATAGAGTGCAGTGGTGCAAAGTGGAGTGGGGTAGAGCTGAGTGATGCAGAGTAGAGTCGAGTGACAGTGCAGTGGTGTAGAGTGTTGTAGAGTAGCATAGAGTCGTGCAGAGTTGAGTATAGTGCGGTAGAGTGGAGTGGTGCAGAATACAGTGGCGTAGAGTTTAGTGGTGGAGAGTGCAGTGGTGTATAGTGGAGTAGAGTGGCGTACAGAACAGTGGTGTAGAGTACAGTGATGCAGAATAGAGTGCAGTGGCGTAGAGTAAAGTTGTGTAGAGTGCACTGGTGTAGAGTGCAGTGGTTAAGAGTAGAGTGGCATAGAGTAGATTGTTTCAGAGCAGAGTGAAGTGGCGTAGAGGGGAGTGGTGCAGGGTAGAGTGCAGTTGCATAGAGTGACACTGTGTAATGGCATAGAGTAAAGTGGTGTAGAGTGCAGAGGCACAGAATGCACTGGTGAAGAATAGATTAAAGTGGCATAAAATGGATTGGCATAGAGTGCAAGTTTGTTGAGTTGAGTGTACAGAGTAAAGTGCATTGGCGTAGAGTGTATCGGCATAGAGTGCAGTGGCGTAGAGTGCTGTGTTGCAGAGTGGCATAGAGTAATGTGGCGTAGAGTGGACTTGTACAGAGTAGTTTGGTGTGGCCTAGACTGTAGTGGTGTAGAGTAGAATGGCGACTAATATATTGGCGTAGAGTAGAGTGGCGTAGCCTGAAGTGGCATTTAGTGCAGTGGCATAGAGTGGAGTGGTGCAGAGTGCAGTGGCGTGGAGTGGTGTAAAGTGGAGTTGTGCAGAGTAGAGTCAGTGGTGTAGCGTGTGCGGAGTGGTGAAGAGTGGAGTATTCTTGGTGAGGTAGTGCACTGCCATTACAGACAACACATTTTTAATTGAAATTACCATTACATTTGCACAGACATACAGTTTTACTAATAAAACTATACAGTGCACAGACGAAAATGTGTGGAAATTCCATCACCTAGTGTAATGATTTCTTTGGATCATATTAAAGTATTCGTTTCCAACACAATTCAGAAATAACAAAAAATGTGTTTTGTGTCCCTAATTCTGATATATTCTAAAATACTTACGCAGTTCATTTAAATTTTGTCATGTGCTAGAAAAAACTCTTTCCTAACCCCAGAATCTTGCAAGATTGGCACATAAATCCTCTCACTTTAAAGTCAGAGAAAGAAAAGTAAACAAGCACCCTCGGAAGACAGCGCCTGACATTTGACCTCGGTCTGTGAATGCACAGCAAATGTGACGAGATAAGAACAAGATTTACAGGCTTGTTTACAGAAACCGAGGACTCAGAAGGATACTGTAAATAAGGTTTGGGCAACGGGAGGGACGACTGAACCTGGAGAGCCCAAAGCAAATCAAGTCAGCAAATGGAAAGCAAGAGAATGTGAGTTACAAACCACAAAGAAAATGGCAAGCAACAGGCAAAATGCATTTCCGGATCAACTTTCTGAAACTCCCAAAGATGTGTTTAGCAAAACAGAAAGCTTTGCTGTCGGGTAGGTTGTGGCCTAAAACTGTTTGCACTAGATACAGTCTGAGTGCAATTATTAAAATCTATATTTTGAAAGCACTTTTTATCTTTATTGTAAACCTTTCTGTGTATTTTTTCTGCCTATTTTATACTGTGTGTAATGTAAGTGTACAATTGTGACTTATTTATTCCCAGTACTTTCTGCGACAGGCTGGGACCATGTAGCACTAAACATACACAAGTAACTCTTCCCCACAGCACCAGCCAGGATTCAGATCTCTTGCTGTCTCGTTACACAAACAGACATCAGTAGTAATCACATCAACCAATAGAGTGTATGTGTATAGATATATATCCAAACGATGACCTCCTTCCAAATCATAAATTGAGGCGCACACTGGCGGATAGTTTTAAAGTTTAATCACCACTCGACAAAACAACCGACAGACGCGTTTCGGCTACACGCCTTCGTCAACACGCCTTCATCAAAAAAAATATATATATATATATCTTGAAATTGTGCATTTCTCACTGATTATTTGAACTTGCATTTATTTTCCATTTAAGGTGTATGTTACCTGTCGATGAAAGATCAACAAAATAGTTTACAAATATTTTATTATTTTAGCCATGCCTTTTACTCTGCCCTCACACACTAGCCCCTCTCCCACTGCGCTCAGTGTCACAGTTCCCATACTTACTTTAATGCACTTCGACCGCTGCATGGGAGACCGGAAAATAAACAGAAATACAGCTCAGTTTTTTCACAGACATGAAACAAATTCTGCCACTTACTGACAATGCAATCCCACAAGTGACATTAAACTACACTGCCGCCTGCTAACAGTGCAATCTCAAGAGAGACATCAAAATACCTCACCCACAGTTTAATCTTATGGCAGATATGAAAAATGCTATGACAGAATTACGATACAAACCTATAGGATGCATGG
Organism: Calotriton arnoldi; assembly: GCA_963921515.1. NCBI lineage: Eukaryota > Metazoa > Chordata > Amphibia > Caudata > Salamandridae > Calotriton > Calotriton arnoldi. The sequence continues at coordinate 1,292,816 of CAWUFW010005198.1, read as the reverse complement.
AAATATACTGACACAGTTCAGTCTTATGGCAGACATTAAATGCTGCCGCAGACTTACAATGCAATCCCATGGGAGAAGTGAAGATACAGTGACATACAGTGCAAGCCTATGGGACTCACAAACAAATGCTGCCACTGATTTACAATGCAATCCTATGGGAGACGTAAAGCTATACTGCTTCTGACTCACATTGCCATCTAACGTGGCACATGAACGCAGTCAGCAACTGATGTATAATGCCATTCTGTGGTACACAGGAAAATATTCTAACAATGAAGCATATGAAAATACACTGCCAGTGACTTACAGTGCAATCGTAGTTCAGAAATTAAAGTACACTGCCACTATCGCATTATGCAATTATACAGGAGACTTGAAAATACGCTACCGATGTCTTATAATGAGACATTGAAATACACCGCCACAGTCTTATAATGAGACATGAAAATACAATACCATTGTTTTATAATGAGACACGAAAATACACTGCCAGTGACATACTGTGCAATCGTACTTCAGAAATGAAAGTACACTGCCACGGTCTCATGATGCAATTATACGGGAGACATGAAAATACACTACCAGAGTCTTATACCGAGGCATTAAAATGCACTGCCTTATAATGAGACATGAAAATACGCTGCTACTGTCTTATGAGACACAAACATACACTGCCAGTGACTTACAGTGCAATTTCACTTAAAAAATGACTGTACACTGTCACAATCTTATCATGCAGTTCTATGGGAGACATGAAAATACACTACCACTGTCTTATAATGAGACATTAAAATACACTTCCACGGTCTTATGAGACACGAAAATACACAGCCAGTGACTTACAGTACAATCGCACTTCAGAAATGACTGTACACTGTCACAATCTTATGCAGTTCTATGGGAGACATGAAAATACACTACCACTGTCTTATAATGAGACATTAAAATACATTGCCACAGTCTTATAATGAGACATGAAAATACAATACCATTGTTTTATAATGAGACACGAAAATACACTGCCAGTGACATACTGTGCAATCGTACTTCAGAAATGAAAGTACACTGCCACGGTCTCATGATGCAATTATATGGGAGACATGAAAATACACTACCAGAGTCTTATACCGAGGCATTAAAATGCACTGCCTTATAATGAGACATGAAAATACGCTGCTACGGTCTTATAATGAGACACAAACATACACTGCCAGTGACTTACAGTGCAATTGCTCTTCAGAAATGACTGTATACTGTCACAATCTTATCATGCAGTTCTATGGGAGACATGAAAATACACTACCACTGTTTGATAATGAGACATTAAAAAACACTGCAAGTCTTATAATGAGACATAAAAAACAATTTCATTGTTTTATAATGAGACACAAAAATACACTGCCAGTGACTTACTGTGCAATCGTACTTCAGAAATGAAAGTACACTGGCGCTGTCTCATGATGCAATTATATGGGAGACATGAAAATACACTACCAGTGTCTTATAACGAGAGATTAAAATAAACTACCACTGTCTTATAATGAGACATGAAAATACGCTGCTACTGTCTTATGAGACATTAAAATACACTGCCACTGTCTTATAATGACATGAAAATACGCTGCTACTGTCTTATAATGAGACATTAAAATACACTTCCACGGTCTTATGAGACACGAAAATATACTGCCGGTGACTTACCATGCTATAGCACTTCAGAAAGAAAAGTACGCTGCCACTATCTTATGATGCAGTTTTATGGGAGACATGAAAATACACTGCCACTGACTTCTAATGAGAGCTTAAAATACACCACCACTGAGACCAGTGGTGGCCAGTACGGATCTGGGGTGGTAGAGTCGGGGGCGAGGGTGTAAGGAGCTATAATTGTAAAAAAAAAAAAAAAAATCACTTACCTCCTCGCCGCTCTGTCCCACGTCGTCTCTCTGCTGCCGAATAGGAAGCAGCCAGGCTCCCCTAAACCAATCACAATGCTGCAATACAGCGCTGTGATTGGTATGAGTGCCGTGTGGCGCTCAGATGGGGACAGGGGGTGTGGGCTTGTTCTCCATGCAGGCTGTAATGCAGCCTGCATGGAGAACATACTAAAGTGCGCATGACTGGCCGGCTCGAGAGGGCTGGTCAAAGCATCATACGCACTTTAGTGTGCCCACCACTCTTCCCCTGCTCTGTCACTAGCGCTGTTCCGCCCTTGTGCTGCCGCAGCAGGGAAGAATTAAATGATAATAACATCACATTATTATCATTTTATTTTTACTTTCATTTACTGCTGCACAGCAGCAGTGGGGCGACGCTCCTCTGCCTTAGCGGAGGAGCTGTCACTGACTGAGACATGAAAATACACTGCCAGTGACTTACAGTGCAATCGTACTTCAGAAATTAAAGTACACTGCCACTTATTTTATGATGCAGTTTTATGGGAAACATGAAAATACACTGCTGCTGATTTACAATGCAGACCCCTGTGAGTCATAAAAATACACTTACATTTCGGTCTTATGTCGGTTATTAAATACAAGTTACCACTGACTTCCAATGCAGCCCCATGTGAATACACACTTACTTAAAGTGCACGGCTAAGGGACCCATGAATATATGCTGCGATTCATGAACTTTTCACTTCCTCCTGCTGATCCAGCACCACGGCACCCAGTCGGGTAACAATACATTCATAAATAATGTGTGCATTCAATGAACAATGTGTTCCTGTAGGGGACACCAATATACACTGCTGATGCCTTATAGTGTCACCTAATGTACTACATGGAAATATTCACCCACTGACTTACAGTGCAATTTAATGGGAAGCCTGCAAATATGCTGCCACTAACGAACACTACAGTGTGATAAGGAACTTGAAAATACACTGCCATGGACGATGAAGTTGAATTCCACAGGAGACAAGAAAATACATTGCCACTGACAAATAATACACTTCGATGGGGAACTTGTCTTTGTGCATCGGGGTGGGTAGAGGCTGTACAGAGCGATGCTTGTGTGCAGCGCCGGCTGTAGGGTGGAGTGACCGGTGCGGCCGCACTGGGCGCTGACCTGAAATGGGGGGGCACTGACCTCAGGGGGGCGCTGTGTTAAGCAATAACTTAGGATTTAAAAGCACCTGCTGCAGAGTTCCTTGAGCTTTAAGCTTTCAGGCAGCAATAAAAATGTCAAGATAATTCTTGTGATTAATGTTTCTGCTAGAGAGAGATCGGACTTTAGGCTAATGGCAGTTTTGAATAGCCATACAGTAGCGTAGAGGGTTAATATGCCTGCTGCAAAGAACAGAGATCTTTATTTTATGCGGATAGCTTTTTGGACTAGTAAAGCCAGCCTTTTCCAGCATTAAACAAATTAAATGTGTGGAGAGATGGGCTATGGAGCGATATGGGGCACTTTTTCCTGGTGGTAGTGTGGGAATCCGAAGAAGAGGTCATGGGAGGGGGGGGGGGGGAGGAGAGAGAGACAGAGAGAGAGAGAGCTGACTAAAGATTGTGCAAGGAAGGAGATCCCTCATATTTGTGACCTCGCCCTCACTCGTTAGTGACAATAGCCCGGTCTTGCTCTTCTCCGTTACTGATGTGATGTGTACACCAGCAGCTGTGTTTGCGTGTCTGCTGTTTCGATGGTAACCAGGCAGTGATGCTACGCGGAGGGCCCAGCACTCAATGGGGCATATTCACAAGGACTTATCGCCGAGTTAGCGACACTTTATCGCAGCCAAAGTGGCGATAAATTCGTCGCACCATTCACAAGCAGGTGCTAACAGCCGATATCACCAGTTTACCCACGATAGCAGCCGCAAAAAACATCGCCACGGATGACACCGGCAACTAACGCTAATGAGATGCAGAGTAGGCGTTCCCGTGCAAAAACCCGCGAAAACACCACTCCGCAACATTCTCAACGACCAGCCAGATGGGCGATACGATTCAAAAACATGCGATAAGGCGCGTTAGCAGCATGGATTTAACACCTGCTCCTACCTGGTATTAAGTCGGACGACAACCTGCACCATGAAAGGGAGCCCAGCCCACAGCCACACCAGAAGAACAACAGATGCCATGGAGCTACTGATCATGCAGCTCGGAGCCCCAAGAGGGCCACAACACCCACCACCCCCAGGCCCCCCACCCCCCCCTCAGGATCCCCCCCCCCGGACTACCACACCGGCAGTGGGGTATGTGACATGCTAGGCCCCTTTGATTGGCAGGGTCACATGTCCTGTGACGCCTGTGCTGGATGGGTGTGGGTCTGAACAAGCCCTCAGGGAGTGGCCGTGGCATGCTGACGACTAGACCAGTGATCAGCAGATCACTACAGGGACGACCTGGGACATTTAGCGTTGTCGTCCCCCCCTGTAAGCGTAAGCGGAGTGGACTGGCCTGGCGTATGGCAGGCCAGCGTAGGGGTGAGAACAATGAACCCGGGGCTCTGGGCGTGCTCCAGTTCTGGGCTGGACATGGAAGTAACTGATGCGTGTGTCCCTGTTGTAGTGACTACGCCACCCGGACCGCAATCGGCACTGTTGCACCCTGTCACTCAAGTTCCACGACATGAGCAACATGGACGTCAGGGGGAATCTCTCACCCTACATTCAACCATACTCACATACGTGAATGATCAAAGGCATGACACATCTGTGCGATTCTGAATGTTTAATTCACATCCAGTGGAGTGTTGCAGCTGGAGCAGTACAGGGCCATGCAAACCCCACTTCACATTACTGGCCCGTGGAGGGCCAGCCAGAGTCCTTCAGGGAATGACAAGTACATCGGAAGGGGAAGAGTTCAGTCCGCAGTCTGATTGCTGTGTCATTGGTAACCAAACAGGAGATGGCAGTCCATGTCGATGTCCAAGGTGAGTGTCGTAGAGTGTATCGGGGGACAGTGGAAGGTGATGATGCAAAGGGCAGGACCAAGCAGAAACCCGCCATTTTGCGCAGATGAATGCTACTGCCTCCTCCTTACCAGTAAGGTTGGTTCACCCGCATCTTCGTCCTCTGATGGCACATGTGCCTCACACGTGGGTGGTGGTGGATTGCCTGCCGCACTGTGAGGCACTGAGACATCAGGGGGCGAAGATGTGGATGTAGAAGCTGCAGCAGCACTCATCTGAGCAAGGCCTTGAGGCAGCAATGCCATGACGATGTGCTGCAGGGCATTGAAGGCCCCAGCCACATCCCGCTGGTGTGCAGCCATGGCAGCCATCCTGTCTGCCGCCATCCGCACCATGGTCTCCATGAGCCCCCGCATCTGTCCCAACTCCTGGCAGACATCGCTGGAGCCACTCTGACTAGACAGTTGTTCTTGTCTCAGTATCATGACTCCAGCGATGTCAGCCATGGATCGCTGGAGAGCATGGAGCGGACTGTGGGTGTCCGTTAGGGACTGAAAGTGGTCCCTGATGGGAATCAGACACCCATGTATGGCATCAAGTTTGGCTGCCATGCGGTCGAACCCCACCCGCACCTGATCAGCCACCTTCTCCTGGCACTCCAACACACGGCATTGGAAGGCCATGTGTTGTTTGTGGGGGTCCTGGGAGTCAGCCGTGGTGGTAGGTGCTTCCTGCTGTGTGGTCTGTGCAGGGGGTGGGGTTTCCTCAATGCAGCTGGGCTGCCCTGCTCCTGGGCGTGGGGTCCTGAGGGTGTCCATGAGCTGTTGGAGGGCGTCGGGGTCGATGGTGGTGTGGTCCTCTTCGTCATCAGTGAAGAGAGGTTGGGTCTGCTCTGCAGGAGGTGTTGGTTCTCCCTCTGCAATGTGAGGGGTAGATGCAGTTTAACATTGTGTTCACATGTATGTTGACGCATTGTACAAATTTACATACAGACGGCATGACAATGTACATTGTGACTGTTTGGGAGGAGCTGCCTATTTGATGCGGGACAGTGGACATTTCGACAACATCACGGATGTGTGTTTGTACTTGTACATGTTCATCCCACGTTTCCCTGCTATGCCAAATGTGATTGGCCAGTTCCTACACACAAGCGGCACCACTTGGGTCCTCTGTTCTGTTGTGAACGTGTTGCAGTTCATACCACATTGTTGTCAATGTTGATGTGCTCTGAATATTATGTGTGTGTGCTGCATTTTGGGAGAGTCGTCCCTGCAGCTCTGATGTGGCTGGCCCTTATCCCTTTCAGGCGGTGTGCCTTGACTTCTGTGCTTCTACAGTGCTGAGATGTTGCATACTTGGGTAAATTGGGCTCTTGGTGGGAGTTGGGACTGTGGGGCATGGTTTGTCCGCAGGTGTGTTGTTGAGGTCAGGGGTTGTTTGTGCAGGTGGATGTTTCAGAGTGTAACCTGCTCCTTTACGGATGTGGTCCACACTCAGCCACCTCAGTGTCGTGGCGTGCAACATGTCATGGTATATTGACTGCAGCCATGCTATTCGTCATGCAGTGTCACTTGCATTGTCAGTATGGCTCACTGACACGCCGCTTTGCTGGGTTCGGCACATGTGCATGGGTTTGTTGTGAGATTAGTGATGTGTGGGGAGCGCCCCCTCTGTGCACATTGTGGACGGGGGCCCACTTGCTGTTTCTGTGTGTGCTGCAGTATGCCAAGGAGATCAGGGGCATGACCCAGAGTCATTGTGAGTGTGCTATTCTTGATTGTGGATGTGTGCCATTGTGCCCATCTCCCCCCGTCCCCCCAGTCCCTGGTGGTTACTCACCCTGTTGCTGTTGTGTCCGGTCATGTTGAGCAGTGTCCGGTCCCCCAACTCCTGCCACCGTCTCCCCACTGATGACTGTGGACACCATTTCCACCATGTCATCCAGCTCCTCCTGTGGCGCTGGACTCCCACCTCCAGTCTACATTGCTGCCTTCTGGTTGTTGGCGAGTTTCTGCTTGGTTTTGCGCTTGACATCATTCCAGCGCCTCTTGACCTCTTCCATTGTCCTCCTCAGCACTCCGACTGCATTCACCTTGTCCAGGATGGACTGCCATGTTGCATTTTTGGTTGCCAATGACACAGTGGAGGTGACGAACAGTTGTTGATGGTGTTCTACCACCTCCGTGATCAGGATCCTGTTTTCCTTGGGACTGAACTTTGTCTTCCTCTTCTTCTTGTCCTTGCCCTTCCCTGTCCCCGGGGTCCCAGGCTGGACCTCTGTGGGGCTTGTGGGGTTCTGGCCGTCCTCTGTACCTGCTCCGGCTGCCTCCATTGTGCTTCGCTGTGGTTCGGTTTTTGTTTGTGTTTTTGTTTTCTGCTTTTATGGTGATTTTTCCCGCCTGACGTGTGTGATTTGCAGGCCTGGCGCTGCTTTTCGCTGATTGTCTTATCGCGATTGGGCCCATCGCAACTTTTTTCACATTCGGCTTTGGATTTTTATCGCCGTCCCGGTGAGTTACTCGCGGTCATTTTCCGCGTCCTCGCGAAACTATCGCATGTTACCGCCGTATTGGGAATAGGACGTTAACACGGTGTTATTTTCCCGCGATATACTGCGATGTGAGAAGTTGCGTTAAGCGAATTTGGTGATAGTTAACACACGTTCTTGAGAATATCCCCCAATATTTCCCCGAGCACCTCTCAGTGCAGCCCTCACTCTTTCAGACCAAATTAAGTTTTTCAAATGTGACATAATTCATCATTTGCTTTCCAGCTTCTCCAACAATTATCACTCTTCTAGGCGTAATGTAGCTAATTTAATTGTTGGCCAATATTTTCTCCAAAGGATTTTTTTGCTGTATCAAATTTAACTGAAGCCCAATTTTCTGCACATTGCAAGACTTTTTTTTAAATTTCTTTGCATTATCCCGAGCCCAATCATGTAAACGTTTTTTCTGATAATAACCTTGAGTCTGAACTTTCCGTAAACCATTTGTGTACATTAGGTTTCCATAAAAATCATTCCCTAATATGCATTTAAAAATGAAAGATACCTGTTGGACAGTCCCTTCTGTTACGAATTCCATATTTTGTAAGCTTTGTTTCAACATTGTAAACCTGTGAATTTTCGAGTCTGATAAATTAAAACCTGCCAAAATGTATCTCACTTTCATTAGTTCATACATGCCAAATAATGTTCATTCCTGCGAATGTCCACTTTTTTTTCCAATTAAGCATTCTAGCAGCATTTTTAAAGCTCAAGTTGTTCCCCAACAAAATATATTTACATGCATTTAAATGTATTACCTGAACAAACTGTTTCTCTTGAACAAACTATGTTTAATATATCAAAGCCTCCCTTACAATGACTTTCAAAATGTACCCAATTAGGCATACCCACTGAACTGCTGGAGTTTGAAGGCCTGGTGATATTTTTCAAAGCAGGGCTATCCACGCCCCCTTCAGCAAGTTGCTATATGCATTCTTTTTAATACTATTTTGGTGTTATTGTCTTGACCAAACAGAAATGATGTAAAGATGTATTTGTTTATATTTTGAAACTGAACATTTTTTTTGTCAGATTGTTTAAGATATACAAAATTGTATGGAATGATTTCTCTCACCACCTTCTCGCCCTTTGAGACCGTCAAATGAATCACTTCTGAATATTCTCCCTTCATGATGAGCCCATTACAGAGACAACGCTTTCTCTGTTGCCACAACCAAGCTTTCGATCCCTAACCCACTCCATCACCACGCCCAACTTTCCTTTGCCATTTTTAGGAAGGAATGGAAAAAAGGGTTTTCAATCAATAATTCATTACATGTATTTCTGGGTTAATGGAAAGCAATTGATTTGCTCCAATTAAATGTTTAATTTCAGTCAGAGTGCGCCATCTTCCTCTCAGCTCCCAAGAGGATGAAAGTGAGCTGCACGTTCCTGGACTCTGAGCCGCGCACTGGCGACCCCTGCTGGGACAGAGACAGTATGACCTGTAGTGCAGGTGTTAACCACCACTGCAGATCTTTTGCAGGTCCCTCTGAGATGTGGACCATGTCGGAGAAATTCCCCTGATGCTGCGCCCACTGGAACTTCAGGTTCCAATGAAGATCCCGCATATGACATCGAGCATGTTTTCACAAGCAGGATGCAGAAGGCCTAGTAGCCTCAGAATCAGTGTCACTGAAATCCAGGACAGAGGCTGAAACATCGGTATCATAGCCTGAATATCCTGGACTTGCTGTTTGGGAGGATAGGCCTGAAACTGCATTGTGTCCAAAACAGCTCCAATGAAAGGGAGCGTCTGAGAGCGAGTCAGGTGCGACTTCGGCATGTTGAACCCACCGAATGCAGTAAGTCTGCGGTAGTCTGGAGGTGGGAGACACCAGCCTGCAGTGAGCCTGCCTTCAACAGCCAGTCTTTGAGATAGGGGAAGCCTGCCACCCCTGATCTCCTCAGATGAGCTGTGACCACTGCCATCACTTTGGTGAACACTGGAGGGGTGCTGGTAAGGCCAAAAGGGAGAACATTGAACTGCAAGTGCTCGTGGCCCACCGTGAACTGCAAGTAACGCCTGTGGGCAGGCAGGACGGGAATGTGGAAATATGCATACTGCAAGTTAAATACCACTATCCAGTCTCCTAGGTCCAGGGCAGACATGACTTGAGCGAGCATGAGCATTTTGAACTTCTTCTTGAGGTCGAAATTGAGAGGGCACAGATCTAGGATAGGATAGCACAAAGGCCTCTGTCTTTCTTGGGCACCAGGAAGTAGCAGGAATAGCACCTATTTCTGGGGAAAAACCTACTTCTAGCATCAACACTCTCTCTATGGCTTCCTTGGCCAAGAACGCTATTGCTTCCTGGCGGAGTAAGGAGAGATGGTCCCCTGTCAGCCTGTCGCATGCAGGTGGCATGGGTGGAGGGGTAGTCACGAAGGGGAGGGAGTATCCCCTCTGGACAATTTGGAGAACCCATTGGTCTAATGCCTGGGGCGAGCCCGCCTTCAACAGCCAGTCGTTGAGATAGGGGAAGAATGGAACCCCTGATCTGCGCAGATGAGCTGCAACCACCGCCATCACTTTCATGAACACCCGAGGGGCGCTGGTAAGGCCAAAGGGGAGCACGGTAAACTGAAAGTGCTCGTGGCCCACCGTGAACCGCAGGTAATGCCGGTGGGCCGGCAGGACGGGGATATGAAAATAAGCGTCCTGCAAGTCCAACGCTACCATCCAGTCTCCAGGGTCGAGGGCAGACAGGACCTGAGATAGCATCAACATTTTGAACTTCTCCTTGCGGAGGAAGCGGTTGACGTTCCTGAGATCCAAGATAGGACGCAGGCCTTTGTCCTTCTTGGGCACCAGAAAGTAGTGGGAATAGCAACCACGACTTACTTCTGGGGCAGGAACTCGCTCGATGGCTCCCTTGGCCAAGGGAGCCGAAACTTCCTGTTGGAGAAGGGCTAGATGATTCTCCGACATGCAATGGTGCTGAGGTGGCATGGCTGGAGGGGCAGTCTCGAAGGGGAGGTAGTAGCACCTTCGGACTATCTGCAAAACCCACCTGTCCGACGTGATGGTGCGCCAGGGGGGGAGATGATGACGAATCCTGCCGCCCACTGGCGATTGGTGGCCCTGAAAGGTAGGACTAGGAGGGTTTGGAGGCTGCTGCAGAGGGGGCGGTGGTGAACTGGCCTGCTCGCTGGCTCCCAGACCCAAGGCGGTGGGTCCCACGTCCCCAGCCGCGCAGGGGCTGAACAGCTTCGCCGGCCTGTGGCTCTGGGCGGAATGTGGGGGGCACCCCTTCTGTAGCCACGAAAGAGGCGAAAAGCAGACTGCGCAGGGCGGGTGGTGGAGAGGCCCAAGGATTTGGCTGTAGCCCGAGAGTCCTTGAAGCGCTCTAGCGCGTTGTCTGCTTTGTCGCCGAACAGGCGACGGCCATCCAAGGGCATGTCCATAAGGGTAGCTTGGACATCCCCTGAAAAACCAGTCGACCTCAGCCAGGCGTAGAGTCGAAGGGCTACCGACGTTGAAATCATCCTGCCTAGCGAGTCGGCGGTGTCCAGCCAACACCGAATGGTAAACTTGGCTGCGCCTCTCCCCTCGGCAACTGCACGGGAGAGTACGGCCCGGGCCTCCTCCGGGCACTGGGGCAGCACCTGCGCCACCGTATCCCACACCGAGTGGGTGTAACGGCCCAACAGACATGCAGTGTTTACCGACCGCAGTCCCAAGCTGGAGGAAGGAAACATCTTCTTCCCAAGATGGTCCAGCTTTTTGGATTCCGTATGAGATGGAGCGGTAGGGAATGCGCCTTTGGACGTCGAGTCTTGGACCACCAAGCTCTCAGGGGAGGGGTGTTGGGAGAGGAAAGAGGGGTCGCCCGGAGCCAGGCGGTGGCGTCGGGCGATCATCCTATCCACAGGAGCCTCTGTGTTGGGCCTGGACCAGGTGCCCAAAAGGATGTCAGTGAGGGCTTCATTAAATGGCAGCAGGGGCTCCGAAGAGCTCGCTGCCGGTTGAAGCACCTCTGTCAGGAGGTTAGTCCTGACCGCCACCGTAGGTAGCTCGAGGTTGAGAGCCTCGGCCGCCCTACGCAACAACACTGCGTAAGAAGCTCCCTCCTCCGTAGCCACGGTAGGAGGAGACAACATGCCAAGGTCTGGAGAAGTATCCAGACCACTGGCATCCCCCAACTCCTCTCGCCAGTCCGGATCATATTCCAACTGGCCAGTTAAAGGGTCTCCAGACCCCTCTCTGTCCACCTCACCCTCCTCTGGTTGCCAATCTGGCCTAAAAGAACCAGGGTGGGGCAGGGGCACAAAAGTACCCGTCGGCGGCGGATCCGACGTCGGACGATGTCGGTCCAGCTCCGTGTCCATGTCGGGGTGGAGGCTGGTGTCGACGCCGGCTGGGGACATAACCGGCGTCGGCTGCGGATGTGGTGCCGGTGGAATCGGCGCCGGGGGAGGTGTTATCAGGTCGACCGGCGCCGATCCGGATCCAGGCCTGGATCCAAGGGGACCCTGCGGTGCCGAAGCCGCCGGCGTCGAAGGCGCAGGGCGCCGAGTCCGCGGGGCCCGAAGGCGGGGCCCGAAGGTGCGCCAGCATAGTCGGGCTGCCCAAAGATGGCATGCATCGCTTCGTAAAAGCTTCGAAGCTGGGCAGGGGTCGCTCCGGGTCCCGGAAAGGGGGGAAAATTCGGAGTCGACCATTCAGGCTCCGCACGCGGAGCCGCGGGAGGGGCACCACCCGCATCCCTTGTCGCATCGGCCGACGGACGGGGAGAAGTCGAAGAGCGATGATGCTTCTTCGACTTCTTCTTGTGCTTCGACTTACCTGAGGAGTGCGAAGATTTAGAAGACGAATGGTGGTGGTGGCTCCGCGACCGGTCCTCGACCTCCCGCGTGACCAGGACCTCGAACAGTGCGGAGCCGACTGACGGGCCTCGAGAAGCTTTCGGGACCACTCCAGCAAAGACTTCGGATTCATGGTCCAGCAGTCGGAACACGACTTGGGGTCGTGGTCGCGTTCCAGGCACCACAGGCACACGTGGTGCGGATCCGTCACCAACATCAGTTTTCGGCAGGAACCGCAAGCCTTGAAACCGGGCATCCCTGACGTGCACCAGGAGTCGAAGACTCAAAACGGTGTCGACAAAAGTCGGCAAAAAGTGACTGGAGGTACCGCTCTCTCCGGATCTGCGCTGGCTGGCGCGGAAAACGAAAGAACTGACGTCAGCGCGCGAGGGCGGCGTCTAAGTAGCTACAGCGACGTCATCCCGGCGACCACGACGCCAACGACGAACATGGAGCCGACTGGTGCCACCTTTCGACACGCAGGGGTACTGCTGCCGAAAAATTCTCCGGATCCAGTCTGACGCCTGGGGGTAATTCTAAGGTAAGGAATCTATAACTAATTGTCTCTTTCAGATGCTGATTTACACCCTTCACCCGGCCGCCCTTGTACCGCTGGTGGTGTAGCTGTGGTGCTGTTTTGTGCCCCCCCTGTACTCACCTCAACCCCTGGCACTTGCCCTAAGATCGGGGGTACCTACCTGCAAACCTTGCCTCTTCGAGGTACCCCTGGATCCATTGGATAACATTAGGCCCAGTGACCTCTGCACCCGTCCGCCTCAGGGCCGCTGGTGGTACAGTACCTACCTGGTATTGAACCTTACCCTGTGCTGTCCTAAACCCACAAAGCCTGGGAAAGTAAGTCGAGTACTTGTAAACTGTTAACCCTGTTTTCCTCCATAGGAATACATTGCATAGTAGCACTGCATATCTTTAACATTGCAAAGTCTAAAACTGTATTTGACTGACATTTACAGAAAGCTTTCTTAAAACTGTAAAGTATTTACTGCATTTACAAAACCATACTGCATTCTTGAAACAAACTGTACCTGCACTAAGTGATTCTTGGTTCTAGTAATAAAAATAACAAAATAACACATTTTTATGCAAACAATTGGTCTGGATTCAGTCTTTGAGTGTGTGACATCATTTCTTGTCTGTATGTGTGCAACAAATGCTTAACACTACCCTTTGATAAGCCTAACTGCTCAGCCCAGCTACCACTAACTTGAGAGTGAGGTATTATCTACTTTATCCTCTGCTATACCTCTGGAGATCCACTGGACTCTGTGCACACTATACCTTACTTGGCATAGTATATACAGAGCCAGCTTCCTACACTAGCCCATAGGAATAGGGCTCAGGCTCTAGCCTGGAAGGCATGGCACTGGAGTCGGCGTTTAACGACACCCCTCCGGTCCCGTTCGGGGATCAGAATAGGGGCAGCAGCGCCGGGAGCATCGACATCAGGACTGGCACTGGGGAAAGGTCAAGGTGGTACAACCGGGAGACATCCATTACCACGCGGGCATTGCATCGCAATGCCTTTACATCGCGGGTATTACAACGCAAGTCGTTACAACGACTTGCGCTGGATGGCGCTCTAACATAAGGAATAGTATGATTTACTATTTCAACACCTTCCCTACTGTACGTAGACTGGTGTTGGAATAGTAAATCATACTATTCCTAAGTCCAGCGCCCTCCAGCGCAAGTCGTTGTAACAACTGCGATGTAACATACCGCGATCATTTTGATCGCGTTGTAATGACACATATTCGGTACAACCAGCACCAGTTCGGATCCATATGTGGATTCAAGGGGACCGAGTAGCGTTAAAGCCGATGGTGTGGAACCAGTAGGGGACCCTACCGAACCCATGGTGCCCGAAGGCGCACAGGTGGGGACAGGCCTCTTGGATATGAGGCACATGGCCTCATAAAACTCTTGGGAGTTGAGCGGAGGTCGCTCTGGCTACTGGAAACTCAGAAATATGATGATGCAGGAGCATTCTTAGATGAAAAGTATACTCCAAAAATCTGGACGTGATTGAAAGATATAAATACATTTTTTAAACAAAAGACTATTGTCCATATTCATGTATTGGTCACCAGTATGAAGGTTTTGGCCGTCAATTATTCTTTGGGACATTGCAGGGAGCATTAATTAAAGATAAAAGTGAGATGAATAGATGAACATTAATAGTGAGGCAGTACAAGAGACACATGGGTAGTTTTTAAGTCTCATTATTTTGAATAATAGCATATTTAATAAAATATTTTTTTTAAAAACAGAACATTGGCGACACCTGATAGCTATATCTCTAGTCCTAACAAAGTTGTGAACCATACTACTCGGCAGTTAAAATTCTAAATGGGGTTCCATCTGCCCTACACCACTGGCTTTATTTATTTCATTTTGGTTCCATGCCTGTCTGGGGAAAGGTGCTAGCCTAATTCATTGCAAACAGCTGGTTTAGAAAGCCAAAGGTAATGGCTCTTTGTATTTATGCTTCTTGTATCTCCTTCTACCTAAAATACATTTGACTGTGGCGCCTTGGTTCATGATTACCATTCTGTGGTATCTTAATCAGAAAGAGTGAAAAGTGTCAAGAAATCCGCTATTTCTTCCACTTGTGAAAGTGTTCTACTGGTGTCTGTCCTTTTATCACTCATGTTTAGCTTAAACGCAGCCAAGTTGTAAACACTTATGTGCAGTCAGTGTTTTTCATCATTATGAAAACTCATGACAGTTGTCAATAAGCGAATCTCAGATCATCCCTTTCTCTGGATAATTTATTATTCCTATATTGTGGCTGATAATATCCAACCAGCACCTCAAGAGATCCAACTTTATTTATCTCCTGCTCCTAGCTCTCTCAGAATCTGTGCAGGCTAGCGCAGAAAGAAAAGAACCAATGTCAGTGTGTTGGGGTTGCACCTCGCATGTCACTTTTGGCACAGACAATGCTACGTGAAGCCGAACGACGCCACCTACCGGCGCGCAGGGGTACTGCTCACGGCAAATCTACGGATCCAGTCTGATGCCTGGGGATAATTCTACGGTGAGGAATCTGCAGCTAGAAGTCTCTATCAGATACAACAGACAGTGTCCCCAAAACAATTAGTGGTGCTAGGGTGAAGGGAGGTGAGTGCTTTAAGGGAAAGAATTGCATCTTTTACCACACAGGCTATACCAGGCATCTAAGTACCACACAGGTAAATATTTGTACCTTTCCCACGCAGTACTTTAACACACAGTATTTTTTTTTAATAACATACTTTTAATGTTATTTTAAAATTCTGATTTTAGGGTTTATGGATGGGTAGAACTAAAGGGAGTTAAGGGTGACTTTAGGGTTCAGGGGTGGGTAGAGTTAAAGGGAGATGAGGGTGACTTGCATGTTCAAGGGTGGGTAGAGGTGAAGGGAAGTGAGGGTGACTTGAAGGTGCAGGGGGTTGGTAGAGGTAATGGGAGGTGAGGGTGACTTAAGGGTTCAGTGGTGGGTAGAGGTAAAGGGAGGTGAGGGTGACTTGAGAGTTTAGGGGTGGGAAGAGGTAAAGGGAAGTGAGGGTGAAGAGGGTTCAGGGTTGGGCAGAGTTAAAGGGAGGTGAGGATGACCTGAGGGTGCAGAGGGGTAGTTGGAGGTGAGCATCACTTGAGAATTTAGGGGTGGGTAAAGATAAAGTGAGGTGAGGATCACTGGTTTGACTTGAGGGTTCAGGAGTGGGTAATGGAGGGTGCGGATTACTTGAGGGTTCAGGGGTTGAGGATGACTTGAGTGTTCTGGGGTGGGTAGAGGAAAAGGGTGGTGAGGTTAACTTGAGGGTTCAGGGGTGAGTAGAGGTAAAGAGAGACAAGGATGACTTGATGGTTCAGGGGTGGGTAGACGAAAAGCGAGGTAAGGGTGATTTTAGGGTTTAGTGGTGGGGAGAGGTAAAGGTGAAACAAACCTTTGGAAATCACTGCATGTTTAATGATAAATAAAACATCCTCCAAATTATAAAAGAGGTAATCAACAAATAAGTGAATGTAACACAGCAGCAAATGTTAATTCAGAAAAGGGATACGATCTGCCAGCTGTTTTGGATGACAAGAGTATGTTTATAGCTTCATCATCAATAACAGCGACAGGCGGCTGAAATGTTTTTTTTTTTTTTATTAATCACATTCCACAAAGTTTCATTATTGCTGGCTGGTTGCGGTCAGCTCTTTGAAATATCAAGATGCCCAAGCTTCAACTTTTATGGTTTCAAGTTGTTTTACAAGCAAAAGAAAAAAAGTACTGCAATCCAAACTCATGCAGTGTGGAAGAAAACTAATCAAGAAATCAATCAGTACTTGGTCCATGCTCCAGGGAAGAAAACAAACACACGGAGACTAAGTGAAGCAGACACCCGCTGACACGCACTTTCAAATGAAAAGGAAGAAAATAAGTGTGACAATGAAGCCAGCCAACAATAAGTAATTCGGGGCTAAAAGCCCCTTTATAGAGTTTTTTAGGTATTCTTCATCATTAAAGGTCCCCATAGAAGTTCACACAAGGAAAAGGTTCTGTATCAGATAGAGAAGTTAAGTTATTTCAAGAAAGAGTTCTGTAGACCTGCCAAACAAACTTTAGCCATGGTCCTTGCACAGGAATCAAAAGTTATGTTTGGTGAACTTATAAAATGATCATCAACTGTTATATTCTCGGGTTAGGCCCATGTAGATAGGCAGCTTATTTCTTGCATTGTCCTCACAATAACATTTCAGCCATGAACTTTTGCACATATTTGGTGCGCGACAATGTTGGAATAGTTTCTCTGAAACGAAACTTGTTTACACATCTAGCTTCGCACAACATTATCACAATACCCTGAACATCATGTACAGGGTCTCTTTTCGCACTATGTACATATGTCATCTCTATCTTTATCCACAGGGCAACAGGGCTATCTACATGTCCATAACGTCACTAATCTAAATGCACATCGCAAGGCAGCTTTCTATTATAAAAGATGAGCATCACAATAGGTTAGTAGAGGAGGCACTTCAGCAGACACCGAGGGTCCTTGCATGCTGAAAATTCACAATGCAGCAGTCTGACATCTCGTGAGGGTTGTCCAGTTCATGAACAAGACGGGGTCCTTCATTCTCTCCCATCACGTAATGGGGTTGGATCGTCCCTTGGGGGGATTCTTGGCTCCACACCTATA
Organism: Calotriton arnoldi; assembly: GCA_963921515.1. Taxonomy (NCBI): domain Eukaryota; kingdom Metazoa; phylum Chordata; class Amphibia; order Caudata; family Salamandridae; genus Calotriton; species Calotriton arnoldi. Next base: position 1,275,404 of record CAWUFW010005198.1, on the reverse strand, counting down.
CACACTCTAGGTACACTTAGAGTAGGGTTCGCATAGTAGGAGAATGCTCCATTACTGCCTTGTTTTATATGCCTGCATATATACATTGTTTTAGCACCATCCTAGAACTATATCTAGGAAATTTGACCACATATCGCCACACCTAAAGGCACTCAACTGGCTACCCTATGAAGCTCGTATTCACTTAAAGATGGCTTGCATCACTCACAAGGCGGTACACCACAACACCCCCAGTACCTAGCCCAAAAACTTACCTTATCTGGAGGAAACAGACACTCTAGGAGCGCAGACAATCTACTCCTGAAACCCTCGCGGTTCAACAAGACTAAAACCTCCAACAGAGCATTTTCTGGAGCGGCGCCAAGAATTTGGAACTCGCTCCGCCATCCATCAGAAAAATCGCCCGACACCTCTCTTCAAAAAGGAAGCAAAATTATTCTTGATGAGCAAATTCCTCCCTTAAATCCGCACAATCACCACACCAGCTTACAACCTCAAACTTAACTATACTCTCCGTCTTCTGATATCTCGAAGCTAAGACTCGCACAAACTCGAATTGACTCTTATTGCTCAGAAAAATTCTCTATTCTGCTTTTATCCCCTGAACTCTATTATGCTTTGTGGTTACTTTATATGCTATGCTTTTTTGTATGCCACGTTTTTACTATATGTGCTATTCTTACCTGGCTCACTATGTAAAGCGCTCTGATACCCTACCTTGGGTCTGGTTCGCGCTATAGAAAACTCTAAAAATAAAATAAAATAAAATAATATCTACTATTTATGCTTTTGGTGCTTGTAATCACTTTTATCAGTTTCTGTCTATTAATCATTGCAGCACACGTATTTTATACAAGAATAACGTTGGCTCAATAAATATATTGAAAACGTCCCACTGTGTATTCTCTGTATAACTCTCTGAGAATAAGTGAGCACGAGTGACTGAGCGAAAGGTTCTGTACTGTTTCCACGATCCCTGTTTGGTAAGGGTTGTCATGTTCAGTGGTTGCCAGAAACCATTCGCTCCTTGGTAAGGTGGGGGGCTTACAGTGGCACAGTCAGCTAGCTAGCTAGTCTCTTGGCCAACATATCCTGCGGGGGTATCCGGAATCAGTCTAGACACCAAGCCCCTAGTTTATGTTGACCAACAAACGTGCAGATCCTACGGCTTAGTAGGAACTACACAACAAAACTTTCAGTTTAACACATTTCAAATACAGGTAATCCTCATAAAAGTACTCAACCTGCTGTTCTACCTCTAATTGAATGAGCTCTTTAACCTTCCCGAGGATATTCTGTGCTACTTCGTAATACATTTTAGAACAAGGAATGAGCCAACAAAATATTGTTCGTTTCCTTACCGCTTTTACTTTCTTTGTGGATAAATAACTTCCAAAGAGTTGACTGTCAATCCTCTGTTCTGTTGTTCTCTCTAAGTAGCAGCCAATGGTCCTTCTTGAGTCGAGATGATGGAAGCATTCTTACATCTTGATTGAAACTTAAGTGTAGACGTTGAATATAAGGCAATTTTTGTGTAAAATGGTATTCAAAAACAACTTTTAAAACAAAGATAAATCATTAAAATAACCATGTCAGGTAAAAATGTTGTATGGTTGCTTTATAAAGAGTACCAGCAGTTCTCCAACCCTCCTAAACCAATGTAATGTAAATTAGACTGTCTTGAATGTTACGAGACATAGAGCCTATTCACAATCTGCATTTTTAGAAGTACTAAAATAGTAGCACTAATGTACTACAGAATGCTATTCACAAACCTACATGCAGAGGTTCCGCCTCTCCTATCGTTTTCTGTGCCAAGCTCTCTTCCCGGAATGTGAAGACTACGCACACGAAGGTGTACATTTAGTCATAAATGGGTAAGGACGTGGAGGAGTGGCTGGAAAATGGGTAGTACTTACAACTAAAGGGGAGGGGATCAGAGAGGGATAGGGTGAGGTTAAGGGAGAGATAACGAGGGGTTAATGCAGGGTTTGGGAAGGGTTGTGTACCCACCCACAAAAGAGAAAGCCCATTTCTGTTCATAAACTGCACTTCTAAAGTAACTACAGGCAAAAGTTATAAATGTGCTCAGATCTGGAGTAAGTCCTGAAACACACAACCACTAACCACTGATACTACACCCTTAAAATAAAACCTCATAGGAAACAATGTTAAATTATAATACATTTAAAAAAGTTAAAAATGTAGATGAATATAAATGAATTCTTGTAGGAAGCTGGCTCTGTATTGGTAGTTATCCTCACCCCTACCTCTACTTCTTCATCTGAGAGGTCTTCACCATTCTCAGAAGGATGGTCCTTAGCATACCCTGACAACAACTCCTGGAGCTTTTGTTTGGAGGGATAGGACCCCATGATTATATTTTTAAGCTTGCATAGAGACCTCAACTCCCTAAATTCTAAGTGGAGATAAGGGGTGAGGTCAAGCTCCTCAACCTGGTTCTCCATGCCATGGTTATCTTCACTAGCAGCTGGGTTCTTGTTAAGAGACATTTTTAAAAAAAACTTCTATCCCCTCTTACCCCTAACTAAAGTGAACTTTTATTTTTCTAAAATTCTAAAAGGGACTTAACCAAGGCCCTAACAAGACTTTTAGTAATTTGGAAAAATTTATCAAATTCAGAATTCTAAAGACAATTTAAGAGTTCTGTTGTGTGATCAGGTGGTGACCAAGTCAGTCCAACAAATGCAAAGTTGTATATCCCACCACTGATCCACCAATGTAGAAAGCTGGCTCTGTATATACTATACCAAAATGAGGTATAGTGTGCACAGAGTCCAGTGGAACCCCAAAGGTAGGCAGAGCTAAAAGTAGATAGCACCTTACTCTCTATTTGTGGTAGTGTGGGTGAGCAGTAAGGCTGTATCAGAGGGTAGTATTAAGCATTTGTTGTACACACTCAATCAGCAAATGATGTTACACACTCAAAGACTGAACTCAGACAAATTTGATTTGTATAAAAATATTATTTAGTTCTATTTATTTTCTAGAACCAAGCAAGCCTGGTACGGGTAAGTGTAAATGGTACTTTTCAAGGCAAGTTGAACAATACAAGCAAGCTGAATGAAAATGGCTTCGTTACAGGTTTGTAAACTCTTTGAATACAGTTAAAATTACTGTTAGATTACTTTTGATTACTTTACAGATTACTTTATGGATTACTTTTTCTACTCAGTGTGATATGCCTAGATATCACACTGGGACATTTCCTAGAGAAAATGTAGGTAAAGCAGTTTTTAGTTATTTGCAGTTTTGCAAGGTTTCATACAAAACTAACTCCACACTTTCAACAATTTTTAGGAAAAAGCAGTCAATGCAATCCTATGGAAGGAAATTGAGTTATCGGTTTACATGCAAGTACAAGTTTGTGGGAGTTGGTATTCTGGGGTTAGAACCAGGGTGACCCCAGGGTCAAGGATGCACTCTTGAAACACCCTCAGCGGCACTAGGGCGGCTGGGTGCTGAGTGCTGAGGCCCAATGTTATCCAATGGGGGATAGGGGGCCTCCGGTTGGTGGCTGCTCACGAGCAGGCCACAAGGTTGTGGGAGCAAAGCTCCTGGTGTTAGGCTCAGGGGGATCTGAGTTAGCACCCAAAGAACACCCGCAGCGGCGCAGGGGCGGCTGGCTGCAGGGTGCTGGTTTGGGGTCGGGTGCCCTGTAGATTTCAATGGGGATTCTCAGGTTGCAACAAAGACTGCAGGCTCGGGACGAAGATCTTCTGGAGGTGACCACCGGTTGGAGAGGTAAGTTGGGATGCCTGGTGGGACACCGCCGGTTGGGCCACCCAAGGCCGTGGGACGTCGGGTGCAGGGGTGTCTTTAGGCACCAGGTTTTCTTACCAGCTCCGGTCGCAGTCATGGGGATCCTCCAGAAAGAGGCTGCAGGCTTCGCTTGGAGGTTCAAGGCAGGTCAGAGATCACCAGATCTCGGGTCAGGGTCGCCGGGGAGACCTCCTCGTGGTGTTGGGCCACTCTAATTCGGGCCGTAGGCGTCGGGAGCAGAGTGGTGTAGACTTGCGGATTTGACCGGAGCCAGAGTCTGTGGGAAAGCAAATCCGGTGCTCACGGGAGACAAAGTCTTTCTTGGGGAAGGCACGGCAGGTCCTCGGGGTGCTTGAGGTTGCTGGCTGCAGGACACCGGAATTTTGCTGAAGCAGGTTCGAGGTGGGGACAGGCCTGTAGGGCTGGGGCCAAGTCAGTGGGTGTCCTCCTCTTCTTAGTTTCAGCTCGGCTCTTCTGTCCTTTTTCTTCTCTTCTTCTTGGTCGGTTCTTGTCTGAGGAGGCAAAGTTCAGGGGTGCCCCTAAATACTAGATTTAGGGGCGTTACAGGTAAGTAAAGTTTGGGACCAATGGGTCCCTTCCTTGGGGTGGGTACACCCCTTATTATGCCACCCTCCAGTGGGAGGGAGGCATATGCTTCACTCTGGTTGGCTGGATCCCCCCATCTGCAAGATGGCGGGGACTGAGAGTTGTGCTTCACCTCGCCTCCCCCACCTGAGGGGTGGAGTTGGCAGAGGTGGGCACACCTTCCTTCGTCACTTGGTCTACGCCGATTCTCCACCCAAAGTGGGGGTCAGAACCGGTGGGGGCCAGTTACTGCAAGCAGCAAAGGCCTGGGGAAGCTCACAAAGGCGACAAGCCTTTGAAGCTTCCCCTTCGTGGACCCTGCCCATCCTGGGGGAGGAGGCTTGGCACCTCATCCAAGGATATGCATTGTTTCAGACCCCCGAGAGCAGCAGGCTCTCGACCCAGGGGTCCAGAAACATGTCTGGTGGTGGCAGCTGGCGAGCAGCCACTCAGTCTGGACACTAGTGTTAGGTCGTTTTTCAGGGGGCATCTCTAATATGCCCTCTGTGTGCATTTTTTATTAAATCCCACACTGGCATTAGTGTGGGTTTAATGTGCTGAGAAGTTTGATACCAAACTTCCCAGTTTTCAGTAAAGCCATTATGGTGCTGTGGAGTTCGTAATGATGAACTCCCAGCACCATATACTCTTAATGGCAGTACTGAACTTACAATGTCTAAGAATTGGCTTGAACACTGTAGGGGTACAGGGCTCATGCACCTGTACCCTCACCACTGGTATAGTGCACCCAGCTAGAGGGGTGGCTGACCTATGCCAGGGCATTGGGTTGTGGGCATGTCACACAGGGATGTGTGCCGTGTCGACTCTTCACTTTGTTCTGCATCAAAACACGCAGCCTGCAAAGGCAGTGTGTGTGTGTGTAAAGGTACAGGGCCTCTAAGGGTGGCACAATAAGTGCTGCAGCCCTTAGAGGCCAGGCCTTTCCTGGCCACAGTGCCCTTAGTACCTGTGGTACCATTTACAAGGGCCTGACCTGTGGCTAAAGAGTGCCTATGGGGTTTTTTCAATGCAGTTTTAGGGAAAGATCATAGGCCCTGGGTACCTGTTTGGCAAGAACCCAGGGCACACTCAAAGTACATCAGCAGTTTAGCAAAAAGTGGGGGCAACCATGCAAAAAGAGGGCACTTTATTACAATTATCTAAAAATATAAAATGTAGAAATTCATGTAACATTACTTTTTATTAAAATATACTTTAAATTAAATCTGCAAATTACGTTTAATGATAATAAATATATAATAAAAATATTATTGTACTTTGGGTAGAATTTTTTATAATTTCAACTTCAGAAAAGTAATGTTTATTTTAATATATTCAAAACATGACATTCTAAAATTAAATTGTTAATGCTGTAACTTGTTTTGTAAAAAGTTTAAAATAGATACATAAAACTAATCTTACATTAATATTCAACGTAAAAATATTTTTAGTAATTTCTTTCAAGTTTAATATGATCTTTTTAACTTTTCTATATACTTAACGATGGGGATATCGCCAACACCAAAGTTGTATTTTAAGTCCCCGCCCCAATTATTTTGTATGCAATGTGTTGCAGTATCAGTGGTTGGCCATGTGTGCTGCTAGACTTAATACAGCTTCGGCTGTAGTATCTTTGCACCCATAAATTTGGGGTGGACATACATAATTTTACATTTTTGAGTATATGTACACTGAATGGCAAATAGCCAAAACCAGTAAAATCACTAAAAAGTGTAATACATGCAAGCCAAAACCAGTAAAATTACAAAAAAAAAAGTGTAATACGTGCAGATTTACTCACTGGTAAGTTTATCTTTGTGACTGAGCCCCATAATGAGCACGTATTTATTGGCTCAAAGGTAGCCCTATAACCCCAAGTTATAAAAGGCATTATAAATGCAATTGAAGGTACTATTAGACGAAAAAGTGAGCCACGCTGCCATGTTCTCATAAAAACGGAAATAGCTTCCAAGTAAACGTGCCTATATTTAATCCATTTCTAGCCAAAGAAAAAGCAAATTGAAAGACCGAAGAGATGTCCACCATTAAAGGGTCAATACTTTTTCAGCTTTACCAGTACACAGACCTACTCCATCGACTTGCAGAGTGATTTCCAGAAAGGACAAATTGCAGCCAGCACCAGGTCTGAAACCTCAATACAAAGAGTGTAAGCCCCCAAAGTCTTTATCTTGATCTCCAAGCAGGAACAATAGGGTCTATTGGACTCAGGAATGGCATTTACCATTGCCGTAGATCGTCCCGAGTGGAAGGGGCAAAGGAGGACTGAGGATGAGGCTTAATAGCTCTGGCTACCACAACAGCCTTTCCCAATCTGGGCTAACACAATGAGTTCCACTTTGTGGTGTTTCTGGATCACTTTAAGCAGAAGTAGTGCTTAATTTTAGCCTGTGGTTTCCGGTGCTTGACACCGGCATTTAATTGTGAACACCGGCACTTATGAGAGTCTGCCACATAGTGGCACTGTTTGTCTAATTTAGAGACGAGCACTACAACAGGTGTATATTAATTCAATATACGTTAAAAATTATTAATAGCTTCTGTCAAAGCCATTCTTATAGTTTTGGGGGCCTGGAACAGTCAGAACTGTCACAACTGTAGAAGTGTGATGGTTAGTAGTTGTGTTGTTAATGTAGTTGGCACGGCCAACAGTGGCAATGGGCAGTGCAGGCGGAAGTGACCTCCTGATGGGGGCCCTGGCACTTATGTCTTTTTACAAATTAAGTATTGGGCAAGAGACCAAACAGCACCAAGAGTATAATAAGGATGGAAGTCCTAATATGAGACTTGAGGCATCATAAATTTTCACTGACTCTTTCTTAATCAGATGTGTCGACCCATTCGTATTATCTCTTATTATTAACTTTGGAGAGGGTTCAGGATACATGTTGAATTGGAAACAATTGAGTATCTATATGCTTATTAAAGAACAAGTTAATTACCTTCGGTAACGATATATCTGTAAGAGACATAGATTAGTTATAGATTCATTACCTTAGAATTACCCCCAGGTGTCAGATTGGATCCGGAGACTTTTTCGTCAGCAGTACCCCTGCGCATCGAAAGGTGGCGTTGGTCGGCTCCACGTTAGTCGTTGGCGTCGTGGTCGCCGGAATGACGTCGCGGTAGCTACTTAGAGGCCACCATCGCACGCTGACATCAGTTCTTTTACACAACATTCCACACCAGAAGCGCAGAGCCATGCAAGACACTACCTCTGGTGCACACAAACTAGGGCCCTGACAAGGGATTCCCTGACCCTAGAAGTCAGTTCGCAGAACGGGGAGGATGGGTGGGGCGGTAAGGAATCTATAACTAATCTATGTCTCTTACAGATATATCATTACCGAAGGTAAGTAACTTGTTCATCTGAAAGAGACAATTAGTTATAGATTCCTTACCTTAGAATAGATACCCCAGCAATACCAACCCCGGAGCTGGGTCTGCGAACCAAGTTCACACCAGAACAGCCAAAGAAGCTGTCTCTCCGGACTTGGCTGTCCAGGCAGTAGTGTTTCGTGAACGTGTGTAGAGATGCCCACGTGGTTGCCTGACAGATGTCATTGAGGGGGACTCCCCGTCCGAAAGCAGTGGTCGCTGCCGTCGCCCTGGTGGAATGGGCGCGCAGTCCCACTGGAAGCTCCTTCTTTGCCAAAGAGTAGCAGGCTTTAATGCACAAAATGATCCACCTAGAGATGGTGCGTTTGTGCACGGCCCGACCTTTTTTGGCGCCCACGTAGCCAACAACGAGCTGGTCATCCACCCAGAATTGCTTAGTGCAATCCAAATAAAATGAAAGCGCACGTTTTGGATCCAGACGGTGGAGCCTCTCTTCCTCTTTAGAAGGATGCGGAGGCGGAAAGAAGGTGGGCAAAGTGATGGTTTGACCAATGTGGAAAGAAGTAACCACCTTGGGAAGAAAGGAAGGTCTGGTTCTCAGGACGACCTTGTCCGGATGAACAGCCAGAAAAGGAGGTTTTGAATAAAGAGCTTGTAGCTCACTCACCCTGCGAGCAGAGGTGATGGCAACCAGAAAAGCAGTCTTTAAAGTAAGAAGTCTGAGAGGACAGTTATGAAGCGGCTCAAAGGGAGGGCACATAAGGTAAGTAAGTACCAAGTTCAAGTCCCACTGAGGCATTACGAAGGGAACAGGAGGAAAAAGATGAGTAATGCCCTCAAGAAAGCGATTTACAACAGGGGACTTGAAAAGAGAAGGCTGATCAGGAAGCCAAAGAAAGGCTGAAATGGCTGAGAGATAGCCCTTAAGAGTGCCCAGAGCAGAGCCCTGCTGGGTCAAAGAAAGGAGGAACAAGAGAACCTCAGAAAGAGGGGCAGAAAGGGGATCCATAGCCTTTGCTGCAGCCCATGCCACAAATTTGTTCCATCTGCAGGCGTATACCGTCTTAGTGGAAGGACGCCTGGCTGCCAAGATAACATCACAGACTTCGGGAGGAAGGTCGAAGGCTGTCAACTGCCGCCGCTAAATCTCCACGCAAGGAGGTGGAGGCTGGACAGGTTCAGGTGGAGGACCGTCCCCCGCTGCTGCGACAGACGATCCTCCCGAAGAGGCAGTCGGTTCGGAGGATCGATGGCCATGTGTAACAGCTCGGGATACCAGACTCTTCATGCCCAATCCGGAGCCACAAGGATGACTTGGGCCTGGTCGCTCTTGATCTTCTTCAGCACTCTGGGGAGAAGTGGTATAGGCGGAAAGGCGTATAGAAGACCGCAACTCCACTTGCGACGAAAAGTGTCGCCTAGCGAGTGCCGCCTTGGAAATTCCAATGCGCAAAATTGCTGACATTGTGCGTTCTCTTCGGTGGCGAATAGATCTAACCAAGGCTCTCCCCATTGCTGAAAAAGACCTTGCGCCACCTCTGAGTGAAGACGCCATTCGTGATCCATCCTGCACCTGCGGCTGAGTTCGTACGCCCTGGCGTTCAGTGAACCTGCCAGGTGTTGAACCACCAGGGATATGCCCCGATGTTCCAGCCATGTCCAGAGACGGAGGGCCTCTTGACGTAGGGTCCACGACCCCACCCGCCCTGTTTGTTGCAGTACCACATGGCGGTGGTGTTGTCCGTGAACACCAGCACTACTCTTCCCCGGACAGAGGGAAGGAATGCCTTGAGTGCAACACGAATCGGCCGGAGCTCCAGGAGGTTGATATGGAGCTCGGACTCCGCCGGAGACCAGAGGCCTCTGATCTCCGCATCTCCCATGTGGCCGCCCCACCCTAGAAGTGATGCATCCGTCACCACCGTGTACTCCGGTTGGGGAAGGGAGAGGAATCTGCCGTTGACCCAATCCTGGTTCGTTAGACATCACTGCAATTGACGTGCAGTGCCCTCCGAGATCTGAACGCAATCGGACAGATTCCCCTAATGCTGTGCCCACTGGAACTTCAGGTCCCACTGCAGAGCCCGCATATGCCACCTGGCATGATCTACCAGCAGGATGCAGGAGGCCATGAGGCCCAGCAGCCTCAGTCATTCTGACCAAAACCCGGGATAACGGCTAAAAGATCGGAATCATAGCCTGAATATCCCAGACTCGCTGCTCGGGAGGATAAACCCGAAACTGCGTCGTGTCCAGAACCGCTCCGATGAAAAGGAGCTTCTGAGAGGGAATAGGTGTGACTTCGGCACGTTGATGGTGAACTCCAGCGAATGCAGGAGGTCGGCCATAGTCTGAAGGTGGGAGACGACAGCCTGGGGCGAGCCCGCCTTCAACAGCCAGTTGTCGAGATAGGGGAAGACAGGAACCTCTGATCTGCGCAGATGAGCTGCAACCACTGCCATCACTTTCGTGAACACCCGAGGGGCGCTGGTAAGGCCAAAGGGGAGCACGGTAAACTGAAAGTGCTCGTGGCCCACCGTGAACCACAGGTAACGCCGGTGGGCCGGCAGGACGGGGATGTGAAAATAAGCGTCCTGCAAGTCCAACGCTACCATCCAGTCTCCAGGGTCGAGGGCAGACAGGACCTGAGCTAGCGTCAGCATTTTGAACTTCTCCTTCCGGAGGAAGCGGTTGACGTTCCTGAGATCCAAGATAGGACGCAGGCTTTTGTCCTTCTTGGGCACCAGAAAGTAGTGGGATTAGCAACCACGACCTACTTCTGGGGCAGGAACTCGCTCGATGGCTCTTCAAGGACTCTCGGGCTACAGCCAAGTCCTTGGGCCCCACACAGAGGCTCCTGTGGATAGGATGATCACCCGACGCCACCGCCTGGCTCCGGGCGACCCCTCTTTCCTCTCCTTGTCCTTGAAGGGCTCTAGCGCGTTGTCTGCTTTGTCGCCGAACAGGCAACGGCCATCAAAGAGCATGTCCATAAGGGTAGCTTGGACATCCCCTGAAAAACCAGTCGACCTCAGCCAGGCGTAGCATCGAAGGGCTACCGACGTTGCAATCGTCCTGCCTAGTGAGTCGGCGGTATCCAGCCCACAGCGAATGGTAAACTTGGCTGCGTCTCTCCCCTCGGCAACTGCACGGAAGAGTACGGACCGGGCCTCCTCCGGGCACTGGGGCAGCACCTGCGCCACCGTATCCCACACCGAGTGGGTGTAACGGCCCAACAGACATGCACTGTTTACCGACCACAGTCCCAAGCTGGAGGAAGAAAACATCTTCTTCCCAAGATGGTCCAGCTTTTTGGATTCCCTATCAGGTGGAGCGGTAGGGAATGCGCCTTTGGACGTCGAGGCTTGGACCACCAAGCTCTCAGGGGAGGGGTGTTGGGAGAGGAAAGAGAGGTCTCCCCGAGCCAGGCGGTGGCGTCGGGCGATCCTCCAATCCACAGGACCCTCTGTGTTGGGCCTGGACCTGGTGCCCAAAAGGATGTCAGTGAGGGCTTCATTAAATGGCAGCAAGGGCTCCGAAGAGCTCGCTGCCGGCTGAAGTACCTCTGTCAGGAGGTTAGTCCTGACCGCCACCGTAGGTAGCCCAAGGTTGAGAGCCTCGGCTGCCCTACGCAACACCACTGCGTAAGAAGCTCCCTCCTCCGTAGCAACGGTAGGAGGAGACAACATGCCAAGGTCTGGAGAAGTATCCAGACCACTGGCATCCCCCAACTCCTCTCGCCAGTCCGGATCATATTCCAACTGGTCAGTTAAAGGGCCTCCAGACCCCTCCCAGTCCTCCTCACCCTCCTCTGGTTGCCAATCTGGCCTAAAAGAACCAAGGTGGAACAGGGGCACAAAAGTACCTGTCGGCGCCGGATCCGGAGTTGGTCGGCGCCGGATCCGGCGTCGGTCCGTGTCCACGTCGGGGTGGAGACTGGGGTCGACGCCGGCTGGGGACACAACCGGCGTCAGCTGCGGACGTGTTGCCGGTGAAAGAGCGGGCGGGCGAGGTGTTATGAGGTCGACCGGCGCCGATCCGGATCCAGGCCTGGATCCATGGGTTGCCTGTGGCACCGGTGCCGAAGGCGCAGGGCCCCCAGCTGAGTTTGCGGGGCCCGAAGGCGGCACAGCGGAGTTGGGCTGCCCAAAGATGGCATGCATCGCTCCGTAAAAGCTTCGAAGCTGGGATGGGGTCGCTCGGGGTCCCGGAAAGGGGGGGAAACTCTGAGTCGACCCTTCGGGCTCCGCACACGGAGCCACGGGAGGGGCACCACCCGCATCCCTCGTCACGTCGGCCGACGGACGGGGAGAAGTCGAAGAGCGACGATGCTTCTTCGACTTCTTCTTGTGCTTCGACTTACCTGAGGAGTGCGAAGAATTCGAGGACGAGTGGTGGTGACTCCGCGACCGGTCCCTCAACCTCCCACGCGACCGGGACCTCGAACGGCGCGGAGCGGACTGCCGGGCCTCGAGAAGTTTCAGGACTGCTCCCGCAAAGACTTCGGATTCATGGTCCGGCAGTCGGAGCACGACTTGGGGTCGTGCTTGTGCTCCAGGCACCACAGGCACACGCGGTGCGGATCAGTCACCAACATCAGTTTTCGGCAGGAACCGCAAGCCTTGAAACCGGGCATCCCTGACGTGCACCAGGAGTCGAAGACTCAAAAACGGTGTCGACAAAAGTCGGTAAAATGTCAGTCAAAAAGTGATTGGAGGTACCGCTCTCTCCGGATATGCGCTGGCTGGCGCGGAAAAAGAAAGGTTTAAGAACTGACGTCAGCGTACGAGGGCGGCGTCTAAGTAGCTACCGCGATGTCATTCCGGCGGCCACGACGCCAACGACAAACGCGGAGCCGACCGATGCCACCTATCGACGCGCAGGGGTACTGCTGATGAAAAATTCTCCGGATCCAGTCTGATGCCTGGGGGTAATTCTAAGGTAAGGAATCTATAACTGTCTCTTTCAGATACATCTTTTCAGCCAGTTTAACTTAATATGGAAAGAGGAGCACATTAAATGCTTGAGGATTTGGCCTCCAATGGATTAAAAAAATATTTTGACTCAGAATTTGAATTCTCTTGCAGCACAGACTAGGGATGATTTTCATAGAAATGAGAACCTGAACCTGGGGACTTAGAGAAAAGTTAACTTTAACACGATTGCACTTATTATGTTTCTTTATGTTTGTGGTAATATGCTGATTTCCATCAACAAAGAATTTCCAGTTTTACAAGCTTCTCTCTTTATTTGCTTGGGGTGCCACTCGTAAATCCAGTATAAATGTCAAGCATACAGATCATCTGCTCTCCAGGATGGTGTGGCTTTCCCTGTCGGGAACAATGTAATTGGTGCTGTTCAATATCAACAAAAGACCCAAATTACTCAGAATGAATCAGAAAGACCTCATTGGACTTATGTTTCATCTTTAGAGTTAATAACTACTTTCATTCTCCGCGTACACAGGTGATTGGAAATAAATTCTGACATTACAATACATTTAGTGCTAGAATAGGAAACCCATGAAGAGTAGTGATTTGTATTTGGTTACACATGCTTCCCCTGTGGAAATATGCCTAGCCGAGGAGTAATAGACACAATTTTAAATTGGATAAGTTGGAGAGCGGCAGGGACATTTACAATGCAAAAGCTATAAAAGGATGAAAATATTGTCTTGTGCTAAACCAGTGGTTCTTAACCTGTGGTCCGAACACCCCTGGGACTCTGCAATGCATACATAGGGCGTATGTCACTGTTCAGAAAATTAAATATATGAACAGATAAATAAAGAATATATAAAAAAGCAAAAGGTAAAATTGTGATTTTTTTTTTAAGCACTCTGTAAATGTGAAAGAATTTTAACATTTTTATGCAGAATTTGAGGCTAAAAATGAAGTTGGTATCCATAGCTTGATTTGTGGGAATAGTGGAAGTACAGCAAACAGAATCTAGTATAGCTATTTTGAGGCTTCAATTAAAACACTAGTATGCATTGCCATAAAGAGAGCATGCATTAGGAGCAAACTGGATAAGTGATGTTAGAGCCTAGCATATCATTTGGTCTTTTAGATATAAAACCAAAAAGCTCCAACCTTCCCATTAAAATAAAAATGCAGACGTTTGTCAATTTCTTTGTTCCTGAATTAAATAAAATATTTCTCAACGTGTAGTGTATTTGGTTGATTTGTATTTGTTTCTGTATTTCTGTGTATTTTTATATGGCTGAAATCATAACAAGTGGCTTCAAGTACTCATTAAAAGAGTTTCCACAGAAGTCAAACAGTTAGGAACCACTGATCTAAACTATTAAACAAATTTTAAGTGACTGACTTGGAATTCAGAAGATATCATTTGCTGTAGAGGAGCTTGTAAGACAGATGTCATATGAGACTCGTTGAAGGAACCACGGTCCATTGTTGACTAAATTGTTCTTGCAAGTGGGACAAAAAAAGTGCACTTTAATATTTATACACTGCTGTTATGCGTATTTAGGAGTTTAATCGACTCCTAACCCCCATTATTGCTCAGTTATACAAAGAAATGGTACTGGTCTGAAACTGGAATCGGTGCTGCAAACAATTTTTTAGTGTTCATACTGGTCTCCTGTAAAAGGTAGAAAACTAAACCTACTGGACTTGTATAATTATTGGAGATGTGGGGGAGTACATGCAATTTAATCCATTTACCTCCTGCCTCACTATTAGACCATTTTGGGAGAACGTATTTCAGAAAATAAATGTGCTTTAAAGATGGATTTAAGCAGCAAAAGGATAATCTTGAATGAAGTTCTTTACACCAAGGTCAGAAATACTGACATGAGTGTATGGATTCTGAAAGCTTAGATTACTGGAAATGATTTGTTTCACTGTAACTGGAAAAGTAAACCTGTATAGAATAAATTAAAGTGGCTTCATTAAATAGCCTAGTTAGCCTGGATACAATTCTTGAACACTAGAAGCCTTTTGCATAAATGTCATAATATACTGGGTTACAGGCTATCACTGTATAGTCTAATGGAGGCCTTGCGTTCATTAGTAGTTTTTGTTCAGCTGGTGATTTGTTTTCCCAATCCTTTTTTCTTGTATTTGCCTAGGTCTTATTATGTTTGCTTGGTATTCACCACTGCTCTTTTCATTAATGAGCATTCTGTTGTATTTTACGTTAGTTAGTTAATGCACCTTGTTATATTATTAACTATTTGAAATATCTGATGTAAAATATATAAAGCAAATAAAAAAACTTCAAAAGCACCACAAGGAAAATACAACAGAGGGTAAATGTGAGTTGATCACCTAGAAAGAGATGGCAGACCTGGATACCCCAAGACACGTAGTATACACCTGGCTAAAGTCAAAATAGTCCACTGGGATAAAATATTCTTGTTTGCTCAGATATACACTGCAGAAGGTTTGCTAGAGAAGGCAAAGGAATAACATGTGAAACACTTACGTCTCTGCAAGATGACCATGTTATCTGCCTTACTTGAAAGGGTTAACCTCATAGTGAGCAACATAGTCCTATTGTTGAATAACAAACAATTAGAAGCATGGATCTATTGCTAATGATTTTTGAATTACCATCAGTTATTGTGCTGACCCACCAGATGTTCTTCCTATTTTAAGATCTATTGCATTGGAATGCACTCTTCTCTCTGCTTTAATCATGGATGCAGCATATATATTACAATCCCCTGACCACACCTGGAGGTCCCTGAATTGGAGTTAAAAGTAACCAACCAATGACACCAAAATGAACCCAAGCTAACAAAATAAACTAAAAGAAATAAAAAGAGACCGATATGTGTTCATGCCTACGGAGAAAAGAAGCCATGAGGTCACCAGTCTTGTCTTAGAACTATTGTTACTCCTTCTGTCGCCAACTTTAAAGCTATGTTTTATATCTTTTTTTTATTTAGATGGGCTTTTACACTAATTCGCTTGCACCAATAAGATCACATCAGATTGGTAACCCTTTCAGAGAAGTCTCAAGACCTACCTAAATCAAGAAAGGAACAATGTGAACCTAAGGCCTTTCACTAAAGAGAACCTAAGCCTCCTCAGACACCAGTAATTGTTTTACTGGTGACCGACATGTTCCATAGCCTGGTTCATTGGAGCTGTGCCTAAAACATGGTGTTACTTTACAAAGTGTTCATTGCAATTTACACTTCTTTGACACAGATGTCCAGAAAAAACACTCTTCACTCAAACATATGGTTTCTGGAAGACTTTTGACAAACCCCATAACTGGATCCAGGGAACAACATAAACACACATACTCCAAACACACCAAAAACAAACATGCTAAAAACAATCATAAGGTATGTCCCTTGGGACATTAGTTTCCCGAAAATCTCTGAGCAAGGGTATAAGTTTGTAACACAAACTCAGATTCTTTTCAAGTGATTTTCTTTTTAATTTGAGTTCAACTCTAATTAATGTAATGAGCATCTCTTGTTGTTATACTTAACTAGAGGAGTAGTTTTGAAGCTTGAATTATTTTCTGGAGTCACATGCTGTGCATTATTCCGAAATCTAGTGATTGGGTCTGGAATAGCTCCATTTGGTCTTTTTTTTTGTGTTGACGTCAAGTCGTTGATCACTTGGCCCCTTGTCACTCCATGAATGATGTCAGATGCTCGCCACATACACCCCTCGAAGTGATCTACGTCTTCAGATTATTTTTTCCCTTTTGGGCAACTCCTTGTATGGTTTCCTTTTCTTGTACTTTACTTAGTTTATCCCCTTTGCTAATTCACCCCTTCTTGGGTGGTTCGCATGAAAATGGAGAAAATTCTCCAAGCTGCACTACTACTCCTACCGGTAACTAACAATTTAATTCTGCAGTGTGTTGTTGCATTTAACTTTGGGCCACAGGATAGTTTGACCGCTATTGTATCTATGTTATCTGTTCAGGCTTAGTCTCTGAAAGTACTCTAAGATTATGCCATACTTGGCTTTGCATAAGGCTGGATCTTGTCATTTGTATCAGATACTTCAGTGGAGGGATTCTGGGATTTGTTTTATGTTCTGGTATATTATCAGTTTGCCCACTTGACTTTGAACTATTTTGCATTTTTAGATATGTCTTTGTTTAGACACATGTGGCTGAAGCTATTATAATCCAGCTGTGTTGTGAGCCGTGTTGAAGCCATGTTATTTAGATGAATTAGTTGCGGCAGAAAAAAAATCCTTCTAGGTATCTTCAAGTGAAAGATCATTCACTTGACCACTAGATCTGTGGTGAAAAGAAGAGTCAGCTGCTTGGTATGTGCAGCTTTTCACTTTTTGTATGCTTTTCTGGGAATCTTTCCTAAATCAATAATATTTGAAGGATTCCAGTTCCTTTTTTTGTTGCCTAAATTCAGATCTGAAGCAAATGACCAACCACAAGTCATACAACGTAGAGATAGACATATGCCTCAAGTAAATATTCTCCGTTAAGAAGAACCACAACCTGAGAGATAAACTGGTTGAAGCCTACATCCATCAAAACAATCAGCCCTCCTAAACCATAAGGAATCTATCAAACACCATACGGAATCTTCGCTAATTTCAAGGCCATACCAGATGTGGTACTGAACAGTATGTAAAAAAGCAAGATATTTCAAATATTCAACACAAGGATGTCTCTAACTGCAAAACATTTAAGCCACACTCAGTCCCTACCACTAGATGTGTATTGGGTACACCAACCAAGTGATGAAAAAAAGAAAAACACAACACAAGTCTAAGATAAGATATAGCATAACTCCTTCATTGGTGATTTATATTTTGAAAAATGAACACAATGAATATCTAAAATGAAAAAATCATTACATACTTAAACAACAACTTACAGGAGGTAGAGTTTATTTTAATCTTCTAAATATAAGAGGTATTACTTATCTTTAAAAGGAAAACCGTGAAGTTAGGTCTGAATGAAATTCTAAATTTCTAGAACCCCTAGTCAATTTCACTCTCCTATACAGGGAAAAGATGAAGCAAGCAAATATTGCAGTTGAATACTGTTAGGTAACACTGAATGACCTGAGGTGCATGGAGACAAGAAATTACTGTCAAATGTATTGACCCTTTTACATAACAGAGAGCATTCGTTGTAGTTTAAAATTTGATAAAGAAATAATCTTGTTTGCAGCTGTTTTTTCTTTGAACTGCTGTGATTTAAATACACACAGGGAAACATTTGTGGGCTTCTAATGATGCACAAAGTCACAAACTACACAAGAAACTCATTACTATTAGATAAGATACAATTTATTGTCAATAAGAAGTTCTGAATATTTTGTATATAGGAATATAGGTGATTCCCCAACTTGGATCCTATTTAATCCACCTTTGTCTTTCAAAAAATGTATAAACCAGTATATATATAGTAATTTGCATTTTGGTACTGATCATACATGTTGTAATTCCTAGGTACAAAAAATAAAATCTAAACACAAAAATAAGTTATTTATTCTCAGGCTAGTTCTAAGCAAACATATCTTAACATCATTCAAATGTAAACCTGAAACATCAGAGCTATATTCAAAGATAACTTAGCCTTACAAGAGCTGCAATGTTTTCTACTTTGGTCTTCAGCAGGAGCAGCAACGTTAGAATGTCTAGAAACTTATTGTGGCCAACAGTAGTAAATCCCAAAATACAGCTTTTTTCTACAGTTTTTATAGAATTTGACTGGTATGCAACTCGAAGAATAATTTGAAAGAAATTAGATCTAGAAACAAACATGTTAAAAAGATTTTTTTTTAAACACAATCTAGGCCATCACAATATTTACAAATGGCATTGAATAGAAACATTAAAAATACTGTGCTTGTCAAATAAAACATTGTTTTCCGTTGTTAAAAGAAAGTGAGATCAGAGAATATGACTTTCAATAAGTATACTATTTCTTGTTAAAACATCATTTCCCTGTAGGGGACAGGAAAGTTCTCTAGTCTTGTAGGCTATCCCTTTCTACTGAATTAGTGATTAATACGCTGGAAATGTATGCCTTGCTTAAATCTTCCTAAAGATCTGGCTTGGTCTCTGCCATGTTGATTGGTTGATCCATTGATGTCTGTAGCCACTATTTCACTTGAATGCAGAGTTAGTACTACAGGTTTGGTGCCCTTGACAAAGAGGCATTTGCCATCACACTCCACAGCAGTGGTCTAAATATAAATTTTTAGGGGCAATGTCAAGCCCAGTCACTGGTGGTACCTTATCTTGAAGTCTAGAATTATTTTCCTGAAGCTGCATGCTCCCACTTTATCCTCAGTCTTTTCTCATGCAGGAGATATTTTAATAGAATTTCCAAATATGCTTGAGAGTTTCCCTAATTCATCAATTTTAATGATATAGACATGAAAATGAAGAGAAACAGGCAGAAATTAAATAACTGCAGTACGCTACATTATGATAAGATAATTTAAATAAGCTCTTGACAAAGTATATAGTCAATACAAGCTTGTTAACCAACTCTTTCCTGCTGGTGTTGTTCATGGCAGCTATTGCAGCACTCTCTTCATTGCTGACACTTGATAAAGTGCACTGTTGGTACAGCTGCAGCAGCAGATCAGTGTCCAAGTCATCATAATGTCTCAGGCACTGACCAATACCATATGAATTTTGTTGAAGATAATAGGTTGAAAGAGGTTTTAGAAGGCAGTCCAAAATTGCATCCAGATTACACTTAATCATCACAAAAAATGTAAAAGTGGATGGCCCCATACAAATCACTATTGAAGGAAACACATTGGTGCTTCTTCCCGTGCAAAGGAACAATGGTTGCTGCTTTTAAGTGCAGATCTACCATGTCTGCCTAGGTGCACTACAAAATTTCAGTTGATTACTCAGATTCTGTTTACTTCGACAAAGGACCAGCTTATGTGTATCTGCTTGATGGTGTTCAAGCTTTTAGTAACCTACTTTACCTTCACATATTTACCACTTTGCCTCTTACTGGTAGAAAGCAGGGTGCCTACTGAAGTATATACGCATGGATATGTTCCTCCCATTGTAAATTTCTATTGTCATTGAGACAATGGTAGCAGTGCTAAATATGCCGCAATACCAAGACGTTTTTAATATCTTATTAGGGATCGGTAACTTTATTTCACTTTAAAGTATTTTAAAAGATTGCTTAGAATAGCATTTAGTTAGAGAAGCATTTTTCTGTGCAATAACGCCTCCAACGTTTTTTTTACATTTGTGCATGATAATTCTTCATTTGCTATCATTCCATCAATGCAGAATTTCACTGGCAATAAGATACCATAATTTGGGAAGTTAAAAAATTGGTTGTGCAATTTCTTCCAACATACTGGATCAGCTTCTTCTCCGCCATACTGCAAAGTATCTGATGTACATCGTAAAACCTAATAAAAAAATATTATAGAAAAGCTAAATGTCGTGCATATTACTGTTTTGTACGTGCATATATAATAGGAAACAATAAGCAAATAAGTGCCAGGTGGCACTAGCAAGAAGATGGATGGTTTTTGTAGTTTTATCTGTGATACTAGTATGGAAATACCAATCTGAGAACACAAGCAAGGATGAGTACATCCACAGTATGGATTATTATAGGATTAAAGAGGGGAAGTATGGCAAGATATGGAAAAAGAAAATGACAAATATTATTACAACAGCAGAACACATCATGGGATCATTCACTCACAAAATGCAGTGACCACATTACAAAGTGATTAAGCTATAGCCTGGACCCTGTAAGAATTTTCAAAAATTGCAAACATTCATTTGAAATTTCAGTCTTTTTTGCAAAACTATAAAACCCTTAAGGACTGCAACATTTTTTTTTGAAAGCCCTATCTTTTTGAAGTCACAAATTAACTTTCCCACTGCTCGAGAAATCCATAAAAAGCCCAGCATGCTAAAGCACAAGTTACTAACTTGTGTAACGATATATCTGTAAGAGACAGTAGTTAGTGACAGATTCCTTACCTTAGAATATCCCCAGGCGTCAGGCTGGATCCGGAAAGTTTTTGCGTAGCAGTACCCTTGCGCGCCGGTAGGCGTCGTCGTGCGGCTCCGCGTCCGTCGTCGGCATCGTGATCGCCGGGATGACGTCGCGGGCAGTACTTAGACGCCGCCCCTGCGCGCTGACGTCAGTTCTGTACACGACTTTCCGCGCCAGGAACGCAGAGCCATGCAAGAAGCTGACATAGGTGTCTGAAAAATACTAGGGCCCTGAAAGGGATGTCCTTAACCCTAGAAATCAGTTCGCAGAACGGGGAGGATGGGTGGGCGGTAAGGAATCTGTCACTAACTACTGTCTCTTACAGATATATCGTTACACAAGTTAGTAACTTGTGCATCTGAAAGAGACACGTTAGTGACAGATTCCCTACCTTAGAATAGATACCCCAGCAATACCAACCCCGGTGGTGGGTCTGCGAACAAAGATCAGACAAGGAAGTCCCAGAGGACAGACCGGCCAAAGAAGCCGTCCCTCCGGACCTGACTGTCAAGGCAGTAATGCTTTGTAAACGTGTGCAGCGAGGCCCACGTAGCTGCCTGACAGATAACCTGCAGCGGAACACCGCGGCCCAAAGCCGTGGTAGCAGCCGTTGCCCTGGTGGAATGGGCACGCAGCCCAACAGGAGGCTCCTTCTTAGCCAAAGAATAGCAGGCCTTGATGCACAAGGTAACCCAGCGGGAGATGGTTCGTTTGTGCACCGCCCGACCTTTTTTGGCGCACACGTAGCCAACAAAGAGCTGGTCATCCACCCGGAAGTGTTTGGTGAGGTCGATATAGAAGGAGAGCGCACGTTTTGGGTCCAGACGGTGGAGCCTCTCTTCCTCTCTGGAAGGATGCGGAGGCGGAAAGAAGGTAGGCAAAGTGATGGTCTGCCCAATGTGGAAGGCAGTAACCACCTTTGGCAAGAAGGACGGACGCGTCCTAAGAACAACCTTGTCTGGATGGACAGACAGAAAGGGAGGTTTGCATGATAGAGCCTGGAGCTCACTCACCAGCCGAGCGGAGGTGATGGCCACCAGAAAGGCTGTCTTCAGAGTTAGAAGACGAAGAGGACAGTTATGTAGAGGCTCAAAGGGAGCGCACATTAAAAAGGTAAGAACCAAGTTCAAGTCCCACTGAGGCATCACAAACGGAACAGGAGGGAAGAGGTGTGTAATGCCTTTTAAGAACCTGTTAACAACAGGGGACTTGAAAAGGGAGGGCTGATCAGGGAGCCTGAGGAAGGCCGAGATAGCACAGAGATAACCCTTGATGGTACCCAGGGCAGAACCCTGTTGGGCCAGAGAAAGAAGGAACAGAAGGACCTCAGAAAGAGGGGCAGAAAGGGGGTTCACAGCCTTTGCTGTGCACCATGCCACAAATTTGTTCCACCTGCAGGCGTATACCACCTTAGTGGAGGGATGCCTGGCTGCCAGAATCACATCACAAACTTCGGGAGGCAAGTCGAAAGGAATCAACTGCCGCCGCTCAATCTCCACGCAAGCAGGTGGAGGCTGGACAGGTTCGGGTGGAGGACCGTCCCCTGCTGCTGCGACAGAAGATCCTCCCGAAGAGGCAGACAGATCGGGGATCTACGCTCATACTGAGTAGCTCGGGATACCAAACTCTTCGAGCCCAGTCCGGAGCCACAAGGATGACTTGGGCCCGGTCGTGCCGAATCTTCTTCAACACTCTGGGTAGAAGTGGTATAGGCGGAAAGGCGTACAACAGACCGCAACTCCACTCGCGACGAAAGCGTCGCCGAGCGAGTGCCGCCTTGGAAGTTCCAACGCGCAGAACTGATGACATTGCGCGTTCTCTTCGGTGGCGAATAGATCTAACCAAGGCTCTCCCCATTGTAGAAAGAGTCCTTGCGCCACTTCCGAGTGAAGATGCCATTCGTGATCCATCATGCACCTGCGGCTGAGTTCGTCCGCCCTGGCGTTCAGGGAACCGGCCAGGTGTTGAACCATCAGGAACATGCCCTGATGTTCCAGCCATGTCCAGAGGCGCAGAGCCTCCTGACAGAGGGTCCACGACCCCACCCCGCCCTGTTTGTTGCAGTACCACATGGCGGTGGTGTTGTCTGTGAACACCTGCACAACCTTCCCTTTAACAGAGGGAAGGAATGCCTTGAGTGCAAGTCGGATCGCCCGGAGCTCCAGAAGGTTGATATGGAGCCGGGACTCCGCCGGAGACCAGAGGCCTCTGATCTCCGCCTCTCCCATGTGACCGCCCCATCCCAGAAGGGACGCGTCCGTCACAACTGTGTGCTCTGGCTGGGGAAGGGAGAGGGATCTGCCCATGACCCATTGCCGGTCCGTGAGCCACCACTGCAACTGTTTTGCAGTCCCCTCCGAGATCTGGACGTGATCGGACAGGTTGCCCTGGTGCTGCGCCCACTGGAACTTCAGGTCCCACTGCAGAGCCCGCATATGCCATCTGGCATGATTGACCAGCAGGATGCAGGAGGCCATGAGGCCCAGCAGCCTCAGGGTCATCCGTACCGAAACCCAGGATAAAGGCTGAAAGATCGGAATCATAGCCTGAATACACCGGACTCGCCGTTCGGGAGGATAGGCCCGAAACTGCGTGGTGTCCAGAACTGCTCCGATGAAAAGGAGCTGTGGAGAAGGAATCAGATGCGACTTCGGCACATTGATGGAGAACCCCAGCGAGTGCAGGAGTTCGGCCGTAGTCTGGAGGTGGGAGACGACTGCCTGGGACGAGCCCGCCTTCAGCAGCCAGTCGTCGAGGTAGGGGAAGACTGAAACCCCAGCTCGGCGCAGATGAGCTGCGACCACCGCCATCACTTTCGTGAACACCCGCGGGGCACTGGTAAGGCCAAAGGGGAGCACGGTGAACTGAAAATGCTCGAGGCCTACCGTGAACCGTAGGTAACGCCGGTGGGCCGGCAGGACGGGGATGTGGAAATAAGCGTCCTGCAAGTCCAACGCTACCAACCAGTCTCCAGGGTCGAGGGCAGTCAAGACCTGAGCTAGGGTGAGCATCTTGAACTTCTCCTTCCGGAGGAAGCGATTGACGTTCCGGAGGTCCAAGATAGGACGCATGTCCTCCTTGTCCTTTTGGGCACCAGAAAGTAGTGGGAGTAGCAACCACGTCCTACTTATGGGGTCGGAACATGCTCGATGGCCCTCTTGGCCAAGAGGGCCGTGACTTCCTTCTGCAGAAGCACCAAGTGATCCCCTGACATGCGGTGGAATTGAGGTGGCATGGCTGGGGGGTGGTCTCGAAGGGGAGGGAGTAGCCCCTTCGGACAATGTCCAAGACCCACCTGTCCGAGGTGATGGGACGCCAGTGGTGAAGGTGATGGCGGACCCTGCCCTCTACTGGCGTGCCGTGCACCTGAAAGGAGGGACTAGGAGGGCTTGGAGGCCGCGGACGGGTTGGAGGTGGTGGCCTGACCCGCACGCTGGTTGCCCGAACCGCCACGGCGGTATCCACGTCCTCGGCCACGCGAAGGCGCTTGCTGCGCGGGCCGTTGGCCGGGCTGCTGACGTGACTGGGCGCCCCTTCCGTGGCCACGAAAGGGGCGAAAAGCAGATGAGAGCGGAGGGCGCACAACAGCAAGGCCCAGGGACTTGGCAGTAGCCCGCGAGTCCTTGAAACGCTCCAGCGCATGGTCTGCTTTTGAACCAAAAAGACCGACTCCATCAAAGGGCATGTCCATGAGTGTATTCTGGACATCACCCGAAAACCAGTGGTCCTCAGCCAGGCGTGGCGACGCAGCGCCACCGTCGTTGCAAGCGATCTGCCCAGCGAGTCGGCAGTATCAAGGCCACAACGTATGGTGTATTTGGCCGCATCTCGCCCTTCCGCAATGGCGCGGGTAAGCAGTGTCTGGACCTCCTCAGAACACTGCGGCAAAACAGTCGCCACCGAATCCCACAGGGAGTGGGTATATCGGCCCAAGAGGCAAGCGGTGTTGACGGACCGCAAGCCAGCACTGGAGGATGAGAAAGCCTTCTTCCCAAAGTGGTCCAGGCGCTTGGATTCCCTATCCGGAGGGGCGGTAGGGAAGGCGGTTTGGGAGGCAGAGGCTTGGACAACCAAGCTCTCAGGGGTGGGGTGTTGGGAGAGAAACAGGGTGTCGCCCGGAGCAGGGCGATGGCGTCGGGCCACGTTCCTATCCACAGGATCCCCTGTGGTGGGCTTGGACCAGGCACTCAAAAGAACGTCAGTCAGTGCATCATTGAACGGCAGCACAGTCTCCGAAGAGGAGGCCGCCGGCTGAAGCACTTCTGTCAGGAGGTTAGTCCTGACGGCCACAGTAGGCAACTGGAGATTCAAGGCTCCAGCAGCTCTACGCAACACCATTGCAAAATTAGCCCCCTCCTCCGTAGCCACGGGAGGAGACAGCATGCCAGAGTCAGGGGAGGTGTCTAGACCACTGGCATCCCCAAGTTCCTCAACCCAGTCCGGGTCAAACTCACACTGTTGTGTGAGAGGGTCCTCAGACCCCTCCCAGCTCTCCTGGTCCTCCTCAGGTTCATAATATGGAGGAGGAGGGACATTAGGGACCCAAGGTCTCATCGGCGCAGGAACCGGCGTCGGGCGACGTCGGTCCGGCTCCATGTCCGGAGCCGGAGAGAACCGGGGAACGACGCCGTCCGGAGCCCCGGACGGCGTCAGGAACGGCACCGGGGACATCGGCGGAGGCGTGGTTAGGTCAACCGGCGTCGATGGGGGTTGCGGCACGACCGGAGCCGGGATTGAGGCCGGGGCCGGAGCCGAGGCCGGGATGAAGGCTGGTGGGACAGGCGACGCCGGGACCGGAGTCGACGGCGACGCCGGAGCAACCCCATCAGGGCCCGCGGGGCCCGAAGGCGCACCGGAGGGACCTTGAGGCCCGAAGAGGCGGGCCATGGCCGACAGGAACTCCTGTACTTGGGCCGGAGCCGCCCCGAACCCGGGAAGGACGGGTAATGCGGGGGTGACTCGACAGGCACGTCCGGGGCCGCGGGGACGGTGCCGACAGGGGCCTCAGCCGAGTCGCGAGACCGGCGAGGCGAAGTCTTAGAGCGATGACGCCGCTTAGACTTCTTGTGCTTCGACTTACCGGAGGAGCGCGAAGACTTGGATTCCGACGAACGATGGGGATCCGCGACCGGCCCTCGACCTCTCCCGTGACCGGGGCTTGGTGCGGCGCGGAGCCGACTGCCGGACCTCGAGCAGCTTTCGAGACCGCTCTCGCAAAGCCTTCGGATGAAGTTTCCGGCAGTCAGGGCACGACTTCGTGTCGTGGTCTCGGCCGAGACAGAAGAGACACTCGAGGTGCGGGTCCGTGATGGACATCATGCGGGCACAGACCTCGCAGGGCTTAAAGCCGGGCATCCCTACGACACCTTAGGAGTCGTAAAGACTCGTAGAAGAAAACAGTGAAAAAATTCACAAAAAAGTAGTCAAAAAGTGACTAGGGCACTGCTCTTCCCGGATCTGCGCTTACTGGCGCGGAAAAAGAAGAACTGACGTCAGCGCGCAGGGGCGGCGTCTAAGTACTGCCCGCGACGTCATCCCGGCGATCACGACGCCGACGGACGCGGAGCCGCATGACGCCGCCTACCGACGCGCAAGGGTACTGCTACGCAAAAAACTTTCCGGATCCAGCCTGACGCCTGGGGATATTCTAAGGTAGGGAATCTGTCACTAACGTGTCTCTTTCAGATTCCACTACCCATGAGCATTGTCCATTGTTTTATCAACAATCTATTCATGAGAGTTAAAGAAAGTCAAAACATTCTAATTTCAGTCACTGCCCATTGTCAGCTGCATTCAGAAGAGAAGACCTTCAACAAGAACGCATTTTTAGGTCGAGCCTAGAGTAGCGCGCAAGCGCTGCTCTGCGAGACTTTATGTAAGGGGCTTTAAAAAGCTGACCACACGCTCGTGCACAATGGCCTTTTCCGTGCGGTTACCCGCACGGCCGCCATCTGTTTCCAATTATCGTGCCCAGACGCGGGCGCGATAATTGGAAACACATGGCGGCCGTGCGGGTAACCGCACGGAAAAGGCCATTGTGCACGAGCGTGTGGTCAGCTCAGCAGGCTGCCGCGCTCGCTCGCCCCCGCTCCTCTCTGACGCTGCCGAAAGCAGAGCCTGCCCTCTGTCACGAATGACGTGCCCCACACACGCGCCCATCTATTTTTACAAGCCATTGATTATTGATTAATTATAAAATTCGTAAGCATTTGCATTCTTTCATTCATTGTACATTCGTGGGGTGTCTGCCAATATCGTTTTCAAATGTAGAATTCACATATCCGTTCTCACTTTTTGGCCTCTTTGGGAGACCAGTGATTTAATTCGTCGAGCCACGCTTTATCAGTGCAATAAATTATCCACCTGTTAATTCAACCAGCTCCACTCTTTTCTTCCCCAGCTCTCGGCCTTTCAGGGGTAGAAGGCAACACTCCCCCCCCCCCCCCCATCCTTACCCCCACACCCTGGGTGCAGGGTACGAAGGCCTGAGGCTGACTGTATCTCCGAAGGAACACGTGGGAAGGCAGCTGCGCCACAACTGTCCGAAATAGCAATCCCCGCCACGCCTGCCTTCCAGGATCCCTTCTGTAAATAGTTGGTTCTGAGAAGCATGCTTCCTGAAGGAAGGCTGGGGTTGCAGGTCAGTTGTTATCGGAGCCGATAAAGAAGAGGCCTACGTGTGCTGCTGCATTAGAGCCTGCGCGTGGAAGGAGTTCAAGGGTCAGCCCCGCGTATAACGATATTCTGCCAAATGGATGAATGTTTTAAGCTTAATTAATACATGACCACCAGCCAGTCAAGTGGCAAATATGTCAATTGTAGATGTCAATGCTGAAAGTTAGTACGTTTCCAAGCACGTTCAGTTTTTAGCAGATGTATTTGTTATTTCATTGATCAGTTCGGCTACTCTACGAGGTCAAAACACTTGAAGGCCTACCACCGCAACTGTGGTTTTGCCACAGAGTCTAGTGAATGACACACAGAAGCATACCGTATTAATAGGGCCACTGGAATTATGCGGCAAGAAAAAAAGGGAAATTATTTTGTGATAGTATTACTTCATTATTTAGTCATTTTTAAACGTGTAAACACTGTCTAGGCATCAGTAATTAGTACCAGTTTAACACCCAAGTATAGCAATAAGCTACAGAAAGATGAGCAGTCAACCTTTGTAAAGGTCCTTCCACTAAGCGTCAACACATGTTGCTGCATTTTTACTAACTTTTGAAATGTTTGAGCTAGAAAGAAACAATTTTTTTGTTAAAATCTGCAGTTTATATAGCAAATCGACAATTGCGGCCGCACTTGTTTTTTATTGCTGATTATGCAGGCCGGCAGAAACCCAGGGACTCTCGCCGGGATTTAAGGCGGCGCGCGCAAGTGGGGCCAGCCGTGGACGCTGCCTGTCAAAAATCCAGCCTCGCTCCAGGCAAACCACAACGAACCCATAGACTATAATTGAGTTTCACAGCATGATATGGGGTTAGGGTGTTAAATGCCATCTTTTAATGTAATAATTTGCCGCAGCCACGGGCGGGCCTTTATTCAATTATAAACAGCGCCGCTTTCACTTTCAATTTAAGAACACGAGGTGAGCGCTGCCCTTCAACATACGCCTTTATTTCTGCATGGCGCCGCGCATCTCCCCCCCTGCTGTTGGTTGCTTTCCCTTATTCCCAACGTGCCATTACAAGTGTTTCCGGGCCATAAATGATTGGGTTTCAAACTCCGGACCGGTTGATTCCTTGCCCGTAGCCTGTGGCTAATGTTGCAAGGCAGGGGCACAAACATTCTCGGTCACCTCTC
Source organism: Calotriton arnoldi (assembly GCA_963921515.1). Classification (NCBI taxonomy): domain Eukaryota; kingdom Metazoa; phylum Chordata; class Amphibia; order Caudata; family Salamandridae; genus Calotriton; species Calotriton arnoldi. The sequence goes on along the minus strand of CAWUFW010005198.1, from coordinate 1,246,907 downwards.
CTCCCCTGCAGCAGTCCGGGTGGAGCAGACAGTGCTCCTGCTGGACAGGTATAAGTGCGACCTGGACCCCGGCTCTACCTCCCTACAACCACCCACTCCAACACACACTCCCCCTGACAGTTTCTGCCTGCTCAGAACAGACTGAAAGTTTCAGTCGTGTTTTTTTCGGCAAAATTGTGACAAATTGCGTGGTAAAGCACCAAGTAACACAGGTCCGAGCAGTTATTCCCAATTTCAGGGGGGGGGGAATCTAATGATTGGACTTTCCTGCAGAGATACCAGCTACTCATTTTAATTACAGCATTCCGGTATCTTCACACCAAAGTTTAGCCTTTCGTAATAAGAGCCAAAGACTGCATGTTTCCATAATACACAGAAAAGTTGTAAGTCCGCAGCAGTGTAGTTAGGTACATTTTGCCCAAATTTCTCTACGCTGGTTTACAGAAACACCGTGCTAGAGAAGCATACAGTACGATCTTCCCTCACACAACTGAATTTGAGCAGCTTGGACTAAAAGTGCATGCTTCTCACTCCGAAAACAAGCACTTTCCAGTGAACTTAGCAAGCTCCCCTCACACAGAAAATAAGACAGTCATTAGAGGTGCAAGCTTCACCTATAGGCAAGGCCACTGGAATTATGCGGCAGTGGAAAGCCAAATTATGCGGCAAGGTTGAGTAAATTATGCAGCAAGAAAATGCGCACATTTTGTGATAGTATTACTTCATTCATTGTCAATTTTAAACTTGTTAACACTGTCTGGGCATTAGTTGCACCTCTTTAGTACCAGTTTAACACACAAATATAGCAATAAGCAACAGAAAGGTGACCAGTACAACTTTGCACAGGGCTTTCCACTGTACGGCTACACCGGTCACTGCGTTTTTAGTAACTTTTGAACCGTTGGAGCTAAAAGCTACATTTTTGGGGGGTAAAATCTGCAGATTATGCAGCAGATGCTGGACTATGTGGCAAATGAGGCAAATCTATAATTATGTGAAAATCGCCACTGCGTCACAATCGCATAATTCCATTAGCCCTGCCTATAGGCATAAACGATACAGCAAAAGCAGCAGCGATGAACCTCCTTCACACAAAAACTGTGACAGCACTTGACAGGAGTGCAAGCTATACACACAGTATAGCATTTCCTCACACAGTGAGGAGCCCCTGGAGCATATGTTACCTTACTCTCTCTCATGTGCTACTAAACCCTCACTCAACCCCCCCCCCCCCTTAATTCCACATCAACTGCTCCTCCACTGCAAGCCTACCCATTGTGGTCCTTCAAATACAATGATATCATTTTTTTAAAAATTCCGAGGAGCCAGCAACTGTCATTTTCTAGTGTGCCCAAACAAGCTGCCATTTTCTGACAGACGCTTCACTACATGAAAAGCGTTGCACACTTAAAATATCTTTCTTTTTTTAATTTAGCAATCCAAGAATCTAAGTGGCGTCCAGCTTTTTAAATCGGCCAATAAAAACAAGCATTGGCATAGGCAATAGGTCTCGCCTTTGGGACCTTATAAGTGTTTAGCCATGCAACAGTTGATGTTGTTGCACCAAGGATATTGTGCTGCATAACTAAATACTTATAAGGTCCCAAAGGCGAGACCTATTGGCTATGCCAATGCTTGTTTAACACTGCAATGGGTATTTTTCTCTAAAATTCTACATTATGGGTGAGCAATGCCAGGCTTTACAATCTGCGTTTCTTGGAGAATCGAAGACTAATAAGGGAGGAAGATATGAAGGATATCATTGACGTTTCTTCATTGAGAACTATTTGAGGAGGCACGTACTCCTCGATTTGATACCTGGTGAGTTCTGTTGTAAACAATATATGTGTTAAGACAGTTTTCCCTTCACATTCGTAGCCTTCATGGAACCAAGGTTCATAAAACGTGCTCTATGAGAATGGAATAATTTGGTTTTGATTGCAATTATGGCAAAAAGCCTGAAATATTTTAGGGTAAAAACTGCAGATGTGCGTGATTTTTTTTTGATTTTTTTTTACATTTTCTTTATTGTCAACAAGAGGGCAACATACTTGACACAGTATTGCATTTAACGAAAAGGAAAGAAAGAAGCATTACTTAAAAACTTAAAGCAAACAGACGGGCACTATCAACAGAAGGGATCGCCAAAACATACCAATTAACAATATCTCAAATAATAATATTCAAACAAATGTATCTAATGCAAGATGCCCCCATATTGCCTTTAGTTTCGCCAAGGAATGAATACCTCTTGCCTTAGCCAGAGCTTTTTCCATTTCATACGTTTCCCTGACCAAGATCCACCAGTCACTTATAGAGGGAGGTTTCGGGGAAATCCATACCCGGGCAATTACAAGCCGGGCAGCGACTAATAATATTGAAGATAGTGGCATAAGTCCATGATTCGCGTTCTTATAACCCATCATAATTTCTGTAGCTGTAAGAGGTGAGTCTATCCCCAATTTCTGAGAGAATACTTGGCCAATCTTTTGCCAAAATGTCCCTAGTTCCAAGCAAGTTGCAAACATATGCAGTATACCAGCCACATACGTACCACATCTGGGACATTTCGTCCGATCGCCACCAAGGCCCCCCGAAGCCCACTTAGCGATTTTTTCTGGCATATAGTACAGCATACATATAGTACGAAATTGCTGTAGTCTCAAACTAACAGAGTAGACTGAATCATCTATAATGCACAACGCTTGTTTGATAGCGATAGGCATAATCCCCATCCCCAGAACATCACTCCAACGCACGGCAAGTCTTTCACAGTCACTCTGTCTGTAATTGTTAAAGCATTTATACATTCGGCTAATCAGAGATTTTGTCTTTTCCCCATGTAAGCAATCCCAGATCTCAGAGCTAGATATTTTTGTCAAGGCTAGATGTCTCACAAGGTAATCCCTGACCTGGAGATATTTAAAAAACATATAATCAGGAAGTTTATACTGGAGCTGCAAACTCTCAAAAGAAACAAAGCCATTATTATCATACAGATCCCCCAGATATGAGATCCCGTGACTAGCCCAACGTTTACTTGCAGCATCATGGAACACCACCGGAAATATCGGGTTGCCCCATAGGGGAAGCTTATCATAATAAAATAATAGAGTACTTCTAGAAGACATTGCACGCCATATATATATATATATATGCTATCTCTGATAGTCCTAAACTTGACTCTTTTAAAATAGTTCGGGTCATTGATTCTATATAAGAACATGCTACTATCCTCTCCCAATTTAAAGCAATGAAATTTTTTTTTATGAACAGGGTTTAGAAGGCTGCGAAAACGCCCAGCAACAGCTGCCCAGAAATACATTTTAAAGTCAGGAAAGTCAAGTCCTCCTTGATTAAATGGGAGCTTAAGCAGTTCTATAGCTCGTCGGGCTTTTTTGTACCCCCAGATGAAACTACTTAACACACCCTCAAGTTTCTTAAAGAAAGAATTGGGAACCCACAGGGGGATGGATCGAAATAAATATAAAAATTTGGGTAGTATATTTATTTGAATAATATTACATCTTCCTATGATTCCTATGGGGAGTTTATGCCAGTTCTTTAACTGTTTAGCTGGATCTTTCAGTAATGATTCATAATTTAAAGCGAATATGCGATCTATCCGCGCCGAGACCCTGACCCCTAAATAAGTAGCTTCGGGACAAACACCAGAAACTAATTTTTCGGGCTTGAAATTAAGAAGTACTTGTGTTTTTGTTACGTTTAATTTATATCCTGACAGAGAGCCAAACTTAGTTGCTTCGTCCTCAATAGAATTTATCGCCCTAGCTGGATCAGTTGTGAAGAGCGCAATGTCGTCCGCATAAGCAGTGACCTTGAGCTGAGTTGTGCCTGACCCTAATGGAGTAATTTGTAAGTTAGATTGCAGAGCACAAATAAATGGCTCGATATAAAGAGCGAACAGTAGAGGTGAGAGAGGGCATCCATGCCTAGTACCGCATAAAATTGGAAGTGTAGGTGAATGTAAACCTGAATATAATAATTTAGCCTGGGGTTCATTATATAAAGCTTGTATCCATTGCTTAAATTGTCCCCTAATACCAAATGTTGCCAGCGTAGCCCACAGGAAATCCCATCCCACCCTGTCAAAAGCCTTTTCGGCATCCACTAGAACCATGCCCAAACTTATTGACATCTTCCCAGCCACATCGAAAGCCCCCACTGCCATATTAACATGAGCTGTAGTATCCCTACCCAGAATAAAACCGTGTTGGTGATCGGATACTAAACCGGGCATGATTGGAGCTAGATGATTCGCCAAAATTTTTGCAAAAAGTTTGGCATCAGCATTTATGAGCGAAATCGGCAATAAGAGCCACACTCATCAGGGGGTTTATCCTTTTTCAGAAAGGAGACAATCTGCGTCATGTTCCATGATTCTGGTATCTTTCCGCTTGAACCTATACATTGTATAACCAACCTAAACGGTAGAATCAAAATATTTTTAAAAACCTTATAAAATTTGATAGGTATGGAGTCTTCCCCAGCCGCCTTCCCAGAGGGCAAAGTGGATATTCTCTAATAGAGCCAGTTCCTCTTCGCTCGCAACTGGGAGATGGCTTCCCTGAAGATACCGTTGTATGTCTCCCTCTTCTGGTTTAGTAGTTTGTGTATAGAGCTTTTGATAATACGTAGAAAATTGTTCTAAGATTGCTTTTGGATGCAAATGTAGAGTCCCATTTGCCCCTTTTAGGACTAATTGCAGGGGGAGGAGCAAGATGGCGGATTGACGCCGTGTTGGAGAACAGACACACGGAGAGGCTCCCGTGCACCTACACCCATGCGATGTAAGGCGGGGAGTGTTGAGACAAGGAGACCCTGAGACAAGCATACAGCGGGATATATATTTTCATCACCTAAGAGAATAGCCAAAAACTTACGGAAATCGCTGGGACAAATTGAAGAACGCAGGCGAAGCGAATGCAGGTAGCAGCGGCGGTCGGCGTCGGGCGATTGCTGTATGTGTCCCGGATCACACGCTGGGTAATTGGACGCTGTTCGGCGGTCTATTGGTCGAGACTGCCCTCGAGACTATTCTCTGCCTTAGACTTCGCTTCAAGGGAGAACATGGCTCCACCAAAAACAGCGCCCAGAAGCACACGGGCAGGACGAATACCGGCGAGTGCGACAGGCACCTTGGGGACTGACGAGGCTGAAGAGTTACCTGCAGTGCAGAGAATCAACACCGCAAAGGGCCTCTCAAAGTAGGTAAGCCGCTACTGTGACTTTTGCAGTCAGGAAAAGCAGCAGACCTTTTCACTGCAGGCGCACTCTCTGAGTAGACCGCTGGCAACAAAATAGCAGAGGCGATATTAGAGGCAATTCCAACGCAACATAAAGTTCATAATAATGCTTCCTGCAGTTTAGACACCTCTGGGCTTGAGAAAATTATTCTTTTGAACAGCCTGAGAAGGCTCTGAGTCCTGTTAATTCTAAAATGTATCCAAGGGATTCAATTGAAGTGTTCTCATCGCCATTAGAGCCATCAGAGCTTCTGACAGCGGCTAATATTATCGAAGGTGGGGAAGTCAGCAGTGTGCAAGCGGGAAGTATGGAACCAGGGAGCGCATTTAGGAGAGAAATTTTGCACCCAAGGACTCGGCTGGCTTCGTGCAGAACCATATAGATACTGATAGTAACACTGCCGTAACCCCTCCCAGAGTGAACCTTGATATGCTTAATAATACACAACCGACGGCTCAGAAATTGGTTGGAGATGGGGATAGTGGGTCAGGCGATGGGGGAATTATCTCAGAAGCACAAGGACCCCAACAGGAATTTGGTAACCCCGAACCTCTGGAAAAAAGGAGAGATTTTCCAGCGCCTCTTAAGAGCACAGGGTTGAGTGCTGGTGAGAGTACGTGGGCTGAGAATAAGTCACCTAACGCATCTTTTGGTAAAAAGAAAAAAGCAAAGGCTAAAATAATGAGCGGCGGGAAGAAAATTCTCAGGGGGCATGATAACCAACAACATTGTACTGTACCCCCGCGTGCTAAAGATATTTCAGGTGGCAGGCCCCTCCGTCGGTGGGTCCAAGCGAAGGGAGGTGTCAAGACAATAGTATCACAGCTATCAGGTACTAGCCCAACAGACAGTGGCGGCAGCACGGAAGGTGGAGAAACAGCGGGTGTCAATTTAGAGCCAGAACTAGCGACACCTACCGGCCAGTCACCTACTTTGTGCTCTAATGGTTTGCCATCGACATCTAGCCCTCCTAGTGTGGTGGGACAGACCGTGGAGAAACATCAATCTGAGAAGGTTCAGGATTACGATGAGCCATCACTTTCTTTGCTTCTTTTGGCCCTAAACGACCAAAGATCTGAAGCACAGGAGCACTACGCACAGGCTAGAGCGGATAACTACAGCATTCAGCAGTCATTAAAGGAGGTGACACTCAAGGTCGGGACACTTACGAAAGATATTTTGGAACTGCAGCAGAGGGTTGCAGATACCGAGGAGACCACTCCTCAAACAGTCAGTTCGGTGCAGATGCATGACGCCCAGATCTCAGCTATGCAGCTTAAGATAGAGGATTTAGAGAATCGGCAGCGACGACATAATCTAAGGCTGTTTGGTGTCCCGGAAGGGAGGGAAGGATCAGACCCCGGAGCATTTGTAGTCCAGCTTTTTCAGAAGGCTTTCCCCGACTTGGTGGATTGGGACTGGGACTGTCAGCTACAAAGAGTCCATAGACTCCCATCTGTACAATATAATCAGGGGTCTCGGTATCCACGGTCATTTCTGATCTTTTTGGGAAATTTCCTACTCAGGCAAACTGTATCTTTGAAGGCCCGTTCTAGCTCCCATGTTACAGTTGACTCTCTTACTATCTTTGTGCGCTCAGACCTCTGCAAAGCAACAATGGATAGACGTTGGAAATTACGCGAACTGATAGATCCGTTAAAAGCCACTGGCGTACAAGTATTCTTACAGGAGCCTGCACGGCTAAAAGTTCTGAGGGGAAGTCAATCGTATTTTTTCTCAACGAGCAGGAGACTAAAGAAGCTATTGGTAGATGGCAAACAGAGGCGGCGGACAAAACTTAAGAGAGCTTTATTTTGGACTTTTTAGGCGAACAAAGCCAAAAAAAAAGGAGGGGGAAGTCGGTATTTGATTTCTTCGGGGCTTTCTTTTCTATGATACTTGAATGTAATTGTCTTCTCTCTCTTCTGTTCTTCTTTATTTTTTCTTCTTGGTCTCTTGCGAATGACAAATTGACAAATGGTTAATGTGTTTGGGGTTGGTGCGGGAGCCACCGTGGTGGTACTGTCTCCAAGTAGCTGCCCAGTCAGCGGCAGCCGGAAAAAGGGTAGGATTCCTCCTTTACGATACAGGGAGACAGGGGGTGTAGATAAAGATGTGCGTGATTTCATTGAGTCTATGTTCATTGTATGTGGAGATGAGGTGTGCCATGTGCCTTTTTACTGCCAATAAAAAAGACACAGCAGCACCCAAATTATAAGCTGGCATGGTATAAAAACATGGAAATAACATAACACAAAGCATGAGATTTTATGGATGTTCCAATGTTGAAGAAAATAATGTTCCAAAAATTCCAACTGTCCTGTGTCCATATATACTATATATTCTATTGCAGCAGAAACTGGCTCAAAAGCAATGCTTTGATGTGGGTGAATGTGGGATATATGTATCAATCACACACTAGGTTATGGAAGAAATGCTTGCAATAAGTCTATCCACTGGCAATCACTCGGGGTAGCAATCCTATCCATCGTTCTTTTGCCACCATGGCATCGCAGTTTGGACCCAGACATAAACAAATCTATTTTTACCCTGCTGCAATAGGAACAGTCCAGCTCGAACTTCCAAGTCAGTTCCTGAGTGGGAATACAAGAAACCCACGACCAGTTGTACCCGGATTGTGTCATATGTGTATACATTTGGGGAAAAAATAATCTTCTTTTGAGGTTAAGCCATAGCAGTGCCTTAGTATTAATCTATAAATGTGTATTTTTCGAATGTTCTGATGATAACTTAATGATTGACATAATGGTTATTTACAATTACCTATTCATAGGTATGTTTTATGTATATGGAATGTGGGCAACAATTATAGACTGAAGTAGGCAGCCAGGAATACTATTCTGTAAATTGAAGGGAGGAGGTGCTGAGGTCTTCAGCAAACATTGATGCATTCCTTAGATGTGGCTCTTTATACTGCAGCTACCTGATCCTGGCCCTTAACTATGGTCACTTGGCGTTTCCTGGTGCTCTGAATAAGTTTCTAACTTAGAAAACTTTACCTGCCCCCCGGCAAGCCAGGAGAATGAGGCTGAGGCTGGAGCTGGACCTCGGGAGCCCTTACCTTGTGGGCCAGGGGGATTTAATAAAGTTCTATCTCAGGATCTTGCGGGCCCCAGAGTCCTCGCTCAAATACCATCTGAGATCAATCTTTGATGGAGCGGGGCCCCCTGGCAACTACAACTAGCAATCGCAACTAGCACTTTGAAGATCTGGACAGTTAGCCTGCATATCCAAGAAATTCCATTCTGAGCCTGGAAACAAATTGTGAATAGGCAAGCATCTTTTGAACTGGACATCGGGAGTCTTCCCCCAGCCCCCTGACAGAGGCACTGGACGCATCTTACATCCCAGGGAAGGCACAGACCTATTTTCAACATGCACTCTCAACCCAGGCTTGCAGGATAAGTATCTATATGAGACTTATCGCTTTGCCAATTTCAGATTTTAAACCTACCTGGGCCTATCAAGAGGAGGCAATTTCATGTAGGCTATGCAATTAACGTAAAGAACCTTGGTTCCATTTGCTGTGCTGCTGCCCTAAATTGGCAGAGGAACATTATCGCCTGCTCCTTCCTTTATTTCGGTGGAAAGGCGCAGGAGGCCTCGGATCTGTGCTTCACTGAAAACACGCCAAGCACCCTAGCTAGACTGGGGAAATTTACGAGCCTTAATTGTCTCTCACTCATCGAAGTGATGACAACAACTCCTGGCCACACACCACAGGCCTGGCACTTAGCAGTCAGCTCCTAGGAGAGCCTCTAACTAGCACGGACAACCTCAAGGGATATGTGCAGCGCTCTACGCGTTCATACGGCCCTGTGCTCTGGAGACCGCCAACCCTCAATCACCTCTTCTTCTGGTGATCTTCCCCTAGCGAGGGAAGGAAACCCCTACCAGCCAAGATCAAAACATGCTGAGTTGTCTAGTTGTTAGCGGCATGAGCACCTACAAGTTTGCACTCGGCACATCGCACTCCCTTACCCTCACAACCTTGGACACTGCCTCTTAAAGTGTTAAAGTTATTTGAACTGTCTTTTTGGCACTTTTTAACATTTTATATTTATGAAACAACACAGTTTGCATCCTTATAAAATTCTTTGCAATGCTAACCTGGTTGTGGGAGACGCTGTTTTTCATGTGTAACTGCAATGTACAGTTTTAAACATGTAATGATTTTAATTAATCGAACATGAATAACAAAAATACATACAAATACTGCAGCTTCATGTATTTGTTGTTTAATTGAAATTCAAACTGAGACAGCAATACAAAATCCTTAGAGTTGTGAAAAGTATGAAAAAATATATACCCAGTTCAGAAGCTGAATATTTCCCACAGTTATCATATAACCTGCAACAGCAAAATACGTTGGCTTGACATATCCACATCTTCAATGGTGTACGTCATGGATTTTACTAGCGAGGATTCTGCTGTTAGGAAGGTATATGGACCAAGACGTTGCTCGATACAGGAAGGGCACAGATAGGCGTCATTCTGGATGCCAATCTGAAAAACAGCAATACATAAGTAGGTAAGATGCTTGAGTGGGCTGTGTGAAGAAATTCTGAGTCACGCAACATAAACCAGTTTTAGTAACAGTTTTTCCTTGGAATGCTTGTCACTGCTCTTAATGATGTATACAACTTTCTGACTCCAGCCACTCTTCTGCTGTTAATTCCCCTATCTTGAGATTTGTGGGCTATCTGGGCTGAGAGGTCAGAGGACACGAGCGCATTATGCCCAGGATAAAAACAGCTAACATATGAAGGCCAGTAGCAAGCATGGCCCCACCAATGTAAAGACAGTCCTCTTCACCTCACCTGGCCATCAGCACCACACTCAGTCCGCTTTCTCTCTGCTTGGGTGAGAACCTATCCAGGCAGCAAAGCTGGTCGGTAATTGTTTGGAAGAAGGAATATCCAGGACTACTAATACACGAGTTGACATGGTGGTACATCCACTCCCAGATAATTCCACATTGGTCGAAACAAAATTCATAGCAATCAAATAGGTTATTAGAAGATCACAAGTAGCATGATATAATTTTATAGAAAATTCAAACAAAAAAGGCTCAGGGAAAGCTTAACCAATGTGCACACAAATCTAGAGCCAATCAAGGGCAAGGTGTTAGAAAAAATTCATTAGTGTCGTCTTCACAGATGCTCTTCAGAAACACATGGGGATGGACAGTCAATTAGGTCGCTTTGGACTTTATTGCACAAGCATGCACTCCAGAATAGAGGCAGCAACCTCAACAAGCTATCTGGTTCTTAAAGGCCTGGCTGCAGGTAGATAGGATAACATTTTTTCAAGCATGTTGTATGCTATAAACAGAATTTCGGTGACATCATCGAGTATAAAACATAAATAACCCTGTTATTAACTAAAAAGGGCTTATAGAAAAAACAGGACAACGCCTAAACCCCTTTAACATGGAATTCTGACATCACCTTGGAAAAAAGAGGAGGGAATCCTCAAAACAATGTTGTCTTGATGACAAATACTAAAAAACTACCCAGCTATCAAGGAGAGCTCTGGACCAAATAAGCAGGGGAGTAGCGGTGTTGGACTCTGAACCGCCTCCCCCCTTCCAATCACTACTCTTTTAGTGACCACCACTCACCCCTATTCGTAGGTTCTTTTGGTGAGCCGAATGCGGCTTTAATAGTAAAATACCCAGGTAAGGGAAAGTATGTGAGGAGGCGAGGCAGCGCTGTCTGTAACTTCTCTCTATCCATCACATTGTTTAAAATAGCTGGATTGCCTTAGAAAGGATAACTACTTCCCCTTGCGATTCGAATCATGGTTTCCACGTCTCTTTGGCTTATCAAATGTCTCAGATTGGAAGCACTTGGCTTTTGTTGGTTGGCTAATGGCTTCTGGCCATCATTAGAAGAGTTTTCAGGGGTCCTCAATTCCATCCGACAGGTTTCCTCGAACCAAGCCTCCACCTCTAGCACCGCGTTTACAACCCCGCTGGACAATACACATATCGCCACAACCATAAAAGGACTGAAAAAGAGCACAAGCATTCGGCTGAAGGAATGATATCCTCGACGACCTCAAGCTTACCACAGTCACAATCATTGCAGCTAGCAGTGGGTAGTCAAAAACCTATTATGTTCTTGACTGTAGGATTAGCGGAATGTGTTGCAGCCCCTTCACCCTCCATTGGAGTTTTCCAGAGCTTGCACTCCCCAACTCCTGACACCAAACATTAGATGAACAATGCTCATATTTTTTTCTGATTATTGTATTGAAGAAAATATGGTGATCAACAGACAAAGAGCTTTAAGAAGCACTACTACAGAGGAGCTTTGGCTCCTCTTAAATGGTGATTCTGTTAACTACAGCATTTGATTGGGCACACTTTGTATGTTTCCAGTGAAAAACAGGGCTTGTATTAGACATTTTGCCTTGATGGAAAGCTTATACTCAAAGCAGCAGACTTGAATTAATTATGACGACTTGCTGGTGACGCCATTTGTCAGATCTTTCACCTCTTGTTCCGAACAAATTAGTTCCTCTTGTTTGGAAGTTCCCATTTTTGTTTTATACTCGGTGGTTTGCATTCTAGCTCCATGAAATAAACATATCTAATGATGTTGAGTACCGATTTGTCGAAGGTGATTTCTCTCCACCCATGGAGGAAGCCTCCTATCCAGCCTCCTTACTGTGTTATGTGTCAGTGGCCTTTTATTTGCAAGTTATTTTGTTGATTGTCTGACCCTCTTAGTGTCGTACCCTTTTTCTGCCTGTGCTTTGAAAGGGCTGTTTTGGCTTCGTGGAGTACTGCCACTGCGTGGTTATGCTCTGTGGGCTGGTCTAAGGTGCGAATGTGGCTTGTGGAATATTGGCCTGAACCCACCACCCCCAACACCAATCTCTCCTGATAAGGGTAGCCACTCTCTTAAAGGAATTTAAACCACACCCCCTTCCCCCATGGCATTTGCGGTCTCCTTTTCTATTTGGTTCTCCAAAAAGGTTTTACCTCGTAAAGAGCATACTGATGATGGATGACTGTACCTCTTGTTTGAACCCTGATACTGTTAACCAGGCGTGTCTCCTAAGGATGGTAGTAGTGCACAGCCCGCAGCATCTAGCGCAGTTTTTGTGAGGAGTACCTCTATTTTGTCTCTAACCTGGTTGTGACACCTATGGAGGAGGCTTTAAAGGCTTCCTTCCCCGGGTCTAGCATGATTCAGTTTGTTCCTCTTCTAGGTGAACTCTGTATGTACCTGTTGCCCTCTTAGTGGCACCATTGTATACAGCAATGTGTTCTGGAGGTGTAGCCTTAAGGGGTACAAATCAAGGCCTTCTTCTGGTGAGTGTGTGTCCACATCTTGCCATCCCCTTCTGTTGGCACTGAGTCCTTGAAGAAGCCCTGTTCATACTGTTCCTCATCATACAATTACTGCTCTTACTCTTGAGGTTCAGGTGTTGTAGGAGGTTCAAGTTCTGTCCGTTCATCCTCCAGTCTCTTACTCTTCTCTGTCCTTCTGAAGGTCTTGAGAGAATTGTCAAATTCCTCTTCTTTTGTAGCAGTGACACCATCTCGGCTTCCGGGCGACATTTCTTATTCTAGACTTCTACCATAGATTGTTGAGCATCGCTGGAGACTTCCTTTTTGGGGTTTCCTTTCACTCATATTCCCTCCCATGGGACAAGCCCCCTTTCGGAGTCGAGCCAGAGTCTGAGGATTGTCCCCAGTGGTGTATTTATGTTTTGACCCACGGCGGTCCTTGTGTTTCGCCTTCCCTTGGACTACAAAGGATTGCAGCATCGAAGGAAATTTCAAGGGCTTCCAGTCTGAGTTTTAAACTCGGTCCCACCCCAACCTTGAGGAATTCTGAGCACACGCCTCTAGGCTTTCAATGGCTTTTTCGCCATCTCCTTTTTTTCAAAGTCGACCACGCTCTCTTCGATGTCTCACCTACCCCCTGAGCCACTTAGGCTTCTGTGAAGTTTTCCTAATTTTTCGACAGTTCCAGGTTCCTGAAAGATAGAACAGGGCAATTCTGGACCCAATCACCAGATGTGGAATAATGCACAGTATGTAAATCCAGATAAGATTCAAGCTGCAAAACTGTTATTATGAAAAGTTATAACAAAGGCAAAAGGCAGGCATGACTTATTTATTGTGAAAAGCATATGTTAAAGTTAATAGGCCTGTTAGGGTGGATTGTTATTACATTGTGGTTAAGCCTGTCCACAGATGTTTTGTTAAACGCTGTAAGAAACTGGCTCTATATATACTGCACCAAAGTGAGGTACAGTGTGTATAGAGTCCAAGGGTCTCCAGAGGTTTGGCAGAGGTTAAAGTTAGATAGAACCTTACTCTCTATTTGTGGTAGAGTGGTCGAGCAGTAAGGCAGTATCAGAGGACAGTGTTAAGCATTTGATGTACACACTCAGTCAGCAAATGAATCCACACACTCAAGAACTGAACTCTAGGCCAATTGTTTTGTATAAAAAAATATACTGTTATTTTATTTTAGAACCACAGGTTTGCATAAAATACTTTCTCAAGATAAGATGCTGTTTGTTGAATACTTTCAATGAACAATAGACTTTGAATGCAATAAGGTACAGGGGTTGCAATAGGCAACACAATACTTGGCATAACTATAACATTGAGCTCAATGGGATTTTTAAGTAAACTGCAATAGAATTACTTTACGAACGTTTTTCTTACTCAGGGCTGGATCCTGGATTCAGCCCTGGTGCATTTCCTGTAAACAGTTGAAAGAAATCGTTTTTGTTAAACAGGTGATTTTTAAGGAATATTTGTATGTTGCAAAAATCGACACTTTGAAGAATTTCTGGTAAAAACCAGGCAATGTTATCCTATGGAGGAAAATCAGGTTATCGGAAAATCACAGTTGTAATCACTTTTTCTAGTCAGTGCTGGGTACCTAAATCCAGCACTGGGATATCTCCTGAGAACAGGTGAGTAATTTCGATTTTGTTATTCGGACGATTTTTAGTGAATATTTCAAAGTTCCAAAACTCGACACTTAGAAGAATTTCCAAGTGAAAACCAGTCAATGTTACCCTATGGAGAAAATGTAAGTTATCGGCTTTCAGGTAAGTACTCAGCTGGCAGAGTTAAGGTTCTGGGGCAAGACTCGGGGGTCTCCCAGGTTCAGGATTGTACTGTTGTTACACCCTCAGCGACACAGGGGCGGCCGGGTGCAGAGAGAGTAGGCCCAATGTTAGCCTATGGCGGGCAGGGGGCCTTTGGTTGGTGGCTGCTAGCAGGCAGGCCACGCGGCTGTGGGAGCAAAGCTCCTGGTCACTTACTCAGGGCAAGTGGGGAAGTCGAACAGGGTAGTTGGTGCACCCTCAGCGGCACTGGGGCAGCCGGGTGCAGTGGGCTTTTGGGCCGTTGGACGCCCAATGGATTTCAATGGGAAAGCTGCGAGACGAACAAAGGCTGCAAACTCGGGGACGGTGATTCTTCAGGTGCGACCACCACTTCGAGAGGTAAGTTGGGAAGCTGTAGGTGGGGTAGACACCCAGGAGTTGGGCACAGGGGGCCGTGGGGCGCCGGGGTGTCTTTAGGCGTCGGGAAATCTTACCCTCTGCTGGTCGCGGTTGGACGGGTCCCTGGTGTTGAGGCTGCAGGCGTCGTCAGGAGCGTCAAGGTGAGTCCTTGGGTGCTGGATTCTTGGTCACAGTCGCCGGGGGGACATCCTCGTGGTCTTTGTCCACTTTAGCTCGGGCCGGGCTTGGCGGGTGCAGAGTGGGCAGGATCCGCGGTTTCAGGCCGGGGCCTGGGGTTGCAGATGTTTGAGCAGAGCCACTGCTCGTGGGAGGCCCTAGTCTTTGGTTGAGCAAGTCAGTCAGGTCCTCCGGGGTTTTTGAGGTTGCTGACCACTGGAGACGCCGGGGTTTAGCAGGAGCAGGTTCGAGGGTCGACAGGCCGGTAGGGCTGGGGCCAAGTCAGTTGGTGTCGTCCTCTTGTTAGCAGCTGCACGGCTGGTCTTCTTTCCTCTTGTTCTTCTTGTAGTTTCGGAATCGAGATCTGAGGAAGGAAGGTTCAGGGTGCCCCTAAATACTGAATTTAGGGGCGTTACAGGTAGGTAAAGGGCAGGGACCAATGGGTCCCTTCCCTGGGGTGGGTACACCCCCTACTCTGCCACTCTCCTGTGGGAGGGGGGCAGGAGCCTGTCCTTGGTTGGCTGGGTCCCACCATCCTCAAGATGGCGGGGACTCGAGGTTGTGCTTCACCTCGCCTCCCCCACCTTAGGGGTGGAGTTGGCAGAGGTGGGCACACCTCTCTTCCTCACTTTGTTTTTCCCGCCGGGTCTCCCGCCCAAAGCGGGGGGATAGAACCAGTGGGGACCAGTTGCTGAGTACAGCAAGTGGTCTGGAGAGGCTCACAAAGGCGGTATGCCTTTGAAGCTTCTCCTTCGTGAACCCTGCCCATCCTGGGGGAGGAGGCTTGGCACCTCGTCCCAGGATGTGCATTGTTTCAGGCCCCCGAGAGCGGCAAGCTCCCGACCCAGGGGTCCAGAAACATGTCTGGTGGTGGCAGCCTCGGCAGCCACTCAGTCAGGTCACTGGGAGTTGGTCGAGTTTCAGGGGGCATCTCTAAGATGCCCTCTGTTGTGCATTTTACATTAAATCCCACACTGGCATCAGTGTGGGTTTAATGTGCTGAGAAGTTTGATACCAAACTTCCCAGTCTTCAGTGTAGCCATTATGGTGCTGTGGAGTTCGTAATGACAAACTCCCAGCACCATATACTTTTAATGGCAGCACTGCACTTACAGTGCCCAGGAATGGACCTGGGTACTGTAGGGGTACAGGGCTCATGCACCTGTACCCTCACCACTGGCATAGGGCAACCAGCTTGTGGGGTGACTGATGTATGCCAGGGCAGTGGTTTGTGGGCATGGCACACAGGGATGTGTGCCATGTCGACTCTTCACTTTGTTCTGCACCAAGACACGCAGCCTGCAAAGGCAGTGTGTGTGTGTAAAGGTACAGGGCCTCTAAGGGTGGCACAATAAGTGCTGCAGCCCTTGGAGGCCTTCTCTGGTCACAGTGCCCTGGGTACCTGTGGTACCATTTACCAGGGGCCTACCTGTGGCCAGAGATGCCAATTGGGTTTAAGCTTCAATGCAGTTTTAGGGAAGGAACACAGGCCCTGGGTACCTGATTGGCAGGAGCCCAGGGCACACTCAGTCAAAGCACATCAGCAATTCAGCAAAAAGTGGGGGCATACCATGCAAGAAAGAGGGCACTTTCTCACAAACGCAATCTCACAAATTACATTAGTCAAGGGTTTTGGTATTGGTTAACACCTATGACAAAGCTTGAGGGTTGACGATGTGCATTGTGATAATCCTTGTTAGGTCCTCTTAGGCGGGCTTGTATAGCTTTTTGCTTCCTGTAATTTTGTACATGGCAGTATTTTTATGATTCTTACCTTTTGGGAAAACTTACAGTCAATAATATAACTCTGTTTTGGTTCAGTTAATGACAAAGGTGATAGGCCTAATTGGCTCATTGGGAAAAAGTTATGTTCAATCTAATAAATCGGATATGTTTATTATGGCAAAGGCATTAGGCACAACTTATTTTTGTGAAAAGTATGCGTTAAAGCTAATAGGCTTTTAAGGGTGTATTCATATTACACATGTTAAAGCCAGCAAACAGCTACATTATTGCACGGAATCTACATTATACTACTAAGCAAGATATTTTTTAGAGCTTTCCCCATATGACAAACCCTGGGGGCAGAACATTTTCACATGACAATTCTTATCAGGCCCTTTTATGAGAGGTTGTTTATTTTTCTTTGCCGACTGTCATTTTCCACATATTTGTACTTTTGTGAGTGCATGGCTGAAGGTTGTTTTTTGTGGGAGCTTAGGCTCAATATAGTGGGACCGAGATTTTGTCATGATGAGAAACTAATAATAAAGGCTATGGGTCTAATGTGTTCATTGCAGAAGGTTTTGTAAGAAGGCTTATTTATTGTGAAAGCCAGTGGCCCTTTACAAGTGGATTGGTATTGCACTGTGGTAATGCCTGTAGGCAGTTATTTTGTTGCACAGAATCTGACAGAATACCATAGTAGGCAAGGTATTTGATGTTGATTTGCCTCTGACAAACACTGGAAGTAGAAGATTAGGCCCCCTTAAGAGATGTTGTATAGATTGTTGCTCTTTTTGAGTTTTTTTTGTTCTTAAAAAACCACTACTTAATCAGTCCAAGCAGGAAAATTAACGGCCCATATCATTGTTACCTTTATTTTTTTAAATACTGAGAAGCATGTGACTAGGCAGTTGTCCAGCTGTCTGGAGGCTCATAACCTACCGCACGGGACCCAATCTGGCTTCCGCCCCTCAGCACCAAATCCACCCTGCTGCAGGCTTCTGAAACAGCATGTCGGATTATGGATGAGGGGTACAGCGGCCAATTTGATGTTGGACCCAAGTGCCACCTTTGCTATGGTGTCACACAATATTCTACTGAAGAGGCTTTGGAATCTGCGGCAATGCGTTGTGCTGGCTGTCCTCTCAGGACGCACCTTTCAAGTCTCTCAGAAACCTTTTAAGTCCATGGGGCGCCTCCTGCAGCAGGGAGCCCCACAGGGCTCCTAACACAGCCTGACTCTTTAATGTGTATGTCTGTCCTTTGACGGAGGTCATTGAGCGATACAGGTTTTCTATTATCTCATACACGATGACACACAAATTGGCATCACCCTGTCAAAGAAAATTGACAATTGTGGCCTCCTCCATTCATGAATGTCTATTAGAAGTTGCGACATGGATGGACTAACTGTCTGAAACTTAATGCTGGGAAGACTGAGGTAGTGGTGCTAGGCAAGCACATTAACATCTGGTCCAATGCCTACTGGCCCGATGACCTAGGTCCTCTTCCCGTACTTAAGGACAAGGTTAAAAACCTAGGCATCTGGTTTGATGCTAAGCTATCTTTTGATGCTCAGATCACTGCCCTTGTTGGGAAGTGTTTCGGGATACTGATATCACTGTCCTCCATCTCCTGCTAAAGGCCGACCAGAAAATTGGGATCCAAGCACTGCTGATATCCAGGCTGGACTATTGTAACATTCTATATCTGGGTGTGTCTCAGGCCCGTGTAAATTGATTCCAACGGGTCCAGAACGCGGCAGCTCGGGCACATTTAAAGCTTCCTAGACAGGCTTCTATGAGAAATGCGCTGCAGCAATTACATTGTCTTCCGATAAGGCATAGAGTCCTTTTTAAAGCGCTCTGTTATCGCTTTAGGGCTCTTTCCTACCAAGGTTCTCACTACCATGAGCTGATGGTGAAACCCTATGTGTCCACTAGAAACTTGAGATCAGCTGTAACCAAACAGGCAGGTCTTCATCCCAAAATTCAAAAAGGTGAGAGCAGGAGGCAGCTCTTTTGGTCTCCTAGCTCCTAAAGCATGGAATACCCTGCCTGTGGAAATTCGAAAAGCCCCATCTGAACTCCTATTCAGAAAGAAGCTTAAGACCTGGCTTTTTTGCTTAGAGGGAGCTTTTCCATCAGACTGGGTAACCGCTCGTCTACTGTGCAGCACCCTAGCGCTGTGACACTCCGTAAGGAGTAGCCATGCGCATTATAAATCACATTGTTATATTATTATTAAATGTATTTTTTTTACATATTTGTAATTTCATGACTGTATACCTGATGAATGTCTTGTGTGGATATTTAAGCTCACAACAGTAGGCTTGAGTTGGTTATAGTGACAAGCCAATGATAAAGTATATAGGCATGATTGGTTCATTAGGAAAACAGTTGCAGATGCCATAGATCTGATCAGTCTACTATGAAATGTTATGTCAAAGGCAGTAGGCCTGACTTATTATTTGTGAGAAGTAAGTGTTAAAACCAATAAGCTTTTAAGGGTGGATTCATATAAGACACACTAAAGCCTATAAACAGGTTTTTGTCACATGAAATATCGCAGATTAATGTGGAAGGCAAGGGCTCTGATGTCAGATAATGCCTCTGACATACCCTCTCGGTAGAAGATGTGTACTATGAGAACTCGTTAGGCCCACTTAGGAGGGGTCGTATATCATTTTGCCAACTGCAGTTTTGTACATATTTGTAATTTTATGTATGTGTGCCTGGCGAGTTCTTTGTGGAAAAGTTTCTGTACAATACAGTAGGCCAGCATTGGTTATGGTGACAAGACAATGAAAAAGGCTACAGACCTGATTGGTTAATGTGAAAAAGTTATGTCAGATGTCTGATCTGTTTATTACGGAAAGCTATGACATAGGTAGTAGGGGTGACTTTTTTATTGTGAAAAACATATGTTAAAGATAATAGGCCTTTAAGAGTCTATTATTATTTCACTATGTTAAAACCTGTAGACAGGAATTTGTTTTACATGGAATCTAGCAGATTACTGTAGTAGGCAAAGGTTTTAGTGTCTGTTACACCCCACTGACGATTCCTGGTAGTAGAATATTTACATTTGAGAATCCTTGTTAGACCTTAAGGGGAGTTATTATTTTATGTATATTTGTAAATGTATATGCAGTATGTATGTGTACTTTCTAGATCTGGTCGGAAACCTTCCGCTGTCTGCCATGCTCTTGTAATAAAAATTTTAAAAACATACATGATTACTTATACATACAGTGGTCACCCCTCTTCAGCCATTGGTCTGTTTGAATGTTATTCACATTCTTTTTTCGTCAATGACAGTACAAAGAATGTTGCAATGGGTCACCCACTTCAGCCATTAGCTCTATTGAACTCTGAGTGATGGTGTTTTTCCTGATCACATGTGCTCATCTGCCTGGAACTGAGTGTGCTGCAGTGTCAGGGCTTGAGCGCAAGTCACTTTAGTTTCGCATCTTCTCCTTTTATCGGTCTTTTCTGCTCTTTTTTAATTTATTTTTAAGGATCTGGCAGCTCCTGATGCAGTGCTATCAGGCTGCCCTTCTGCTGTTCATATCATCTGCAGAGGACCACTTCCAGGGAGGCCATTTTGAAAGGTATTGTCACTAGTGTCCAATATAGTTCATACTGTCCAATAGGACAGCGACATTTAGAAGCAACATGTCACCCTTCTTGGATTGTACAGCAATTATTCACTATACACACCACTCTTCTAAAGTGGCTGCGTAATGCTATGTTTAATTTTGAACTTAATCTTAATTGCAAGCGCATGATCACAATTTGTATGCTGTAGCATTTTTCTTTGCTCTACTTTTATTCTTTTAATTTATCTTGCAATACTTGTTGACTTGCGTTTTATTGAGGATGGATAAGTGGATGAAGGTAAGAATGAGTGCGTAGGTGGATGAATCGGTGGATGAGTGCAACAATGAGTGACTAAGTGCATGTATGACAGGGTAATGAATACCTAAACTAACCTTTAACTGAAGAGGCACTTTCATTTAGAAGTCAGTCTTCAATTTTCACCTTTCTCTGATATTCCATGTGCTTTATACATATACACTTACCAAAAATAAGACATTTTGACACAGATTATTTTGTGCCATTAATGGTGGAGATTTCAAATCGGAGGGTGTAATTGAATACTGGTCCATCAAGTAAGGGTCCTCCAAAATCATTTAACAACCTTGAGACACCTAAATCTACTGCAGACCTCTGAGCAGCCATTGAGTAGTACAGAAAATGTACAGCAACTTGTTGTGCCAAAGACGAAGTGGCTCCTCTGAGGAGGAGCTTGTGTGTATTATTGATGTACACTGAGAAAATGTACGCTCGGATGCTAAGACAAAAGTATTACTTTCCAGTAGGCCCTAGTTGAGAGCACGGTTGCAGCACCTCATCGTAAAGCTCCCCATTGTAGGGTGTTTTTCAAGATTTGCAGACTGTCTGATTGTCATTTCATAGCTCCAACAAAGTAGGTGGCTCATGGCTGACAGAAATGTTCTTGCCCACAAGCGTTTCCCATAGTTCAGCTGCAATCAGTAGTTTGACTGCAAGCAGGCAAAGCTGAGGCATATACAACTCTGTTAGTAGATATAAAATATGCATGAAGTGGGGCTGCATAATAGGCAGGAAGGACTTCAAGGTTAGGAATTTGGTGTCCTGTTTTAGAATACTGAAGAAGCAAAGATTGTCCTCTACAGAGCACAGATGGTGTACCCTCAATGATCATATTATTGCCCCAAATGAATTTGTTGAATTCATTGTGATGGTTAACAGTGCTGGAGTAGCCAGGAATGGTAACCTCATCTGGAAATTCTTCTATGCTTACAAGGGTAGAACTAAGAGCACATTACTTAAGGCCTCATAAGGGGAATGAGGCATTATACAAATGCAATTCATCTAGGGAAGTTGAATTCCGATTATCCTCCTCATAAAGGTAAGTTACCATCCTCTTCTTGAAGACCTAGAGGGCTAAACATAGATATCAAGGGAGAGATCTTATTATTAGAGTATGGCTCCAACATCAGAATCCTCAATCACCTTCTGTGAGGAGCCAAATTAATGATGTGGAATTAGGCATACTGGATGTCAACAGTGTACAGTTAAAGTTCCAGTTTAACCCAAAAAGATCTGTGCCAGTCACCATAACAAATCGAGTAAGTAGGGAGAGCCAAAAGGCGTATGCAGATAGCCCAAACACTACTCTGTAAAAAAATGGAAGATTCACTAGTTTCTAGTTAAAGCCCAACTACGTCCAGCAGCAGCATGCGGAGTCTCTATTCTCGAGTGTTTAGGTGTAAGGATGTGGCCTGACTCAAGTAGTCAGAGCCTGGTGCGGGAGACTAATAGGGTAGCACTTATTGTGTAATGTACAGATGGACAAGGCGTAGTTACATGTATACAATGGAAGCCACCAAAGCCTGGTCTCACAGATTTTGAATTACTTCCTGTTGTCAAAATATTATTCCCAGCCTAACAATCGGAGACTTTGAGAACTAGGAACAAGTTGCTTTGGGTGTAAAACAGAGTATAGCTCAGATGAATATAGTGATTTCATACCATACTCTTTGGGGCAACGGGAGGACAGGTAAAAATGTTATGTCTTCTATATAGCCAGGTTCTTGTCATCATTAGTTCAAGTAAGGATTCTCCAAACGAGAGAGAAAAATGTAAATTCTATTGTGCATGAGGATCCCTCATGGAAAAACAATCATTGGCAAAGCCAATAGGTCTCGCTTGTTACACCAGGGCTTAAGCTTAGTGGCTTTCCAATGTTTTTACTTTCCCATATGGGTGCTGTGCTAACACACACACGGGAGGCCATTTTGGAATCGTTTTTAGAATGGTTTAGACCAAACAATCCAAGATGGTGTCATCTTGAAATGCTTTTTCTTTTGGGCCACACCAATAAAACAAGTTACTACAATTAAAATCTCTGTTTATTTAGTAATTCCATTTCAATAGTACAACAGCTGTACTACTGAAATGCTGGGTGAGTTTGTACATAAATGACTGCGTGAGGACCGAGTGAGTGTTTGATATTGAGAAGGCTCATAAGTGTTCTAGTGACTGTATTTTTGAGTGCCAGGGTAAGTGAATATGTACTAAGTATTTAATTGTATAGACCAATTCGTATGTAAGACAATATAGTGAATGTCTGAGCAAGTGTGATTAGTGGGTGAATGTTCAAATGAGTGTCACAGTGTCTGGGTGAGTGAGTAGGGCAAACGTTTGGGGACAGTTGATATTATGGGTGAGGGATGTAAAGTGCATGTCTTGTGACATGAACAAAGCTAGTACATTATCTTTAACCTTTGGAGGTGGGAAGAGATAGTCAATTTGCTCATTTATGATTAGGGCTCCCGGTTTTCCGTTTAAACGGATTTTTACATATAAATACAGACGGAAAACACTTTTTCCTTTGTCTGTATTTATATGTAAAAACGGCAAAATACTAGAAAATGTTGCCACGCTGCCATGCTCGGATCCAGACTTATCTCGCCATGCCCCCTTCCTGCTGCTGGAAATTCCTTCCCGGGCACACACACAGCCGCACCGAGTACTTCACAGGTCTTTTGAAGACCATTTACTCGTTAACGAGGCTTTATTGTTCTTTCACCCCATGCCGTAGCCTCCCCCAACGCCCCTGACTCCTCCTGTCCCAGGCCCCAGACAGTGCACGTTTTAAACACTTCAATTCCCAGTGCTGCAGCAGGAGAAAAATGAATATTTTCCCCCGTGACAATCGGCATGCCCATGATGTAACAGCACTAATCGTTAATTCAGGGATTATTCTAAGAGATACGTCATTCTGTTTTTCACTTACAAAAAAAAATGTCCCCGTATATCACCCACTCTGGCAATGTCCGCAGTAGCAGAGCAGGTTCAGGATGTCTAGTTTCATGGAGAGGAAGCCAACGTAGGTCAATATGTGTCTAGCTCCTAAATCAGTGAGTCGAGCGGAGAGAGGTAGTGGTATTTTTAGAAGCCCCATGGAGAATTAAGACTCCTTTGTAAGGTCAGGCGTTCCTCTCTCTCTAATCTACAAGCAATTTTAGCCGAGTTTTATGCCATGGTTTTTAGCAAGCGCTTGGCAGCTGGTTCAAGACCATCTGCAAGGGCCAAGTTGATTTTATTTTTTATTACGTCCTCCTGCTTTTCCTCTTAAGGCTTTACTGTGTGCATATGTCAATCCCCCACATTTGCGTGTTTTCCTGCTGTACTAATTGTTTTTCTACTCACTAGTGAGGTCATGCTTCCGCTCGGAAAATCTGTGTGCAATCTTAAAGTCATAGATTCTGAGTCCAGACTCGCCGCCTTGACTTTCATCCTCCCAAAGTTGATAAAACTAGTTGCATTGCCTTGTGTAATAGTAACACCAGTTATTTCAAGACTTCGAGGCGTAATTGATGAAGTGATGTATAGGAAACCCTAGGTTTGGCATGCAGCATTTCTTGTAACATAAAACTGCACTATGATCTGACATGCTATGGCACCTGTGTTAGTAACTTAAGCCTGTACACAGGCATGTTATGTTAAATGACATGCACGTGTGTACATAAGCTTGGTGTATTAAGTGAAATACAGCTGTTAGTAATGTAAGTCTGTCTGCAGTATTATGTCAAGGGACGTAGGGACATGCAGGGGGTATCAGTAATGTTGGTCTGTAAACAGGCCTGTCATGTTACATGAACACTTTTGTTTTCATTTTAAAACTGGGCCTGACTAAACACAACGTATTTTTTTTTTTTAAACGCAAAATTTTCTAGCTGGCTTTAGATGGAAATACAGAAGCGCTGGCACATGTTTGCTCCTCATAAGTGCTTGTACTCTATCCTAAAGTGTTTTTATAGCAGAACTGAGAAGCACAGGTACTCTCCTTTTCAAATTACTCAGTACCAGACCATTTAAAGCACTGCTAAAGCCACAACAAATCGCTAGTTTACGTGAACGCATGTGTGCATTGTCAATTTAAATAAATGTGGAAAAATACTAGCTGTAGGGTCGTCTTTTGCTTGTGGCAAAAATAAATGTGGATAAATACAGAAAAAATGCCCAAAAAATAAATATGGATAAATACAGACGGAAATGGCAAAAAAATAAATACCATAAAACCGGGAGCCCTATTTATGATAGGTTATCATTTATTAAGTCGGCAGATGTTTTGTTAAAAACTCACATAAAGTGTGGAGGATATTCAATTTTTTCGGTTTTAATTTCCCTGAGTATCGCAATACAACTCAAAAGGGACACTTAAAGACAGACACAGCATAAACAGGTTATTTGGACCAGCCTGATACACTGTAGTTAACCGTCTCTAATAATTCATCCATCATTAATTCCCGTTTGTATCAGGCATGTACACAAGAGAATAATTTAGTGTTTAAGAAAAAAAGGCTGGCTTGGCAGGCATGCTGCAAGGCATTATTCACATCAACTGTTCACAATAACATGGCCGTCCTCACACTGAATATGAACTATTGTGTAAAACCCCAAAACAGCATCTAATTTACAGAACTCGGCCAATTGAAAATGCAAGGGAAATGTAGTGAGCAAGTCTGTATGGTTCACACGAGAACCATGTTGTAAAGGTGAAAAAGCAGTCTGGGGGGGAACAACAGGACTTAAGCTTGCAAATTAGGAGACTTCCAAGCACTGTCGCCATTTTGGATTCCGAAGTAGCGTGCTACTCGCCGAAAAGCGCTTCAACGCCTCCGTCGGGGGTAGTAAGAGCTATATAAATACAATTACTTCAATGCAGAACCTCTGCCATCTCCTCAAACCCAAAAACCCCTCAATCCCAAAAACCCTCAATAAATTATCATGTCACCCTTCAAAGAGCACGCAACGACTATGAGCGTATGCATGAGAGAGAAAAACTGATTTGAATTGCAGGCTTGGGAAGCTAAAGGGGACCACAACTAACCCACTCTGAGGGCGGGAACCTGTAGGGACCGAAGCCCGGGAAAAATCCTTCACGGCATTGGCTGGCTTGTTTTAAAATGGCCAATAAGGTGGCCGAGGGCAGAGCCAAGATGGACACAAAAGCAGGAAGTGACAAACAGCAGTCACTGTTGCCTGGGTTGCGGGCACCTGTAGCTAACACAGTGGTGCTTGGTGGACATAACCACAGCAGCGGACCAGACCCCTTAGCAGCACATGGTGGGAATCAGGGGTAGGTCATGGAGAGGAGAGCCAGTGGGTTGGAACCAAAGGCACAGTCGCAAGATGGGGCGAGAGCTGGGGGCAGGCACAGCAATGGGCATGATGAGTTACGGCATGCAATTGGGGGACCTAAATTACACCTGGCAGTCCCCGCTAATTTTCCTCACCAAATTGGCTAGGGCCAGCAATGGCAATCGGGCAGGCAAGGCGGCAAGCCTTACTGTAGTGAGCAGTTACGTTACACAGTAGGCGCTGCCACCCAAGGCGCGGAATGGGGAGTTATGCGCTCGCATTGTGCCTCACGGAATATAGGACTACAATGGTGGCCATGGCAAGGGTCAACGTGGCTCCAGGTATTCCACATTACACATGGCAGGATTTTGGCCTGCCCCAGGGCCAACACAGGGGGTTCAGGGGCGGGGGCAGGTACAAGACCTAAGGATACCCCTACAACTGGGCCTAAGTCAGATGGCGCAGGTGAAGCAGACCGAACCAAGGCAGGGGGAGGAGTCTCATTACAGGACGCATCTAGTGGCAAACCGGTGAGTGAATATATCAGACCTTCACAGGGCGATGTTCCCATAATAGCACACAAAACAGGGTTGGCTAGCCTGGTTCCGCTGTCAGTACAGGAAAGGATATGGCGGAAGGAATTTATCGATTTGTTTTCCTTGCTAGAAATCAGGCAGATGGGATCTGGATTTGGAAGTGCAAGAGAAGAAGGATGAAGACAGGAGGGAGAGGCGCAAGCCCAGAATTGTAAGAACTATAGACAACTGGCTGCTTGCGTTTAGGACACTGGTATGCGTGTTTGCAGAAAAATTCTCACAGAGCGCTGCAGCGCTTTTTCCCTATGAAAGTGCATGAAGTACAGCGAAAATACCAAGGTGATGCATGACTGCGTTACGACAAGGGTTTTAGGGATAAAATGCAGACATGGTCCATCATAGCCTGGGATCACCAAGATGTAGCGGGCTTCGCCACACATATGGTGGCAGCCCGTGAAGGGTTGAGTATGCAGGGCCACTTTTTTCGCCCCCATGGGAACAAAGGGAAGCAGGAGAATTACCAGCAAAGCAGCAAAGGCTAGCCCTCCAGTGGGGGCAGAATTCGAAAAGGCCATGCTGCAGCATGCTGGAAATTCGAGAAGAGTGAATGTAAATATTATGTAGTTATTTGGTTTTATATAGTGCTCAAATGCCTGTGGGTGTCTTGGCGCTGCCTTGAAGAAGATATGAGCGGAGAGATTCAAATAAGGACATTTATTAGGTAAAAAGCCATGTTTTAAGGGCTTCCCTAAATTGTAACAGGTTAGTTGATTCTTTAAGGTTGAGGGATAGAGACTTCCACAATTGTGCAGTGAAGACCACAAAGCTTCTGCCTCCCCAACGAGACTTTCTGAATTTAGGTACCACCACATTTTTCGTGGTCGTAGATCATAAAGATCTGGTGGGGGTGTACCATGGGAATTTCTGAATTAGGTATTCCGGTCCACAGTTGTGCAAAGCCTTGAAGGCAAATCACAAAGCTTTGAATGTTTTCTTTTATTTATGGGTAGCCAATGTAGCTTTTCCAGTGCAGTGGTGGCTGAGTGATATTTGGGTAATCCGAATATGAGACGAGCTGCTGCAGTATGCAGCGTTTGGAGTTTATATAGTAACTTTTGTTTCATATGAATATATAACCCATTGCAATAATCCAGTTTAGATAGTATTAGAGCTGTGACAACTGTTTTTTGTGTTTTTTTGGGAAGGTAGGGTAAGATTTTTCTGATGATTTTTAGCAAGTAGAAAATGGAAAAGGCCATTTGATTAATCTGACTATCAAAAGTCAGACAGTTATCAAAAATGATACACAAGTTTCTGGCTTTTTCTACTGGAGTAGGTAAAGTACTCATATCCTTTGGCCACCAACTGGGAGACCAAAAAGAAGTGTTATTCCCAAAAAGGAGAATCTCGGTTTTCCGTGAAATAATTCTTAAACAGTTTTTATTCATCCACTCACTTATACTTAGCATGCAGTTGTGGAATTTAGTTGCTGTATGGTCGGGGTTTCCTGAGACCGAGACCACGATTTGGGTGTCATCTGCATATGATGTTACAGAGAACCTGAAGAAATTTAGAAGTATGATCAGTGGCATGATATAGAGATTAAATAAGGTAGGGCTTAATGAAGACACCTGTGGATCGCCGCAAGGAAGGGGGAAAGGTTGAGATAAGTAATCTTCTAATACCACGTATTGCTCTCTTTCAGATAAAAAGGATGACAGACGGGCAAGGGCAGTATCTCTAATACCTAGACAGTGAAGATGGTCAATTAAGATGTTATGGTTGACTGTGTCAAAGCTGCCGAGAGATTTAATAGAACCAGGGCAGCACTTTCACCTCTGTCAACATGGGCTCTTATGCTCTCTGAAGCAAGCAGCAATTACTGCAGTTTCTGTACTATGTAGGCTTCTGAACCCAAATTGGGTGGCATCCAGAAGACCATTTGTATTATTAAAAGCTGTCAGTTGTTAATTTATAGCTTTATCAATGATGTTTGCCGGAAAAGGCAGCCGAGATATTGGTCCATAGTTGCTCAGGTCAGAGGAAGGAAGATTTGTTTTTTTGATTAATGGCAAGATGGATGCTCTCTTCCAAGCTTTAAAAAAAATCCCTTTGTGAATCATTTTGTTAAAAATGATTGTTAGTTGATTGGAGATTACTTCGGGGATTTTAGAGCTCTTTCTCCTGTTAGAGCTTTTTGGAAAGACTAGTGTGAACTGGTAGCTTGAAAGCTTCCTCTTTTCCTCTTCCAGTTGGTCTTCTTGGGGAGACAGTCCTTCTCCTTTGGTGGCGCCTAAACTGCAAAACCCCTGTGGACTTAGCTGCCTCGTCCTTTTTTAGTTGCTGCAGTGTGTCGTCCACTGCACTGCCAAAGAGTTGCTCCCCATTTAACAGGGTGTTAGTTATGTTCGCCTAGCCCTCATTTGGAAAGCCTGACATTTGCAGACAGGCATGACTCCTAAGTGTTGTTTTCATCACCAGCCACCAGCTTGCCGTGTCCTTGGCATCTAGTGCTGATTTTAAGCAGGTGTTGGCTATCGTCTTGCCCTCTTGAACGAGTGAGCTTGCTCTCTTTTGGTACTGTTCTGGCAGGTGTTTTACTTCTTCCCAGTGCTTGTGGATGTACCTACTGAGCAAAGCATTGGAGTTGGTGATGCACCATTTATTCAGAGGTCCTCTTTCAAACGTTCACCCCACCATCTTGATCTTTTTGCTCTCCTTTTCAGGAGGTGGCCCTGATAATGCTGGTACATTGGCTCTTTTCCTTGCAGTGGCCATGATGATCGAGTCTGTTGTCATGTTGCCTCATATGTAGCAGGGTCCTTAAAGAGTATTTGTATTTCTTTTGCACTCTTCGTGTTACAGGTGTG
The DNA here is from genome assembly GCA_963921515.1 of Calotriton arnoldi. NCBI lineage: Eukaryota > Metazoa > Chordata > Amphibia > Caudata > Salamandridae > Calotriton > Calotriton arnoldi. The sequence goes on along the minus strand of CAWUFW010005198.1, from coordinate 1,217,627 downwards.
CAGGTCATCGGTTCCTTGAACATGTCCAAAATACTGGGTAGCAGTGGCAGGTACTGGTACTTGTACTTGCCTTGACAGGGAAGAAGATTTTCAAGCAGGAAACGTGTTTGTGTCATTTCCTCCGCTAGCTGTGTCCCATATTTGTCTACTGCTCTCTTCACTGCATGTTATACATGGCAATACCTTCCTGAAGTGAAGGCCTCGATGAATATGCGTTGACTCCTTCTTCCGGAGAGTTGGCGTTGGAGATCCTGCCACTGATCTTCCATGTCCTCGGCATCATGGAACAGTCTAGGAGACTCAGGGTGCCCTTACTCATAGAACATTTTGTGTTATTCCTCCTGGGGCTCAGGTGTTACTGGTGGCTCCAGGTCAACCGTCCCCCCATCCTCCTGGTTCTTTCCCATCAAAGATTTCTACGTAATTCCCAAAGGGATGTGCTGAAATCTTTCTTCTTCTGGAGTATCATTACCATCTTGCCCTCGCGTCACCTCTTTTTGTGCTCGACCTTGAGCGCCTTCTTCATCCTCTCCTGCTCTCGGTTGTCTGCCCATGCCAATGTTTTTTCAGAGGAGCGCCCACTTGCATTGTCCTTGGTGTGGGTGCCGAGGAGTTCTTTCTTTTTTGACTTACCTATGGTTGACAAGAGGTTCGACGCTGAGACAATCTTCAAGGGTTTCGAGTCTGAAGGCCTCAGCTCGGTTAACCCGCTTTTTATGCGTTACCTGTCCGCACTCTTCTTTGTGTTTTGTCTGCACCTGTTCCTGATCGACGTCGATGGTCTCCACCTTGGCGTCGAAGCCTCTTCCTCCGGCTCCTTCTGTGACGTAATCCTCTTCCACAACTGAGGCACCTCAGTGATGAACTGCTCTTCTGGGCCTGCCTCTGCTTCTCTATGACTCTAAGCAACTTCGGTTTGAATTCAGTGCATTCTTCGCAGCCCTCTGTGCTGTGGTCCCTCTGCAAAGAGAGGCTGCAAACTTGGTGGTTTTCCCGATGGGCAAACTAGTGGTGACACTCTGGGCAAAAACTAAAGAGCGTATTCTCCATACCCCCCAGTGAAGAAGGTCCCTTGGTTGTGCATTCTCTGACCTCTGTCAGTTGCCCACGTGCCCCACCTACTTCTTTGATATTTTCTTGGTGGATACTCGAGTAGTTATCCTCTTCCTCCATGCTCTATAATGTTAATTGTAGCTTGAAAGTTTGGAAATATTCGATGATCCATCGCTTTTTCCTCTCTCTTCTGTTGACATTCAGAGAGCCTTCAGCCACAGCTTCCAGAGCCAAAGCATCAAACAACTCCTCTACAGGACACTCAAAACATTCTCTCTTATATCCTTCTAAAGCACATTGCAATACAAGATGAAATACTTCTACCCACTTTAAATGAACACAATATATCGTTTACAGCTCAAGACAAATGCACAAGGCCAGTTAATATCCCCAGAAAAAAGGTAATACGTATTAGGACAAATGATGGCCAAGGCCAAAAAAAGAACGGGGGGGCGTGGCTTGGCAAGCCAACATGGCGGACGTGTGCTGAGTGAGCTCCATCCAGCCCGTCATATATCCTGCATTTATCCTGACTCCCCGATGCTCGAGTGATCACTACGACGACGCAGCAGTCTCGAGATATCCGCAGTGTCGCCGTATGTAGGTTTGGAGCGCCTACGGAGGCTGGTGGAGGAGTCCTCGAGCCTCGGCCGGTACGGGACCTGGAGGGGGCGCGGCCTAGCTGACGGCGGCGGAGCCGGGACATCTCGCCCAACACTATCGGAGGCGGCCGGAGCGGGAGGGGCGGCCTTGGCGCCATTTCCCAGTGCAAGGGCGGATTTCTCTGGCGGGCAGAGACAGCTGGCAGAGGGTCGATCATCACACCGTGACGAGGCCTGAGACAGAGCCCGACGGCGAGACTCGGCGGCTGGATCGAGCCGCGAAGGTGAGGTGTGGTGTGGCGCTGGGGAGCGGGAGGTGCGGTCCGCAGGCAGGTCGCCTGGCCGCAGCGGTGCGCCCGCTCCGGCAGTGATTGCTGCGGAAACGGTGGTGGCAGGCAGCGTTGGCAGCGTTGGCAGCGGGTGAATTGGGAGCGGCCGGACCTGAATTGAGGTGCCCCTCCCCCACGGTCTGCACTGTAGCGGGAGATCGGCGGCAATATCGGGCCGCGGGAGGGGTGACCGAACGAGCTGCAGGGAGCCGGAGGGATTGCTGAGAGGCCTCCGGGCTCCGCCGGGGGGCCCCGGTGGATGTAAGCCTTCTCTCTCCCCCTTCAATCCTTCCAGGGCCTAGGAGGGTGCTCAACTCGGCGGCCGGTCGGACCGCGTGGGCGCCTCAGAGGTCCCTGAGACTAGTGGCTTCAAGTGCGTGCCAAGAGGGGTGTGCAGCGTGGGAGGTCTTGGACCCGGGGGATCGCAGGCGAGTGGGAGCCCTCGCACTGACCCGGAGCACTGCCGCTTCGGCCGGACCGTGCGGGCGCTACTGGAGAGCCCTGCCGGGGTTTGGCGTGGGGTGGCCCCTGGGGCGGCTCGTTGGGCCCTGGTGCGGAGACAGCTCATCCCGGGCTCCTGGTCGGCGGTCGGGTCGTACCGCGGGAGCCTTTTGTTGGGGGGGCTCCGCTCGCACACCCTCCCCGATACAGTCCGGGCCTCCTGGGGAGTCCGGAGGGCAGCCATGACGAGGGACAAAGGTGGCAATGGCCCGGCCAAACAAGGCCCCATAGATAAATTCACTGGTCCAGGAGTGGCGGCTGGGGCGTCTGGAGCTCCGTCCGGGGCTATGCCGGATAATGCAGCACTCATGGCCGCTATCACCCAATCCAGAGACACGTTGGACGCCAAAATAGGGGCAGTTGGGTCAGACGTTATGCTGTTGCGGCAAGACTTGCGCAATGCGGTGTCACGCATCACCGAAGCTGAGACCCGAATCTCTGGTGTGGAGGACGATGTTATCTCACTTAAGCAGAAGGTGGCGGCTATGGAGTCTGTGCAAAAAGGGCTTGCACTACGGGCGGAGGATGCGGAGGGACGGGCCCGACGCAATAACCTTCGTTTTGTTGGGCTTCCAGAGGGATGTGAGGAGGGCAACATGGAACGCTTTCTTACGCAGTGGCTGGAGAGCTGGCTTCCTCCGGAGGCCTTGTCCCGTTGCTTTGTTGTGGAGCGGGCCCATAGGGCGCTCATGCAGAAACCCCCACCGGGGGCTCGCCCGCGGCCAGTTATAGCGAAACTCCTGAATTATCTTGATCGGGACACAATCCTGAAGCAGGCTTGGGCCAAAGAACCCTTGCTCTATGAAAATGTGCGAATTCTTATTTTTCCTGATTACACGCGGCAGGTGCAGCAACAGCGACAATCGTTCATGGCAGCGAAGGCCCGTCTAAGAGACCTTAAGATCCCCTATGCCCTCCTGTTTCCTGCCCGGCTGCGGGTGGTATATCGCTCCCGCACTCACTTTTTCGACACTCCAGAAGAAGTCTTTAAATGGACAGATGAAACGGTGCGGGTGAGGGCACACACACCGCCTGGGAGAGAGTCGGACTCCTCATCGGGCGAGGTGTCCCGGAGGGGCCCCAGGGGGCAGCAGCAGAAGGGTAACAGACGGTCACGGTCCCGGCGGCGCTCCCAGTCCTGTGGTGCTTCCTCTCGGGGGGGCCCCACCTCTGGGCGACAGACTTTGGAACATTAATCTATGGGCCTGCGAAGTACTGCAGAGGCCAAGATTGCTGAATGAGCATCGGAAGAGTCCTGGCGTGGGCTGGTTTCTCTGTCCGGCCCGGGCTGGTGGGGAACATGCCCAGAGGACATGGGTGTAAGTTGGGGATCCATTGGTCGGGGCGGCCCCCATCCCCCTGTTGGGGATTGAGGACCAGCCCCGCCGCGACAGATGCTTCAGTGTTTTTGAGGTATGGGGTGGGGGGTTTGTTGGGTGGGGGTTGTTTATGGTCACAGGTTGCACTTCTGCTGAGGGTCCGCTATTTTTCACACATACACCGACACATCCTAAGGCCAGTTATGGTAATGGTAATACCCCCAATGGCTAGTGTGCCCAGTGGGAGACAGGTGACCCCTGGTACGCTCCGTATTCTTAGTTGGAATGTGCGCGGTGCCCTGGACAAAATCAAACGTGGGGCCATACTCCATCAGGCCAAACGAGCTGGGGCCGATATTCTTATGTTACAAGAAACACACCTCATGGGCACGAAGGCCATTTGCCTACAGCGGTATGGGTTTCAGCAGGTATTTCATTGTGGCTTTACGAGGGGTTCACGGGGGTAGCGATCCTGGTGCACCGCAGGGTCCCCTATACTCACGTACAACAGTGGACTGACACGCAAGGGCGCTATTTGTTTATCCGGGGTAAGATTGGGGAAGATCCCCTGGTATTGGGTAGTGTTTATGCTCCTCCCCCTACAATGGAATTTGGTGGAGAAACTACTCGCTCTATGGGCTGATATGCCAGATGTGCCGTCTGTGGTGGGTGGGGACTGGAATGATGTTATGGATCTGGCCAGAGATAGATGGAGGGCTGGGGGTAGCTCCGTGGGTAGCCGTTCCACAAAACTGCATTCCTTAGTGACGGGACTTGACTGGGTTGATGTATGGCGGCGCCTCCACGGTGATCGCCGAGAATTCACCTACCTTTCGGCGGTCCATGAGTCATTTTCCAGAATTGACTACCTCTTTGTCCCCCGAGCTGCGGTGGCTAGGGTGGTGTCGGCGGAGATTCTGCCTCGAGGCCTCTCGGACCATTCCCCGGTGTCACTTGAGATCCACATGGGTAGGCGGAGGCAACCGTTCCGGTGGCGCCTCTCAGTGTGGCATTTACAGAATGATGAGTACGGGGCGCATATAAGCGACGCCATCGACCACTACTTGACGTTTAATGTGGGGTCCGTTACTAGCACCGGGACCTTGTGGGAGGCACTGAAACCCACACTGAGAGGTGTAGATATCTCCTGGTGCGCGGCAGCGCGTAGGAAGCGCAGAAAGGAACTGACTCGAGCTGAGGCGGATGTTGAAGCCCTCGAACGTCGGTGTCGGGAGGCCGGAGAGGGCCAGCTCAGAAGGCAACTGCTGTTGACTCAGCAGAACTACGCTGCCCTTCTGATGGATGAAGCTCGCCAAGCCTGGCTGGCGACGCGTAGCAGGGTCTACCAGTGGGGGACAAGTCCGGCAAGATGCTACACCGACTCTGTCAAGGCACCTTCCATTCCCAGGCCCTGCCGGGAGTCTTGGGCCCGGCAGGTGAGCCGATTACGGATCCCCGGCCATAGCGGAGAGCTTCGCCGCTTACTATGCGGATCTATACGCTCCGAAGGAATGCTTGTCAGTGGCCACCATAGATAAATTCATAGCTGATTTACCACCTGAGACAGTATCGGATGCGGTGAGGGATCAGTTGGAGCTGCCCTTGACAGATGAGGAATTGGGTGCGGCCCTAGGGAGCTTAATCCCGGGAAAGCGCCGGGACCCAATGGGTTCCCAAGCGAATTCTTCCGGCGCTACTCCGTGCAGCTGGCCCCTCATTATCGGGCGGTAGTGGAGGAGGCACGGGAGAGGGGCTCTCTCCCTCCAGACTGGAGGCATGCGGAGGTGGTGGTGTTCCAAAAGCCCGGCCGGCCCCCGGAGCAACACGCCTCGTATCGCCCCCATTTCCCTCCTAAATGTGGAGGCGAAAATCTTGGCCAAAGCACTAGCCAATCGCCTCTTGCCCCACATCTCCGCCCTTGTGCACCCTGATCAGGCCGGGTTCATGCCCCAAAGGGCGACCAGACACAACATTAGGCGAGCACACGTGGCAGTGGCAGCTGTCCGGCAGTTGGGGAACCAGCGGCGCTCCTCTTGGCTGACATAGATAGGGCGTTTGACTCCCTGAGCTGGGTGTACCTATTTGCATTGCTGCAAAGACTCAACCTGGGCCCGCGCTTCCTCTCCTATCTAACACTCTTATATACAGATCTGACGGCATCGGTACGGGTAGCTGGTGCGAACTCATCCACCTTCTCTATTGGGCGGGGTACGCGGCAGGGCTGTCCCCTGTCTCCGTATCTGTTCGCCCTAGCCATGGAACCGTTGGCTGCGTGGGTGCGCATTGATGCGCAGGTCCGGGGATTTGAGTGGGCTCCGGGCCTGTCAGACAGGATCGCATTATATGCGGATGATGTTCTCTTTTTCCTCACAGCGGTTGACAGGACGGGGCCACGGCTCCTGCGCATCATGCAGATCTTTGGGGAGACATCGGGCCTCTATATGAACCCCCGTAAATCCACATTATGGTCTCTGGGGGATCGGATGACGATGGGCACATGGGTTTCATCGGTTCAGTTGGCAGTGGGGGGACTGAAATACTTGGGGGTGTTTCTTTCCGATGTACCTGCAGTCTCCTGGGAACGTAACGTGGCCCCAGTATGGGAGCGGATCCGTGCAGACCTCAAGTCCTGGTCCCGTATGCCCCTGACACTATATGGTAGATCGGCAATATTCAAGATGGTGGCGCTTCCCGGCTCCTCTATCAGCTACAGAATCACCCATACCCGATCCCGCCCCGATGGTTTCGGCTGGCGAATGCTGCGCTTGGGCAGTTTTTGTGGGAAGGGGGCAAAGTGCGTGTAGCATTGCGCACATGCTTCCGGTCCACCTACTGTGGGGGCTCGCGTCCTCGGATATTCTCTCATACTACCAGGCCGCACATCTGCTGGTCCTAAATGAGTGGTGGTACGGCGATAGGGGAGATCCGGCATATGCGCTCGAGCGGCAGCTTATGGGACGCCACTCGCTGCATGCAATTCTTTATTCGGCGCCGCTGCGGGCGAGCTGCCGGCGGCCACACGGGTGGTGTTCCTGATTTGGAAGCAGGCATTGCGACGAATGGGATGGTGGAATACCCTGACTCGGGAGACTCCCTCTGGGATAATGGACGCCTACCTCAGTTGGCAGCCCTGCAGGGTTTCCGGGGTTGGGACGACATTGGCATTTCAGTCCTGGGGGATGTTATGAGGGGCCAAACACTTAAATCCTTCCAAGATCTTCAGAAGGAGTTCCTTATGCCACAGTCTCAGTTTTATCGTTATCTTCAATTTCGGCATGCTCTGTCCCCTAGCATAGAGGGTCTGGGGTCTCTACCTGAATTTAGTCCGCTGGAAGCGAAAGTCTTTATGGGGGATCTAAAGGACAGGAAAATTTCCCGGATCTATCAGACCCTGGTTACCCATTGCTCCACCACACTTCAGAAGCTCCGGGGGACTGGGAAGGAGATGTGGGCACGATGGAGGAGGAGGACTGGACCGAGGCCTTGGCGGCTCCGCGGGGGCAGCCATAGCGATGCGACTCCGCCTAATCCAGTTCAAATATCTCCATAGGGTCTATTTTACTCGGGCACGCCTGTGGCGGGCGGGGCTGATCGCTTCCCGGAATGTCTTCGCTGCGGTCGAGAAGAGGGCACGTTCATCCATACCGTCTGGCAATGCCCCTCCCTGGACCGTTTTGGAGGGGGTCTTTGCTAGTCTCTCAGAGGTCCTGGGGTGGGAGCTCCCCCGCACGCCGCAGCTGGCTCTGCTTCACAGTATGGAGGGGATAGGGGGAAATGTCTACAAACGGCATCTCATGCAACTGGGTTTCACACTGGCGAAAAGGGACATCGCCCAGGCATGGAAGGCGCCGCGGGCCCCATCGGTGGCCGCATGGAAGAATGGCCTAGACTTCTGCATGGGGCTGGAACAACCTATTTTTATGGCCAGGGGGTGCCCGCGCAAACACTACAAAATCTGGAAACGATGGGCGGATTACCGGGGCCTTTGGCTGGACCCTCCAGCTGCAGCAGAGGCTCAATCACTGGGGTAACTTGCAGGTACATAGTAGGCTTACGGAGATGCTATGCGGGGGCCGGGGGGGGCATTCTTGTGGGTATGTATACAGGTTGTGGACAGGACTATGCGGATATTGTGCGACCAAGGGGGGAGGGGTGGGGGAGGGCGGGTGTTGTGGGTTTTCTATATCATTTTTTATTGTTTGTATGCGCTTCTGTTGATTACATTTGGAAAAGTCGACTGCAATTATATTTGTATGGTTTGATTATGCAGATGTCTCTGGTGTGCAGAGCCCTGCGATATATGCGTAACTTGACAAATAAAATCTGTTTTAAAAAAAAAAGAACAGGGAAGCATGGAAAGGTCAAATAAAAAGTCAGCATGCTGAAGAAAAGGTGATCAGAAATTATTTATTTTCAGGGTTCACATGAACCTACATTGGATTTTACTTTCAGCTGATCAGATTAACATATAAATTAGGAAAAACTTACACAGGTCATAGGCAATTTCCTAAGTGTTAAAACTGTGTTCTCTTGTAGAGTGTTTGTACATCGTGACACCGAACACTCTGGTGTTCTTTCTTTCAATACATCTGTGGTCAGCTCTGCTCGTAGAAAGTATTCCTGAATAGAAGAACAAGGTATAAAATTATTAGAAGGGGAGAGGACCCACCAATATCTCACTAGTATTTTTGCCAACATATACTGCTACATTTTTGCCCAAGAAAAGTGGCCATTAAATAAACATTTGGTAAGTGCCCGATTCAGAAATTGCTCTCATCTTTTGTGATTTAATAACATACGTGATGCACAAATTTAATGCATATATAAGAAAGGATTAAATAAGCACCACTTATAAACTGAGGCATTTTACCAACAACTGACATGAATACTAAGGTAAACAAAGATGTAAGTATTAAAGCACAAGTTACTTACCTTCGGTAACGCCTTATCTGGTAGAGAGACAATTTAGCTGCAGATTCCTTACCTTAGAATTATTCCCGGGCGTCAGACTGGATCTAGAATTTTTTTTCGTGAGCACCGGTAGGTGGCGTCGTCCGACTCCACATGGCACCGTCGTATGCGCCAGAAGTGACGTGCGCGGTGCCTATGTAGGAGCCATCCCAGCATGCTGACGTCAGTTACTTTTTGCAACTTTCCATGCCAGAAGTGCAGAGCCAAGAAAAGAAGCACACTGACCACTGGTGTAGAAAAGTAAGTCCCTGAAAGGGGTCAGCCCTGACCCTAGAAATCTGTTTGCAGAGCAGGGAGGATGGGTGAGTCGGTAAGGAATCTGCAACTAGATAGAATCTCTACCAGATAAGGCATTACCGAAAGTAAGTAACTTGTTCATCTGATAGAGACTTCTAGCTGCAGACTCCTTACCTTAGAATAGATACCCGAGCAATACCACCCCATAGGTGGGGCCACGGACCAATTTCACACGAGGAAGTCCTGCAGGACCGAACGGGCAAAATGCCCATCCCTCTGGACCGGACTGTCGAGGCAGCAGTGTTTGGTAAACGTGTGCAAGGAACCCCACATTGCTGCCTGGCAGATGTCCGGGACTGAAACTCGACGTGCTAACGCAGTGGTTGCAGCTTTAGCTCTGGTGGAATGAGCATGCAACACCTCAGGGGGCAACTTCCTAGCCAATGCATAGCAAATTTTGTTGCAGAGCACGATCCATCATGAGATGGTCCTCTTCTGTACGGCATGTCCTTTCTTTGCTCCGATATAGCCCAAGAGTATTTCGTTAGCCTGGAACGTTCGTGTGGAGTCAAGGTAGAACGACAAATCTCTTTTTGGGTCCAGACAGGGAAGTTATTCCTCTTCCTTAGAGGGATGTGGCAGAGCGTAAAAAGTAGGCAGAGTGATGGACTGGGCTACATGAAAGGGAGTGATGACTTTCGGCAGAAACGAAGCTCTAGTGCATAGAACCAGCTTGTCTGGGTAGAAGTTCATGTATGGAGGCTTGGGTGATAAAGAATGAAGCTCACTGACCCTCTGGGCAGATCTTATTGCCACCTGGAAGGCCTTCTTGATGGGAAGGAGCCTCAAAGGACAGTTGTGCAGGGGCTCAAAGGGAGCGCACATCAGGTACGTCTGGAGACGAGGCAAGATTAAGGTCCCAGTGAGGCATGATAAAGGGAGAAGGTGGAATCATATGTTGCAAACCTTTCAGGAACCTATGTACAATAGGGGATTTGAAGGGGGATGGCTGGTCAGGCAACCGCAGAAAGGCTGATATAGCAGAAAGATAACCCTTTAAGGTGCCCAGAGCAGAGCCCTGCTGGGCGAGGGAAAGAATAAAAAGAAGAACCTGAGAAAGGGGAGCCGAAAGGGGGGTCAACCTGCTTTTCTGCACACCATGCCACAAACTTGCCCCAACGGCAGGTGTATACCGTTTTGGTGGAGGGACACCTGGCTGCCACAATAACATCGCAGACTTCAGGCAGAAGGTCAAAGGCCATCAACTGTCGTCGCTCAACCTCCATGCAAGAAGGTGGAGTGTTGACCGGTTCGGGTGGAGAACCCTCCACAGCTGCTGTGACAGAAGATCCTCCGGAAGGGGCAGTTTGATCGGAGGACCAATGGCAATGCTCAACAGCTCGGGATACCAAATTCTCCGAGCCCAGTCCAGAGCCACAAGGATGCCTTGGGCCCAGTAATTGCTAAACTCTGGGCAGGAGTGGTATGGGCGGAAAGGAGGCCTGAGCTCCACTTTAGACGATAAGCGTCTCCAAGCGAGAACCGCCTTGGAAACTCCAGCGTGCAGACTTGTTGACATTGTGTGTTCTCGGCGGTGGCAAACAAATCTAACCAAGGCTCTCCCCGTTGCTGAAAGAGACCTTGCACCACCTCCAGATGGAGACACCTTTCATGATCCGCCAGACATCTTCAGCTGAGTTAATCCACCATGGCATTCAGAGAGCCCGGCAGGTGTTGAACCACCAGAGAAATGCCTTGTTGTTCCAGCCACCAGCCATGTCCAGAGACACAGGACATCTTGACAAAAGGATCCACGACCCCACCTCGCCCGGTTTGTTGCAGTACCACATGGCGGTAGTGTTGTGCGTGAACACCTGCACTAGCCTTCCCTTGATGGAAGACAGAAAGGTTTTTAATGCCAGCTGGATCGCCCTGAGCTCCAGAAGATTGATGTGGAGTCCGGATTCCATCAGAAACCTCTGATCTCTACCTCTCCCAGATAGTCGCCCCATACCAGGAGTGACGCATCTGTCACTACTGTCAGATCTGGTTGGGGAATGGAGAGGGATCTGCTGCCGACACAACCACGGTTCATTAACCACCACTGCAGATCTTGTGCAGTTCCCTCAGAGATCTAGACCATTTTGGAAAGATTTCCCTGATGCTGTTCCACTGAACTTCAGGTTCCACTGCAGAGCCCTCATATGCCAGCAGGCATGCTTCACAAGCAGGATGCAGGAGGCCATGAGGCCCAGCAGCCTCAGAGTCAGTCTCACCGAAATCCAGGATAGAGGCTGAAACATTGATATCATATCCCAAATAGCCTGGACTCACCGTTAGGGAGGATAGGCGCAAAACTGCACCGTGTCCAGCACAGCTACGATGAAAGGGTGCGTTTGAGAGGGAGGCAGGTGTGACTTTGGCATGTTGAGAGTGAACCCCAGCGAATGCAGGAGGTCCACCGTAGTCTGGAGATGGGAGATGACAGCCTGAGGGAAGCCTGTCTTCAACAGCCAGTTGTCGAGATAGGAGAAGAGTGGCACCCCTGATCTCCGCAGATGAGCAGCAACCACAGCCATCACCTTGATGAACAACCTGGTGAGGCCAAAAGGGAGTACAGTGAACAGAAAGTGCTTGTGGTCCATCGTGAACCGCAGGTAACGCCTGTGGGCAGGCAGAACACAAATGTGGAAATATGTGTCCTGTAAGTCCAATGCTACCAGCCAGTCTCCTGGGTCCAGGGCAGACAAGACTTGAGCGAGTGTGAGCATTTTGAACTTCTCCTCTGCTCCTTCTCCTCTGTCCTTTTTGGGCACCAGTGTTGTAAGATACAACAGGGCCCGCGCAAAGTCTCCATTTTAGCTGCACGTTTTAAACTTGATATTTTTCTAATAGTGACTTTTTGCATGCTTTGCACTTACACAATAACATACTTAGTAATTATTCTGCATGAGAGGGGCATGGCCAAGCAAGATAACCCACATGACGGGTTCTTGAGCGGCTCCCCGCTCGCCCTGCAATATCCTGCTTATTCCTGCGTCCATACCACTGTACCTACCTGGAAACCCCCCCTCCCCCCAGTGTGGGAGACATCGCTGAGTCTGTGCAGCCACTTTGTTGTCCCAGCAGGACCCCTGATGTGAGGTGAGGGTGGGCGACGCCGGAGCGAGGCACGGATGTACAGCCGGCACCAAATTCAACAAGGCTGGTGATCTGCGGTGCATCCGACAGGTGGCCGCCAGGGCTCCATTATTCCTGGGCCAAGTCTGCTGTGGTGCGGATGCCGGGGCTCTGGTCATGGCCTTCTGACCTGTTGTGAAGAGTGGGCCTACTGGGGAGGCGAGTCGGGAGAGGGGACCACAGTGCGAGGCCCGTCTCGTGATGGTGGGCCCAGGGATCTGAAGCATGCCTGAGTGAGGTGGCAGGAAGGTGGGGTCGCAGTGCTGATGAGACTGCCTGGGGGGTGCTACTGAGTCCCCGACTGCAGTTGGGCCCAGCTGCACCCTGTGATCTGCGCTCTATGTGTGCACCACACGCTCTACAGTCTGTTGGTGGTAGAGGCCTGTCCTGCTGAAAGCACGCCGACGGGTGGTGCCCTGTCCTGGGTTTGCCCTTTGTTCTGTCCCAGAGGTGAGGGGGAGAGCGCGACATCTGGTGGATTCCACGGGGCTGGACAGCAGCGGGCCCCCGGGCAGCTGTTACGGGGGCCCATGTGAGCATGCACGGACCAGCGGGCTGGCAGTGTCCCAGAACTCCTGTTTGGCGTCTCAGGACTGCCTGTGGTACTGGGGGGAGGGCCCCCGCCTCCATGACCAGCAGTGCCTTGGGACCTCCCTGCCCCACATAGGCTTCGGCGGCTGTCTGCTGGGGCGCAGTGTCCGTAAGTGGTGAAGTGCGAGGATGGGGGGACCCAAGGTGAACTGTGGCCCCTCAGCATCATCCACGCTGCCCCAGACCCTGCTGGGGTTGGGAGTGCTCCCAGGTGGATTGAGGTGGCCCTCATCCTGTGGCTGGGTTGGGGCCTACGCGAGGCCTGAACGTGGACTGCCAGTGAGAGATGGTGAGGGCCCAGCAGGACTCTATGCTGGTGGTGGTCCGGTGCTGTCAAGGGGACAGCAGAGATTCGGCTACATATACTGAATTGTGGGCGGGGGCCCCAGGACTGAGAGACGCAGGATTGGAGATAGGCGGCTGCCCCTGCTTGTGGTTACATTCCCTGCTTGCCTGTCTTTCTTGGCTGGGGTGCTTCCTGTCCCGTCCTCATGGGGAAGGGAAAGCTGCATGGGCTATGTCTATGTCGGTGGCATTCAGTCCACATCTGATCGTAAACTTGGATGCGTCTCTCCCGTCGACAACTGTTTTGGAGAGAATGGCCCAGGCCTCCTCCGGGACCAAAGGCACACGGTCTTCATGGACCAGGTTTGTAGAAAAAAACATCCTCTTGCCTGAATTCCCAATCCGGTGGCGTGGTTGGGAATGCGTCAAGATTTATATGGGAAGTGGAGGCTTGGACCACCAAGCTCTCTAGGGTAGGATGTTGCATGAGGAAGCTAGGGTCCCCGGGGCAGGGTGTTGGCAACAGGAAATAGTCCTGTTCACAGGAGCCCCTGTGGTGGGCTTAGACCAAGTCCCAAGCAGGATGTCAGTAAGAGCTTCATTAAACGGGAGAAGCGGCTCAGAAGGGGATACTCCTGGTTGAAGCACGTCTGTCAAGACGTTCGTCTTGACTGCCACTAAAGGCAAGCCAAGGCATAAGACATCTGTTGCCCTCCTCACCACAGTTGCAAATGACACTCCCTCCTCCATAGCCATGGTAGGGGGAGAAAGCATGCTAGTATCTGGAGAGGTATCCAGTCCACTGGCGTCTGCCAAATCCTCACACCAGTCCATGTTAGGGTCATAAATAAGGCTCCCTTGTTTCCGTTTTTAATGATTTTTACAGATAACAAATGATGGAAAACAATGTACTTTCCTCTCTGTATTTAATTTTAAAGGTGGATTAAAAAAAAGGAACTTGGGTTGGTTTTTGAGTGAATCTAAATGCTTTCAGTCATGACTGCCAAGCCAATAGCTGTGCAAATTGACATGTAAGGGGGCTAAAAAAATAATGAATTTTAGTAAAGAGGCTTATACATCAGTAAATATGCCCAAGACAGATACTAAAAATTGCATGTTTTCATGTAAGTGCATTGATTTATCATCTGTGGATTTTCATATCATTGAAACAAGGCATCCATGTAGGGACATTTATCAGTGAAGTAAATGTTGAAATATACTATTTTCATCTTTATTTTTTCACAAACCGCAAACTAAATATGAATGAATAGAGACGGAAACGCTAAAGAAAATAAGAACCATAAAACCTGGAGCCCTAGTCATAATGCTGGTATTCTTCAGGGTCCAGCAACCCCTCCCATCCTCCCCAAGTCATAGCCCATAAGAATAGGGCTCAGGCTTCAGCCTGGAAGGTATGAATCCAGTCAGCGCCAGAGTTGGTGTCTGATGACGCCCATCCGACTCCGTTTCGGATTTGGGGATCAGAATGCGGCACCAGAAGCGTCAGCATCGGGATCGGCGTTGGGGAAGGTCGACATGGCATGACCGGCACCGGTCCGGACCCATTCCCGAAGGCGCGACAGGGGGAAAAAGCCGCCCAAATATGAGGGGCATAGCCTCATAAAATTCTCTTAATTGGGTGTAGGTCGCTGCGGCTCCAGGGAACTCGGGGAGGTGCGGAGATGGCCCAAGCGCTGGCTGAACCGCGCAGCCAGGCCTCTAATGTCAACGCTCCTTCGTCTTGTCGGCTGATGGACGAGTAGAAGTTGAAGACCTCTTCGGCGACTTCTTCTTGTGGGACTTAACCGAATGACCCAATGACTTCAAGTGCTGCGAGGATTTCCGACCCCATCGCTCCCTTCCTCTCGACCGGGAACTGGATTGCGCTGCGTCGTACGTCAAGCCTCCAGGAGATTGAGGGATCACTCCCTCAAGGTCTTCGGGTTCATGGTGCATCATTTAGAGCAGGCCTTCAGATCTGCGGTCGTGATGAGGCACCAAAGGCATACAAGATGCTGGTCCGTCACCAACATCAAGCAGTGACAGGTATCACAGGGCATGAAGCTGGTCTTCCGGGAAGACCTTCCTGCCACACCAGAAGAAAAAACATCAAAAAGACTCAAAAAACATTGAAAAAAGCTAGTCAGAAATAGCAGATGGTCCCATTCCTCCTTTTACCTTGGGAGGAAGTCTTTTACCTTAATTTATTACATAATGTTTTCTCAATGCAAAATGGTGGAAATTAAGTTGCCTAGTGAGACTTCTTCTGTGCTTTGCAACATGCACTGCTAGTTGCTCTTGTGCTGCTGGGCTATTCTCCTACTATTTCTGATTTCTGCTTGAATTGTCAGAATTTGTCTTTTATCCAAAAGAATTTTTTCCTACTGTATTACCAACTTTGCTTGCTCCTACAACAGAGTTTTTTTTAACCTGGAGCTGGAGCAGACTGATCTGAGCCACATGGTTTCCTGGGAGCTAAGTGAAGATGCACGTAGCTACCTACAGAAGACCCGCCTTGCGACTTGAAAGACTATGATGCCTAGATAGTTCCAGTTCTGTGAAGAGTGTGGATCAAATCCATGATTTATTGGCTTCTATTAACATCTTGACGGTCCAGGTTCAGGCTTTTACAACTGAAAACTCCTTGTTATGTTTCTCTTTGGCCTTGTTACAGCAAGGCATGTTAGATCCTCCTTTGGCTGGAATGGCTACACTCACTCACTTCCAAGTAAATGCAAAGAATTTTTAGATTTTTGTGTTATACATTTTACCTTCCATCCACATATCTATGCATCAGACCAGGCCAATGAAGGATTTAACATGAGTAATTTAACTGGCAATGCCCTTTTCTGAGTAATTCCATTAGTTGTTCGAAGCAGTCCCTTGTTGAATAATTACAATACATTTCTGAATACCTCCAAGGCCATGTTTGATTGACATGAACAATGGCATTCGGTGCAAGATGAATTACTTGAGATCCAGCAAGGTTATATGGACCTTCAAACTTATATTACCAGATTTAAAGCTCTCACCAAAGACACTAAGTGGACTGATTCCACCCGATTTTCAATCTTCAGAAAGGGCTTAAGTAAAGCACTTAGCTCAGACAGCTAGACCACCGACTCTCGGAGAACTAATTTCATCAGTTTTGCAGATCAATAATCATATTAGAGAGAAAACTGGAAATTAAGTTTTTAGGTGGAACAAGTCTATTCTTCCAGTTCAGTCGATCTTCTACGCTGCCTGTCCTTCAGCCATTGGATACTTCAGAAGCTGAACCTATGCAATTAGGTCTGATTAGGCCTCCGGTATCTGAGGAAGAAAAGAGAGGAAGAAGACAATTAGGTCCCTATCTTTACTAAGGCCACGAGTAAACTAGCCGAAACATGACCACAAATAAATCAGACAGCTACTGGTTCTAGTTTTATAATTCTTATGGCCAGTCTATTCATCTTCCAGGCTAACTGACTGTGGGGCTTCAGGAACCTACATGGATCTGAATGGCGCCAAGGAGAATACAGTGCCTTTTTGAAAAAAGGAAGGTCCACTATTAGTCAAGGCTGTAAATGAAACGCCACTTACTTCTAGACGAGCTGGCGAACAAACTCTGCCAACCGTTCTTAAAATCTCACAACATAGTGAGAAGATAACCTTTGACCTAATTGCGTCTCCTCGATACCCACTGATATTAGAAATCAACTGGTTAGCTTTGAATAGTTCTTTTATCAATTAGTCTGCCAAAACCTTTTTCTTGGAATCCACATTTTGTATGTAACATTGTAATGTTAACAGGAAGTATGAGTTCACTGAAAATCAGTAATCATCAAGAAAGGAGAAATGAATAATGGCTCAAGTGTCATCAGTTCCTACCAAATATCATTATTATATCTTTGCAGAGTAAGATGAGAGGAGTTAACCTCCACACAGGAAATGATTGCTCTACAGATTTAGTTTCAAACGTAATTGTTCCCTCCAAGTCGTCTGCAGGTGGTTCTCTAATTATAGTACCAAACAAGAACTTCTGTGAGCTTCGTTGTTGCACAAACTATCATAGATTAAATCTGATCATAGTAAAGGATAGATAACCTCTTCCTTTACATTCTGACATTCTTTACCCTGTCAGAAGACCAAGATATTCACCAAACTTGACCTTCGACAGCATATCATCTTCTGAGAATCAGAAAGGAAGAAGAGTGGAAGACTGCATTCAGAACTCCATTAGGGTATTTTGAATGCCTTTTGGGTTATATAATGCCCTAACAATTTTCCAGGAATTTATGGATTCCATATTTTCTGATCTTCTTCGTTCCATGGTAGTGTATTTAGATGATAGTTTGATTTTCCAAGAGACCCTGAAACACACAAATTTCATGTTATGGAAGTCCTCCAAATACTAAAGGAAAAAAAAACTGTTTGCCTAACCGGAAAAGTGCAAATTTAATCAGAGGTCTGTCGGATACCTGGATTTTTGTATTGTTTGAAGAGTGACTGGCCATGAATGATAAAAAGGTCAACACTCAAAGACGAAACATCAGTCAAGAGAAACCCAGATACTGATTGATTTGGCCAATTATCGGAAATGTATTAAAAATATTTTCAAGATACTAAATCCAACCTCACACCTCTTAAAGAAAGGTAAGGTATTTAAATAGACGGAAGAAGCCTGCTTTGCCTTTCAAGAACTCAAGAAGAGATTAAAGGAAGCTCATGTTTCATCAACACCTGACAACTCCAAGCCATTTTTGGTTGCAACTGATGCTTCTGACCAAGTTCTTGGACACAGTTCTTCTTCAAGATAATAAAAAGAAGGAAGAACATTGAATGGCATATTTTTCTTGTAAGCCTATTCAATCTGCGATAAACTAATCAGTACATGGAAAATAATTATTGGCAACAAAAGGTGCCTTTAAGGAATGGTGTCGTATTTTGCTTAGAGACCCTCATTCTATTACTGTAAGAATGGATCCTAGACATCTGGGAGTTCCTGCATAAGCTAAATATTGCAACAGTGACTAGACTCAATTGGCCTACTGTTTTTTACTTACATTCCTCGATCACATAATGCTGCTGCAGAATGATTATCAAAGATTTAGCTAGAAGTAGGCCAGTCTCTTTTAAGAGAAATGATTCTTCAAACTCAGAAAATGATCAACCATGCTGTCTCAATTGAAGCTTTTTCAGACTCAGTTTGAAGGCAGACTAAGAATTGGGATAGCTATCCTTAAATTTCAAAATTTCCAAGGAACGGATGGCTTGATTTTGTAAGTCAAAAACTACTTGCAAAAGAGCATTTTACAAACACCTCAAGATACCTTGACTGCTGGTCACAAATGTCAAAGGGTGACTGACTGAAGACACAATTCTAATAAAATTCTAGTGGCCTTCAATTCACAAAGATATAATAGATTAGGTCAAATCCTGTGGTACCTATGCAGAAGATAGACAGCACAAAAGCTAAGTCGGGGCAATTACAACCTTTAGAGTTACCTTAACAACCCTGGAATTTTATTTCTATCAAACTTATTATCGATCTGCCCAAATATGAGGGATGCACAGCTGCTTCCAAAATGGCTCATTTTCCTCCTTTAGTCAGGGTTGCAACCACTTCCCAATTGACAAAAGATTTCTTCTCAGACGTAGTACGATTGCATGGACTGCCTAGATTATTGTTTCTGATAGGGGACTTCAATTTGTTTCCAAATTCTGGGCTTAACTGTGCCTTCGGCTAGGAATCCATCAAATCTTGTCATCCAGCCTCCACACACACAACAATTTCCAAACTGAGAGGATAAATAGGACATTGGAAGAATACCTATGTTGCTTTGTACATGCATCACAGACAAATAGGAAGTCTTTATTGGCACCAGCTGAATATGTGTATAATAATGCTAAGCATTCTTCTACCAGATTTAGTACATTTTTGTTAACTATGTATTTCAACCTAGAACTACTAAAGCAAACATTTCTTCATATGCTAATGTTCCTGTGGAGCTTGATTTTCTTCAAGATATTAAGACAGTTAAGAAATTGTTAGCTCAAATTTAAGGAAATCGCAGGATAAGGAGACCAAGTATGCTGACAGGCACATAAGTCAGGTTCCTGGATATAGGGTGGGATATAGGGTGGAAGGTAGAGTAAGGCTGTCCTCTATTCATCTTCTTACCAGAATTTGTGGGTCTAAACTATGACCACCATACTTTGGTCCTTTCGCTATCACACGGTTCTTTTTTTTAAACATATTTATATTGACATTTATGGTTTTAGCACAGTTGTACAAACATAACATGCAGCTATTCACGGTACAGTTCTTATCTATCACTTAGGCAAGTCCACATACATTTCAATCTGGAGGCAAATCATAATATCGCTTATCTCGTGATTGAACTTAGTTACTCCCATCTCCTCCGTGCCTACCAGCCAGCAGCCTGGATTTGCCTACTGTTCCTGTGGCCCCTGCCTATCGATTCTTCCCTGCCCCTTCCCGGTGGGTGGCTCCAGCCGCAGACCAGGGTTCGGTGATGTCCTCATCAATTTTACTCATATTTTATTAAACAAACAGTCAAACCAGAAAAAAGGAAAAAAAGAAGAAGCTACGCGCATAGGGGGCAGTGGAGCATCCGAATCTGGGGATGCGCATATTATTCTCAGCCATTAAGTAGTGTATTCCGTGCAGTATGTGTCTCCCTGGGGTGGGGTCCGCCCACAGGCCCCAATCTCCAACTAGCCGCTTATCTGTCCCACAACTAGGACTGTGTGCTCATGTTCCTCTGAATATTAGTCTGTGCATGTCGCTCCCCTCCGAGGCCTGGACCTCCTGTGTGGTAATGTGCGAGTCACACACTATCACTCCCAGTCCCCTCCCCCATGTCCTGCTCTCACTCAGGATTTTCCCAGGTCGCCAGTGCTTCCTTCCATAAGTCCGCTATCGGTCGTCTCCGAATGCCCCTCGTTTCCTCCCAACTCAAGGCTCTACCCTCCGCTCCCGCCCAACTAATGACATCCCTGTTCCAGCTGGCTACTTGTGGCCCAGAAGAGGATTTCCACGCCAGTACTATCCGTCTTTTGGCTAGGCCTAAGGCCAGGTCTATTAATCGATTCCCCAACTTTCGTTTAGGAGGTTGTGGGAAGAGCCCTAATAAACAGACCTCTATAGTGGGCGCCAGGTCCCTCCCCAGAGCATCTTTGATTATCACACGGTTCTTTACACCAGTGATAGTCTGACTGAAGTTGCCTGCATACTGGCTGGTTCATCTATCTTTTCATGTCTTCCCTGCTCAGGCCACCTGATTCTAAGTATTTTCTAGGAGAGGTGTCTAAAAATCCTCCAGCACTCCTATTATTATTAGAGATGCAGTAGTAATCACACCAGACAAGATAAGTACAATAGTGCCCACCATATGCAAGATTACTAGCGTAATCACCTCTGTGCATCAGGCATGGTTGCCAAGAGTAATGTAAAAAATGCTTTGTCAATGTGGAATGTCTCTACATGGGTAATCATAACAGACATAGCGGCAATGCCCATGACAGCATGTTAATAATATTAGTAATAGTCTCCCCAAAAGCATTTCACTTTTATTACTCAACTATCAGCTTTAAATATATTCTGGAAATGTAGTCTTTTTTTCTCTAAACATCTCCTAATGAATTTTGAAAATACACACATTTTCGTTTTACAAACACACTTTCAATTTCAGAGTACATATATTAATTCGACCAACCAAAAGCTTCTAATTTAGTTCACTGAGCTGCACACAGGAGAGCTACTTACAGGTAGCTACCTATAGCTCATGAGCTACTTGTTGGAGAAGCCTGTTCTAGAATCTCTGTACCTCCCAATGCCTATTTTTGTGGATGGCCTTGAGGAATATAATGGCTAAGTAGATTTGTGATTCTAGAATGATTCATGGCAAACTTATTTATCTGGTTGACTGCAAAGGTTATCAACGTTGTGATAGGTAATGGAAACCAACATCAGCTGCTTACACCAACCTCTTTTAAAAGAAATATCACAGGCTTATTCCACATAAACTGGAGCCCTTGAAGGAGGGGTAAGAGTGTTATACTTGAACTATTAAGCGGGACCTTGCAGCATCAGTGTTCCAAGACCTGCCGCTGCTGCACGGACCGCACATTTTCTGTTGCTGGCTGTGATCCGGCCAACATCTGGAGATCTCTGCATGGTAAAGTATAGGGAAAATGCTTATCTCGAAAATATATATTAAAAATATTTTTATATTAAACATTAATGTAAATTAATTTTTATATATTTTAAAATGTAGAACATACGAAAAATGCTATAGCACTATTAACTTGATTTTGAAATAATTCTTTAATTAATGTAAATTTATTACATTAAAATAATTTTTCTGAAGTTCAAATTAAAAAACACAAATTCACACCTAAAGTAACATTTTAACAAAAAATATTGTTACATGATTGCTTAATTCATAATAATGTCCAACATATTTTATAAATCAATCAATCACGATTTATAAAGAGTGGCTAATCACCCAATAGGGTATCCAGGCACTTGCAGGACCCGGCGACTTATTCAAACAGCCAGGTCTTGAGGGCCATTCAGAATTCCGGAAGTGAGGTGATGGTCCAGAGGTGCGTGGGAAGGCTGTTCCAGGTCTTTGCTGCGATGTGGGAGAAAGAGCGTCCTCCACTTCTGCTTCGGTAGATGCGGGGAGTATGGGCAAGTGAAAGGGAGACACAGCGTAGTCTTCTCGATGGTTGGTGGAAGTTCAGGCAGTGGTTAATGTAGGCAGATCCTTGGTTGTGTAGAGCCTTGTGTGCATGGGTCAGCAGCTTGAATTGACATCTCTTCTGTACGGGGAGCCAGTGGAGTTCCCTGAGGTGGGGTGTGATGTGGGTTTGTCAGGGAAGGTCGAGGATGAGTCTGGCTGCGGCGTTCTGTAAGGCTTGAAGTCTCTGTAGAAGGTGTGTGGCAATACCTACGTAGAGGGCACTGCCTTAGTCCAGTCGGCTGGTGATGAGGGCTTGTGGCATGGTACGTCTTGTGTATAGGGGTAGCCACTTGAAGATCTTCTGTAGCATGCACAGAGTGAGGAAGTAGGCAGAGGGGATGGCGTTGATCTGTGATTTCATGGTGAGCTTGTTGTCAATGATGATTCTGAGGTTTCTGGCATGGTTGGGGGGAGTGGGTGCGGGTTCTAGGTCTGATGGCCACCAGAAGTCGTTCCATGTGTTGCTGCTGTTGCCAAAGATCAGTACTTCCATCTTGTATGTGTTCAGCTGCAGGCAGTTGTTCTTCATCCAGTCGACGACGCTTGTCATGCATCTGTGGAAGTTGGGTCTGGTGGCGGTAGAGTCGTCGGTGACTGAGAGGATAAGATGGGTGTCTGGGTAGGAAATTATATTGAGACTGTGGGATCTGACAATGTTGGCCAGCGGGGTCTCATATGAAGAGCGTGGGGCTTAAGGATGAGCCCTGGGGGACACCACAGGTGATCGCCTTGGGTTCACAGGTGGGAGGTGGATCCTCTGGGTTCTTCCGGTGAGGAGGGAGATGATCCATCTGAGCGCATTCCCTTGGATGCCGATGTGGTGGAGTCTTACTGTCAGTGTGTAGTGGGATACGGTGTCGAAGGCTGCCGAGAGATCGAGGAGGATCAAAGCTGCTGTTTTTCCTTGGTCAAAGAGTGTTCGGTTGTCGTCGGTGGCTGCGATTCGAGCCGTTTCGGTGCTGTGATTGCTGCGGAAGCCGGATTGGGTGGCATCGAGTAGCTGGTTCTGCTCTAGCTGTGTCATGAGTTGATTGTTGATGATCCTTTCCAGTAACTTGGAAATGGGAGCAGGGAGATTGGCCGGTAGTTTTTGAGTTCGTTGGTGTCAGTGGAGGATTTTTTGAGTAGTGGTCTGCCTTTGGCGTGTTTCTAGGCATCGGGAAATGTTGAGGTGGTGATAGAGGTGTTGAGTAGGGAGGTGAGTTCCTGGCTGATCTTTTGGTTTCCGAGGTTGAAGATGTGGTGCAGGCATGGGTCTATGGGAGCTCCCGAGTCCATGGATCTCATGGTGGAGGTGGTGTCATGGATGGAGAGGATGTTCCAGGTGATCAGTGTGTGGTTCATGTTGGTTACGGTGGTGGTGCATCTGTCGAAGAAGTCTGTTGGTATGGGTTGGGGTTTAAAGCTTCTGTATATGGTTGCGCTCTTGTCGTGGAAGAAGTGGGCAAGGTTGTTGCACAGCTCCGGTGAGGGTGTGATGTTGCTTTTGCTGGTAGCCGGAGTTGGAAAGTTCCTTAAAGATATTAAAAAGTTCCTTGGTGTTGTTGACGCTGGTTTCGATGTGTGCTGCAAGGGCTGTCTTCTTTGTTGCCCTAAGCAGACGGTGGTAGAGGTTGAGGGAGGTCTTGAAGGCTGCCCTGTCAGAGGTGTCCTTACTGGTGACCCATCTCCTCTCCAACTGTTTGTTGTCTCGTTTCGCTGTTCTGAGTTCTTTGGTGTAAGCTGGCCTTTTTGGAGGGTTTTCTCTGGATGTTGCTCTTGTTGGGGACGATGCTGTCTGCGCAATTGATGATCCAGGCGTTGAAGTTCTTCACTCCCTGTTCGAGGTTGGTGGCAATAGCAGGGTTGGAGGTGTTGAAGGCGTTCGCCCAGCTGTTCTCTGAGGTTTTGTTCCACCTACGGTGGAAGGTGTTGGTAATCTTGGGGGTGGTGGTGCGGGGGCTGGAGATGCTGAAGTTGACTAAGTGATCAGTACATGTGAATCTGTGACATGGCTGGTTTTCACATGGTTGCTGGAGGTAAAAATTGGGTCCAGCATGTGTCCTGCGGTGTGTGTAGGGTCGTGGACGATCTGGGTCAATCCAAGGCTGCTCATACTGCCGAGGAGGTGTGCAGTGTTTTTGTTACTGGGATCGTCGATGTGGAGATTTAGGTCGCCGAGGAAGATGTACTCCTTGGAGTCTAAGGCTAGGGGCGCAATTAAGTCTGCGATGGTGTTGCAGAAGCAGGAGTGCGGGCATGGGGGTCAGTATTCAAGGGTGCCTCTGATGATTGTCTTGTCATCCGTGTGGAGCTTGAAGTTGATATGTTCCATGGGGGTGGTGGTGTTGTCGGTGGTGGTGGTGGTATACTGAATGGTCTCTTTGTGGATGATGGCTGTTCCTCCTCCCGGCTTATTGGTATGGTGCTGGTGAGTGATTTTATATCGGCCGGGGATCACTGTGGCAATGTCTGCGGCAGATGTAGCCAGGTCTCAGTGTGAAAGTCGATCTCAAGTGCGAGGGTGGCGATGAGGTCCCATAATTCAGTGGATGCTTGCATATTGAGCTTGTGTTGGGAAAGGCGCATGCGAGTTAGTGTTTTTGTTCAGGTGGTGTCTGTGGTTTGTTCCAGGTGGCACTGGACTTAACTGTTTTTTGTTTTTTTGTAGTACCATAAATTTGGATTTTGTGATTAAGCAAAAAGTAGTAAACTTACTCAAAAGTGTAAATTAACCAAAAGGGTAATTTACCTTTGTGAATGAGGCCTCACAAATTTCCAATCCAAGATGGCGGGCATTATCTTCCAGGGCGCATTGTTAACTTCCAGTTGGATTACTATAATAGTGGCTCAGGGAGGATGGTTCAGTGCATCGCAATTTGCATTGCTAGTTACTCGCTCTAAGTGGTTCCTGCGCTGCTGGACTGTTCTCCTACTTCTGTTCCTGTTTCTGATTGGCCTTGCCTTCTGCCTGAATTCCCAAAGGATTTTTTATACAATAGGATTTTCTCCTACTAGGAGATTGGTATTACCAGTTGCTCAATTGCTTACTCCTACTCTACAGTTTATTCAACTTGGAGCCAAAACAAGACTAATCTGAGCCACAGGACGTACCTGGAAACTAAGCAAAGACACACCTAAATTACTTACAGGAGTCCTGCCTTGGAGCAAGAACCTGTACTAGACACCTTTGAGAGACCCAGCTATTCAAGAATTTCATCTGTCACACCCTTTCAACTCTATCAAATGAGGTCAAAAATAATAAACACTGGTAGCTTTTTAATATAGAACCCCAGGAATTAGAAATGCGTGCAAACAAAGATGCAGCATAAGAGACAAAATAGTTCATATGAGACTAGGACTTCAAGACAATCTAAGACACACTGCTTTGTGGAACACAGCAACCATAAATGGTCACTTCGCTCATGTAGGGTTTGAAAACACATAAAGAACACCATAGAGATAGAATTAGGCCTTACAACTTCATGGCAGCAAAGGGTACACACTAACTGTAATAACCACAAAGTAATATAGGATTAAATGCCCATGCTATATTGGAATGACTACACAGAATATCAGGACAACAATCCTTGAGCACAAAAGTATCATCTGATTACATCAAGCCGCTAAGACAGAGGTAGAAACATGTTGACCGACTAATCAGCATAGGGCAGCATAACCCAAGGCTATATACATTGTTTTTACCCTTGTGATAGTGAGGAAATCAAATAAAATAGAGCAGTGTTCCTCATCTACACAATTGTAAAAGTGTTAAACGCCCATTATCATGCACAGAAAAACTGAGACACAAATACATCAATTAAAAAAGAGCTCTTAGAGAGCCTGCGAAGCAACAGCAGTTAGCGGTGAGGCACGCCCCTTGATGAAGCATAACTCCAAGGGTGGGTGAGTGCTGTGTCCTTTTAAAAGAAAAGCCTGATAAACAAGTTACTTACCTTCAATACGACTTATCACGTAGAGACTCTATCTAGCCACAGATTCCGTAACTTAGAATTATCGCCAGGGGTCAGACTGGATCTGGGAATTTTTTTGTACCCCTGCACATCGGTAGGTCGCGTCGATGGGCTCTGCGCGGTGTCGTTGGCATCATCCACTCCGAAAGTGATGTTTGCCGTGTCTATATAGGGGCCACCCTGGCGCGCTGACGTCAGTTACTTTTCGTGACTTTCCCTACCAGAAGCGCTGAGCCACAAAGTACACTGACCACTAGCGTGGAAAACTAGGGCCCTCAAAGGGGGAAACCCTGTCCCTAGAATCTGTTCGCAGAACAGGGAGGAAGGGTGGGTCGGTAAGCAATCAGCAGCTAGATAGAGTCTATACGACATCAGGCGTTACCGAGGCTAAGTAACTTGTTCATCTGATAAAGACTTCGAGCCGCAGATTCCTTACCTTAGAATAGATACCCAAGCAATACCTCCCTGAAGGTGGGTCTGCGGACCAATTTAACACAAGGACGTCTTGCAAGACGCAACGGGCAAAGTGCCAATCCCTAAGGGTCTGACTGTCCAGGCAGTAGACTTTGGTAAACCTGTGCAAGGAAGCCCACGGTGCTGCCTAGCAGATTTCCTGGACTGGAACTCAGCATGCTAACGCAGTGGTCGCAGCTTTAGGTCTGGTGGAATGAGCAAGCAAACCCTCAGAGGGTTGCTTCTTAGCCAATGCATAGCAGATTTTAATTCAGAGCAAATTCCTTGTGGAGATGGTCGACTTCTGCACAGCCTTACCCTTCTTCATTCTGACACCTCAAGAAGAGTTGGTTGTTCACCCGAAACTCGCATGCGGTCAAGGTAGAGCGACAACGGTGGAATCGCAGAGCGTAAAAAGTAGGCAGAGTGATGGTTTGGTCTATGTGAAATGGAGTGAATACATTCGGAAGAAAGGAAGCTCTCGTACAAAGCACCAGTTTGTCTATGTAGATATTAAGATAAGGAGGATTGGATGACAAGGCCTGAAGATCACTGACGCTTCGGGCACAGGTTATTACCACAAGAAAGGCCGCCTTGATGGTAAGGAGCCTGAGTGGACAATTGTGCAGAGGCTCAAAGGGAGGGCACATAAGGAAAGTGAGGACTAGATTAAGTAGTTGGAGGAAACATATGTTGCAAACCTTTCAAAAACCTATGTACAATAGGGGATTGGAAAAGGAAAGGTTGGTCAGGCAACTGAAGAAAAGCAGAGATTGCAGAAAGGAATCCCTTAATGCCCATATCAGAGCCCTGCTGGGCAAGCGAAAGAATGACCAGGAGAACTTGAGAAAAGGGGAAGAAAGGGGATCAATGCTTCTTTCTGTACACCATGCTACAAATTTTGGCGAACAGCAGGTGCAAACAGTCTTGGTAGAGGGATGTTTGGCTGCCAGAATAACGTTACAGTCTTCGGGCGAAAGGTCAAAAGCTGTCAACTGTTGCCGCTCAATTTCCACGCAAGAAGGCAGAACGTTAACCAGTTCACATGGAGAACCCTCCCCTGCTGCTGCAACTTAAGATCCTCCCGAAGGGGGAGCATCATTTGAGAACCAATGCCCATGCTCAACAGCGTAGGATACCAGACTATCCGTGCCAAGTACGGAGCCACAAGAATGACTTGGGCCCGGTTGTTCCTGATCTTCTTGAGAACTCTGGACAGGAGTGGTATGAGAGAAAAAGCATACAAGAGGCCTGAGCCTTACTTGAGATGAAAAGTGTCTCAGAGTGAGAGCGGCCTTGGAAACTCCAGCACACAGAACTGCTGACATTGCGCGTACTCGTCGGTGGCGAACAGATCTAACCAAGGCTCTCCCTACTGCTGAAAGAGACCTTACACCACCTCTGGATGGAGATGTCATTTGTGATCCGCAAGGCATCTTCGACTGAGTTCGGCCGCTCTGGCATTCAGAGAACCCGCCAGATGCTGAACCAGCAGGGATATGCCGTGCTGTTCCAGCCATGTCCAGAGATGCAGGGCCTCTTGACAAAGGGTCCACGGCCCCCGCCCTGTTTGTCACAGTTCCAAATGGCGGTGGTGTTGTCCATGAACACTTGCACTAGCCTTCCCTGGTTTGAGGGCAGAAAGGCTTTCAATCCAATCGGATCGCTCAGAGCTCCAACAGGTTGATGTGGAGTCTGGAATCCGCTAGAGACCAGAGTCCTCTGATCTCCACCTCTCCCAGATGGCCACCAGGAGTGAAGCTACTACTGTGAGATCTTGTTGGGGAAGGGAGAGGGGTCCAATTGCGGTTCGTAAGCCACCACTGCAGGTTTTTTGCAGTTCCCTCCGAGATCAGGACCATGTCGGAGAGATTCCCCTGATGCTGCGCCCACTGGAACTTCAGGTCCCACTGCAGACCCCGTGTATGCCAACAGGCATGTGTCACATGTCAGTCTCACCAAAATCCAGGACAAAGTCAGAAACATCTGTTCAAATGGTTGAGTAACAGAGCTTATTAGAGAAATAGGTCTGGAAGGAAAGTTTAGAGGAGTAAGGTGTTCTTGAACAGGGCAAACACAATAAGATAACGGACAGAGTGCTGAAACTTTTCTAACACTCACCCCCAGTCACAGATCTGGGTTGAATCCATCATCATTCTTCTGCTCACTAAGCCACCCCATTTTGGACCCAGCCATATGCAAATCAGTCTTGACCCTGTTCCTCATAAATACAGTCCAGCCCGAACTGCCAGGCCATGTCCTCCCTGGACCGGAAATAGGCATCCTGGGACCGGTTTCAGGACATCACCAATGGCAAAGTGAGCAAGGGACCCACATCTGGGCATACCCTGGCCACTTAGGGCCAACATAACAAACACAATAAGATAACGGAAGGAGTGTGTCACAGATCTGGGTTGAATCCATCATCATTCTTCTGCTCACTGAGCCACCCCAGTTTGGATCCAGCCATATGCAAATCAGTCTTGACGCTGTTCCTCATGAGAACAGTCCAGCCCAAACTGCCAGGCCAGGTCCTCTCTGGACCGGGATCTTGCCGTCGATGGGTGCAGTGTCGGGGCTGGAATCAAATTTGAAGGTGGATTTAACTGTACCTTAGGTATTGTCATAGAGGTCGGCTGTGCGGTCATCAAACTCTTCAAGGGCGAGCAAGTCGGTGCCGACCCCTACTTCGACATTGACCAGTGTTCTTGAGGTAATGGGGTGTGTCCAGAGTGACAGTAATGATGTTTTGTATAATTCCTCTCTCAAGATCTTCCTCTACGGGATTCTTTAGTGCAAGAGGTTCTGATTTAGAAGAAGGAGCCCCTTCTCTGCTCTTTTTTTTTTTCATTTTCTTTTCTCTGTTCTTCGTGACGCATCTTCTCCAGTTTTCTCAGGCGAGTGCCCTCGGTCTTTTAGGTCTCTGACATTTTCTGAAAAAACTCACACTCTTAACTGAGCACGAGGCAAAAAGACAAACAACACACACAGAATGTGGGTTTGATGAAGCCTTTTTTCACCCACTTGAAAGGCATTTCACGAAAAGTGAAGGAATTTAAAGAAAATAATCACCACTTTTGATGAAACATTGGGTGAAGAATTAGAATGGCCTCAAACATGCTGAATGAAGCAAAAAAAGCCTAACATTTGTTGCAAAAAACTAGGTTAAGTAACCCAGAGAGTGTTCAGAGATCCTCTCAGCACCTCCTATGAGTCACATAGGTTGGACAAAAGAAGATAATGTGCTCAATCGTTTCTTTTTGGTCCCCACAGGATGAGCACTGCGACTCACTGACCTGTGACATGCACTCTCATTTGGCAGTGAATGACTGGAGAGGCAAGGTTCCATACCGGAATTGCAAGTACAGTCGCCTAGCTAGAGGAAGTTCTATTTCATCCAGAAAGTCCTCCTGCTTGAAGGAGTCCTTAACTGTAAGAAAGGCATTTGTTAAAGATCCATGGCTCGACTATGTGTAGGCGATTAGCTCTATGTTGCCAATATGTAGACTTGATAAGTGATTTGGAAATGATCCCCGCCTGGTCCGGGGCACTCCATAGACCACAAAGACCAATCTCTGACAATGTACACTTCACATGCTTTAGCCATTGTATTCTAAAAGAGCCCACATGTGACACAATTTCCTCTAACTCTTGTCGATAGGCTGATAACTCCGGGGTAGCCCAGATCCTCTTCCAGTAAAGTAAGGGACGCAATGCAAGTCTGTTGTAGAGGTCTCTAACCCCAAAGTGGAAGCAGAGGAGTGCTTACATTTACACCCACCAACTGGCACATGAAGCGAATTTTCACTAATAGGGTTGTGCCCAGATGGCCCCATAGCTCAGCCATAGGCAGCTGTCCCCACGCCCTTAAGTTTATAGATCTGTATCACTGGCAGGGTGGGTCGATACTGTGAGCTGCGCGTCATCTTTAAAAATACCACCCACTCTAGGGAAGGGTGAGGAAGAGGAATCGAGACTCAAACTGCAGGTGAAGCACAAGGAGTTGAGGGACTTACTGGAGGACAGTGCCAAAACATTGGCACGAGCCACGCAGCATAGACTGTATGACGCAGGAGAGAAGGCAAACAACTACTGGCATGGCTAGATAAAAAAAAGAAAGGAGGGAAACTGGGTCCCTGGGATCATTTATGAGGTAGGCCAGAAACATGGGACGGGTAAAGAAATTGCTGAAGCCTTCGCCAAGTACTATGAGTCCATTTACTCTTCCCCCATGGCACATACGGAGGAGGCATGTACAGAATTCCTCAAAGACATATGGATGCGACATTGTCCGAGACAGATGGGAAATGTTAGAAGGTGACCTAACAGTGGAGGAACTAAAAAATGCAACACGTGCTTTGCAATTAGGGAAGGTGGTGGGTCCGAATGGCCTGCAGGTGGAACTCTTCAAGCTAGTGCTGGATAAGTCAGCTGACCACCTACTCGCAATGCTAACAGAGGCCAAAGCGGAGGAGGCCCTCCTGTCCGACCAGAGGGTAGCAGTGGTGGTAGTGATCCCCAAGTAGGGCAAACCCCCTGATAGATGCGGGTCCTACAGGCCCATATCTTTGATAAACTACGAAGCCAAAGTCTTAGCAAAGGCACTGGCTATGCGGTTGGTGGCCGTCATCACGTCACTAGTGCATCCCGATCAATACGGATTTTTGCCTCACAGAAGCACAAGACTCAACCTACGCAGGCTGTTTGGAGTCCTGCACACAACAGCAGCCGGAGGATCAACTCCAGCCCCCTTCTATCCTTAGATGCCAGAATGGCGTTCGATAGTGTGGAGTGGAATTACTTATTCGCAGTTTTGGCACATCTGGGCTTTGGGCCCAGCTTTGTGGGGTGGGTAAAACTCCTGTACAAACAGCCCCTGGCGAGGGTGAGAGTTAACTCCACAATATCGCGTGCCTTCACGCTACAAAAGGGAACCAGGCAGGGCAGCCCGCTATCCCCATTACTCTTCGCCTTGGTGTTGGAGCCCCTGGCGGCATGGGTGAGGCGGGACCCCCTAATTTGGGGGATACCTACGGGGGCCTAGCGGGAGGAGCGCATTTCCCTATATGCTGATGATATCCTGCTTTACTTTGAAAGACCAAAGCAGTCAGCTAACAGGATTCTTAACATTTTTCGCATATATGGGGAATATTCAGGGTACTGCATCAACTGGGACAAATCTGTGTTGTTCCCACTGGCGTGAGGCGCCCCGGTACTGACAAGGGAGTGTGTAATACCCCTGGAGCTGGACGGCTTCAAATATTTGGGGATCAGCATCACCAGGGACCCACAGGCGTCCTACTCCAGAAACGCCGGGAAACAGCTGGCCCGGTTTGTATCATCTGCCACACAATGGAAAACACTTCCCTTGACACTGATGGGTCGTGCAGCCCTATTCAAAATGATGTCCCTTCCCAGATTAATTTACGCCATGCAAAACACCCCCCACGAGTTACCGGACACATTTTCCCGCAGAATAGAAACCGAAGTGAGAGATCTGATCTAGGGCAGGGGAATTCCGCGGATAGCCCTTAAAAAGTTGCAGAG
Organism: Calotriton arnoldi; assembly: GCA_963921515.1. Classification (NCBI taxonomy): domain Eukaryota; kingdom Metazoa; phylum Chordata; class Amphibia; order Caudata; family Salamandridae; genus Calotriton; species Calotriton arnoldi. The sequence goes on along the minus strand of CAWUFW010005198.1, from coordinate 1,185,853 downwards.
GGGAGTCTACGAGGGGGGCTTGACTGTCCCTGATGCTAAAGCATACTATTGGGCCACGCAGCTGGTGTGTGTTAATGACTGGGTCTTCGGCGACAGGGAGGAACCAGCCTACAGGGTAGACAGAGAGGCCATGGAGCCAAGAGGATACCCATCTGTCCTATATGATAAAGATAGGGTCAAAAATCTCCCAACGCACACGCAAATAGTAGTAAGAGCATGGCATGCCGCCACCAAGCACATGGGCTGGGGGGGGGAGAAGGGGGGGAACTAACAGGAATGATGCCTTTGCGGGACAGCAAACAATTGCAAAGGGTGGGCGCACTGCACGGCCTAAACAAGTGGGAATTGCTGGGGTTAGAGAAACTGGGGGACATTTGGCGAGGCCAGACCTACATCACGTTCGCAACCCTGCAGCAGGAGTATGAACTAGAACCGGGAGAATGGCTGAGATACCTCCAATTGGGCCATACCCTCAAAGGCTACATTCGGGAGTGAACCTCCCTTCCGGATGCGTCCCCCCTAGAGGATAGGTTACTGACAGAACCGTTACGCTCCAAAGCCATTTCAACGATATATAAAACGATAGTTAATAATTCGCCGGATCCTTTAAAGGGCCTAAGAGCCCAATGGGAACAAGACCTGGGCCCACTAGAGGAAGAGGAAGGGGTGGAGGCAATGCAAGGTCCGAGGGAGGTAGCAATTCGGGCTAGATTTCGGTTGATTCAGCTAAAGATCCTGCACAGGATTTATTACCCCAGAACTACACTGCACAGGATGGGACACAGCGAAACTGGGCAGTGCCACAGGCGATGCGGGCGAGAGGGGACTTTCTTCCACCTGATTTGGGAATGCCCAAAGATACAGGCCTATTGGAATGACATTTGGAAAAGAATGGCAGAGGTGGCGGGGATGCAAGTTCCGATAGACCCAAAGTGGTTTCTCCTGCTGATCTCGAATGAGCACTCCTGGCGTAAATACTTGGCACATTGGCTCAAAGTAGCAGCGTTGGTTGCCAAACACATCATCGCCAAGCACTGGGGAGCGGTTGCCCCTCCAGGAGTAACAGACTGGGCCTCTGACCTGGACTGGTGCCAACAGGCGGAACACACAATCTATTTGAGTAGAGGGTGCCCGAAGAAATGGGAGAAAATCTGGACGAACTGGACAGCATATTATAGAGGCATGTAGGGAGTAGGCAAATCAAGGGGGGGAGGGCCACTGAATAACAGTTACTGTAGACTACTGAAATGAATGGTGTATGCTGTACACGTAGCCTGTAAATTTGACTAAGAATATGTGATTGAAATATTGATTACTGAGCATGTTCAATAAAAAGAGTTTAAAAAACAAAACAAAATACCACCCACTCAGTGGCGGCTGCTAATATTGTTTAGTGGTGAGCGGTGGGGGGCGACGGGGGAATACAACCAAAAACTAAACCCAAACTAGAAATAATTAAAATCATACTTACATGCCGCTCCGACGACCGCCGCCTTCCGTTCTCCCTTCCGATCCTGGACTCCGACTGCGCAGGCTCCTAGGTGCAAAGTCCCAGCGCTTCTCTCATGCTGGGAATGGCATTGGTCTGAGCGGCTTTGTTTGCCGCTCAGACAGTGCATTGAAGCCTAGGGTGTTTTTCCAACCTGGCTGTACAACACAGCCGGGTTGGATAAACTTAAGTGCGCAAGAGTGTTTGGCCAACCTAGGACGGCCGGCCAAACCACTCCACCTACCATGCATCTCCAACAGGATTGCCTGGCCTCGCCCCACTCCGCTGAAGACTTGCGTCGTCAGATGTTAGGCAAAAATAAAATGCTAATAAAATGCTTTTATTATCATTTTATTTTTTCTCTTTTAGCAGGGGGGCGTGCTCCTCCGCCTTTACGAAGGAGCAGTCCCTGCACCCACTACTTGCTCAGTTTTTAATCATTGTTGCATTATGTGAGCTTGCCACCCCAGGTGTTGGGTCAGAGTGAAGCCAAGATACACAAATGTACGCATGCGTTACAGTGGGATCCTGGTCGAGAACCCAGGATTCACCCAGTGAGATGAGTCCTGGTTGAGAACCCAGGATTCAGGACCATGTACTTTGTTTTGCTCACATTGATCTCCAGACCCCTCATTTGGCAGAAACAATCAAACTGGTCCAACAGCTTCTGGAGTCCCATGGGGGTTTTGGAGACTAGTAAGATGTCATCAGCAAACATGAGGGCAGGAATCCTCATGTTTGATAATCTGGGCGCATCGTTATCACACTGATCCAGGAATTTGACAAGGCCATTGATGTACAGTGTAAACAGCGTGGGGCCCAACACACACCCCTGTCTGACTCCTCTAGTTACGGTGAAGGGATCAGTTAGCTCACCTGCGCTTCCGGGTCTAACCTGCGCATAGTTGTTATAATGCAGCCTAACTATGATGTCTAACAAATCTCTTGGGAAACCCATCTTGGAGAGGACCTGCCAAAGTGTTGATCTTGGTACCAAGTCAAAGGCAGAGTACAAGTCTACGAACACAACGTAATGTTGCATCCCTCCCATTGTAACTGTCTTCCAGTACAACATTTGTAAACAGAACACTTGATCAATTGTACGTGTGGACTCTCTGAAGCCCGCCTGGAGGGGTGTCCAAATCTCGTTGTCAGCTAGCCAATTCTGTAATCTACCCAGGATCAACTTGCTAAAGAATTTTTGCGTACTATGTATAAGACTTATTGGTCGATAGTTCGCAGGCAAGTCGCGTCTGCCCTTTTTAAAAATGGGGATTATTGCGGCTTCCGCCCAAGTCTCTGGCATTGGCGCCCCCTTCAGAATCGCTGAAAACAACGCTGCAAAGTAAGCACTCCAAAGAGTTTTCTCACTTAGGAATAAGTCACCAGGGATTTTGTCTGGCCCTGGGGCTTTATTGGGGACTATTCCCGATTGCCAAGATTATTTCTTCCACTGAAATATCCTTGGATGCCTCTTCTTGTGAATAGGTGATGGACCCTGGGGGACAATCTTGGCACTCTTAATCATCGCACCTTGGTGATTTGTGGCTGGCAGATTTCCTCAATACCCAACTGTCTCCACGTGTTATCTTGCTGATCTCCCTTCTGCGTGTACAAACTGGATAAGTGTGCCACCCAATCTCCTGTTGCAATGTTATTTTCAATGGTGCTGCACCCATCTCTGCTACCTGTTGCTACCAGGTTCCAGAAGGAGCGGTGGTCATCCTGTTTGGCAGCTTCTAGGAGGGACTCCCATATTTCCTTCTTCCATTCCTTTTTGGCCCTTGAAGGAGCTCATTTATAACACCGTCTGGTGGCCTCAATCAAAAGTCTGTTGCTCTGTCTGATCGTAAGGATCAGAGCAGACTTAGTTTCCCAACACAGTTTATTGAACCAGGATTTGGGGCGCTTCCTTTCCTCTAAGCGCCCTGTTTCAATTAGAAAAAAACTACTCAGATTTGCGTACAACCAGCTGTGGGTTTCAATTATTGCCCCCACATGACTCAGGGGCACTCTCCTCACAAATCAGTGGTAACATGCCCTCCATGACTGTGGCAACCATCATATAGACCTCACTAATAGACTCCTGAGAATGTTTTAATGTACTCCATTTGACTCTACGGCTATTGCTAGTGACTCTCAGCCTTCTATCAAAGGGCTCCCCTGGGGTGTTATGTTGTATACTAATGGGCAAAGTTAGCAAAAGTGTCAGGCAATTGTGGTCACTGTCTGATCGTGGTATGACTACCATATCCACCAATAGTGGCCAAAGCTTGACGTCTAACATTAAATAATCAATTAGGCTTGTCTGAGTCACTATATTAAACATTGTCGTGTAGTTCCTATATACCCTATACAGGATCTGCGCGTTTTGGATAACAAACTGTGGGATTGGTGGCGGACTGATTCCGTGCACCCCCACCGGATACATTAGCCTGTCTGTATCAGCTAGCTCACAGTGCCACTAGAGTCTCCTCTTATCGGGGAGAGAATAGTTCTTGGCAACCTCAGAACATGACAACCCTGATCCCCCAGGATCGTGGAAACAATATGCTACCTTTCGCTCAGTCCTCGTGCTCACTTAGTTTGTCTCAGAGAAATACACAGAATAAACAGGCTGGGCGTTTCAATAAGTATTTATTGAACAGTTGTTATTCTAGTGTAGAATAGATGAGCTGCAACAACCATTAGACAGTAGCAGAGATATATGATTAGCAATACTACAAAAGTAAAGGGATGGTATAGTTCTACCATCTTGCAGAAATCATGAATATATACAAGTACATAAAACACATGATAAAAAGTGCAACCTAAAAGTGCGTACTCCTACGATGTCTCCCTAACTAGATGTACCTAAATGTACCTAGCATCTATGTAGGCGTTATGCCAAGAATCCCTCTAGGATCTAGTCAACCCCCATTACCTGAGATTTAGAGACTATGGGACCCCGTCATGGTCTCGAGTTGGACACCCCCGCGAGGGATGTTAGACCACTGCGAGCTGGAGTGTCTGCATGCAGGAACCTCAGCGTCTCTGGTCAGTGTGTCAGACGGGAAGTCTCGGTCTCCTCTGTCTTTCTAAGCAAGACATGATGTATATACCCATAGGTCTCCCCAGGGGTCCTACCTTGCTGTGTTACTGTGTTGGCCTAAAGGACGACGTTGGGCCTGAACTTTATACAGAGATATTATACAGGCGATGGTAATCCTACTGTTAGTCCTGCTGTGCTTCCAAGAAGCCTCATGCATAATGTATGAGAATCGAACCAGGGAAAAACCAGCGTTCTGAATGCAGTGTCATATCTGGGTAAAAGGTCAGTGCCTAAGAACCGTTATGTATGTAATGTAGGGAAGAATATAGGTGAAAGGTTGCAATGTAACCTGCGCCTATATAGGGTACCTAAATGGAATATAACAACATGTGGTTGGCTGTATTATCAGAGACTGACCTGCCGTTACAAGCTTGAAGCCCCTGGTTTAGTGTGAGTGCATTGATTTGGACTGCTAAGGGTGACCATTTCTTGATGGGGGAATTTCTATTTACGGTATGAACCAAATAACGTCCTCATGTGCTGTCAGGGCAAGACTTTCTACACTTAATGGTTCGAATTGACAGTTAAAATGGCTCCCTGCTATTTTTATTCCTGAAGCAGGGAGTAAGGCTAAATGTTCATTCAGACAATCTACAACAATAGATTCCCTCTTATTCCTGACGGGTCGGGGAGATATATCTAAATCTCCCCGAACCGTCAGGAATAAGAGGGAATCTATTGTTGTAGATTGTCTGAATGAGCATATATATATTACCTCCAGTAAGTCCCACACAGTGGGATTGCTAAGAGGTCTTCGGAGGCCACTCCCCCCTTTCTCCACCACTCTGCAAATGCGCTTCCTGGCGCACTACTGGTTGGGGATAAGTCCACTTTACTCCTGAGGGGCCTTGGGGGCCAAGAAGCCCTCCTGGTAGCTCCTGTAAGTCCTACACAGCAGAATTCCTGAACGTTGGTTGGAGGCCAAGCCCCCTTTCTCCGCCACTCTGCAAACGCGACTTCTAGTTAAAAAACCTTAGAAATTCATTGAAAAACCACAGGTTTCAGGGACATTATAGTTAGTCTTACATTTCACTCGTACAAAACCAGAGAAATTCAGCGTTATAGTTAGCTGAGGCAACTGTAACTCGTGCCCCCGCAATGCACTGCTTATGACCTCATACATTACATCATTCATGACATGGTCAGTGACATCACTGATGACATCTGAAATGACATCACTGATGACATCAGTGATGACATCATCCACAGCATCTCTGACGCACCCACTCACACCACTGTAGAATCTTTTATACACCCACAAACGCTCCCACACAATCATTCACAACCCTGTTCACAGAGCCATATCAGTACTTACACACCCACTCACTGATTCATCGATCTATACACACATCCACTCGCTCACGCATATGCCACTCATAGACCCACTCACTCACTAATACAGCCATTGACATATCCACTCATGTAGGCTTACAGGTGCTGACACACTGAGTGAGTCACCCATAGAACTACTCACACACCTAGACACTCACCCATACAGTCAATCATACAGCCACTTACTCACCTAAACAGTTACACATACACCCACTTACTTACTCATACAAATAGGAACATATACTCACTCAGTTATACAGTCACTGACAAAAGCATGCACTCATCCATATAGCCACACTCACATTCACTCACTCACGCATCCAGTCACTCATATACCCCGTCACTCACGTATACTGCCGTTCACATACTCCGTTACTCACCTATACTGACACATGCACTCAATCACCGACACAGCCATACAGACACTCACTCACAACTTTTCACACACGCAACAGTACCCCATACAGTCACTGACTCACTCACACACTGATCCATACAGGCAGTCACACACCTCTTCACCCAGACAACCATAGACGTAGTCAGTCAACCAATCAATCACCCATATAGCCATTCACGTACCCACTAACACACTCATACACCCACTTAGACATTAACTGACAGACAGATACACACGTTCACACAACCAGTCACTCACCCATACATTCACTGAGACACCTAATCACTCACTTATACAGCAAGTCATGCACCCACTGAGTCATCCATACAGTCACTCATAAACCCACTGATTCACCAATACACCTTGGTATATATATTTAACACTCATCAACTTTTAAAAAACACAATCAATGGATGATGTCATCACTGATGTCATCAGTGATGTCATCAGTGATGTCACTGACCATGTCATGAGTGATGTAATATACGAGGTCATAAGCAGTGCATTGCGGGGGCACTAGTTATAGTTACCTCAGCTAACTATAACGGCTGAATTGTTCTGGTTTTGTACAAGTGAAATGTCAGACTAAATATAACGTCCAAAAAATCAATAGGGGAATGGATCACTTGTAACCACTTTACCAGGGTTCATTAGTTCGTGGTTCCGTCTTAAAAAACCTTCATATGCGTACGTAACTGGATTTGAGAAAAAGGCGGTATATCTTGGTTCTCCGCCTATACGTAACGTAACAACATAGTCATGGGGTTTTATTAGGTATGTTGACCTCCACCCGGAGGTTTAACCACGGGTATTCGCAGTAGTGTCCAGAAACAGAAACGTTAAAAATGGTTGTGATAAGGTGATGTTAAAATTCTTCAAACATCCTCACTAACGCGAAAAAAATTTTTATTAGCAAGCGGGAGTTAAAGAAATTAAAATGGTGAGCGTGTGTTTTTTAGACCATGTTAGTATGTCTAAACACACTGAAAAAGTGTCCTTTTATTCGGTCGACATGTTTCTGCCCCGTATGCCCAGCCAAGTCTATGGGGCTTTCTTCAGGACCAGAAAGAGTTTATCAGTGCAACTACCATTTGTATTGCACTTCTCAGCGGGGTAATATTAGTCCGCTGTAGACAATCAGGTCAATAGTACCTTAAAGACACTTGTTATAGCGTCTTCAGGGCTTGGCAAGTTTATCCTTGCTTGCTGCAGCATGGACTGTCCGCTGCTTGTGCTTGCTCTGCCCACGGTGGTAACTATAACGTCCCTCTAACCTTTGGTTTTTTCCGTGAATATCGAAGGTTTTTTTAAATGCTAATTTCTAACTATAACGTCCCTGAAACCTGTGTTTTTTTTGAGTGAATGAATATATATATATATATATATATAAATTTTTTTCTCCAAGTGAGCAGCCAGGCTAAGGCATTCAGGGGAGTTCACTATAACCTCCTCCAACAGGCCTGAAATGGTGGTTTTCACCCACAGCATTAGGCTCCCTGAAGGCCTGCTCACCCCTATGGATGTGGCTGCCTTCTAAATATTCACATGTCCTGTTCGGTAGAGGGGCTGCAGAGACCAAGGCTCTTGGAAAAGACAAACATCATATTGGTCAAAAAAATCACACCACTCTGGAATGACTAATTTAGATGCCAGTCCAGCTACATTCCAGGATATGAGCCTTATTGGTGGAGTAACCTCTTTGGAGACAGCCTTGGCTAAAACAACAAGCGATGAAGATAAGGGAGCGGGGGGGGCACAATAAGTTCTAAAGTCCCTAGTGTGGCTGGATAAGTAACTTTGGTTAGTTTGGATCACCCGTGTAGAAAGGGCACCATCATTTCCTTTATGGGCATCAGGGCATACTCTTACTTCTGTAACATCTTCTGGGCATCTAGCCATATCTTGAACAGCATTAGAAGAAAGTCAATCTTTATTGTCCAAACAGTGTAAATCTGTTACTAGTTGGGACAACATAATCTCCTGCAGTGTTGGGTTGTCAGCTCACTAACCTTCCTCTAACCAACTGACTAGGTGGAATCGGTCTGTAAAAGAACATAGGTGGAACAATACTGATTGAAGCCTCTCAGAGTTTACATCCAGCTTTAATCAACCAGTGTGCTAAGCCTGGATATCTGCAGTTTATTATCAGACAGTCCCCTTCAATGGTTTTCGAGGTGTGACCGATCCACCCAACTCTCCTTACTAATAGGTTATCATCCTACTCTGTAATGCCAAATTTTGTATTCCACGTTAGCCAGTGGCACACTCTGTTTTTCAGTTCCCAGTGTGTCTCCTCTTTATCCTGGGGCAGTGATGGTACCCTGGCCAAACTGCCACGTAAGGGCAACAATCTGGGGGTAGATGAAGTTTAAGCAGAGGCCGACACTGATGGAAGTGTGTCATCCGGTCCTGTGGAAACCACCTGCCACCTCAATTAGCCTCTTCTCGGACCGGTTTCTCCCTACCATTAGGGGCAGATGGGCACTCGGGCAGTATGGCTGTATTTGGATTTACAGGTGGAACAACAGGCAACTGGGATGGCTGGGCAATCTTATCTGCTTGATTAGTGGAGGTATTGGTGGTTGTATTTTCACTGTTCCCAGCATTAGGCACTTGCCCAAAAGGCTGCTCACGAGCTGGGAGTGCCGACAGAGGCTCGATTTTGGATGACAGGTCACTCAATGCCCGTTCCATGGCATGCAGCCTATCCAGTAGAGGGGCAATGGCAGAACTTACCACAGATTTTACTTGAACGAGGATACTGTCCCAGCCCAGTATTGTTTCTCCTTCCTTCCCGCTATCAATAGGTGCTGGTGCTGACTCAACCTGCATGGAGCTTGGACCTGTTAGTTTGCTGGCGCGAGTAAATGGATGGGCAGTGGTCCTTGGCTGTTTGGAGTAACTGGTTATTGGGCCATGTCTTGCTTTCCTCTTTCTTCTGACCCGTACCTCACTAGGTGATTTTGTTACGTTGTCCAGGGTTGGAGACCCTTCCACCATCACTGGTTCGCCTGTGTTAATGACCTCATGCCCCTCCAAGTGCAGCGCCCTTTCCTTGACCAGCGGGGATACAGACGTAGATGGAAATAGACAGTCTGTGCAATCCCCTGCGGGGGGCACCACCAGTAACTTCTCCCCACTCAGCAGGGGAAGACCCCCTAGACCAAGGGATAATTGCCTCTCCGCCAAATCGATCTCCCTGGCCACAACACTCACTGCCCATGCCAGAAAAGAGTCCAGGGTGGTGCCACTTTGTGGTTTATTAGTGGTACAATCCCTTCCACTGGCCTCTTTTTTCTTACCCATGTCTCGGGCCAGATGGCGTGCAGACTTCACTGGAGCGAGCAGGCTTCCCTGTTTCAAGTGTCGTCAACACGCCGCGCCCTAACAGTTCAATGTGTAGGAGGAACCACCGGCTTACTGCAAGATGTTTTTTTTTTTTTTTGCACTTACTCAGGGAGACCAGAGCGCTGCCCGTACAGCAACTAGCCTTAAACAAAGCTACATTGAGGAGGTAGTCCTTTCACAGTCTGCTTAAGTGGAATCTAGCAAAGGGTCGAGGGGCTTTTCAATAACAACAATGGCCAAGCCAACAGTAAATACAGCAAGAGGTCATTATATCATTTCTGCACTTGTGCAGCGAGTTTGCTTTTATCAGCGAGCATCAAGGTAAGATATACGTGTATCCTCTCTTCTCAATGTGAAGGCCTGCTGCTAAGCAGTTTGTATACACACTGGGTGCTGATTTTATTCTGAATACCAGCACTCTGACTTGATAATGTGTTTTGTCTACCACAAATCGTAAGAATTGTTTGTGATTTATTGGGATGTGTAGATATGCATCTTTTAGATCTAATGTCACCTATAGTCTCCTTGTTATAGTTGCGGAATGGCATCCTGTAGAGTGGTCATTTTGAATTTCTGTGTTTTTATGAACTTGTTTAAGAAACGGAGGTCCAGAATAGGACGTAGAGATCCATCTTCCTTTGGAATCAGGGAATATGTTGAGTAGTTTCCCTGGTGTATCTACTTTTTGGGCACCTTTTCTATTGGCTTCTTTTGTAGCAATTCTTTTACTTCTTGCAGCAGTCGGGTTTGTTCGTGAGTTGTGTGGGCTATGCTCCTTGGTCCCTGTGCTGGTGGATGTTGGACCAATTCTATGCAGTAACCGTGTTTGAAAATTCTGAGTAGTCATTTGTCTGGAAGAAGTACCCTATTCTCCTCCCTACAGTTGTTATGTTTAGAAGGCAATGCTTGTCTTTTGAGTCACTTACTAGATAATGCAGCCGCTCCTCTTTGTAGCTGCAACCTGCCCCTTGCTCATCCTCAAAAGAGCTGATGCAGTGGCTTCTGGTACTGCCATTGTTGAGCAGGCGTTTGCATCTGGCTTGCACCTTGAAAACTTTGGTTTGTGGTGGTGCTTTGGAAGCTCCCTCTACCTATTGGTCTACTTGAAGGTGTAGTTCCTCTTCGCAGATGTCCCCTAAATTGCAGGGCTCCCATCGATTTGGCAGCATCATTGTCCTCTTTAAGATGCTTCAGGGTTGCATCCACTGCACTGCCAAAGAGTTGCTCCCCAGTGAAAGGGGTGTTACTGATGTTAGCTTGCACCTCATTTTTGGAGTCCGACACCCTTAGCCAGGCATGTCGTTTTAGGGTGGTCCCCCACCATCATCTTTGTACTTGCTGTATCTGCAGCATCTAGTGCTAATTTTAGGCAAGTGTTGGCAATATTTTTTCGTCTGCGAGAGACGTTGCTCTCATTTGGTATTATTCAGGCAAAAGTTTCATCAGCTCTGCCATCTCATCCCAGCGCTGATAAGTATACCTATTGAGCAGGGCATTAGAACTGGCTATTCGCCATTGAGTTGTCACTTCTTTCTCAAATTTTCTTCCCACCATGTCCATCTTCTTACTTTCTTTGTCCTGAGGTGGACCGGATGCAGTGTGGACGTTTGCTCTCTTTCTTACTGTGACAGCAATAATAGAGTCTGCTGGGAGGAGGGTCCTTTAAGATTGTTTATATTTCTTTTCGCTCCTTGGCGTTACTGACCTGCATGTTGCAGGCTTCTTGAAGGCCTCTCTTCCCTGGTCCAGGGAGCATGGGTATGTATTGACTTCTACTTTGGGATGGTAGTAGTGTCTCTAATATAAAGCATGATGGAGATTTTCTTCCTCAAGTTGCAAGCCATACTTATCTGACGCTCTTTTTATTAGTTGGTTGTATATGGCGATGTTGTCCAGAGGCGAAGACCTCAAACAGGTTGGTGTCTATCCCCTCCTCTGGGGAATCTGTCTCGAGATCCTGCATTTGAGTTTTGAGGTATTCCGACCACTCTGTAACCTGGAACATACCTGGGACTCTGGTTCCTTCCTTTCCTCGAACATCTCTTGCTCCTCCTCCTCCCATGGTTCTGGGGTAGTCAGGGTCTCTAGTTCTTCCGAGTCTTTGTACTTTTGTGTCTGTTCTGTCAAAGTTTTCAGCTAAATCCTGAACTCTCTGAGAGAGGCATCAAACTCTTTTTTTTTGTAGGATCGCAGCCATTTTGGCTTTGAAACGCCTCTTTTACGTTCGAATTCAGCAGCGCGATCTTCGGTGTCGACTTCTTTTTGGATGATGAGGCTTCTGGTTTTGAGGTCTCACTCGACACTTTTTTCACTCTGTTCGAACATTGGTCATCCTGTGACACTGTCACCTTCTTGGAAGCTCGTCCACCTGCGGTGTCCTTTGAATGGGACCCGAGGGGCTCTTCCGGCTTCTGCTTGCCCAGTTGGCGAGATTTTCAAAACTGAGGCAGCTTTTTGTGTTTTGGAGTCTGCTGTTCGAGACTCGCCCCAAGTCTGTTTTTTCGACAGTGTTGGACCTTGCCCATTTTGCAGCGTTATCCCAAACTTTTTGCCTTCTTCCTCCTATCTTTTCTGACCTGTTTTTGTTGGCTTTAAGACTCTGGGCACTTTACCACTGCTAATCAGTGCTAAAGTGCATATGCTCTCTGTGTACACTGTGATTATGATTGATTATATATGATTGCCATATTTAATTTACTGGTAAGTCCCTAGTAAAGTGCACTGTGTGTGCCCAGGGCCTGTAAATCAAATGCTACTAGCGGGCCTGCAGCACTGGTTGTGCCACCCACATGAGCAGTCCTGTAAACCTGTCTCAGGCCTGCTACTGAAGTTTTTGAGTGCAGTTTTAAACTGCCATGTCGACCTAGCAAGTGCACCCACCTGCCAGGCCCAAACCTTCCCTTTCAAGGCACCCCTAAAGTAGGCCCAACGTACCCCCATGGGTAGGGTACAGTGTAGGTGAAAGGTAGGACATGTACTTGTGTGTTTTACGTGTTCTGATTCTGCCAATTTAATTTTTCACTATTGCAAGGACTAGCTCTCCCATAGGTTATCATTGGAGCTGCCTTGTAACATTTTACAAGTGTAACTTTCAATTGGGAAAAGACAGAGATTTCAAGTATGGGCTCTCTGAGCTCGGAATTTAAAAACACACCTTTTAGGAAAAGTGGTTTTTAAATTGTGTTTGAAAATACCACTTTTAGAAAGTGGACATTTTCTTGCTTTACCATTCTGTGCCTCTGCAATCCACGTCTGATTTAGACTGACAGTTGGGCTGTTTGTGCATTCGCTCTAGACAGTCACACAAAGGGAGCTGAGATGCGCCCTGAATATCCTGATGACCATCACCAGACTCATGGGTCTTCCTGAGCTAGAGTGGTGGGAGGAGTGGTCTACACCTGAATTGGGCTGTGCCTGGCCTCTCACAATGCTGTCTCTGCCCCCCTGTAGTGTGTATGAGGGCATTGCAGGATCTTGTGGACAACAAAGACTTTCCTTTGACAAAGACTTCCTTTCCGCCAGGCCAGAAATGCCTACAACAGGAACATCCTCAACTCAAAAAAAAGAATTCTTCAGGTCTGAGCTGGGGAACGCCAAGAACAGACCCCGCAAGCTCTTCGAACTGGTCAAACGCCAAGCCAACAAACTGGCCAAAACTTCGAAAGAAACCCCCAAGTCACTAATATCATCTGAGGAATTCTCCTCCTTTTTCTCTGACAAAATCACAGCCTTAGGCAATGAGCTCAGATCCGCCAACTACTCTCAACCCCTTCCAGATCTGCCTCCTCCCTCCGAGCCGCCTCCTCAGGCCTCTCCTAAAAACCAAGCGCACTGGACCGACTTCAAAATCTATGACGAACACGCCATCGTGAAAATCCTATCCACCTTAAACCCAAACAACCATTTTAATGACCCACTCCCCTCAAACTGCCTAGCTGCCACCACCCAATTCATCATCCCTAGCTGGACTGCAATAATTAACGCCTCCCTGCTTCAAGGATCGATACCCGACTCTCTGAAAGCCGGCCAAGTCCTACTCATCTTAAAAAAACTGGCGCATGAACCTGCCTCCCCTGACAATTTTAGACCTATTTCTAATATCCCACTCTTAGCCAAAGTTCTGGAGAAGTGTGTGCAACAGCAGCTGAGCCAACACATCACCAACTTCCACCTTCTAGATGACTTCCAATCCGGTTTCAGGCCCGGGCACAGCACGGAAACCACCATTCTCCACATCGTGGATGATGCCCTTCAAGCCCTTGACCAAGGCAAAACCTGTCTCCTAATCCTCCTCGGCCTTCGACACGGTCAACCATGAAAAACTACTCGAACGCCTCAAACTCAGGATGGGATTGGATTGCTCTGTTCTGGATTGGTTTAGGTCCTTCCTCCATAGCCGATCTCAGAGATTCCTAATTAATGGTAACCTGTCCGCTCCTTCCCCGGTCACGGTTGGAGTCCCCCAAGGATCAACCCTGTCCCCTACCCTCTTCAACCTTTACCTCGAACCGCTTGCCGAAGTATTGCAAACTGCAAATATCTCCTACCATATGTACGCTGACGACACCCAGATCTACATCAAAATCTCCTCCCTCGAGGAGATTCTTTCCCTGAATGAAGCCTTGAAACTGACTGTCCAATGGCTCTCCTCCAATCAACTCAAACTCAACGCTAAGAAGACAGAATTTCTTCTAATTTCCCCACCCAATATAAACCCCGAGACTCAGGTTTGGATTAAGGCCATCACTGCCTTAAACTGCCCTCCAACCATTGTGGCCTCGGCCAAATCGCTTGGAATAACCCTGGACTGCAACTTGAGCATGCGGGACCACATCAATTCGATGGCCAAATCAGCCAGATTCCACCTGAGCTACCTAAGAAAACTGAAACCATTCCTTGATACTCCCGACCTAAAAATGGCAGTCCAGTCTCTAGTCATCTCTAGATTTGAATATGGCTGCTCTACCCTCTCGGGTCTACCCAAGATCTCCCTGGCACCTCTAAAAGCCTGCCTCAACGCGGCCGCCAGACTACTAACTGGCTCAAGGAAATTCAACCATATTTCTCCTCACCTGAAAGCTCTGAATTGGCTTCCTCTACAGGCCAGAATCCAACTCAAGTTGGCATGTATCACGCACAAGGCATTATACTCAAACTCCCCTGCATATCTTGCTCAGAAACTCGTGTTATCCGGAGGAACCAGAAACACCCGATCCTCCAGAGACCTCTTGCTCCAACCTGCACGTTTTCAGAAAAAGAAAACTTGCAATCGGGCCTTTTCTGGGGCCGCACCGAGAATATGGAACTCACTCCCGCCCGCCATCAGAAGAATCCCTTCTCTGGCTCGCTTCAAAAAGGATGCCAAAACCTTCCTAATGGGCAAATTCCTCGCCTAAACTTTGCCTCCTACTCATCCAGAGACCTTGCCCTACTTCCGTCTAATGCATCCCCCTGGAGTACCCTGACACTATCCACCCCGAACTTTCGGGCATCTCTCCATGGACCCAGGGACCTACATTTTCTCGTAAAATGCAAATGTAAATTTAATTGTTTGTCCTTTATCCCTTGTGTACCCAGCCCCCCCCTCAAGTATGTTGGATATTATTGCTGATTCCTGTAAAGCGCTCTGATACCCTAACGGGTCAAGTTTGCGCTCTATAAAAACTTCAAATAAATAATAAATAAATAATAATGAAGTATGCCTACTTCACAGGCCAAAAGGGCTATAAGTATTGGACCTATAACCCTACATCTTAAGAACACTTCTGGATCAAGAGGAGACTCTGCCAAGAGGAAGAGCTGGAGAGCTGTCAGGATGAGTACTGCCCCTATGCTGTTTTTGCTTTGCTGGTTTGGCCGGCAGTTGCTGCTTCTGTCTTGGAGAGACTAAGGCCTGGACTTTTGCTGTGGTATCCTTCTTAAGAAGATTCTCCAAGGGCTTATGTGTGCTTACCTCCTGTTAAGAAGTCTCAGGGCCATGAAAGACTTCACCTGCAGCCCCCCTGAACTCCTCTGCTGGGATTTCTGACCTGCCAAGTGGTGCCAATTCCAGTTCTGGGCCCTTTGAGACCTCTCGACCGACACCGGCTTACGTCGATTTAGACGTTTCTCCCTTGTCGGTTTCCCTGGCATGGGCTCCATAAGGTTCTTTTGGCCGCGGCTGACCCTCAGTCGTCATCTTTTTCTACGCATGGGCTGCCTTTTGCACCTTCTTTTTGAGGCACTTGGTATCCGAGGGGTTTTAGTTACCTTTTCTCAGGTCTTTTTTCGACATCCTTGGGAGTCTTTTTTTTTTTAAAGATTTTTTTATTGTGTAAAAGAAACAGTACAGGTCATAATTATTTTGTATTCAATTACAGCATTCAACACAGAAAGAGATACAGTACATTTTCTTACAAGGGCATCCACCTATACGTAGCCTTGGGAGTCTTTTTAACAGTATGTCTCTTCTCAGCGTCCCCCTCTAGGATCTCGATGTCTGATCCTCCGTGGGTTGATTCTGCGGCTGCCCTTTGTTCATCTTCATCACTTAAGAGGCTCAAGTCCTTCAGCTATACCTGCTGCTTCTGGCTGCTTAACATGGCTGCGTGGTGTTCCTCCCTCTACTTTTTCCGGGCCTTAAGGGTTTTCAACACAAATACAGTGCAGGCCTCGCAGTCCTTATCCCTGTGGTCCCTTGGTAGGTAGAAGTTACAACATTGTGCGGGTTGCGTTGTGCAAATATGTAATGACAATTAGGGCAAAATTTGAAAGGCGTATTTTTCATGGGCCCTACCTTGCCTCATTTTCGGTACATATGCGTAGTTAAGCTGTTCCGACGGGGTCCCTTGATGGGAATCGTGGGCGGAGGTCCCTCTCCTTCTCTGATGCAGTCTAGATCGATGTAATATGTTTTTTTCCACCTAAAATCCACAACATTTCGGAATTCTGTCCTAAAATGCAGACTCTTTCCTTACTTCCAGACCCAACTGCAGAAAAAAGAATCAGAAGAAGGCTACCATGCACAGGAACTTCTGGGGCGTCTTCTGACGTCACACAAGGAATGGACCTACCACCAAATGGTGGTCGACGACTACCACAAACAAAATAGAAACAGAGACAATTCCAGACCCAAACACTAGATGGCATGTCTCTTTAAGGTTGTTCCAATCACTAGTTGTCTGGCCACTGTGTCCAGGGTGTAAAGTGCTAATTTGAGGCACGTGTTTGCTATATTATTCCCTTCCCCTGCGAGGGTGCCTGCCCTCTTTTGGTATTATTCTGTCAGGTGCTTCATCAACTCCGCCATCTCCTCCTGGTGCTGATGGGCTACCTATTGAGCCGGGCATTCGAGTTTGCAATATGCCCTTGTGTTGCAGCTCCCCTCTCAAACTTTCTTCCCACTATTTCCATCCTTTTACTCTCCTTTTCTGGTGGTGGTCTGTAGGTGGCTCTTTTTCTGTTGGTGGCTACAATGATGTAGTCTACCAACGCATTGTCCAGAATGTATGTTGGGTCTTTAAAAGAATGCTTGTACTTCTTCTCGGCCCAGGTGGGTCACTGACCTGTAAGCTGCCAGTTCTTTGAACGCCTCTCTTCCCTGGTTCAAGATGCTTAGTAGCATTGGCAGGAATTGTCTCTTGCTCTGTGAGGGTAGGAATGTTTCCAGAAGAAAGCATGTCTGCAATTTTTCTTCATCCAGATGAACTCCATACTTCTTTGCCGCACTTTTTATCAGGTGGTTAAACATGGCGATGTCATCTTGAGGTGATGGTCTCAATGGATACGAGTCCACACCTTTCTCAAGTGAATCTGCCTCGAGGTCCTCGAAGCCTTCGTACCCTTCAATGCCCTGGAAAAGGCCCTGCAACTCAGGATCCTCTTCTTCATAAAAGAGTTCTTATTCCTCCTCTTACAGTTGCCCAGAGTCTTTCTCCTCCTGTGCACTTTCCGACGAAGGCTTAACCGGTATTCGAAATGCTTGGAGGGAGGCGTCGAAGTCCTTCTTCTTTTGGAGGATTGCGGCCATTTCAGCCTAGAGTCATCTCTTCTTGCGCTCAATTTCGAGAGTGCGTTCTTCAGCGTGAAGTGTAGTTACCGATCATTTCTTCAGCGTCGAAGTTTCAGCTGTTGTTGGCTGGGCTGCAGACTTCTTGATTTTCTCTCGAATTAGATTGCCTTTCGACGTTGGTGTCTTCTCCAAGGCCCTGCCACCTGTGGTATCCTTTGTTTGGGAACAGAGGTGCTACTTTTGCCTCAAATTGCCTTCGGTAAGCGAAACTTTTGGCTCCACGACAGTCTTTTGTGGTCTAGAGTCAGAAGTTTTTGGCTCGACCGCTTCATCTTTTTCGGCTTTACCTGGGTGCACTTCTCCTTTGACTTCTTGCATTCACGCTCAACGTCGATAATCTCTCTCTCTCAACATCTGAGCCCTCTCATTTGACCTCTTCGTTGGCATTATCCTCCTTTTCGCTTGGTAGTCCAAGGTCTCTCAGTGACGTTGTTTCCTTCTGCCCTTCCACTGTGTAATGTGTTTGCCTTTGCTTACCTTGTGCTCTCAGCGTCTTCAGATTGCACACCTGGTGGTTGTCCGTCTGTGCAAACTTGTGGTGGCACTCTGGGCAGAAACAGAAAGGTGTATTCTCCATCTCACGCAGAGCAGGAGTCCCCCTGTCCGTTCATTCTTCTTCCTACTCAGTCTTTCGATTGACACACATTCCACTCACTTCGGGTTTTTCGGTGGAAGTCTCTGGAAAGGATTCCCTTCCTTCTGCTATAGCATGAACCTTCTCTGATTTTCTAGATTTAGAGCTTCACCGAAGCTTTCCGGCCCCACAGCGGAAAAAAAGAATCAAAAGATTGTGACCACAAAAGGAGACTTCCGGGGAGGGCGTCTGACGTCAGGAGAGCCTGCATCAAAGGGTGAGGTACATAGACGCCCAACTACAACAAAAAAAAAAAAGAGAAAGGAGGGACTACTTTACAAGTGGAGAGTTCCAGACCCAACCACTAAATGGCGGAATAATGCCCAGCATGTGAATCCAAAAAAGATTCACGCTGCAAAACTAGTTTGTTCTAACACCTCTAGATGACATTAGGTCAGAAGGGGTTAATCAATGTCCATGTAGTTAGTGGTTTAGTGCCAAGATGGTAGGATTATATGACTTTAAAAAAATATGAAATATGATTTGATAGAATAATGTTCACAGCATGCTAACTTTGCAGGTTCCATGATGTTCTGCTAAAATTGGCTATATAAACCCCTGAATGTGAGGATGAGCTAGACTCTTTCTTGTGACTTTGGGATTTTACTAGAAATGCTGTCCAATTCTCTATTGTCATGCTGCACATTTGAAACGTACTCTATTTGCCAGAGTTTTGCTCATTATGAAATTATTTCTTGTAACAGGGAGTCTTTATGGAAATTGATTGATTTTTGTATGCATCCTGATTGATGTTATGAGATTACTGCTGCATCTGCATTTTTCTAATTTCTTTACTGCACTTTAATTTTAATAAACCTTCATGGTTTCCTATAAGTTTTGATCTTGAATTTTCAATTTTGAGTCAACCTTTTCTTATTTGACTGTAATTTGAAACGCTGTTTTGAATATTGTCTCTCGGGACACATTATCTCATAGACTTTGAGGTTAACACTATACCCTACACCTGCACCCTGGGTGCACCACTGACATGCAGGTAATCTAAACGACAGCACGCCCACAAATGTCAGTTCTTTTAAAGCACCTCTACGCTGTTTCTCACTTAACAGGATCCAACATATCTTCTAAGAAATCAGTTTGCAAGAGGGCAATGGGACCACTGGAAACTGCACACCTTGGTATCTTCAAAGAGTTCCACTTTAGTAGGGTGTCCTCCTTTGAGTTTAGAAAAACAAATGCAAAGTCAAATGTTTTTGTTTTTAAATCATTGCTAAGGTTGTTCCAGTAGCCTCTTTGCCCAAAGTGTAAAGTTGCAGGTTACAGATGACCATGACAATCCCATATTGGTTTATTTTTCGAGTATCTATCACTCTTTACCTAATCTGAAGTAATGGTACATGCTACAGCTGGTACAGAAGTCTAATAGTTGGTGGCAAGTGCTGTTATTTCCTGCAAATACCGTGTTCAATAAATCTCAGAACATTTTGTAGCTCCAGTCTGTATCTGATCTTTCCTAGGTCCACAATAAATGTTGCAATCTTTTCCACACTGGCAGAAACTCTTGCCTGGAAGACACAGG
Organism: Calotriton arnoldi; assembly: GCA_963921515.1. NCBI lineage: Eukaryota > Metazoa > Chordata > Amphibia > Caudata > Salamandridae > Calotriton > Calotriton arnoldi. Next base: position 1,165,975 of record CAWUFW010005198.1, on the reverse strand, counting down.
CAGAGTGTGGAGAGTGTTTAAGGGTGGGAGCTGGAGAGAACCTGCTTGAACCCCTATGTATACACTGAAGTACCCAGACTGGAAAAACACTTATTTTAAAATTGCAATTGGAATTTTGCAGTTATCTTTTCCTGCAAAACATTTTGGAGAAGCATAGGGCCTGATTTCGATCTTGGCAGATGGGATACTCCGTCACAAACATGACAGATATCACATCCGCCATATTACTAATGCCATAGGATATAATGCACTTGTAATACGCCGGACGGGATATCCGTCACGTTTATGATGGAATATCCCATTCGCCAAGATCTAAATCAAGCCCACAGCCTTTCCCCTCTTTCCAACCTTTTGTAGAAACACATACCATTTTACAATCACAGAAATGAGGTTTTAGAGCCAGGCATTGCCCCGCAATGGTAATTGCCTCTATGCTGGATGATTGTAGACAAAAAGCAGACAGGGGTGAGGCAGCTATCTTTGTCCTTTTAGATCTGGTTTTGACACCATTGATCATGCTTTACTGGTATCCTGTGTGGAGGAACTGGTCTGTGATCACCAATCACTAAAGTGGTTCACATCATTCTTAACAAACCAAAATCAATCTGTCGCACTGTCTTCTTTTGAATCAGCAGGGGCAGTCTGTAACCGGGGAACAACAATCTATGTGGAACTTAACATGAATTCCCAAGTAACAAAGGTAGCCGCAAACTTTTTTTGGTACCTTAAATTACTAAACAAAACCTGCTGACTTTTAATTATAACACCTGTTGTGAATTCTTTTACATGTGCACTGTTGGATTATGGAAATACATGCTATCTGTGTGTTCCTGACACATTGCTTAGTCGTCTTCAGCTGGTTCAGAATGCTACTGCCCATCTATTCATATTAACATCACATACAGAATATATTTCACTAGTACTTCACAGGCTACACTTGCTGACTATCAAAAAAGAGAGTCTTGTTTAAAGCTCTAACTTTGATTCACTGAAGGATACAGGGCCCGGCGCCAAGATCCTTGTAAATCAAGGTCATACCTTAAATACCCTCAAGATTGTTAAGACCACGAGGCACAAATGTGCTCCTTGTTCCCAAAATGATCAACAACAATCAGCCACCGGTTCTTCTCAGTGATGGCAGTAAGAGAACGGAATAATCATCCGGAAACCTTACGCAGCTTTTCAGACCTGTTGCATTTCTGTAAACCTTTAAAGACATAGCTGTATAATTTACAATATTTTTTTAATTCTGTTACATTTCAAGTTTTTAAGCCTTCGAGTTTTTGTGTATGTGTGCTTTACAAGTAAAGACAATACAATACAATTGAGAGATTCACTAAACCCAGTCGTTAGAAGCACTATGAATGAAGTTGTTGTTGGCAACCAATATATTTATTTCTAAGAAAGGATAACTTCAACAAATTTATGAGCACCATTTTCCTTACAGTACCTAATACAGAATGGATGCCGGACTGTCAAAAAAGCCCCAGTCACCAGAGTTGCCCCTGCCCTTATGACCTCAAGTGTGTCAGCTGAGAACCGGTCCCAGATTTCCAGTTCACTAGAAGCTCATACCTATCCCCATCCTCCACTAAGACCGCACAGAGGGACTAGAAATCATCCACTAAAGTTTGAAAGGCTTAGATTGAAGAAATACCTGCCATACAGCATTCACGGGGGCAGCAACCACGTTTTTGGCAACAGAACAAAAATTGTCACAACCTCATAAGTCACGGGAGGACATGCTAAGGCACAGTTTTCCTTTTGCCATTTGTTATCCAGCCACATTCCCATCTTCCCTAGAAGTATTCACTGTCCCATTAAATACTCACTCAGCTGGGATGGCTGGACTGTTATAGTGGAAAATAAAAATTGAAAGTAAAAATCACCAGTCTCCACAAGGCCATCTGTGAGTTTGACAGGAAACTGACAAAAAAAAAATGAATAGTTGAATGGTGAATCTTTTTGGGCTACATTTGAAGGAGAGTTGTCATTTAAAGCCTATCAGACAGTTTGTCTGAGGACATGAGACTTCACAGTAGTAAGTGCTAGGATGAAGATCCAGGAGAGGTGGTAATGCGTATGTGAAAATACCTTAAAGATGAGTCTGATGAGCTAATTAAAACATTTGTACATTAAAGGTATCCACCTGAAATATATGTGCCATTCAGCCCCCACCATAAAATAAAAGTTCTACTATAGGATTTAAAAAGTTTTAAATTGTCAGTAGCAAGTCCATGTCAATTTGGTGATGTCTACAAAAATTTAAAAAACATAATGCAATAAAAGTGCAATTTTTTTTTTATCTTACCCCTGCAAAGGTCAGAAGGTTTTCTAAGGACTTAGTCATAATTAGGTGCTTTTTTGCACGAGTCACTGCTACATAGAGCAAATTCCATTCATCTTCTGGTACAGATTCTAAACAAATACATTAAAAACAAAAGAAAGTGAAAGTCAATATATAGGTACTGGTCTGATCCAAAATAAAACTTTGGAACATTTACAGAGAGGACTCTCCACCAAATGTGCATTGGCTAAAAAAGCTCAGATGCATCAAGTCCTCCTAGAACAGTAAATAAGCTGGTTGTGAATATGGCAGCACACACACAAACACTGATGGGACATTCACAATAATTGTATGTATTACTAATTTGTTTTTTTCAGATGAAAAAGATGAATTGAAACACGCCGATAATGGGAACTCATACGTCGATTCAACTGAACAGCCAATAGGGGTATACAAGCATGACAACATATGCTATCACTATAATCTGTTACAGCCATTGGTCACCAAACACTTAAAGAATAGTAAATTACTTACCTTCATCAGTAACACTCTTTCTGGTGGAGACTCTATCTAACTGCAGACTTCTCACCTTTAGAATATCCCCAGCTGCCAGATTGGATTCAAGTGGTATCTTGCGGCTCCGCGTTCAATTTGTTCCACCCCGGAAGTGAAGAACGGAGCCCCATATAAGCACCAACTTTGTGCACCGTCATATTCTTTCGTCATTCTGTCTGCGCCCTCAGGCATGGAGTTTAAAAAACACTCAGATTACCAGAGTGCATATCTCTAGTTTGTGACTTTTTTTTAGGTCTCGCCTAGCGTCGCAGCGCATGCGCTGCTCGCTTTGCGAGATCTATTGTCGTCGGGTTGCTTTCGGAAGTGGGCTCGAAGCTCCGCCCATGCTTTTAATTGGCACGCGTCATCCTTTATGGTAAACGCAGGCCTCCGATTGAAAGTGAGGCTTTTTGGTGACCGCCCTGTCTCCTTTAGGCCCCGCCCACCCGGACTGGATCGTTTGCAAGACGGCTGTCGTAATGAGTTTTTCCCACTGCAGGCAGGCACAACTCGCATGGCGCGCTTTCACTTTCCTATTTTTTTTTTTTATTCGCGCAATGGCGTGGCGACAGCTTGTTTTCAGCTAGACTAGTGCTAGTGTCTCGAAATCCGGAGTCAGGGTAATGCCACCGCTCTCCTCACACAAACAAATTGTGTATTCCTGAGCAGACCCCTTTCGCCATAGCTGACCAAAGGGCGAGCGCCTAGACTTGAAGGCAGCAACAAGCGCTGCGCGTGTTAGGACACCGCATTCTTTCTTTTTAACCTAGACGTGCCACTAGGAGGTCCTAAAACGCACCCTCGTCACTTGCTCTGTAATCAAAATGCGAGCTCCGGAATTTCGTCTAGGCGCTAAATTGTATTCAGCGCTGCTATCAATACAACGTGCGTGGCTCAGAGATGCCTCATCGAGGGTTCTTGGTGCACCTCACTGAAAGCCCCACATCTCCTCCCCCACCCCCATTACATACTGCCTCCCACCCTGCAATGTGATATATACTGCTGTTGGCTTGCACTTGAGATCTCCTGAGATGCGGGGGTACGGCTGCGCGTGCCAGCTGTATGGCTACCCGCACCACTCTACATACACCAGGGTCACGAGTAACTAAGTTAGAATCAAGGGCGGATGGGCTTAACTGTGCGAGCAGCACTAGAGCAGTTAATGCAGCTTTAGAACTGGAGAACCAGGTTTGAGTCCTGGCGTCGCTCAACATCTCGTGATTCTGGGCACATCACTTATTTTCCCCATGTTTAACAAATAAATGAATCCGAACTTGTGTAATGTGACTAGTGCTCATTTAAAGCGCTACGATGCCTTTAGGCCGTGTTCGCGCTATATAATAATGCCAATAAAGTTACCCCCTCGCCTCCGAACCCGCAATAAAATCATTCTACCCGTCTGTACCACGCCCACCAGACGCACGTCACACAAGATAAATACGCAATAAATAACCAGTCCTGCGATACAACTGCAAGTTTACCCGGGCCAGTTTAGTAGAGTTCCAAAAACTAGTGGATATTGAAATCAGATGAAACCGCATGTAACTTATCCACTGAACCAGGCGGTGGTTCTTTAATGAGACTGGGTCTTGGCTAGCATGATGCCGTGAGTCTCTACAGTTTGGGGTGCAGAGCACAACGTGGATTGAGGTTGTGAATGTAGTTGTGTTAGGTTATTGGCCAAAGAGTCCCCTATTGTGGCGGCTCGCTGCCATCAGACCCCAGAAGTTCAGCAGAGCCCACCTGCCTGCTATTGCTTTATTTAGTATTTGAAGCTGGAGAACCTCCTATACGACACCTACCACACACTATCCACTTGTGACGAACATCTGTGAATTTGGGTAACTGAATCCCCAATGATTACATTTCCATCAAGGGTGGTAGGGAATGTTTTTGCTTGGCTACTAAAATAATTTCAAATGTTTAAATAGAAACAAATTGCTCCCGACGAAGTACATTGGGGAAGAAAAAGCACTGAACTAATCACAATGGATTCTGCGGATCTGAATACAAACAATGTTTAAGTAAAGACAAAGTACATTTCTCAACGAAATGGATGCTTAGTTGGACAATGATTAAACATGGCTTAGAGATGAATAATGAGCGTCCTTCTATGCGCCTGTGCTAGAGACATTAGAGAAAACATTTCTTTCCCAGGTCTGACATGCTAGGTGGGTTTCATTGTATGACGTCGCGAGGAGGCTGGAGGGATGATGTGAGGGGGCATCTCATACTGCACACGTTCACACCTGATTTCACTCAATGCATAAACCAACAAATATGTAGAAGACACCGTGCTGCATTTAGCAGTGCTTTTCAAGCTGAGAAGTGCCTCCATCTTATCGGTAGAAGCTACATTCTATCTTTTGACTTAATGCACATCATAATATGGACTAGTGTTTATGTTTCTGCCCCTCCCCCTTCCCAGGGTGATTCTGAAGGTGCATAAGTAAACAAGCATTTGCAATGCAATAGGTCTCACATTTGCCAGAGTTTAAGCTATTGGCATTGTAATGACAATGCCTTTTATTTATTTGTTTTCAAAACCCACACATAAATAAAAGCATTGTAATTTACAATGCCAATAGCTCAAACTCTATCAAATGCGAGACCTATTGCATTGCAAATGCTTGTTTTTAGATGGGAATAGGTACCATTCCACAGAATGGGGAGATGGGAGGGCAGTGGGGAATTTGCAGCTGGATATAGTATCCACCAGAAAGAGTGTTATCAAAGGTAAGAAACTTGTTCTTCTGATGGATATTTCTAACCGCACATTCTATGACAGGACCGGAGGTGAGGATTACACAGTACTTTCTTCGCTTCATTAACAGCAGCCATTTAGAGAAACAACCAAAAGACTTAATTTCCTCAACCCTTGGGGAATAAGTCAAAGTTCAACTTTAACAATGTCCAATCAGCTGAAACCAGGATGTCTCCATAGTCCCTCGTTGCTGTTGCCGCCTCCTCTTTCTTCTCTGCTCCAGCAGCAGAGTTAAGCGCCTCCGGCCTTTTGGCCTGTTTTTCTTGATTATTGCCTTTATGTTCAGTATTTTACAGTATTTTGTATGTATTTATATGGTGTAGCTTGTAACATTACTGCACGGCTGCGGAAACACTTGTCGCTCCTCCGCAGCCGTTGTTATTCACACTAGCGCGCTGCGGCACCTGGGGCCATTGCAGCATGGTCTGCGGACCACCAGAGGGAGCTGCGACATCATGCGCCTTACGCGTTTCGCTGCCCTGTGCCGGTGCGCAATGTCAGTTTCAAGGAATATTGTAACATGGGGGTACCTCTCAGACCATAGATCATAGATACTTTTAACAGTGGAGAACTTCCAAAGTACTCTTCACATACGCCCACTTAATGAGCTGTGATTATTTAAGAAATCTTATAGAAAAGAATAATTAATGTTTTCCCTTTCTCGCATTAATGTATCGAGCTCATGTAATCAATTTACTCAAAAAGGCAGATAAGTTGACTTTATCATTCATTTATCTTTTGAGAGAGACATTTACATGGAACAAACAAACAATTGTGTTTACGTCAAAGACAGTACATTAATTAAGACAAAACACCAATAGAAGCTGGTCATGAATACATACTACAAAGAAGAACAAGGAACATTCTTAACCTTATATACAAAAAATCATAATACAAAAGGGGACATACTGTACAGTGCATGTAACCCTATTGACCTGCTGTGCCGATTATTTGATATATCAAGTCATAAGTGTCCAAACTCTTCTTTTTATGTAATCGGGACCTATTATTGGTACTCTCAAAACTATACTACTGAAGGGTCCTAAGTGAGGTGAGAGGGCAGTTGTACATATTTTTGACTCAGCCATGTGAATTAAGCTTGTGTATTCAGTGCTGTTGCACATTGACTTTCGGCATGGTGTCTCTTGGCCTCACAGAATGTGTGCCAACGCGTTTCGACCTTCGTTGTCAGACCAGGGGCAGTGTTTCAAAAGAAGGTCTTCCTCAGGGCTGGAGACTTAGGAAGGACACTGTAATTATACAATATGGTGCATACATATGTCAGTTGATGTAAAAATGTATTGTAGTAAGTGTTCCTATATTTTAACACATACTGACGGTGTACCTTGGAGTTCCTGATTGTGTGTGTCAGAACCACAGTTTAGACTGAGCTGAGTCCTGAGGTGGAATCAGGAGTCAGAAGGCTTCCCTTGTTTGGCCTCAAGTTGTCTTATGTCCCTTATTGTTGAGTGCAAGGAGGGATGTATCTGTAATTTTCAAAAGCCAGAGGGAGGAGGCTGTTAGTACAACCTAACATATATTCAAGTATATACATAAGTGAATCAAAGTGACAAGTTTGGAGTAAACATTTTGCCTGGAGAGGTTTTTGTGGGGGTATGTGCTCAGGCCATGCAAGCGTGATATCCCTTTTGTGATTCGTCCCTTTTGTGATTCACCCCTTTGTGGCGAGACTTACACCATTAGTAAAACGCATGCTCTGACTCGGTGCAGTTAGTAAATTCGGGCTGGGGTCTTTGTGTCATGTATTAACGGTCCAAGCAAACCAGAGGTGCTGCCTTTATGTAAACACAAAGGAGCATGTAAGTCAACAGGCTTGCAGAATACCTTAAGAGCGCTTATTCCAAGTTTTCTTTCTTCTTCTGTAAGTTCCGTCTTTGATCCCAGGGGGACCGGCAATTCCTATTTCTTTCTCGGCGGTTCGTCCAGCTGGGTTGCCTCGGAAGTGCCGTGTTTCCTGAAGTTGACTCCGTACGTAGTGACGTAAGGCAAAGTGGGTCAATCGTCATCTTTAGACACCGTATTCTGGTGCGAGTGCCTGGCTTCCGCGAAGGCCTTCTTGCTTTTGCCTGACTTCCTGGGGGGGTTGCCATGGAAATTCAGGACTCTTGATGCGAGGTTGAAATTCTATCGTGTAGCCATCCGTAACGCTTGCTGAAGAGCTGTTTCTTTAAGTGAATTTTCTTTTGTTGCATTATTGAACATTGACCTTGTTCTTTATGTTTATTGCTGTGGCTAATAAAACTATTTGAATGCGAGACATGAAAGAAAACTTAACAAATTTTGTGAAAAAGATACACATCTGTTATGGTGGGTCTCTGGGGGTCTACAATTAATGTGGGGTGGATAGGCAAACATGGACTTATTTCAGAAGCAGTGCAAGATCTCACTCATTTCATTTAGTCCATTAACATTAGTTCCAAGGCTCAGTATAATTTTGGCTTCAAAGCTGGAGAGTAGAGTATCAATGTTCCTTCCGGTGACATGTTTTAGAACTGTCCATTTGATATCTTGTGCAGTGCAGTGTGATACCATGGGTGCATTTGGTACTTTGCAGTTAATCCTTGAGCGATGTTGGGTGATTCTCTTTTTAACGGCTTGTGAAGTTTTTCCTACGTATGCCAGCTGGCAAGGGCAGACAATGCCATATATAACATTAGTTGTGTTGCAGTTGGTGAATTCCTCATGGAAGATGGTCTTATTTCCATATTCAAATTTGGCTCCCACTATAGTACTGGTGCAAGACGTACAGTTGCCGCACTTTCGAAGTCCCTTAATAGGGGGTAGGGCTAATATCGTTTGGAGCGTGCTCCTTGGGCTCTTGACTTTTGTGTTCGCATGTACCAATTTTTGATGTTTTTATTTCTTTTCAGAGCAAATAGTGGAATTTCTTTGAACTCTTCTAGGCCTTTTACTGTATGCCAATTCTTTCTGACAATTTTTTTAACTTGGTTGGTGAAGCCAGAGAAAGTTGTGACACATACCAGTGGCATATCTTTTGTTGTTACTTTTGGTGTCAACAGTGTTTTCCTGGGTGTATACTAAGCGCGTTTCATAGATCTCTTCACAAGTTTGCGTGGATAAGTTCTTTCGACCAATTTTTCCAGAAGGATCTTAGCATTAGTAAAATAGTCTTCCTTTTTCGTGCAATTTCTTCTAATACGAAGGAATTGGCTATAGGGTAAATTCTGTCGCAAATCTCTTTGGTGAAAACTAGAAAAGTGCAGAAAAGTATTTCTGTCAGTTTGTTTAGTGTACAACGTGGTATACAGTACTCCATCTTCGTGCTTATTCTTTTCTTTAAGATTTCTTAAATAATCACAGCTCATTAAGTGAGCGTATGTGGAGAGTACTTTGGAAGTTCTCCACTGTTAAAAGTATCTATGATCTATGGTCTGAAAGGTACCCCCATGTTACAATGTATTGATGATTCCAACCTCTCATGTCCTAAACTGAATCACTACCCCATAACAGACCAAGTTTCAAGGAATATAGCGCTGCCAGCCGGTGCTCAGCTTCTGTGTTCTCTGCGTCCGATACGCCTGGAGCATTACGCCCTAATAAGGGTCTGTATTTCCTCAGCGCTTAGCGCATCAATATACCAATTGTAAAAGGACACTAGCCAGGCAAGTCCAATTACCCATAGATTGCAAGGGGTGTGTGGTGTTCTGCAAGGCCCACTACCCTGTAATTGGCCCTCTGGGCTTCATTCTTGGGGCTGCAAGATCCCCACCTTTTATAAAACCTCTAATACTAACTAAGAATCCCAGCATTCATACTCTTGCCTGCTTTTCCCTAGTTGTTCTGCCTGCCTTACTGGGAACCCTCTGAGTCATAATGAGTGATGTTGAGGAGACATACGTGGAGGAGGATAACATGACCTACCTCCCCATAGACCATTTTTGCGAGGTCATGGAAGCCTTCATTTCAAAATCGGTTTTGCAGACGGTGGCCCCCATGGAGAGAAGCAATTGCACTACGCAGAGTGCTGCTTTAAACCCCTCCCTGGGAGGGAAGACTATCCGGGGCTAAGATCCCTTTTACCTCCTGGCAGGCCTGAACCACTCACATGGCCCCACACCGCAAGAGAGATCCTGTGCTGGGTGTCGACATGGGTACATTTGACAAGCTAAAGTTGGCCTTTCTGGATCACTCTCAGTCAATGCCATTGAACCCTCCAGAACCCAGCCCTTCAGGCTACAACCCTCTTTTCTCTCTAACGCCCCCTCAGATTCTCCCTCTGGCTCCGATGAGGAGTCCGAGTCGGGGTCTCGCCCATGGCGTCCGTCGCCGGGTGACGCCCCCATGGGTGACGCTCTGATATGCTAGACCCGGAGAGTTTAATGCATCCTTGCAGGGATTCTGTTTTGAAACAGAACTATGCCTGGGATCACAGAATGTCAGTATGTAGGGACTGAGTCACCATACCACATCAGTACCTAGGGCCCAAATCCGATTAGCTCATAGTACCATACCTGCCCTCCTAACCTTCCCAGAGTAACAGGCAAATTGGCACCCCAGAACACACCACACTCATCCCCAGAGGGAACCGTGGTAGCAGATCATCACATTTCGTTCTCTCACTCATGCATGTCCACAATCAACTAAAAAAAGACACAGGTAAGTTTACAATATTTATTGAAACTATCGTGCTCTACCATGAAGCAACTGGACAGCAATTAGGAAACATATGCAACTAAGCAATGTGATTAGCATTATTAATAAACTGTGTTCAATGAAAAACCCTGTCATGCCGAATAATATATCTTCCGAAGCCTACCCTCACTATACAAGCACAGCAATATATTAGAAATCTCTGAGATTAGTACCGGACCCCATACCTGGCATTCACAGTTAGTTGGTCAACATCTCAAATTGCACAGGGCCCACTTACACGTTCTGGGTCCTTTCCTCTGCAAGTATTTTCTCCTCTCTGTTTTCAAAACTGCAAGTCTCAGTTTTTATGATAAGAACTGCCATGTTCAAAAACAGCAGCTGGATTTCTTTATTAAGTCTAAATGTTAGTGACCGACCACAGAGAAAAACAGGGCTCGATGTTGTTTGACCTTATACGAAGTGTTCAGACTGAGTCTCAGGAAGAAGCAGTGAATAATAAAACATGTGCAATGTATTTCCAGAATAATATAGCAAAGTGGCCTACAATGTGGACAGCTAGGCTGACATAGGGGAAAACTACAGTGGGCCCTATTGGGAACATATATCACCCCCTCCTTGGTCGGGACAGTGACGTGGCGACTAATAAAAAAATAAAAAGTGGAGCCCAGCTAAGCAAAATCAACGCTTCGTTAATAAGTATGTTATACAAAAAAGGATAGCTATAATTTTTAAAAAAATCAATTCTAGAAATGGTAGCTATATCAATGTGTGTCGGAGGTATCCAAAATATTTTTTGCAAGTTCAAATGCGAATGAGTCCAGAACGGACTCCGCAGACGATTACCATTAAATTGCCCAATCCACAAGCTGCAGAGCGAAGGCGTGATCCTCGGTGTCAGCCGATGCTGAGAAAGTAACCGGGTAGCCAGCATCCATGTTATTAGAGCCAGCAGTTAGTGATCCATGTGCTGATGCACATGTCTCCTCTGGAAGGAGTGGCTCATAGCTTGCCTTCGGAAGAAGCCGTAGGCCCAAGGGACAACTCTGAAATTGGGTCGCCAATGGACTCATCAGCAGGTGCATGTCCACGGGAGCTGGCGTCTGTAGAGCCAGGCAAATATCCAGTGCCCATTCAAAGGGGCCCCAGAGGCAATGAAACACGGGTTGTACACAGGTAAAGCCGGCTGGTTTGAATGACAATGACCGATCAAGGTCCAGCCCTTGAAGCAGGAGGATTCCGAAGAATCGAAGCATGCGCTCACTGCACATCTGGACCGGTGGTAGTTACAGTGGTCTTGCAAACGGAAAATCCATTACAGAGGAACAAAAATAAGATCAGAATACCGCAAATGAGGAATAACAGCAGAGGAAACCCACGAACACACTGGAAAAAAGGGAATGAATAAAAGCTGGTATTACTCCAAAGATCGTCTGAAAGGAACTGACTAAGCCAGATCCCATAACTTTAAAAAAGTGAGCAAGGACAGCCATATCAGATGCATTAAAAATGCGATGAACTAATTTGCTAAATGTAATCGGAGATTTGTGTTTAACAAGGACTGTATGTCACTAGATGTCCATGCAACTTGTAATTCAAAAGTTTCTCGAGCAGATGCTGGTGATACTTCTTTTTAATCAATAGTGCTTTGAGTCTGCTTAGCTTGTTAAAATCTCCCTTCAATGTTGGAATGGAAGTCCACAACGCGCTACCCATAACCTTTTACGTGGGAAGGAAAAGGACGTTGCTACAGTAAGTGACTATCTGAGAAACCAATAAAATGTATGGGATCCCAGCTCGCATTCTGCAACAGTCCTGATCGCTTAACATCAAATAGCTTCTATTTGAAAGGACTGTAATGAGGGGGAGTATTGCAGGGGCTGGAATTTATTTTAGTAAACAGGCCAAACTAGCTACCGACGCATTACAAGCGCAGTGAAAGGTCACGTGTTTACAGACGAGTGAATGTCCGACAGAAGAGTCACATTGCTTTCCAGTAAGGAAGACCTCTTTATTGGCTCGTTCACAACAATAGGAAAATGGGAGTGACCATAATTCATGCATGAAGCTGTCTCCTAGGATTTCATATCTACGGACAGGGAAATGTTTCATGCAAGCTATGAACTGAAATGTTGTAATTGGCAAATATATTACACTGTGTATTAACCAGACAGCGGAAGGTGTTTCAACTATTGTAAATGGGAGCTGTTCTAACTTCTCTAGGTGCAACATTGTGTACGTGACATCTTTTTTTGCCATCAGTTGTTGTTTGTGCCAAATTAAAGGGCAAAAATAGGTGGCTGGAGTTAAGATAATGCGCCCATGTTTGAGGGTTTGAAGTGTCCAGCTAAACTGCATGATAGATTGAAAGTCGCGAATGCAGATTTGGCCGCTTCATCTGCCAGAGAATTCCCTACAACATGTGTTCTCACACGCTGATGACTCAATGTATGTGTAACATGCGTGCGTGGCAACCTATCTTTAAGGTCTGCCACCTTAATCCAAAGCGTTTCATGCTTAATTGTGTTGTCTTTAGAATCTTTGAATACATTCGGCCGCCAATAATGAAAATTATCATTAAAGGACTCTACACAACAACACGAATCACACACTATCCGTATGGGGAATTCAGGATCCGTAGGTTCAAGTGCAAGAAGCAAAGCCTTCAGTTCAGACAACTGTGCAGTGGATCCCCTAAGGACTGGGTGCGAGATTTTTCTGGTTGGAATTTCCCATCCAATAGTACATCAACAACGGTAGTGCTTGCTGCCGAATATTGCTGTTTAGAGCCTACAGCAGGCTGGGCTGAACCATCAGAGTAAACAACATATTGATACTGTTCAAGCGGTAAGACAATACTGGGCATGGGATAAATATGCACATATTGCAGAAATTCTTGTGTCTGTAAAGACAGGTCGAAGACAAAGTCGACATCAACAGCTGTTAAGGATGTTGCACACTGTATCCATCTAGTATGGAGGGCTTTAGCGTTGAGAACACTAGCTTTTGTGATGGCCTCTAAGGCTGGCACAAGAGTGACAACAATAATGCATTTCCCTTGTGCAAGTACCCGCTCTTTAAGGATTGCCATCTGAACTTCAGTCAGTATTTGTTCAGTAGAAGCAAAACACATTTCCGCACTGGACTATAGATGCGATTTATATGCAATCAGCACTGTTTAACCTTCATTAAAAGTGATATTGGTAAATGCAATTGTACCCGGTAAGATCCAGATGACCAGGTTCATGGTATTTACACATGTATGTAAGTGACGTGTTGTAAGTACGTCAGATTGTAAAGATCTGAGTATGCCTGTGTGTTCTGATGTCCAATGTGTCGCGGAAAAATCAGGGTGCATTAGTTCATAAAGTGGTTCAATGCATTGTGCATAATCAGGTATCTAAGTTCTGCCAAAATTAAGAAACCCTAACAAGGATTGTAATTTCTTTAATTATTTGGAGGTTGCAATTGCGCACACTTCTCCAAAACCAAAAAATGAGGTGCTAGAGTCTTCCCTTCATGTATAAGTTCGTATCCTAGGAAAAGGACACTTAAAAAAGCTATATTAGATTTCTTAAAGTTGAACTGATAGCCAAGTTCAGCAAAGCTCAAGATGATGTGATCTACGCTGGCTAAATGTGGGTTTAATTCATCGTCTGTCAGATAGATATCATCTAAATAGGACAATGCGTCTTGGTCACTATCATGTAGTCCAGGACTGTTCTTATATCCCATAGGGAGAGAAGCAAAATGTTGCTGAAAGCCTAGTGCTGAGAAGGCTGTCCAATATCCAAGGCAGTTTTGTACTTTTTACGGACTATATTGTTTATGAGCACCGTACTGTGTGTGATTTGTATCGCAAACATGCGTGTATGACTGTTTAAATGTCTGTAGTCTAAGACTATACGATATGAATGGTCCGGATTTAAAACAGGAAAAAGGGGGTTATTCATTTGAGAGACACAAGGTTCAATTACTCCCTGATACTCCAAATGGGCGAGTATGTCTCTAACAGGTGCTTTAGCATCCCATTTAATAGGGTATTCTGGTTACGCTTGTGGGCTGGACCGTATTTGTTTTATATGGTAAGGAGATTCCTTATCCCAGCCCACATGATTGCGGTATAGCGCAGGGGCTAGTGCAAGAGCCCGTTCTGCTACATAAGCTTGTTTGACTTGTTCAGGGACAAGAGCAGAAAAGGAAGGAAGTATCACATCCTCACCTTGTGGGGATGTTTGGACAAACTGCGGGGGCCAGTCGACCCCTGCTAAAAGGATGTCATAAGACAAAGTTACATTTTCCCAGAATATTGTTCTAATGGTACGCTGTATGTCACCCTCAATATGAATGTCAAGATCATATAACTGATCTGTAGGGGCTACAAGCCTGTCTGGGTCTCAACTGTAATAAAATTGTCAGCTGCCAGAAACTGCTGGAGATTCCGGCGCACTACAGTGACTTCTCCCGCGCTATCGAGGAGAGTCACTGCCCAACTCCTGTCTAGGACGAGGGTTCTCTGCGTCTGTGGCATATTAACGGTTATAGCAGCAACTTTCTTTTTCTAAAAAGGGGCTTTATATTGAGGAGATTTTTCCTCCTTTTATCATCACGTCAGACAAGAGTTGTGTCTCCCTCTTTGGTTTCACGTTCAGATCGCTCTCCTCTGTCGTACTGCTTGTCAGATGATTCCTGAAAGGAACAAGGAGAATGAGTATCAGGAACCTGATACCTGTCTGGAGCCCCGATTGTAGTGTGATCACGAAAATCGTAGCGTCTTTCGGAGGACTCCGGGGGCGGAGAACCTCCACAAGGTTTACCTTTCTGTTTATTTTTTAGATTTATCCCATGGTTTTTAACAAACTCAGGGTTCTGCTTGGCTTCCTTGTCTGAACCAGGTTTGCCAAGTTCTGGTTTAGTAGGTCTGGTTCCCAAATTATTGCGTCCTTAGCACGTGTACACATCAGGAATAATTATAGGCAGCTCACGTTCACGGTCGACTTGTGCAACAGCAGTGAGTCGCTGGCGTATAGCCAGTGATGCTGCTTTGCCTTTGATGTCAGACTGAATCATTGTGGACACCACGGGAAAATTTCCCATTTCTTTCATCCCCAAATCCAGGGCAGCAGCTGCCTCATGTTTGTTCTGTATTTGTTTCAACACATCAGGCAAGACTGACATAGAGGGAGTGCCATGATTAATAGTATATATTATGGCAAAAACTGTCCCCCAAGTCTGACAGTCTTCTACAGCAGGAATCATCCCGCGGGGTAAGCATTTAGTCAATATTCAGTGCTTCTCTTGTGGCCCCGTAAGGGAAAACACAACTTCAATTTGTTTGATTTTTTGGGCGATTGTAGAAACGTCCCCTTTTTGCATGGTTACCCCCTAACTGTTTGCCAAATACCTGATGCACTTTGACTGAGTGTGCCCTGGGTCCCTACCAATCAGGATCTCAGGGCCTGTGTTCTTTCCCTAACCTGTACCATTTTCCACAATTGGCACAACTCTGGCCTACCTGGAAGTCCCTTGTAAGGGGTACCTAGAGTACCAAGGGCATGGTTGCCAGGGGAAGGCCTCTGAGGGCTGCAGCATGTATTATGCCACCCTCAGGGACCTCTCACCACAAACATGCACCACTGACATTGCAGCCTGCGTGTTGTGGTGTAGCTAAAAGTCATGAGTCAACATGGCACACATCCCTGTGTGCCATGCCTGCACAGTACTGCATGAGGTCTAGGTAAGTCACCCTTAAGAAAGGGTGCACTGTCCCTCATGTGAGGACCTATCAGCATGTGCAGACAGGCCCCTATAATACCTAAAGCCATTCGTAGATATTATAAGTGCCCAGTAAAGCCATACTGAGTATATGACCTAGAAACTGGTCATTACGAGTTTCCTAGCACCACAATGGCTTCACTGAATCCTGGGATGTTTGCAATCAAACATCCCAGAATAATAACCCTGCACTGATTCCAGTGTCAGATTTATTATCCCATGCACTCAGGGGTCCCTTCTAGAGGGGACCCCTGAACTAAACCAACCACTGGTGGGTTGCTGACTGGTAAACACCAGCCTGCCACCACGAGACAGGTTTCTGGACCCCTGGGGTGGAAGCCTTCGCTCCCAGGGCCCAGAAACAAAGCCTTTCTTGGGCAGAGTTGTTCACTCCTCCACCAGGACAGGAAGAGCCATCTGTGGCAAGGGAGCTTCAAAGGCCTTGTGGCCTTTGCAATGCAACCCCCAACCTCCCCTGCTAGCAGGGGCAGGGCCCTTCCTGCCTTTTCAACGGGAAGACAGGTGGGAAAATCAGGAGAGCCCAGAAGGTGTGCCCACCTCTGCCAACCCCACCCCTCAGGTGGGGTAAGCGAGGTGAAGCCCACTCTTCAATGCCCGCCCTACCGGCCTGCCTGCAGCTCCGAATCCACTGCAAAGAAAACAACAGCCTCAAAAAGAATCGGCAACCTTCAGACTTGGTGAGGACTGAACCACTGCTTCAATAAAGACTCAAGACTCCTGAGGA
Organism: Calotriton arnoldi; assembly: GCA_963921515.1. Classification (NCBI taxonomy): domain Eukaryota; kingdom Metazoa; phylum Chordata; class Amphibia; order Caudata; family Salamandridae; genus Calotriton; species Calotriton arnoldi. Next base: position 1,149,217 of record CAWUFW010005198.1, on the reverse strand, counting down.
CAGAGGCCCTGTCCATAAAAGATCAAGACCCAGCAAAACCAAGAAACCCTGCTCCATTACTTACCTCTGCACCTGCCATCCACAACCGTGTCCAGAGGGCCCACCGGTCCTGAAGTGGTTCCCCAGCGGTCCTGACCTCCAAACCATCGAAGGATGTCACCTCCAAGGTCCAGTGTCGATGCCTGCAGCCTCTTCATGACGACCCCCCTCAACCGCGATGCTCCGGTAAGGAGACAACCCAACACTAGAAGACACCCCTGCAGCCTCCAGCCCTGTGTCCTGTCGACCAGTTCCCAAGGTTTCCTGACGTCCTCCTGCATCCGAAGTTACTTGCCTGGCTGTTGGTTTCCCTCGTCTGGCTTCCTGACCAGCACCTGCAGCCCAGGATCAATTTCAAAGATCTCCATAGAAAAGCATTGGGCGCCTGACGCTGTGTAAGCACTCTGCACCCGGCCGCCCCTGTGCCGCAGGTGGTGCGGTTTTGGTGCTGCCTTGGGCCCCCCAGGCTGGGTCTGTTTTCTTCTATTTTAAGATGCACATTTCCTCTATTGCCACGCTGACCATTGTTGTCTGACCTTAATTCCTTTATTCTCTGTTATCATTTTTCAAGGCTTCTCGTGCATGTATTGATTATTATGTGAAGCTTATTACTAAGTATTGGAAGTGATACATTTTTATGTTGTTTATAGGTATTTGAGTGTCCCACGCTATCTATTTCTCTGCATATGATTTGCCCTGATGAAGGTGTAGCCCCCCTGTAGGGTTTTCACCGAAACGCGCGTCGGCGTTTGATCTCTTCAAACCCGGAAGTGGTTTCTAATTCTACCTTTGGACCAATTTATTAAAACATCAGTTTTCCTCTTGGCTTTTTAAACATCTTTATATATGCTATGTGTATGAATGTTTGATGGATGTATAGAGCTCATTTGAATTTTTGAGTGTGTGTGTATGCATGATGGTTTGTTGTGGGGTTCTCTTTTATTGTATTTTATCTGTATGTATCACTGTGCTATGATATAAAATATATATATTTTTTTGATATTCTGTTAATAAAAAGAAATAATCATCAATTGTAATTACTGGTTCTTTACAATATATGCACTTGAGCCTTGGTTGTTTAGGTATCATTACAGGACCCCCTTGTGGGCCTCAATAATTTATCTTTTGAATGGGTGGGTAATTGTTTGTCTTGTGCTGTTTACTTGATCCCCTGTTTTACCCTCCCTCATTCGCTTATAGGGGTCCCTCCTTTTCTTTGGTTGTTATGTCACAGCCTGGTTGCTGTGGAGGTTTGTCCTTTGAGGAAAGTGCATCTCTTTAAAGCTTTACGTCCTGAGACGTCTTTCTTGTATTCTTTTCTATAGTTTTCTTGGGCCTGTTCTGTTAATCACTTGGGTTATTTTTGGTTTTGTTGAAGTGGCAATATGGAAAGCATTAAGACTTTTGGGTTCTCGGATGAAGAATTCGCCCGCATGATTGGGTTACCTATTGATGGTAGCAATCAGTTCACCTTGTCTAAGGGTCTTGAACAAGAGTGGAATAAATTATTAGATCTTAAGAAAAAATCTAAGCGCACTGAATTTCACGCAAAATTCATGCTTGAATATTTAAAAGCTGGTACCATTCCGATTGGATTGAGGGTTCGGAACATCCCTGGCCTCTTTGTTGACATACGCCAGTTCCTGGAGAAGTGGGCGCTCATCGCCAACCGCTGCTCCAGGGACTGGATTATGTTAATTATTGAGACCGCCAGGGAGGTGATAGCCATCCTCAACAAAGAGATCGATGATCTTGAGGAAAAACTCAAAAAAGACAATGCTGTTGAACTTGAAGAAATGAGCCTAGAGTTAGATTCCTTTTCAGACTACCTTCTCAAAAGAAAAACAGATAAATTCAGAAAGGATATCCGACTTTTTTCCCAAGAGCGTGCATATCCGTATCTCGCTGTTAATTTTTATACCCCTGTTGAGAATCAGGGTGCCCAAAGTGATATGCCGCGGTGGGGCAATAGGCGAATTACTACATTTTCTGATACTACATACTCTGATGGAGATGGACCTTCGAATCAGGAGCCTGAATATAACTCTAATTATCAGTCTAGACAAAGATCTGGAGAGAGACCCACTATGCCTAATCATTTTTTAGGCCAGGGCAGGGGGAACCCTCGCCCCAGAACGCGGAACCCCCAATCGAGGAATTTCCGTCAGGGTCAGAACCAGCCTCAAATGTATATTCAGACTCGACATCAACAGTACTGGAAAATATAAAGAGCATTCCAGTATTTAATTTGTCTACTGCCATCATTGAACCTGACTCTCTTAATTTGTTATCTAGGGGTCTCTCTTTTGTCCCCTCGATCGGGTTCAATAAATTTGAATTCATGAAAGATCTGCATTTATTCTTCAGAAAAATCAGACTTAGGAAGTTTTTTTCCACAAGACCTCATGTGGATGACCATGATAATATTTCTGGTTTGAAACCTCCATCTGATTTTACTCCTACCTTGGATTCAGTTGGCCCTGAAGTGGCCTTCTTTGAGAAGGCAGTTCTTTCAAAAATTGAACAAATCATAAAATTTGTCCCCAGACCCACTGATAATCTTTTGAGAACAGAAAACTCTGCCTTACTTTCCCTTAAGACAACAGACAATTGACAATCAAGCCGTGTGATAAAGGGGGAGGGATCGTGATTTTTGATACCTCCACCTATATTGAGAAGATCAATATCCTTCTTTCCTCTTCACGACACTATAAACGTATCAGGAGCAATCCTGAAATTGCACTGAAACGACGGATTGTACTTTTGGTGGAGAGGGCTGTGGAACAGGGATTTCTATGTGCCAGTGAAGCTGAATATCTTACGCCCACCCATACCCGTATGCCAATTATTTACGGGGTTCCGAAGACGCACAAAGATGTCACGTTGCCCCCCTTAAGACCAATTGTGTCCACTATTGGTGCGGCCACTGAGCCCCTCTCCAAATATGTGGACCAATTTCTCAAACCTTTAGTTCAGAAACTGGATTCCTTTGTGAAGGACACAGGACATTTCATCTCCAGAATTGAAGGGACGGCGTATGTGAGTGATAGGGAACTCCTAGTTACTTTGGACTTGGAGTCCCTATACACTAACATACCGCAGGAAGGGGCGATGAGAGCTATACAGGAAATTCTTTCGAATGAACCAAACATTACCAATTCTCCATTCATCTTGGACTGTCTCCGAGTGGTTCTCGGTGAGAACTACTTTGAGTTTAACGACAGTTTCTTTCATCAGATCCAGGGAGTTAGTATGGGAGCGTCTTGTGCCCCCAGCGTTGCCTGCCTTTATATGGGCCAATTTGAGCGAGCCCATATATTTAATGAGATGGCCCCTTTCTATGAAAATGTCCGAGGCTGGTCTCGGTTCATTGACGATATCTTTTTCATCTGGGAAGGGGATTCTACGTCCCTTGATGAATTTATTTTATGGATTAATGCGGCTGATGTGAACTTGAAATTCACGGCTCACTCCAGCAATCTCAAGTTGGAATTTTTGGATGTCTGGGTTGAACACAATGAGAATAAATTATTTGTCTCTCTATTTACCAAACCTACTGCTAGAAACACCTTGTTGCAGTATGGGAGTTACCATCCTCGCTTCCAAAGAGATAGTATCCCCTTTAGTCAGTTTCTCCGTCTCCGGAGAAACTGTACTACCATTACTGACTTTCTCAAACAAGCAGACATCTTGAGAAGTAAATTAGTTAATCGTGGATACCCTATCAAATTGGTCAAGGATTCTTTTAAGCGAGCCCGGTATTTCAACCGGGAAGCCATGTTTTATACCCAGGAGAATAAGAAAATGGATAGGGTGGTATGCGTCACTAAACATTCTAATTTCAATCATAAAATCAGACGCACGGTCAACTCCCTTTGGTATCTGCTAAACATGGACAATAGTGAGCCTAAACTTGCTAAGCCATTGTTTGCATTTAAGAGAAATAAAAATCTGAAAAACCATCTAGTGAGGGGTAAGATAGCTCCAGCCTCTGGCTTTTGCCAGAAGTCTATCACAGGTTTTAACCCCATTCATGGCAACCACTGATGTGGTTCTTGTCATGCGTGCGCCCATGCTTTGGTAGGTGATGTCATTAAGATCGGGGAACGTTCGATTTCGCTCCATGATATGACCAATTGCAGGACATCTAATGTGATATATATCATCATATGTCCCTGTGATTCCATTTACATTTGTGAGACTGGACGTGAAGTGAGACTCAGAATTGGTGAGCATAAATCCAACATACGCACGAAAAGATTGCGGCTCCGTTGGTGGAGCATTGGCTCAACAAACAGCATTCTGAATTAGATCTCAGATGGTCTATTCTCGAGAAAATCAATGTGCCTTCTGGAAAGGATCCCACTCAAGTTAGAAAAAACGGGAAGTGTTTTGGATCTACTCTCTTAACTCTGTGAAGAATGGTCTCAATGAGTGCTGTCCCTGGGAGAATGCCATCAAATAAGAACTGCTCATTTCATTTATGAGCAGGGTATGTCCTCATTTGTATTTTCTATTCTTTATTTTATATTTTGTACATTATATTTGTGTCTGTATTTTCGTATTTTAAAAAAAAAAAATTGGTAATGTATTTTTCACTCACGTATAGGACTATTCCTTGTCCTTTATCTATATTTCTTCGGGGTTCTGAGTATTTGTTGTCCCTGTTAGTTATCGTTGTTTTTTGTATCCTATTTTAGGGAATTATATCTTACCCTTTCCAATATGGCCGCCACTTTTTTTCGTTATTTCTTCTGAGTGTGGGTGTCCTTCTTTTCTGTTTATTTCTTTCACCGGCTGCGCATTCGACGGACGGGTTTATAAGCTGAGTTGGTTCTCACCCCTCTCTCTTCCCGAAAGCAAATGGAAACGGGCCATATTCTTACCCGGTGTGATCCTTAAACGCCCCTGGAGGTAATTATCCTTTCTCCTCTGTTTAAGCGCGACTGTGTGCCCATCGTTGTCTGAGGCCCTGGAGGTTTGTGGACTCTCCGTGGCCCCAGGGGCCACTTTTAACTGTATCAGCTGGAGTAATTCTTGAGACGGGTTCGATCGTTGTGCCTCTCTTGAGACTGGTTCGATCGTTGTGCCTCTCTCGTTGTTACTTGGGGGTAGTCTTCTAGCGTTTAGTAATTAATCTTAGGGCATGTTTATTGTTAGTGTTGCCATCTAGTTGGTGATCACTTTGTTTAAACATCGCTAACCCTTGCCCTTCGTTATTTCTTTAAGATTTATCCTGATATCACGCCTTGAATAAAGGCCCCCGTGAAATCTAATCCGGCTGAACCTTTTGAAGGGTGGTTCTCCGTCAAGCTCACCTTTATGCCTACATCATAGGGTAGGTTTATATGGGTTGCGTTTGGGCATTTCTGTATTGTATGGTTTCGTTTTGTTTATTTTGACATACGTTTTATCGTCGGCTAAGTATTGTGACGGTATTTTATTTTTATAGATTTGTTGGATGTTGATGTCCAGTACCCCCAGGCTTATATGGCCTTTGTCTGAACTCAATCCTGTTGGATAAAGTTTTGATAGAATACCTCAAAAGGTATGCTCACATATGTATATATTCCATTCGGGAAAGGGGGTCATCAGGAATTCACTACTGGCATGACTATTAATATGTGGTTTCATTCACTTTGGGAATTATTGAATATTTCCTGTTGGTGGTTGGTTTCCTTTTTTTCTCTGTTAGTATAAATGCAGAAGTCACTGGTTTTTTCTGGATCCTTTAAATCACATGACCCAGGCTGGGTCTGTTTTCTTCTATTTTAAGATGCACATTTCCTCTATTGCCGCGCTGACCATTGTTGTCTGACCTTAATTCCTTTATTCTCTGTTATCATTTTTCAAGGCTTCTTGTGCATGTATTGATTATTATGTGAAGCTTATTACTAAGTATTGGAAGTGATACATTTTTATGTTGTTTATAGGTATTTGAGTGTCCCACGCTATCTATTTCTCTGCATATGATTTGCCCTGATGAAGGTGTAGCCCCCTGTAGGGTTTTCACCGAAACGCGCGTCGGCGTTTGATCTCTTCAAACCCGGAAGTGGTTTCCAATTCTACCTTTGGACCAATTTATTAAAACATCAGTTTTCCTCTTGGCTTTTTAAACATCTTTATATATGCTATGTGTATGAATGTTTGATGGATGTACAGAGCTCATTTGAATTTTTGAGTGTGTGTGTGTATGCATGATGGTTTGTTGTGGGGTTCTCTTTTTATTGTATTTTATCTGTATGTATCACTGTGCTATGATATAAAATATATATATTTTTTTGATATTCTGTTAATAAAAAGAAATAATCATCAATTGTAATAACTGGTTCTTTACAATATATGCACTTGAGCCTTGGTTGTTTAGGTATCATTACAGGACCCCCTTGTGGGCCTCAATAATTTATCTTTTGAATGGGTGGGTAATTTTTTGTCTTGTGCTGTTTACTTGATCCCCTGTTTTACCCTCCCTCATTCGCTTATAGGGGTCCCTCCTTTTCTTTGGTTGGGCCCCCCTTTGCCCTCACCTAAACCCCAAACGATCTGTGTGAGTTGCTGGCCTGGTATATGATGTCCATTATTAAAGTGGGCCCCTTGCACCAGTCCAGACAACCCTTATGGTGATTTAAGAGGTCTCAGACAACCTTTAGAAAGCTATCCAAGTGGTAGCTGTGGAGAGCAGCATTCAGGCTTAGTCTTGAAGGAGTGTAAAGCAGCTTGTTTTACCAGAATGCAATCTTATAGTATAGATTAAATGAAAAGAGAACCACACAGTAGTTATAAAAATATGTATTTATTATATAACACTATCTAGTACGTTACAGTATCTCCTACTTGGAGATAGACACAAAGCACACAATACCTTAGCAAAGAAATGACAGTAAATAGCACTAATACACAGTGGGCCCCAGGGGGGGACCAAACCATATAATATGAAAGTGGTATAAGAACCACGACTCGAATCAGGACGATGTCGAGAGTACGTAGAATTGCTGGGACCCCAAGGAACAACCCAAGGTGAGTAGATAGGGACCCCACGGAGTGCGTGTGCAGTGTGTGAACTCGACCGCGTGCTCCGTACAAGTCTATGTGCAAGTGGCGGTTGGAATTTTAAAGATTAGGCACCCTTCCCAGTGGTCTTCGAAGAAACCCCGTGGAAGACAGAAGGTTGGAGAGCCACCCCACCCGTGGATACCGAAGTACCCAAGTTACCTATCCCAGGGAAGCCGGGTGCATAGGTGTGAAGTGGTGTCGGAAACTGCCATCAAACCCAATGGAGGACTTTGAGAAAGTGCCGCTGCTGGAAGATGAGAAAGTGTCCGTTGGAATCCGAACGTGGATTCTTGTCGAGGAGTACCTGAAAGCAGAGGGGACAGAGTCTGGGTCACTTGAGAGTGACCAGGGGCTCGGTAGACGAATGCCCACTGATGTCGGGTGCTTCAGGATAGTTGGCGGTGACCTTGACTCTGCAGCTATGGGGATCAGGCGACGTTGAGGATGACCAGGAGCCGGATACGAGCTGTCCCACGAAGGATTTCGAGTGCTGAGGGGTTGGTGTCCGGCGTGAGCACCAACAAGCCTTGGCAAAAGCACCCCACGCAGGAAGTCAAGGAAGTGTACGGATCGGACCAGCAAGGTCCAGGAGACTCACCACAAGCAGGGGAATCAGGGCAAGGCCAGAGCAATCAGGGGAGCCCAAGGAAAACAAAGATGACCCTCAATTGGACCCATGGGCCAGAGGCACAGGAGTCGCGAGAGGATCTCGAGCAGCTTCTCAAAACAACAGGCCACGGAGCACACGGTGCGAGGTGGTTGAAGATCTTTGTGGGAAAAGTTGCCAGAGGTTGGGACTACTTGGAGCCCAATGCACTTGTCACAGAATTGCCAACAAGCACATGCACTTGCAAAAGTACGCAGTGCACAGGGGTTCAGGTATTGCAGCCCCCACGAGGCCTCAAGAGACGTAGAAACCCACCTCCTGTGTAGCTGAACCTTTTGGAGTCCGTAGGAGCTCGGGATCAGCAGACTGGTCAGCAGTGTTGCGGTGCCTGCGAATGCAGGGGAGTGACTCCTTCACTCCAAGGGAGATTATCTTCAGGTGTCTTGGATGCTGCACGGATCCTGTACGGTGCACAGGCACAGACGATGCAGCAGACTGAGAGGGAGACAAAGTCAGGCACAAATGAAGTCCAGCGAAGTCCAGAGTGCCCAGACGGTCGAAGTGCAGTGGTTTCAGTTCTGAATCTTGTCCACGACGAATCTAAAGTCCTACAACCAGGTAAGCCCTTAAGTACCCTAAGGAAAGGGTTAGGAAGATTCAGGGGGACCCTCCCAGGGGAGGGTCTGGACAGGGGGGAGGTTACTCCCATGTCCTTTGTCCAGTTTCGTGCCAAAGCGGGAGCCAACGGCTCCCAGGACTGGTCTGAACTGGACTATGCACCAAATGTGCCCCTCATGCAGACTTTCAGGCGCTGGCAAGCGCACCCACCCAGCCCTTATACACTAAATCCTGTCTGGGAGGTGGTCACACCTCCCTGTGACAGGATGCCTATTGTCCTGCCTTCCCCTGCTCGAGCTTGGCTCAGCAGCAGGAGGCAGAAATGTGTCTCTGGTCAGCAGCAACCATTTTGTGCTGTCCGGGACTAAAAGGCTGGTACCGGGAACACCGAGAGCCCCACGGATGGTGCTCCCAGTGGGTGTAATCATACCTCCCACACCGGTTACCGGTGTGGGGGATATGATTCCAACATGTTTGACACCAAACACGATAGAGTTTGTTGCAGCCGTTTTCGAGATGGTCATCACGCGGTCACGTAATGCCCCTCTATATTAGTATATGGCTGCTTCACTGACAACCCGGGAACATGGACTCCGAAGGCTGCAGGGGTGTCCTGCTCATGCAGAGGCACCCTCTCACTTAGAAGCAAGCACCCTGCCCTCAGTATTGTAAAGGCCTGCTATAGGGGTGAAATAGGTTTTAAGTGCAGTGACCCTTAGATATAGTAAACCTATATCTTTAGTAAGTGGTGCATGCACCAACTTACACAGGCTGCAATGGCAGGCCTGTAGTTCCATTTTGAATGGTCTCTCATGGGTGGCATAATACATTCTTCAGCCCACAGGAGACCTCTAGGGTACCTATGCCCTGGGTACATGGGTACCATATACTAGGGACTGGCAAGGGTACCCCAGTATCCAATCTGGGATGTACCTAGGTACTGAACACAACAATTTAGGGAGAAAGCAGATAGACTGGGGTCCTGATTAGCAGGATCCCAGTCAGACTAGTCAAAAACCAGCTTAGCACCAAGCAAAAAGTAGGGGTACCCATGCAGAAGGATCCTACCTTCCTACAATCTGCCTGTTAACAGCCTCAAAACGAGGTACCCCTATCCCCATTGGCTAGCTTTGGCCTCGGTACTGAATTTCTCACCCTGCACCCGGCCGCCCTAGTGCCGCTGGTGGTGCACCTTGAGTGCAGAATTGAACCTTGGGGAACCTTGGTTCTACCCCAAAAGGACCACACCAAAAATCATTTAACTTACCTGCAATTGCTAACTTTGTTATGCCCATAGGATTCTATTGTGTGGCCTTTCTCTGAAAAGTTTTCCTAGTGATGACTATCTTGAATTACAACAAAGTAACTTAGTGTCTACAAATGAGTTGGCCTGCTTGGGGAAGTGGACACAAATGGGTGTCAATCTAGATTCCTGGGTAACACCGAAGGGTTTAGGATTAATAGGCCTGATCAGCAATATGTACAATCGGGGGTGGTGACATTATATAGTGTTGGGAAGTTGTGCCTTGATTGGCTAAAAACCTCAACTCTCTCAGGTGAAGAAACACTTGTCCCTTCTTTCTAATGACATGGATCTGATGGATTTTTTGTTAGGTCCCCGGAACCCACATCAAAAGCGCTTCTTGTATGCAGTATACAACGAGCTGTGGAAAGTTTCTCAACAGGAAGCTGATGAGAGACTGCGCAAGATTGATAGGGTTGATTTAGAAAAGGTTTTGGCTGTGGTTGACAATGGTATGGCCATATTATCATCCAGAATTTATTCACTGGGCATCATAGTATCTTCTGCAATTGCAATAATACAACAGGATATGTCTACTTTACAACATGGACAACCACAACTACGGTCCATTGTATTATTAAGCTGGACGTTACAAACTTTACGTTCTGGCCACGTGCCATGGCGTTATATCAACAGCACAAGTTTGTTTTCGGCATAGGAGTTGACTGAAAGACAAATATTGATCGCACGAAGAGATGCAAAATATACCATGTTGCACATTGAAAAGTTAGACCAATTAACTTTCATCGTGGCTGAGACACCATCCACAGACTGGATAATCAATGGGTACATCACCCTACCGGTCACGACTTTCCAATTCCAATATTGTCTGCAATACCACCAAGCAGGCAGATATGAAGCGCTAGGGGAAGGTTATATGCATGAATATTGGGAATTACCATTTAGGTTTAGATGCAGGAACAGGGACACTGAAGTCTTTCTCAGCGGTTCAGACTGTGAGAATGCTTTAAGCAGATCCTTAGTATGCAAGGACATTTCACTTCATGGGGCATGCAATGCTTCAGTCGCGAACTTGTCTCGTTATCTGAAGGGTTCACTGGCTGCTGTGATTCATCCGGTTTTCAAACTGCTCTCGAATGGGAACTATTTGATGCTGAATGATCAAGGTTGCTGCGGAATGGAACCAGGCATCGCTTATCTGGTAACAGTTCATTCCATAGTCACTTGTTGCACACAAGTGCTGTTTCCACTTGCCCACACAGTTAGGTAGGCATCGATATGGCCTTCGATAAATGTTTCAAACGTACGCTTTGATTCTCTGAGCAAACTGAAAGCCATGCTTTTTCAAAAAGATGTGGCCTTAACATTAGCCAGAGAGACGTTTGATCTCCAGGTTGTAAGGTCCTCGTCCAAGATACAGACGCTACTCCATATTAACTTCCCGCTGCATTTTGGGGAGCTGGTCCACAGTATCTTTAACATGTCTGATACGAAGGGAATAGCGTACTTTTTTAAATGTATTGGCTCTGGACTGGTTAGCACCTTTCAGACGATTTTCTGAGTTATTCCATCTTTCATACACTCTGTGTTGGGAAGCGTTTTTGGAGGTCTCCCGCTTGTCCTGCTACTTGTAACGGGAATTTTCATTTCGATTTTTCTGCTCTGCAATGGGTGTCAAACTTCAACCCGGAATGGAGACAGCATTGCTTGTGCTACGATGCAGTGAGCGCATGATACACTGCTTTGGCACACCTCTGCTTCGAGAACTGAATGAGCACTGGTTCTTGTCCTTCAGGCCTGTTCGGCTTCACTGCGTACAACCTGTATTCCGTTGCCTGCTTTGCAGCCATAAATACGTATTGGATCTATGCCTCGGATCACAATAAGTTGCGCCACTGGACATTGAAGTACTGATGGACCCCTTAAAGACCCATGGGTATTGTTGTCCCCAGCGTATTCCATTGCTGATTCTTTTTTTTTTTTTTGTAATTTATTTGAGTTTTCAACAAGAAAAAAAAAAAGAACATAAGCTGACACATGCCAGCCTCACATTGCGACATCTCTTAGTCAGTATGGAAGAAAGCATAGTGTCCACAGTTGCTTACATAGTTCGTGGCTATCTTACATCGGTTCAGCTACTAGCCGTTTCCACAGGCGCCATGTGCAGGGTATCATCTGTGCGCTCTACATTCCTCACAGTTTCCCCCCGTCCATTCCCTCTCCCATCACACTGCTGGGAGCGCGGTCTCTAGGTCTTCAGCGTTTTCCCCTGTCTCTTCCGCTGCAGCGGACCGCTCCAGCGGACCGCTCCTGTAGATATGCTCGCAGAGGTTCCCAAATGTCTTGTGGGCGAGATGCAGGTGGCATCAGCTCTGCATACTCAGTCAGCTGTTCCTGGCAGAATATAAGGTCTCGCAGCCAATCCTTAAACTTAGGTGCTCTTCTCCTCTCCCCCATTTACAAGCCACCCTGCGTTTAGCTAGGAGTAAACCTAACGATATGAACCTTCTTAAGGACGCTTCGAGGTCGTTGGTGTACCCAAACAGTGTGACGAGTGGGGTGTTAGTTATGTGTATCCCTGTCATCTGGCTGAGGGCCTCGGTTATTGTGGTCCAGAATGTCTGGATGGGGCGCATTCCCATGCCAAGTGTAAAAAATCGTCTCCCTCCCTCCGGCATCTGTCGCAGTTATCGTTCTCCCCGAGTCTAAGTCGGCATAGTCTTACCGGAGTGTAATAGAGGCGGTGAAGGTACTTGAAATGTATTATGCGCAGTCTACTACTGGCCGAGATTCGCCCCGTTTGTTGGCAGCAAAATGTCCATTGGTCATCGGTACGAGGGGAACCCAAGTCAGCTTCCATTATTGACCGCACAGTTAGGGCAGTGTGTGGGCTATCTACTGGCTCGGTACAGCATGGATACTACATGTGTTGGGGTGCTCCGTTGTAGTAAAGCGTGTAGCGGGGCCAAAGTGGGGGGTTCGGTTGGAAAGTCAGGAGTGGCAGACTTGACATCATGACGGAGCCTTACATACATAAATAACTCTATAGTGGTGGGTTGGCAGTCTTTAAAGAAGTGTTCTCGTGGATGGAATGTCCCTTTGTCGTATAGTGCCCCCCAGGTTTGAATGTCGAATTTGCTAAGCATTTGTCGGCATCTTCCCTCCCTCGTGACTGGGATGTCCAATCTGCCTGGCAATGGCAATAGTGAAGAGTATATCCTGTCCACTTTCATGCGATTAGCTATTGCCCTCCATGCTCTGTTTGTGCATTCCACTGTGGTTGGTTCTGCACATTTAGGGTTAATAGGTGCACTTATATATGCCGAGTACGGAGTCGGCACCATGGGCTAGTGTTCTACTGCAAGATGTGGCATGTACGGTGGTGGATGTATCCAGTAGACCGCGAAGTGTGCCTGGGCGCACCAGAAATATAATTCCATGTCCGAGACCTCGAATTCTCCTTTATCGAAGGGTAGGGTTAGTACCTCCCACCTCTGCCTGGGCTGTTTGGCCCCCCAGGTCAGCCGGATGAGTTTCGATTTGAGGGCTTTAAAGAAGGATTTGCTGGGTGCATAGGGGATATTAGTAAAAAGATAGAGCAGCTTTGGGAGGATGACCATTTTGATCAGCGCTATCCGGCCTATCGAAAGAGGCATTGCTATCCATCTTGTGATGGACTCCGTTAGTGTGTCCAGAGCTTTGCCATAATTGACCCTCATGAGGTTCTCCCTTCTCTAGTTATTTCTATTCCGAGGTATTTTACTTCGTCCTCGCACCAAGTCAAGGGGAAGTCTGGAATGTATCTCTTGACCGCATCTGTAAGGGGGAAGATTTGTGACTTGCTCCAGTTAATATTGATCCCCGAATACCTTCCGAACTGTAAAAACGCCCGCAATATAGGGTTCAGACTCTCCTCGGGATCACATAAATATAATGTAAGGTCGTCGGCATACAAGGAGATTAGGATTTGCCTTTCAGGGTATATGAGAGCGTATTCGCGGTGGTGTTGCCGGAGCTTAGCCGCCAGCGGCTCCATGGCCAGGGCGAATAAAAGCGGGTACCCCTGCCTCGTCCCTCTCGTGATTTGAAACCTTGGGAGCACATTCCGTTTATGAGTAGCTTGGCCTGTGGTTTAGTGTACAATAGCTGAATCCACGCTAGGAAGGGGGGGCATTTGTGTCAATACGCTCGCCAGGTAGTCCCATTCAAGAGGGTAAAAGGCTTTGGTGGCGTCCAGAAAGACAGCCACCGTGGCCTGATCTGGGTCTATGTCTTGCATAAGGGCGAAGAGAGTGCGAAGATTGTGCGACGTTGCTCTACCAAGTATGAAACCTGATTGGTCCGGTAGCACAAGCGCTGTCATCAGAGGACTTATTCGATTAGCGAGCAATTTTGCCAACATTTTGATGTTGCAGTTTATAAGCGAAAGTGGTCTGTAGGAGTCGCATCTGTCTCCTGGTTTCCCTGGCTTCAATAGAGATATAATGAGTGCTTCACGTATTGTTTGCTGGAGCATGCCTGTCTCACGCGCTTCTTCATACACGTGTCTTAAAATGGGGATGAGGGCCTCGCTGTATGTTTTGTAGAATTCTGCAGGTAGGCCGTCCGGGCCGGGGGCCCGGCCAGACTGTAGCTGCATGATTGCAGTGCGTATCTCAGCATCTTAAAAATCCTCTAGAAGAAATTCCGTCTGGGTGTCGCCCAGCCACCCCAGAGCTATGTCATCAAAGTATGGCTCAAACTCAATCGGTTGCGTCCTATGCGTTTTGTAAAGAGTATTATAGAACTCATGGAATGTGTCTAATATGTCTGGGGTGTCCCTGTGTACTCGGCCCTCATGGTCAATAACTTCCAATATGGTACTGGAAAATCTTGGTTTTTGGGTTAGCTCTGCCAGAGCCTTCCCTGGGCGTTCCCCTTCCCCATATTGTGGGGCGCAATGGTATTTTCCCCTAAATTTGCATTCCCTCTCTGCTGTCTCTTGGTAGTCTGTCAGCTTGTCCCTGAGCTGTCCCTGTAGGTCAGTGCTTGGATCAGAGCTCATTTGGTCCTCCAGTTGTTTAAGTTCAGTTTCTAGTTTCCTAAGCGTGTTGCGGATGTCCTTGAATATGCCTCCCGCTTTGCAATGCAGATCCCCCTAATAGTCACTTTAAATGCTTCCCAGACCGTGGAGATCTGAGGCACAGTGTCAATGTTGCGCGGGAAGAAATCTGTTATTTCTTGCTCCAATTCCGTTCGGAATGGGATATCGAGCAGAACATTTACCGGCAATTTCCAAGATTGATAAGGTGACAGTGTGGAGTAAGGGTCAGCAAAACGGGTGAGTGATCAGATTATGTTCGCGGTAGATGTCTTGCTTTCGTGAGCCACGTTTTTAACCCTCTGGTCAGTAACCAACCATCTAAGCGCGACCATGTGGAGTGTGTTGAGGAGTGACACGTGCCCTCTCTGTCAGCTGGGTGTAAGCTCCTCCATGCATCTATCAGTCCATGTGCAGTAACTATCTCTAGTAGTTGGCGTTGGGCGCCCGTGTAATGGTAGGGTTGTGGACGTTGCCGATCTATTGTCGGGTCTAAAGTGACATTAAAATACCCGCCCCATGCCAAATGAGTTGAGCCTGTGTCTAAAAATTTCCCCCAGAGGATGTTGAAGAACTCGGGATCGTCGTTATTGGGGCCGTAGCAGCACACAATTGTTATAGACTGAGATGCCATCCGCCCCCATGTAAGGCAATATCGCCCTTGGGGGTCGGTAAAGTCCCCCACAGGTACATATGGGACATTTTTTTTTTATTAGTATTACTGTTCCCCAAGCATAGGTGGAGTATGTCGAGAAGCATCTATACGAGGCCCACCGGGTCGCAAAAGTGGTCGGGGCAGTGGGGCAAATATGAGTCTCCTGGAGCATGGTGCAATGTATATTGTGTCTATCTAGGTAGGCCAGGACATGTAGGCGTTTCCTTGGGTTCCCGAGGCCCCTCACATTCCATGTGATGAAATTATAACTAAGCGGGTTTGGGTGAGTCATTTAGTGAGCGCAGGTTATGTGGTGTATAGAGTATTCTCGCGATGTGCTCTGTGTGGGCAGTGCAGTAGCTTACGATTATGCCTGTGTTTGACTTGTTTCTGAGTGTCGCCAACATTCCCTCCCCCCCCTCCCTCCTCCCACAGCGGCAGCCCAATCCTGCCTCCTCCCACATCAGCAGCCCAAACCTGCTGTGGCATACATTCCCTCCCCCCTCCCGTCCAGATAGAAAAGGAAAAAAAACTGCAATTGAGAAGAAATTAGGAAGAGAATTAAGAAAACAGTAAACATCAAACATTCTAGGGATGTCCTGTTGGGGAATCGCATGAGGGCACAACAGTCTCCAGGCTCTGATTCAGTGTCCCTTGCATCCTGATAGTATATCCAGGTTGTGTGTAGGGAATATATCCATGTTGTCCATTGGCATCATTGCAACCATGATCATTGCCCAGTCGTGCTCGTAATGCCAGTGTCAGATGTCTGGTTAAGTCTCATGTGGCTCTATGGCCCGCTCCACTTTTTAACCCTCGTTGTCAGAGGTAGAGCTGAAAGAGCGTACTCATGGAATATTTGTTGCAACTCCTGCAGTATTATTCTATGTCAGATAGGGCTGCATTCGAGTGGGACGGGCTCAGGGACGGCTCCTTTCGGGGAGATCTACGGAGAGTGGTTTTCAGGAAGTCTGCAACATGCTGGGGATTGGTGCAAAAATGCTGCTTGCCCTGGTGCGTTACCCTAAGTCGCGCAGGGAATAGCATGGCGTAGGTGATGTTAGCCTGCTGCAGTTTCTTCTTGATTGGCAGGAACTTTTTCCAGGCTTATTGGACTGCCATTGTGAAATCTGGAAAGATAGCCAGTTCGGAGCCCTCAAAGGAAAGTGTTTTACGCTCTCTTGCTAGTCTCAAGGCAGTGTCCCGATCTTGATAGTTTAGCATCCGTGCAATGATCGGTCTCGAGGGAGCTTCAGGCGGGGGACAAACAGCCAGCGAGCGGTGCGCTCTTTCTACTATGAACATCGTGGAGAAAGCGCTTCTTTCAAATACCGCCGTGAGCAGGCGTTCCACATATTCCTCCATACGGCCTGTGTTGGTGGAATCCGGTATGCCTAAAATTCGTATGTTATTGCGGCGCGATCTCGATTCCAAATCTTCATTTTTTGCCGCTATAACTTTTAATAAGCGCTCCATATTGAGTAGTTGTTCTTTCCTTCCAGATTAGAGATGCGCTGTTCCGCCTCCTTAATGTGCTCATCGTGTTGGTCAAGCTTATAAGTGACATTGTCTATGTGTGTGTTCATTGCGTCCATCTTGGCTTCTATTGAGGTAAGGCTGTGTTTCATTGTAAGGAGTAATTCCTTGAGATCATCCGTAGAAGTCTGGGCGCCAGAGCAAGGGCCGTCCGCCATTGCGTGTTCGGATTTGCTAGAAGCTCTAGTGGATTTGCGTGCCTCGAATGGTAATTCAGATTGCTTGCCATCTGTTTTGCCCATAGTTTACTCCTCGCTCGTTGTGCTCCCCCCTGCTGCGCTAGTTTGTGGAGCGAGTTCCTTATCCTTTTGTGGCTTCTCCGCGTCGCGTCCAGTTTTGGGACTTGCCAATGTCTCCTCCAGTTGAATTGCCACAAAAGCAAACTTTCAGTGCCCCCTCTCAGGTGTTGCACTCCTACTTTTGTGTAAGTGTCACTATCTCAGGGAGAACGTTCACAGGGCTTAATGCGGGGTGTCGTGTGATGTTCGTTCCTTCTGTTAATGGTCCGGAGTGGGGCTCCTCTCCCTGCTGCTAACGATCGGCGAATGGGCACTTGCAAGCAGTCTCACACCACCTCTCACTCAATGGGGCCCGGTCTCAGCAGCTTCTGCCCGCAGCCCAACGCGCTTATTCACGCTCTCGGAGCTAATGGGGTCGCGGTCCCTCCCAAGGCGCAGATGTAGGCCCCGAGCCTCTCACCCACCTTGGTCGGCGTTCTGTGCACCTCTCCTTCTGGCTCCCGTTGCGCTATGGTCCCGAGCTGCACCCGGTTCGGGGGTTACGGCGCGCTGGGCCCGCTGCTCGCGGTAGCTTCCACTATCCTGGCGATCGCTGCTCAAAGCGTATATGGCCGCAGCAAATCAGCCTGCGCGGGCACCAGCCGCAGCGCCCCCCTGCCACAGTCACAAAGCAGTCCGTACCCGAGAGTTGGACCAAAGCTTCCCCGGGGCAGTCTCTCCGTCCCCTTATGCGCTGCGGAGGCGTTCTACTCACTGCTTCGGGTGGATGTGGGCCGCCGCGGTCCGCCTCTCGAGCTCCCCCGATATATCCAGCGTCTCTTGCAGTGGTAGCGTGTTTCACCCTTTTGGTTTTATTGCCTGCTTCATGGGGCCATACGATGTAGTCTTCCCATGAGGGGTCTCCGGGATAAAGAAGTCAGTCTCCGCTCTCCGGGATAAAGAAGTCAGTCTCGCTCGGTGCCGCCCCCGCCTCATCTGCCAGTATCAGCTATGCTCCGCTCACAGGTTGTCCGCCATTTTCCAAGCCAAGTCGGGAGCCGGCAGTCAACTCAGTACTTTCTTCGCTCGTGCAGCTCCTCGTTACTTTAAAACATGCTCCGGAGCTTCAGATGTCGTGCGCTCACAGTTCCCACGCAGATTCATTCAGTGTACAGGTGTTTGGCCAGGATTACGGCGGATGTTGGACCTGGGCTGCAAGGAGCCTCACGCAAGTGCGGCCATCTTGCATGCGCGCCCTCTACCGCCCCGCTGATGAATGCATTCTTCGAGCCACACTGGGATGCTTTGGCTCCTAGTGAACTGGATACTGGCTCTACGATACACTTATAGGATGCAGTCCCTCCCTCAGCGGCTGCTGTGGGAACTGGATGGAATCACCTTTGCTCCATAAACCTGCTTCGAGAGGCGCCTCTGGGAATGTTGTCTGCGGTTGTGGGCAACAGTGATGTTGCATCTACCACTCGGAATGCAAACAATTGGCTTGTCCATGTGGTGGGAACGATTTGGCCTGTTTTTCAACAAAATTATTCAAATAATATTTTTCTGCTTTTCTAGGCACCATGGCTTTTTGAGTGCTTGGAGTTTTAAACAGTATTATGACTTTTAAAAGCTTTTACAGATATTTTAAAGGGAAGCTTCCTTTTAGTTGATTTTAAACAGTGGTTTTAGCATGATGGCATGCTGCCTTTTTTGGATAGCTTTTATATATATCGACGTATGAGGAGTGGGTGCTATGTGCCCGAGTTAGGCCCAAGTAACGAAGCTGCACATTTTCTTACATTGGCCAATAACATTTCTGCTGTGACCTTTTGCACATATTCATGTGTGTGACAATGTTGGATTTGTTTCTCTGAAACTACTTCTGTTTACACATCTAGCTTCGCACAACATTAGCACAATGCCCTGAATATCATGTACAAGGTCTCTTTTCGCACTATGTACAAATGTCATCTCTATCTTCATCCACGGGGCAACAGGGCTATCTACATATTCTTAACATCACTAATCTATATGCACATCACAAGGCTGCTTTCTATTATAAAAGATGAGCATCCCGATAGATTAGTATAGGAGGCACTTCAGCAGACACAGAGGGTCCTTCGATGCTGAGAATTCACCATGCAGCGGTCTGACATCTCGTGAGAGGTGTCCAGTTCGAGACCAAGACGGGGTCCTACATTCTCTACCGCCAAGTAATGGGGTTGGATCGTCCCTTGGGGGAATTCTTGGCTTTGCACCTGCACACACTCTAGGTACACGCAGAGTAGGGTTTGCATAGTAGGAGTACGCCTAATAACTGCCCTGTATCATAAGCCTGCATATATACACTGTTTTAGCACCATGGTAGAACTGTATCTACTATTTTCTCTTTTGGTGCTTCTAATCATCTTCATCTGATTCGGTCTACTGATTATCGCAGCACATGTATTTTATACAAGAATAACATTGGTTCAATAAATATATTGAAAACATCCCACTGTGTATTCTTTGTATATTTCTCTGAGTACAAGTAAGCACGAGTGACTGAGCGAAAGATTCTGATCTGTTACCATGATCCCCTAGGGGTCTGGGTTGTCATGTTCAGTGGTTGCCAGAAACTATTCGCTCCCTGGTAAGGTTAAGGTGGCTCATGGTGGCACTGTGAGCTAGCTGGTCTCTAGGCCAACATATCCTGCAAGGGTGCTCGGAATAAGTCTAGGCACCTCACCCAAAGTTTATGTTGTCCAACAAACGTGCAGGTCCTACGGATTAGTGGGAACTACACGACAGGACGTCCCCGCACCCAAGGTTTTTTTTAAGCAATCTCTTAGTAGTGGATAAGCAAAATGGAGGCCAAAGGCCTGTAATCAACTTGAAGGAGTTTAACGAGTGGTTAGTCTACCATCACTACAAGATTAAAGGTATCCACCTACTCGGGGATCTACCTAAAGGACTCCCGATCTTCCCACCCCACCGCCGCTTCGTCCAGTTTCAGTGGCAGGGGGAGGGATACGTTCGAATTCACCACGCTCCCCTTTTGTCTGTCGTCCGCCCCGTGGTGTTTCACCAAAGTAATGCGCCCTGTGGTGGAACTTCTCAGGGCCCGGGGAGTCTGTCTCATCATCTACTTCAACAACATTCTCTTTATGGTCCAGTGTCCTTGGACTCGGTCACTGCACCTTCAGAAGGCGGTTTCCCTCCTGGAGTCGCTGGGCCTTCATCATCAACCAAGAGAAGTTGGTCCTTATTCCCTCTCAGTCTGCGGTGTTCCTGGGTTTTGGGGTGGACTCGGCCCGAGCCACCCTCAGCCTCCCTTCCCAGAAGTTGACCAAGAGCAAGCGTAAGCTGCGTCGCCTGGCGGCCACACCCGCTAGCCTCCCTGAGACAGACTGCATGGGTGTTGGGGCTTTTGTCATTCCTCAACCAGGCCATTTTCCCGGGACACCTCCATTACTGGGCCCTCCAAAGACAGAAGGCTTTTCGCCTCAGGAAGGGCTTCATATACTTCCAAGTAGTTCCTCTCTCGGAGGAGGCTCGGGAGAAGATTTAATGGTGGCTAGCTCATATGGAGGCATGGAATGGCCGGGCGATTTTCGGCTCTCTTCAGGACTTCGTCATAGAGTCTGAAGCCAGTGGCACTGTCTGGGGGGTGAGATGTGGGGAATTCGCCACAGGAGGAAGATCATCTCAAGAAAGATACATGCACATCAATTGTCTCCTACTCCTGGCAGGGTCGTTCGCAGTCCGATGCTAGACCAATGACCGAGCACAATGTTGTGTCCTCCTCAATGGACAATGTGGCAGCAGTGCGCTACATAAATCATCTTGGGGGTACCCGATCCAGGAACCTATCGGATCTGGCCCACAGCTTCTTGGACTATTGCCTTGAGAATCAAGTCTTGGTGACGGTGGAACATCTCTCAGGAGCAGCTAATCAGGTGGCCCATTGGCATTCTTGTCACCTTCAGGGTGCGAGCCTCTGGCGTTTGCATCCCTTGGTGTTCCAGGCCCTTCGCGACAGATGGAGACCATTCATGGTGTATCTCTTTGCATCACGTTTGGACCACTAACTCCCGAGGTACTTCAGTTGGCAACCAGATCCGGAGGCAACGGCCATGGATGCTTTCCTCCAGGACTGGGCTTTCCTCCGAATGTGATGATCATGAGCTTCTTGGCTCAAGTACGGAGACAGGGAACGGACATCGTCCTAGTGACTCCGATCTGGGAATCGCAAGTCTGGTATCTGATTCTACTGGAACCTTCTTGGGATTTTACAATCCTTCTACCCTATTCCCAGATCTCCTCGAAGATACGGAGGGGACCCCATCACCTAATGATACAGGTGTCGCTGTTGCTTATGGCATGAAGGATTACGAGGAACGTTGGAGAGTCCTGGGCCTTTCGAGACAGGCTGCATCCCTCCTCTCCAGAGCATGGGTACCATCAAGCGTTATAAATCGGCATGGTCTCAATGGTTGGGCTGGAGTCATCAACTTCATCTGGATCCTGTGGGGACAGACATTGTCCACATTTTGAATTTTCTCGCCTCTTTGGCGTCAGAGGGACTTACATATAGATCTATCAATACCTTCCGGTCTGAAATTTCGGCTGGTCACTCGTCAGTCAGGGAACATCCCTTGGTGTGGAAACGTTTGGGAGACATCCGGCTCTCCCTTCCCCCAGAACCTAGATATTCCATCCTTTGGGATATCAACAAAGTTGTTAATCTGTTCTTGTCTTGGCAATCCCACAAATCGCTCCTAGGGAAAGAGCTTTCAGCTAATCTAGTCACACTTCTCTGTTTGGTTTCATGTCGGCATAAAGAGTTATGAAGCTATGACAGCGGACATCCACCCACATGGGGAGAGACAATTGATGATAGCGCTAAGGAAACCATTCAGGGCAGTCTCTTCGCCTACCATCGCCTGATCTACTTTTATCCATCTCCGTTCCTTTCCCCTAGGATCTGATGTGTCAAAACAGGATTAAGGATGACACTATCCATCTGCAGCCACAGGAACAAAGAGGACGCGGCGACAGCAAAGAGGTACTATGGAGACATCCTTGCTTCAGCTAAGTGGACTTTGTTAAGTTGATCTCACTAAGGCATCACAAAGGGTTTAGAAGGAAACATGTGTGAACGGGTATAGAAATCACATCACAACTGGTGATTTAAACAAGGACGGCTGGTCAGGTAAACGCAAAAAGGCCAAAAGGGTTGGCAAATAACCTTTAATGGTGCCTACTGTAAGTCTTTTCTGGGCCAGAGAAAACAAATAAAAGCAGGCATCCAACTGTTTGGCGTCTTAACAGGTTCATGTTGCAGACACACCAGGATATAATTTTGTCCCAGTGCCGGGTGTAGATGAACTTTGTAGAGGGATGCTGAACACAACTTTTAGCAGTAGATCAAACACAGACAACTGCTGCTGCTCAATCTTTAAGCATGAAGGTGGAGGTTAGGGTGTAGAACCCTTCCCAGCTGCTGTGACAGAAGATTACTCCAGAAGCGGCAAATGATCTGAGGGCAGATGCTCAAGCCCAGATGTTTTGTGTAGCACACTCTCCCGGCCCAATCCACACCCACTAGGATGACTTTGGTCCATAAGTTCTGTTATGTTTCATATAGGTACCCCAATATAGGCTCAGGTAGCAACTTCACCTTTCATCTATATTCCCCCTACCATTACACTACATAACGGTTCTTGGGACTGGCCTTTTACCTAGTTACGGTACTGCATACAGGAAGTGGGGTTTTCCCTGAAAACTAGCCTCATCCATTATGCATGAGGATTCTTGGAAACTCAGCAGGACTACCATCTCCTGCATAATAACTATATACAAGGGTCATTCCTTCCGTCATCCTAAGTCCGACATGACACAGAACGATAGAACCCCTGAGGGTACCACTTTGGGCATATATATACCATATCTTGCTGAGTTAGTCAGAGGAGAAAAGGACTTCCAAGCCGACACACTGACGCGAGACGCTGAGGTTCCTGCACGCAGACATGTGTCCATCTCGAGTCCAAGACGAGGTCCCAGAGTCTCTCACTCCAGGTAATGGGGTTGACTTTATCCTAGAGGGATTCTTGGCTTTTACACCTACACACATGCTAGGTACACTTAGGTACATCTAGTTAGGGTCGCATCGTAGGAGTACGCATTTTACTGTCATGTATTTTATATACTTGCCTGTATTCATTGTTTTAGCACGATGGTAGAAATCTACCATCCTTTTACTTTGTTAGTGCTTATAATCATTTATATCTGTTACTGTCTAGTGGTTGTTTCAGCACATCTATTTTACACTAGAATGACGCTGGTTCAATAAATGCTTATTGAAAAACGTCCCCACTGTTTATTCTGTGTATCTCTCTGAGACGAAGTGAGCACGAGAGACTGAGCGAAAAGTAATACACTGTTTCCACGATCCTGAGGGATCAGAGTTGTCATTTTCGATAGTTGCCAAGAACTATTCTCTCCTTGGTAAGAGGGGTTTCTAGTGGTACTGTGAGCTAGCTGGTATATAGGCTAACATCTATACTATAGGATTGGTGTCTAGAATCAGTCTGACACCAATACTATAGTGTATGTTGTCTAAACGTGCAGATCCTAAATAGGTTTATAGGAACTACACGACAATTCCTGATCTCTTTCAAAACTCGAGGGAGGACAGGCAGGGATGGGAAGGCATACAGGAGTCCTGTGCTCCACTTTAACCGAATGCGATGCCTGGAAAGGACCTGCTTGGAAACTCCAATGTGCAAAGGTGTTGACACTGCGCATTACTGAGGGTGGTAAAAACATCCAGCCAGGGTTCTCCTCATTGTTGGAATATGTCCAATGCCACCTCTGGATGTAATCGCCATTTGTGATCCACCAGGCGCTATTGGCTGAGCTATGTCTGCCGTAAGATTAAAAAATCATGCCAGGTGGTTTACGATCAGGGAAATGTACTGATGCCCCAGCCAACTCCAGAGGCAAAAAGCCTCCTGACACAAGACCCACAACCCCACACCACCTCCGTTTTTACAGTACAACATGACATCATGTTGTCAATGAGGGCCTGTACCTGCCTCCGATTGACAGACAGCAGAAAGGCCTTTAAGGCTAAGCGCAAAGACCTGTAACTTCAACAGTTTGATGTGGCGTTGGTTTTCGCCAAAGATTAGAGTCCTCTGTTCGCCATCTGTCCCAGATGACCTGCCCAACCCAGTAGAAACGTGTCAATCGCCACTGTCAGCTCTGTGTGGGGTAGAGAGAACGGTCTGCCACTACTTCACCTGCAGATGAACAGCCAGCACTGCAGGTCTTGTGAAGACTCCTTGGAAACCCGTATGAAATCTGACAGGTTCCCTTGATGCTGGGTCCACTGACTCTTTAGATCCCCCTGCAGAACCCACATATGCCATCTGGCAGAGTAGCTGATCGGGATGCAGGAGGCCAATAGGCCAAGAAGGCTTACAGCCACTCTCAATGACAGACAGGACTGAGGCTAAAAGACCGGACTGAGGCTAAAACACAGGTCTGAGGCCTGAAATTCCTGAACTCATTGTGCCAGAGGGAAGGCCCTCAATTGCCCAGTATCCAAGATGGCTCCAATTAAACTTATCCTCTGCAAAGAAATCAGGTGCGACTTTGGCACATTGATCATGAACCTCAGCGATGTTAGGAGGTTCGCTAGCATCCAGAGGTGGTCAACGAGATGCGTCTTCAAAAGCCAGTCATCAAGGTAGGGGGAAGACTGATATTGCCAACCTCTGAAGGTACTCTGCGACCACCCTGTGAGAAAGTGCCTCTTTTGCATGGTTAACCCCCCCACTTTTTGCCTGGTTTTGATGTGGTTTCAAATGTAGTGCACAGGGTCCCTGCCAACCAGGAACCTTGTGCCGGTGCTCCTTCCCTAAAACAAACTCCCAGTTGGTACTTCTGCCCCCTGTAAGTCCCTAGTAAAGATACCCTGGATACCCAGGGCCTGATAGCTGAAGAGGGTCCCTTAGGGTCCCCCTCACTGGGACCATGCCACTGCCCTTGCAGCCTGCATGCCCTTGTGAAGGAGAAAACGACAAAGTCGACACAGCACCCTGCCTGGGTGCCATGCAAGCTAGCACTGCCTGACAGCATAGGTAAGACACCCCTCAAGCAGGCCTCACAGACATAAGGCAGGGTGCACTGTACTACAGGTGAGGGCATATCTGCATGAGCAGATATGCCCCTCCAATATTGGGCACAATTTCCTATTATTGTAAGTGCCAGTGGAGCCATAGAGAGTACATGGGCTGTGAACTCGATAACTCGAGTTCCACAGCACCATGATGGCTTCACTGAATATAGGAGTGTTTGGTATCCAACTACTCCTTTCAATAAATCCCCACTGGTGCCAGTGTAGGATGTATTGTGCCATGAACCTAGAGGGCACCTCGGAGGTGCCCCTGAATACCTGCCAACCCTGGTGTGGTCTCTGATCAGCTGTAGGCAGCCAGCCATCACCAGACATGTTTCTGGCCCCTGGGTAGAGAGCCCCTGCTCTCTGGGACCAGAGACAATGCACATCCTGGGCAGAGGTGTCATGCCTCCTCCCCCAGGATGGGCCAGTGCTCGAAGGGGGAAGCTTCAAAGGCCTGCCGCCTTTGTAAGGCGACCCCCGGCTAGCTGCAGATGGCAGCCCTGGGATTACACCCTCACTTTGGGCGGGAAAACCGGTGGGGAAATTCACAAAGATAGGAGGTGCGCCAACCCCACCCCTAAGGTGGGGGAAACGAGGTGAAGCACAGCTTTCAGTCCCCACCAATCAGGGCTCCCAAAGGAGGGTGTAATCACCCCAGGTATAATGCCCATTGGTAATAAGTAATAGAGGGTGTAGTCACCCCAGGTAAGGTGCCCATTGGCCCTACCTGCTACTCCCCTAAAACGCCTCCTAAATTTAGTATTTAGGTGGCTCTCCCAGACCTGGCACTTAGATCTGCGATGACCTAAGAAGAAAGAAGACACACTGCAGCAGAAGCCAGAAGACGACAACTGCCTTGGCCCCAGCCATATCGGCCTGTCTCCAGCTTCGACGAATCTGCGACCCTGTCTTGCAACAGCGACCTCCAAAGCCCCTGAGAGGACTGTTGCCTTCAACAAAGACTCCCAATCTCCCGAGGACAGCGGACCTGTCCAGAAGAATCCGACTCCAAAGACCCTGGATCCAGGCAGATCCGCGTCCCCTGCCCACTCTGCACCCAACGTCCACGGCCTGAGTCTGAGTGGCTCACCTGTGCAGTGAAGTCTCCCCAGCAATCCTGACCTTGTGTCCAGCGTTGGCTGATTTCTCCTGCCCTCCACGACAGTGCGACTGAATTCTGTAAGAAGACTCCATTGTCGAAAGCACCCCTGCACTCGAAACCCCTGGACCTTGGTGAGCTGAACCGACGGTGCCCCTACGAACCCCTACATCTCAACTTACCTCTGCTGTCGTTGGTCTACCTCCTGCAACCTCTGGTGCAACGCCTGCAGCCTCTATATCGTCAGGAAGATCCTCACTGAAAAGTATTGGGCGCCTGATGCCAAATTTGCACCCTGCCGCCTTCGTGTATGTTTGGTGCTGCTTTGTGGCCCACCCTGTGCTTGTGCTAACCCCCAAAGCTTAGCCCCTGCAACCGATTTACTTACCTGCAAGCAGTGTGGCTCCAGACACCCCCTGTCTCCTTTGGAAAGCATTGGTCCTAAACTCCAATTTTGACCTCTGCACCCGGCCGCTCCTGTGCCGCAGGTGGTGCAGTTTTGGTACCGACCTGACCCCTAGCCCTTGTTGACTTTTGGCTCTGAAGACTGAGATTGTAAGTTAAATACTTACCTGTTTAACCGCGATATTGTTTTCCCCGTAGGATAACATTGGACTGTGTGAAAAACGTTTTAAGTGTCCATTTTTCAAAGTGAAAAGTATTTTTAATTAAAAACATTCTTACCTTATTACGAAGATCTGGGTCTTAAAATAAAGTACAAACAAAGTATAATTTTACAAAATTGGTCTGGATCTCCTTCTTGAGTCGTGTGTCCATTATTGATCACTGTAGTGCAATAAATGTCTTACACTCCTCTGTGTTAGGCCTAAGGCTGCTCACCCACACTACCACAAATAGAGAATTTGGGGTTTTACATTGAGCCCTGTACACTTTTGGGGAACCCCTGGAGTCTGTGCCTGGTATTACCACCTAGTGATAATATATACAGAGCCAGCTTTCTACATTAGTGGTGCAGCGGTAGGGTACAAGTCTGTGACATTTGTTATATCACTTGATTGATAATTGATTTTACTGAGGAAATCCAAAAATTGTCTTTAGAATAGAAGTTTTTTCAATTTTCGATTTATTTCCAAATTGTTTTAAAATAGTGTTAGGGCCTTGGTTAAGTCCCCCACCGTTTTAGAAACTTACAAGACTTTAAAGTAGTTAGGCCTTAGAAATACCTTAGTTTTTTTTTTTTTATCTCTAATAAGACCCCACTTACTGCAGGGACTAGCCAGGAACTCAGCCTGGTCCCTATGCACATCTTAAAGTTTCTCAACTTAAAGATATGTGCAAAGCATGAAAAATTGCCCTGGGTCTTAAACCCAATAAAGACCATCTCCAGGAGTTGCTGGCAGAGAATGACAAGGCCCTGGCAAACAAAACTGCCCCCACTGGGGAAGAAGTAAAAGAAGATGAAGAAGTAGATGGGGAGCATGTTGACTCTGTCACTACCCCCTCAGATAGCTACACTTCTGGTAGTAGTGACCCCAGTGTCCCAGATGAAGCAGGCACTGAACATGCAGATCTTCAGAAACTGGCATGGAGGATAACTCTAGAAGCTAAACTCCTAGCTATAGAAAAAGAAAGAGCTGAGATGGGCTTAGGACGCATCTCTGGTGGCAGCAAAATAATAAACAGGGAGGCAGATTCTGCAGACTTTAAAATCCCCAAAGGGATTGTCCCTAAATATTTTGAGGTTGATGATATCACCAAGTGGTTCATTGCTTTTGAGATAGCCTGTCTTAGTAGACAGGTGCACAGGAAGCTGTGGAGTGCTATCCTGTGGCAAATGTTCTCATGTCTAGACAATGTATAGACTCCTGACACTCAATGAGAAAGATGCTACACCCTATGACATCATGAAGTGTACCCTGATTGAGGGCTTTGGATTCAGCACTGAGGAATATAGGATCAAGTTCAGGAAGGCCAGGAAAACCAAAGGTCAATCCTGGGTAGATTTTGTAGATTACTCAGTGAAAACACTGGGAGGTTGGTTGAGTGGTAACAATGTACATGCTTATGAGGGGCTGTATAATTTGGTTATGAAGGAGCACCTTCTAAGTAATTGTCTCCAAGAGAAACTACATCAATTCCTGGTAGACCTAGGTCAACTTTCTCCTCAAGAATTGGGGAAGAAGGCAGACCACTGGGTCAAAACAAGGGTCACCAAAACTAACACTGGTAGGGAAGACCAAAAGAAAGAGGCCACAAAGCACCCCAAGGGAAAGAGGGTAACCCTAAAAAGAATCGAGAGTCTTCTACAGGCCCCCAAAAACCTGCTCAGGAGGGTGGGCCCAGAGTCTCTACACAGCCTAAGGGTGGGTACCGGGATAAGAACTGGGATCCCAACAAGGCTTGGTGTCATGATTGTAAGGCAACAGGACACGGAACTGGAGATCTTAGCTGTAAAACAAAGAAAAATGCCTCTAGTCCACCTGCAGTTGCTAACATCCAGCTGGGATCCCAGGTGTGGCCTGACCATGTCAGAAACACCACTGAGGCAACATTAGTCTTTGAGGGAGAGGTAGACTTAGTCTGTGCTGCCTGGCCAGATAACATGAAAAATATAGGCAGTGTCCCAATATGAATGGATCCAGGATAGAGGCCTTGAGGGATACCGGGGATAGTGTCACAATTGCGACCCAGAAGCTAGTTCACTCAGATCAGTACCTGATTGGAAGGTCCTATCCAGTCACCAATGCTAACAATGTCACCACAGTCCATCCCATGGCTATGGTCACTTTGGACTGGGGGGTGAGGGGAGAGTAGTTGAACAGAAAGAGGTGGTTATGTCCCCTGATGTTCCTGTAGATTGTCTGCTTGGAATGACTTGGCGACTTCTCCTTGGACTGAAGTTGAACTGAGGACCCATGCCAGCATGGTTGGTCTCTCAGGATGGGGTTGTGATACAACCAGAGCACAGAGAAGAACTCTGAGTGAAAAAGAGGTACTGGAAGAATGGACCAGCCCTCCAAGAGAAAAGGCAAAAAGACTAGGGGACTAGCTTCTAAAAAGATCCCAAGTCAGAACACCTCTTCCCAGGAAGAGGACTTGGTTTTCCCAGAGGGAACTGAGCCTGAAGAGATAGTGCCTTGCTAGGGAGATCTCTTGGGCCCAGGGGGACCTATTAGGATGAATCTGTGCCAGGGAAAAGAAACCTGTCCCACTCTTCAAAGCCTGAGGCAGCAAGATGCTGCACAGAAAAAGGGTGATATCAGTGGCACACACAAGGGCTATTGGGAGGATGGGCTCCTATACACTAAGGCCAGAGACCCCAAACCTGGTGGAACCAGGAGAGTGTTAGTGCCTCAGAGTTTTAGAGAGTGTCTTGTTACTTTAGCCCAAGATATCCCCTTAGCTAGGCACCTTGGCCAGGATAAAACTTGCAGTAGGTTGGTCAACCACTTCTACTGGCCAGGGATGTCTCAGAAGATGAAGGACGTTTGTCAGTCCTGTGTCACCTGCCAAGCCAGTGGAAAGGCAGGAGGCCACCGAAAGGCCCCCTTAATTCCACTTCCAGTGGTTGGGGTACCCTTTGATAGGGTAGGGGTCAACACTGTTGGCCCCCTGGACCCTCCAACAGCCTAAGGAAATAAATATATTCTGGTGGTAGTGGATCATACCTCCAGGTATCCTGAAGCTATTCCCCTAAGGGCCACCACTGCTCCAGTGGTGGCAAAACCCTCCTTGGTGTGTTCACCAGGGTTGGTTTCCCAAAGGAGGTGGTGTCAGACAGAGGTAAAAACTTCATATCTGCATACCTAAAACACATGTGAATGACTGTGGAGTAAACTACAGATTCACCACACCCTATCATCCACAAACCAATGGCCTGGTGGAGAGATTCAACCAGACATTGAAAGGCATGATTGGTGGGCTCCCTGAAAAACTCAGGAGGAGTTGGGACATCCTACTTCCATGCCTGCTTTTTGCCTACAGGGAAGGGCCACAGAAGGGAGTACACCCGTTGAACTTTTGTTTGGACACCCTGTTAGAGGTCCTCGGAGTCTGGTAAGAGAAGGGTGGGAAAACCTCTCAAAGAACCAAAAACAAGACATAGTGGACTATGTGCTTGGCCTTCGTTCCAGGATGGCTGAGTACATGGAGAAAGCAGGTCAAACCCTTCAGGCCAGCCAAGAACTGCAAAAGCAGTGGTATGACCAGAAGGCTGCTCTGGTAGAATTGAAACCAGGGCAGAAGGTATGTGTATTGGAGCATGTGGCCCCTAGGGCCCTCCAAGATAAGTGGAATGGGCCCTACCAGGTTGCAAACACCCCAAAAGGGTGATACAACTCAACTTCCTGAAGCCCTATTATGACAGAGCTGACATGACCATGCTCATGGTCACAGACGAGGGACAGGAAAATGAGAGTGAACCTCTCCCTGATCTCCTCTCCAGCAATCCCCAAGATGGGTCTGTTGATGGAGTGATCTTTTTAGACACCCTCACTGACCAACAGCAAGCTGACTGCAGGTTAGTCCTAAGTCAGTATGCTGAACTCTTCTCTCTGACCCCTGGTCAGACTAGCTAGTGTACCCATGATTTGGACACTGGTGACCGCCTACCTGTCAAAAACAATATTTACAGGCAGTCTGATAATGTCAGGGAGAGCATCCAAGCTGAAGTCAAGAAGATGCTGGAATTGTGCGTCATTGAACCCTCAGAGAGTCCCTGGGCCAGCCCAGTTGTCTTAGGGGCACATGCATCAAGCAAATGCCGGTTCCAAAGGGGCCGATTCGCAGAATCAGCCCCTTTGCGACCGGTATTTTGCCATTTGGGATGCATCAAGCCGAAAGCAAATCGCTAAATAGGGAGTCGCAATGTTTGCGATTACCTATTTTGCAAATGCATTTAGGGAATTGCAATTTGCGATCCCCTAAATGCAATGCAGGAAGCATGAAACAATTGCGACCCTGCATTAAGGAATCGCAATTTATCACCAACTTCAAGTTGGTGGTAAATTGCAAATCCTTAGAAAAATGCACTTTTTTGCATTTTTCTAAGTGCCATAGGGCATGTATGTGCGCCACATGTGCACACTTACCTGTTTTGGGGGTGCATAAGGGTGGCCTTTTGGCCCCCTATCACCCTTGAAATTGCATTCGCAATTTGCGGATACCTATTTGGTACTCGCAAATTGCGAATGCCTTCCTATTCATTTTTATGGGCGTCTAGGCCCATAGAAATGAATGGGAAGCCATTCCTTAATAGCGAATCGCAATTTGCGATTCGCTATTAAGGAATATGTAGGAATCGCAATTTTTTTTGCGAAACCTACATGCATAGGTAATTGCGACTTTCTAATAGCGATTCCTTAATAATCGCTATTAAGGATTCGCAATTCCCTACTTTGATGCATGTGCCCCTTAGTCCCTAAACCTCACTCCAAAGGTGAAAAGAAAGAAATAGATTTTGTGTGGACTATAGGGGCCTCAATGCTGTGACAAAAACTGATGCACACCTAATACCTAGAGCAGATCAGCTAATTGACGGGTTTGGGGCAGCCAAATTTCTCAGTACCTTTGATCTCATATCTGGGTACTGGCAGATAGGTCTGACCCCTGGAGCAAAAGAAAAATCAGCATTCTCCATTCCAAATGGGCACTTCCAGTTTACTGTGATGCCCTTTGGACTAAAGAATGCCCCTTCCAACGGTTGGTGAACAAAGTCCTTGCCGGGCTGGTATCCTTTAGTGCAGCTGGATGATATTGTTGTCTACAGTTTCACCTGGCAGGATCACCTGAACCACCTTGGCAAGGTCCTTGAGGCTCTGAGAAGTGCCGGCCTCACTATCAAGGAAAGCAAGTGTCAGATAGGGCAGGGAAAGGTTGTGTACGTGGGTCACCTGGTAGGTGAAGGCCAAGTTCAGCCACTCCAACCCAAGATCCAGACAATTCTGGACTGGGTAGCTCCAACCACCCAGACCCAAGTCAGGGCATTCCTTGGCTTGACTGGGTACTATAGGAAGTTTGTGAAGGACTATGGGTCCATATTGGCAGCCCTCACAGAACTTACCTCTAAAAGGATGCCACAGGAGGTAAACTGGACAGTGGGCTGTCAGAAGGCTTTTGACACCCTGAAGGATGCAATGTGCACTGCCCCAGTCCTGAAAGCTCCAGACTATACTAAGCAGTTCCTTGTGCAGACAAATGCCTCTGAGCATGGGATAGGTGCAGTCCCAGCGCAAACAAATAATGAGGGACATGACCAACTTGTTGCTTTTATAAGCCCTAGAGAACAGCGTTGGAGTGCCATAGAAAGTGAAGTCTTTCCTGTGGTCTGGGCCCTGAAGAAGTTGAGGACATAACTGTTTGGTACTCACTTCCTAGTTCAGACAGACACCAGGCCTCTCAGGTGGTTACAACAGATGAAAGGTGAGAACCCCAAACTGCTAAGGTGGTCCATCTCCCTACAGGTAATAGACTTCACAGTGGCACACAGACCTGGGACTGCCTATTCCAATGCAGATGGCCTTTCCAAGTTCTTCCACTTAAAAGATTAAAGACTCTCCAGGGAAAGGTTAGTTTCATCCTCTTTAGTTTGGGGGGGGGGGGCATGTGAGAAAGAGCCTCTTTTGCATGGTTAGCCCCCCACTTTTTGCCTGGTTTTGATGTGGTTTCAAATGTA
The DNA here is from genome assembly GCA_963921515.1 of Calotriton arnoldi. Taxonomy (NCBI): domain Eukaryota; kingdom Metazoa; phylum Chordata; class Amphibia; order Caudata; family Salamandridae; genus Calotriton; species Calotriton arnoldi. Next base: position 1,116,244 of record CAWUFW010005198.1, on the reverse strand, counting down.
GTGCACAGGGTCCCTGCCAACCAGGTCCCCTGTGCCAGTGCTCCTTCCCTAAAACAAACTCCCAATTGGTACTTCTGCCCCCTGTAAGTCCCTAGTAAGTGGTACCCTGGGTACCTAGGGCCTGAGAGCTGAAGAGGGTTCCTTGGGACTCCCCTCACTGGGATCATGCCACTGCCCTTGCAGCCTGCATGCCCTTGTGAGGGAGAAAACAACAAAGTAGACATAGCACCCTGCCTGGGTGCCACGCCAGCTAGCACTGCCTGACAGCATAGGTAAGTCGCCCCTCTAGAAGACCTCACAGCCCTAAGGCAGGGTGCACTATACTACAGGTGAGAGCATATCTGCATGAGCAGATATGCCCCTACAATATTGGGCACAATTTCCTAATATTGTAAGTGCCAGTAAAGCCATAGAGAGTACAGGAGCTGGGAACTCAACAACTCGAGTTCCACAGCACCATGAAGGCTTCACTGAATATAGGAGTGTTTGGTACCAAACTACTCCTTTCAATAAATCCACACTGATGCCAGTGTGGGATTTATTGTACCATGTACCTAGAGGGCCCCTCAGAGGTGCTCCCTGAATCCCTGCCAACCCTGGTGTGGTCTCTGACCAGCTGTAGGCAGCCAGCCACCACCAGACATGTTTCTGGACCCCTGGGTAGAGAGCCCCTGCTCTCTGGGACCAGAAACAATGCACATCTTGGACAGAGGTGTCATGCCTCCTACCCCAGGATGGACCAGTGCTCGAAGGGGAAAGCTTCAAAGGCCTGCCTCCTTTGTAAGGCGACCCCCAGCCTCTGCTGGAGCCCCTGGTTTGCACCCCCACTTTGGGCGGGAAAACAAGTGGGAAAATTCAAAAAGATGGGAGGTGTGCCCACCTCTGCCAACTCCACCCCTAAGGTCAAGGAAGCAAGGTAAAGCACAACTTTCAGTCCCAAGCATCTTGAAGATGGGGGGACCCCTCTAATCAGGGCTAGGTCTATACCACAGGAGGGGGCATAGACCTAGCCATAGAGGGTGTAGTCACCCCAGGTAAGGTGCCCATTGGCCCTACCTGCTACTCCCCTGAAGCCTCCTAAATTTAGTACTTAGGTGGCTCCCCCAGACCTGGCACTCAGATCTGCAGTGACCTAAGAAGAAAGAAGACACCCTGCAGCAGAAGCCAGAAGACGACAACTGCCTTGGCCCCAGCCCTACCAGCCTGTCTCCAGCTTCAACGACCCTGCAACCTGTCTTGAAACAGCGACCTCCAAAACCCCTGGGAGGACTGTTGCCTTCAACAAAGACTCCAATCTCCCGAGGACAGCGGACCTGTCCAGAAGAAACCAACTCCAAAGACCACGATCCAGGCGGATCCGCGTGCCCTGCCCACTCTGCACCCGACACCCACGGCCCCAGTCTGAGTGGCTCACCTGTGCAGTGAAGTCTCCCCGGCGATTCTGACCTTGTGTCCAGCGTTGGCTGACCTTTTCTGCCCTCCATGATGGCGCCTTCAGTGTGAATCCAGAGGCTGTCCACGACCGGCTCTGGTAAGAAGACTACGATGTCGAAAGGCACACCGGCACCCAAAGCCCCTGGGCCTTGGTGAGCTAAACCGACGGTGCCCCTACGGCCCCCTACATCCCAACTTACCTCTGCTGTCGTTGGTCTTCCTCCTGCAACCTCCGGTGCCACGCCTACAGCCTCTTTACCATCAGGAAGATCCTCGTTAAGAAGCATTGGGCGCCTGACTTCGAATTTGCACCCTGCACCGGCCGCCCCTGTGTCGCTGGTGGTGTATGTTTGATGCTGCTTTGTGACCCCCCAGTGCTTGTGCTAACCCCCAAAGCTTGGCCTCTGCAAACAATTTACTTACCTGCAAGCAGTGTGGCTCCAGGGACCCCCTGTCTCCATTGGAAAGCATTGGGTCGAACTCTGATTTTGACTTCTGAATCCGGCTGCCCCTGTGCCGCTTTGAGGTGCAGTTTTGGTACCTACCTGACCCCTGGCCTTTGCTGACTTTTGGCTCAGAAGACTGAGATTATAAGTAAGATACTTACCTGTTTAACTGCGATATTGTTTTCCCCTTCGGATAACATTGGACTCTGTGAAAATGTTTTTAAGTGTCGATTTTTCAAAGTGAAAAGTATTTTTAATTAAAAACGTACATACCTTATTGTGAAGACGTGGGTCTTCTTGAATTTGTCCTTCAGCAGGAAGAAATTAAGAGGTCGAAGATCTAAAATAGGACAAAGGCCTCTTCCGTTTTTCGGCACATAGAAATAACAGGAGTAACACTTACAGCCAAACTCCAAGGCCAGGACCTTCTCTATGGCTCCCTTCTCCAAAACAGGCAGAACTTCCTGCAGCAAAATGGACAAATGGTCTTCTGAAAGCTGCTCTCATGTGGGTGGAAGATGCAGCAGGACAAAAAGGATTGGCAAGGCGTAGCCTCGTTGGACTATCTGCATGAACCCCCTGTTGGAAGGTATGGCTTGCCACCCTTGGAGAGAGAAAATTATAGATCCTGCCTCCTCACGAGGTGGTAACGTGCCACTAGGGCAAACTACAGTGCCTGTGCATGTTTTCTGCTGGAACCCCTATCCTGACCCCAAATGGTCTGGGGTGCCAGTTCTTGTGGTGGTGGGTCTTGGACACTGTCTGAAGGTGACATCCCTAGTGATATCCTGAAAGGGGCAAATTTGTTGGGGAACCTGCTTTACGCAAGTGAAAAGTCCAAGGGAGAGCACAGTAGCTCTACTCTCTTTAAAGCACTCAAAGGCAGAGCCAGCCTTCTTGCCAAAGAGGTGAAATCCGTGAAAAGGCATATCCGTGAGTGACACCTGAATGCCACCCGAGAAGTCCATGGATCTCATCCATATATGACACCAAAGCACTGCGTTAGTGCCAGCTGCTCTACCTAAACAGCTGGTTGTGTCCAGGCCTGACTGGGTGACGTACTTGGTTGCACCATGGTCATCTTGAATGGTATGTGCCAAATTCCATAAAATTCTTTTAGGACTGCTGGTGAGATCTCAGCCACCGTACCTTCCCAGCAAACAGCTGCCGTTTACTGGACTGAGGGAAAAGCGAGTGAAAGAAAACATCCTCTGCCCAAATGTCTCAATTGTTTACTACTCTCTGTCCAGGCTGGATGGTTGCAAAGGAATTGAGGTGAACCCTGCTAGTAGAGGCCTGTTATACCCGTTCCCAGCAATAGTGTGCTCCATCAGGAAGGCAGGGTCACCCAGGGAGGATCTGTTGCGATGTGCCACCTCTGTTTACAGATGGGCTAGAGCAGGTTTTAGGCTGGCTAACTTTGAGCACTGGATGTCAACTCCATGGTAGAGGCAGTGTCTTGTCCGAATCAGAGCATACAGGGACCTTGGTCGAGATGAGTTCATCTCGGAGTCAGAAACCCGAATCAGAAAAGAGCCCTCTTCCAGCACTGGTGGAGTTCATACCAGTGTCGATGTTGAAGAAACCAGTTTGAATTTTGGCACTGGGGAGGAAGTCGGCTCCAAAGCTGGCACAGAACCAGATGTGTGTTTAGGGGGGCACAGACGGTGCAGAGGACAGAACTGGAATAGATAATCCAAATGGAGGCCTCTGCGGATCCTTGGGGCCTCAAGGGACGCCCAGAGGGAGCGGGGAGAGTGCCAAAGATTCACAACATAGCCTCTCTAAAGGCTCCATTCTGTTGTGACGTAGCCGATAACAGGGAGAACTCGAAGTGCATTAGGATCAATTGCTGAAGTGGCTCAGCGGAACAAGTAAAGGAGTGAGACTGAGTGGCACCTTGATGCCCTCACAACTTCTCTGAGGAAGAGGAGCGAGATGCAGACAAGTCCCGCTTAGCCTTCTTGTGTTTCCTGACCGACTTGGACTTACCTGAAGGCTTCACCCACAAGAATGGCCTCAATAGCGGGTACAGGTCTGTGCTCTCAACTTCGAGCGGGACTTCCACCGTTTTTTCCCCTAATATTTGGCTAAATAAAGCTTTGCTTCATGATCCTGGATCGCCTTTAGGTTCATGAGGGCGCAATCCTCTTATGACTTAAGACTCGTGTTGTGAAACCAAAATCACACCTCGTGCAGGTCTGCCACAGACATTTGTTTGCGACAGTTTCTACCAGGTTTAAACCCTGTAGTCTTTGTGGGGGACTTAGTTTCCTTGCACACTGGTTAGTTTTAGTTGTAAAATTGTCTTGAAGAAAAAATACTCGCCAACAGACGAGAAGAAGATGGGAGTGCAGCTCCGGATCTGCGTACAAAGGTGCGGAAAGAAAGGAACAGACGTCGGCACGCAGGTGTGGCGCTTGTATGCCGTTCCTTTTGTCCAAGGCAGAAAGAAGTTAACGCAGAGCCGCAAGCCACCACCTACAGGTGCACAGGAGCTGTTTAAAGCTTCTTGGTCCAGTCTTGCGCCTGGGGATGTTCTAAAGGCAAGGACTCTGTGGTTAGAAGTATCGATCAGAAACCCAAGGTTAGAAAATGAACAGTTTGTAATCAATGCAATTTGCACTAAGTGCTGATACTGGGACAAGGCATGTCTACGACACTACTTAAGAGGCCTACTTTTCACAAATGTGGCACAACTGCCAGTTAAGGAGTTGGCAAAATGCAGTTCACCCTCGGGGGGGGTAAAACTCTGTTTGCCATTGCTTGCTAGTGCATCACTGTTTACAGTTGGAGAGGAGCAACAGCATAAATGATATCTGAGCAATTAGGGGAACACAGAGCGAGTACAAACTTTCACAAATCATAAATAAAAACTGAGATTGCTAGAACCATACAGCTCTTAAAAACACAGAATGGAATAATGATAAGTGAAAGGCAAAGGATAGTATAGATTAAATATGAGATGGGTTAGATTAAATAATGAAAGACATTTCTCTCCCTTACCGATTTTAAATGGACTTCTGTCCATGATGTGCTTTGCATTGCTTATTTTCACAAAGTCATCAGTAATCCACACAGTGTCAAATTCCATTCCTTTGGCCTTGTGCACAGTACCAAGAATATAGTCTATACAAAATAAGCAAAAGGTAGTTAATAATAAAATCCATACTTTGAAGGAAAAAAAATACATAAATAAAATTCATAATCATTTGCATCAACTTAAAATCATCTGAGGACAAGCTCTGAGCTTTTAAGTCTATTTTGTTCATGGCTAGTAAGATTGCTCAGTGAGTGCTTAGCTAGTTAAGAGAACACTGCTGACATATGGAGTCAGTTAATCACTTTACTGCTGTGGAGTTCCGAAGTTCCCATGCATCCAAGTGCATGCATCTCTATGCAGCACCGAAGACGTACCAATTTACATTATCAATGGAACAGATCAGAAGTACCTGTGGCTGGTGCATGGCTTGCCGTGGAGAGCAATGGCCACACTGTAGAGTGGCTCCTTCCAACCGCCCTGGATTAGCCCTAAGTATCCGAGCTACGGATCCTGAGAACCCAGGACCAGGATCGCATAGGAGCTGGAAGACCAGAGCAGCACGACCGGAAGAAGCGAACCGGCCAGGGCTCAGATTACGGAAGCCGGCTGAAGAGGCCTGCAGACAGCGTCTATCCCCGGACTTGAATGCCGGAGTGCAGAAACGGCGCACGGCATTGGAGGGCGGGGCCGGTGGCAACGGACAGAATCAGAGCCGAAGCTCCAGAAAAAGAGCGAGAGGAGCCAGCCGGAACACCGACAGCAGCCCCGTAGAGCGATGCACAAAGGATTGAAGTAATGGCTCGGGAGGGGGAGCGCTAAAAGAACCGGCGGAGCGGTGGTGAAACGGCTAGTGAAACTCCAACAGTATTCATGGAGTAAGTGACTCTGTGGGGGGCCCGGTGAAACAGCAAACAGTTTTTCAGACAGTGGGAGGGACAGTCATAACGTCACTCTTCTGCCCCCACTCCAGCCACAAACTCGACAAACAGGCCTGATGCTTGGACAGGGGGACTGACAAAGACACCGCATAATCAGGGGGCCGTGGGCAGGCAACTCAAACCGGGCCCCAGGAGCAACATAATATAGCGTGGGTGAGCTGCAGCAAAGAACTCAACATTTGAACACCTTTGGAGGGGGACGGTCTGGGAGCCAAGGGCCGGAAACCTGAAACGCCGACAGGGGAGGCACGCCTGGGCAGGCAGCGGTGAATACGGCCCTCTGTCTCGTTCTTCTCCCCCCCCCCACCCTGACACAAGCTGCGGCCCCAAGAGAAGAGGCTCCAAAATGATTGGGGGCAAGGGTCCTCAAGCCGCTCAAACAAACAAAATTGGATAAATATACCCTAACGAAGGGCCCGCCATCAGGCACTGAAACAATGGCGACGGAGGCAACAGCGGACCCGCTGTCCTTGAACGCGACCCCAAAACCTACGCTGAAAGACGTCATAGCGGCCATTCAAGGGGTCAAGATGGATTTGACCGGGAGAATAGACTCTGTGACGACAGAGGTCTCCCTGCTGAGGGCGGACATGCGAAATTTGGGAGCCCGAGTAAAGGAGGTGGAAGAGGTCACGACGGGCTTGGCGGCAGACACGAAATTGCTTCAGCAACAGGTCAACACATTAACAGTCACAACCAGACAACTAGAGGCCAAGCTGGAAGACCAAGAAGAGCGCTCTCGGCGCAACAATATTAAAATTATTGGGGTACCGGAAAAAGCAGAGGGGCCAGCAATATATTTATTTGTGGAAGATCTGATCATTAAAGAGCTTCAACCAAGGGGATTATCCAACTACTTTTCAGTAGAACGGGCACATCGGGTCCCGGGTACTCAGCTGAGGCCGGGAGCCCCACCACGTCCCATCATTGTGAGAATCTTTAATTATCGTGACAGGGACGTGATCTTGCAGACAGCTCGCAGCGCCCCGCCGCTCAAATTTGAAAACATTGCGTTCTTTCCTGACTTTACCATAAAAGTTTAACAACAACGGCGCAGCTTCCTGGAGGTAAAAAAAGCTCTTCGCGCGAAAGATATCAAATACTCCATGTTTTTCCCCGCAACACTCAGAGTCACAGCGGAGAGCAAGGTCTATGTCTTTGTAAGTTATTTATTAAGTCCATAACATCAGTGGTAGCAGCCCCACCAGGAGCAGCCTACCTGCTGCTCAGCCCATCTACCAACTGTCAACACTCACACCTGGCACCTAAGCATTCCACTCATGTCCATCACACCAACATTCCATACATACAGAACACTCACACTGGCTAAGCAGCTAGGAGCCAGGTAACAGGGAACATTATAACCACAACCGGAAGCTACTACATTATCTTCTCCCCTTAAAATTGAAAATTAATTAAACCATACTGAAATGAAAACAACGATACACAACAATGTACAAATGAAGTCAATAGTCCATAACCCAGGGATGAATGGTAAAAACCACATCACGAGAGGGAACAAAGACTAAACAAAGGAGAATGAAAAGATACACACAAAATATCACACATCCTCTTCCTATAATATTAAAACAAAAGGAAAGTTTTGAGAACGTTAAGCTCACTGACACAAAGTGAGATAACACCACATGAAAAGACATGTGAAACACTGTGAAGAGAAACACGGTAGAAACACACTCCGAGAACTCTAACACTGTGAAGAAAAACAAGGGAGAAATGCACCCCGAGAACTCTAACAACTATGGGTGGGCTGCACCCATGTATATACTCCTCATGTAAGGAACAAAACCAAGTAAAATGTGGAGAAGGGACTATAACCCAACTTGCCACCCCTCATGGAAGGGACAAAACATGCGAAAATGGGACAGTGACCCATAACGCAAACTGTATAGTTGGGACTGACACCCAATAAGACAACAAACACTTGTGCAGCCCAAGGTGACTTACACACATGACCAACGTGCAGCACAAGGTGACTTACACACACTATGTGACCATTACACTACATGTCCAACGTGCAGCACAAGGTGACTTACACACACTATACGACCAACGTAAAGCACAGGGTGACTTACACACACATATGTCCAACGTGAAGCACAGGGTGACTTACACACATTAGGGACATGACTACATTGCGTTAAATGAGACTAAAACCCATTAACAGAGAGAAAAAGAGAAACACCCCTTAAACCACCCCTCGAGTAAGGGAATAATGGCTTACAGCATGAAAATGGGACTAAAACCCATCACCTGTGAAAAAGGTAATACCCCTTTTATCCACCCCTCTAGTAAGGGTAACGTGGCTTACGACGTGAAAATGGGACTAAAACCCCTTTCCATCTTAGTGCTAAACCACTACATAAACAACGTGCAGCACAAGGTGACTTAAGCACTAGGACAACGCAAGCTGTAGAAATGGGACTAGCACCCACTCTAACATCCCTAATGAAAGGCTTACTAACATGAACAATGTATATGGGACTAACCCCCACAATGTAATCAGAAATAAACACGTTTAATGCCCTGCAAAAAAAAAAAAAAAAAAGTAAAATGTCCTGCATCAACTTGTTCATGCCTCACTTTGACAGACGAGAAAACCTGTGAGCGAATACTCATACGAATAGCTTGAAAGTCAATACATTTGATGTACGTGGACTAAGGATAGATACCCTTAATGTGCTGGAGTACCGCCATGTTATTAAAAGTCACTTCCTCGAAGATAATCCTCAATGTCTTTCAAAACAAGAACTGAAGATAAAACACAAGAACATTACCGTTACTCCGCCAAGAAAGTCCCCTGTCTTCAGTTCCACCGGATTGCATATTAGATGAACCCAAATGCTGTTTCAGAAACACTTGATGGCAGACCATGCACGACAGTACAGCGACTGCCTCTGTTGAGACTCGATGACAAAAACAAGGGATAATAACGGAGCTGGGGAGCTGGTAAACATATAAAATACCAATAAACATTAGTTAGCATCTAGATTGTAAAGCGACACGCCAGCATGAAAAGCGCCGAAACCTCCGGATGCAGAGGAGCTTGTAGAGTGGTGCCGCCAAACCCAAGATGGCGGCACGCTGCAGTGACGCTCGCCGGATGGCTCAAGGCACGCCCATCCTCCGAAACTGCACGTCGTCGAATTCAGAGAACGCATGTCGTCACTGAAGATCCTTTGGCTGCTTCTCGCGACTGGATAAGAAAGGTGAGATGCACGCTCTAAGTTTGAATAATAAACCGCAGCGTAACGGTTTAACCGGCGTGACTGGTAGATCATCAAAACGAATGAAATACAAAACAACCATGTAGAATGAAAACGGCTCACGCTGTTTCCGACACAGCTCTGAACATATTAATCCAGAAAACTTCACAAATCCAAACGGGCTGGCATAGCTTAAGCGGGATGGCTTAGTCTCAAAACATTACTAAACGAACATGCAAGGAGCTGAACAAAGAGGCGTGCCTCACTTGAAAGTTGAGAAGAAAAAAGTATACTTGCTTGTAGAAGTAAAGCCACACATTTCACCACGCTTCGTGCCTTGTGAAAACACGAGTCCATCACTGCACAGTGTTGTGCCAGCAGACATGTCTTCAAAGCACAGAAAGACAACGCTTGTGAGACACACGCTGCACTTGTAGAGCTTGTAGTAGCTACCAAATCATGTTGTATGAAGCGTACTCCAGACCGGTGTAGCTTGCCACGAATGTTGTCGACAAGATGAATAGTGTGCACAGCAGGCCCAGGCTGGGGCTGTCTGGTGTGAAGGACTCTGGTGGGGCTGCGAGGCGTGCTGCTCCATTTTCTCTTGTTTCTTTTAGTTCTTTATTCTTTTGTTTCAACACTTCCTCCTGGAAGTGTACAAGCGCTGTATGTGTGGTCATTCGTGAACCACTATCTCTCAGAACAGTTGTGTGTGTTGTTTGCGCTTGTATTTTCTGTAGGTTCCTTCCAACAGCAAGACATACTTGACACTTCATCTTTAACTTCTTTAGGAGAACACGTAGAGCGAGAGTTAGTTTCCAGATCGTCGCCAAAATGTGGTAATGAAGTTCCATGCGTAGAGGTGATGAAGTAGACGTAGTCGAGTAGTGTCCTTGTAAGTTATTTATTAAGTCCATAACATCAGTGGTAGCAGCCTCACCAGGAGCACCCTGCCTGCTGCTCAGCCCATCTTCCATCTTCCAACTGTCAACACTCACACCAGGCACCCAAGTATTCCACTCATGTCCATCGCACCAAAATTCCATACAGAACACTCACACTGGCTGATTATAACCACAACAGGAAAATACTACAGTCTGGCGTTTCGCTACCCCGGAGGAGGTGTGGGATTGGCTGGACGGCTGGAAAACCCCGACATCTGCGAAATACCACCAATGAACTGGCCACCACAGAACGGGTAACATCCCGAGACTGGTGGGGGGACCTACCCGGTGGGCGGAACAACTAGAGACACAAAGAGACTGAACACCTGGAGAGGGCCACCACATAAGGACCAGAGGAAAACTGGACTAGGCCTATTGATACACTAATAGAAGATGCCTGGGCCTGTCGTTTGGATAACATGACAGACTAAATCTGCTTAGTCAGCTAAGTTATTGATGTTTTTGTATTCTCATTTAAGGCTTGATAGGTTTATTGGACAATGTGAAAGTACACCCGTCCTGGAACAAAGGGAGGGGCTGCCGGGGTGGCGGCAAGACTGTTCCAGGCTTAAGCCCGCCTGTTCTCAGGAATTAAACTTATGGGGCGACAGGCACTCTGCTGGTTGGGGTGGTGGGTGGTTTTATGCCCACAGTGCAGGATAGCAGGGAGGGGGGAGTTATATGTTGAATGGCCAAAGTTGACACGGGTTGAATGGAAGTTGTACATAACACTTTGCCTGGCTAATATACCGACAGGGGAGGGTCAGATAGGTCGAAAAGGACAAGAGTCACCACAGTCACTAGCAACAGCAGATGGCATTGGAACAGATGCATAGTGAGCCAAACAGGCCTATAGAGACGAGCCATATAAGCCCACACCCGGGGCTCTCTCGGGATCAGACCAACTTGAAAATAATGACCTGGAACGTAAACGGCCTTGGTCATAAAATAAAGCGCACTATGGTACTGCAATATCTAAGGCGCAACACCTCAGATATAGTACTTCTACAGGAGACACACTTAAAGGGCAACAACTGTAAGGTCCAAGATAGGTACGGATATAGGCTCCTTGCACATGCAGGATTCACATCGGGGTCACGGGGAACGGGTATACTGGTTCGTAGTGCTTTGCCCTTCACATCAGGCAAGATAAGGAGCGATCAACAGGGAAGATACGTAGCACTGACCGGGATGTGGGAAGGGAAGGTTATCAACATATGCTCAATATACATATCTCCGCAATTGCATGCAGATACCCTCCCAACTCTCAGTAAGATACTGCTAGAACTACCAAGCGGCACCCTGATCCTGGGTGGAGACATAAACGCAGTGATGAACCCTGAGATAGACAGAGTGTCAACCTCGTAAAAGGGAGTGGGAATAGAACCTCTGAGAGCATTCGCGGACACCCTAGGACTAGTGGATCTCGGGAGGGAACATTACCCAGAAGTTACACAATACACATGGGGGCTATTCCCGACTGGACTACTTATTGACACAATCCTCCGAGGCAGGATGGTTTTGGGGGCAACGCATAGGGCACGTGGCATATCAGACCACTCACCAGTAGAGGTACGACTGATAGGACACACGAGAGACACTGCACTGCCACCACGCCTAGATCCTTAGCTGTTTAAAGACAAACTAGAGACAAACTGAGGAAAAGCACGCAGCAATACTATCAGGATAATGTGGGCTCGGTAGACTCTGCATGCATCCTGTGGGAAGCATACAAGACATGTACAGGCTATCGCTGGGAATAAGAGGAAAGAGCAAAGGCTTCGATACGATACCGTAGAGGCCGAACTGATTGACCTCAAGACATTGCAAGGAGGAGTGAAGGAGGTACCTGCCTAAGTTAAACACCAAATTCACATTAAACAGAAGGAAATGAAATATATAGCGGAGGGGACTGCCCAAGCGCAGGATAGGGCGACACAACACCATCTGTACGAGGTTGGGGATAAAGCCAGCAAATTGATGGCCTGGTTAGACAGGAGGGACAAAGCAAGAAACTGGGTGCTTGAAATACACACCCCAGAAGGGGAGATCTGTAATACAGGAAAAGAGATAGCTGCTGCGTTTGCAACGCAGTATGAGACACAGAATACTTCCACCTCCATTAGAACAGGACCTGACTGTTGCACTCCTTCAGGACGCTAGACTCCCGGTGTTGTCCTCAGAGGCATGAGATGTGCTGGACGGGGACCTTACAACAGAAGACATTAGGAGAGCTATCGGAGCCCTGCAGTCGGGCAAAGCGCCCGGACCAAATGGTATTCCAGCCGAGCTGTGCAAAGGAATGGCATCTGAGATAGCACCGCACATGTTAGCCATGTTCAGGGAGGCACTGGTCCGAGGTATCCTCCCAGAGGACCAACGGTTGGCTACTATTGTGGTCATTCCAAAGAAGGGTAAACCCCGACAGACTGCAACTCCTATCGTCCAATATCGTTGCTAAATATGGAGGTGAAGGTACTGGCAAAAGTCTTAGCCACAAGACTCGCTGGTATAATAACGTCCATAGTGCACCCTGAATCTGGCTTCATACCGCACAGGAGTACCCGGCCCAACTTAAGAAGATTATACGGGGTCCAATGTCTTACCAGAAGAAAATGCAGTTTTACTGTCATTGGACGCCGCATGGCGCTCCACAGCATCGAATGGAATTACTTATTCGCGGTGTTGGAGCGGTTTGGATTCGGTCCAAACTTCTGCGCTTGGGTTCGGTTACTGTACTCTAATCCGATGGCAAAAGTGAAGGTAAATGGGGCGGTGTCCCGATCACTGGCCCTGCATAGAGGTACCAGACAGGATTGCCCTCTCTCCCCTATGCTCTTTGCCTTGGTGGTGGAGCCCTTAGTGGCATCGGTCCGAGGTGACCCGATGATACGGGGTATCTCGGGGAGTGACAGGTGGGATGAGAAAATATCTCTAAATGCGGACGATATACTCCTATAAACCACAAGCCCAAAATCATCGATAGGCCGTATCCTCCATATATTTCATCTCTTTTGGGGGTATTCTGGCTACCAAATAAACTGGGACAAATCCCTGATCTAAGTGCTTGCCGGACCCGTTCCGGCCCTACCATCCAGCGCTCAAGCACTAATGGTCAAAGACAAGTTTAAATACCTAAGAATAACAATTTCTAGAACAGACACAGAATTCATAGAAGACAACTTAATGCACCAATTAGATAGGCTTCGGAAGGACGTCACACATTGGAGACAACTCCCGCTGTCTCTGATAGGATGGGTAACATTGTTCAAAATTATGGCGCTGCCATGATTTCCTTATGTCCTACAAAATATGCCATGTAGGGTGCCACCGGAATTTGTTCGGAAAGTAGATCGTGAAATAAGATCACTTTTATGGGAAGGGGGAAGCCCGAGAATGGCACTACACAAACTCCAGAAGGGAGTGTTCGAGGGTGGTTTGGAAATCCCAGACATAAGGAAATATTATTGGGCATCACAATTAGTTACAATCAATGAGTGGGTATTTATGGGGCGAGATGAACCTGCCTATAGGGTGGACCATCTATCAATGGGGAAGAGAGGATACCCAGCAGCATTGCACCGTAAACGGGTGGGAACGCAGCTGCCACCACACACACAACAGGAGATTCAGGTATAGAGAGAGGCAACAAAAGTTTTGGGTTGGGATGGAAAACTAACAGAGAAAACCCCATTGTGGGATAGTGACCTCCTAAGGGAGGTTGGAGGATTACAGGGGTTTCGCAAATGGGGAATATTGGGGATAGACAGTCTGGGGGACGTGTGGAGAGGGCAAAAGATGATCGAGTTTCACGTCCTACAAAAGGAATACGAAATGCCTGATTCCGAACACTACAGATATATTCAATTAAAACATGCACTACGACGTCATGTACCAGACGGTGAACACATAGCAGAATACACACCCCTGAGGACAGAATCTTATTAGATCCTATAACTTCCAAAGCAACCTCTCTAATATATAAAAAAAATAATTAAAAATACTCCAGACCCGTTAATGTCTCTTCGAGCAGCATAGGAGAATTACCTAGGTTCAATGGAGAAAGACGACTGGGCAGAGGCGATACAGAGCCCTAGGGAGGTGCCAATAAGGGCGAGATTCGGTCTCATACAATTACGCATATTACACAGATCCGATACATCTAGAGCTCTCTTATACTGGATGAACCGCAGTGACACTGACTTATGCACACTGGATTGTGGGGCAAGGGGCACCTTCTACCACACACTATGGGATTGCCCCCATATACAAAAGTACTGGAAAGAAATAACCCGGATAATGGTGAGGTAGTGGGACAAGAAGTCCCTATGAATGCCAAATGGCATATATTGTGTGTGACAGGAGAAAATAGATGGCCTAAATATGTAACAATTTGGCTTAAGACAGCAGACATTGTAGCCAAAAGGAACATAGCAAGGGCATGGGGAAAGAACCAACCACCAACGGTAATTCAGTGGTGCGAAGACCTGGACTGGTGCGGTGCAGCAGAAAAAGTGGTGTGTCAAAGCAGAGGTTGCCCTAAGAAATAGGATAAAATTTGTGGTTGTTGAACGAAGTATAGAGGACATTGAGGCCTACATGAATCACTTTTTTATAATGCATGAAGTGTTTCTTTCTAAAGTCAAGAAACGGAGGAGTGCTGTGGATGACATTAAACTCGTTAATGCAATATCGTATTATAAATGTAATGAGAGAAAATGCTATCATATATGTATGAAGACCGTAATCTGTCGTATGACATCTAAATGTATCGCCAAGTTTGTTAATAAAAATAATCTCCAAAAGAAAAAAAGAAGTACCTGTGGCTAAATAATTTATTTCTAAACACACATTTACCATCACACCTGTTATGCAGAAACAGTCATGTTGAGAATATGACCAGTGTGCTCCTGAGTAATATGAATAATACCGGTCTCCATGGTTCCTAATTCTCCAGATGCCCACCAAACGAAAATGATCCACAAATTCTCTCAATATGTTTTTTTTTCTTTGAACTCCTGACGCGGATGATAGGGTGCTCCAATCTTCGTACATTACCAGATTAATTTTCCACTAAGAATAACTATCCCTTGTGTCTCCATCATCAGTGCTCCAACACTGCCAAGAAATACTTGTTGGACTCTGGGTGGCAGATACATTGGTATAATCATCTCCTTCCCATTTACAGGGGTTCGCCACATGACAGCTCTGCATGTCTCCCCATGCCTTCTCAATTACAAAAGGTAAGGACCTATTTATTAGTATCGCCACCACAACTGAACCTATAGTGAACTCTGCATGTGAAACCAACTTTCATTTTCTCCACGTCTAACAGTAAATGTGTCTCTTGTAGGAAAGTTAAACTGGCCTACATTTACTAACTTAACCCACATTCCTCTCTTCATTCCTTTGCACAAACCATGTTAGAATTTTTTATTACCATAAATCTTTATTAAGTTTTATAAAACCAACAAATAAAGTACATCATGGTAATGTCAGGTAATACTACATGACAGAAGATACATTATACTTCAGGAGATTTGTACATATACAAGAATTTTAAGTTTACCCCTTTAACCAATAAGACTACACATTAAACGTGTCCAGTTTGTCTTAGACTCACCTTTGTGCGAACCATAGTGTTCCTATAGTCAGCCACTGCACTTGTAAGCTGAAATATCCCTACCAACACCAACTCCCATGACACCAGAATACAGTAGGTTCTAATCTACACCCGCCCCAACGCATAATGTGCTGGTTGTCCTTTCATATGCCAGCTTCTCTTGACCTTTCAACTACAGCAATGTCCATTTAACATCTGTACCAATACCATTTCCAATTCTTGTTTTGCAAGCCAATTTAACACTTTCTGGAGTATGTAAATGTAACTCTGCATTCTGGGAACCAAATATATTTGAATCAATCAGTTCATGCTATGGGCTATTAAGAGTCTAGTTTTCTATATCTGCGTTCAGTAGTGTTTTTTTCCATACCTTAAATCTCATCTTTACTTTGGAGCACCAGTTAATTGTCCAGATTTAAATCCATAGTGGTCCTCCATTCCACCCTCTATTTGCTTCCATTGCCTTTCTTTGGGATTCTATTCGCAGCTGTAATGGTTTGTCGGGTTTGTAATCAGAAACTGATTTAGATCAAATAATTTTAACATGGGATTGTGCTTTCCTTGTTTCCCCATAACAAAATAAAGGGAGTAGCATTATTACCTCCTTTTAATGGGAAGGACCTAATGAACAAGTTACTTACCTTTGGTAATGTCTTATCTGGTAGAGACTTTATCTAGCTGCAGTTTCCTTACCTTAGAATTATCCCCAGGCGTCAGACTAGATCCAGAATTTTTTTGTGGAGCAGTACTCCCATCACACCGGTAGGTGGCGCCGTTCGGCTCAGCGTGGCATCATCTGCGCCAGAAGTGACGTGCGCGGTGCCTATATAAGCGGTACCCAGGCACGCTGACGTCCCTTTCTTTTCGCAACTTTCCATGCCAGAAGTGCAGAGCCACAAAGAGTACGGACTACTGGTATGTAAACACTAGGGCCCTGAAAGGGAAAAAAGATCTATGCCTATACATCTGTTTACAGAGCAGGGAGGATGGGTGGGTCCGTAAGGAATCTGTGACTAGATAGAGTCTCTACCGGATAAGGCGCTACCGAAGGTAAGTAACTCGTTCATCTGATAGAAACTTCTAGCCACAGATTCCTTACCTTAGAATTGATACCCAAGCAACACCTCCCCGGAGGAGGGTCTGTGGAACAATTTCACAATGTCCTGCAGGACCGAGCAGGCAAAGGGCCTGTCCCTACGGACCTGACTATCCAGGCAGTAGCGCTTGGTAAACGTGTGCAGAGATGCCCAGGACTTGAACTTCACGTGCTAACACAGTGGTTGCAGCCTTGGTTCTGGTGAAATGAGCATGCAAACCCTCACAGGGTTGCTTCTTGGCCAATGCGTAGCAGATTTTGCTGCAGAGCATGATCCATCGAGAGATGATCCATTTCTGTACCGCCTTCCCTTTCCTGGCTACGACATACCACACGAAGAGTTGTTCATCCACCCCATACTCTTTTGTGCGGTCAAGGTAGAATGACAGCGCTCTTTTTTGGTACAGCAGGTGGAGTAATTCCTCTTCCTTAGAGGGATGAGGCGGAGCATAAAAGGTAGGCAGGGAGATGGACTGGCCTACATGAAGGGGAGTGATCACTTTTGGTAGGAAGGAAGCTCTAGTGCATAGGACTAGCTTGTCTAAGAAAGATGTTAAGGTACGGAGTGTTAGAAGACAAAGCCTGGAGCGGCAGATGTTATTGCCACTAGAAAAGCCTTCTTGATAGTAAGGAGCCTGACACTTATGTAGCGGCTCAAAAGGAGTGCACATCTGGAAAGTCAGAACCAAATTTAGGTCCCACTGAGGCATAATGAAGGGTGAAATTGGGAACAAGTGTTGGAGACCTTTTAAAAACCTATGTATAATACGGGACTTGAAAAGGGATGCCTGATCTGGCAACTGCAGAAATGCAGAGATGGCAGAAAGATAGCCTCTTAAGGTGCCCAAGGCAGAGCTGATCTGGGCAAGAAAATAAAAAGAACCTGAAAAAGGGCAGCAGAAAGAGGTTCAACTTGCTTTTCTGTACACCATGCCACAAAATTTGCATTCTAACACAGTGGTCGCAGCCTTAGTTCTGGTGCAATGAGCACGCAAACCTTCAGGGGATTGCTTCTTGATCAATGTGAAGCAGATCTTAATGCAGAGCATGATCCTTTGGGAGATGGTGGTGAGAAAGTGCCCTCTTTCTGAATGGTTGCCCCCACTTTTTGCTGAATTGCTGATGTGCTTTGACTGAGCGTGCCCTGGGCTCCTGCTAATCAGGTACCCAGGGCCTATGTTCTTTCCCTAAAACTGCATTGAAGCCTAAACCCAATTGGCATCTCTGGCCACAGGTCAGCCCCTGGTAAATGGTACCACAGGTACCCAGGGCACTGTGACCAACCCCTAACTTCCCAACTTACCTCTCGAAGTGGTGGTCGCACCCAGAAGACCTTCGTCCCCAAGCCTGCAGTGCCTTTGCAAACCGGAGGTTCCCCATTGAAAACAACAGGGCGCCTGACGTTGAAACAGCCCCCTGCACCCGGCCGCCCTAGCGCCGCTGAGGGTGCACCTTTGGTATTACTTTCTTTCCCCATTTGCCCTGAGCTAAAGTCCAGGAGCTTTGCTCCCACAACCAAGTGGCCTGCTTGCCAGCAGCCACCAACCGGAGGCCCCTATCCCCCATTGGATAACATTGGGCCTCAGCACTCTGCACCCAGCCGTCCTAGTGCCGCTGAGGGTGTAACTAGAGTGCATCCTTGACCCTGGGGGACCCCTGAGTCTACCCCCAGAACCTCAACTCAAACTACCAAATACTTACCTCAAAACCGATAACACTATTTTCCTCCATAGGATAACATTGACTGTTTTTCTGTGAAAAGTTTCCAAGAATGGAGTTTGAAAACCTAAAGAAATTCTTTAAAATTGTACTGTTTAACAAAACGATTTTACTTACCTGTTTACAGGAAATGTCCCAGAGTAGTATCTAGGTGTACTACTCTGAGTAAGAAAAAGTAATCCAAAAGTAACTTACCTGCAATCTTACTGAAAATCCCATTCAAAGTATATGTACTGTATTCTGAAAAGCATTGTATTATCAGTAACACTACTGTAATCAAATCAAAGTATATTTAGAATTGCAATCCAAACTGTGTTACAATCTGTATATTTACTGCAAAGTACTTATCACTTACCTGTGCCAGGCTTGCGTGGTTCTAGGAAATAAAATACCTAAAAGAATATTTTTGATACAAAAACAATTGGTCTGAAGTTCAGTCTTTGAGTGTGTGAATTCATTTGCTGACTGAGTGTGTACAACAAATGCTTAACACTGTCCTCTGATAATGTCTTACTGCTCGACCACACTACCACAAATAGAGAGTGAGGTGCTATCTAACTTTACCTCTGCCTACCTTTGGGGTCCCACTGGACTCTGTGCACACTATACCTCACTTTGGTATAGTATATACAGAGCCAGCTTCCTACATTGGTGCATCAGCGGTGGGATATACAACTTTGCATTTGTTGGACTACTTGGTTACCACCTGATCACACAACAGAACTCTTAAATTGTCTTTAGAATTCTGATTTTTCAAATTGGCAATTTTTTTGCAAAATTATTAAAAGTCTTGTTAGGGCCTTGGTTAAGTCCCTTTAGAATTTTAGAAAATTAAAAGTCACTGTAGCTAGGGTTAGAGGGGTTAGAAGTTTTTTTTTTAACTATGTCTCATAACAAGAACCCAGCTGTTAGTGAAAATAACCACAATGACATAAAGGACTTGGTTGAGGAGCTCAACCTCACCCCTTACCTTCACTTGTCTTTCAAGGAGTTAAGGTCCCTATGTAAAATTAAAAACATAGCTATAGGGTCCCATCCCCCCAAACAAAAGCTCCAGGAGCTGTTCCTGGGTATGCTAAGGACCACCCACCTGAAAATGGTGAAGACCAGTCAGATGAGGAAGGGGATGACCTGGTAGATCAACCCCCTCCACTTCCTAGGGAGAAAAGGGTCCAAGTACCCTTGACTCCACGAATCAACCTCTCAGTACCTAGATCCCACACAGGTGGATCAGGTACCATTGAGGACAGCCTCAATGAGGAGGACAGCCTATTAGTAAGGCTGACCAAAAGACTGGATCTAGAGACCAGGTTGCTGGCTCTAGAAAGAGAGAGCAGAGATGGGCCTAGCACCCATCAATGGTGGCAACAATTTACTTAATAAGGATAAAGAGCAATCTTATGATCCTAAAATCCCCAAAGGGATTGTCCCTAAATATGAAGAGAGTGATGATATCACAAAATGGTTCACAGCCTTTGAGAGGGCTTGTGAAATGAGAAAAGTGAAGAAGTCACACTGGGGAACTGTTCTCTGGTAACGGCAGAGACAGACTCCTGACCCTTACAGGGGCAGATGCTGGGTCTTATGACCTCATGAAGAGAACTCTGATTGAGGGATTTGGACTCACAACTGAGGAATATAGAATTAGATTCAAGGGGCTCACAAAACCCAAAACCAATCCTGGATTGACTTTGTAGACTACTCAGTTAAAACACTAGATGGTTGGTTAACTGGACACAATGTGCATGATTTCAATGGACTTTACAATCTGTTTATGAAAGAACATATTTTAAGTAATTGCACTAATGAAAAGTTACATCAGCATTTGGTAGACCTAGGTCTAATTTCTCCCCAAGAATTGGGAAAGAAGGCAGACCACTGGGTCAAGACAAGGGTGACAAAAACAACCACTGGGGGTGACCAAAAGAAAGGGGTTACAAAACCTCCCCAGGGGAAAGGTGGTGAGAATCCCCAAGATAAAAAGCCTGAGTCTTCTATAGGGCCCCAAAACCCTGCACAGGGGGGTGGGTCCCAAAACTCTTCCCAGTCCAATAATAGGTACAGGGGAAAGAACTTTGATCCTTTAAAGGCCTGGTGTAACAACTGTAAGTAGTTGGGACACTTAACTGGAGATGCTGCTTGCCCAAACAAGAAGGCCCCTAGTCCTACTACAGCTACTCCTGGGGTAGCAAGTCTCCAGAAGGGATCAACAGTGTGCCAAGAGCAAATCGGGTTGCACACTGAAGCAGTTCTAGTTTCAGAAGGGGAAGTTGAGTTTGCCACTGTAGCTGTGTGGCCACCCAACTTAAAAAGTACTTACAATACCCTTGGATTAATGGAACTAGGATAGAAGCTCTGAGGGATACAGGTGCCAGTGTCACTATGGTGAGAGACACACTGGTTTCCCCTGAGCAATACTTGATTGGGACAACTTACCCAGTCACCAATGCTGACAGTGTTACCACTAACCATGCAATGGCTATGGTGACATTAGACTTGGGGGAGGGGGGGGGGTTACTGGCCTGAAACAGGTAGTGGTCTCTCCAAAGCTACCAGCTGCATGTCTGCTTAGCAATGACCTGGAAACCTCAGCATGCGCTGAGGTTGAACTGAAAACCCATGCAGCAATGCTGGATATCCCTGAATTGGTGTGTGTAAAAACAAGAGCACAGAGGAAGAGACAGGGTGAAAAAGAAGTGTTGGAGCCTGAAAGTATGTCCCAACCTTCCAAGAGAAAAGGTAAGAAGACTGGGGAACCAGCTTCTGTACAGCAAAAGGATCAGGACCCCTCTCCTCAGGGAGAGGACTTGGACACCCCAGAGGAAACTGAGCCCATGGAGCTTGACCCTTACCAGGTAAGACCAAGATCTTCGCAAAAAGGTAAGTACGTCTTTCAGAAAAAATACTTCAGTTCAATGTTAACCTATGGAGGAAAACAACAATGCAGTTTCACGGGTAAGTACCCAACTTACAGATCCAGTCCTCGGGGTTTAAGGTCAGCAAAGGCCAAGGTTCAAGTAAGCACAAATTCTGCACCACCAGCGGCACAGGGGCGGCCGGGTGCAGAGGTCGAATTCAGAGATATGCCCAATGCGTTTCAATGGAGACTGGGGGTGCTTGAAGCCACCCTGCTTGCTGGTAAGTAAATCTATTGCAGAGGCCAAGCTTTGGGGGTTATAGCGAGCGCAGGGGGGCCACAAGGCAGCACCAAACATACACCGCCAGTGGCACAGGGGCCGCCAGGTGCAGGGTGCAAATACAGCATTAGGCGCCCAATGCTTTTCAATGGAGGAACTTGGATTGCAAGACAGGCTGCAGGCGACGAACTGGAGGCTACACCAGGAGACCAGCAACAGCAGAGGCAAGAAGAGATGCTGTAGGTCGTAGGGACACCAACGGTCGAGCTCCCCAAGGCCCAGGGGCTTCGGGTGCAGGGGTGTCCTTTGACGTCGGGTTTTTATCACCTGAGCCGGTCACAGTCAGGGGGAGCCTTTGGATTCACACAGCAGGCGTCGTCATGGGGTCCAGGAGGGGGTCGGCAAACGCTGGACTTGGACTCGCTAGGGAATTTTTTCTGGATTGGTGGGCCACCTGGACACAGGCCGGAGGCATCAGGTGCAGAGTGGTCAAGGATCGCAGATCTGAAGGGCACCAGACTCCTTGGTGTTGTTTTTTGTGGATAGAGCCGCTGTCCCTGGGAGTTCTGGTCTTCAGAGGCAGGCAGTCCTCCCAGGGTTTGTGGAGGTCGCTGACTGCTGGACAGGCGTTGTTTCTTGGCAGGATTTTCGAGGGCTACTGACAGACCGGTAGGGCTGGGGCCAAGTCAGTAGGAGGCTTCAGTCTTCTTCTACACGGTGTCTTCTTCGTGCTTTTTCTTCTTAAGTCTGCAGGAACTAGTTTCAGGGTCTGAGGGAGCCCCCTAAATACTTAATTTAGGGGCATTACAGGGGAGTAGCAGGTAGGGGCCAATGGGTTCCTTACTTGGGGTGACTACACCCACTATTAACCCACCCTCCTGTGGGAGGGGGCATGGTCCTAGCCATGACTGGAGGGCCCCCCCCCATTTTCAAGATGGCGAGGACTGAAAGGTGTACTTCACCTTGCCTCCTTCACCTTAGGTTTTCCGGACTGGTTTCCCGCCCAAAGTGGGGGTGTAAACCAGGGACTGCCATCTGCTGCTAGCAGCAGAGGCGGGGGGGTCACATTACAAAGGCGGCAGGCCTTTGAAGCTTCCCTCTCGAGCACTGTGCCCATCCTGGGGAGGAGGTGTGACACCTCGGCCCAGGATGTGCTTTGTTTCTCGTCCCAGAGAGCAGAGGCTCTCGACCCAAGGGTCCAGAAACATGTCTGGTGGTGGAAGGCTTCCTAAAGCCAGTCTGTGGCCACACCAGGGTTGGTAGGTTTTGAGGGGGACCTCTGAGGTGCCCTCTGAGTACATGATTCAAGACATCCCACACTGGCATCAGTGTGGGTTTATTGAGAGGAGTAGTTTGGTATTAAACACTCCTGGGTACAGAGAAGCCATAATGGTGCTGTGGAACTCTAGTTGTTGGGTTCCCAGCCCATGTACTCTCTATGGCTTCACTCGCACTTACAATATTAGGGATAGACCTAAATACCGTAGGGGCATATCTACTCCTGCAGATAGCCCACACCTGAGATATAGTGCACCCTGCCTTACGGCTTGTAAGGTCTGCTAGAAGGGTGACTTACCTATACCGTAGGCAGTGTTAGTTGGCAAGGCACACAGGCAGTGTGCCATGTCGACTGTCGTTTTGTCTGCACCAGGCCATGCATCATGCAGTGGCAGTCTGCATGGCCTAGGTGAGGGGTCCCTAGGGGACCCTCTTCAGTCCCAATGCCCTAAGAACTCAGGCACCATTTAGTATGGACTTACAGGGGCCTGAAGGGCCAATTGTGGAACAGTTTTAGGATAAGAACACTGGTACTGGGAACCTGGATAGCAGGGACCCAGTACTCTACAGTCAATGTTGCATCCAAAGCCAGGCAAAAAATCTGGGGGGTACTGCCAGAGAACCCCCATTTTCTCACACTGAGGAAGTTGGTGTTCCCTTGGGGCTGTGATGGCGGCAGGCAATTACCCTATTCACTAGAGCCCCTGTGCAGGGCTTGGACCAGGCCCCAAGTAGGACGTCCGTGAGGGCTTCATTAAAAGGAAGAAGCGGTTGGTAAGGGTTGACTCCCAGCTGAAACACCTCCATCAAAAAGTTAGTCTTGACAGCCACAGAGGAAAGCTGAAGTTCCAGGACCTCAGCTGACCTCCTTACCACTATTACAAAAGAGGCTCCCTCCTCCGTAGCCACGATAGGGTGGGGAGACCAAGCCAATATCTGGGGAGGTGTGCAGTCCTCTGGCATCCGCCAAGTTCTCACACCAGCGGTCCTCTTTGGGGTCTAGGGGCTGGTATTTATAAGAGTCCACTGGCCCCTCCCAATCTTCCTGAAGTCTTAGCCCATAGGAATAGGGCTTAGGCTTCAGTGTGGATGGAATGTCTCCAGTCGGCACTGGAGTCTGCGTTGGACGATGCCCATCTGGCTCCGTGTTGGAGTCAAGGATAAGAATGGGGCTATCTGCAGCACTGGGGATGTAGCCAGTGGGACTGGCGTTGGGGAAAGTCGAGGTGGCTTGACCGGCGTCGGTCCAAATCCATCCATGGATTTAAGGGGCCTAACTGGTGCTGTGGGGCGAACCCACAGGCAGAAAGCAAGTAGAGAGGCCCCTCACGATCCTAAGGGCACGCCAGTGAGGATGGGCCGTCCAAATATGAGGTGCATGGCCTCATAAAACTCTCTGAGTTGGGCGTGGGTTGCTCCAGCTCCAGGAAACTCTGGCAGGTGGGGAGACAGCCCAGGCGCAGGCTCAACCACGGAGCCAGCCCTTGAATGCAGACGTTCCCTCGCTCGTCGGATGACTTCGATGGACGAGGCGAAGTCGAAGACCTCTTCAACTTCTTGTTCTAATTTTTGTGGGACTAGCCCGAGTGTCTGGGTGACTTCGACTACGACCTTCCTCTCAACCGGATAGAGATCGTCGTGTTGTCGCACATCGAGCAGCAAGGAGCTTGAGGGATCGCTCCCTCAAGGCCTTGGGGTTCATGGCGTGACAATCGACGCAGGCCTTATGGTCACTCTCAATTCACCAGAAGCAGATGAGGTGTGGGTCCATCACTGAAATTTGCTGGTAACAGGTGCCAAAGGACTTAAAACCAGCCTTCCCTGTAGACCTCCCTGCTGCACCAGGAGACAATGTGTCAAAAAATCTTCGACAAAAGGTTGTAAAAAAGGTCATTCTAATAGTGACTGGGGGTAGCTCTTCTCCGGATCTGCAATGATTGGGGTGGCGCCTATTTAGGCACCGCCCACATCACTTCCTGTGTAGACGAGGCGGGAGACGCCACGCGGAGCCGAACAACGTTACATACTAAAGCGCAGGGATACTGATCACGAAAAAAATTCCATATCCAGTCTGATGCCTGGGGATATTTCTAAGGTAAGGAATATGCGGGTAGAAGTCACTATCAGATCAATTGTTCTTTGAAGGAGGAGTCTTTCTAACTTTTTGCTGAAGTTTTTTGGCTGCAAAACAGTGGAAGATGATGAAGGTGGTTGCTGGACTTTTAAAATGAAATCATTGTTTACCTGCAATGGTTACTTACCTTACCGGTAGGAACAGATTAAATAATTTTCTAGTTTCACTGTGCATTATTAAGGCGTCTAGTGGTTGGGTCGGAATGGCCTGCTTTTTAGTCTTTTTCTCCCTCAGGCTTTGTTGACCATTTAATGTTAAGTCCATCTCCTATCATATCAGATATACAACCCAGACACCCCTGCGTGTGGTTGTCATCTTCAGATTCTTTTTTCCCCCCTTTGGCAACTTCCAAAGTCCTCTGGATTGCCGACCTCCTTACATCTACTCACTCCACTTCTTAGTTCCATTTCACCCAAATTCAAGCTGCTAAGCTATTCCCACAGGTAAGTAGCTATTTCGTTTTGCAGCATTAACCTTTTCTGGATTCACAAGCTGTGCATTTATTTTTCAGCGGTATTCTACGTCCTTGGAAGACTGGAGTGAAAAGATTTACGAACAGATGTTTAAGTACCTTCTGTTCCACATGTGTCTCGTTTGCCTGAATATCCACACAGTAGTGTTTTCTGTATGGTTGACAATGTTTCAGCCATACAAATCTTGTTCATGGAAACATTGGTGATAAATGATATAATTGTCGCCTTTTTTCTTGCCTCTTGCAATGCTCCCCTTACTGACTGGCAAATGTTTATTTCCTGTTGCAAAAGAAATAAATAATTGGTTCCCCTTCCTGATTTCTTTTGTTCCCGCAGGGAATACATGATTGCTTTCTTGGCATCCTCTGTGTGAGGGGCCCTTTCTGCTTGTGTTTTTGGTTTCTGGAAAAATGCTGGTAATTGTAAGGTTTGATTGATTTGGAGATGCGAGATGAACTTTGGGAGGAACAGTAGATTTGGCCTCATGACCAATCCTGTCCTTATGTTTCTACAAAGAGGGTTTTTGTGTTGGTCTTGCCTGTAATTGGCTAACCCAATGTAATGACGTGATGGCATTCAAGTAGGCTGTCTTGAGTGTTAGGTGTTTGAGTCCCACCTTATCTATAGGTTCAAAGAGCTCTTTCATTAACTGTGCTATTACTATGTTCAGATTCCACAGGGTCGTGGGTGCCGACATTAGTGGTGATGGCCTTTTTTGCTCTTTCGAGGAATCTTTTATGACTGATGTACTGAAGAAGCTTCTCCCTATGGTGCCCCAATAGTGGTATTCTTTGTCCTGCTGTCCTCAAGTTCTTTCCAGTTATACCAGTGTACTAATCTCTTTCACTTTGTGGCGTATTTTCTAGCATGTGTAAGGACTTCTGTGCATCTTGGTGGAGGTACCTGGTGTCTGAATTCTAAGTCCTCAGGAGCCAAGCTGCTAAGCTGAGCCTGGCTGATTCTGGGTGGCACATCTGTAACCTCATCACCCTGTCTTGTGCCATCTCCTCCAGGTAGAAAAACTGTGTCTGCCTGACCCGCTGTTGTTCTATTGATACTAGTGTCACAGACGTCTGTATTCTCTGAGCACTACCGATATTAATGAAATTGAGGGAAAAGCATATGCAAATTTCCCTGACCAATCTATCGCTAGGGAATTTCCCTGCGACAAGTAGGCGAAGCTTTGGCATTTTGCGTTCACTTGTGTTGCGAAGAGATCTATTTGTGGTGAGCTATATGGGTTGAAAGACCCTTCTCACTAGGTCCTGTTTTAGGCCCTAATTGTGCGAGGTGCCTGTTTGTCAACTTAGCCAGTCTCTCCTGTGTTTTGGATGCCTAGCAGGCGTGTATAGCTATTAGGGTTAGTTATCTCTGAATAGCCCATTTCCAAATGACCTAGGCTAGCTTCGACAGCGCATGTGAGCTTGTTCATGTGCCAAAAGCAACTTCCTTTCTTCCAAGGCACGAGCATTCTTGCTCTCCTCTGCCTTTAGTCTCATGACATCCAATTCATGATCCCTGGCCCGTTGCCTTTCCTCCAAATCCTCTGGAGAAAAATTCCTGGAAGAATGATTGCTGTCAGCCCTAGATGCTGCTCTCCCAACAGGCCAATCCTGGGATCTGAAACGGCCTTCTGGCACACCCCCATCCACATCATCTGTCTCCCCAGCTTCTCTGGCCTCCCACCAGGCCCCCAAAGCCTTCTGTAGCTCCTCTTTCCTAGAGTTGCAACTCATGGGACATCCAAAGCTCCGGCAGAACTGCTTGAGTTGCTCTACTTTGTAACTACTTAACATTTCAATGTCAAACTCCAATTCTGCAGCCTCACTTGCTGGTTTACTACTCAGAGACATGGTGCGTGGATACTCATGGGTCAGATCAAAAATAGAACATAAATAAAACAGTATGTGGTTGCGTAATGGTCTGCGCTAAACTAGTGATGTACAACAATCACTGTGGGTCAAGTACAAATACAAGTTCAAATCCTCACCGCTGACCACCAATGTTAGAAATGGGGGTCTCTAGTTGGCAGAGGTAGGCACCTTTGTCCAAATAGGGACCCTTGCTTCTAGTCAGGGTAAGGGGGATACACACTTTGGATAACCCCTGCTCACCCCCTTGGTAGCTTGGCACGAGCAGACAGGCTTATCCCAAAAGGCAATGTGTAAAGTATTTGTATCAACACTCACAGTAACACAGTGATAACACCACAAATGGACACCACACCGGTTTAGAAAAATAATGCATCTTTATCTAAACTTAACAAGACCAAAACTACAAAAATCCAACATAAAAGTATTAAGAAAAATGACTTTCAAACGGTTTTAGCAACTGAGTCCATAAAAAACTATGGATGCGTGATTTCTTGCAAAGTACCTGTTGCTGCGACAAAGTTCACCAAGCCAAACAGCTGCAGCGATGAGAAGCGTCGAAAAACAAAGAGATGCGTAGTTCCTGAGACCTTCGTGGATGCGATGCAACAGTTCCGCTGTACACAGGGGAGCGATGCATCGGGTCCGGTCTGTAGGGGCAAGCGATGCGTTGGTTCTGAGATGACTACGATCCGCGGGTGTTGCGTCGGGGAAAACTTGCGGCACAGGGACGATGCCTGGAAATCCGGGATGCGTTGGCGAACGAAGAGGCGGCAGCGAGCGGCGCTGCATCAACCTTTTCAGCCGCGATCCCTCGATGCGTCGATTCTTGCAGCGGCGGCAGGCGCTGCGTCGGTTTCAGCACCGGCGCGGCGGTGCGGGGAGATTCTTCTCGCACCACGGCGTTGCGTTGGAAAACTGTCACCAGAAGCGCGATGCATCGACTTACTTGTTTGTTGCGTTGCTTTCCAGTTCCCAGCAGCAGAAACAACCTCCAGAGGCCCCACACAGTCACAGGCACTCCTGGCAGGTCAGAACTCCCAGCATGGAGGTTCAGGGGAGCTGGGGGTGAAGTCTTTGTGTTCCTGAGACTTCAAAACAGGAGGCAAGCTCTACTCAAGCCCTTGAAGACTTTCCTCAAGCAGGGGACACAGCAAAGTCCTTCTCCTTTCTTTGGCAGAAACAGCAACTGCAGTCCAACCCCAGACACACAGCAAGGGCAGTGCTTCTCCTCAGTTTCTCCAGCTCTTCTCCTCAGCAAAGGTTCATCTTGATTCCAGAAGTAGTCTAAAGTTCAGGGGTTTTAGGTCTAATACTAATACCCCAAAATGTCTTTGTTCTCTTTGTGCAAGTGTCTCTGAGCCCAGTCCAAACCAGTTCTGTCCTCTCTGGTGCAGCTGCCCAGCAGGAGGTGAAGACAGCATTATGTAAGGCAGACAGGCCCTATTCAGGTGCAAGGGAAATCTCCTCCCACCACTCTAAATGCAGACCGGGCCTATTCAGGTGCTAGTGAGAACTCCTCCCCCTACTCTGAATGCAGCCCAGGTCTATTCAGCCCAGCCCTGACTCATTCAGGAAAGGCAGGACACCCATCAACCCCCCACCGATGGCTGTCTGAGAGAATGCACCTCCCCAGCCCCTGTCACTCCAAAACCAGACAGTCAATACACGAACAGGCAGAGGCACACAGAATGGTTAAACAAGAAAATGCCTACTCGGAGACAGAGTAAAATGGAAGATTTGGAGCGGCGCTCATGGAGTTACGATGGAACATTTCTGATGAAAATAGCAGCATCTGATAGAAAGAGACAGTTGAATTTGTGATTGCTTGAAAGGTTTTCATTTCATGTATTACATTTGCAGCAGATTAATTCACTGATTTTTATTTAATATCGGGGGGTCATGGAAGTTGTATTTCATGCACAGTTACTATTATGGTTTTGATTACGATACAGGTCTTTGAATGCGTGGGGAGAATATTGTTTTTTATGTTTTTTATGCTTGCAGGTCATTTTTCACAGATAATATTTCAAATTGGACATGATAGGTGTGGGGTATATTAGGTGAACAAGGTCTTTCTTTCGTGTTTCTTTTTTCTTTCGTTGGTATCAGGGTAGTGGATTGTGGGGATTAGAGTTTGTATTTTCTTTCTTTTAAGAAGCACAGTTATAGGAGAATCAAAGCACGTGGTCTGAGTTATTTTAGTGAGTGATTAGAGGTGATTGGTCACATGTGGGTGAGCATACTTAAGTAACGGTCCGATCGGCAGAGGAAGAGGAATAAGATTCAAAGGAGATCGAGGGAAATGGGAACATTAGGCTGTTGATTTGAGCGCTTACAGGTAATTTATGGAGGGGGAATGGGTTATGGGGATGGTGAATCAGAATGTAAGGAGGGGAACATGGGCAGATCGGGTGATGCACTTGAGTTTATATGTCCAAGGTCACGGATGCATTTTTAGGGTGGGTGGTGATGAGTAAGCAGCGGGATTGGGTTTGGAAACAGATTTAAGTTAAGTGTTTCAGTGATTTAATAGTGACGGGTAGTGGGTTGATGAGGTAGGAAGAAAAGGAGGATGATGAATTTTGTTTAGTTTTAACACCGGTTTAGGTGAGAGTGGGGGGACTGCGATTTGGTGTATTTTTGGAGCATAAGTGCTTTTTTGTGGTGGGATATGGAGTTATATATTTCACAGTCAGGTGGGGTTGAGCAAGCAGAGGACATTATTAGTTTTGAGTTAATTCACTGTGTGTTTGCAGGGGGGTATTTGAGGGAGGGGGCATTGGGTTTGTTTAAGCTATTTTTGGTTCACTGTAAGTCACTATTGAGCAGTCTATTAAGCTGTCTTTTTTTATTTTATTTGTTTTCAGTAACCCCTGACGAAGAGTCTCGTGACTCGAAATGCATTGGGTGTAATGAAATGAGCTCATTCTGTAGTACGTTTGTTCCTTTACATGTCACTGTTGAAGGCCTTGTCGGGCACGCAGGAGGCATTTGAAATTTTGAATAAAGAACTAAGGTGCAATCAAGCTGTCTCCGGAGTGATGCAATTGAGCAAAAAGATTGATGAAATATGGATTAGAACAAATGATTGGTATACAACGGTTGAAATATGGGAGAATTTAGGAGGAAGTGGTCTAATGACAGGAAATATTCCTTATTTCGCAGTGCGAGAGGTGGGCTCACTAGTGGTGAGCCCTTATGGTGATAATATGACGAGCTGGGACTTGGGACGGTTTCCAGCACCTGTTAACGCACGCACTAACAGAAATCTGTTGCTACATAATGATTAAACTTAAGGGAAGGAGTGCATTCTGCTACGTACTTGTTTTTTACTTTCTAAAAGTGGCATTTTCAAACACACAATTTAAAAACCATCTTTAGTAAAAGATGTGTTATTAAATTCTGAGTTCAGAGAGCCTAAACTTTATTTTTCTATCATATCCCTATGGGAAGATATGCTTGTAAAATGTTACAAAGCATTCTCATTCTGTCCTATGGGGCACGATAGCCTTTCAATAGTGACAAACGAAATTGGCAGTATTTCACTATCAGGACATGTTACACACATCAGTACATGTCCTACCTTTCACATACACTGCACCCTGCCCAGGGGGGTACCTTGGGCCTATCATAGGGGTGTCCTATATGTAAGAAAAGGGAAGGTTAGGTCCTGGAAAGTGAGTGTACTTGCCAAGTCGACATGGCAGTTAGCAAACTGCGCACAGGCACTGCAGTGGCAGGCCTGACACATCTTTTCAGGGCTACTCATGTGGGTGGCACAATCAGTGCTGCAGGCCCACTAGTAGTATTTGATTTACCAGCCCCGGCACACCCAGTGCACTTTACTAGGGACTGAACAGTAAATCAAAATATGCCAGTCAGGGAGAACCAATCATAATAACAATTTACACAGAGAGCATATGCACTTTAGCACTGATCAGCAGTGGTAAAGTGCCCAGAGTCCTAAAGCCAACAACAGCAGATCAGGAAAAAATAGAAGGAAGAAGCAAAAGGTTTGGGGATAGCCCTGCAAAAAGGGCCAAGTCCAACAGTTAGTATGTGAATAGACAACAAATAACTGTTTTGTTTTGTGAGTTTGCTCTGTTTTTTGTAGGTAGTACAGTAGTGCTCTCCTTACATCCAGGGTATGGAGGCTTCTTTCCCCTTTTGTTTTTGGGTCTTTGAAGAAGACCGGAAGGAGAATACTCTGATTTAAGTGATATTTGGATACCACTTTTGGTAGGAATTGTGGGTTTGTTTTTAAAATCACCTTGTCCTTATGGATTTGCATGTATGGTTCTTGAATGGTTAATGCTTGTAACTCACTCACTCTCCGGAAGGATGTAATGGCAATAATAAATGCTGTTTTTAAAGTGATGTGTTGGAGATCTGCCTTATGCATGGGCTCAAATAGTTTTGTCAGAAGTTGTGTGAGCACCGTATTTAGACTCTACATGGGGACTGGAGCTGTTCTAGGGGGAGCAAATCTTTTAGACCCCTATAGGAACCGTTTTATGACAGGTCTTCTGAAGAAGCTCTTGCATGATTTTCCCCTGGTGTTAGCTACGATGGTAGCGAGGTGTACCTTTATGCTTGAGTAGTTGATGTGACTGTCCAGGAGATGAGGTAGATATATGATCACTGATTCTTGTGTATTGATTGAGTTTATTCGGTTGTTAGCTGTGCACCAAGTGGTGTACCGCTTCCATTTTGCGGCATAGCCTCTTTTAGAATTTCCATTGTTCGTTGAGGCAAGTTGAGGTGGCCAAACTCTACGTATTCAGGTGCCAAGCCTCTAGGCGTAGCGTCGTTGGCTCCGGGTGAAAGATTTGGCCCTGTTGCATTGTTAGTAGGTCCTTGACCGCTCTGATTTTGATTATTTGTCCCTTGGACAGCTCTAGCAGACTTGAATACCATGTTTGTCTGGCCCATTGAGGGGCAATGAGAATTAGGTTTGTCCCCGGTTGCCTTGCTTTTTCCAGCACTTTTGGATTAGGGGTATTGGTCGAAAAGCATATGCAAATGTCCCTGACCAATCTAGTGACAGGGCATTTCCTTTTGACAGGTGGTGAGGAAACCTTGAGGCAAAGTACTGGCATTTCTTGTTCTGTATTGTGGCAAACAGGTCTATCATTGGGGTTCCCCACAGTTTGAAGATGTATTGTACTGTCTTGTGCTTCAAATCCCACTTGTGGGAGCAGTTGTTTTGCCTGCTCAGAAGATCTGCTGTTGTGTTGTTTACTCCTGGTAGATGTATTGTTTGCAGATTGATTCTTTGAGAGATTGCCCATTGCCAGATTTGTTGTGTTAGCTTGCTTAGTGGGAATGACTTCGTACCTCCCTGTTTGTAGAGGTAAAACATTGTGGTGGTGTTGTCCGTTTGAATCAAGACAGTCCTTGTGTGAATGTGTTTCTGGGACGCCTTCAAAGCTAGGAATACTGTTTTCATTTCCAAATAATTGATGTGTTTTATGGAATCTTGGTTGTTTCATTGGCCTCGTACCTTGAGTTGTTTGAAGTGCGCTCCCCATCTGTTGCCCTGTGTTATGTTGTTGGATGCCTACCATTGTATTTCTGCTTGCAGCCTGTGCATAACAACCACTAGATCCTCCAAACTCCCTGTGGCTTGTGACCAGTTGTTGGTAAGCCATTCCTGGAAGGGGCGCATATGTAGGCGGGCATGAGGGATGAGTGGGATGCATGACGCCATCATGCCCATGAGTTTCATTACTCTCCTCACTGTCAGAGATTGACCCTTCTGGTAGAGGGAGGTTTCTTGTTTGATAGCATGTATCCTTTTTTGCGTAGGGTAAGCCTGTGCGTCTTTTGAGTTTAGTTTTGCAACTAAGAAAGTCTTTTCCCTTTCTGGCTTTGTGGAGGATTTCTTGTGATTTGTTGAGAAGCCTAGTGTTTGTAGCATGTGGATTGCTGTTTGAATGTGTCTAAGACATTTTTGCTTTGTGTTTGCCCTTATCAGCCAGTCGTCCAGGTAGGGGTAGACGTGCATTCCATCTTTTAACAGGTGTGCCGCGACTGCGGCTAGGCACTTATTGAAGACACATGGTGCTGATTTTATTTCGAAAGGGAGTACTTTGAACTGGTAGTGTGTTCTCTTGTGTAGGAACTGGAGATATTTCCGGTGGTTTTTGTTCATGGGGAAGTGTAAATAGGCGTCCTTGAGATCTATTGTTGCCATGTAATCTCCTCTTTGAAATTGTGGGATTATCTCTTGGAGTGTAGTCATTTTGAAATGATGCGTCAAAATGAACTTGTTTATGAACCTTAGGTCCAGGATTGGTATTAGCGATAGGTCCCCGTTTGGGGACTAGGAAATACAGTGAGTAGTTTCCTTTGTAAAGTTCTTGTTTTGGTACCAATTCTATTGCTTGTTTTTGAAGAAGGTCCTTGATTTCTGAATTTAACTGTGAGTTCTGATTTGAGGAACCTCCTTATTTTTGGTGTGTTTGCTGGTGGTGTTTTTGTCAGTTCTATGCAATACCCGTATTTTACCAAATTTAATATCCAACTGCCTGTGGTGATTTTTCACCACTGTTGTAGGTACCGTGATATTCTTCCCCCCACTGGTTTTGTGTGTGGGTTTATTCGTGTGCATTAGTCAATTAAAGCCATTTCCTCTTCCTCTAGACGGCTGGCCTTTGCCTCTGCTCACCTCGAAAGGACTGCTTTGACTGTTGTTGCCACCCTTGGTATCCTGTTTGTTTGCTTGCTTGTTGACCATTTCCTTGGCCTTGTAGTTGGTGTGACATTAGCTGTCCTTGAACAAAGGCTCCTCTTCCTGTGGGTTTTCTGCTGTTAAAACCCCCTCTTTTGAAGGTACCTCTTTGTTGCAGGGCTCCCATGGCTCTTGCAGTTTCGTTATCTTGTTTAATCTGTTGGAGAGAGTCATCTACCTCTTTTCCAAATAGCGCCTCCCTTGTAAATGGCCTGTTAATGATGGAGGTTTGAACCTCCTGCTTAAAACCTGATATCCTAAGCCAGGCATGCCTTCTTAGGGTGGTGCCTGTGCACATCTGTCTGCTGGCAGTGTCTGCTGCATTGAGTGCTGATTTAAGGCATGTGTTTGCAATGTTATTGCCTTCCTGGACAATAGATTTAGCCATTTTCTTGTCCTCTTCAGGGAGTTTGTTGATGAGCTCCTCGATGTCATCCTATTGTTGGTGTCCGTACCTGTTCAGCAGGGCATTAGAGTTTGCGATGCGCCACTGCGTCGCTGCCTCCTTTTCCATCTTCCTGCCCACCATATCCATAAGTTTGCTTTCTTTCTCTGGGGGTGATCCACTATTAGAGAGGGCATTTGCTCTTCTCCTGGCCGTGGTGGCGATGATGATGGAGTCAGGCACTGTGTTTCCCTGGATATACTTAGGGTACTTGGTAGAAGGCTTGTACTTCTTCTCGACCCTTGGTGTTACTCCCTTGCTTGAGGCTGGTTCAGTACCCGGAAACAGCGGAAAGATGAGCTTTAATACAAGGTAACCGAATTAAATTTTTAGGCAGATGAAGTAAGTACAGAAACAATTGGCGAGTTAAAACTTGCAGTGGGTTCAAAGGTTACCAGAGCACCATAAGAAAAATCTCTTCCATCTTATTTTACAGGCTTGCCGTGTAGAACAGATTGTTTATCACCTTCCTACAGCCATGACTGAAGTCTAGATACTCATACAATAGGGTCTCATGGGTTAGGCTGACAAGCTGCGAGAAACTAGATGCTGATGAAGCATGTGGCCATTACCACTAGTAAGTAACAATGGGTGTACCTTTAGTTTGAAAGATTTTTGAAAATGGCCTGATTAAGTTCCGGTTTAAACATCTGTCTGATTAATGATACTGATACTAAAAACAATACAGAACTAAGGATCTCGAGTCTTACATTGGACAAGGGAGCCTCCATAAACTGTCTTGACTACTATTATTAATCTGTGAGGCTTTATCCATACTAGTTCTAGCACTTGAAGGAAGAACTGGAGTATTTGAGGTTGCGGTGCGAAGACAAAAAATACTGCATATTGTTCGATCTGTGTCTGCAACTTCAAGGTATAATAAGGTCTTTTTGGATGAGAAATCGCATTGTTTTTGTCTTTGTAGGTTATTCTATATTGAAATATTACAACTACCATTTATCTTAAAAATTGTTGCCATTAAATGTCATGTCATGCTTGTATTTTAAGGTGAATATTGATAGCACAGCCGTATTGGCCAACTGTAGGAACCTTGCATATGCAATGTCAGAAAAGATGTTTACCAGTTCATGTTCCACCAGATGGCTCTCAGCAGTAATGTTCTTGGCCTCTTGATATGTGTCTTGTGGTTATATGACAAGCCACTCAGTAATTATTTAACATCTCTCCTTACTATAGCTGTTTAAAATGGTCAAAATGGGCTGTATGGATAGTAGTAGATGCTATTTTTGAGGATTTATATCCAAATAGTTTTTTCCCTATATATATATATGGAGGAAAACATAAAGAAATCTCCA
Source organism: Calotriton arnoldi (assembly GCA_963921515.1). NCBI lineage: Eukaryota > Metazoa > Chordata > Amphibia > Caudata > Salamandridae > Calotriton > Calotriton arnoldi. Next base: position 1,080,387 of record CAWUFW010005198.1, on the reverse strand, counting down.
GGCTGGTGGATCTTCATTTGGCTGCCCTACCACTACTGAATCAGGTGTTGATTATATTTAATGAAACATTAGGTGGTATTGGGTACATTTTACTTCTCCTCCTGTTTAGCCACCAAGGCTCAAAGAGAAAGAGGTCTCTTAGATGTCTGCCCCTACCTTTCAATTTGGTATTATAGCTTCAGATTTTATTGAGGGTGAATGCATGGGTCTCCTCATACCCTATTCTCCCCTGTATCTACCTGACAATTTGGGATGGAGTCCTCATTATGTTACTGCTCTTCTTTTTTTCCAGTGAATACAGACATATAGATTAAATGACTGGACTGGCATGAAAACATACGCTTAGCATTGCAGATTCATGCTTAACCTTTCCTTACATATAACATTTGACATTGTTATTGACATTGATATTTTGTCATTTCACATTACTGGTGTATGATGAACACGTGTATTAGCGATCGCTTCTCGTAGTATAGCTGTGTATAATGTAATCAAATATGTTCAATCTCATCTGCATAGGCAGTTGCTTACAAGAATTAAGTTACCAAAATACCATACATATTGACCAAGTTCGTGTGTGATTTAGTGTAGTTGACGGTTTCTTACCATTGCAATCGTACATATATAATCAAGCCTGCGAAGCCTCCCCTTCTGGCTCACCAGTCTCTTTCCCTACCAGGTATGTACGGTATGTTTCCCATATATTCTTGGGTCTGTTCCGCAGGGGGAGCAATTCGTTATTTGCCTTGTATTGGGTATTACAGTAGATCATATCTCTATGCCCCTCCTCCAATGTGGGTGTCGGGCCCCTGGCCCATCTCATTGCCACTCGCCGTTTTGCTAATCAGAGCCCTGATGCTCTCAATTTGCGGTGTGCTTTCTCAAACCTTTTGGTGTACCCCAATAGGGCCATGTCGCTGCCAATCCTGTCACGCCCTAGTCATGGATGGCCTGCGTGCTTCTTGTGCGAGTGAATAGAATCTCCTCATCATTCTGAGAGGTACACGTTCTCTTTTCAAGGAGGACGTTCTAGAATGTCGCTTCCTAAAATTGCACGCAGCGAGTGATGAACCCTAAAGTAGTGGAAACAATTCACAGCCGATGGAGCCGACAATTCTGTACTTGGGGTTTCCCAACTCTTCACCGTCCCTTCAATGAATAAATCAACCATTGTTGTACTTTGTAGTGATTTTAGAGTCTCGACTACCCTTCTCTCTCTGCCAATTTTAAACCATGCGCACCATTCTATCAGTGTATGAAGTGAATACAATAAGGAACCCGCCTGGGCTTCCAAGAGGCTCCACCAGACTTGACCTGTGGTATTCAATGAAATCGAAACAACCATAGCGTCTCTTGGGAGGAGAAAATAAGATCCAGGGGAGTGTGTCGGGTGCAGCAATGTCTTTTTCTATATACAGGTGCGGTAGATCCTGTGGGCCATGTAGCCAATAATGCGCAAAGGTGCTCTGCACCGCCTTATAATAAAGCTCGAGGTCAGGTGCAATATCATACGGCATGGTAAGAGTTTCACACTTCGCGCGCGAAGCGAGTTTGATCATAATTGAACGTAATGTGATGAAGAATGCACGTGTTAATCGAATTGGGATATTCTGGAATAAAAACAAGAATCTAGGAAGGACCACCATTTTCATAATTGCGATGCGCCCAATTAAGGAAATAGGGAGTTTAATCCAACTGTCAACATCTGTCTCAAGCTTAGCTATTGCTTTCCTGTAATTTTTGTCCTATGACCGGCGTGGGGTCTGTATGAATCTGTAAGCCCAAATATCGAATCGGGTCTGTAGTCCAATTTAGTGGAAACTCCAGAGGGGCTGGCTTCATTGCGGGAGTAAGGGGGAACACCATGGACTTTTCCCAGTTTATGTGTAGTCCCAAAAGGGATCCAAATAGTACCACCTCTCTAAGAACCGGGGCGAGATTTATCTCCGGATCTCGGATATATATTAGAGTATCATCTGCGTATGCCGAGATAATAAGATTATAATTTGGGAAACGTATCCCTCTGTGACTATGGTATCCACGTATGGCTGTTGCTAATGGTTCAGCTATCAAGGCATACAGTAAGGGAGACAAGGGGCATCCCCTGCCTAGTACCCCTGGAGATACCCAACAACGGCGAAAAGGAGTTTACAACACGGACCCTGGCCACAGGATCAGAGTATAGTATGTCTACCAGGCTCAGGAAAACCTCTCCCACTCCAATACGCTAGAGCACTGCGCGCATGAACGCCCATGCGACAGAGTCTAAGGCCTTCTCAGCGTCCAGAAAAATCGCTGCAGTCTGCACCTCTGGATTAATGACCCCAAAGAGGGTACGGAGATTGGATGTAATACTACGCCCAGGGACAAACCCAGATTGTTCTTGTGTTATCACTCCGGGTAATAACGGAGCTAGCCTATTCACCAATATTTTAGCATACAGTTTGGTGTCCACGTTCAATAATGACAGGGGTCTATATAAAGCGCATTCTGACGGCTCCTTGCCGGCTTTTGCAGAGTAATAATCATTGCTTCACGCATTGATGGAGGCATAATACACTCCATTATTTCCTCAAACAGAGTGATCAGGTGCGGGATTAGAAGGTCTTGGTAGGCCTTATAAAAGGCGACCGTGAGCCCGTCAGAGCCCAAGGCCTTACCCGACTACATACCCGAGAGTGCTGTCTTTATTTCAAATGTGGATAATGGGCCATCAAGTGTTCCCTGTGTTCATTGGTGAGCCATGTCATGGCTATGTGCTCCAGATAGTCCCTCCTGACTTCCTCATCTGGTGTTATTCTCGTCTTGTAAAGATCTGCGTAATAGCCATGGAATCTCTTCGCTATGTGGGTTTCCTCATGCAATAGTCTTCCTTGCTCATCTATTAATGTCCTGATCCCCCCGGGTCTCGCCTACTTCGCATGAGGGTTGCTTGTGTCGTCTCGGGGTGCTCCCCCTCTCCGTATATGCAGGCTGTGGCGTATTTGCCCAAGTGTGTCATTTCGCTTTTGGCTATGTAATGGAATTCTAGTATTTTAGTTTTTATCTCCCCCATTAAGTTACTATCTCCGGTGCTCTGGTGCCTCGCTTCTAAGATTGCTAGCTCCCTTTCAAGTAGAGAGAGCCTGCCTCTTAGGGATCTTAACACCCCAGAATGCTTAGAAATTGTGATCCCCCTGATAAAAACCTTAAATTTTTCCCAGGCTGTAGCGGAACTCTTCACTGTCCCCACATTATTAATAAAGAAATCATCTATTGCCATTGTAAATTCTGTTCTGAATACCCAAACCAGTAGTGAGTATGGGGGAATCTCCATGTAAATGCAGCAACCCTCTGACTATGGAGATCTAAGTCGAGCACTATCAGGGAGTGGTCAGAGAAGGTGTGTGGCAGCGGCTCACATCTCAAGACTCGCAGTGCCAACTGCTTAGAGATCAGCCAGTAGCCTATACGTGTGTGTGTATCGTGTGCAGCCGAGTAGTGTGTAAATCCGGGATTTTGGGGATTACAATATCTCCATATATCTACTAGGCCTAGTGTTTCAGTAATGTCGTTAATAGCGCGGGCCGAGACAGAAGGGCGTCGAAGAGGGCCCTTAGAACGATCCAACTCAGGATCCAGTATACAATTGAAGTCTCCCCCCATATTTGTGGCATGGTGTTCCACTGAGAGAGGAGTGAACAGAGTGTATAATAAAACTTCGGGTCATCATAATTCGGACCATATATCCCTACCAGTACAGCTTCCTAATGACCTATGTTACAGCAGGCAATAACATATCTGCCTCCTGGGTCTACATGTACCTCCTGTATCTGTATTTTGGACCTGCCGTCTAATAATATCAGGACACACCACGGGCATGTGAAGTGAAACCCGCAGCACAGTACCAACCCCGTAGGCGTTGTGATGATAGCGTGTTACTGTTGTGCGTTAAGTGCGTTTCCTGAAGAAACGCCACCTGCACTGAGTGCCGCTTGAGATCTGCCACAACTTTACAGACCCTCCTATGGTCATTGAGGCCCCTAACGTTCCATGTGAGAAACCGTATCTGCGTATTGGCTTGTTGTCCATCTACGTCATGTCTCATAGTATGTTGCACGGCAAGTGAGTGCATGTGCACTGGTTACATACAGTCCAGAAATATTTTCACTTTTTTTTACCCATAACAAACAAAACAAAACTCCCACAATTGTCCCTCCCACGCCATAAGCCTGGCTGAACATCTGCTCTCCCCCACACTCACTTGCGTCCCCAGAAAGGGGCACAGCAAAACTCACAATATAAATACAGTGGTAAAGACATGGGGGTGGATGTTGCCCCACCCCAGGCCTCCCCCAACCATGTATCAGATGGGTTCATCAACATCACATAATAGAAACTGTGCTTACATATGTTAGCTCTCACTAGGATGTACCCAGCGCGTCCCCCCAACCAGTGACTGTATTATTGTCCATATATATATAGTAACAACCATGTGCCAGTCTCACTGCATAGAATTGCAGGAGTAAAAGTCCTCTGTGCAGTTCCTAGTGCCTAGGCGCAGAACCCCAACCACATGAAGACATAAGTGGAACAGTCTTACCACAAATTCTGCTGTGTCTTCTCTCTCCAACAAAATATAGAACGATGAGGCAACACTTTGTGATGTTCCTATCAGGACTAGCCACGTGCGGTAGCTTTCATCCAGTCGGTGCCAGCATATATCCCCTAGCTGTCTACTAGTTTTGACCATCTCAAAGAATTGGGCTGTAAGTTATTGTTCTTCTGTGTCCTGTTGAGGGCCATCATCTGCCGTGTTGTGTCTAGGGGATTTTCTCCGCAGTCCAGCCTTTTCTCTCTGTTTGATGAAGTGCGCAACTTGTTTAGGATCTGTGAAGTAGTGGGCCTTCCCATCGGTTATGACCTGTAATTTAGCTGGGTATAACATACTGAATTCCATCTGCAATTCCCGCAGTTGCCTTTTGACTGGGAGGAAAAGCCGACGAGCATCCTGAACCTGTTGAGTGAAATTTGGATACAGGGAGAGTACGGAGCACTCGTATTGGAGTGTTCTCATTTCCCGCGCTCTTCGCAGCGCCGCATCTCGTTCCCTGTAGTTTAGGAGTCGTGCTACTATTGGCCGTGGACTGGCCCCCGGGGCGAGCCGCGGTGTAAGGGATCGATGTGCACATTCCACAACGAACAACTCTGAAAAAATGGCTTTCCCCAGCAGCATGCTTAGAAGGTTCTCCACATATTTCTCCATATTCTCGATATTGGTGGATTCTGCCACACCCACGATTCGTATGTTTTTTCTTCTGTAGCGCGCCTCCAGGTCCTCGGCTTTGAGTTGGAGTGTATGAAGGAGCTTGTCCATTTTTTTGACCCTAGTAGATTCATTCGTAAGGATGTCTTCCGAGTTCGACACTCTTTGTTGTACTGCATCAAGTCGCTCGGTGTGTTTGTCGTTCCGTTCTGTCATGCGGTCCATCCTGAATGTGAGCGCGTCTATCTTACCATCTATTTTTGTTAGACTTCGCTGCATGTAGGAAAGTATTTGCTTCAGTTCAGGATCTGTGGTGGTTTCTGTGGTCTCCGGTTCCGAATCAGCCGCATGGGTGTCTTGTTCTTTTTGTCTGGGGGTCTTGCGGGCCTCAAATTGCAACTTGGATTGCATTTTGTCGGTTTTACCCATCTTCACGTGTCTCTTTGGGTAGTTGCTTCCCTCCTCTAAAGTGTTCTCATGCCCAACGCCCCACAACACAGCGCGAGATCCTGCGCAGCCACCAGACCTGGCAGAGGTGGTCCAATAGAGCCTAGTCAGACCTCGGCTCTCCGACTACTTTCTATAAGAGGGGGCTGTTACCAGACCGATGTTGGGAACTAAACAGCAGCAACCTTCCAAGAGGAAGGAGCTCAATGTCATCTGCCTATGGTAGATGGGAGCACTCAGCGTCTCTAGATAATCAGGGATGGGTCTCTCGGCTGGGGAAAGACAACATGAAATGACAAATGATATGATCAAAACATACATATAGGTGCATACAGACAAAAGGGAGACAACCGGTGAACAAAGAGTATATAATACTTTATTAGGGACAAAAAAATCTTTTTTTATATATAAATGTAGAGTCCAATTTCAAAAGGAAAAGGTTCTATTTTCTTAAGGATGACGTGCAAATATACAATGTCTACAAACATTAATACATATTTGGACCTGGCACAATAATCAAAAAGTGTACATACATAAATATTTACAATAAGTGAAGAAATCTTCCCCCGTTGGCCAAAGAACACCACAAAAACCATAAAATAACTTTCATCCACACACCATCTAAACCATCAGGCACACTACACGTCCATTCAAACTGCTAACTCACTAGCACAATCATGCAGTTAAAAAGAGTCACAAAACAGGAGCGACGGGAAACAGAAATAGGGAAAAATAAAAAATATGTAATATTCTTTACAGAAAGGCACCAAGAGGTGTCCGAATTAATTGGTTTGAGCTCAGCTAAGGGATCGAGTAACTCAGTATAGCATAAGGAATGGTTAAAGGGTGACTGGTAAGTCCAAAATCTCTATATATCTGTACAGATGGTGTACATATACTGGTAGGTTTGGATGGGGAAACAAATTATAAGGCCTTATTCCATTTATGACGTTATGTGGTTTCCGTCACGCTCAAGGCCAAGCAGGGCCCCTCCACAGATCACCTTCAGAGCCAATCCACGTCTGCTGTTTGCAAGCTGTGTCCAATGCAGAAGAAAGGAAGCCTCATGGTCTCCCAAGTGCGCTCGCCTGGTGTGGGCATCCTGACTACAGACTACAGACTCAGTAGCGTACAGGCCCAACTATATTAACCTTGCTATGCCTCCCTGTGGCATTGTGTGCTGTCCAACAGGGCCTATATCGAGTGAAGGAGAGTCCACCAAGCTCTTCATGTATTATAATACAGTTGCCCCCAGGAAGGGCCACTCAAGCCAGACTCTGCAAGCGTTTCCCCACTGTATCCTGCGGGGTACAGAGCACGCTCACTCCCCCCATCTGGGCCTCAGCGTCTCCCGCTGCAATGATCAGGCTGCCGCTCTAGAGCGACGGGGGAGAGGCAGGCCTACCTCGTCGTAGATATAGCCACAGGGAGGGGCCCGGGTCTCTCCTCCGCAGCCGGTCGCTGCAGGCAGCACCACCCGATGCCGGAGCCGCGGCCTCGGCGCCCGCGCGGTAAAGCGGGATCCGGATCGAGCTGCGTCCTCCTCAGGGGGTGTCTCGTCGGATCACAAAGGCGGCAGAGGACGGCCGGAGCACGCCTCGGCAGCGCCCGTCTACGCTCGTTCAGCCGATTCCCACACCAGGGCTCCCGTACCCAGCCACCGTTCACAGCTCCCTATAAGTCGCTGAGCGCAGCTCTCTCTGAGTAAGCGCAGGAGGGGATCACAGTGAAGTCCGTGGAGGGCTGCAGTAATAATTAATGTTGATGTTCTGCAGGATAATTGTAGTAATGTGTAGAATGTAGATGTAGTATGTGTAGAATGTAGAGTGTTACTTGTATTCTGTATTCCACTAGATGTAAGAGAATGTTAGAATCAGATGAGGTGTAGCGGTGGATGTGTTCACAGCTCTACCTTACTGCTGGACGAGGTTACCAATAAATCACTATTTTACTTCAAGAGTACTCCAGAGTGTTTACTACAGAATATGGCGACGAACGGGAGGTAACCTCGCACAAATCCACGTTAATTTCAACAATCTGGAAAATCGGAGGTTACGGTTTGATTGTCAATCAACTACTAGCTATCCAGCGTTTGGGAAAGTGCTTGAACATTTAAACAGCAACTAACTACGTGTTCCGGTAAGCGAAAAGAATTTCTTAATAAGGAAAACCTATTTTAAGTATTTGCTTGCCTGTTGCTGCAACGTTCAACCGTCACTGCGAGGAGTTGTTTTTGTTTAAAGACAAGGGTTCTGGAAGCTCGAGCGGCATGGTCCGTGAGCTCTTCTTCAAGACGTTCTCTCCTCTTTGACGTACGCTTTGTCAAGTGTGCGCATCGACGTCATCACGAAGGTCGTAACCTTTACGCGACGCCATCTTGAATTTCAGTTACCAAGGTAACACATCGGATCGTATCCTCGAAGCTCACCGGTGAATTTCTTTTCAGGATTTTCACATAATTACTGCACCGGATCACTCTTTTCAGAGAGTTGCAAAACAGTAAGTACATTTTCTACAATTTGATTAATTTTACTGCAACTATGTCTATGGAAGCTCCTCCGCGAAGCACCCCACGTGGTGATACTGTTTTTCATCTCAACACTCCAAAAGAATTCTTGTCATCTCCTGGAGAGCCCATCATTCAATGGAATGAATGGAAGGAGTACTTTTTAAACTATATTGCTAATCTTGAGGATTGCAGTGGATCATATACTCCTGAAAGGAAAAAGAGAATTTTGATGTACTGTCTTGGTCCAGAAGGACTTCGCATTTTCTGTCGGCTACAAAAACGTGACAGATCCGGTGACATTGATGTATTTAAAGCCGCCTTACTAGACTTAGATGATCACTTTTCTCCTGCAGTTTGCGTTGGCGTCATGCGACATGCTTTCTTTTAGAGGAAGCAAGAGAAACATGAATCCATTGAAGATTACGTTTCAGCTTTAAGGAAGTTATCTATAACTTGTAAATTTGGTACTTTACATGATGAGCTTATTAGAGACCAAATAGTTATGTATGCTAAAAACAAAGCCATTCAAGATAGATTGTGGGTGGAAGGGGAGTCAAATTTGAAAGACATCATAGCTATTGTTAAAAAAGCTGAATTGCGCTAAAGCCACTTTAGCTTCAGAAAAAAAAGGGAATAGTGAGACGGTCAACAAAATTTCAGATACTAAAAGTAAATCTTCTCAAAGTGCTGACTCTAGATATGAAAAGAAAGATGTAAAGAAAGGAGATCGTTTCATAAAAAACAGACAACCTAAGTATGCTTGCTATCGCTGTGGTAGTAGTTCACATTCTGCTTGGTATGATAAATGTCCTGCTAGATCTGCAAAATGTTTAGAATGCGGACTAATTGGGCATTTTGCACGAGCGTGCAGGCGCAAGAATTATAAAAAAAAGAGTAATGTAGCTTGTGTGAGAGAAAGTGATATTGATGAATGTTCATCTGATGATAGTGATAGTGAAAACAATAGTAAGTACGACTCTAAATAAAAAGTTGTTTTAAAAATCTCAAGAGAAGGAGATAACAAACCTTTGTGTTGGGTTTCTTTTGGTGGTGTTACATTACAAGTTGCAGCGGATTCAGGTTCGCCGTACACGATTATTGCAGAAAATATTTGGTTGCAACATTTTAATTCTGTCATTGGATGTCATTTAGAAGACTCTGACATCAATCCTGAAAGTTATACTGGGGAAAAAATTGATATCATTGGATTTAGACAACTGGTTTTCAGGTTTAAAGGTAGGCATGCTTTATGCAAATTGTACGTAGCCAAGGAAGGACCATCCGTACTCGGGTGGAAAGACCAACGTAAATTAAATATAATTTTAGACCCTAATAGTTCAGAACAGGTTTTAGTAGCATGTGAAGCAGAAGACACTAAGAAATGGGTATTAAATGAATTTCCTAATGTTTTTAATGGAAAAATTGGCAAATTGAAAGGTTTTTCACATTCCATCAGATTGAAAAGTAATGCTGTTCCTAAAATTCACAAGGCACGTAATATCCCACTTATTGTGAGAGATGAAGTTAAGCTTGAATTGGATAAATTAATCAATGCTCATATAATAGAACCTGTAGAATCCTCTGAATGGATCTCTCCGTTGGTCGTCGCCAGGCGTTCCAACGGCAAGGTCCGTTTGTGTGTTGATTTAAGAGGATTGAACAACAATATTATAGTGGACCAATTTCCGTTGCCTCGCATTGATGAAATGTTGTCCCTGACTAGAGATGCTAAGTGGTTCTCTACACTAGATCTATCTTCAGCATATCATCAAATAATGCTTGACCCTGAGTGCAAACAGCTGACTGCTTTTTGCACACCATTTGGACGTTACCAATTCCGTCGCATGCCATTTGGATTGGCATCGGCGGCAGCTGTCTGTCAAAGACTCAAGACACAGTTATTTGGAGACATCCGTGATGTAATATTTTTCCAAGATGATATTCTAATCATGGGAAAAACTAAAAAACATCACGATGACATTTTAAGAATGGTTCTGCAGGTACTTGATAAGAAGGGTTTAACAGGTGAAATCAGCAAATGTAGATTCGCCGAGACCTATGTTACTTACTTAGGACATGAAATTGGTCAAGATGGTATTAAGCCGAAAGAAAAGTTGATTGAGGCTATTCTTAAAGCTCCACCGCCTCAGAACAAAGATGAACTTCGCTCCTTTTTAGGCCTTGCGGAGTATTACTCTAAATTTGTAGATACATTTTATGAAAAGACACATGAAATGCGTACTTTACTCAAGAATAAGAACAAGTTTGATTGGTCTAACCAGTGTCAAATTTCGTTTCTTGAAATCAAATCTGCTATTGCCAAATCTCCTACTCTAAAAGGATTCAATCCTTCTGCTATAACTTTCATTACCACTGATGCGAGTGGAAAAGGTTTAGGTGCAGTCCTTACTCAAGCTAATGAGAATGGTGGTGAAAGTGTTATTGCTTTTGCCTCCAGATCATTATCTCCCACTGAAGAAAGATATTCAGTTATTGAAAGGGAGACACTGGCCTGCGTATGGGCCCTTGAGCACTTTAGAAAATTTGTGTGGGGAAGGGAATTTGTGGTAAGAACAGACCACAAACCTTTGACAAAAGTACTCACCACTGAAGGTTTGTCAAGAGCATCTGCTAGGATTGCCAAATTGTCTATGAGGTTGCAAGATTTCATTTATAAGGTACAATATGTACCAGGAAAAATGAACACAACTGCAGATTTCTTGATCAGAATGTCCGTACCTTTTGAGGGAGATCGACACAAATCCCTGGAATGATGTATGTGTTGCAGTAATTTTTGTCAGTGAGAACTGTAAAGGATTGCAAGAAAAGAGTGGACGGATGCACAATCTAAAGATAAAGTTTTAGAAACAGTAAAACATAAGATTGAAAATGGATGGATTGATTGTATAAAAAATGAACTTCTTGGTGAGTTAAAAGCGTTTTGGGAGGTACGGAATGAATTGGGTATTGAAGGGATGTTCTTAGTGAGAGGAGAAAAAATTATTCCACCTTCTGAGTTAAGAAGTAAGATCATCGCACTCTGCCACGAGGGACATCCCGGTATTTCCCAAACCAAATGCAATATTAAATCTTTGTATTGGTGGCCTAAGATCGATATTGAAACTGAACGTTTTGTCAAATCATGTGTTGATTGTGTAACAGCAGACAAATCACCGAAAACTTTAAACCCTCCTTTAAGTTCACTTGCATGTCCTAACTTACCTTGGGAGGATGTTGCACTGGATATCATTGGTCCAGTTTCCTGGAGTGATGGTTCTCAGAAATTCATTATTGTTTTAATGGATTTGTTTTCAAAGTGGCTAGAATTGAAGGTAGTAACAAAAGTCGACACACGTTCTGTAATCACATTTCTAGAAAGTATCTTTCTTAGAGAAGGTTTTCCTAAATCTTTACTCACCGATAATGGTGTTCAATTCAAATCTTTAGAAATGAAGAATTTTCTAAGTTATGCTGGTATTGAACATAAACTCACGGCACTTTATCATCCATGGGGAAATGCCGTTGTGGAAAGAATCAACAGAGTTATTAAAGGTACCTTACAACAAGCTTTGCATAACAAAAAGGATTTGGACATTGAATTAATGAAAATGGTATGGAGTTACAGGGTCACTGTCCACGATTCAACTGGTTTTAGTCCTTTTGGTGTTATGAGAGGCAGAGTTCCTCTCTCGAAAGTCAACCCTGGTTGGATGAACAAGGGCAACAAAGTAGATTGGCAGGCTGCAGATATTAAAAAACGTATTATGACTTCTCAGCAGAAAAACATTGTATATTTTAACAAAAAGCATGGTGTTAAAGATGTTACTATACAAGAAGGTCAATGGGTACGAGTTAAGTCCAGTAGAACAATTGCTAAAGGAAAAAACAGGTTTAGCTCGCCCAAGAAGGTAGTCAAAGTAAATAAAAATACAGTCCAGTTAGCAGATGGTTCTGTTTATCATATGAGCAAACTTGCGATAATCAAAAATTTTGATGCTTGTAAAACTGTCCCTGAAGTCAATATTGATGTTGATTCGGATAAGTATTGGTGGCTCACTTCCAATATTACTTGTGACCAAGTTTCTCTTCCCAGTGTTTCTAGTCAAGTTCTTGAACATGATAATGATGATAATACCAGTGTTGTCAACCATCCTGATGTTCAACTTGCTGCCAATGAAGGTAGTAGTGAGGAACATTGTTAAACCTAAGAAACTTGATGACTATGTTTGTTCCTCTTGAATTCATTTTATCTATTCATTTTTCTCTTGTTTCTTTGTCTTTTATTTTTTGGGGGGGGAGGGATATAGGTATGTTTTATTAAAGGAAAGGGATGTGTAGTAATGTGTAGATGTAGTATGTGTAGAATGTAGAGTGTTACTTGTATTCTGTATTCCACTAGATGTAAGAGAATGTTAGAATCAGATGAGGTGTAGCGGAGGATGTGTTCACAGCTCTACCTTACTGCTGGACGAGGTTACCAATAAATCACTATTTTACTTCAAGAGTACTCCAGAGTGTTTACTACAATAATGCTGGATATTGAGATCGGGTTGTCGGAGCTTCATTACTCCGCGCCATCTCAGAGCCGGGCAAGCTCCGCCCCATGTCACTGCTCTTTTTCTTTTCAGAATAAGATTTAAGCAGTTTGATGGTTGCTTAGGTAGTATCCTAGGTAGGGATTGGTATACAATCCATGAACGCTGGTGTTATAGAAGATGACATGGACTAGAGTGAGCTACTTCTGGGCGTTGGCTTCGAACGATCTTCAGGAGGTGGGAATGAGGCACGTGAAATGACAAAAGATGTCTTCGTAGGTCCTGGAAGAGTCAAAGGATATGTAGATATGTATGTGAGATAGGCTTTGGCTCAGGGGAAAGCGACCAATGTTTTTTTTTAACGAGAACTAGCTAAATGAATTTATTGGTATAGCAGCAGTTGCTAAGGCCATTCAGAGCGCAGCACCAGGAAAGGCTCCAGGCCCGATGGAGTCCCCGTAGACATGTTTAAGAGTAACCTAGAACTCTGGATGAGTTTAGTCACAAATGGACTTGTTGTCAGGGAGGCCCTAATTGATTCATGGAGGTAATCTATTATAGTACCAATAAATGTAAAGGGGGACAGGAACCTTCCTGAATACTATCGCCCAATCTCATGGCTAGATGCCACAGCAAAAATATTAGGGAATGTTATACTGGGAAAATTTGAAAAATGGGCTGAAGCAAATTCCTTTTTTTGAAAAGTTCAATATGGCTTTCGCCCAGGTCTAGAGATCACCGAGCAAGCAATCAATTTTCCCTCAGTATGAGAAAGTATGTCAAAGCCAGGAGAGGTGCCCTTCATACGGCATTTATGGACCTCTACTGTGCTTTTGACTTGGTCGATAGGGGGAAACTGTGGGACTTGATGGAGCATGCAGGAGTGGAACCCTTTTGTTAAATCTCATTAGGCGTTTACACAGACACGACTCCCAATGTACGCTACACACACCATGGAGAGTGTATCCGCCCCTTAAAGGTGGAAAGAGGGGTAGGGCAGGGCTGTATATTGGCTCCTTTTTTGTTTTTATTTTATATTAATTCATTGGATACGGCCCTGAGTTCGTGTAGCAATGATTTCCCTAGAATCGGTTCCTGTCCAGTCCCAGTTCTTTACGTGGATGACGCAGTTTTTATAGCACAAACAGTGAATGGCCTGCCAAATCTTTTAAATGGTTTCAATGTTTTCATGACTAATTTATACTTAAAAGTGAACCATCAAAAATAGTTTATTATAACTTGTGGCGCTACGAACACTAAATCTAAAAGTTTTTTTTTGTTGTTTTTTTTTTTATCGGGAGACCCCAATTGCCAAGATCTCCCAGTTTAACTATTTAGGTATATTGTTCGAAGCTGACCTGACATGGTTTAGGCTAATAAACCAGAGAACACAGAAAACAGGGGTAGTGTGCGATTCAGTATTTAGATTCACAAAAAACCTAGGCCACAGGCCAATAAAGGAGATGACCCAACTCTACAAGAGTAAAAGCTTCGCCGTAGGAACATATGGAGCAGGAGTGTGTAGGGTTACAAAGCTCTGGATAGATTGCAAGCAACTGAAAATAAGTTTCTCTGTAGGATTTTATCTATTCCCAAATCTCGTTTCACATTTTGAACTGGGTATGGGCTTTTTGGAGGATCTTGTAAAAATGGCTCCTCTTTTACTTTGGGTCAAAATATGGAGTACCCCTGACTTTTATTGACCTGGAACAAAGAACACTCTTTGATTCCACAGACATTATTGCACCACAAACAAAGGCCATAGTACAGCAAAAAAAAATTCACACAGAGAGGAGGCTAGAATAGAAAGAGCATTAGATATGGTCTCAGTGCTTAATTATATACCAGTCTATACTAGCCCTGGGATGGAGCCTTACTTAACATGGGTCGAAAAACCGAAATATAGATTGTATCTTACTAGGCTAAGACTAAATACAATCCAATTCTGAGTTGCCTTTCCCCTTTCAGGATCCTGGTTTGCATCCCTACCATGCTGCCCATGTGACGATTTTTCTACCCAATACACAGTGCACTTTATGCTTTTTTGCTCTTTGTATCGCACTTTAAGAGCACTTTTCGTATGTCCAATTTTAAAGTACGAGCACTTTAGAAGGGATGATCTTTTTAAAATGTCTATCTTCCCTCAAAACCTGTTTTGCTGCTCTTAATTATATTTCTGCTGTTATTAAATTGAGAATGAGATATGCTTTATAAAAATGGAAAAGTATTTGCTTGCACATGTGAAAAATGTTTTTTTCCTGGCTGAGACTGGTACTCATTAATATTTTATGTGCTTTGTAAGCTTGTTGATGGTCTGTAAATATATTTTGTTCTGTGCTTTTATGGTCAATACCTGACCGAATAAAGACTATTGAAAAGAAACGACCAAGGTTCTGGAAATGTCAGGGTTTTGTAGATAGCGGACACAAAGGGTGAGATGGGGAAGGCCTCTCACATAATGCTGAAATCATTTTCAGTTCGATAGGTCCTTCTTATCTTTCTTTGTTGTTACCCAATTAAGGCTGGGAGTCACTGTGTTTATTAGACATTTACGCAATCTCTACCAGCGATCTCTACCTCATCTTCTGGGAGAAGATCAGTCACCGTGTATGCTG
The DNA here is from genome assembly GCA_963921515.1 of Calotriton arnoldi. Lineage (NCBI taxonomy): Eukaryota > Metazoa > Chordata > Amphibia > Caudata > Salamandridae > Calotriton > Calotriton arnoldi. The sequence continues at coordinate 1,065,036 of CAWUFW010005198.1, read as the reverse complement.
ATTTCAGTGGTGAAAAGTTCATTCTAATTAGCGAGGATAGGGTTCTGATTTATCTGACTGTCTTCGCTGATAGCCTCAACAGTGGAAAAAAATTGCCTTTTACCTCTATTTTCCAGTTTGTAAGTGAAGCACATTAAATTTCAGAGAGAGGTCATGCGTTGACTTCCTTATTCGACATGCATTGACAGAACTTAGATTTGGACCATTCACTCATTTTTTAACCAGCAGTGGCCGGAGCTGGTAAGCACAGTGGGGAGGTGGGTGCGGGGCGAGGGGGATGTCGATAGACAACGGAATACGGCAAATTAAATAAATAAATAACTCCTATTCCATTGTCTGTCGACATTCCGACTTGAACAAGTTACTTACCTTCAATAATGCCTTATCTGGTAGAGACTATATCTAGCCACAGATTCCTTACCTTTGAATTTCCCCAGGCGTCAGACGGATCCGGAAGATTTTTCGTGAACAGTACCCCTTCTCAGCAACATACCCCACGAAGAGTTGGTTGTCAAACCAGGAACTCTGGTGTGCGGTCAAGGTAGAACGACAGTGCTCTTTGTGGGTCCAGAGGGTGGAGTTGCTCCTCTTCTTCAGAGGGATGTGGATGAGCATAGAAGGTAGGTAGGCTGATGGACTGTCTTAGATAGAATGGCATCACCACTTTCAGAAGAAAGGAGGCCCTTGTGCGAAGCACCGCTGTGTCAGTGTGGATAGAGAGATATGGCGGATTGAAGGACAATGCCTGCAGCTCACTCACTCTAAGGGTGGATATAATGGCCCCCATGAAAGCTATTTTGAGCATGAAGGGCCTGTGGGGACAGTTGTGTTGAGGCTCAAACAGAGCACACATCAAAAACGTCAGAAGCAAATTAAGGTCCCAATGATGCATAGTGAAGGGGGAAAAAGTTGGACGAGACCTTTGAAAAACCCATGTACAATAAGGGATTTTTACAAGGAGGGTTGGTCAGGCAGCTGAAAGAAGGCAGACAGAGCAGAAAGATATCCCTTAATTGTGCCCAGTGCAGAGCCCTGCTGGGCAAGGGAGCAGAACTTCAGAAAGAGGGGCAGACAGGGGCTCAATTGAATTTCCTGCACATCATGCCACCATTTGTTTCCAACGGCAAGGGTACACTGTCTTGGTGGAGAAATGTCTTGCTGCCAGAATCACATTACAGACTTCGGGAGGAAGGTTGAAAGCTGTCAACTGCTGCCACTCAATCTCCATGCAAGAAGGCAGAGAGTGGACAGGTTCGGGTGGAGAGCCATCCCCTGCTGCTTCGACAGAAGATCCTCCCGAAGGAGCAGCCTGGTCAGAGAATCGATGGCCATGCTCAGTATGTCAGGATGATGCCCCGAAACCGGTCCCAGGATGCTTGATTCTAGTCCAGGGAGGGCTAGGTTTGGCAGTTTGGGCTGGACTGTTCCCATGTTCATGTTTATGTGATTTGTAACGTGCACAGCTACTCAAAGAGTGTCCCGGCGCGAACCTGGTGGAAGGAAAGGCGGAAAGGACTACTAGATAAAAAGAAAAGTCTTTAGTCTTTTCATGAAGAGCTTGGGGTCCTGGACGCTGCGGAGGTCCCAGGGAAGAAGGCTCCAGGCTGAGGCCGGCCTAAAAGTAAGAGAGCGCCCTCCAACTCTCTTAAGGCGAAATTTCGGGAAGTGGGCAAGAAGCTGCGTGGCTGAATGCAGCTGTCTGGAAGGAACATAAAACCTGAAGCACTTTCTCAGGTAAGCAGGACCGTGTCCGTATAAAGCTGAGTGTGCCAGGACAAGGGATTTAAACTTAACCCTTTCTGTCACAGGCAGCGAGTGTAGATCGCGCAAGTGTTGCCTCGCGCTGGTCTTTATAGGGATGTTGAGAAGAGTTCAGGCAGCGGCATTCTGTACTACATGCAGTCTGTTCAAAAGATAGCCAGGCAGGCCCACATACAGGGCATTAGCATAGTCAAGGCATTATGATATCAGAGCACGGGTGACCGTTTCCCTTGCTAACCTAGGGAGAAGAGGTAGGAACTTTCTTAGGGATTTTAGTGTACCAAAACACTGACCTGTAAGCTTCTTGATCTGAGTAGAGAAGTTAAACTTCTCGTCAAACCAGATTCCTAAGTTTTTGGTGGGTTGACCTTCAGAGGTTGGCATGGGATATTCGTCTGGCCAAAGCAATTTCCGGAACTGAGGGGGGAAGCTCCCAAAAAGAAGGATCTCAGTTTTCTCCTCGTTGCACTTTAACTGAGCAGTGGAAAGCCATTGAAAGACAGCCTCCAGACAGGATTTAGCTAATGAGGTAGAGGAATCATTTTTCTTCCATGTGAAGAGGAGCTGGGTGTCATCTGCATAAGCGATGATCTTGGCGCCAAGCTCCTCAGCTATCTGTATCAGAGGAGTAACATATATGTTAAAGAGAAGGGGCTCAAAGTAGACCCCTGAGGCACTCCCGTGGTCACGGTCTGGGGGGAGGAAGAGAGAGAGGGGATCCAGACTTGTTTCGTTCTGCCCTCAAGAAAGGACTTCAACCATCTCCAGGCACACCCCGAAACAGGGCAAGACTGATTTGCGTATGGCTGGGTCCAAACTGAGGTGGAGTGGTGAGCAAAAGAACGATGGATTAAACTCAGATGTTTGTGACGGGGTGAATGTTTGCATTGTTCAGTATTCCGTCCATCATTTGTTACTTTTGCTTTCATGGTGGTAAAGGGGCAGACTAGGAAGGCTTGGTGACTACAGCTGCCAGGGGGTGGTGGACAGACCAGATCACTGGCTACCTGACTCGTGAGGTCGGTGGGTACTGCGCCCTCATCCACACACAGGCTAGGAAGCATGCACAGCTCAGTGGTTTGCAGGTTATTGGCGCGGCTGGAAGCCCCTTCCGAAGCCATGAAAGGAGCGAAAGGTAGACTGGGGTGACGTGGGGCAGCCGAGAGGCCCAAAGACTTGGCTGTAGCTCGCGAGTCCTTAAATCGCTCCAGTGCCGAGTCGTCCTTGTATAAGAAGATACAGGAGCTATCGAAGGGCATGTCCCTAAGGGAAGCTGGGGTATCACCCGAAAAGCAAGTCATCCTCAACCAGGCGTGGCGCCTTAGGAACACTGTCGAAGAAACTGTTCTGCCCAGTGAGTCAGTCGTGTCCAATCCACAACGAACTGTGGACTATGCTGCGCCTCTCCCATCAGCAACAGCCTGAGAGAGTACGGCCCGGGCCTCCTCCGGGACCTGTGGCAGCAGTTGCGCAACCATGTCCCACAGAGTGTGGGATTAACGGCGCAAAGGCAGGCGTGTTCACAGACCGCAGTGCTGGGCTGGCAGAAGAAAACATTTTCCTCCTCAAAGAGTCCAGCCTTTTGGATTCCCTTTCCAGGGGAGCGGTAGGGAATGCTACTTGGGAAGTCGAGGCTTGGACCACCAAGCTCTCGGGGGTAAGGTGTTGGGTGAGGAAGATTGGGTCCCCTGGCGCGGGGCGATGGTGGCAGGCGATCGTCCTATTTACAGGGTCCCCTGCGTTGGGTTTGGACTAGGTCCCCAACAGGACGTCAGTGAGGGCATCATTGAACAGGAGTAGGGGTTCTGATGAAAAGACTCCCAGTTTCAGCTCCTCTGTCAAGATGTTGGTCTGGACTGCCACCAAGGGCAACTGATGGTCAGGGACCTCAGCCGCCCTCTGCAACACCATTGCATACAAGGCTCCCTCTTCTGTAGCCACGGTAGGGGGGGACAAAGCATACCAGTATCTGGAGAAGCATCCAGTCCACTGGCTTCACCGAGTTTCTCAGTTCAGTGCATATTAGGGTTTTCTCTATATGGCTGGTAATCTTTAGGGTCCAGAGACCCCTCCCATTCCTTCCTGAGTCCTAGCCCATGGGAATAGGGTTCAGGCTCAGAACTAGGAAGCGTGGTTCCTGCCAGCGTCGAGCGATGCCCATCCAGCTCCGTGTCAGAGTTGGGGATCACAATGGGGATGGTATTGCCGTTGGATGCTGACGGCCCTGGTAGTGTCGGCCTCAGGACCGGCGCCGGAGAAGGTCGAGATGGCAAGACCAGCATTGGTTCGGATATAGGAATGGATCCCTGGGGGTCCATCTGAGCCAGGGCCGCCGGCGTGGAACTACATGGGGCACCCTCTGATCCCCCGACCCCCGAGGCCCGAAAGCACACAAAAATAAGACGCCTGGCCTCATAAAACTCTGAGTTGGGCGGGGGTCGCTCCGGCTCCCAGAGCATTAGGGAGGCGCGGAGTCAGCCCACGTACAGAACCATGCCTCGAGCACCAATGCTCACTCGTCTTATCGGCCGACGGACGAGGAGAAGTCAAAGAGCGCTTTGACTTCTTGCTCTTTTGCTTGTGCCTCTTACCCTAGTGTCCCGAGGACTTTGAATGAGACGAAGAGGACTTCAGGCTCCGCAAACGATCCCGGGACTTTCCCCTCAACCGGGACCTCGATTTCCTCAGAGAGGCGTGCTGAGCCGCTAGCAGCTTCAGGGACCGCTCACTCAAAGCCTTCGGGACCATGGCCCGGCAATCAGGACACAATTTGGTGTCATGGTCGCGCTCCAGGCACCACAGACAGATGAGGTGGCAGTCCACCACCAACATCGCCCATTCACAGGTGCCGCAAGGCTTAAAACCTGTCTAACGAGATGACATCTCAACGTACCAGGAGGTAATACCTCAAAAACAGTTGACAAAACGTCAAAAACATTTTGTCAAAAAATTACAGAGGGGTAGCTCTTCTCCGGATCAGCACAGGCTGGCGCAGAAAGAAAAGAACTGACGTCACCGTGCCTAAGTGGCACCTATATAGGTGCTGCGGACATTACATCCAGTGCCAACTAAGTCACGTGGAGCCAATCGACGCCACCTACTGGCGTACAGGGATACTGCTCACGAAAAAGCTTATGGATCCAGTCTGACACCTGAGAAAATTCAAAGGTAAGGAATCTGTGGCTAGAAGTCTCTATCAGATAAAGTAGACTTGTTGCTTTTGGGTTACTAACAATTGCTGCAATGGGATCACGGGCACCATGGTAAAAGAAACTAACCTAATTTGTTATTCACAGTATCACACGTTGCACTAAGAAGAATAGATACTTAACTAAAAGCATTCATTACAACAGGTTGAATCTGTTTCTCAGTAAATCTAAAATGACTACAAAGGATAACATGAAAAGTAGAGCAACTTGCGGTGTAGAGTTTCATAGGGAGAAGAGAGACACTGCATAGCTTGCTGACAGAAAGAGCTGTCTTTATCAGAGGTGTGAAGGAAGTGTTACTGACGAAGAACAAACATGCACTGCGGTAGCCGCCTTCCTCTGGGACTTTATCAGCATCAGGCAAGATGTAGCATCTTTGAAATACACTGGCAGTAAGTGAGACTGTCTCTGGCAGAATCTAGTACAATAATCTTGGTGAAGGAGCTAAACTAAATGTTATCAGAGATTGAAATTCCTGACATAAGTTTAGGAATGTCTGACATAGATGTGCATTATGGTGTGAGTCTCAGGCATTTCCCTATGAACATATAAGGTGAAAGGACATCAATTCAGACTAAACCCTTGACAAGGTGATAAGTAGGCACTTGTCCCAGACTAATGTCGTATCAGGTGCTATATCGGTGTCATTTGCTGAATGATTTGACACTTTGACAGTTCTTAGAAGGATAAGGTCAGAAGACATCTGTTTCAATGGCAGACATGACAGTGATTCTGCATAAATTGAAGAAAATGCTGACTCCCATTACCTAAAATTGAGAAGATTGTGACTTCCACTACCTAAGATGGAGCAGGGGCCTATTCAAAAATAGGGTCAGAACTTAATACTTTACGTCATGATGTGAATTTATGAAAGATGCAATGCTGGAGAACAAGAAGAAATCGGTCAAGGTTTATAAGATTGTAAATTGTCCCTCAAGAATTAGCAGTAGGGCCCCTTTATGCAGTATCCTGCAACCTTTAATGAACGTGGAAACTTAAAATGTCTTCTACAAGGCAGGCATGGAACTCTGAACCGTCTTTGATAATACTGGAACTGTGACACGCAAACAGTATATTATTCTCTCATCCACTCAGAAACTATTATAACATTATTAAAAGATTCTTCAAAGTCCCTCAGAGACAGTCTGCTTCTCACCGGCAAATGTTGGGTCATCACTGTGATATTGGTACAGGCGGGTCACCAGCTCTGGAATTCGGACATTGAATTTTTCAACAATGGCAATTTTGCTCTCTAACTCCTTATCTTCTGAAGCGGATGCATATTGTCTTAAAGCAGCAAAGCCATTCTCCTTTCTGGACCACATTCTGATAAAGTTGTCTTTGATGAACAGGCATTCTGTGTAATAAAAAGTTATAAGAAGCAATTAGGCTTGGTGTGTATGCATTACTGCTAACTTGCTTACTTGCAACACCGAGGTGCCAGCTCCTTAGCTACAAGCATAGCCTACTAGCATTGAGGTAGGCATGGGGGTGGACAGGCAAGACAGGGAAAGTAAGTAGAGAAGCATGAGCAGCCCCACGTGTGTGGCACTTGGCGAAAGTATTCCACTCTGCCTCTCCGCTAGCAGGATAAGAAGGAAAAACCTATGTACATGGTAAATTCATAACCACTGAATAGTCTCAACCATGTGCAGGATCACTGAATACTTTTGAAAACTCTCAAAAACCCTCCAAAAAAGCAAAAATAGATGCCTATAAGCAAACACTTACCTTATATTTTTTAACTTTTAAAATAAATAGTGAAATTATAATGGATTCAAAGAACATAAACCACCTATGTTGCACACAAACATTTCTCCCTTTGCCCTTTTTAAAAAAAGTAGAGAACATAAAAGTGAATTGTTGGTCAAGTATACAGACTAGCATAGCGAAAAAAAATGGGCTGCTATTTTAAGGTGGCTATTGGACCACCACAACCCCAGCATGCAGGACAATAATAGTTAGTCCTTGATGGCCTGATTAAAAAAAGAAAACTAAGGATCTTATGGCTTAACCCTTGTTCCAATTCTCCGCCGGGGAGAAGTGTGAACTTTTTATGTATTTAATCAAGATATTGTTGGCAGAGGACTGGTGGTGCAGGTACCTGCCTTTGTCTTCTCTGTCAAGGGATCCTCATTAACATTCATAAAGACTGAAAGAATAGCAAGCTGATCCCTGCCTATAAGTGGTTAGACCGGAAGTAATGGGAGTGAAAGAGATACATTCTTATGGCAGCGAAACACATAGAAGCGAGTATACATTCAGAATGTTAAAGTCTGATCCAGAGACAATTACGTAGCTATAATGAAGAGAGGTCAATATTACAGTTTGTTCTAGAATCCCTTGTCATTTTATCTAACCATTAATTTCGGCAAGGAAGAAGATTAAAAAAATAAAAAACTTCACAAATTACAATTGTTTGATAACCATGTGAAAACCGCAATAAAAAAGCAAACTTTTCTCCTCAACACAAAGTATGTGTAAAAAATGTTGATTTAGGAAAGATAATGATCTATTTAACTTGATAACACCCAGTATAATACCAGTAACTTACTTGTACATATGATTTTGTAGAGTGACACTCCTCTAGGATTCACATGCTGTGCATAACTGCACCACCTAAACACTGAGATCGTAAGTGTTTTCGTAGTATTTTTTCTCCAGGGCATTAAGAGGGGTAGAGCATATGACTCCCTATGTTATTGACCATAAAACCACAATTTTTCCTTTATTAATACTTACTCCCCTTCTTCATCGGGGACATGGGGAGTTGTCACAGTGAATCTAGAGCACTTTCAAGCACATTTAGATGTAAGTAACTCAAATCTTTTGCAGCCTGAAATCTCTCCTAGATTCATGTGCATGCTCAGATTATGTAGTGGTACTTTTCCCTTGTGGAGAAGGGTTTGAAGAGGTAGTAGTGCTAAATAACTGATTTAAAATCATTTCACCTACTATCATTTCTTTTAGCGCCAAAATGTCTAGACAGTAGTATTTGGTGAATGTTTATTTGTAAGACCATGTGACAACCATACACATATCTACTAATTACACTTTGCGGAGAAAGACCAATGTCACCCATTTTTTTTCCTTGTAGCATGTGACTAGTTTAATATGTAGCTTCTTGTCTGCTGATAGTATAACTGAATTGTCTGTACAATCCCTTTGCAATGGTACTTTTCGTTAAAGGTGTTCCTAATACTTGATAAACAGGTCACAAAAATATGTTCCTTTTCTAATGGCATGAGTTTTCTGAATGCTGTACATGATAGTTCTTCAAGCATCTAATGTATGTAAAACCCTTTATGAAGGGTTAGTTGATTTGGGAAAAATGGAGGTAGTTCTATTGATTGATGGACATAAAGGAAGGCACCACCTGTGGTAATTTGGCCTTTGTAATTAATTGCAAATGATTTCTCAACGAATGCGGAATGTAGCTCACTGACCCCTCATAAAGATGTAACTGCTACTAATTCATTCGTTTTTAGGTCTCGCCTGGCGACGCAGCGCGAAGCTCTGTCGCTAGCGAGATCTATTGTCACTGACTTGCTTCGGAAGGGAGACAGGAGCTGTGCACGCGCAGGCCGGACTGGAAATGTGAACACGCACGTACAGGCACGCGATGTGCACATCTCCTGTCCCCCTTCCGTCCTCTCCAGCCGCATTGCACGCACTCCCCAGCTGTCCTTGCACCCCTCCAGTGTCAAGCTGTCCTTGCACCCCCTCCAGAGTCAGTCAGCCATGCGCCTGCCACCCCCACCCACCTCCACCTTACCGTCGTTCCGCCATGCTTCACGCGATGCCCTGCAGCGTGTCCCCAGAGCTCACGTCACGCTGGTCTTTTCTGGCGATCTCCAGACAGCAAATGTGCACGCTCACGGCGCGTTCTGATGTGCACTTGCCCGGACAGCTGATGTGCACGCTCACGGCGTGTCTGTGTTCGGCAGCTTGTTCCATTAGCTCACAGTCCTCGCGCTTCTTTATTTATTTTAATTTAGAACGCGGTCCGCTAACTTTAGCGGCCGCGCTAGGTTTATGTATTTAATTAATTTGGCGCGCGGGTGTTCTCCGCCATTCAATGCCGACGATCTCTCCTTCTACCGACCTCCTCCCCCCACCCCCCCACAGGTTCTTCCCCTCGCCCTCCTTGAGCTTCTTACTCCACATCCCGTCGTCTAATCCGATCACCACATATCTCGTATTAAAGGTCACCCAAAGTGACCGCGCACAAGGGGCGCTGTCTGGCACCTTTTCTGCACAGGCGTTATTTACACCAAAATTAAACGGCTTTCCCTGCGCAGCTCTACCGAGTGCACTCTTCGAACCACTCTGAAAAGTGCGAGTTCTCTGGTTTTTCTTCCTATTGCAAATAGAATACAGCTGAGACACGACGTGCACTTCCGCGAGACTGTTAAGGTACGTGTGAAGTGACAAACAAAAATCAGCTGAATGGCTCGGTGTTACTTCAAAAGACTACTTCCTGTGGCCGCCGACATTACACACGGAGTGTACTTTTTTTCTAAATATATATAGTGCATATGGAACGCAGCTGAAGGACTTCCTTGCACTTGAAAGGACTCCCGTTTCTGTCACGATATACCCTGCACCTAGGATAAAGGACTGGGCCTCCAGTACTCTCAGGCAGTGCACACGAGTTCACTTGTTGGCACTAGTAGGTCCATGGTTTGCAGCTGATATTTAAGACGACTACACTTTCATGGCAAACCCTGCTAGTCACTTGTACAAACCGTCACAGACTCACTGAAAGTCGCCAGAACTCAGACACTCTGCCTTGAATTCTGACACATTCACAACCAAGACTGCTTGTAAGACTCCTAAACTCAATAAAAGGAACTAAGTCCCTGCTGAAGGAATCACTCTGAAACTCTGTGACACAAAAACGCTCCCAAACTACACCTTGTCAAAAAAATACATTCACAAAAAACACTAGATAAGTAACTAACACATTGCTTTCCTTGGGGATTTCCCACTTACCTCACCACCACGTGAGCCTTCACGTTTACTGACACACTCACAGACACAACCGCTGCCAAACTGACATTCACGGCATTCAATGCAAATACAGAAAAGTAAAAAAGTTAAAAATGTGAACATATCGTCGCACTGCACTTCTGTAGTGTCCAAGTGCCGCAAATAAAAAGTGTTTCTTTTACCGAAGTTAGTTAATCAATTTTCCGACTTCAGAAGGAAGAAAGGCTCAGATGGCCTTGTGGGGATTGAAACATGTGACCTTCATATCACTGCATGTTTCAGTGGCGATAGTTTAACTCACTACACTATCTGTAACCTGAAATAAATGCATTGTGCGAAGATGTAATGAGCCAAAACATCACAAAAGAACCAGCAGGAGTCTTGCTTTCAAGAGACCCTGATGGGGCACCTGTAGCTCTTTCCAGCTGCAATTCATCCATTGCACGGAGCATTAAAAAATACCGCTCTGTGAAGGGTGAATCATTTGACAAAGACAATAGGTCCTCTCTATGTGAGAACTTTTGGCTTTGCCAAAGTTTCTTAGCCATGTTGCAACATGGCTAAACGTAAAGAAAACAAGCATTTGCAATGCAATAGGTCTCGCATTTGCTAGAGTTTGAGCTATTGGCATTATAAATGACAATGCCTTTATTAATGTCTTTTGAAAACCTGCAAGCGGTGCGTAAGCACACACTTTGAACTTCTAGTCATTGCTTATGAGAAGCGAGGCTGCCAGTAACCGCGCCTCTTTTACTGCCAGCCTTGCTTCGCGTAAGCAACGACTACAAGTACAAAGTGCGTGTTTACGCACCGCTTGCAGGTTTTCAAAATATAAATAAAAGGCATTGCCATTTACAATGACAATAGCTCAAACTCTTGTAAATGCGAGACCTATTGCATTGCAAATGCTTGTTAAAGTAAGGTATTTCAAAGTCGTTTTGTGCATTGGTTTAAAAGTTGTTCAGTAAGTCAACTAAGAAAACACTCAAGTTCCAGTGGGGGGAGGTTGTATTCCATGTGGGGGACACATCCTTATAGCATCGTCGGGGAAGCTTTCAATGACAAGTACTGCAAAAATCGAAATGGTAACTTACCTGTGGGAGTAGTTTTGCAGGTTTAAGAATTCTCTTGATTCTGATGCCATGTATTCTTCCGCCATCTAGTGGTAGGGTCATGAACTATCCCCGTAGAACTGTAGCTTTTTAGGTCTCGCCTAGCGACGCAGCGCATGCGTTGCTCGCCTTAGCGAGATCTATTGTTGTTGGTTTTTCGTCGGAAGGGGGACAGGACATGTGCACGCGTGCAGAGGACAGGAGTTTTGCACGCGTACGCACATCTCCTGTCCGCGCTCACGGCGTTTGAGCAGAACGCGCGCATGGCGCGCTTTGACTCTCACGGCGACAGCTTGTACAGGAGTTGTGCACGCGTACGCACATCTCCTGCCCCGCGCTTTCACTCTCACGGCGACAGCTTGTTTTAACAAGCATTTGCAATGCATGCAGAGATGAATGCATTAGACAAATGGTGGTGCTTGATGATTTGAAATTGTCTGCGAGTTGCAGAATCCCTGTTAAGAAGAAACTGTACTTTAGTGCTAAAGTTACTAAATAAAAGGATTTAACACAATTTTTAGAGGTCCAGCGTTAAAGAAGAACTAGTTGTGACTGTGAAAGTACATTCGGAAGAGGTCATGAGAACCTGCGCCTTGGATTAAACTGTAAAATAACATAATAGTACTTTTCGTGTTTCGGTGGAAGGCAAAATAAAAACTCCAAAAAAGAGGTAAACCTTAGCCCCCAGCAACCGTTTTGTGTCCAGAGGCCCAATTAAATAATTAGCCACCAGGGGGAGCTCTTGGACGCTCGGTATCAGGTACACGTTCTCCTTTGAAGCTGGAAAGAAACACCACCCAAATCACGGTTTGTTTCCCACACGGCTCACTAGTGCTGCAGACTGGGCCCTGCGATCTCCATACTTTAAAACCCCGCTTTTCATTGGACTGAAGAGGAAAGGAAACCTGCATGCTTTACCGCTTGGTGCTGTGGAAACAGCATTTTTTGTTCTCTCCATTTCATGAAAATTCATTAATCTGTGACATTTAAAGACTGTGTTTGGGAGGTGTCTGGAGCTGCGGCCGGCTGCGCGCATCAATAGTTTCCCAGAACTTGGCACTCTGTCAATATTTGGGGGCCTGGGTAACAGCACTTAAATGCATGGCCTGCCAGCCGTCACCCTCATACCATCTCTTTAATGAGCCCGAGTGAAGCAACATTAGGACGTCAACTGCTCTCTTCACTCCGCCACACAATGGAGACAAACAGGACTTCATTATGTGCAGTCAGGGCCTGGGACTCAAATCATGCAAAAGAAGCGTGGAACGGCGAAGAAATAGAAAATAAATATGTATCGTTATTGGCGAAGAGGGGACAATTATACAGGCCGCTGCCTCCGCAGATGGACCCCGACGTCTTTCCATTGCTTGGCGACTCTGTCCAGAATGCATATATATATATATATATATATGGGGGGGGGGAGGGGGGTGTGCGTGTGTGCGTGCGTGCGTGCGTGTGTGTGTGTGTTTTATTTTTTGCGCGTTGCACGTATGTGTTTTGTCTGCGCCCAGGCAACGGTTTTATGATTGTCTAGCCGAAAAGATTCCGGGGGCGTTTAAAGAGCTACAGACGTGGGTGTGTACATTTTAAATCTTAAAGGTGTTTTCGAACAGTCGTGAAATGAGCCTGTTTACTGAACGTACATTCGGGAGATGTACGAGATAGGTTAAGCTAAAGTGTGGAATTTTAACGTTTATGCCACAGTAATGTTTTCCTTTTAAGATCTTTTTTCCATTAAAGGCGCGCCACCCCACACACATTCTGAGTGTGGGCAGTGCTTTGCTGGATGTTTGTGGGTGTCCGCAAAGCTAGGACGTGTGCGTTACATTAAACAAACGAGTTGCATTTCTGTGGCCGCTCCTCTGACAGCTGTGTTTGCTAATGTGCTCCGATTGTGCATGTGCACAATGTATGCATTACTTACAAAATTTACACGTACATGAATGCCCCCTTATGCGCCTATGTACGTACACATTTGTGGATCCTGTAGTACTGGTAGTCGTACATTGTAACTATCCAGTTTTAAGCACTACTTGCAGAAAAAACAAGATATAATCAAAGTCCTCATGCATAAAAACTTACGTTTTATGCCGAGTCTGCCGGACCGTCAGGAGCCGTAATCAAAGTCCTCATGCATAAAAACTTACGTTTTATGCCGAGTCTGCCGGACCGTCAGGAGCCGTAATCAAAGTCCTCATGCATAAAAACTTACGTTTTATGCCGAGTCCGCCGTCAGGAGCCGCGCAGCCGAGCTTTACTTACTTTACTTAGACCTCCATGGAGCTGGCTAAGTGAGGCCCTCCATGTGACTCTATTATCTCTGTCATACCCTGATTCAAGTCGTGGGTTTCCTTCTAAACAAAGCAGTGCTTTCTGGGGACTGTAGTCTTGTGTCAGGTAAATTAAAACCAACTGGATAGGCGCCGCAGCTGTGACGGACAAATAAAGGCTATGGTTGGAACAATTATATCCTGACGTGGTGACATGAATCTGTTTGCCCCTCAGATTTTGGAGGGCGATGGCAGAAACCGCATATTTAAGGAATGTGAGCCCCTCTTTGGGAACAGCATCTGTCTTATAAGAACGGGAGCACTAAACATGGTTAGTGCAAAATACATTCATCTGGTGAGTTTGGGGCTTATGTTGAATGTCACCCGTTTTCCATTTTCTAATATTGACGGTTGTGAGAAAATATTTTCTTTTTGTTTAATGTTTAAACTTAGCTACTTTTAAGTGAATCAGTGTTTTCGTGGCAGGGTTGTCACGTTTTTTTATTTTTTATAATGAATGCACATTTTCAGAGGCTGTGCTGATGGAAATTTTGGAACAAAATGATCACACTTTGCCAGCGTTCAGAGCATGAGCGTCAATTCACCAAAATGCCTGGGGTAGGGGAAGTGACAATATCTGGCAATTTACCTTTACTTTGACTCACATCACATGCTTACACATACACACACATTCACACACACTCTCACATAAACACTCTCACCCGCAAGCACACATACAACATATATTTAAAAGCATTTTTTACTTACCTTCGATGCCAGATAGGGTCATATTCCAGCTAAGTGTAGTCCATTTTTTATTACACTAATAGTAAATAACATTTTTCACTATTAGTGTACTAAAAAAAGTGACCGAAAACAAAAAAGTAGAGCCCCAACCGGCGTCCATTAATTAGGACGTGCTCCAGACACTGATTTTGCCACCTCTGAGCCCAGGGGTCACAAGGGGCAAGCCACGGGTCGCAGTGGTGACCCTTAAATGACACCCATGGTTCAGAGTTCATTGAACTCGGGCTCAGCTGGCGGGTACGCAGCTCCGCCTGATGCTGTATTTTCTTGGATGCCACATGCAATCCGCATCCGAATGAGGGTTAGAGGCTGGTCCCTAAAGTGAACAGTTTTGAATGTGTATTGTTTACTTTTCAAATATTATGTTGTACTACATTGAATGTATTTGTTCTCTTAAGAATTTGTAAAAGAACTGCGGCACAGGAAACGTAGTCTAAAACAGTGGTTCCCAAACATTTTAGAACCATGACAGAAAGACAAACTTTCGCGACCCACTAACTTTAATGGACATGATACATGCTTACTTTAATGTAGCTAAAGCATAGTGTGGCAGCGCACTGTCAGTTACAGACAGCACATTTTCCATTGAAATGGCCACTAAATTTGCACAGACATACAGTTTTACTGATAAAACTATATTGCACACAAATTATATTGTGTGGAAATCAGGTTTCAGTGAATATTTGTTTATGCACCACCAAGTAAAGTGCCTTGATTTGTTTTAATCCTATTAAAATCTTTGTTCCATCACACTTCAGAATTACAACAAAAACAGTGCTTCATTTTTGCTTTCCTAACTGCTAAATGTGTACAGTTTTTATACGGATGTTTACATTTTTTGTGAGTTACAGAAAAATTACATCCCGCTGCCTTTCATTTTACACATTTGTACCTCAGCAACATTGTCAGATAATTCACTTTACTTTTCTTTCTCTGACTGCAAAGTGAGAGGAGTTTGTAAACACCAATCCCCATATTAAACAAGCATTTGCAATGCAGTAGGTCTCGCATCTGCAAGAGTTTGAGCTATTGGCATTGTAAATGAAAATGCCTTTAATTTATGTGTTTTGAAACCTGCAAGCAGTGCGTAAACACGCACTTTGTTCTTATAGTCCTTGCTTACGAGAAGCAAGACTGGCAGTTAAGAGGCGCAGTTAGTGCCAGCCTTGCTTCTCGTAAGCAACGACTATAAGTACAAAGTGTGTGTTTACGCACCGCTTGCAGGTTTTCACAACAAATAAATAAAAGGCATTGTAATTTACAATGCCAATTGCTCAAACTCTTGCAAATGCGAGACCTATTGCATTGCAAATGCTTGTTTTTAACCTGGGCGGTGTTTACCATTTGATGTCCTGTCCATCTTTCTTTAAAGCCAGATGCCAACCTTCGAAGCTCCCTTTTTGCTGTTGCCATCTTCAGATTCCTGTATCCCCTTGACAAATCTCTTTGTTGTGGCTTCCCAGTTTTTCTATATTTTCATTAGCCCTTCGTGTTCCTCAGCCTCTTCATTTCTGGGTAGGTGGGAGAGTTGGATTTGAATTGAATTCAAAAACGTCTTCAAGCTGCAAAACTTCTCCTTCAGGCAAGCAACTACGTCGTTTTACAGTGTGAATCTTTTCTGGATTCAAATGCTGTGCATTGATTGTGTAACAGTATTCTCCCCTCGTGGGAGGCTGTGGTGATTTGAGCTTGTGGATGCAAACAGGAGCTTTAGTATTCTCTGTCCCACCTGTGCTGCTTTGTCTGGATATACACACAACCTTTTGTGTAGGTGTGTATGAAAGACCCTGAGGCTGACACACAGAGGACGTTTATGGAGATATTCACTATAAATGCTGGTGTGGCCCCCTATTTAGGTCTCGGCCTGGCGTTGGAGCGCGCATGCGCTCCTCGCCTGCGAGAGCTATAGTAAACAGTATTAAGAAGGGGACTTTAATCCACGCCCCTCTGTCACAACCTTTTTCCATTGGCTTAGGTAGTGATTAATGTATTTTATGTGCTTCTGGTTTGCTGGCTGTCACTTTTGTTGACGCCCTTGCAATTTTCGGATGCCGCCCGTGACAAGCGCATCTGTTTTCACTCAGCCCAGACGCAAAGACTTTTCTTATCTGCTTGTTTATTTAACAAGCAGATAAGAAAAGTCTTCACGAGGGCTGTGAAGCAGAGAGCCACGGCGCACAGGCATTCCGAGGTCGCCTGTTCCCAGCACCCTGCCCCTCAGTGTCCTGCATGAATGCAGAGCGGACTACTGTAGCGGTTTGCCTCTCTTTCGCTTTCTCTTTTACACTATTTCAACCTTACCTCTCCCTTCCACCCACCTCTCTATATTTTCTTTTATATCTTTACCATGATAAATCCTTTGCCAACCTCTTTCTCTAGCTACCTCTTCCTTTTTTTACCTCTTCCTATCTTTCTGTCTGGCTACAGGTCTCAGTCTTTCCCGATCGCACCTATCCACTTACCTGATCATTGTGTTCTACAATTGCATCAAAGGAACTGTATTGTGATGCTTTGGTGATATAATTATTCCGCGTTCCTGCATTCGCTTCAACGTGTCGGGGATACTCACTCTTTTGGAGAGCTAGTTTTTACAGTACAATCGACCTATAGCTAATTCTATCACCCAACGATCCATTGTAGCTCCGCCCTCCTTTTCACGAGTCTTCCTGTTCGTTGAGATGAAGAGCCCGTGCTCCCCACCCTCTATGTCCTACAGAGTCCTACTTGTGGATGCTCTGCCCAGCAACCTTTGAGTGACCACCTGCACCGGCTCTCATTGGTGCAAGATCACACGGTGCGATCTCTTCCCTCTTGGGCTCGCGAGGCACAGGACGGTGTGCGGGCTGTGTGTGCTGTCAGAGGGCTGCAGTGGGGGATCCGACTGTTAGTGAGTGCTGAGGAGGGCGACCCCGCAGTGCTGCAATGAACACCGGGGGGGCTCTGAGCCCCTCACTCTGTGTGGTGATCACGCTGTCTGTGCTGACCCTTCGAGACACGGGGGCAGTCCAAGGTGAGTGTGAGCGCTGTGAAGTGTTACCCCGGAGTCAGTCATGTACCCAGATATAGGTGTTTAGATCAACCTGCTGGCCTCCTGGAGAAACGCTGATTTTCTTAGCACCAGACGTATCTTGTATAAAGCGCTCACGGTTAATAAACACTCTGTAAGGCAGTGATGTTACTTCAACAGAGACCTCCCTGTGTCTCAACCTTCGTCTCTCCCTTTGGCTCCTCCACCTCTCTCACCGCAACCGTGGGCTCCCCCCCACCCCCCTGCACCTTCTGTATCGTAAGATGACTAAAGGCAGTCCAAATTTCCGATAATCTGCACAAATACATTTCTTCAGAGAAAACATACTGCAATGTCACTGAAAAAATATCATTTTGTTTCTTATAGAAAAACACGTCAAACTACACCCACTGGGGGAGGGTGGCAAAACGGTCAGGGCTGCCCAATTTGGAACTGAGAAACAAGGTGCGACTCTCGGCACCGCTAAACATCCTGTGATTCTGGGCAAATCACTTAATCCCCCCGTGCCTAAAAACAAAAGGATGTGACCTTATGTAAAGTAACTGGTGCTCACGTAAAGGGCTCCATTACCTTCGAGTCGAGTTTGCGCTATATATTAAATTGCAGAAAAACCTGTGTTTATTTTTAACATTCCTAAGTATAAAGAAACCAAGTTGATTGACATATACAAAGTCTATGCCCACCAGTTCCTTTCACACATCTCACTTCAGCTCCTCATTGTGAATCTTAACTTTAGAGGTTGAAGTGCAAAAAAGTATGGGAGCTACGATGACTGCAGTGGGGTGAGATCTGCAAATGCGGGGGCGGGGCCACAAGAAAGAACAATTAGAACTGTTAGTGTAAAAAACTCGGAACCTGAAGGCACTCGCTTATCCCCTCCCCCAAATATATGGCACCATGTAACCAGGGCCACTGGAATTTTGCCGCAGGAAAGGGCCAAGTTATGCGGCAAGATTGAGTAAATTATGTGGCAAGAAAAGGTAAATTTTGCGGCATAATGTGGCACATTTTGTAATAGTATTACTTCATTATTTAATCATTTTTAAACTTGATAACACTGTCTGGACATTGATTGCACATCATTAGGACAAGTTGAAAATTCAAATATAGCAATAAGCAATAGAAAGGTGACCAGTTCAACTTTTCAACAGGCGTTCGACAGCGTATCAACGTCGCTGCATTTTTAGTAACTTTTGCACCATTTGAGCTAGAAACATTTTTGTTAAAACCTGCAGATTAAGCAGCAGATGATGTATTATGTGGCAAATGCAGCAATTCTATAATTATGCGAAAATCTCAGCGGCCGCAGGATCACATAATTCCAGTGACCCTGTATATAACAGATGTTTCTGCCGCGAGTCAACCATTATAATGAGATCATTTTAATGAGATTAGTGATAGTGGGTGGACCCAGGACCAGAGTTTCAAGGAGGAGGTCCCAGCTCCGGGCTAACTCTCTGTGTGATTCTGGCCACTCATATTGTCTTTAGTCATTCTAAGAGGATCGCAGTAAATGGACCTACAGTAAGTGACAGTGAAAACACTGCAGGATATTACAGCAGATTTAACAACAGTGACCAACGGGTTCTGAGTGACAGCAGCAGGACTTTCAAGCTGCTGACATGGAATATCCCCTAAGTGAGGATGGTGCCAGATCTTACTCATTCGCTCACTCATCCACCCACACCCTCCTCTCATTGAGTTAAGCACCAGCTCTAGCTCTCAGGCACCAACATTTAAAATATATTTATTTTCATTTCGTTTCCAGTTTATAAAACTGTGTAGAGGGTGCCACATTTAAACACTGACATTCACAGTATCATTCTCACAATAAACAAAGGTGTACAACAAGGGTGAATGAAGTATTACCCGCATATTCGACTTTTCCTGGACTTTTAACGAGGTTAGTCAAGCATATGTGTTGACAGTTTTCCTATCTTTTCGCCTAATCTCAGCTGAAACTGCAACTCTTACTCCACATCGTCACTAACCTATGTTCTCTAAAAACCCTTTCCTGTGTTCGCTACATTCATGCCCTGTTTATCTCACTGGCAATTACCTATAAAATTGTTGGAGGAACGTGTCCCTATGTCGTGTTCTCTCCGCGAGGGCATTTTTATAGGGGCTAAATATGTCATTCAAGGGGCATCGTGTCTTCGTCTACCAGCTTCAGGAGATATTCATCACATTCTGAAACGGGGCTTCCGCCGCCCTCTGCATTTTGATGTCTCGTTGGTGCCAGGTCCACTCTACCTGTCCACTTTATTATTATCGGTCCTGAACTGGGCTCTCTCACTGCACTCCTGGTGCCTAAACTCCATACGTCAGCATAATGTGTGCACACTTTCCTGTGTAGTTCTGATTTAAAATGGCAAATATGGAACTATTGCTCTGTGCACTCTGTGGAGAGGCCAAGGATTAAATGTGCAGCTTTCTGTCCCACTGGCAGGCACAATAGGAAGCTCACAATGCCTTCATCCTAAATTCCAAAGTTATTAAATCTTACCCCCACCACGAACACTAATGCACGCCCTTAACAAAGACTAAAAATGACTATACTCAAAACAAAAATGTACAAATTAGTTTATATATACATTTCATTTACACTACATTTAATAACTCAAACAAATAAATTACACGTGGAAAAAAATTTTGTTTGCCCTACTCTTTTTTCACTCAATTGGACAAATGCAATGCAATAGATTTCCCAATAGATTTCGCAATTACAACTAAGTGAGCTATTGGCATTTTCAATTAAACCATTTGATTAATGCTTCACAAAGGAAAAAAAAACAATGACATTTTCAATGCCAATAGCTCACAACAATGTCATTGCGAGACCTATTGCATTGTAAATGCTTGTTACTTGCTGAGTGCGCTCTTGCTCTCTGTTATAGCAGTACGCCACCTGTTTTGTAGTATGTCTGGAATGTCCGTACTATCCATCTTGCAATGGTCCCCTTGCTGACCGGCAGCCCTTTGTTTGCTGGGGCGAAAGAAATGAAGAACTGGTTCGCTTTCCTGATATGTCTTATTTCTTGTAAATAGTACATGACTGCCCTTCTAATGTCCAGCGTGAGTATGGCTCTTTTTGCCTGAGTTTTTGGGTCTTGGAAAAAAGCTGGTAGCTGTATCGCTAAACTGACATGATGACATGGAAGTGCAAGATGACCCTTGGCATACTTTTTGGGTTTGTCCTCATCACTTTATCCTTGTGTAACTGTGAGTAGGGTTCTTGCGTTGTGAGTGCCTGCAACTCACTAACTCTCCACAAGGACATTCTTTGGACTCCTGGTAGGTGGATAGCTACTGTTATCCTTCTCTGGATGGCCCATCTCCATATGCTCTGCACTAACTGGGACACCTCGCCTGAGGTTGCTGTGCGCTTTATAAATGCCCTTAATTATTATTATTATAACTGTGGCAGTGCATGTGACCTTGTTCTGCTCTGTTGAGATACAACATTGTGGTGGTGTTGTATGGTTGTCCCTAGATTGTTCTTCCCTTGACATGGCTCTGGAAGGCCTTTATTGCCAAGAATATTCTCTTTGGTTCTAGTGTGTTTATGTTTCACTACCTCTTCCTGGCTCCACTGGCCGCTGATGTTAAGCCTCCCATGTGAGCCCCAACCCTGTGTGAGATGTGTCTGTTGTGGTGGTCACTGAGGGGGTTGGGTGTTTGCAACTTCTGCCCACTGTGATCTTCCTTGTGCTCTAACACAGAATCTCCTGCTGTACTTTCTCTATGACAACCACAAGATGCTTCCAACTCCCGGTTGTCTGTGACCATTGACCTTGTAGCCATTCCTGTGATGGTACCATGAGTAAGCCTGCATGCAGTATTATTGGCATGCACAATGTCATCACGGTCACTGTTTCCCCACTGTTCTCACTGTCCGAGATCGTTCCTTATGCTAAAGGCAAGTTTGCTCTGTCAGTGCCAGGATCCTTTTGGAATTGGAAAGGACTTCACATCTGCAGAGTTTAGTCTTGCCCCAAAGAATGTCTTTTGTCTCTCTGGCACCGATGATGGTTTTTCCATGATTTCAGAGAACCTAAATCTGTGATGTATCTGTATGACCATATGTATGCTCTCCTGGCACTGTGTGAACGATCTTACCTTCCCTAGCGTGTAGGTCTAAGTAATGGTAGACATGCATCTTTTGCATCTTTACAAATGTGTTCAAGGCTCACAGGTTAGAATAGGTCTGAGGGTGTTGTCAGGCTTTGTTACTAGGAAATATACCATGTAGACTGCTTGGTTTTCGTGCTTTTTCATTACCCTTTTTACTGCGTACTTGTTTAGAAGGTTGGTGACCGCTTGCTGCAGCCGCAGCCTCTCCTTTTGTTGCAAATCCTTGCGAAGGTATTGTCAATGAGATTGCTTTGTGAATTCATGCGCATAATGGAGATTGTTTTGCCCTCTGGGATGAGCATCTTTGCAGTGCTTTGTACTGCTCTGAGAGGTGTAGCATCAGCTCCTCCATCTCTTCTCAATGCTGGTGACCATATCTGTTAAGGAGGGTGTTGGAGCAGGTGATGCGCCATTGGGTAGTCGCTGACCTCTCAATTTTCACCTCACTATCTCAATCTTCTTGCTCTCCTTCTCTGATGGGGGGCCCATTGTAGTGGGAGCATCAGACCTTTTGCCTCTGTCCCTTGACCCAGGTCACCTCGTAGCATTGAGAGCAACTGATTTTTCTTCTGTGCTGCTACAAAGGTCTCCAGGAGAAAGTACAATTCATTATGTTCCTCCTCTAGTTGCACCCTGTATGTGTCTGTTGCCCTTTAAACCAGGGCATTGTACATTGCAATGACATTGGGTGAGAAGGGTCTGGAAAGGTAAGCGTCTACCCCTTCTTCAAAGGAGTCTGCTTCTCTGTCCTGTCATCATTTTTCCTCTGGGTCTTGCAGGAAACCCTGATCAAACTGACCTTCACGGGTTCCTTCTTCATTGAATCGTTCTTCTTCTTCCCCCTTACAGGTTGCAATGTCAGCAAAGGTTCGAGAACCACCTGCTTTACCGCCTGCTCCTTCTCTGTCTGATGCTTCAGTGGCATGTGGTATCCGTTGAGGGAATCGGCGAACTCCCTCTTCAAGTTGACCTCCATTTCGGCTTCAAGTATTTGTTTCTTTCTTTCAACATAGAGAGCTCCCTGTCAGACATCAAGTTCTTCATTTTTGGAGCGGAGGCCTTCTTCTCTTGGAGCTTTTTGTCCAGCTTTGTTGCTCCCATGCTCTCAATCACCTTTTGGAGTCAAGGCCAGTACCGGGCATTTACCCACAACGATGCCTTATGACTTCGACCAGTCGGGTTCCTTTTGTTTCTGCTTACCCTCGATCGATGTTCTCAAGTCTGAATGCTTTAGCTCAGTCCCACTGCATTCCTGTGTTGTTACCTGGCTCTTCTTCGTATTGCTGTCCTTCAACAACTTCTGTAGTGCCTTTTCCCTCTCCGTTTTGATGACCTCATCGACGTCAGAGCCTTCTCCCAGGGCTACCGGTTTCACCGGAATTCTCCCTATCGCACAAAAGCCTGAGGTCCTTCAGTGATGTTTTTGGCAGCTGTATCATGGGGTAATGAGGTCACTGCTGCTTCTCTCTCGTTTTCAGAGTCTTGGGTTGAAATTCTGCACTTGTATCACAGCTCTCTGTGCTGTAGTACTTCTGTAAAAAAGGTTACAAACCTTGTGGCTGTCCTTCTATGCGAACCTGTGAAACTTAAGAAGGTATGCCCCATCCAGATGTACATTCTCTGACCCTTGTGGTAAATGTACTTCAAATGACAAGTTCTTTAATAAAAATTTAAAAAAAACATTGGTTCTCATTGGTGGAAAACGTCTTCCCTACAATGTCAGTTTTCTACTCTTGGTTTGCCTGCAGGATTCTCCATGTTTGGGGGATAATCCTTGGCCAAAACCTTGATTTATCCTCAACAGTCTTCCACGTTCTTGTTCTGCTTCCAGAATGAAGAGTGGCAAAAAGAATCTAAAGATAGCACCCATGCAAATGGGTTGCCAGGTAGAGCATCTGATGTCACAGGGGGATGGACAATTCGGAACCCAGCCACTAGATGGCAGAATAATGCACAGCACATGAATTCAGATAAGATTCAAGCTGCATAACTATTTTTCTTTCATCTCTTACACATATCTGAGCCCAACCTCTAACAAATATGTTAAATAAGGGAGAATGATTGCTTCACCGATTAAAGTTTATAAATGGTAAATTCTAGTACACCGTTTATTGTATCTATGCCGCTTCACTTCATAACATTTTTGAGTTGTTGGTTACCTTGCTTCCTAATGATAGCCATACATTTAGGTTTCAAATGTAGCAGTCAAAATTTTACAACCTCAGGAGCCCAGCATGCAGTTGTACCATTTATAGTTCAAGGTGAAACATTTTCACTTTTGCATTGTAAGTAGATCACTGTGTATTGGCAATTTTAGGCTCATTTTGATGAGACATCTGCATGAGATGTTAGCACCGTATCTGAAGAGGCTACACAGGTGCTATCGATATCAGTGTAATTGTTGATCTCCTATACTTGTTTATTATTGTCTGGCTCAGTGGTATTGATGGACATATGTATGCAAATGTCCCAGTACCACCCTATCGACAGTACAATCCCACCTGACCATGGATGGTAATGACTGCATGCAAAGCTTAGCATTTTGCATGTTGCTAAAAGCTGTGTCTGGTTTTTCTCATGGGTGGACAATGTGATCTAGCACAACTTGTTTTAACTCCCAGCCATATGTTGTACATACTTGTCTGCTTAGTCTGACTGAAAAGGGTCTACAGCTGGCACGTGGTGTTCCATCATGGTTATCTCCTTTGTACTTTAAAATAAGCATACTAGCTGTGGTAGCCGTGAGAGGGGAAAATAGACTATTCCTCCCTGTCTGTTGAGATAAAACAATGGCATTCTGTTGCCCGTTAGGATTTGCACATCTTTTTTGTAGTTGTTGGTTGGAAGGCTTTTAAGGTAAAAAAAAAAAAAACATTTTCAGCTTTAAGTATTTTATGTGTTTCTAATCACGGATTACCAAATTGTTCATATGTGCATATTATTCCTGATGTGATGCATCTTTTGTTAGGACAGCTGGGGATGCAGGCAAGTGAAATTGTCTCTCTTTGTCATATTGTCTGTGTTCCGCGATCGTATCTCCTTCCAACATTATTTGCAACAACCACAAGATCATCCCAGTGTCCATGGGTTTGCAGCCACTGGGCTGATCAACAATTCCTGATTTGGTCATATTTTCAATTGAGCATTTGGAATAAGTTGAATACATGAGTCCATAATTTTCAAAAGTTTAATTACATTTCTCAACGTCCAAGTCGCAGGTAGAGGTGAATTAATTTCTGCAATTAAATCTCTCTTCTTATGATAGGCTTCACAACATAGTGTTGAATCTAAGGCTGCTTCTAAATTGGTCATGATTTTTTTATGGTGAGTGTGAATTCCAATTGAAAACGAGTGTTACTAACCGTCTGAATGTATTTCTGTCATTGCTTACATGAAATCAGCCAGTTGTCTAGATAGGATACACATTAATTGTCTACCGCAAGTGTCTTTGTTTATGAACACTGAGCATATCTGATGCTGTAGGGCAGGGTAGAACTTTAAGGAAGAGTAAGAATCATTTACTTGCACTAAGGTAACTGTAACCTGCTTATGCCATGTTTGTTTTCTTTCTCAGGCTAATAGAGCCCAGTGGAAGCACCCATCTCTGACATGAAACTGCTTTTGCATTTTATATCCTGAGGCATGAAAAATCAAGAAGTTGAATTGGGGGGCACGGCAAACCAAGATAGCCGAGTGGACGTGTGCCACGAGGGCTCCGCTGCAAGTCGGGAGCAAATTCCAGGCATAGCGGTTGCAACCGACATCTCCTAAGACACAATGAGTAACGCATGAGCGCCTAAACCAGAGACGACACTCAGATGGTGTAATATACCCACGGACTAGCTGGATGCCATCAGATACTCACCGGCACATGGGCGGACCAGCAATACAGCGAGGGCCGCTCGAAGCACCAGCAGAAGTAGTCTCCATGAGCGATGCTGGAGCCTGGCCCTCCCCACCGCCGGGGAAGCCGGGGAGTGGCAGTGAGCTGAGAAGACCCAGCGGAGTATAGCCCTCATCTGCAACCGAATGAGAAGTGACTGCGGGGCCGGCAAAGTGGCACACCGCTAGCTGCCCCGTAGGGGGCCTTGTGGTAGAGACTGGAGCAAGATGACGAGAGAAGGGTCTCTGGAGGGTTGAGCACGCAACAATCGGGGAACGAAGGGAGTGTCCATAAAAGTTGAGGGTGCCAGACTGGGCCGACTAGCTATCCTCACCGCCACTGAAGCCTGTGGTCTGACCCTAAGATGACGGATTCGTGAGCGGAAAATTTAACGAAGACGCCATAGCACACAGCGAGTAATAAATGTGATCTCCCATTTGCCCGATAATGCCGGCAAGAGTGAAGACGAGCGGAGGACAAGGCTCAGAGGGATGATCACCAAAGAATGAGTGTGGCAAAACGACGCACCATCTCCACCAATGCCTGACTTTAACATGGCAGTGCCACGTGACACCACCTACTTCGATTAAACAGGTCCGCAACTTGGAACACGAGACAATCCCGCAACGCATAAATGGAGTCTCACCCTGTGGCGGTACTGGATTGCTACCTACCAATCAACAGAGTCTGAGCAACTCATTGTGACCTGTCCTTGGTGAGGGCCTATATGACGATCTACCGAAGCGAGACCCCCCCATAGATAGAGCGGCAGCGAATATATCTCTGGATGACTAGCCCACCCACCGGAGCTTTGTGGCCTACCTTCGCACATCTCTCGACACCTGAACCTGTTGGGTGGAGAGGAAACGAGGTAAGGCGGTGCTAGTGCTTCCTTACCCAGATGTGATACTAGCCTATGCCTTATGATCACAGAAGACGTGCACGCAAAAACCACGTTAGCAGTCGTGAGCCCAGAGCAGGGATACATGATTTCTTCACAATTGCAGAGGTGAAGTTGACCTGGAGAGGTGACGACGCTGTCCATCGTCCTCAAGTAAGGAGCATCTCTTAGTGCACGACAGGGAGACCCTGAGGAACCCTGGGCGGGTACACCCCTGTGCCTGGAAGTCCCCTATTGAGTGTAGAAGTGTGAGGACCGAGCCACGTGACGAGACACTCGCCCATTTTGAGCCCACTGTAATGCACGGGCAGCAGAGTACGGGACAGTCAAAGAAAGTTTACTACTGGATTATCGTTGCCCCCACAGGCTGTACACCCTGAATTTATGCAGCCCAAAAAATCTCAGACCAAAAGAGTCTCAAACTACTTTTCACAGGCAGAGGCAAAAGGGGCTTCTACTACGGGGAGAGCAGAAGGCAATATGGCGCTAATGAGGGAGGACCTCCTCACTTCTTTGCAGGACTTCAAACGAGAACTCATGGAAGAAATCAAGTCGGACATGAGTGCATCCCGGGAGGTACTTCAAGCAGACATCCAAGGCAAACTTACATCACTCCAGCAAGATGTCAATTCGGTTGGTACCCACACACTGGATCTCGAGACCAAGGTACAAGAGCTTGATCGCCGCACAGGCCAAGTAGAAGACATGACAAAACGTCTTCATATGCAGATTCAAGCCTCCATCCTGAAATGCAAAGATCTTGAAAATAGATCTCGGTGAGACAACATTCGCCTCCGCAATCTGGAGGAAGGTGCAGAGGGACCGGACTTGGAGGCATTTGTTGTAGGCTTATTCTCAGAACTGTTGGGCTCTGCCGGTATGAAAATCAAAATCGACAGAGTACACAAGGTGGGACCACCAAATCCAGGGAGTGGCAGACGCCCTCGAGATGTCTTATGTTTATTTGAGTTTTATATAGCGCTGGCTAGACCCGGAGGTATCAGAGCGCTTTACATAGGGTTCCACAAAGTTACAAAATTACATCAGTTACCAGTTACATCAGTTACTAGAACAACATTTCAAGTGCGTAAAGACGAAATAAATGGAGCTTAGAAAGAAGAGGGGGTAGGGTAAAGGGGTAGGAGGGAAATAGGGTGGAGAGACGAGGGAGAGTCTGTCCAAAGTCCGGCTGTGTAGGTGGCGGCCGAGGGGGAAGTCCACAGCCCATCTCCTCTATAGCTATCAGGTAGCTCCACCGGGCATCGGCCAAATATCTAGGTCTCAACGGAAAAACATTTAAAAAGCATAGGGGACGAAAAAATGGAGCACAGAGGGGGAAAGGGGTAGGGTAAAGGGGAGGGAGGGAGAATGCAAAGGCGAGACGAAGGAAGGTCTGCCCAAAGTCCGGCTGGTAGGTGACGGCCAAGGGGGCCATCTCCTCTATGGCTATCAGGTAGCTCCACCGGGCATCGGCCAAAAAACTAGGTCTAGCGCTTAACATAAGGAAACATTGTGTTTTATATAGCGCTGGCTAGACCCGGAGGTATCAGAGCGCTTTACATAGGGTTCCACAAGGTTACAAAATTACATCAGTTACCAGTTACATCAGTTACTAGAAAAACATTTCAAGTGCGTAAAGACGAAATAAATGGAGCTTAGAAAGAAGAGGGGTAGGGTAAAGGGGTAGGAGGGAAATAGGGTGGAGAGACGAGGAGAGTCTGTCCAAAGTCCGGCTGGGTAGATGACGGCCGAGGGGGAAGTCTACAGCCCATCTCCTCTATAGCTATCAGGTAGCTCCACCGGGCATCGGCCAAATATCTAGGTCTCAACGGAAAAACATTTAAAAGCATAGGGACGAAAAAAATGGAGCACAGAGGGGGAAAGGGGTAGGGTAAAGGGGTGGGAGGGAGAATGCGAAGGCGAGACGAAGGAAGGTCTGCCCAAAGTCTGGCTGGGTAGGTGTCGGCCAAGGGGGCCATCTCCTCTATAGATATCAGGTAGCTCCACCGGGCATCGGCCAAAAACTAGGTCTAGCGCTTAACATAAGGAAACATTGTGTTACAAATTACAAAAATGATCACATTAATTACAGAGAGGTCACAAATTCAATACAGGAGTTATTAGCGACCATGAAAAACAAGATTCACAAAAAGGAGAGGGGAAAAAAGAAAAAGGCCAGGGAGAGCAGGGAGTCCACGGGAGGGAGTCAGCAGCGGAGAAAGATACGAGACATAAGTCAGAGGTCCGGCTGGGTAGGTGACGGCCATAGCGGTGTGCCAGAGCCTGTCTCCCTATAGCTGTCGGGGCAGCTCCACCGGGAATCGGTCATACATTTCGTACTCCGCCGTACATTTCGTACTCCTTTAAAATGAAAGAGGCGATTCTCCAAGCAGTGCGGAAGACTGATGACATATCCTTTCCTTCCAGGGCGCCTCATGTTCCCTTTTCCAAGATATCGCCCCCTCCACTTAGGCACGACGCATGTAATTTCATCCTAGCACGGAATAATTGAGGCAGGATTCTATCAAATATCATTGGACCTACCCTTTTGGCCTTGCCTTTGCCTTCCACAACAAAAACCATCATGTTTCCAGCCTCTCTGAAGTGGCAAGGGTCTTCGGGATCTCACTTTCGGAAGATCAGCTAGCAGGAGAAGTCACAGGTAAACGTTGGAGACTTCAGTAGAGAGTGGATACGGAGAACAGTAGCTGTCCCAGAGCCACCCACACTCACAACGTAAAAAGATGACTCGCAGGGTTTGAGAGACTGTAGTATCTTACAAAAGACACGAATCAGAGTAGATTTGTAGGTCCTTTATTCCAGCCCCCGCATGAAGGACATCCAACACGAACAAAGCACAAGCAGTCACTGAATGCAAGAGAATCCTAACTACCTCATACAGTTCTACAATTCTAGATTATTAACAACGGTATAGTTCTAAAGATGATAGGACTAACTTACCCATAACGCACTATACTACACAATCCCCCTTGAAAAAAAAAAAAAAATTTTTTTTTAATTAATTAATTACAGTCAAACATTTCAAGATACTTTGGTTTCATGACAGTCCTTCCACTAGAAGTTTTGATGACATTACTGTCACCTGAGGATACATTTGGATTTGTGGAACACTGTAAATTTTCACTTAACACAGGTTCTAAATTGGGAAGAGTGTTCTGCTCTCCATTAGAAACAAAATCATGCATGCCCACAGTTTCGGAAGCAACACTTGAATTTCCACTATCCTGAGTGGTGTTAAGGGTATTAGAATTTTTACTATCCTGAGTGGTGTTCAAAGTATCCCACCAAAAGTTTTTTTGATACTCACACACTCCTTATTACTGTTAGATGCAACAGGAGCAAGACGGCTAAAATGCCAGACTTCACCATTCTGTAATAAAGCAGTGTTATTCATAACCTTTACTACAAGTTTGGGATTACTGAATTTACTCTCTCCTTTGGAAACTTTCTTTGTACTTTTACACGAACCCATTGGCCCTCACATAAACTAACCTGTTTGGTACCATGTTTTTGGTCATAATAAACTTTGTTTTTAAGTTGAGATTGTTTGATACATTCTCTCACCGTTGGTATATCACACTGGACCATTCCATTCCTATCCAGCCAACCAGGATTAATTTTCGAATGGGGAATCCTACCTCTCATCAAAGAAAAAGGACTTTTACCAACGGAATTATGAATAGTGCTTCTGTATGCCCAGAGTAATTTTTTAACTCTTCTTCCCAAGGTAAATTACTTTTGTTGGCAAGCTGAAGGACCCCCTTGATACTGCGATTAGCCCTCTCAACAATGCCATTTCCGCTGGGATGATATAAAGCAGTGAAAATCTGTTGAACACCAGAAGCAGCTAAATAATTCTTCATTTCAAAAGATTTGAATTGTACACCATTATCAGATAATATAAATTTCGGAAACCCTTCTCTCAAGAAAATATCATCTAAAAATGAAATTACAGTCTTTGTATTTATAACATCAACAACACACACTTCTAGCCATCTAGAAAATGTGTCCACAAGAACCAAAATGTACTTGTGAGAGTCATCTTGCCATAAAACTGGTCCCATGAAATCAATGGCTACTACTTCCCATGGACACTTTGGGCAATAAGGAGAAGCCAAGGGTGGATTGAAAGTTTTAAGAGTTTTATCTGACATCTCACATTTGATGCATGATCTAACACATCTCTCTACATCAATGTCAATTCTAGGCCACCAATAGAGCTCTTTTATGCGTAATTTTGTACGTGTAATACCAGAGTGGCCCTCGTGACACAAATCAAGTATTCTTTTCCTTAAACCCTTCGGTGGAATTACTTTATCACCTCGTAATACCAAGGAATCATTTAGACTGAGCTCATTGCGCACTTCCCAAAAACCTCTAAGCTCATCATTGTCAATTTTTTTGTCTACCCCATTCCAACCTTTCACAATAAGTTGTTTGAGTACCATTAAAATTTGATCAGAACTCTCTGCTTCAAGCCACTCTTCCTTACTAAAACTACCACGTGTACTCTCAACTGAAATGGAAGCAACAGAATAATCATTCCAAGAATTGTTGTCCAGTTCAATTAATGGAAGGGACATGCGGCTCAAAAAATCAGCCGTAAAGTTTTTGACACCAGGTACATATTGTATATTATACATGAAATCTTGTAATCGCATAGAAAGTCTGGCAATCCTAGCAGTGGCATTAGTTAAACCCTCAGTAGTGAGTAGTTTAGTAAGGGGTTTGTGATCGCAACGTAAAACAAATTTCCTGCCCCATAAAAATTTTCTGAAATGTTCTAGAGCCCACACACAAGCTAAAGTCTCCCGTTCGATTACCGAATAACGTTCTTCTGTAGGGGTTAAAGAACGTGAAGCAAAGGCGATAATAACTTCTTTCTGGTTGTCATCCAATTGGGTTAAAACACCACCTAACCCTTTGCTACTGGCATCAGTAGTAACGATAGTGTCTGCAAAGGGATCAAAACCTTGAAGATTTGGTGCATGGGCAATGGCTTTCTTTATCTCTTCAAAGGATAGCTGACAAGAAGCATTCCATACAAATTGTACATTTTTCTTCAGTAAAGATCTCATGACATGAGTTCTTTCTGAAAATGAATCCACAAATTTTGAATAAAATTCCGCAAGTCCCAAGAAAGACCTGAGATCTTCTTTGGATTGCGGGGCAGGGGCATCAACAATGGCATTTATCAAACTGGATTTAGGTTTGATACCCAATGCACTCACTTCATGACCTAAGTAGGTAACTTTCTTTTCCGCAAATTTGCATTTAGAAACTTCTGCTGTCACACCTTTTTCTTGTAATATACACATAACTTTTCTTAAACGTTCGTCATGGACTTTCTTATTGTCCCCCATAACCAGGATATCATCTTGGAAAAAGACTACCCCTTGCATATCACCAAACTGTTCATACATGAGTCTTTGGAAAACCGCAGCTGCAGAAGCTAACCCAAATGGCATACGGCGAAATTGAAAACAACCAAAAGGGGTGCAAAAGGCTGTAAAATGTTGACTCATGGAATGCAAAGGGATCTGGTGATATGCACTGGAAAGATCAATGGTAGAAAACCACTTGGCACCTTTGGTTAATGAAAGCATTTCGTCAATTCTTGGAAGAGGGAATTGATCAATGATAATATTCTCATTTAAATACCTTAAGTCAATACACATGCGAATCTTCCCATTGGCACGTCTGGCTATAACAATTGGAGAAATCCAGTCAGAAGCCTCAACTGGTTCTATTATACCAGCATCCTGTAATTTTTAAGTTCTTTTTTACCTCCTCTCGTACAATTAAAGGAATATGGCGAACCTTGTGAATCTTGGGAATGGCATTGGTTTTGATACGAATCTTATGTGAGAAACCATCAAGTTTTCCAATGCCACCATCAAAAACTTTAGAGAACTCATCCATAACCCATTTCTTTGTATTTTCTGCATCACACATTACTAAAACTTGTTCAGGACTGTTAGGGTCTAAAATGATATCGAGTGAACGTTGATCTTTCCACCCTAAAACAGAAGGTCCATCAGGAGCCACATACAATTTGCACAATGCCCTCCTACCTTTAAATTCAAATATAAGAGATCTAAAGCCTAGCATGTTAATTTTCTGCCCAGTAAAACTCTCAGGATTCACGTCAGTGGGCTGTAAATAAGAACCAATAGTATTAGCGAATTTTTCATCCCAAATAGATCGAGCGATGATGGTGAAAGGAGATCCTGAATCAGCAGCAACTTGCAAAATTATGCCCCCAAAAGATATCATGCATAAAGGTTTGTTGCTGTCACCATCTGTGATATTTATCACAACATGTCTTACAGTACCAGCGGGCGTAATGTCAGAGTTTCCTGGAGATTCATCATCCTCATTGTTATCAGATAAATCTGAACTATTGTTAATGATGCAAGTGACACTAGGTTTCTTGGAACGTTTCCTTCTGCAAACCTTAGAGAAATGACCTATAAGTCCACATTCAAGACATTTAGCTGATTTAGCAGGACATTTGTCAAATCTTGCGGTATGAGATGTACTGCCACATCTATAACATACAAAACCAGATTCAGTAATATTCTCCTCCTTCCTCAGGTTAGCGTTTTGATAAGGTCTCATATTTTGATATGGCTTAAGCGGCTTGTACGTGTAAACTTTTTCTTTTCTATTATCACTGATTTTGTTTACAGAAACTGATTCATTAGACAGAGTAATTGCTTTTGCGCATCTGTAAGAAAGTTCTGCTTTTTTGACTAGAGTTATAATATCCTTGAGACTAGATTCACCTTCAATCCATAGCTTGTCTTGAATATTTTTGTTTTTGGTGCACATAACCACCTGATCTCTGATCATGTCATCGTGTAAAGTACCGAATTTGCATTTAATAGCCAAATTCTTCAATGCAGATACAAAATCTTCAATTGACTCATTAGGGTCCTGTTTTCGTTTATAAAATGTGCGTCTCGATACCGCAACACACACTACTGGTGAATAATGATCATCAAGATCCGCGATGGCACATTTGAAAACATCTAAATCGCCACTTCTTTCTATTTTCTGCATTTGATTATAAATTCTAAGACCTTCCGGACCTAAACAATGCATTAAAATTCTTTTTTTCCTTTCTGGAGACATGACACTTCCATTGTCTTCAAGAGTGGCAATATAATTCACAAAATATTCTTTCCACTCTTGCCATTTTACATTAGGTTCTCCTGGGCTAGTTAAGAATTCCTTAGGATTATTGAGATTTATACTGACAGAGTTACTTGCAGTAGAATTTGTTGTAATGGGAGTTGTACCAGCAGACCTTGCAGAGTTACCTTCCATAATAAAATAAAACAAAGATATTAAGATGAGCAAATAACACAGAAAAATAAGTGAGTTGGAATCTTACTGCAAGATCTGGAGTCCCTGAACTGCTTCCAGCGATCGCTGCAATTTTCAATAAAGTTTTTTTTTTAAACGATGTGAAAATCTCTTTTCTCTAGCTTGGATTCACTGTATGTAGTATTTTCTTCCGATCCGGAATCCAAAATGGCCGCTGAGGTCACGTAACGTGACCTCGTAATTGCACGTGGTGACGTTCTCCAAAAGGAACTGATCGGTGGAACGCAGGAGGATCAGAACATGTCCTCGCGTCTTAGAATGCAGCGTGTGGATGTCCTCGTGAGGCTGCGCATGGAATGTCGGTTGCTCGACTTTGAAAGTAAGCAGCGCGGCAGTTATATTTGAAGTTGTAGTTGCAGGAAATAAAATGTAAGTTTTCTAATGAAAAAAAAAAACTCACAGAGAACGGAGTTTCGATTAGGCTCTTCTTCTGTTGCTGTATGTTTCCTTTGCTGTATTTTGCGTGTCGGTTTAAATATACCCACGGCTACAACCGAGAACAGACTGCAGAATCTTCGGTGTGGAAGATTTGTAGAAAATCGTTGGCAGGGGCTGGACCATCCATCGTCGCCAATTGAATGTAGTATCTTACAAAAGACACGAATCAGAGTAGATTTGTAGGTCCTTTATTCCAGCCCCCGCATGAAGGACATCCAACACGAACAAAGCACAAGCAGTCACTGAATGCAAGAGAATCCTAACTACCTCATACAGTTCTACAATTCTAGATTATTAACAACGGTATAGTTCTAAAGATGATAGGACTAACTTACCCATAACGCACTATACTACAGAGACCTTCAAACTTAGCGTCAAGATGAGTAAAAACTGATAAGAAGTTGATAACCATAACCTTTCTTTTTCCTTTAGGTGCTGCCGGCTCCCACTGAGATGATGTCTCATGGGACTAAGCCTCTGTGTGTGTGTGGGGAGGGAGGGGGGAGAGAAGGACTAGTGGTAGGATCAAAGTGCTCTGTTTAAACCCCACTCACCGCGATGAAGAAGCTCATTTAAAGCAGCTAGGATACCTTACTTAGCCTGGAGCTTTTTAAGCCATATTTAGCTTGCATTAGCAAAAACTGACCTAAACGTCTTGTATAATGTACTTCTCTACAGAGAAGATGTTCGATTGGGATGTTATTTTCACATACGTTTACGTTTTGGGGTTTCTGTTAATTGTTCGATGGTACATGGGATTTCTCTCTTACAATTGACTAGTAGGGAGACGGGGGGATGGCTCCATAAATGTCAGGAGGAGAAGAGTTTGGGGGGGGGGGAAGGAGGAGACCGGGCTTGCCGATCGAGACCGTTATTAAGACACCACAACTGCATCTCCACACTACAAATAGTCATGGTCATCACCACACTGATCTGGAATGTTAAAGGGCTTAATTCACCTGCTAAACGCCACACATTGTGGAAATATCTGCTCTATCAAACGCATGAGGGGGTGGCCCTACAGGAGACACATATGAAAAGAGCAGAAGGCCATAGACTACGTCATAGGGCATACCCCATAATGTACAAATCCTCTGCTACCTCTAAACATAATGGGGTTGCTCTTCTCTTTCACTCCTCTTTGAAATTTCAACCTGAAGGGTGTAAAACAGACAAAGAAGGGAGGATGGTTATGGCTAAGGGCCGAATGCATGGTCGCCTGTGTATGTTCGCCTCTATATAAGCCCCTAATTCCATTCAGGGCCTGTTCCTAAGTTCCATGCGGTTGATGCTAGGGAGCTTTGCAGAAAGGGAGATAGTCCTGATGGGAGGCTTCAACCTTACCTGGGACTCGGGGATGGATAGCAAGCATCCGCACAGAGCCCACGCTGGAAGTTTCCCCAAGACACTGAAACAGGAGGTTAACTCTATAGGCCTCGTAGACGCCTGGCGCACCAAATACCCCGACCCGGGATTATACCTTTTTTCGCATTCCCATCGCACTTACTCCAGATCAGAGTATATATTTGTGAGCCAGGCCCTTGTACTAACATTACAAACAGCCTCCTTCCATCCGATCACTATATCTGATCATGAGCCAGTAGCACTGACCATGACTTGGGATACAGCCCCCTCAAAATTCCGCGGCTGTTTTTTTCCTGGGTCCTTTGCATGCAGCAGGCAGTTACTGGAGGAGCTGCGGAACACCATTAAAGACTATTTTCTGCTGAATAACTCGCACGGTACCAATCCAGCGAACATTTGGGATGCTTTTAAAGCAGTGCTTCGCGGTAAATGCATTGCATTAACAGCTACACTAAATAAGCAGAGAACAAAAGAAAGGCTCGTTTTGGAGGCAGACCTCTGAACCGCAGAACAGGCACACATGGAACACCCAACCTTATTCCTGCAGAGAAAAGTCAGGGTCCTCCGAGGCAAACTTAATGACATTTACAATAACATGGCTGAATTCACTCTCTTACGACTTAAACCTACAACATATGAGCAGGTGAACAAGGTGGGTTTCACAACTAGCCAGGCAATTACGGGTCAAAAGAGAGAAGAATACATAGGGGACATTCAACAAGTTTCGGGAGGAAGGGCAGTCTCAGACCCGGAGAAGGCTCAAGCCTTCGGCCATTTTTATGAGAACTTATGTACCACTGAGAACTATGATGAGAAGACACAGCTCTACTACTTAGATGGAGTAGAACTCCTGAGAGTCACCACAGTGCAAAAGGAGCTTCTGGGAGAACCCTTAAATGAGGAGGAGGTACGTAAGGCAATAACGAGTCTTAAACTCCACAAATCCCCAGGTCCAGATGGGCTAACGGCACAATTCTACAGGACCTTTGGCTCGGAGCTCATACCCCACCTAGTGCCTCACTTTAATTCTATGGCAAAAGAGCAGGAGGTCACCTCATCCATGAGTGAAGCCCTCATCTCAGTCATCCCCAAACTGGGGAAGGACCCTCAAAAATGTGGCTTATATCGCCCAATAGCACTTGTCAACCTTGACGCCAAGTTATACACAAAGATCGTAGTTTCTAGACTTGAAGCTTTCATGCCAGATTTAATACATCCGGACCAATCCGGCTTTATCAGGGGTAGCAAACTCATGATCACTTGAGGAGGGTGATCCACCTGGTCGAAAAAGCCACTAAATTGTTTTTTTATTCCGGCGACCTAATTGGCATTAGATGCAGAGAAAGCATTCGACCGGGTGGATTGGCCCTTCCTCTTCCACACTTTGAGGAGGTTCTGCTTTTGTGACCAATTCATATCTATGATTAAAGACAACTACGCCCTACCTAGTGCCTTTATATTAGTTAATGAAGTGAGCCCTGATCTTTTCCACCTGGGGAGGGGAACACAACAGGGGTGCACTCTCTCACCGTTATTATTTGCCCTTAGTATCCAGCCCCTCGCGGCGAAGATACATCTGACACCCTCCATCCGGGTCATCATCTTTGGCACAGAGGAACACAAGATTTCCCGCTTCGCCGATGATGTGCCAATGACCATCACCAATCCAGGGCCTACCCTGGAGGCCTTGCAGTCGGAACTATGAAGTTTTGAACAGGTATCAGGCTTTCGTATTAACCTAACCAAATCTTTCCTGCTCCACCTAAATCTACCACAGCGGGAAATGGAGTCCGTGGTGGCGAATACCCCCTTTCAATGGGCAAAAAAAGAGATTACATATATACATATTAAGATTACTCCCAGAAATTCAGATCTTTTCAAGGCTAACTATCCCCCACTCCTCCAACAATTAAAGTCAGAATTTCAAAGGGGGGCACCCAAGTACATCTCATGACTGGGCCGTATAGGTAGTTGGGGGGGGGAGGGGGATAGAGTTGATTTATGATCAGTATCAATATCGAACTATGCACTGACTGACCCTGAGCTAACGTAGAATGTTTGTAAGATGGGGGGTGGAGAGTAACTCGAATAGGGATTAGTTATTTTAAATGTGATACCACGGAGATGTTACTACCCATCTCAGTTATGTAGCCTATTGTGACTCTATCTGAAACTTTGTGTATTCAGTATGAAAATTGCAATAAAATCTGTTTAAAAAAAAAAAAAATGACTGGGTCGTATACTTGCCATAAAAATGAATGTCTTGCCCAAGCTATTGTACCTCTTTCAGGGTCTGCCAATCTACCTTGATCGGGAATTCCAGACCAACTTGCGCTAATGGTCACACATTTTATTTGACAGGATAAAAGGGCACGCCTCTCATATAAACAACTTTGTCTACCGAAGTACTTAGGGGGCTTGGCACTGCCCGATTTCCATCTTTATTACAAAGCATCCCAACTGAGAGTAATTTCGGAATGGTCAGCATGGGAGTCCGATAAACATTGGCTTCATGGACACGGCAGTATTGAGGAGATACATCTGGGACCTCCTTTGGAAATCCAAAGTGGAACACCTTCTGAATGCATTCCTGAGTACTCCTAAGAATATGGAACGAGGTCAGCCGAGCAGCTGCTTGGACCTACTTTCCCTCCCCTTTTACACCAATTCATTATAATCCCGCATTTCCTCCAGCCCTACACCCAGGGGCCTTTGATGCATGGAGAAAGGGGTGATGTCTTACTATCTCGGATCTCTTCCATAATTGGGATATCCTAACGTTTAAGCATTGTCAAAGGGACTTTCAGCTACCAGCGTCAGAACACTATCACTACACCCAACTTAGACCCTGGGTTCTCGGCTCCGAGATGAGAGAAGCGGCCACTAGACATCTCAGCTCAGAGGAAAGGTGTGTGAAGAATGGGGGTAATTCTAGGGGGAATATCTCCTTTCTTAACTCCCTACTGTTGGGGAGATAGTTTGATTTCCTGTTATAATGCACCCTCAAGAAATGCTTGCAAGTATATGTATGCAGTGTACGTTACCGCGTTCGAGGCTCATACCTCAAAACCGTTATTTGGCTGTATTTTCTATTTCCACAAAAATCTATAACTCCAAAAGTACTTACCTCATTTCGATGATCTTGGTGCCTAAAATGATAGAAAACTCTGTGTTATTTTTAGGTTTCGCCTTCATAGCGCTTGCGGTGTGCTAGTGAAATCTATTGTATTTAATATATCTTACAAGGGGCTCTTATCAGTTCCCGTGGCCGAAGTACTGTGTTCATCTGCTTTTGTGTGGAACTTTTTTTTTATGCGAGCCGATTTGTTGGCTGCATGTTTTTCCCTCTCCTTCACCCTCACCCTCCTCTTGCTGTTACTCCTACTGTGAGCACTGGTGTAGCTTTAACGGGGGTTAGACAGTTCTAGTTAACTATCTACTGCTTCTGAGGGAAACTTGTTCAACTAGCAGCATTTAGCACTCTCAACAGAAACGGAGGAAAGCCAGAGCATTTCTAACTCTTGTAATTATTGTGCCACCCTTAGAGGCCCTGTACCTTTACACACACACACACTGCCTTTGCAGGCTGCGTGTTTTGGTGCAGAACAAGGTGAAGAGTTGACATGGCACACACCTCTGTGTGCCATGCCTACAACCCACTGCCCTGGCATAGGTCAGCCACCCCTCTAGCTGGGTGCACTATACCAGTGGTGAGGGTACAGGTGCATGAGCCCTGTACCCCTACAGTGTCTAAGTCCATTCTTAGACATTGTAAGTGCAGTGCTGCCATTAAGAGTATATGGTGCTGGGAGTTTGTCATTACGAACTCCACAGCACCATAATGGCTGCACTAAAAACTGGGAAGTTTGGTATCAAACTTCTCAGCACATTAAACCCACACTGATGCCAGTGGGGGATTTCATGAAAAATGCACACAGAGGGCATCTTAGAAGATGCCCCCTGAAACCTAACCCACCTCTAGTGTCCAGGCTGAGTGGCTGCTTCAGCTGCCACCACCAGACATGTTTCTGAACCCCTAGGTCGAGAGCCTGCTGCTCTCGGGGGCCTGAAACAATGCACATTCTGGGACGAGGTGCCAAGTCTCCTCCCCCAGGATGGGCAGGGTTCACGAAGGAGAAGCTTCAAAGACATGCCGCCTTTGTGAGCCTCTTCAGACCATTTGCTGCTTTCAGCAACTGGTCCCCACTGGTTCTACCCCCCACTTTGGGCGGGAGAACCAGCGGGAAAAACAAGTGAGGAAGGGAGGTGTGCCCACCTCTGCCAACTCCACCCCTCAGGTGGGGAAGGTGAGGTGAAGCACAACCTCGAGTCTCCGCCATCTTGAGGATGGGGGGACCCAGCCAACCAGGGACAGGCTCCTGCCCCCCTCCCACTGGAGAGTGGCAGAATAGGGGGTGTACCCACCCCAGGGATGGGACCCATTGGTCCCTGCCCTTCACCTACCTGTAACGCCCCTAAATCTAGTATTTAGGGGGCACCCTGAACCTTACTTCCTCAGATCCTGCTTACCTACAAGAAGAAAAGAAGAAGAAGGACGAAGAGCCGTGCAGAGCTAACAAGAGGACAACGCCCACTGACTTGGCCCCAGCCCTACAGGCCTGTCTCCCCTCGAACCTGCTCCTGCGAAAACCCGGCGTGTCCAGCAGCCAGCAACCTCACAAACCCCGGAGGACCTGCCTGCCTTCACTTCCAAGACTGTTTCTCCCGTGAACACCGGACGTGTTTAAACTGCAGCTTCTGGCTCCGGCTGGACACCGCGAATCCAGCCCACTCTGCACCCGCCGAACCCGGCCCGAGCTCGAGTGGAAAGACACCACGAGGAGGTAACCCCGGCGATCCTGACCCGACATCCGGCGACTCCTGACCTGCCTCAAGCCTCCAGACGATGCCTGCAGCCTCAATCCAGAGGATCCCCTCTACCGCGACCAGAGTGGGTAAGAAAATCCGACCCTAAAAGGCACCCCTGAACCCGGCGCCCCACAGCCTTGTGTGCCCAAACCAACGGTGCCTAACCAACCCAAGACATCCCAACTTACCCCTCGAAGTGGTGGTCGCACCCAGAAGATCCTCGTCCCCGAGCCTGCAGTGCATCTTCAAACCGGAGGTTCTCCATAGAAAACAACTGGGCGTCTGATGCCGAAACAGCACTCTGCACCCGGCCGCCCCAGTGCCGCTGAGGGTGCACTTTTTGTGCCAACTTGTTTCCCCAATTGCCCTGACCTAAACCCTAGGAGCTTTGCTCCCACAACCCAGTGGCCTGCTTGCCAGCAGCCACCAACCGGAGACCCCCTATCCTCCATAGGATAACATTGGGCCTCAACACTGTGTGGAGTTTTGAAAACTAAAGATATTCTTTAAAAATCGTACTATTAACCAAAACGTGTTTTCTCACCTGTTTGCAGGAAATGTCCCAGTGCTGAATCTAGGCATCCAGCACTGAGTTAGAAAAAGTAACGTAAAAGTAACTTACCTGCAATTTATTGAAAAAGCCTATTCATTCCAATGTACTGTATTTGCTAAGTGTTGCATACTCCTGCTCCCCTGTTAATGCTTACCCGTGCCAGGCTTGCTTGGTTCTAAAAATAAACAACAGTATATTTTTATACAAAAACAATTGGCCTAGAGTTCAGTTCTTGAGTGTGTGAATTCATTTGCTGACTGAGTGTGTACATCAAATGCTTAACACTGTCCTCTGATACTGCCTTACTGCTCGACCAAGCTACCACTATTAGAGAGTAAGGTTCTATCTAACTTTAACCTCTGCCTACCTTTGGGGACTCTTGGACTCTATACACACTGTACCTCACTTTGGTGCAGTATATATAGAGCCAGTTTCTTACATTGGTGGATCAGCAGTGGGATATACAACTTGCATTTGATGGACTACTTGGTTACCACCTGATCACACAACAGAACTCTTAAATTGCCTTTAGAATTCTGATTTTTTTCAAATTGGCATTTTTATCAAACTACTAAAAGTCTTGTTAGGGCCTTGCTTAAGTCCCTTTAGAATTTTAGAAAATAAAAAGTCACTATAGTCAAGGGTAGAGGGGTTAGAACTTTTTTTTATTAAAATGTCTCAAGAAAAGAACCCAACTATTAGTGAAGATAATAATGACATACAGGACATGGTTGAGGAGCTTGACCTCACCCCTTACCTTCACTTGTCTTTCAAGGAAGTAAGGTCCTTATGTAAACTTAAAAACATAGCAATGGGCCCACATCCAACCAAACAAAAGCTCCAGGAGCTGTTGGCGGAGTATGCAAAGGCCCACCCTTCTGAACATGGTGATGACCAGTCAGAGGAGGAAGGAGGTGAGGAGGATGGAGATAGGTGCCCACCTCCACCACTTCCTAGGGAAGAAAGGGTCCCTGCACCCTTATTTCCAAGAGTTAACCTCTGGGGACCTAGAGGCCACACAGGTGGCTCAGGTTCTGGTGAGGACATTGAGGACAGCCTCAATGAGGAGGACAGCCTTTTAGCAAGGCTGGCCAAAGGACTGGACCTATAGACCAGACTCCTGGCTCTAGAGAAAGAAAGGAGATGGGATTAGCACCCATCAATGGTGGCAGCAATCAAAATAATAAGGATGAAGAGCAATCTTATGATCCTAAAATCCCCAAAGGGATTGTCCCTAAATATGAGGAGGGTGATGATATCACCAAGTGGTTCACAGGCTTTGAGAGGGCTTGTGAAGCCAGAAGGGTGAAGAAGACTTTCTGGGGGCACTCCTTTGGGAACTGTTCTCTGGTAACTGCAGAGACAGACTCCTGACCCTTTCTGGGGCAGATGCTGGGTCTTATGACCTCATGAAGAGAACTCTGATTGGGGGCTATGGACTCACAACTGAGGAGTACAGAATTAGATTCAGGGGGCTCTACAAAACCCAAGACCAGTCCTGGATTGATTTTGTAGACTACTCAGTAAAAACACTAGGTGGCTGGTTAACTGGAAACAATGTGCATGACTTTAATGGAATTTACAACCTGTTTATGAAGGAACACATATTAAGTAATTGCATTGATGAAAAGTTGCATCAATACCTGGTAGACCTAGGTCCACTTTCCCCCCAAGAATTGGGAAAGAAGGCAGACCACTGGGTCAAAACAAGGGTCACTAGGACGTCCACTGGGGGTGACCAAAAGAAAGGGGTTACAAA
The DNA here is from genome assembly GCA_963921515.1 of Calotriton arnoldi. Lineage (NCBI taxonomy): Eukaryota > Metazoa > Chordata > Amphibia > Caudata > Salamandridae > Calotriton > Calotriton arnoldi. The sequence goes on along the minus strand of CAWUFW010005198.1, from coordinate 1,022,542 downwards.
GCCTCCCCAGAAGAAAGACAGTGAACCCCTTAAAGATAAAAGTAAGGAGTCCCAGGTAGCCCCCCAAAAACCTGTCCGGGAGGGTGGCCCCAAAGACACCTCACAAACTAAGACAGGGTACCAAGGTAAGAATTGGGATCCCAACAGAGTATGGTGTCACACCTGCCAAAAGGCAGGACACCACACCAAGGACCCTAACTGTCCTAAAAACAAAGTCCCTAGCACAGCTCAAGGGGTGACTAGTGTAGCTCCAGGGGTTGCCAGTGTAGTTTGGAGGAAGGGTCCTCAGATGAGGAAGCCCTCATAGCCTTCAACTGGAAAATGGCGCCACAAGGTAAGCTGGAGATTCCAGAGGGGAGTAGACACTTCCACCATCTACTGGTGAATGGAATCCCAGTCCTTGCCCTGAGAGATACCTGTGCCAGTCACACTGTGGTGCATGACAGGTTGGTTCTCTCAAACCAGTCTGTCCCAGGGGAAACAAAAAGAGTAAGGACTGTCCCAGGGGGTGTCACTGTTAGGCCTGTGGCTGTAGTGCCCTAGAAGTAGCTGGGTCACTTAGATGGAGAAAGGTGGTAGTCAGTAAAGACCTCCCCTTGATTGTCTCCTTGGGAACGACCACCCAGAGGTTGGTCTGAGCTAAAGAGAGGTACTGGTCCAATGCCAGACCTCACCCCAGAAACCTGGGGGGGCTCAACCTGCAGTTAGTGCAGCTAAGCCCCAAAAGAAAAAGAAGAAACAGTGTAGGAAAGGTGGGCAACTGCTAGCCACAGTTCCAGTGGGCCAGAGAGATTCTATCCCAGTAGAGAGAATTCCAAACTTGGCATTGGGGAAGTCCCCCCTAGCCAACAAAAAGCCCTGACTAGTCAGACAACTGTCCAGCCTGAGTTGGTGGCTCCTCAGCTGGCAGAACAGAGGGTGGAAGAAGGGTGTACCCTACCAAGTGTAGTGACCCCCCCACCCTAAAACAGCAGACAGGCAACCAGAACCCAAAGAAGCCTGTAAGGTAGCCCCTTCACCTCCCAGTGAGGAGCTGAAGGTGTGGTTCTGGGCACTGACAGCTGTCAGTAGCCTCTGCTGGGTGTTAGCCTTCATGGCAGCACTGTCCTTGGCATGGTGGCCTAGCCCCCTGCCAAATAGCAAGTTAGGCCCCCTGCCCTTATTGGTCATGGTGGGGTTGCTCAAGCTGTGGGTAACCTCTGTGGGTAAGCTGGGCTTTGCCCTAGCTAAGTTAGAAATTGCAGAGGTAGGCACCTCTGAACCCAAACTAAAAAGATGGGGTGAAGGCACTAAGGAGAGATAGGAAAGGAGCATTGGGAATTAGGTCCTGAAACTGTTGAGGTAGGCCAGCTCCCTAAAGGGGCTGACCTGGACAGAAGAATGTAAGGCAGAGTAGGCCCTGCAACTCCCAAACCACTTCCTCTGCTCTTCCTCGCCTGAAAGACTAGGAAGACTCTCCCAGCTTTGGCTGAGTCTCCTGGCCTTTGGGCTGGGGGGGCTTGTGTAAGGAAGTGGGTTTCTGTTGCAGTAACCCCCCCCCCCCCACACTTTTTGCCAGACCACTGATGCACTTTGACTTGATGTGCCCTGGGTCCCTGCCAATCAGGTTCCCAGGGCCTGTGTTCTTTCCCCAAAACTGTACCCAATTGGCATCTCTGGCCACAGGTCAGCCCCTGGTAAATGGTACCACAGGTACCCAGGGCACTGTGACCAGGGAAGACCTCTAAGGGCTGCAGCACTTATTGTGCCACCCTTAGAGGCCCTGTACCTTTACACACACACTCTGCCTTTGCAGGCTGCGTGTTTTGGTGCAGAACAAAGTGAAGAGTCGACATGGCACACACCTCTGTGTGCCATGCCTACAACCCACTGCCCTGGCATAGGTCAGCCACCCCTCTAGCCGGGTGCACTATACCAGTGGTGAGGGTACAGGTGCATGAGCCCTGTACCCCTACAGTGTCTAAGTCCATTCTTAGACATTGTAAGTGCAGTGCTGCCATTGGCTGCACTAAAAACTGGGAAGTTTGGTATCAAACTTCTCAGCACATTAAACCCACACTGATGCCAGTGTGGGATTTAATGAAAAATGCACACAGAGGGCATCTTAGAAGATGCCCCCTGAAACCTAACCCACCTCTAGTGTCCAGGCTGAGTGGCTGCTTCAGCTGCCACCACCAGACATGTTTCTGGACCCCTGGCTCGAGAGCCTGCTGCTCTCGGGGGCCTGAAACGATGCACATCCTGGGACGAGGTGCCAAGTCTCCTCCCCCAGGATGGGCAGGGTTCACGAAGGAGAAGCTTCAAAGGCATGCCGCCTTTGTGAGCCTCTCCAGACCATTTGCTGCTTTCAACAACTGGTCCCCACTGGTTCTAACCCCCACTTTGGGCGGGAGAACCGGCGGGAAAACAAGTGAGGAAGGGAGGTGTGCCCACCTCTGCCAACTCCACCCCTCAGGTGGGGGAGGCGAGGTGAAGCACAACCTCGAGTCTCCGCGATCTTGAGGATGGGGGGACCCAGCCAACCAGGGACAGGCTCCTGCCCCCTCCCACTGGAGAGTGGCAGAATAGGGGGTGTACCCACCCCAGGAAGGGACCCATTGGTCCCTGCCCTTCACCTACCTGAAACACCCCTAAATCTAGTATTTAGGGGGCACCCTGAACCTTACTTCCTCAGATCCAGCTTACCTACAAGAAGAAAAGAAGAAGAAGGATGAAGAGCCGTGCAGAGCTAACAAGAGGACGACGCCGACTGACTTGGCCCCAGCCCTACAGGCCTGTCTCCCCTCGAACCTGCTCCTGCGAAAACCCGGCGTGTCCAGCAGCCAGCAACCTCACAAACCCCAGAGGACCTGCCTGCCTTCACTTCCAAGACTGTTTCTCCCGTGAACACTGGACGTGTTTAAACTGCAGCTTCTGGCTCCGGCCGGACACCGCGAATCCAGCCCACTCTGCACCCGCCAAACCCGGCCCGAGCTCGAGTGGAAAAACACCACGAGGAGGTCACCCCGGCGATCCTGACCCGAGATCCGGCGACTCCTGACCTGCCTCAAGCCTCCAGACGACGCCTGCAGCCTCAATCCAGAGGATCCCCTCTACCGCGACCAGAGTGGGTAAGAAAATCCGACCCTAAAAGGCACCCTGCACCCGGCGCCCCACGGCCTTGTGTTCCCAAACCAACGGTGCCTAACCAACCCAAGACATCCCAACTTACCCCTCGAAGTGGTGGTCGCACCCAGAAGATCCTCGTCCCCGAGCCTGCAGTGCTTCTTCAAACCGGAGGTTCTCCATAGAAAACAACAGGGCGTCTGATGCCGAAACAGCACTCTGCACCCGGCCGCCCCAGTGCCGCTGAGGGTGCACTTTTTGTGCCAACTTGTTTCCCCAATTGCCCTGACCTAAACCCTAGGAGCTTTGCTCCCACAACTCAGTGGCCTGCTTGCCAGCAGCCACCAACCGGAGACCCCCTATCCTCCATAGGATAACATTGGGCCTCAACACTCTGCACCCGGCCGCCCTTGTGCGGCTGAGGGTGCAACAACAGTGCATCACTGACCCTGGGGGAACGCTTGTTCTAACCCCAGAACCTTAACTCCCACAGTCGTTTACTTACCTGCAAACCGATAACCTGTTTTTCCTCCATAGGATAACATTGACAATTTTTCTTCCAAAAAACGACCAAGTGTGGAGTTTTGAAAACTAAAGATTTTCTTTAAAAATCGTACTATTAACCAAAACGTGTTTTCTCACCTGTTTGCAGGAAATGTCCCAGTGCTGAATCTAGGCATCCAGCACTGAGTTAGAAAAAAGTAGCAGTAAAAGTAACTTACCTGCAATTTACTGAAAAAGCCTATTCATTTCAATGTACTGCTCCAAAAAGTTTCTAAGTGTGGAGTTTTGAAATCTGAAAATATTCTTTAAAAATCACACGAATAACAAAAACGCATTTACTCACCTGTTTTCAGGAAATTTCCCAGTGCTGAATCCAGGCATCCAGCACTGAGTTAGAAAAAGTAACGTAAAAGTAACTTACCTGCAATTTATTAAAAAGCCTATTCATTCCAATGTTCTGTATTTGCTAAGTGTTGCATACTACTGCTCCCCTGTAAATCAAACAAAGTACAATTTCTATTGCATTTGTCAACTGTTCTATATCCAGTAACTTATTACTGAAAAGTATTTAATGCTTACCTGTGCCAGGCTTGCTTGGTTCTAAAAATAAACAACAGTATATTTTTATACAAAAACAATTGGCCTAGAGTTCAGTTCTTGAGTGTGTGAATTCATTTGCTGACTGAGTGTGTACATCAAATGCTTAACACTGTCCTCTGATACTGCCTTACTGCTTGACCAAGCTACCACTATTAGAGAGTAAGGTTCTATATAACTTTAACCTCTGCCTACCTTTGGGGACTCTTGGACTCTATACACACTGTACCTCACTTTGGTGCAGTATATATAGAGCCAGTTTCTTACAACTCTGTGTTATAAATATTTGTCTCTTTTTCGCAATGCCAGGCCATGCCAGTTCCGTTGACGATTCAAAAATACTAAACCATTTAAAGCAGAATTATTTACCTAGTAAGCACGTAAAGTCCTAAATGGCCTATAAATACATCCTCTAAGCATCTCCTGGTCTGTTTCCAGAGTGAAGCAGAGACAGTCTATCTAGGCAGCTGAAACCCTAACCCAAGGGGATAAATTAGACACAGCTGCTTGCATGACCGGTCATGTTACATCACTAGCAATGAACCTTCGAAGGCCTGAAGAGAAACCCCAGGCTCAAAGTAGTCGCATGGCGTGCTCGTAGTCGAGTATACACCTTTTGCATATTCCAGATAAACACACACTTTGCCTTCTGCCCCTTCTGACAGAGACGTACTGTGGTGTTTTCATTAGTAGGTGATCCGATCTGTTTGTGTCTCCATTATGGCCCCGTTCTTCAACGTATCGTCTTTGTAATCAAGACTATTCATTTTCTTTCAATACTTCAGTTAAAAGTTTCACATATCTTCATACGCTAGCAAAAGCGCTGAGCCCAAGCTATACCTGGCTGAAGAGCCCTAACTAGGGTGAAACCGGTGCTAGGTTGCTTGTGTTCCGGTTCCGGGAGGACCTTGCCTGACAGTTCATGCTGGACTGTTCCCATGAGGAGCAGGGTCAAGACCGATTTGCATATGGCTGCATCCAAACTGAGGTGGCATGGTGGGCAAAAAATGATGGATTGGGATGCAGCCTGAGCGATTGCCAGTGGCTAAGATTAATTTGAGCGTTCCATCCATCACCTTGTTGTTTTTGCATTTGCCGCTCTAAGTGTGTTGAGTCTGCCAGATGTGGGTCCCGGGCACACTGTGCCACTCGAACAAGCAATACATGGCTGAACAGCTCGAACTAGGGCGAAACCGGTCCTAGGTTGCTTGTGTTCCGGTTCAGGAAGGACCTGGCCAGGCAGTTCGGGCTGAACGGTTACCATGAGCAGCAGGGTCAAGATTGACTTGTAAATGGCTGGGTCCAAACTGAGTTTTAGCCCTTACAAATAGAACAATAAAGCTAAAGATCCAGAATGTTGTACATGCTAGACCACTGTCGTTTTGTCATTAGCAACCAACGAAACCAATACAAAGAAAGGCACATCTATCAATTCTTTTATCTTCTGTTTTTGTCTGAAAATAGACCAATTGCTGAATTTACTTTGACGAAAGAAGGTTGTGAGCAAAGATACTTGTACAATCCTACAACAAATCACAATGAAGAAATGGTCTTGGTGAACAGTTTACCCAACTTCCAAAAAACAGGGTAGGTGTACTGAAGCTAGTGTTGACCTCAGTGCTTCACCTCCAATTGCTCTACTGAAACCTTTTCCCTCGATCATCATTTGCAACCTCTTCATACACAGCCATCACTAAGACACCAATATGACACAAACAAACGGGAACTCCCCAGTGAATATCAATCAGATCCAGTTTATGAATAAGTAAACATAAGACAAGTGGTCAGATATCAGACAAGTACCCATGGAGGCAGGATTTACACCGAACCACTTAAGTTTATCCTATGTTTTCCAATGTCTTAACATCCTTTTAACAATCTTATTCAGATTGTTTTTAGGTCTTGCCTTCGCAGCGAGCATGCGCTGCATAGGAAAAAGACCTTTAGAAATCGATCCGGTTTTGCAGGCAAAACGTGCATGCGTTGCATTGCTTTGAATGGCAACGCGTGCACGTTTGGCGATTCCCTCGCGGGAGCGAGCGGCGCCATGTGGTAGCAATTATCGCGCTCGCTCCCGCAAGGGAAACGCTGCCTGCTCTCGGCTGCACTCCCCCCCCACCCCCTACTTGCGCGAGGCGCGCGCGCTTGTTTTTTAATGTTCTGTAGTAGCTGTGAATTCTATTATTTGCTGAAATGTGAACATGGCCAAATACACCCATTTATGCCCCCCTGCCAAGAGTAATTTCCTTTTGCGGACAGACAAAATCTGGTCCGCGGGCGCTTTGAATAAAAGGGCAGGATTTGTGCCCCATCACAGAAATCAGCTTTATGCAGGCTGCCCGCGCGTCCATGAGATCACAAACATGGCCAGCTGCCGCCTCCTTGTTTAAAATTTGCAGGCTTACCCACTGCTGTGGGCAGCAACCATTGGTTGCCAGGAGCGCATGGGGTCGCCTGGGTGGCCAGCAGCTGTGCCAGGACAGGTTTAAATATACCTTTTCACCACATTGCTGCTTCGCTGTACACAGTGACTGTGACGCGAACCCGGTGATGCATATCTACCCGAAGGACTTCTTTTCCCACCCTCTCGTCCCTGTAGTTAGCACTATTGAGAGAGATTATTACAGTGTTGCCTCTTTACTCAGGAAGCAAATCCAGTAGGGGGTTGGTTCGTGATTAGAGGTTTATACATGGCTGAGCATGTCGGGACGTGGACGGGGGAGGAGTCATGTTTAGACAAAACAGATAGACAACATTCGCTATAGGAATATAACTGCAGGCAAATTCAAGATGGATTTGGTTTTAAGCCTTAGCTCAAGCAGGGGCAGTGGTTTTACAGTCTGTAGTGAAGGGCCAGGGACATGAACTACAGCGATTGCCCTTAGCCTTTCAGGATTCTCTGTTACACAGAGCTAGGGATGCTCTGGGATTTGTGGCTGCGCCAAGGGGCAACCCGGTTACCCAGGACCATCTCTCAAAGGGTGCCAGGGGAAATCCCTCTGATGGTTTGGCACTGGCATGGTAGTGCGAAGAACCATCTTACATGCTGCCCTAAACTCTCTCTCTTCTGAACGAGTGGGTGAGTTCAACTTGTAAAGAAGAATTGATGGAGGGACCCACTGGGTTTCCCTCAGTCCCAAGTCAATTGGTGAATGCCACAGTAGCCTGAGGGATGGAAAATTGGTAGGAGATTTCATGTCTAATTTTTCCATGCAATATTTCATGATGATGTAAATTTTATGAATTGATATGTACCGTTGCATTTTAAGGTTGTGTTTATAATACGTAATAAATACAGACTTGAGAATTATATATTCCCTAATGCAAGAATGGCAGTGAATATCGGGGCATTTTTACATGATCAGCTTTGTGTTTTTGGGAGAGTACAACATTAGTCATGGTTGTGATCTGACTGGTATTGCTGCGATCCCTCACCTTTTGCTGATGCAGCATGTTGCCTCAGCAATCTGATAGGCCACCATGTCAACCAATTAGACTGGCAGACCAGGGCTCTGCGTTATGATAATTTTCTTTAGCTTCTGCCACAAACTGCCAGAGTCTTCGTATGTGGGCCAGCAAATTTTCAGATTTTTGATGATCACTGCGGAATGCCCACTGTTTGTACTTTTGTTAGTGTTTGGTAGGCAGACGTGGATACCGCAAAAAAGATGCAGCGCGAGATCCACTGTGTACCATTTTTGCCTATCCCTAATTACATGTGGGGCAAAAGGTTCAATACGCCATCAGTTATGCAGCTAATGCATTGAGGACTTCTGCACATGAGGTTAAACCTGGCCCTGGTTGCCTGTATGAATTCAGGGGCGGCCATTAACAAATACTAAACTACAGCCAGTACGTTTTCAGTACTCAGTACCCTTCTCTACACATCCTTCCCTACTCAAAAGCATCTCCAATGTGCGTCTGCTAGAATACCTGGAAAGAGGAAAGTCATTTAGCATTCACCCAAAACCGTAATTAGTTAGAAATCAAAGATTTCATATGCCAGAGTTAACAAGCGCAGGAATTTTCAGCCGCTAAATGAGGCATGAACAACACTGCAAGCGCTGCTTCCCTAACTGACATCTTTGCGCTTTCTTTAAGTAGTCCCAACATTTACATTGTTCACCTCCGGAGAGCTGTCCTGGTCACTCTTTCAAACGCACATTCGACTCCTGATTTTTGCTGGAATAATCGTATTCTTCTACCATAATTGTGTAGCTCGTTGACGTGGGATGCCTGCTCCTTGACCTCCAGTTACAATGGTGATGGCAAAGCATGCTACATGCTCTTGAGCACTGAGCTCCTAGACCAACTCTCTTCCTGAATTCTTGACACGAGCAAGCACTTTTGCAAATTAGACTAATGAAACTGCTTAAAGTTAAACCGTATGGGGGTCATCGTGCTCCTTAAAAATCCTAAAAACGCAAACAAAATTGGCGAAACCACAAATGATCAGGATTGGATATAAGAGGAATCTTCCTCGTTTTAAATATGGAGTATTAAAATATGGTATTTTAAGAGTAACATAATTGCACTTCGGGGCATCATTCATAATCCCCTGATCTAGTGGTGTTTCTTTGCAGCCATTTTGTTTTGCCAGGCACTGGGCATTGAGGTCTTCCATGACTTCTTCACAGATAGTCTGCGAAAGCAAGGTAGAGCTAGTTCTAAAAGATAAATCGTTATGGAAGACTCTAATATATAACTGTCGTTTCTTTACCCCCAGTTCATGCTCTCTTTCCGTCGGGGCACATCAGTGCTTCAGTTGAGACCACTAATTGTCTATACTAGGCTCTGAACAGTCGCCTGAGTAGGTTGTTGCAGACCGGTCCCCAGGTTTAGAACCACTGGCGTAGAGTCATCACAAAAGGTGGAAAGTTAACTTGTCTTGTATGAAAATAGACGCTTGTCAAGGTGAGAATGTCAGCGGGATATCTGTTCTTTGAGCACAGAATTGATCAACTCCTGAAGGAATAGATTTGCAGCTAGATTTTGTTACCAGTGGGGATGGTGGATCATCGCCCTGCAGGAATGGTGCTAGTGATAGCTGATGCCTAGAAACATCTTCCGCCTTCGTGTGGTCCTTTTAACCTACACCAATATTATTCTATAGTCTCTTTGCTTCCACACAAATACATATCTATTCCCATGCTATCTACTTGTATTGCTGCACATTACCATACCACATTGGCATTGTGAATGTTTGTTAAAGGACTGTTCCGGCGTGGTGTTCGAGAGGGGGTCTGGTGAGCAGCACACTAATTATAGTGGTATGCGTTCTCACGCTTACTCCTCTCATCATACCATGAACAAAAGTTCACTTCTTTAAAAAGTCACCTGCTGTGCTGCCTCGTCTCATTTAAGCACCAAGGCAGATTTGATCATGGGGTGAGTCATTATTACAAGAGCCCATCAGCCAAGGACAAGCCTGCCTAGAGGGCCAAAAACATCACTGGAGAGGGAGCAGTGTGTTTTTTAACAACATTTAGTCCTACTTCGATGTCAGTGGCTCTCCCGGTTTTGGTTCTGAAAATATGGTCACCCGGCCTCAGCAATTAGTAACCAGCCCACCTTTTCGACCACAGGATCTGTTGCAGAGCATTGATACCTTTAAGTTGTAAGGAGGGAATGGGCAACACTCCTTTACCTTGTGCACACAAGATTTCGCAGCATGGGTACTGACTTTCCGCAAGCCATTTGTGGAACGCAGTGGCAGGTTCTTGAGTCGCAAATGGGCATTTTGCGAGGTATTTTGCTTTGCACTGGGAGTGCAAAGTCCTTTATTAAATCTGCACTACAGTCTGCTGTTCTGCTAAGAAACCTAATGGCAGCTCTTAGTTGAACTTAACAGATTCTGCTTGGACTTGGATCAGCCCTGCCAGCCCCCACATTCACCACAGTGATAATAATATCCTGCATGGAGCCCTTTAATGCGTTCTCACAGCTGTTCTTTAACATACAATCAGACTCTTAGCCCAACCACAGATATTTTGTCCTGGGAAAATGTACATGTTGAATGAGAACAAAAGAGGGGGTTTAGATTCAGGGTCCGTTTTTATGTACAACAATAATGAAATGCAGGGCCACGTATAAAGAAATCACATTCTTCAAAGAAATGTTTCAACTGACATTTAAAATCGTATTTTCTCAGTAACAGAAAAACGTGCTTAAGGCCAAACACTGCAATCTGAACATTTCGTCCATGAAAAAAACTCACTGTTTCCGAAATTGCGTTTCATAGCAATCACAGAAGGGAAAAAAGAACAAAATATAACAACAAATTTACATTTATAAAGTGCGCATACGCTCTCAGTGATATCTTGGCTCTAAAAGTAGAGGCTTACAGTTAGCCAACCCAATGGCCTATTAATTTTATCAACCTTGGAAGGATGAAAGGCTGAAACAGCCCACAGGGATTTGAGATTCGTCCCTGTGCCCCAGAGGTCAAATACAGATCTCAGCACTGAAGGCAGCAGTCTTCTGAGCCAGCAACTAAACTGCCTTGTGGCGACTGGCATCTATGGGAAGTGGGGGATGGCGGGGTACAAATGATATATTAAAAACAAGCGTGCGCAAATAAATTATTAAAAAACCCAACTTACCTTACGGGCCGGACCTCTTCTTTGGCAGGAACTGGATGCAGCAACTCCCTTGGCCAATCCTGGCACTACTCTCACCAGCATGAGAGCAGCGCCCTGATTGGAGGGAGCAGCCTCACTCTGCACTCCACAGCGCTCTGGAGGCTTTGGCTTGCTGCAACCCAGCTGTCTTTAGACAGCTGGGTTAGCGCTGTCTAAAGTGTTCATGTGTGGCTGGCTGTCGTAAGACGGCCAGCTAAAAAGACATGCGCACATATTAAACAGCGCACAGACAGCCCACCCTCCTCCCTGCTGAGTGACATGCCGCTGTCACTTAGTAGCGGCCCCGTCCTGACTCTCTGTTCGGTACTGGGCATGGAAAATAAAATGATAATAAATTAACATTTTATTTTTCACCTCTGGGGCTTTTGGGGGCATGTAAGTGGGGCGACACTCCTCCGCTCCAATGGATGAGCTACTCCTGAAACTGCCTTGCACCTACGAAAACTGCACCGTTCCAGAGAAGCTCTCTTTGGATGTCTGGTATCACTCATTGGTCGAATATCACCTGTAAGTAGCTGTAAATCACCTGTAAACCTAGATTCTCGCTATCATGATAATAAATCATAAATTACAATTTATGCCTAAAATTGGCTGTAATTTATGAGTATCACTCGGAGAATGCTCACGCTTTGCTATATGCAGAGAGATACATCCATCACTGGCAAAATATCCACCCCACTCCCGCGCTATCTAACCCCTGCTGACTGCCGCATGGCGACTATTTTGTGCAGAGTCAGAAGGGCTTATTTATGAGAGGCTTGCGCCGCAGGAGAGTCACTTTTTTTACGCTCCGGTGGCGCAAGCCTCTCAATCATATCTATGAGCCAAGCGAAGCTACTCTGCGTGACTTTGCATGGCCTCATACATATGGAGTAAGACAAAGCAGCGCAAGTCGCAGCGTTGCCTTAGTCTGCGTTAAGGAGGTGTCCATGGGCGTTGTGGTGGGTGTACCCATGCAAAACCCATGGATTTTGACGCTGCCGCAGACTTACTTAATTATGTAATCCTGGGACAGCGCCAATACCTTATGCCTCCCCAGAGCTTGCATAACGAGGAGAAATATTTTATTCCATTCCATTCTGCAGCACACATCGAAAGAGGAAAAAGCTTCTCAGGATTTTTTTGTGCAGGAAGGTGCCCCTTCCTGCACAAAAACAATCCTGCCTGCAACTGAGGTACCCTTGAAGGTGCCTACATTGGCGCTAGGAAGCAAATAGTGTGCCAGCGCAGGGGGAAAGGACAGGAATGCACAGTATTTCATAAGTAGGGTGCATTCCTGCCCTTTCATATTGGTGTGGGGCAGTTCGGCAAGAAGACTTGCGGCGCTGCCCTACGCTAATCCCTCATAAATGAGGCCCAGAGTGTCTAACTTTGTGTCCTGTTGCTCAACTTGCTTATTAGAGACATAACTGTTTTGGGAGAAGGGAAACTATCAAGCCACTAGGCCCGGAGAACAATTTCTTTATTTATTATAGCCCAGATGCATTCTGCTCTTAGAAGTACCACAACTATTTGTTCTGTAGTGAAAAATACGTAAAAGTAGTGGTACTTCTAAGACCTGGATTTATCTCGGCCATAATGATGGCACGCATCAGAAATAAACAGTTGCTCGGTGCCTAGTGTTCTTTCCCTCTACACAATATTGAACTCTCTGTAAAAACTTTCCTTAAACGCAGTGGAAGAAAATAGAATTGTACTTGACTATAAAAAAATTATATTGGGACTACTAAGACCAGAATGCATCTGGGCCAAAATAATGGCATACACGTGAAAGAAATTGTTTGTGAGTGCCTGAAATGTTTGAAAGCGGGCTTCCTTCCCAGCACACAAGATTAATCTATGCAAATGACTTTTGAGTAGCACCTGTAATGGAATATGATAATATTTATTTAGAAAACCAAGAAGCTACCTCGCGAGCCAACGTGTGCAATAACTAGTCCTTGCGTCACCGTGCAACCACTAGTCCTTGTGTCACTGTGCAATTACTTGCCCTGGTGTCACCGTGCAAGTGTGTTTCTTAGTGAGTTAGCCGTTCAATATTTTTTAGCGTGCACCATAATCAAATGGTGCCATCTTTGAAAAGTAGGTATTATTCCAAAAGATGAGTTGTATGAGAATCTAGAAGGATTCGAAATATGCAAGAGAAACATTCTGATATTAGCAGCAGTCCTCGTTATTCCTATGTTATTCAGGATTACAAGTAACAGCATTCTCAAAAACTGTTTTAAATTATGTCACGCCCCCTTATATCTTTTGTGATTGTTTGGTTGATGTGTAATTGACTCATTTTTCAAATTACCATTTTAAGTGCTTGAAATTCACAGAAATGCTGACTCAAATCTGTTTTCCTATCTGTGGGGGTCCATGCTTTACATATTGCCTACAGTACGCATTTACGGGGAGACAAAATTATTCAATTTAAGTATTTTTTTATTAACTTTGTTTCATAAGTATCACCCGTTTCAGCATCGATTGTGTGAGTTGTTCACAATTTGAACCACTTTCACCCATGTTCTTGTGAACTCTCACCTACGTTTTTATGTGGCAGTTATATTTGTAGATACTGTTGCCAGAGAATTGCAATATTTATTTAGCTATCTAAGAGCTAAATTTTAAAAGTCCCTTTGCAGTACAAACCCTGAAAATTTGTAAAATCACAGGTTTGCGACCACAAAAGGGCATTTTTGGGAGCCAGGAGGTACTGTGGAAGGGTACCCACTGCCTATTCCCCCGGTTTTCCCAAAGAGGATTTTTTTTTTTAACTAGCACGGTTTCTATGAAGAACATGAACTGCTTTTAAAAAGTAGAAAACACTTTTGGAAATGGAAACACAAGGATGATGGTCTGCTGTTCCATGCAGGCCACCTATCCTGTGTTTGTAGTGACCCGCCTAGGTATTATTTATTAGGCAGGTCGATCTGACATCCCCTGTGACTGGGGAGTTTTTGCGATGAGATCTATAAGCAGTGGCGTAGCAATGGAAAGGTGCGGACCGCCCTGGGCGACATGAGTTTTGGAGGCGGCGGCCTTCACCCACCCTGCCGCTCATACCTCCGCCCGTCGGGGGCAGCAGCCGCACAGGTATTGCCAGCACACCCCCTCCCTCTGCCGGCACGGGAATCCGTCAGCCCCTCCCTCTTAAATGCCGCCGGGGGCGGCAAACACCAGGGCCGCACCGGGCGGCCAAAGGTCCAGCTATGCCACTGCCTATAAGTACATTAGTTGCATCACAAAATTAAAGAGTTGTCACAGAGAGTTGGTTCGCAATTTGTGACCACATTTTGTGGTCAGTCTTTCAGTTCATCTGTCCATAGTTGCAAAAACTGCATCAGTGTAGTGTTCACATAAGTGCGTACTCTGCGTACTCGTCTTGCATACAGTTATGGGAGTTTCACACTTTGTGACTAAGACATTGATTAGGCATGCTTAAGTTACATATTTTGGAGTCTTCAGCCTCCACATGGTCCTATCAACATGTCCAGTCACCTCTGTCCCTTTCATTTCAGTCTAAGCATTTACGTTTTATGAGAAGTGTGGACGTTCTCCAGAGTGAGCATATGCATTTCCTGTGATGACTGTTGAACTTTGGAAGAGTTGAAAGAATAAAAGTCTGAAAAAAATGCCACTGCATAAATGTGGCAGGGTTTTCAAAGACAGCATTGAGCAGAGTCAGCAAGAGGCTGCGACCTCTGATGTGCTCCCATAGTTGATGGTATTGTAAATAAACGGTGCTTTTGGGCTTTGAGCAGGCCTCGAAAAATCCTAAAAATTTTACTAGACCTGCAGGTCTAGTAACTTGAATGATCTACTTGACCAAACTGTAATGTACTTGACCCGTAAACCGGTGTCAAATTGTGTGATCCTAGGCAAATATTTTTTCTCCATGAGCTGCCTTTTTCTTCATTACATAATATGCAATCTCAGCATTTCTGCTGGACAAAAACCTCTTTTTATGATTTATTAGACTAAAAGTTTGCTCCATGTTTTATACGAATCTGGCCCATATATAGGGCACACATGACCCCTGACCTGCCTCATGGTTTATTAATAGCATTGTCATCAGGGTGAGGGGCACCAATATTTCTCAGTTCATGTTCAAAAGCTCACTTTTAATAAATATATTACTTAAGGATGATGCAGTGGTGCACTGTCATTTATAGACAGCACATTGAAAGGGCCACAAGCCTTCCCATTAACATTCAGTTTTACTGATAAAATTATGTAGTGCATAAACAATATTTCGAAATTGGGTTTCAGTAAAAATATTTAGTATTTGCACATCACAAAGGAAAGTATTTTCATCCTATAATAAATATTATTTCTCCACACAGAATTACAAAAATGTGCTTTCATAGCTACTGAAATATATTTGAAATGTTTGTGCAGTTCGCCTATTAGCTATTTAAAGGTTGTGTTAGATAAAAAGCCTAACATCTGCTTTGCACAGCAGGATTGTCAGACAGTTCACTTTACAAACTCCTCTAAATTCAGTCGGAGAAAGAAAAGTAAATGGCAGAAGACAAATTGACTTTTGACCTGTGTCTCTGAATGCATAGGAAATGTGATGAGACAAAAACACAATTTAAAGGCATCTTTATACCTCATTCACTTTGTGAGTGAACAGAACACCTATTATTTGACAGCTTGCCAGAACGGGCCAGTGAGCCTTAAAAATAGCTCAACCTGATTAAATCTGACTCGCCATAGCGAGTGGGTGAGTAGATTTTTCGAGGCCCAGCTTTAAAGCACTTGCTAGGGTTGCTCTTGCAATAAAAAAGCACAGCATGAAATACAGCACTGAGCAGCAGTCTCATTTGACATCTAAGAGGACAGCTAACTGCTGGCCTCTGGAGCACCTGACCTCGGGCCTTGCCAATCCCCGGGCCAAATACCTCACAGGCTTTCAAACTGCACGCACAGACATGCACTTAAACAGGTGCTCAGGCATACAAACATACTTACAAACATACATACACACACAGTTGAGGGCACACACACAAAGACAGTCATACAGACATACACATGCATTCCCCAACACACTTAGGCTGCTAAATACAACAAGCATTGGCATAGCCAATAGGTCTCGCCTTTGGGACCTAATAAGTGTTTAGCCATGCAACAGTTGCTGTTGTTGCACCAAGGATATTGTGCTGCATAACTAAATACTTATAAGGCCCCAAAGGCGAGACCTATTGGCTATGCCAATGCTTGTTTAATGATTACAGCGATGTAAAGAATGCAACTGGCCATCTTAGCTCAGAATTTCACTCACTTTTCATGCGTTCCGCTTCAGGTTGAAGAAGAATCCAAATGTCACGGATTCTATCGAGTCCAAAGCACCGCGGTCCCTAGAAAATATACATTTTCAATAGATTAAGTCAAAATTGGATTACTTGATTACCTGTGAATACACACATATAAAGATTTTATATATATCACTATATATCTATTTTTATCTCAATATATATATATATATATATATATATATATATATATATATATATATATATATAGAGAGAGAGAGAGAGAGAGAGAGAGAGAGAGAGAAAGAGAGAGTGTCAATTTGCCACAAAAGAGAATCACATTTTAGAATGCATGTTTTTAATTTAATTACAATGTACTTTGCTTTTATAATTTTTAAATATTTACCACATTATCCCCATCAAAAGCACACATTTCTCAAAACATTGACATACATATCTGCAGTCTCAGGCTTACAGTGAATATTATTAGGATGAATCCTAAAATTAATTAATAAATCATGTAATTTATACACACAAATATATATATTACTATATCTCAATATATCTATACCTAGCTCTCTCTCTCTCTCTATATATATATATATATATATATATAGAGAGAGAGAGAGAGAGAGAGAGAGAGAGAGAGAAAGTTATATATATATATACATACATATACATACATATACACAAAGAAAAGGTTGCACTCTGAGGAAAGGCCGCACCCGGGGAGTTGACACCTCCTTCGTGAGGACAGCAGTTGAGCCAGCCTCCCCCTCCAAACAAGCGCCAAACATGTTTCGGACATTATCGTCCTTGATCACTGGCAACAGAAGACGGACAACAGCAAGTGGTGGGGCACATGCCTCTTTTATTTGATAAGATCCTGCCCCAGTGGGCGTTAAGGTCTCGCCTAGTAGGCGTGTGCAATGTTGCATGCTGGTTTACGAAGTCCCGCTAATTAATAAATCCAAGTGAGTGCTGCTGGACGCCCCCTGTTAAAACAATATTCACCCCAGTGGCTTTGATGAAAGGTTAAAACCTGGCTCTTCTGCCAGTAGCAAAGTCTCTCACAGTTGGGTACTACCCGGTCCCACCGGGTCACCATATACGACAGCCCTGGATCCGCTGTATCTGCGGCGGGGCCTTTCCGCAACCGAGCAGGCTGCCAAACATATACAAAGAAAAGGTTGCCCTCTGAGGAAAGGCCGCACCCGGGGAGTTGACACCTCCTTCGCAAAGATGCCCCGCTGCTTGAAAGGCGGATCTTGCGGTGACCCAGACGGGCCACGCTGATGGAACGGGGGGCCCGCATATTGACTGACAAACTATTGCCAGTCATCAGGGGTTCATGCCCCATACCAAACCCACTAGGGTAGACATTGATGTAATTCATCAGGACCGGCAGCACCCACATGGGAGGATCGTTGTTTGAACTGCAAAGACCAGCAGGCACTTTTGCCTACGCCCACTGGGGCGGGACTTATATTAAATGCAGTCGTTTGTCAACGCGCTGGCTGTTTCCTGAATCATTTTGCTTGTGAACAAAGACGCAGGTCGTCCGAAACGCGTCAGGCCTGTTTGATACTTGGAATACGGTGTGATACTGTTGCACTGGAGTCTTCAATAAAGAAGACGTGAAACCCCCCGTGAGTGGCTTCTTTACTTGGGGCAACCTGGTTTTGTTAAATGTTATCGGCTGGCCCAGCCGCAAAGATGCCCCGCTGCTTGAAAGGCGGATCCTGCGGTGACCTAGACGGGCCACGCTGATGGAACGGGGGGCCCGCATATTGAGTGACGAACTATTGCCAGTCATCAGGGGTTCATGCCCCATACCAAATCCACTGGGGTAGACATTGATGTAATTCATCAGGACCGGCAGCACCCACATGGGAGGATCGTTGTTTGAACTGCAAAGACCAGCAGGCACTTTTGCCTACGCCCACTGGGGCGGGACTTATATTAAATGTAGTCGTTTGTCAACGCGCTGGCTGTTTCCTGAATCATTTTGCCTGTGAACATGGACGCAGGTCGTCCGAAACGAGTCAGGCCTGTTTGATACTTGGAATGCGGTGTGATACTGTTGCACTGGAGTCTTCAATAAAGAAGGAGTGAAACCCCCCCCGTGAGCGGCGTCTTTACTTGGAGCAACCTGGTTTTGATAGATATATATATACATATATAGATATATATATATATATATATATATCTAGGTATAGATATTTTGAGATATAGTATAGTATCTTAGATAAGCCTGAAAGCATGAGTCTGAGGCCGTAACAACCCTACTATATATACACACTTAAAACCTAGCCCGCTCCTCTGCCTTAACGTTATCCATCACACTATCTACCCGCCTTCTCAGTCAACAGTTTACTATTACTCCACTTGCTGTTTCACCTCAACACTGGTATTATCCACAACCCTACTGCATGGTAAATGGCACACTGCTCACTGCAACTATGAGCACTACTGCAATTACATGTCTCAAATGTTATTATTGAAAAATTGTATGCCTCACTGTGCAACTCACACCCAATATCTTAGGCTTGTTTGTAAATCATATTAAAAATGCCAATATTGTTTTTAAAAAAACCATCAATAAAGGACATACTGCAGCTGGTGAGATTGAATGCTCCACAGGAGCTACATCTGTGTGCAACGTCACAACCTACTTTCTTGGAATAGGGGAACAATAGACAGGTTGGTCCATCCAAGAAGGGAAATATACAGTGACTGATAATGTAGAGAAAATGACAACATTACACCAGGATTTATCAAAATCCATCTATGAGTTAGATCACTGCTTTCAAAAAGCTGAGAATAGACTGGACCAAGACAAGACAACTGGCGGAACAAATGCATGAAGAACAAGTTACTTATCTTCGGTAACAGTCTTTCAGGCAGAGACTATCTAGTTGTAGATTACTCACTTTTTGAATATTCCCCAGGTATCAGGCTGGATTCGGAAACCTTTCAGCAGTACCTTGGAACACCGTCAGTTGGCGCCATGCAGCTCCGCACTGACGTAGTTCTGCTCCAGAAATGACTTGTGGAGCCTATCAAGGCATCACCCCTGCACACTGTCGTCAGTTGCTTTCGAGGCTGTACAAGCCCCCAAACGCAGAGCCCCAAGAGCAAATTGGCTGAACCAGTGTGCAGATTCCTAGACTTGTGATCTTATTAATGGATAGAATCCAATCACAGAACGGGGAGGAAGGGAGGGTCGATGAGAAATCTGCGGCTAAATGGAGTCTCTACCAGAAAGAGCGTTACCGAAGGTAAATCGCTTGTTCTTCTGATAGAGATTTCTAGATGCAGATTCCTGGCTTTTTAATAGACACCAAAGCAGTACCTATTTGGAGGCGGGTCTGTGAATGGGGTAAAACCAGAAAGTCCTGCAGGACCACGCGGGCAAAATGCACCCAGTGAACCGGATTGTCCAGGCAACAGTGCTTCATGAACCTATTGAGGGTTGCTCATGTAGCCATCTGGCAAATGACCGGGACTAACGCAGTGGTAGCAGCTTTGGCCCTGGTAGAATGAGCACACAGTGTTCTGGAGGCTGCTTTTTGTAGTGGATCTTAATGCAGAGCATGATGCTGCTGGAGATGGTCCTCTTCTGCACTGCCTTGCCTTTTTTCTCGAGTGAAAACCCCACAAAGAGCTAGTGTTCCTTGGTTCGAGAAATATAAAAGCTGATATCTCTTTTGGGATCCAAGTGATGGAGCCTCCTCTCCTCCTTAGAGGGGTGAGGTGGATCATAGCACGCCAGCGGGATGATAGTTTGACCGGTGTTGGATGGCGTCACAACTTTTGGTAGAAATAATGCTTGCATCTGTAGAACCAGTTTGTCTGGGAAGAAGGTAATGGATTGACGCAAAGAGCTTGAAGCTCACTCACATGCTGTGCTGAGGTGATGGGGATGAGAAACTCAGTCTTAATAATAAGGGGCATTTAGGGACAGCTGTGAAGCAGCTCAAATGAAGTGCACATCAGATAAGTAAAGACCAGGTTAAGGTACCATTGGGGCATGACAAAAGGAGAAGGGGGAAACATATATTGTAGCCTTTTAAACAAGGAGCGTTGATCTGTCAATAGTAAGAAGGCTAAAAGGGACAAAAGATAACCTTTAACTGTGCCCAAAGGAAAGCCTTGCTAGGCAAGAAACAAAACAAACAATAGGACATCAGATAACTTTGCCTGGAAGGGGTTAATTTGGCATGTGCCACACCAAACTACACATTTGTCCCAGTGATAGTCATATACCATTTTCATCAAGGGACATTTGGCTGCGAAGATGACATCAACCACCTCTGGAGGAAGGCTGAAGGTGTTCAGCTATCGCCCCTCAATCTCCATGCATGAAGGTGGAGACTGCGATGGCCCAGGCACAGACGTCTGCCTTGTTGCTGCAACAGCAGGTCCTCTTGGAGGGGAAGCCTGATAGGAGGAAATATGCTCAAGCCCAGAAGTTCTGGATGCCATACGCTCTGTGCCCCAATCTACGAGGATGACTTGGGCAAGTCAGTCCCGATTATGAGAACTCGGGCCAGGAGTAGAATCAACGGAAAGGCATACTGGAGTCCCTAGCTCCAATCAAGGCAGAAGCATTCTCAGCAGTGGTGAATAGCCTGAGCCAAGGTTCTCCCCAATCACGGAAGAGACCTTGCACCACCTCCGGATGCAATTGTCACTCGTGATCTGCAGGCATAGACGGCTGAGCTCATCGGCCTGGTATTCATAGAAACTGCCAAGTGGTTCACCACCAGGAAGATCCCCTGGAGGTCCAGCCATGTCCTGAGGGCATAGCCTTCTGGCACAGAGTCTGTGACCCCACCCTGCCACATTTGTTGCAGTAAAAAACGTTCTCCAACAAGGAAAACCGCTCCCTCCCGGCACTCCTAGGCAATGTAGTAATTAGATTCCTGTTACTCAAAGTTTTGCAAATGTTCATTTCTTTTTTCTTTTTCATAAATCATCTTTTTGCAGCGATAATGTTTAATTCACATTACGTATCACATGTTACGTGTTCCTCCACGTTATTAACATAGACCCCGATGCATTTCGGGCCTTGCCCTTCCTCAGGGGGTATTTCTAAAACAAAAAGAGAATACCACTCTTTTTACAATCCAAGTGCGGCACAAAATCAAATGAGTAAACAATACAGTTTGTTTTAAACTGCGTGTTTTTCTGTGCCACCCAG
Source organism: Calotriton arnoldi (assembly GCA_963921515.1). Classification (NCBI taxonomy): domain Eukaryota; kingdom Metazoa; phylum Chordata; class Amphibia; order Caudata; family Salamandridae; genus Calotriton; species Calotriton arnoldi. Next base: position 1,001,246 of record CAWUFW010005198.1, on the reverse strand, counting down.
TGCAGAAATGGTAAATCAAAGTGGGATAAGAATTCGGTTTGAAAAGTACCATGAACGTGAGTTCTGTGCAATCATAAACGCATTGGTATGGTGAAAAATGTGAACCCATGTGAATGACTACAATGCGGCTGCGTTGATGTCCAAACAACGAGAAAAAAAACTTGTGAATCATGTTTAAAATACTCATGCAGAAACCCGAGTGCTCAGTGTATAGAATGCGCATTTCAAAAGGTGTCAGAATGAGAAATTAGCATACCTTCTAACCCGCGAAGAGTAGACTGAGGTGAACCCTTGAGTTCACTGCTTAAATCCAGGTGAATGTGAGCCCCGGGCAACCTGGAAGTAAATATACTAAGTAAGTGGTAAAAACAAAGAACGTCCTGTGCATGCCGTCACGGTGCTTGTCGGAACTAGAAATAGAAACATGCTTGGTGGTATGTGCTCAGCCTTCCCAAAATGAAGGAACCAAAGGAGTGAAACATATGCTAAGTGTATGAGTGCGGAGACAGTGCACAAACATTTGTCCGACATTCCCATATCTGAGTAAATAACCAAATGGAAAAAATAATAATGACTAAACAAAAAGTAGTGCGTGTAAAAAATGGTTACACATATAAAATGCAAATATGATCGCGATCTTTTGCCACAGAACATGGCATACAAATAAACGTGAGTTAACATTGCATATAGCTTATTGCATAACACTAAATGAAACTAAATAAGATAAGAACTATCATTTCCCACGTGTAACTAAGCAAAGAATCTAAACCATGAAATGGTTGGGTTGATAATAGTGAATTGGCAATAATGATGCACAGAAATAAACGATGATCATGTTTGAGTCTATGATCTGGCCTGGTTCTAAACAAGGGTACACAATTATGAATTTATAAAAAACAACTGAAGTCCATACGTTCATTGAGTCCCTTGGGATTGATGGAATTCCATCGATTCATCCAAAGAATTTCTCGTTGCAGTAAATATTTTGTGTTGTCTCTCCCTTCTCGTGTAGGTACATGTTCTAGTATCATAAATCTTAGTTGACTGATGTTATGACTAGCACTGTTGAAATGAGCTGCTACTGTTGACTTCTGATTTTTAGTTCTTATATTGCTTTTATGTTCAGTTAATCGTGTTTTGATCTTACGTTCAGTTTTCCCTACGTACGGAAGAACCCATTTTTGCATATCAACGCACCACCAACTTGAAACAACTTCTCAACCAAAAAATTGATCAACAAGTGCCTACAGTCAGAGGAACGGTTTCTTGCCTAAATTGTGGTAATTGTAATAATATTATAAAAGGCACCACCATCATGCATCCCACACAGGGCACACCCATTAAGTTGAGAGTTACAGCTACGTGCGACACCAGCAACGTGATCTATTTACTCAAATGCCCGTGCGGTCTTTCGTACGTAGGGAAAACTGAACGTAAGATCAAAACACGATTAACTAAACATAAAAGCAATATAAGAACTAAAAATCAGAAGTCAACAGTAGCAGCTCATTTCAACAGTGCTAGTCATAACATCAGTCAATTAAGATTTATGATACTAGAACATGTACCTACACGAGAAGGGAGAGACAACACGAAATATTTACTGCAACGAGAAATTCTTTGGATGAATCGATTGAATTCCATCAATCCCAAGGGACTCAATGAACGTATGGACTTCAGTTGTTTTTTATAAATTCATAATTTTGTACCCTTGTTTAGAACCAGGCCAGATCATGGACTCAAACATGTTCATCGTTTATTTCTGTGCATCATTATTACCAATTCACTATTATCAACCCAACCATTTCATGGTTTAGATTCTTTGCTTAGTTACACGTGGGAAATGATAGTTCTTATCTTATTTAGTTTCATTTCGTGTTATGCTGTTTTTAAAAAAAAGATTTGTTTTGAACAAGCATTAAGCTATACGCAATGTTAACTCACGTTTATTTGTATGGCATGTTCTGTGGCAAAAGATCGCGATCATATTTGCATTTTATATGTGTAACCATTTTTTACACGCACTACTTTGTTTACTCATTATTATTTTTTCCATTTGGTTATTTACTCAGATATGGAAATGTCGGACAAATGTTTGTGCACTGTCTCCGCACTCATACACTTATCACATGTTTCGCTCCTCTGGTTCCTTCATTTTGGGAAGGCTGAGCACATACCACCAAGCATGTTTCTATTTCTAGGTCCGACAAGCACCGTGACGGCATGCACAGGACGTTCTTTGTTTTTACCACTTACTTAGTATATTTATTTCTGGGTTGCACGGGGCTCACATTCACCTGGATTTAAGCAGTGAACTCAAGGGTTCACCTCAGTCTACTCTTCGCGGGTTAAAAGGTATGCTAATTTCTCATTCTGACACCTCTTTTGAAAAGCGCATTCTATACACTGAGCACTCGGGTTTCTGCATGAGTATTTTAAACATGATTCACGAGTTTTTTTTCTCGTTGTTTGGACATCAACGCAGCCGCATTGTAATCATTCACATGGGTTCACATTTTTCACCATCCCAATGCATTTATGATTGCACAGAACTCACGTGCATGGTACTTTTCAAACCGAATTCTTATCCCACTTTGATTTACCATTTCTGCACTGGGTGGCACAGAAAAACACGCAGTTTAAAACAAACTGTATAGTTTACTCATTTGATTTTGTGCCGCACTTGGATTGTAAAAAGAGTGGTATTCTCTTTTTGTTTTAAAAATACCCCCTGAGGAAGGGCAAGGCCCGAAATGCATCGGGGGTCTATGTTAATAAAGTGGAGGAACACGTGATACGTAATGTGAATTAAACATTATCGCTGCAAAATACGATTTATGAAAAATAAAAAATAAATGAACATTTGCAAAACTTTGAGTAACAGGAATATAATTACTACATTGCCTAGGAGTGCCAGGAGGGAGCGGTTTTCCTCGTTGGAGAACGTTTTTCAGTGCATTTAATTTACGACACCTCAGGATCAGGAGGTGACACCCACTGGCACCCAGAATATAAGAATCAGTTCACAAACTAATCTTACAAGTTTGTACTACGGTGTGCGATCGTCATACATTTTTCGCACATTTGTTACAGTCCCACATGGTGGTGGTGTTATCCGTGAGCACCTGTACTAGCCTCTCCTTGAGGGATGGAAGGAAGGCTTTCTACGCCAAATTGATGGCCAGTAGCTCCAGAAGGTTGATATGGAGCCGGGACTCTGCCAAAGATCAAGGGCCTTGATCTCCCACCTCTCCAAGATGGCCTCCCTAACCCAAAATCGATCACCACTGTCAGCTTCGAGTGGGGAAGGGAGAGGGGTCTACCGCTGACCCAATTAAGGTCCAATAACCACCACTGCAGGTCTTTTGTAGTCTCCACCAAAATCTGAACATGGGCAGAGAGGTCTCCCCTTAATGCAGGCCCCACTAAGACTTCAAGTCCAACTGTAGAGCCTGCATATGCCACCTGGTGTGCTCGATCAGCAGGATGCAGGAGGCCATCAGACCCAGCAGTCTCAGTCAACCTCAATGAAATCCAGGAAAAAGGCTAAAAAATCGGGATCATAGCCTGAATGTCCTGGACTCTGCTTCCCGGTGGAAAGGCATGAAACCAAACCATGTCCAGAATGGCTTTGATGAAGGGGTGCGTCTCAGAAGGAGTCAGGTGTGACTTCGGCACATTAATAGTGAATCCCAAAGATGACAGAAGGTTTGTTGTAGTCTGGAGGTGGTTGATGACTGCCTGGGGCGAACCCGCCTTCAACAGCCAGTCGTCGAGGTAGAGGAAGACTGGCACCCCCGACCTCCGAATGTGAGCTGCTATCACTGCCATTATTTTCGTGAACAACTGAGGGGCAATGGTGAGACCAAAGAAGGGCACAGCAAATTGAAAATTCTCTTGTCCTACCACAAACCTCAAGCAGTGCTGATGGGCAGGAAGGATGGGTAGATGGAAGTATGCATCCTGCAGGTTTAGTGCCAATATCCAGTCTTTAGGGTCGAGAGTAAACCAGACCTGAGCCTCGCTGAGCATCTTGAATTTCTCCTTTTGGGGGAAGGCATTTAGAGGGTGCAGATCTAGAATAGGACAAAGGCCTCCATCATTCTTGGGCACCAGAAAGCAGAGTGAGTATCAACCATGTTCTACTTTTGGTGCTTGCACCTTCTCAACAGTCCCTTTGGCCAAAAGGGCTTGTACTTCTTGCTGCAAAATGGAAAGATGGTCCTCTGACAGTCATTGGGTGGATGGTGGAAGGTGTAGCGGGGAACAGAGGAAGGGTAAGGCGTATCCCTTTGTAGGACCCATCTGTACAATGTTATTATTTGCCAACCTGGTAAGAATCAGTGGATTCTGCCTCCCACCAGGTGGCTGTGCTCCTTTAAGGGCACACTAAAGACACTTGACAAGTAGGGCTGCAGGGGGAGGGGTATACTGAGCAGCCCTATGACCTTGGCTGGGCTAGGGGGTGACCCACGGCCTCGACTGCGAAACTGCTGGATTCCCTGTGGAGGCTGGACAGGCTGGCAGTACAGGGTACCGCTACCAAAGCCTCGAAATGAGCAGGTGAACTGGTGCTAGTGGCAAGGTGGGGCAGTCAGGCCCAGAGAGCGTGCTGTAGCCCTGGTCTCCTAAAAAGCCCTCTAGAGCAGCAGTGTCCCCAAACAGCCAAGTCCCGTCAAAGTGCATATAAATCATGGAGGACTGTACATCGCCAGTGAACCCAGTCGATCTCAGCCACACATGGCAGCGAATGGCATCACTGGTACCAATGGCCCGCCTGATGGAACGGATGGTGTCCAAGCCCCAAAGAATCATGAACTTTGCCACACCATGACTTCTTTGGATCGCCTGAACAATAAGAGGTAGGAGAACTTAGGGCACACCAAGGAGGACTTGTCACCAAGCCCCAAAGGGCATGGGAACGCCTTCCTTGCAAACAGCTGACATTAATGGATCTGAATGCCAGACTGATGGAGTAAAACACCTGTTTTCCAAGAGTCCCCACTTCAATTCCTTATCCGGGTGGGGGGGGAATAGGGGGGGTTGTGTTGATGTTAGACCAGCTTGTGGAGGCTTGCACCACTAGGCATTCGAGGGAAGGTTGCTGTGTGAGAAATGCAGGGCTGCCTGGTGCAGGGCAATGGCCCCTGGCAATTTGGCGATCGATTGGGGCCCGGAAGAGGGTTTGGCTCACACCCCCATAAATTATCTGTGAATGCTTCATTAAATGGAAGAACAGGCTCAGAAGGTGTTTGCCCCGGATGGAAGACTTTTGTTAAAACACTGGTCTTAACCTCCAAGGAGGGGATATGGAGGGAGGTATCGAGACCACTAGCCTCCTGCAAGTCATTGTGCCATCTAACATCCTGGTAGGGTTGAACAAGCTCATTACCTGGGTAATAGTCATTGTCAAAGCCCGTCCAAAAAAGGGAATGCAGTGGGTGGGCCTTCCCTTGTGGAGACAGTAATTCAGGTAGAGAAAGTGGCACTTTGGGTAGTATCGGGTGCAGCTTAGATCAAGGTTGACTAGTGTTGATTCGGCGTAGGAAAGAACTATCAGACTCTCTTCCTCTGCTGTCAACATCGGCATTGAAGTCCCTGGGGATGGCGTAGGTCAAGGTGCCACAAGCAGGGCCGGAATTGGAGCCTGATGCAAGACAGGCTCAGAGGGTCCAGCTACTGCTGAGGACGATCCACCTGGCAGTACTCCAAATGGAAGGCCTCTCAGCTTCTAGGGGCTCAAAAGAGCATCACGTGGTGTTGATAGGGATCCAAGGAGCCGGAGCATAGCCATGTGGAACTCTTTGATCTGATGTGGTATAGATGATGGTCCCAGAAACTTGGGTTGTGCCAGTACCAGATATGACATTGGCTCTAAAGTCTGCCTACTTTGGGCATGTGATCAAGTGGGGTTGCACTGCACCCGCGCCTGTTCAGGCGAACTGAGTGGCGCGAGGGGGTGGAATCCCACTTCGATTTTTTGTGCTTCTTCGACTTACCAGATGATTTTGACCAGGACAATAACCTGCCTCATGAACGGCTACGTCAACTCAGGGAATGGTAATGGGGCCAGGATTGAACTTTCAACAGAGACTTGGAGTCTTCGTATGCTTGGCGATGTAAAGCTTTGCCTCAGGTCTCGGATGGCTTTTGGATTCATAGACACGCAGTCTCTGAAGGCCTTGTAGTCATGTCTCAACCCCAGACACCACAAGCATACCTGAAGGGGATCTGTCACAGACCTACAGGGCTTAAAAGCTGTTATCGGTGTGAATGACATCCCTTGCACAATAAAGAAAAATTGAGGCAAACGTTCCTGTAAGGCACATCAGGGGGCATGGAAAGAAAGGAACTGGCACCAGTGTGCAGGGGTGGCGCCTATATAGGCTCAGCACACCATTTCTGGAGTGAAATGGCATGAGTATGGAGCCGCACAATGCCACCTCACAGCACGCCAAGGTATTGCTGAAAAGTTTTCAAATCCAGTCTGATGCCTGGGGAATATTCTGCGGCTAGAAGTCTCTATCAGAAGATGATGAATGTGCAAGAAACCAATTACTTACATATAATTATGGTTCTGCACTTTAAACTTCTTCTAGATTTACATGCTTTGCACAAGTCTGCCTTCTAGTTGTTGGGACCAGGCATGTTTTTGTAGTAAAACATTTTTGGGTTGTGTGTGGACATGGCACAGGGAGAACACTAGTATGACATCAATAGTAATTCCATAGAGGCTCTGTGTGTGCCCACCATCTTGGATTCTTTTTTTTTCCCACAAACCTTCAATGGAGAGGCAGGAGGGTCGCATGTCAATCTAGAAGATTTTCAAGCTGCAAAACCATAACACGTTTAGTAACTGGCTTCTTTTGCAGCATGAAAGCTCTTCTAGAGTCACATACTTTGCACAGATGATGTCACAGTATTACCTATCTTGGGGAGGTGAGTTAGAAGAGGCAGTGGATGGAAATAGATTTCACAGTACTGATTAGCCCACTGAAACCTCTTTTCGTGACTAAGTCAACACAGTACTGCTTTGACAAAATATGTTCCGAGGACCATGTGTATGCTCTACAGGTTTCTTGTGTGGAAACGTTGGCCATAAAGGCATTCGTAGCTTGTTTTTCCTAGTCGAGTGTGTGTTTGATGTGACTAAAAGAGTCTTGTGAGCCATTGAAGAACACTGTTTAATGGTTTGCACAATCCATCCAGCAATGGTATTTATTCTCAGTTGCAGCTGTATCTAAGGCCTGCATTAAGTGTCCTACGAAGAACTGTTTGATATTCATAATTTAATGAGTAACTTGCATGGAATACATAATTGCCTTTCTGACATCTAACGTGTTTTCAGCTGTATTGGACAGCCTTTGAAAAACGGCTTGTAAGGTAATGCTCTGATTGATGTGAAATCACCTTCAGTAAGAATTTAGAGTGTGTTTTCATGACCACCTTACCATTATGTATGGTTAAGAATAGTTTGCACACATGAGTGCCTGTAACTTGCTTACCCTTCCTAATGATGTGATGGTCACTAAGAAGACTGTCTTTAATGTAAGGTATTTAAGTGTGGCTTTGTGCATGGGTTCAAAAGAAGTATTAATTAGTCCAACCAATATCAAATTGAGGTCCCACTGTGGGTGTGGTGGGGCTGTGAGGTACCGCATGAGTGGGGAAGAGTCTTTTTTCTCCTTCTATGAACCTTTTGATTAGTGGAATAGAGAATATCTACTTAGCATGCAGTCCTCTCAATCAAACCGTAATAGCTGATAAGTGTATCTTTAGTGAGGCATAATCAACCAATCAGAGGTTTGTATAGTGCGGCTACTCACCCGTGAGGGTCACATGGCACTGGGAGAGGAGGGTGGGGTCGGGAGGGAGGAGAACGGCAGCTGCTTATCTGTCTGGGCGCTAGGGTTCAGTCGACGAGTCAGGTCTTGAGATCCTTCTTGAATTGGGTCATCAACGGAGATTGCCTGAGGTGGAGAGGCAGGGTGTTCCAGGTCCTGTCAGAGGCAGGACAAGGATCTTCCTCTGGTTCTGTCCATGTGTCATAAGACAGCTTGCATTTAGACAAATGTGCAAGGTACTTTTTCTTTTTCTTTTAAATAGCTCCTTATTTGGTTTTAAAATAGCAGTTACTTTCCCTGCATCCAATGCTATGCATACACAACAGAAGTACTGTCTTCATCGATACTGTATTGGATACCGCAAAAATGTGACAATCTTGAACTTTAATAGAAAATAACAGTCCTAATACAACTTATCCCTCGCAAGTCCATCCCATCACATTTGATTCACCGTACTGTTATGACTCCTTTCATTCTCAGGCCCCCCTGCTTCCCGCCATTTCTAACAGTGCGTCCGAATCAGCCTGTCCTCGTGTATCCCTTTTGCATGTCTCTTGGTGTTGTACGAGGTAGTGCACCTCTGCACGGGTCAGTAGCATTCTTTTTCTAGGTGCCACAAAATTTGGGTATGTGATGTTTTCTTTTGAGATCTCCCTCGTTGTGTTTGGTGTCATTTAGAATGTGTGGCAGTCTACCCTATGCTGAGGTTAGCCAGTTGCAGGCAGTGTCTCTTTAGGAGGGTCTCTCATCAGATTTAGCTTGGAGTGCCATGAGAAAGGTGTCCCATTCTGACAGGGATGTTTCTCTTCCGGTTTGTTGATGTATACGCAGTTGAACTGCGATCTCTTCAGGGGTCCATTTGATCAAGTCTTGTAGACATCATGTCACCGAGGGAGGTGTGGACGCCTTCCAGTGCATTGCTATACTACGTTTCTGTAGTAGGATGGCCAAGTCCAGAAATTTGGACGCATGTTTGGATTTCTTTGGACTGGGGAGTCGTCCTAGTAGACACACCTATTGTTTGTGGTAGCAGTCGCCTGTTGTGTCTGTCAGTATGGCCACCATATTTTCCCAGTAGGTCTGTATGTGGGGACAATCCCAAGCCATATGAAAGAAGTCATCCATAACAGTGTTGCATTGAGGGCACGTCGATGGCAGTCCCGGGTATATTTTGGCTAATCGGGCTGGGGACAATGTGCAGTGTATATAGTTAAGCTACGCGTGTTTAAAAATGGAGTTTCCTGCTGACCGTTTTTCTGTATTTTAGTATGCAATCACATTGTTTGTCGGTCATGTCTGTTTCCCGTTTCTGCTCCCACAGTGGTTTCAAGTCTGTCATGTCAGCATAGTATGCTGGAGCTATTGCGAGCTGGGCGCAGGTCACAGCTTTGCATCATGCCCCATGTCTCAGTATGTATGTGAGGGTTTCCGAGATAGGCGGTTCCTTCTCCCCCTTCCACAGGGGCAAGTATTGCCTCTTTTAGGGCACGATATGTAAGAAATTGTCCCTGGTGAAGGCCGCAATTCTCTCTCAGGGTCTCAAATGTCAATAATTTGTTGTCTTTGTAGTGATGTTGCCTTGAAGCCATGCATGTGTATCCTGATTATCAGCCACTGTCGCTATTTTGGGGGTTACCCATATTGGGAGTTCCGAGAAGTATGGGACAGCTATGTTTGCTTTCTTGAAACAAGCGTCCCAACAGGTCTTGACAGTGTGAAATGCCCACGAGTCAATATGTTTAGCATCAGCTTTGTGGAACAGGGTCTGTAGTAGGGATCTGAGCCCCAGCATATTTTTGATGTCCCGTCGCTCAGGGTCATTCTCCACTGAAAGCCATCAAGAGAGCCATGTGAGTTGGGCCCTATATAATAGGCCTTTAGATTTGGTACTCCATTGCCGCCGCTTTCAACGGGGTATATCCCTTTCTCCATGGCTAAGTGTCTACGGTGTCCCCCCCCACATCAGCTCGGAAAACATGTTTTTCAAAGTCCTTGAAAAAGGAGTGCAGAAGCTTCAGCAGGAGAGGCTTAAAGAAGTACAACAGACACAGCAGTACAATCATTCTCAATATAGCCCCCTGGCCGACCTGGGATAATGGAAGCTGACCCCAGAATGGTATGATTCTACATGTGCTGGCTACATTTTTGTTGAGACTACCCTCACGGAGATTGTCATCTGAATGGTATATCTGTATGCCCAGGTATTTGAAAGTGTGAGGTTCCCACTTGAGGGAGGTTGTCAGGTATAGTGGATGTTCATGGCGGTGTGTGGAGATAGAGACAACATTCACCCCAGTTCACCTTAAGTCCCGTTATTTCCTCGAGTTCATTGAGCAGGCGCTCCATTGTGGCAGGGCATGTCCTGGCTACCGCAAGAAAATAAACATGTCACTCACATACCATGCTGCTGCATGGTAGCTGTTCCACACCTCGATCCCCCATATAGGACTTCTCTCCAGTATTACGCATGCCAGGGGTTCCAAAGCTAAGACAAGTAACAAGTAGTATAGGAGAAAGGAGGCAGCATTGTCGGGTAACTGTGTAGAGATGCCATCTATACAAAAACACCTGGCCTGTACAAACCCATGCCAGGGGCTAAGCATAAAGCAGGCGTATCTACCTCAGGAGGCCTCTTCCAATCCCCATGGCGAGCAACACCTCTAACAAGTAGGGCCAGATCAAAGTGTTGAATACTTTTTCTATATCTAAGTAGACCACAGAAGGTTCCCCCCCCTGTTGCTGTTTGACGTGATGCATAATATGTAGCAGCTGGCGGATGTTCTTTTGTATGCTACGGTCTGGCATAAAGCCACTTTGATCTGGATGTACCAGGCCTGGTAAATACGGAAGTAATCTATTTGCTATTATCCTCCCTAATATTTAGTACTCCGTGGGTAGGAGCAAGAGTGGTTTATATGACCGTACAACCCGGTATCTAACATTATACGCAAAACCATCATTAAGAATTGGGGCGTCCTGAATGCTGGCACACTCAATCTTGAACGTCCGATGTTCGCTTTCAAAAAGAACAAAAATATCAAAGACCATCTCGTACATGCAGCCTTACCCAATACCAAAACCTCGAGCACCCTCAATGATTACTGGGGTCTTGCACCCCTTACTGGCACGCTAAGTGTGGTAACTGCAGTGTATGCGATTTCACCATTGAATTGAATGTAAAGAATTTGTTTTCGAAAATACTAAAATCGAACTTAAATTGTTCTCTAATTGCAATACACACAATGTTGTTTATGCTTTTTTTTTGTCCATGTAATAAAATCTACATAGGGCAAACCACTCAAAAGATACGCATCAGGATCTGCCAACACCGTAGCAGAGTACGCTGTAAGACACAAAATGCCCCCCTCGTTGAACATTTTGAGGAAACCGGTCATACCGACAATGACATACGCTGGACTGTCATTAGCGTGGTTAAACCACCCCAGAGAGGTGGGGACATTTCCAAACTACTCAATAAGGAAGAATTAAAATGGATCCTGAAGACTAACAGCATACACACAGGTCTGAACCGGCTTGAAGACTGGACCACACTTATATAAAGTATAATGTAAATGTGGGTTTATTGTACATCACCTGTAACCTTTGATGCAAGTATTACCATCTTGACACCAATGTATATATAGCACTGTGGTCATGCCCGTTTATTACTTACATGTCTTTGTTCCACCTACCCTCTACTGTCCATTTTTAATCCATTCGCAATTTATGGATTTAACTGGAGGTATTGGCATCGCTCCACCTGGCATTGGACGATTGTACTTGGCTCTGACCTTTTAGTTACGTAAGCGCCGGACACCGGCAACTGTATAGAATTTCACCAAATTGGCTCCCCGTTTTTCACTTTTCTTTCTCTTTTACTCTCACCTCCGTGATCTATTTTTTCTAAATGCTCTCACTATCAGAGTTGCATTCAACACTCTACCACTTCCTTACCAGCTTAAGATGGCCGACACCATTCTTTCTTTCCCTTGTCCCTCTTTCATCTCTATCCAGAGACCACATGACCATTTCGACCCAATTTTCTTTCCCTTGTCCCTCTTTCATCTCTATCAAGAGACGCCAAACCAGCACCCTGCACCTAGCCGCCCCGGCGCCGCTGCAGGTGCACTTTTTGTGCTAAACAGGATCCCCCTTTGCCCTGAGCCTAACACCAGGAGCTTTGCTCCCACAACCCAGTGGCCTGCTCGTAAGCAGCCACCGACCGGAGGCCCTCTATCCCCCATTGGATAACATTGGGCCTCAGCACTCTGCACCGCCGCCTTAGTGCCCCTGAGGGTGTAACAAGAGTGCATCCATGACCCTGGGGGAACCCTTGTTCTAACCCCAGAAACTCAACCCCAAAGACCGATTACTTACCTGGTAACCGTTAACTTCATTTCTCTCCATAGGAACCTATTGACTGTTTTTCTCTGAAAAATGTGGAGTTGATTTGTATGGAAACCTGAAAAATAACTGTGCAAAACTGATTTTACTTAGCTTTTCTCTAGGAAATGTCCCAGTGTGATATCTAGGCATATCACACTGAGTAGAAAAAGTAACTTAAAAAGTACTCTAAAAAGTAACTAAAAAGTAATCTGTACAGTAATTTCAATACCTTGACTTACCTGTATTTCAAACAACTGCATTTGAACTTGCATTCACTCGTAAACACTGCATAATATTTTGCAAAGCATTTATTTCACTTACCTGTGACAGGCTTGGCTTGGTTCTGGAAATAAAATAACTTAATATTTTTATACAAACAAAATTGGTCTGAGTTCAGTCTTTGAGAGTGTGACATAATTTGCTGATTGAGTGTGTACAACAAATGCTTAACACTACCCACTGATAAAGCCTTACTGCTCGCCAACACTACCACAAATAGAGAGTAAGGTGCTATCTACTTTTACCTCTGCCTACCTTTGGGGTTCCACTGGACTCTGTGCACACTATGACCTAATTTTGGTATAGTATATAAAGAGCCAGCTTCCTACACTTGTGTATTGTAAATCAGAGGTCAAATATTTCATTACTTTCTCAAATGTTCATGATTTTGTGCAAATGTTCTTTCTATGTCATCAAATCACACCTACTATATATACATTTTTGAATATTAACAAAAAAAGGTAAACCGTTGCTGTTGTTTTAACATTAGAAAGATGGTGTCTTTTTTTACCTATTTCCTCCTAAGTTTGAAAATCTACATTTAAAGAGTAATGGAAAATAATCATGCCCCATTCATTTGCAAACATTTTATTGTTCTACTTCAATCCACTTCAGGTAGTATTAGTTCGGTTTGCTCTAAATTCCTATTAGGATTGTCTCCACTCTTCTCTGAATTGCAAAGTGATACATTTATTTTCAAGAGTCAAACTTTCATTCCATTTTCTTTAGCTTCTCTCTCGTCCCTTCATTAATTATTTTTACTTGTTTATCACTCACTCCTGTTTCTATATGTTCTTTAACTATGTTATTAATAATTGCTCTATTACACATAAATAAAAAGATATATGCAGAAAACACAGCTGCAAGAATGTAATCTTATCCACGTAGATCAAAATGGGTTTATACGTGGTAGGATCAGCTTGTTAAGAGAACTTGGCACTAACCAAGACTGTAGTACTGTATAGGTAAATTAGAGCCTAGAGGAAGTTATTGCTAAGGCGTGTAATATGATTTTGTGGGAGAATGTTTGGACTGTTTTGATTTTGGACAGAAATTATTCAATTGTTCAACTTCTTTACACTGAACAAACTATGGGTTAACTGTACTAAAAGACTTTTCACAAAAAGTGGTCGTAAATTGCACACCTACTTTTGACATCAGTCTTCAATTTTGCAAGGTGACCATTGTTCTAGTAGACTGTATCACAAAATCTCCTGTCACAAGGATCGTGTGGGTGGATAAATATTCATTAGGAAAGTCTTTATTTGCGACCCCTTGTGACTGGCTACAAATAGAGGGATGGGAACAATAGTCCACCATCCCTGTATCTGTACTCCCACATGGGGAAACGTTTATAAAAATAAAAAGAATCTATGCTATTTTTCAAAATAAATGCTGAAACTATTCACATAGGTGTCCCAAGGTGACTTTGGGTTTGAAACATGAGAAACTGGGCCAAGCAGGTCTCCTTAGTATGGTGCCAATGCATTGCTGTTCACTAGCCATGTCTGGGACTTGCAAGGAGGATTTTTAGACATGCATTTCCTATTGCCTTCCACACCTCAATGACCATGTTTGCCCTATTCTTGAATTGTTTCAGTGTTGTATGAGTTCTTAGATCTCATCCTGCTTTTGCCGGCCATGTCTGCTGAGCAGGTTGGTTGAGTTGGCAATACACCATTATGTGGCCACTACTCTTCATCTAATAACCTATTGCTTCCAGCCTTTTGCCATCTCTGTTAAGGGCCCTGTGGATCAAGGTGTACTGAATCCCTTTCGAGCTGTAGACACTACTTTTGTTTTTAAATATACAGGATCCTAGATCGAGATGTTGTATTTTTTTCCCTACTCTTGGCATAAAAGCTTCCTCCCCCTCGCCTAGGATGCTAGGGAGAATGGGTAGGAATTCAATTTTCTTTGGTGATGGAAATAGGACATTAGTAAGAGGTATGCCTCAACTTTTCTCCTTCTACCACCATTTTCGTCTTCAGGTGACACATTTTCCTCTTGACATCGAGAGAATGTTGTTTAACATCGATCAACGACTCACCCTACCTTTTTCACATACATACATCTTACTTTCTCCAATCATGATCACCAAGTGGAGCGGAGACCGAGTGTGAAGGTTTGTACCCACTGTGGTCCCTGGTTTGTGACCCAGGGGCTGTTTGGCTTTCGACACCAGTTCAGCTCTTGACAGCTTTGACATTCTTGCATGTTTGTTTATGTTTGAGTCTGATTTTCCCAGCTGAGATACATTACAACCATGCAGCATTGTCGATGTACACTTTTATGGCATTGTTTAAACTTTTTCTACCATGGCATCTCTAAATTCCCAGACACTGAATCCTTGGTATCAGATCTTTTTTGTTCTCAAAGGCGTCTTATCTTTCAGCATCTTAGAATCCCCGACAAATCCAGGTTTTTCAGGGTTACCTGTTTAACTTGTGCCATCGTTTAATGAACACTCTTTTCTTTGGCCTTCAAAGCTCTTGGCAGAAAGGCCTCACATGCCTCAGACTTATGGTCTTTTGGTAGACATAGGTTGTAACCCTATGGATGTCAATCTATGCCAATTTGAGCAAAATTTAAAAGAGTATTGCCCTCCACTCGACTGAAAACTCAGAAGAAACCGGGGGCTGGGTATCACACCCAAGTATGCATTTTCCTACCCATCCAGCAGTCAAGGCTGTGTCGTAATATAATTTAACACTGGCATTCTCAGTTATTTTGCTATTTACAGTTCATTGGGGCTCTGGTCTGTCTGTGGCGAGTCAGCGTATATCTCCATTAGCCCTTTAAAGGTTTGAACCACAAGAATCTTAATAACTGATAAACAGTAAAGTACGTTCTTAGTAAACTGTATAATTTCAAAGTGGCTCGCATGCACCAACGTTCTTAAAGACTATCTAGATTAATGAAGCCGATAAAAGGTGCCGCGGGGGAGCCATCTTTGCAATTGGATCCAATCAAAACTGAAAATAACGAGCAGCGACAGGCGGGAGATGGTGGTGGGAGGACGGTGCGGCATGGGGACATTAAGTGAACTGCAAGCAGCGACAGGAGCCGAAGCTGAACACGCACCAAAGACACAAGCAGGAACCAAATAATAAAAATAAAAAAATCCCAAATGAACTCAAACAGAAAAGCGTAACGCGACATGTAAATGGGCAGTGTTCGATGGGAGCAAACAAAAGACAAAAAGGAGGGACAAAAAAAGAGGATTAACCATTAGCAAGCAAGCAAGCATTTTTAAAGGACAATCAAATTAACTAATAAAAAGGCAATGGGCGGGCTCAAAGAGACAGCACATGCGCTGCCTAGGCTTGACCTAAAAAGAAATATGAAGAGGGCTACTGCATATTGCCTCACTGTGGGCTTATATTCGACGTTCCAAGCTGTCTGCCTGACTCCTTATCTGTCCAAAGCCCAAAAGAACAAGCATTTGCAATGCAATAGGTCTCGCATTACTGATAGTTTGAGGTATTAGCATTGCAAATAATAATGCAACACCAATAGCTCATACTTTCAGTAATGCGAGACCTAGTGCATTGCAAATGATTGCCTAGTGAGCCAGGAACCAGCATTGTATGTCTTAGTGCAGTACCGCAAGCTGCTCCTAGAGCTCCCTAGTGAGCAAGGCACCAGCACTGCATGTCTAGGTGCAGTACTGCAAGCTGTTCCTAGAGGTTCCTAGTGAGCAAGGTGCCAACACTGCTTGCCTAGGTGCAGCACCGCAAGCTGTTCCTAGAGGTCCCTAGTGAGCATCATAAACTTTGAAGATATGGTAAATCCACCCTACAATTAATAGCTTTGAAATGTGACAAAGCAATTATTATATTAATTCCGACTAGGTTGTACTCTATGTGGAGCTGATGAAGGGAAATTTATAGAGGGTCTAATATAAATGTGAGATGTGTAGGTGCAGTACCGCAAGCTGCGCCTAGAGGTCCCTAGTGAGCATCATAAACTTTGAAGATATGGTAAATCCACCCTACCCATAATGCATTGCATGCAAGACAGTACCACAGTGCATTCAATATATACAATTAGTAGCTTTGAAATGTGACAAAAGAATTATTACATTAATTCCGCATTAGGTTGTACTCCATGTGGAGCTGATGAAGGGAAATTTGTAGAAGGTCTAATATAAATGTGAGATGTGCTAGCGAGTAAAGTAACCACTGCCAACCTTGTTTAGGACCAAGTGAGTGTCCTGTCTGAAGGCCTTTAAGAAAATAGTGCCTTGAGGCTGTAATTAAAACCTAGGGCGTAACAACACATGTAATAGGGGGTGTCCTCATGGGAGGTTACAAAAAGAGACAGGGAGGCACTAAGGAGGGACTACAAAGCCTAATGACCAATGAAAAGCCACCATTTACAAGGGACAGGGACAGGAGCCAATTAAAAAGATGGGCTGGAAGTAGGCAGAGCTTTATGCACATATCCTGAATACAGCATGTCTCGTAGACACAGCGCAAGCGCTGCCTAGGCGAGACCTGAAAATGAAAATAGGGAAATTTCCAGGCCCAACAACTAGATTGTGGAATGCACAGCATGTAAATCCACACGGGATTCACAGTGAAAAATCTCAGTTGCTGCACCCACAATAAGGACTGTATTACCTTCCCCTCAGAAGCATATTTCAACAAGATCTACTTTCATTTAGTTGCTTACTAAGATATACCTATCCAAGCAATTTTACCCCTCTCCTCTGAACTGAACTGTCTCTCCAGTAAGCCCTTTATAGCTACACAGCAGCTAGGGTGAGGGGGAATAATGAAGAGGGAGTATCTATTGGCTTTCCATCTTCAAGCGTCGCTCCTTTCGTGGCTAAACACTGTAGTTTTGTGTCCTCCTTTACATATAAAAAGATCCAAAACCTTTAGGTTGAATGGTGCTATATAAAAACTTGCAAAAAAGATACAGGGTCTGAGTTAGAGTTTGGCAGACGGATCTCCATCACAAATGTGACAGATATTCTGTCCACCTTATCACAAGTGCCACAACATATAATGCATTTGTAATAAGGAGGACAAGATATCCATCATGTTTGTGACAGAGTAACCCCTTTGCCAAACTCTAAATCAGATCCTTAAATACCAGATCCCTAAAAATAAATGTTTTTGCTTTGTGCATTTTTGCAAGCGCTTTCACAATATGAGAGAAATAGATGCTCTTACTCCAATTAAGTGAATCCTGGCAGGCCTCTCTCCTTCAGTAACTCTCACAGCTTCTGAAAATACACAGCTGTTGCTTCGGGACAATATGGCACTCTGACCTCCTGTGAACCCGTTGATTGTTCCTAGAACAAACAGCCCATGACAAAAATTAAAATCAAGGTATGTTTACCTTTCAAACTCACAAAATATTTAAAATTCACTTTCAGGTCTACCTTTTTGACGGCCTCCGACCAACGTTTTATTCCGGAGGTTCTTGGTGACATCCAGAATTGTAGCACCTACATAGGCAATTTCAGCACCAAATCTGAAACTCTTTAAATCAACACAAAGATAGTTACGGACATTGACTGAAAATCTCAACATTCCAATAGCGTAAGAGGAGAAACACAGAGGTAAGACAACGCTGACAACTTAGTTGAAATTTTCAAGATTGCAACATTCAACGACAGGTAGAAATCTTGGGGTGCACCTGTGACATGAATCACAAACAAAAGGACACACCCTTCAGTGTTGAAATGCACATTCACAAGTGTTGAGTTTCGTTCCTTAACAGTTATCCCAATTAATTCCTGCTTCACCTAAAACTCTTACATGGTGGTATTATTATGTCAAGCCAAAACATGCTTTATTCCTTTCAATTAATGCAATGACTGCACCTTGTCAATACTGAAATTAATACAAATACTGATATTTGCAAACAGAACAAGCATTACCAAAGCCAATGGGTCTAACCTTCACATAGCTACTGTTACCTCAAGTAACTACTAGATGTCCTTTTCGAGTCAGAAAACACTAGTGAGAAGTCTTTAACAAGACTGCAGCCCTTCTGAACTGTACTAGAGGTCCCTCTAAAGGCAGAAGCAACTGCTTAACAAGTCTGTCACAATGCCAAAATACCTCACGTTGTTACTAAATGTCCCTCTTAATTAGATGCAACTGCTTAAAATGTCCTTCACAAAGTTGAGGGGTTGTGGATTAAACATAAAAACGTACATACCCACTTTTGCTACTCTAACAAATTGTGCTTGATTTCAATAGGATAATGTAAGGAAACAGACTTTTTGCAGGTTTACCCCAACCTTTTTCCCCCATTTTGTCTACTAGGTACGGTGTAATGGCTCTGAAATGCTCTGAGCCCTGCTAACCAGGACTCAGTGCATGTGCTCTGACCCTTAAAATGGTGCATGATTAAAAGGCTTGTCCCCAATTGGCATAGCCTAACTTCATTGTAAGTTGCTAGTATATGGTACCAGTGCTACCCAGGGCCTGTAAGTTAGAGGTTCCCCCTAGGGACTGCAGCACTTGCTGTGCCACCCAGAGTGGGACACGGTGAAACATGGCTCCCAGTCTGCCACTGCAGACTGGAAGGGCAGTTTTAAACTGCTAACGCGACTTTGCCATTTAAAGTAATGGCACAGCCCAAACCTCCCTTTCTAATGTACGTAAGTCATGCCTACGGCACTCCGGCCAGATACAGTGACTTGAGGAGACCCGCGGCGGGGTCGTAAAGACTGAAGAGATACCCCCGAACGCGGAGAGTGCAGACGTGGGCCCGCGACCTTGGTGGTAGAGCGGCTGGCGAGGCCGGCCATTTTGAGGCCTGCAGATGAGGCGGATCATCTGCTGAACATTGTGGCAATTGCGGCAACCTTGGAAAACGGTCGTTTGGCGGCAAAATTGATATTGGGGGATTGCGGCGCACTGCATACACCCCCGCGCCCGATGGCACAGGTGGCGCGTTGCGGTGGATCGGCATCCAGAGGTGATTGGCGACCGTAGTGGCGCTTGAGGTGGAGACCTGGGACAGCGGCACCAGCACGCAAAGAGCAATGCGAGATTGGGCCTGAGCAAGCGGGCACACGGTGTGGCTGTTGGAGGGAGAGCTGCCTGTTGTTCGCACTAAGAGAATCCGGCTTCGGGCCTCTACAACTGCATGTCCCGCTGAGAGAGCGCATATAGGACACTATCTGTGGCGGCGGAATCTCATGGTCAGAGTAAAAGAAGGTGACGCTGGCTGCGGTTGCACACCGGGAGTCTCCCCCCCTTTTCTAAATCCACCCCTGGCATTCCCTGACTAATCCATATGCCTGTGAGGGCGAAGAAGTAGTGTCGCTTGGTCGGCGCCCTGGTCGTGGTAGCTGACGAAAGTCGTCCTGCGGTGGTGCCCATCCGGTAGGCCGCTGCGCTCCTGGCACGCTCTGGTCAGTTCACTAGCTTGTGGCAGTGGGTGGACGCCGTGGGAATAACTTGGAGTGGGCTGACTGATAATGGATACCCGGCTAGCTGGTTGCCGAACGCAGGTCCTTTGTAACTGTTGCAGACCAGCCACGATGGGTAGAGTGGACAAGACTCAGCCCAAAATCACCTTCGATCAAAGGAAATCCAAAGTGAGGGAGAATGCCACAGAAGAAGGGGATAACGCGCAGGAACAGGCCCAAGAGGAGGCTGATGGAGACATCCGCAGCATGCTTGCTGCAATGGAGAAGGGTTTGCAGAACAGCCTATCTATTGTGGGGACTAAACTAGACTCCCTCTCATACCGGATGGATAGAATGTCCGAACATATGGACAAACAGGCTGAAAGGCTGGACATGACGGAGCGCAGGGTCACAGAGGTGGAGGAAGCACAGACGACAATGGACACTGAACACAAACAGATGGGAAAGGTGCTACAAGTTTTGCAGGACAAGGCTGAAGACCTCGAAGCGAGGTCCCGCCGGAACAACTTAAGAATCACAGGCCTTCCGGAGTCGACCCAGACCGGCAACATGGAAAAATGTGTTGAGAACCTGCTGGTAACACTATTGGGAAATGAAACGTTCTCTCCCATCTTCGTGGTAGAGAGAGCACACCGCTCCCTGGGCCCGCGCCCCGCTCCGGGTGCTCCCCCGAGGCCGATAATAGCGAAACTGCTAAACTACGGAGATAGGGACTCGGCGCAGAGGGTGACCCGGGAGAAACAGACATTGCAGTATGAGGGTTCCAGTATCTCTTTATACCCGGACTTCACGATGCGCGTACAGGAGGCGCGCAGACATTTGCGCCACTGAAGCGCCAACTACGGGATCAAAATTTGGACTACGCCATGCTATATCCGGCAGGACTCCGTGTCAATCGACAGGGCCAGTCATGAATCTTCACAGATCCTAAAGCCCGACAGAAAGCCCTGAAGGAGTGGTCCAAAGAAAAGCGTTGTAGCCCGGAGCGGAGCTCCTTGGAGGGGGCGACTGGCGGTGCACTGGATGACCAGGACTGAACACTGGACTGCATGTGTTACAGATAAGAGTGCCAATTCTGGCGGTGTCCGGGGGGGGACAGTAAGGGGCGCCATAGGACATCCATAGCGCCGGGTTAATTGAATGAACGGCGAACACTTAGAGGGTGCCTCAGAGACAGTTAAGCAACAACGTTATATGCAGAGTGGTCAGCACTTAGTGAGAGTATTGATGCGTTATTTATTTTTTGTACGAAAAGACAAAGCGATGCGGGGAGGCGGGGCATTCTATAGCAGACGCACTAAATTTGATTGATGGCGAGCGGAGGGGGAACCTTGTCCGGTTAGGTCCACCTACCCTGCTGGACAGGCAACATCCGCCCACGAGTGTGCCCCACACCTTGGGAGTAGTATTGAAGGGGGGGGGGTTTCTGTTTAGTGTTTTTTCTGTTTTGAGCTGTTGAATGGGGAATCGTTTGTGGAATTCCGCCAAGGCACAGTTGGAGCACGCCTGGCGTGGGAGGGGGGAGATGGAGACTTAAGATGTATGGCAAGCTTCACACAGTATCTATTCTTATTCATGGTAATCCAACAGATTATATGTATATGCAGCAGGCACCACTATGCGGACACCACACACCCCCATGACTGACCACGGTGGGTCCAGTACTGGAGCAGCGTATAGCACTGTTCGCGCGCTCACTTGGAACGTGCGAGGCCTCAATGACCACAGGAAACTCAGAAAGGTCCTGGCCTACTTGGCAAGACATGAAATTGATGTTGCACTACTGCAGGAGACACACCTCCCCCTCAATAGCCCTATGGTGCGCAGCAGGGGACTGCAGGGAAATATACACGCAGCGGGTTTCACCACGCATGCGCGAGGAGTGCTAACATGGGTGAATCCTAAGACTACTCTTAAACTTGAACCATTAGACACAGACCAGGAAGGGCGTTATGTGATCTCCAGATGTAGGGGGAAAGGAATGGAACTACTTATAGTCAACATATACGGGCCGAATTTTGACAATCCCAACTTTTACACAGCATTGCCAGACAAGGTACAAATGCGCGGTGAGAGGCATCAGCTTTGGGGAGGGGACCTCAATTTAGTAATGAATCCACGGAATGACAGATCAGGAGGCCCTGAGAGGCATATCACGGGGGCAGCACGTTCAGTAGAAGATGCAATGGTACAGTTTGACTTGTATGATGTGTGGCGTCAGAGATATCCGGACAAGGGGGGTATACACATTACTCAGCGTATCATGACCTACATACCCGAATAGACTACTGGCTAGCAGCCAGACAGTTACAAGAACGGACCCGGGCATGTGAGGTACTCCCTCGCACGCTTTCGGATCATTCCCCGATACTACTAGTTCTAGACACCCCAAAGAAAATTATTCCTCCCTTTACGTGGAGATTCCCACCTTACTCTCTTACTAGACACTGTCTTTAAGGAGGAGCTGGCGGAATCGATTGAAACGTTCTTTGCCAATAACATAGGGTCGGTAGACAGCTTTCAAGTGGTCTGGGAGACGTTCAAAGTATATATACGTGGTATCACCATGACCAAGCACTCTGGGGTACTTAGAGCGCTACGTAAGCGACTTGAAGATCTGGAGCGTTCACTCGCGAAACTAGAAGAACAACTCCTGACAGGGGCTGATGATAATATCACGCAGGAGTTCAAAACATAATTAGAAGAATATCATGACACGGCTGACGCTGAAATAAAACACCTTGGTAAATATGCCACAGCTCGCAAATATGGTGAGGGTGAACGACCGGGTGCAATCTTGGCGCAACTACTCAAAATGCGACGGGACAAAACAATAGTCGCTGAGGTTAAACCACCTGAGGGAGACACACTGACAGAAGAAACTGACATAGCAAGCAGATTTCGGCAATATTATTCCGAACTATACTCCACTCGAAGTAGTGGCACTGAGGCGGAAATCTTAGACTACTTAACACATATAAAGCTGCCCTGGCTAACGGACAAACATCGCGAATATCTTATGCGACCTCTGGAAGTAGATGAAATCATCACGGCATTGTCGGGCATGAAATCAGGTAGTGCGCCAGGGGTGGACGGCCTCACCGTAACTTTTTACAAGGCGTTCGAGGACTTACTAGTGCCGCATTTAGCTACACTCTGACGAAATGTGCGTGACAGGTGCTATGCCTCCCTCGATGAGAGAGGCCATTATTGTCGCTATACTGAAGCCGGGCAAGCCATCAGATGAGTGCGCATCCTACCGCCCTTTATCGTTGATTAATGTGGACACAAAATCTTTTGCGAAAATTTTAGCGAATCGGCTAGTCCCTCTGGTCCCGCTGCTGGTCGCGCCGGAGCAAGCGGGTTTCGTTCCAAATAGAAACTTAACTTACAATCTGAGAACGGTCTTTGGTGCGATACAGCACACTCGACCGGAGGTACAGGAGGTAGCTGTTTTCCTCGACATGGAAAAAGCCTTCAACTCTGTTGAATGGCCCTTCCTGCGGCAGGTCCTGACGAGGATGGGGTTGGGGGGTGTCTTCCTACAGCTGATAGGGGTACTATGTAACGCACCCACAGCTAGAGTCAGGATTGGCAACCTAGTGACGGATACCATACAAGTTACTACAGGCACGCGGCAAGGTTGCCCTCTGTCACCGATACTGTACACTTTGATGGCCGAACCTTTAGCCTGTGCGTTACGCGAATACCACAGATATAGAGGTATACGATTTCCGGGTTACGTGTTGATCGTCTCAACCTACGCGGACGATACATTGTTATACGTGCGGAACCCTGAACGCAACCTTTCCCCTGTATTGCGGGAAGTAGTGAGATTTGGAGCGGTGTCTGGGCTCCGTGTTAATTGGCCAAAGTCTATAATATTCCCCCTCACAACGGCTACGATCCCATTCGAGCCTGACTACCCGCTGAGGTGGTCAACGGAACCGGTGAGGTACCTAGGTATCAAGATCCATACGGACTCTGAGGTGGTGTTCAGGGAAAACTATGGGGTGGCGATTAGCAAATTCGAAGACGAGGTGGAAAGCTGGATCCGATTGCCACTGTCCCTGCTGGGCAGAGTTTCCATTATGAAAATGGTTGTATTGCCCCGCCTTTTGTTTCTTTTTACTAACATACCTTTGGTCCTCCCTTGCTCCTTTTTTCGTCGGCTTACAACGTTAATGGTCAAGTTGGCTTGGGCCGGCAAACAAGCGCGGGTCAGATGGAACGTACTTACATTACCATACCACAAGGGTGGGCTGGGCGCGCCCGACCTGGACCTATATTACAGGGTAGCACAAAGTGCGCACGCTTACCACTGGATGCACGGCTCCCCAGACACGCCCCATCTTCGCATAGAGAAAGTGGTGGCGTCTCCTCTCCCATTGCCAGCTCTGATGTTTACGCCTGCGGATCGTAGGACGGGGATACTTGACTCCGTGAACGCTACAATACATGCCTGGCACCACCTCCTACTGCTGCAGGCGGGTGCCATTTTGTACTCCCCGCTCACACCGCTGGATTGGTGTCACTGGCTCGCCACGTGCAGAGATAAGGGAGATACGCGAGCTCTTAATTCAATAGGGGTGCAGACAATAGGGAGCCTGTTTGAGGGGAACACAGCAAAGAGCTGGGAGGAGATGGGGGCCGTAGACTCCGAAGTAACCCTCCTCACTAAATTTCAGTTCCACAGAGCACGGCAAGCATTGCTGAATATTCTAGGTAGCGACTTGTCGGAGCCGGCGGAATTGACCTCCCTATCCTATGTCATAAAAACTGAATTGCTGACTCGGATAGTGTCTAAAATATACAAGCTGACCATGAGCTATAGGGAAAACCATTACACTAAAGCCCGTCTGGCTTGGCAGGGAGACTTGGGCAGGGACATAGATGACACTATGTGGAAATACTGCTGCGACAGCACGAAGCGCATTTCTTTAAATGGTAGACACAGACTGATTCACTTTAAGTATCTAAATAAAGTCTATTACACACCAGAGAGATTATGTAGATATGGACTGCGGGATGGGCGGATTGTGAGCGCTGCAGCGCACAGCAGGCTGATTTTTTCCACTTGGCCTGGCTCTGTCCGGGGATATCCAAATTTTGGGACTTAGTATTTAAGAAGTTGGGACAGGTGACTGATTTGACACTTTCGCCAGAGCCTGCACTGGCCCTGTTGGGTTACTCCAAGCCGATACCAAAAGGGGTCCGTAGGTTGGTTGACATGGGCTTACTACTAACTAGGCGCAGGGTGGCAATGGGTTGGTTACGTGGCCCGATCCCTACGATAGCTCAGTGGTCGAGGGACATGATGTACTGTAGCAGTCCAACGGAGAATTTTAGTGAACTTCTCCCACCACGTAGTAGACCTAAGAACTTCTGGGCGCTGTACAAGACATATATGGCGACCAGAGAAAGGAATACCGCAACGATGGATGCTCCTGACAGAGAGATGAGGGCGAACAGTCCAGCTGTATAGTGGAATGGGACTGGGCCTGGTCTTTGCAAAATTTCATGTGTGTTGCATGCTGCGATAGTGGGCGTAGAATTGGTTCGGCAACTTCGGGGTCTTGCTAAGAGTGCAACACTGTGGTGTTTGAAGTGGGGTGGTAGATGGTGTAGACTAATAACGGGATGTCTTCGGATATAACCAGCCTGCTAATCTTTGGAACTGTGTTGTATGTTGTTTGATTGCCAAATGTCATTGCAAATGCCATATAGAAGGAACTAAGTCTCTTGATTGTTTTTGAAAAACTTAATAAAGTATCTTAAAATAAAAAAAAAGTCACGCCTATGGCAGGCCTAACAAGCTCTAAGCCAGGGTGCTGTATATTAAAAAGTGGTACATGTACTTTTACATGTTCCCACAGTAAAAAATCTAAATTGTCATTTTTACTGTTGAACGGGTAGTAGCCCCATTGCAAAGTACAGAATAGTGGTATTGTATTGTAGTGGTATTGTCTGTTTGGTTCCTCAGATCTTTGGCAGTGAAAGACGGAAGAAAAGCATTGAGAGCTCGATGTACAGCTTTGAGCTCGAACAAATTTGTGTGATAAGACTTCTCCTTTTGAGACTAACGCCCTTGAATCATTAGGTATTCCAGTGCGAAGTCTGATGATAGTCTGTGAGGGCATTTTCTTCGAAATGGTACTCCTGCTAGTAGATTGTGAGATTTGGTCCACCAGGTGAGAGATTGACGAGCATTCTCAGTTAGAGAGATTCGATCTTCCCTATGATCAGTCCTCTGCGACCACTGATCCTCTAGGCAACTCTGTAGAAAAGATGTGCATTTGGTACTATGAAAATGCAGGATACAATTGATCCCAGAATGGATGCTATCTGACGGACAGTTAATTTGACTTGCTGCATTAACTGTGCACATTTCATCTGGATTGATGGTACTCTCTCCTCCAAAAGAAACACTTTTTCCTTTTGAGTATCTATTCTTGCCCCTAGAAACGTGAAGCACTGGAGTGGAGATCGATTTCTCTGCATTGATTTGTAAACCCATCTTCAATAACAGGGTTGTCATGGTTGTGAAGTCTTTCTTTGATTGGCTGAGATACTCTGCTTTTATTAACTAGTCATCCAGGTATGGCTATAGGAAAATGTCTTTCTTCTTAAATATGCTGCTACCATTGCCATGCATTTGGAGACAGTTCTGGGGGGCTGACTAGAGTCCGAAAGAAAGCACAGCGTATTGAGAATGATCTGTTTCCACTAGGAATCTTAGAAACTGTGACGATGAGCTATTGGAATATGAAAATATGCATCTTGTAGGTCTACTGCACAGAGCCTATCTTTTTTTCTTATGTGTGGGAATATTTGATATAAAGATACATTGGGCTATCTTGTCATCATGATCGCCCGAGTTCCCATCTCTTCGTAAAATGTACGAAGGAACGGCAACGTTCATGTCAGTTTAAAGATATCGAGTTGAACAAAACGGTCTTTTGGAAACCAAAAATTGAGCTGAAAAGAGGAATAAAACGGTTACCGGCCACCATTCAAATTCTGGCAAGGCATTAAAGGACTTAGAATGACACTTTTAAATATGTTCTGCTTGACTTAAGAAGAACCTAACAAAAGTCCAAGAACAAAGGACATCCATTATTATGAGAGGGATTATTCCCAAGCATTATCGGGATTCCAATATTAAACACTAGTCATCAGTTTAATAGCATTGGCCCTGAAGAAGCGGCAACTACTGCCGCGATACACGTGTTGGCTGAAAATATTGAGATATTTCAATCATCTGTAGAAACACCTCTGTCAAGATGTTATGAACTATGTTGTCATGAATATTGTGTCTTTGGGTAATAATCTGAAAGTAATTCAATGAACAATGTTTCTGAAAAAAACTTGTAATCGTCACAAGATATAAGATTTTGGTAGACAAAACAGGAATAGGTAGTGGTGGATACAAGGGTCGCACCTCACGATTACAGTATGTACGGGCTACAGAATAAATTTAAGTAGTAACCACACATGAAAGAGTAGAAATGGTGCCACTCAGGGTAAAACCCCCCACTACCAAAGGTGTAGGAAACACAAGTAACAGCAGTGATTTGTGAAAAACGTGCAAACAAAGAAACCCTGGCACTCACAATATTTCAGATTATATTAATGACAATATTCTGTCAGCCTAACTCAAAGAAAGCAAAAAGAAAGATTCTTTTGACACAGGAAACACGGGAAGTGTATTTAACTAGACATTCATTAGTTTATTTCTTAAATATCAAAGTACCAAACTTAGTACACAAAATTGCAAGGACTCAGACACTTCAGTCTGGATCATACAGTCAGAAAATCTCTACAATGATGGAGATAGTAGTCCAGTCCTTGTTGCAAAGAACATGAAAAAACAGCCAACACGCGTTTCGTCACCACCGTGACTTTCTCAAGGCTGTGGAAACAATAGTAAAAACACGTATGAACATTTATTATATCCTAACAATATATAGTACATCCTATCCACATAGAACAGTGTATAGGCAGAATATAGCAAGAAAAGGTCTGAAACCATGAAAGAAGGTGCGAAAAGAAATTATGTCACATCCAGTCTAGCACACAGAATTGATTGATCGTTTAGTAACGTTACTTTGCGTATGTTCACACTATCAAATCGCATGGGACTGTTTGTTTGTTATCTCTTTTTCTTTGGATGCCTCTCTAAGATGGCCACCGTATCGAGCCAAATGTTAAGTCCGTTTTTATTGCTGACAAAACCTTTTTTTATGTGACCTCTCGTGTTTTTTCCCGGTTCCGGGTATATTTAAAATGCAGCACTGTAGCAACTCGGTTATTCCTCCGGTACAGACGGGAGGAGACTGCCTTTAACAGAGACAGGCGAGGAAATGAGGTTAGTGTTTAGGAGCATTCAGACCTAGGCATGCCCCTTTCGCCACGTATAGTGTTCGTTTTGAACAGTTCACAAACTCTACTAAGCGTGCCACGAATATATTTTTATGTAGGACTTATTTCTAGTAACATTTTTGTACTAATTTACTTTAAAGACACGGCTTAATAACGTGGGGTAGATTTTAATAAATGATGTTGACAAACAATATACAATTATTTGAACTTCGCCGCTAATGCCCGACGTACAGTTTACTTGAATATATGCGCCAATATGTATCAAGAGCGTAGCTGCTCTTATCTCTCGGCACTTGCTCCATGTTCACTATCATGCCCCTCTCGCCTGACATACTGTCAATTATCGGTAAGGGCAGCTATCTGCACCCAGAGCGCGGTGATTTCCGTTTCTCTGAGTGTATTACGTTTTTTATAATAGTTAGCTTCCAATGTGAAAGGTAGACTTGTGCCAACTAGTAATAAGGACACTTTGGGATAAACGTAACACGTTGTGCTGCCTGCTTATACTTGGCGGCTAACATGTGCCGTGACACTTCCGTCCAACTTGCAGATTATTTAAAACTAGGAAATAGCTTCATCAAAAGCGTATCAGCCTCTATATCTTGATATATGCGGTATGCTTATTAACATCTAATTATGTTGTGAGCAGATTTATGCTCAATAGTGAGAAGGTCACCAGGGAAATATAATAGTAGTCTGCTACTTTGCCTGGAATGTTTGTCAGCATGACAGATTTAGGACACTTTTGTCCAAAATGTTTATAATACTGATTATTACTCTATTACTGAATAATCACTGGTTTGTTTACGGGGACTTATCATAGCGCCAGCGCCCTAGATGCCGTACTATTCATCGTCCACATTGCCTACAAAGAATAATTTTTGACATGTAAGTCACAACGTGCATCAATTATGTATGTAAACTTTAAATTTTGGGCGTTACTATTTTAATTCTGATCTATAATTGCAGGTCAATGGTTAACTTACCCGAGAAATTCGAATTTTTAACTCAGAGTATACTATCTCTTTATTAACAGATAGTTCACGAGTACGATTCTCTCAGGATATGACTAAATGTGTTATCTACGGCAACGGAGACCGAAAATGGCCTAGATACGATTAATAGAGTGAGCATTTAGCAGAGCCAGAGATTATAAACCCATTTTAAACACCCAGATCCGTGTTTCTGATTTTCGGCCAACTTTTATTTTTCAGCTTTGTATGCTGTTATTACAGACTTATTTCTATCACGTCTGTCAAGCCGTCCAACTAATTGTTACACTTTTAAGGTCATTAGTCCCATTTTACTCATTTGGATACACGACTGCACTGTTTCACATCAGTGGTTTCATGGTCAATCTTTCGTCATGTCTACTTCTCTGCTTGTTTTATGCACCAAATGTATTGGAACACATCACGATATGTTCTTTCTTTTCTCTCTGTTGGAATTGGGTCTATTTTTACTTTGTGTCACAATCAATTCTGTGTGCTAGACTGGATGTGACATAATTTCTTTTCGCACCTTCTTTCATGGTTTCAGACCTTTTCTTGTTATATTCTGCCTATACACTGTTCTATGTGGAAAGGATGGACTATATATTGTTAGGATATAATAAATGTTCATATGTGTTTTTACTATTGTTTCCACAGCCTTGAGAAAGTCACGGTGGTGACGAAACGTGTGTTGGCTGTTTTTTCATGTTCTTTGCAACAAGGACTGGACTACTATCTCCATCATTGTAGAGCTTTTCTGACTGTATGATCCAGACTGAAGTGTCTAAGTCCTTGCAATTTTGTGTACTAAGTTTGGTACTTTGATATTTATGAAATAAACTAATGAATGTCTAGTTAAATACACTTCCCGTGTTTCCTGTGTCAAAAGAATCTTTCTTTTTGCTTTCTTTGAGTTAGGCTGACAGAATATTGTCATTAATATAATCTGAGATATTGTGAGTGCCAGGGTTTCTTTGTATATAAGATTTTGGAATAAATTCAAACAGTAACTCAATCAGTAGGTGTACATATTTGATTCTTGCTTAGCACTGTGATCATTAGCTCCCCACAAAATTATTTGTGTATATTATTACAGTATATTTTAAATGCCTTTGTTGAGCTGATGTGCGGGAACTTTTTCTATTGCTCTTTTCTGCAGTAGAATAGAAGGAGGTTGTCTAGATGAGCCATTGTGACAGGTAGTGGACAAACCGTTGGTGGAGTGTTCTTGAAAAGGAGTGCATACCCGTTTTGTATGATATTTGTAGAAAGCTGGCTTTCTATATAGTGGACCAAAACGAGATACACTGTGCAGAAAGTCCAGACAACCCTTATTGGCTTACAGGGGCTTGCTTTAACAATCTCAAAGTGCTCCAAGTGCTCTATTTGTGGTAATGTGGTCGAGCAACTTTAGGCTTATTAGAGGGGAGTGCAGAGCATTTGTTGAACACACAGTCAATAAATGAGGCACACACTCAATAAGAAATCAGAGACCAATTTAGAAAAAAAAACATAATATTTTATATATATTTAGACGCCAGATCTTCGGGATCAGGTAAATACTTCAGTTAGTTATAATTTTTACACAGTGAAACAGTAAAATAATAGAGCAGTCAGAGTTGAGGGATGAGCCTCGATTGTGGTAATGTTATCCTATGGGAGGAAAGACAAGTACTGCATACAAGTATTAGAAAATGGTTGTAGAGGGTACCCTTTAGGACTGTAGGTGCTAGGGGGTCAAGGTCCAAGAAACCACCAGAAGTTCGGGTTTACCTACCCTGGTGTGTCAAGGTGCAGAGGTGCTGGTCTGTTGGTAACCTTGAGCGCTACAGCTGTCAAAAGTTAAAGGGAACTGTCAAAATAACAGTGTCTGCAGAGGGGGACTTGGAGACAAGTCCGGTGGAACCCAAAGGGGGGGCTCAGTGTTTGGGGCCTCCTAGGTCAAGGGGACACAGGCAGAAGACATGTACTTGGGCTGTGAAGCTCAGGTGCAGAGGTGTTGGCTGGTGGGCCACTTAGAGTTGGAGGCTCTCACAGTTCTCAGGATACCTGCATAGGAGGCAAACAAAACACAGCAGGGCCACTCTTGGTGTGGAGCTCGTCTCTCCTGAAGTCACTCGACGTGCAGGTAAGCCTTTGGTGGTGTTCGGACTGAACACAAACAAGCCTTGGTGGGTGCAAATGCCCAGCTAGTTGGGGTATTGGAGCAGGGGGGCTCCTGGGGAGGGTCTAGCATCTCGAAACTCGACACAAGCACGGGGCTGACCTCCTAGAGCCTCTGAGACCTCCTCCTGTCGTGCTGCTTGTTCGTTGGGCCTGATGACCAACCGCATGTGTTACCAGACAGATGCTTCAGTGCCTGCAGATGCAGGGGGATGGTTCCTCCACCCCAAGGGAGATGCTGCTTGGTTGTTGAAGTTGCTGGTCAGTCCTCCACAGCTCTAGGAGGATGCACATCTTTTGGACGAGTTGGTCAATGCAATTGTTGAGGTTCAAGCAGCAAGGCAGGGTTTGGCGCCAAGTAGTGGTGAAGTCCTCAGTTCTCGTGGTGACTTTTTTTTTTTGTCCTTCCTTCAGTTCCCAGTAGACAAATCTGATTTCCTTGTGTCAAGGGGACCCCTGGACACTGAATTTAGGGGTGTTTAGGGGAGTGTAGGGTAGTAGCCAATGGGCTACTTACCCCTGGGGTGACTACACACCTTATATGACCACTTCCTGTGAGGAGTGGCCACAATCCTGACACAGAGTTCCTGTTTTCACCAAATTCAAAATGGTGAAACCCTTCATTCGTTTTTCACTTCAGGTAGCCGACCATAGGCGTGTGACTAGCCTGTAAGTAAACACGCCTTCTGTCTATCTAATTTTCCTGCCTGCTCTGGTACCAGATGGGCCTCAGGTGGTGGCATTCACAGGTCTGGTGGGGGAAGCCAGGGTCACATATCAAAGGTGACATAGGCTTTGAAGCTTATGGCCTTGATGTGGTAAATTAGCTAGTCAACCTCTTGGAGGAGGTGTGATTACCTTCCTTCGGCAAGCACTGTATCTGACCTCAGAGAGTGTAGGCTTTTACCTGCAGGGTGTCAGAAACTCATCTGTGGTGACAGGTTGGAAGATACCAGTCAGCCAGCACACTAAGAGACTAGTAGGATTCAGGGGGCACCAGTAAAGTGCCCTCTGGGTACACGTCATGATGAATCCGATACTGGCATCAGTATGGATTTGTTCAGACGAGGTGTTTGATACCAAACACCACTATCTTCAGTAAAGCCATTATGTAGCTGGGTAACTCGTAATAACCAGTGACCAGTACATATATCTAAGATGGCTTCCTGATCACTTGCAATGTCTAGAAATGGAACTAGACATCACAGGGACATATCTGCTCAGGCAGATGTGCCCTCACATACTATATTTGGCATGGCACACAGGGGGTGTGGCACGTCATGTTTTCGGAATGGTTTGCACCATTTCATACATTCTGCAATGGCAGTCTGCATGCAATTTGTGGGTGGGTTCCTTAGATTGGCATAACATGCCCCAGCCCTGGGGGACCCTCTTTAATATCCATGCCCTGGGTACCAGTGGTACCATTTACTAGGCACTTACAGGGCTGCTAACGTTCTTGCCAATTGGGGTACAGCTGAACATGTTTGCAGGTTTTGGGAAACAGCACTGGCATTGGGGCCTGGTTAGCAGGGACCCAGTGCGCATCCAGTCAACAACATCAGTACCAGTGGGCCAAAAGTGAGTGTGACCATGTCACAAAGGGGCATTTTTCTACAATATTTAACACCCATTTGTCTGAGGTTATGTCTTTCCCCTCTTCCAGGAAGAATTTCACTGCTCCCCCAACAGGAGTGAGAAACTGTGAAGGAGATGTCTGTTCTCATTGTTAGTTATGTTATGAGTTTTTTGCCTTTGGGTTGTGAAGGCTTAGTTGGAGTGCACCTCCTTCTTTGATAGCGATTTTGATATAGCCTTTGAAATTGCCGCTGTAGTTGAGAATACTGATATGGCCACCTAGGAGTTCGAACCATATGGTAATAAAACTGCCTGTCTCTGGATCTGTATTGTTGTTTGAAGGCTTTATTTTGCTCTTCAAGACCTACAGCCTTTAATGGTTCCTCATTTTTCATTCTTAACATCTTCCTCAGTATATTGGCAAATAAAAGAGGAACCTGAGAATGGCAAATTAGTGATCTTCAACTGTGCATCAGGTTTTAGTGAAGACAGACTAAGCCAGGAAGCTTGTCGCAAGGAAATGCCATGACAGAAGGATGTGGCTGAGAGCTCGATAGAGAGTCCACTGCTGCACTAACTGTCTGGGTGGAAATCAAGGAACCCTCATTCACCATTTCTAGGAAGTCTTGTTGTCTGGTAGTAGCCAAATCAGACACAAAGGCCTTCATTCCATCCCAGATTTCTCATGATATCTGCCTTACAAGGCAGCAAAATTGGCATTCCTTAAATGGGTGGAGGCTGTTCCACAGACTTTCTTACCAATGGCATCCATTCATTTACTCTCCGTATCTGGTGGGGCTGTGGATTCCGGAGAAGAAGCATGCCTTAACCTCACCGCCGGTCCAATTATTGAGTCTGCTTTCAGAACTTTCGTAGGAAATCCGGATCCTGTTGAGGAGGTCTGTACTTTTTTTTTGGAAGCCTTGGTGTAGCAGATTTCATTGTGGCCGAAGTAAGGAACATTTACTCTACTGTGTTCAGAAGACCAGGAAAAAGAGGTCTTGGCATTGTTTTTGGCTGCAGAGTTTCCAGATCACTGATATAGTTGGTTGAGGAGCATCCACCGTAATATTTAGCTCTGTAGCTCCTTACTAACGCATCCTGAAAAATGATATCGCCGACTGGTGAAATCCTACCGGAGACTGATAAGGAGAAGTTGGAGTATAAAAAGAATGCGCTGAGGTGGAATAAGGTGATCCTGACCTTGATCTGGAGCATAACGGGGGCACGGATCCTCTGTCAGAAGGAGTGCTTGGTGGTGGAGTTCTAATTGGAGTTAGAACTTTCCATTTTCTAATAGGTGACATGGATTTGGCTTTTGAAAACCTTTCCACTGGATACAGATTCAAAGGGCGTAAAGGACTCTGCAAAGGAGTGTCCACAGTTATCATTGGCCTTCAAGTAGGAAGCATAGTCTCCGACTGATCCAACGGAACCTCTGACTGCAGAGAGACAGATGAATGTGTAGGGGGAGATCTGGACTATTCAGAAGAGGATAAGCGGACTAGAGGTACCCTCGACGCTGAGAGAGGTGCGATCGACATCAGGCAAGACTGCATTGCCAGAGCCTTCGATGGGGAAAGGTGTCTTTTGACGCTGAATGAGTCTTTGTCTTCAACATTGAGTGCTGCGACTTTGACGCAGACTGGTGGGATCCCAGCGTTGATCGGTGACCTTTAGACACTTATCGAGACTTATGACAGCAGTGAAGATGGCGCCGTCGTAGTCTTCAGCGTCAACAGCAGTGATGTCACTCTTGCTGTCGATTTAGATGCCAAGCGGTGATGATCACGCATTAACATTGACCCTTCCTTGGATGGCAAACATGACAGTACTAAACCTCTCGATGGCAACATCGATGTTATTTATGTCGGTGAATGGCAAAGATGAGAATGGCGTTGATGTAGAGAAGGAGATTTTCGGTCTTTGGATCTCCCTCTGAGGGGGTCTGTACCTAATTTTTTATGCTTCTCCACAGACTGGTGAGAGGATGGCCTTTCCATTCTCTTTCTCTTCTTTCTTTCTTGTTCTGCCTTAAAGTCTTGCATCAAATCACGCAACCTGATGCCCTCTCCGTCTTTAAGCGTCCTTTTTGACTTTTTGACTTTTTTGACAAATGTCACATCCTTTTGTGAGGTCTCTAGGTGAAAGACATACCACACAGACTTTATAAGCATCAGTGCTTGCCTTCTTTCTTCCACACAATGGGAATTTAATAAAGAGAAGGCAATGTGATAAAAGCATCCTGTCAGAAATAGCAAAAAATGCATTTACTCAACAAAAGGGATGTCAACTTGTCGAGTACAGCTGTTTATACAAGTGCTGAATTTTAAGAAAAAATAGAGGTGTGAAAAAACAACTGGGGTGTTCAGAGATCCTGCCTGAAGGAGCCGGAAAAAGAACTGACTCTCACAGGCAATTGCCACTAGAGTGCATTGTGGGATAGGGTGCTTCTGAGGTTTTTACACGTGTAGGCTTCTTTTTTAACCTCTATCAGTCTTAGCCTATCAGGCTGCATTATCTCCACATACTGTTGGTATGCAGGCAGCCTTTTTTCCCATGTCAAGGTTTTAAGCATTAAAAGTTTATGTTACATCTCCAACTATTCTACTACAGCATTCAGAAGGGAAATACACTCACAGACTACATTGAGACTTTAAGGAAAATTATTTTCAGTGTGCACATTCTTCAATTACATTTTCTTCAAAGTTTAAATATATTAAAGAAGGTGTTTCGAGGTCCACGCAGGCAGCGGGAAAATTATGCAATGTTTAGGACTATCAATGAAGATCCTACGATGCAGAACTGGTCAGTACACTCTCTATCTAAAAAGTAGAAGTGGATGGACAGAATGCATTGATAGGAACCTTAAATTCAGACAAAGATTGCCTTGGAAGCTACCAAATTCCTATATTTTGTTTTTGGAACCAAAGTTCTAAGGAGGATGACAGCTGTCAAAGGGAATAGTCTCGTTTTTCTAGATACATTATTAGGATTTACGACATCATGCAGCCTTCCAAGGGTAATGTCTTTATAAGGTTTTGCCTATGCTGGTGGTGCCTTATATATCTAGTAGTACTACTGTAGCACTTCTAATGATGAAGTTCTCATTTTCAAAAAGAACAATTGATGGACAGAATGCTAAACAATGTCAAAAATTCACCTCCAGTACAGAGATCTGGGCTTAAATCCATTGGTTATTTTTGCGCACCATGCCATTCCAGTTTAGACCCAGCCATATGCAAATCAGGCTTGGCCCTGCTCCCCATGGGAACAGTCCAGCCCAAAGTACCAGGCCAGGTCCTCCCTGGACCGGAAACAAGCATCCTGGGACCCTGTTTCAGGGTATCATCCATCTTCAGCCAAGCTAGCTTGAATCCAGTGGCACAGCGAGCAAAGGACCCACGTCTGGGCATACCCTTCCCACTAAGGGCTCAAAGTGAAACGTTCTCATTTTCAGCATATTTGTTTTTGGATTAGTACCGCAAGTATGGATAAAATGATAGTTTAAGAAATTGTAGTGTGTGCAATTCGCTTCTTGCTTATTTGCAGTGACATGAAATGCAGTTGTGTTTTTTATACAGTCTATATGATTGGTTTTTCCCAAATGTTCTAGGAGGATTCTTTACACAGTACATCATTTATGTTGTATAAATATAAAGTCTGAAAATAGTAAAAAAAAAAAAATTAAAAAAGGGAAAATTAAATTTTTATGATAACATAGCATTAGAGCATGGGAAATGTGTAGTGATTTATTGCTATTATAATGTTATGCACTGCTAAGTTTATTTTTTTTTAAATTCTTTTTCATTTTTTTTTATTTTTGACAGAGGGTACAAAAAGAAAGGCATAAAGAAGTACATACATTATAAGCGAATAATCATACTCGATAAATAAATAAACAGATATACCTATACACATATCTATGTCCAAGGAGCCCCCTAGTTCACTCAAAACAGTTCCATATGCGAAAAAATCTTTGCATTGAGCTTATAGTTCTAGTTTTAGCTAGTGCTCGTTCCCTTTCATAAATGTCTTTAATGAGAGCCAACCATTCAAAAAAAGTAGGAGGGTTAGGCGAGATCCATTCTCTTGCAATGCAGAGGCAGGCAGCTACTAATACAATGAATATAAAGCTCCTAGTACCAGAATTATCACATGCCTTAAACCCCAACATAATCTCTTTAGTAGTGAAAAATAAATTAAGTCCTAGGCATTGACCGGCATATTTGATAACTTTCTCCCAATAGTCAGATAGCATTGAGCAAGTGTAGAACATATGAAGGATATCTGCTGCCCATTGGCCACACTTGGGACAGCATGTTCTATCCACCCCAACACGACCAGATCCCTGTAGTGGTTGTTGCCATTTACTGATTCTCTCAGGAGTGTAATATAACATACATATAGTACGAAATTGTTGCAGCTTTAGATTGATAGAATAAGTAGAATTATTTAATGTATCCAGAGCCGAGACTATCTCAGATGTATCCGTAGGTGTACCGAGTGTCTGACTCCATTTACCAGCTAAATGGCTGGTATCAGCACTTCTTAAGTGACGGAGCTGTAAGTATATTGTACTAATTCTAGCTTTAAGCGAAAGATTGAGTAGGTATTTTAATAATTCATGGGAGTGTGGAAGTTGCAACAGTTGTCGTTTTAAAAAGTAGTCTCTAATTTGTATGTATTTAAAGAATGACTGATGTGAAAGACAATAGGAAAGCTGCAAAGATGAGAAAGTGGAAAAACCACTATGATCGTACAGCAGGCCCAATCTTTCAATTCCACGTTTTGCCCAGCTACAAGCAGTGTGATCATGAAATATGCTCGGGAGGATTGGATTGTTCCATAATTTAAAATATTCATGCTGTGTAAGATCTTCGAGAGTGAGCGAGGAATAGCCGAGGATTTCATGCCATATGCGAACCATATCCCTAATAGTTTTAAAACGGACTCTCTTATAGTAATTAGGATCATTAATCCTCTACAGGAACATTTTACTATCTGTACCAAGTGCTAATACGAGACCAAAATATGGCAGTTTGTCAGTTAATAGACTTTGTAAACGACCAGTGAATGCTGCCCAAAAGTAAAGTTTAAAATCGGGGAGTTGCAAGCCTCCAAACTTGTAGGGAAATTTGAGGAAGCGTATCGCACGTCGTGCTTGCTTCTAGCCCCAGATAAAGCTACTAATTGCACCCTCTAATTTTTGAAAAAAGTAATTGGGGACCCGTATAGGAATAGCTCGAAACAAATACAAAAATTTAGGCAAAATTGTCATTTTAATTATGTTGGACCTACCAATAATAGTTATAGGAAGTTTATTCCAACTCTTAAGTTTTTTATAACTAAGTGGAGTAGTGTTTCATAGTTGAGTCTCCATATATGCTCAACGGTAGCAGAGATCCGAACCCCCAGATACGTTGCCACAGTGCAGCCTCCAGTTAAGGATGTTGATGATTTTAAATTATGAAGGACTTGTGTTTTGTGTGAGTTTAATATATACCCTGAAAATCGACCAAAAGTGTTTGCCTCTTCCTGGATGACACTCAGTGCTATTGCTGGGTCAGATGTAAAAACAGCAATATCATCCGCATACGCGATAGCCTTAAGTTGATAATTCCCATTACTAAATGGGATAATATGGATATTCTGATTTAATGCTTTGATGAATGGCTCTATATATAAAGCAAACAGCAGCGGGGAGAGTGGGCACCCCTGCCTAGTGCCAAGTTGTATCGAAAATGAAACGGAGTGCAGATTAATATATATAAGTTTAGCCTGTGGATTAATATATAATGCACGAATCCATTTTAAACAAGCATTGGCATAGCCAATAGGTCTCGTCTTTGGGGCCTTATAAGTGTTTAGGCAGAGCTATTGACTTTGCCAATGTGTTTAATGTTGGTGGAGTGGTGGTGGTGGAGTGATGGTGGTAGAGTGGTGGTGGAGTGGTGGTGGTGGAGTGGTGGTGTTGTGATGCTGAGGTGGTGGTGGAGTGATGGTGGAGTGGTGTTGTGGTGGAGTGGTGGTGGAGTGATGGTGGAGTGGTGGTGGAGTGGTGGTGGAGTGGTGCTGAGGTGGTGGTGTTGTGATGCTGAGGTGGTGGTGTTGTGATGCTGAGGTGGTGGAGTGGTGGTGGAGTGGTGGTGTTGTGATGCTGAGGTGGTGGCGTGGTGGTGGAGTGATGCTGAGGTGGTGGAGTGGTGGTGGAGTGGTGGTGTTGTGATGCTGAGGTGGTGGTGGAGTGATGGTGGAGTGGTGGTGTGATGCTGAGGTGGTGGAGTGGTGGTGTTGTGATGCTGAGGTGGTGGTGGAGTGATGGTGGAGTGGTGGTGTTGTGATGCTGAGGTGGTGGAGTGGTGGTGGAGTGGTGGTGTTGTGATGCTGAGGTGGTGGTGTTGTGATGCTGAGGTGGTGGAGTGTTGGTGTTGTGATGCTGAGGTGGTGGTGTTGTGATGCTGAGGTGGTGGTGTTGTGATGCTGAGGTGGTGTTGTGAGGCTGAGGTGGTGGAGTGATGCTGAGGTGGTGGAGTGGTGGTGTTGTGATGCTGAGGAGGTGGTGGAGTGGTGGTGTTGTGGTGGTGGAGTGCTGGTGGAGTGGTGGTGTTGTGATGCTGAGGTGGTGGAGTGGTGGTGGAGTGATGCTGAGGTGGTGGAGTGATGCTGAGGTGGTGGAGTGGTGCTGAGGTGGTGGTGTTGTGATGCTGAGGTGGTGGAGTGGTGGTGTTGTGATGCTGAGGTGGTGGTGTTGTGATGCTGAGGTGGTGAAGTGGTGGTGTTGTGATGCTGAGGTGGTGGTGTTGTGATGCTGAGGTGGTGGAGTGGTGGTGGAGTGATGGTGGAGTGGTGGTGTTGTGATGCTGAGGTGGTGGAGTGGTGGTGGAGTGATGCTGAGGTGGAGGAGTGGTGGTGGAGTGGTGTTGTTGTGATGCTGAGGTGGTGGAGTGGTGGTGTGATGCTGAGGTGGTGGAGTGGTGGTGTTGTGATGCTGAGGTGGTGGAGTGGTGGTGTTGTGATGCTGAGGTGGTGGAGTGGTGCTGAGGTGGTGGTGTTGTGATGCTGAGGTGGTGGAGTGGTGGTGCAATGGTGGTGTTGTGATGCTGAGGTGGTGGTGTTGTGATGCTGAGGTGGTGGAGTGGTGGTGTTGTGATGCTGAGGTGGTGGTGTTGTGATGCTGAGGTGGTGGAGTGGTGGTGGAGTGATGGTGTTGTGATGCTGAGGTGGTGGAGTGGTGGTGGAGTGATGCTGAGGTGGAGGAGTGGTGGTGGAGTGATGCTGAGGTGGTGGAGTGGTGGTGTTGTGATGCTGAGGTGGTGGTGTTGTGATGCTGAGGTGGTGGTGTGGTGATGCTCAGGTGGTGGAGTGGTGGTGTTGTGGTGGTGTTGTGATGCTGAGGTGGTGGAGTGGTGGTGGAGTGATGCTGAGGTGGTGGAGTGGTGGTGGAGTGGTGGTGGAGTGGTGGTGGAGTGGTGCTGAGGTGGTGTTGTGATGCTGAGGTGGTGGAGTGGTGGTGGAGTGGTGGAGGGGTGCGGAGGTGGTGGAGTGGTGCGGAGGTGGTGGAGTGGTGCGGAGGTGGTGGAGTGGTGTTGAGGTGGTGGAGTGGTGCTGTTGTGATGCTGAGTGGTGGAGTGGTGGTGGAGTGGTGGTGTTGTGATGCTGAGGTGGTGGAGTGGTGGTGGAGTGATGGTGGAGTGATGCTGAGGTGGTGGAGTGGTGGTGTTGTGATGCTGAGGTGGTGGTGTTGTGATGCTGAGGTGGTGGAGTGGTGGTGTTGTGATGCTGAGGTGGTGGAGTGGTGGTGTTGTGATGCTGAGGTGGTGGAGTGGTGGTGTTGTGATGCTGAGGTGGTGGTGGAGTGATGGTGGAGTGGTGGTGTTGTGATGCTGAGGTGGTGGAGTGGTGGTGGAGTGGTGGTGTTGTGATGCTGAGGTGGTGGTGTTGTGATGCTGAGGTGGTGGAGTGTTGGTGTTGTGATGCTGAGGTGGTGGTGTTGTGATGCTGAGGTGGTGGAGTGGTGGTGGAGTGATGCTGAGGTGGTGGAGTGGTGGTGGAGTGGTGGTGTTGTGATGCTGAGGTGGTGGAGTGGTGGAGGGGTGCGGAGGTGGTGGAGTGGTGCAGAGGTGGTGGAGTGGTGCTGAGGTGGTGGAGTGGTGCTGAGGTGGTGGAGTGGTGCTGTTGTGATGCTGAGTGGTAGAGTGGTGGTGCAGATATGTGTATTGTGGCTACCACCAAGCGCCTGTGCCAAGGTATATTTGCAGATTCCTTTGATGATATAACTTTCCTTGCAAAGCTACCAAATAACTTTTTGAAGTTGAAAGAGGCGCAGGTTGACATCATGCCAAGAACAGTCTCGAAGTGTCTGTTAAAACTTTCAACGTGAAAAAAACAACAAAATGCCCATGTTTTCCTCCAATGCCCTGCATCAAAAGGGTCAAAACAGAAGCATGGCAGACGTTTCTGTGGTGGGGGAGAGGGAGGGGCATTGAAGCGAGGCGCGCACGCTTGGCCGAGCGAGAGGAATGCCACATGGCCCTCAGCTCGTGCATGTGCGCTCCCTTTGCATTAAAGCCAGAAAACTACATTAAGTGACAGTAAATGGGCTTTAAAAGGGCTGTTATTACAAGATGCAAGGGGATGCTTATGTTTATTGGCAGAGGTTAGCAGAGGGCTCCTGTATAATATCTGGTAGAAAACGCTGTACAAATAAAGAAACTTTCATTAAAGCGCAAAGATTGAGTGATATCCGTCGAGGGGCTGCGCGTTATTGAAAGATGCAAGGGGCTGTTACTACACATATAAGCATAACTAGATTATTTATAAATTGCCCGTCCTCCTCCTATGTCCGCAGAGGCAGCGCGTTTTGGACACAATGTGTCTTTAATGCATTGTTAAGCAGTCTCTGCGGACATAGGAGGAGGGTGGGCACTTCATCAATAATCTTACAACTAACAGGAAAGATTGTGCTGTTTCACTTTTTAAGAACAAATGAAAAAGCTTTGTAATAATGCATTTCATGTCAGTACATGGAATGCATTTTTACGAGCTTTTTCATTTGTACATAAAAAGCCAAGCAGCAATCCTTCCTGTTAGTTTATGTTTATAAAAACAAGCGCTCGCTCTGTGGTGGGGGAGGGGCAGAGCGAGGCGCTTGGGAGAGCGTGACAGGAAAGGCAGATGGCCTGGAGCATGCGAGGAAAGCGCGTTATTGTGCGCGTTCTCGCATGCTCTAGGCCAGCCAAAAGTTGTGGTCGCATTTCTGAAGCCCACACTACAAAATGTCTCGCCCAGACCAGCGCAAGCGCTGGCTCAGGACGAGACCTAAAAACGGGCTGGTTAGCCGTTATTACTCAATATCTTCCATAGTGCATCCCATGCAACCCGATCGAATGCTTTTTCAGCATCTAACAAGACCATCCTCAAGTTGGGAGATGTCTTGTTAGCAATATCAAAAGCTGTTATAGCTGTATTAACATGTGCGGTAGTATCTCTACCGATTATAAACCCATGTTGATGTTCAGATACTAGACCAGGCATGTAAGGGGCCAGACGGTTAGCCAACACTTTGGCAAAAATTTTAGCGTCAGAATTGATGAGAGATATTGGGCGGTAAGACCCACAATCATCCGCCGCCTTCCCTTTTTTAAGAAAAAAAACGATATTAGTCATATCCCAAGACTTAGGGCTTCCATACATTCCCCAATCTGGTATAAAACTGCCCGTAGTAGCGAAAGAATAGAGTCTTTAAATGTTTTGGAAAATTCCATTGGTATAGCGTCATCACCAGCAGCCTTACCTGATGGCAGCGCAGCTATAGCAGATAAAATTTCTTCTTCAGTAATATCTTGTTGAAGATAATCAGCTGCCTCCAGGTTTAGGATGTGGGAATCCCCGAATTGTAAATATTCCTCCACTAAAGCTTCATCCACATCATTGGTCTTAGTGTAAAGCTCCGTATAGAATTGAACAAATTGTTTCAAAATTAATTCAGTAGAATTATATATCGGGCCATCTCCACCCCTAATTAAGTCAATCCGTGTTTTAGCTTTTTTATCTGCAATCTGATAAGCTAATATCCTCCCAACCTGTTCCCCATACTCATATTGGTTAGAGCGAGTTTTATTGAAAGCAGCTGCACTCTTCTCTTTAAACTGCCGTGTCAAAAGTGACCGTGCATTTATTAAAGTAGTGTATATTAAATCGCTGTTTGATCCATTAGACATAAGTTCCGCCGCATGAGCTGATTCTAATTTTTTTAGTGTCTCACAGGCTTCGTTCAGACTACTTTGATAGGTTTTGTTTAGATGATAGATGTATTGCTGAGTAGAGCCCCGTATGTAAGCTTTCATTGCATCCCATACGTTAAAAGGAGAGGCAGTTTCCATGTTAGATTGTAAAAATTCAGTAAGAGCTCCTTGAGTATAAGTAATAAATTGAGGGTCAGATAACAAATGTCTTGGAAATGAGAAAGATCGACTACTCTTAGCCTCAACAGAGAGCTGAAAACAGGTCAGAAGCAGATTATGATCAGATGTTATCCGCGGGCAGACCTCTATTTGTGCCTTTGCTAAGATATTATTACTCACAAAAACTAGATCAATTCTTGAATAGTGTCGATGAGGCGCAGAATAATACGTAAATCCTGGTAGAGTAGGATGCAGTGTCCGCCATAGGTCTAGCAGCCCGTGGAGCCGCGCTAATTCATAGATTGATTTACGGACTCTGCACATTCTCGGGGAAGCAAATCGATTTGTTGAGTCGATATCGTAATTTAAAGTGCAATTGAAATCCCCCATGATGATTATTTCTCCCTGCCAATCTAACAACTCCAACATTAGTTTATTAAAGAGGGTAGGATCATCCGAGTTTGGTCCGTATAGTGCACAAAGAACCACTTTTTTATTATAAATTTCGAGCTGTATAATGACCCATCTGCCACCTGGGTCAGAAGCTTTTTTAATGTTACTACAAGTTAAACACTTATCCTTAAGGATCGCTACCCCTCTAATAGCTGCTCCCTGTGAGGTACACTCCATCATCTCAAACCCCAGATGCTTGAACAGGCCCCTATCCTTATAAGCCAAATGTGTCTCTAACAAAATTACCAGATTTGGTTTATATATCTTGAGCTCTTCTTTAACCAGTTGTCCTTTGGTTGAGGAGTTTAGCCCAGCTACATTCCAGCTAATACATCTAATTGTCCCCATAATAAAACATATGACAGATCGGACTCATACCTAACTTTTGCTTTCCCTGACCGTTGTCCCTGAGG
Source organism: Calotriton arnoldi (assembly GCA_963921515.1). Classification (NCBI taxonomy): domain Eukaryota; kingdom Metazoa; phylum Chordata; class Amphibia; order Caudata; family Salamandridae; genus Calotriton; species Calotriton arnoldi. The sequence continues at coordinate 956,948 of CAWUFW010005198.1, read as the reverse complement.
AATTTAGATAAACAAAAAGTTTTGAACACAATAATCAACAAAGAAATGAGCTCCTTACAAGTAAACAATAGAGCGTTATGATTTATCTCCTTATTCGCTTTAAATGCAATCTGTACCCCCTGTTTTTTACCCCCCCCAATACAGTACGTTTCAGTATTCCACTTATCATTCGGCTGATAAACAGCCCCCACCCCAGAAGCAGTCCCCCACGCTCCCACCCAGTGTTCTAGAAAAGGAATCACCCCCCCTAACCTGCTGTCGATCTAAGACACCTGAGAGAAGCAGCGCCCTCCCCCCCCCCCGAGAGCCTCCCAATTATTATTAGAAATAATTAGATTAATCAATTTAAAGAGAAACCAAAACATACAGAGAGAGATAGCCCTTTGATTATCACAAATCAGAAGCAAAGTACTAAGTGTCCAAATGGCCAGACAATCCAAACAGAAAACACATTAGTACTGTCTGATCATATTACTTGTTACTTATTGGAGCTCTGTTGTAGTTTAGAGAGCACCAATTTTGCCTCCTGGTCTGTGTAGTAAATCTGTGAGTTACCGTCCTTAATGACCTTCAATCAAGCAGGCTCTTGTAGATAGACCAAAGCACCAAGCGCTTCCCAGGAGTCAATAAGCTGTCGCATCCTCCATCTTTTATCCATTGTAGTTTTACATAGATCAGATCTAGCAATGATGGAAAACGACTCAACTGACACTGGTGTCGTAGGCCGAGTTTTGATAGCAATAGCCTGACGCAATAGAAAGTTGCCCACGTAGATAAGGATTGGTCGTGGTCGGCGCAAAGCAGACTGGTCTGCTTGATTGAGAAAAATTGGCAGCCTGTGAGCACGTTGAATTTGAGAGTCCCAATCCCAATCTGCCAGATCAGGGAAAGCTTTCTGAAATATTTGAACAATGAATGCTCGTGGATCCGAGCCTTCTCTGCCTTCCGGAATCCCAAATATTCTCAGATTATTCCGACGCTGCCGGTTCTCCAGGTCTTCAACCTTTCCTTGTAGGTCTTTGAGTTTAGTATCATGATCCCGAAGTAGATTGGTAGAGTGTGACACCGCATCCTCATTATCAGACAGTCTTTGCTGTATTGAATTTTATAAATTGTAATACTAATTCATATTTGTTTTTTTTTTCTTTTTATACCGATGAATGTAATGTGGTTTACAAATTAGTTCTTCCAGTGTTGTTGCATACTTACAGTCCCATACAGCCACTCATACGCCTACTCACACACCTATACAGACACTCACTTCTCACATACCCACAGTCAAGACCCACTTGTATACCCATACAGACACTCACACAGCTACTGACACACCAACATACTCACTTCCACACCCACTAACACACCCATACACTCACACACCAACTCACACACCCATACAGCCACCCACTCACAGACCTATACTGTCCCTCACACGCCAACTTACACACCCACAGAGACATTTACATCCCCATTAGCACACCCATACAGTCACTCACACAGCTACTGACACCCCCACAGCCACTAACTCACACACCCAAAACTATTGTATTGTATGCCACTCAACTGAATGCCACTACACTCTACGCTATTCCATGGACATCACTCCACTTTGCACCACTCCAGTGTATGCCACTCCACTATACACTACTTCAGTGCATGCCAATAAACTCTCCGGCACTCTACTCTATTCCATTATATGCCACTTCGGTCTACGCCACTTTACTAAACACTATTCCACTGTATGCCGCTTCACTCTATAGCACTCCACTTTACGCCACTAAACCCTACAGTATTCCACTCTATGCCACTCCACACTATTAGACTGTACACAACTACACTCTACCCCCTCCAATATAACCAACTCACTCTACAACACACCACTCTATGCCAATGCACTCCACTTCAATCTTCGCCACTCTCATCTACACCACGCCACTGTGCGACAGTCCACGCTACCCCACTCCACTCAACACTATTCCGCTGTACGCAACTCTACTGTATGCCATTCCACTCTATTCCACCTTATGCCACTCCACTCTACACCATTAGGCTTTATGCTATTCCGCTCTACGCCACTCCATTGTACGCCGCTACAATTTAAGCTACTACAATCTCCGCTATTTCACTATACGGAACTCGATGGTACACCACTTCACTCAAATCTATTCCACTGTACGCCACCCCACTGTACACGTTATACTGTATCCTATTCCACCGTACATCACTCTACTGTGCGCCACTGCAGTGTAAATAACACTCTACGCTATTCCACTGTACACCCCTACACTTTAACTCACTCCGCTCTACGCCAATCCACTCTACCTATTCCACTCTAGCCCAATCCACTTATGCCACTCCATATATATTAAAAACATTGGTCAACAATGGAGCCCATAGCTGGGGATTGCTTTTAAAAAGATCTAGGGGGACCCCGTCGGGGCCTGGCGCTTTCATGCAGACTCCTTTAGCTAAGGCTTCCTCGACCTCTGCCACTGAGATAGATGAACTTAACTTGGAAGCCGAGGTTAAGTTTAAAGACAGATCCCCACTTGAAGCCTCCACATGTTGGCCATAAGGATTAAATATGGCCGCAAAATGAGTTTCCCAAACCTCCCCTGGGATCAACGAACCTATCTTCCTCACCTCTTCTGTAAAAAAGGGTTGATTAATAACCTCCCAGAAGCATTTGGAGTCTTTGAGGGAGCTAGCTCTCTCCAGGTCATCCCAAGCTATTGACCTTAGTTCTTCCTTCCTCTGCTTAACTATAGTTTTATAAAGCTTCCTGGCCTTTTTAATTTGTGTCCAATCACAAGGATTAGCGTGGAGGGACGATTTTAGTATTTTTTGAGCTTTTGAACAAGCAGCATTAAACCACCTTGTCTCAGGGAAATTCCTGGCCTTAATTGATTTGGTCAGGTTTTTAGCTATGTCTGAGCATATCAGTTCAAAATCACGGACGATCTCGGCTGGTGACAAACCATAATGGAGACACCTCTTGATTGAGTCATAGTTAGCTATAACAGTTTTTACCTCAAATTCAGATGGATTTACTTTGTTCCAGTTGAGTCTTACCCCTTTATTAGAATTGAAATGTATAGGGCAATAATCAACCTTTCCAGACTGGGCTATTATACTAAAGGTAGCTATCAAAGGATTATGATCGCTAAAATTGTTTGGCTTCACCTTAAAATCATCAACAAGCATTGAGAGTCTGCACCACTCTGCACCCGTCGCCCACGGCCCGAGTTCGAGTGGCCCAACACCACGAGGAGGTCTACCCGGCGATTCTGAACCGAGATCTGGTGATCTCTGACCTGCCTCGAATCCCTCAGCGAAGCCTGCAGCCTCTTTCTGGAGGATCCACCCCGACAGCGAACGGAGCTGGTAAGAGAAACCCGACGCCTAAAGACACCCCTGCACCCGAAGCCCCGCGGCCTTGGGTGGCCCAACCGACGGTGTCCCAGCATCCCCAGGCATCCCAACTTACCTCTCCAACTGGTGGTCAACTCCAGAAGATCTTCATCCCTGAGCCTGCAGTCTTTGTTGAAAGCGGAGGATCCCCATTGAAATCAACAGGGCACCCGACGCCAACCCGGCACCTAGCCACCCCCTTTGCCCTGAGCCTAACGCCAGGAGCTTTGCTCCCACAACCCAGTGGCCTGCTCGTAAGCAGCCCCCAACCAGGGGCCCCCTAACCCCCAATTGATAACATTGGGCCTCAGCACCCTGCACCCGGCCGCCCTAGTGCTGCTGAGGGTGTAACAAGAGTGCATCCTCGACCCAGGGGGAACCCTTGTTCTAACCCCAGAAACTCAACCCCAAAGCCCGATTACTTACCTGGTAACCGTTAACTTCATTTCTCTCCAAAGGAACCTATTGACTGTTTATCTCTGAAAAATGTTTTAAGTGTGGAGTTGATTTGTATGGAAACCTGAAAAATAACAACTGTGCAAAACTGATTAGAGGGACGCCGATATTAGAGCTAAGGGGGCAAGGAGATGACGTATTCCATAGACAGTGCGACATTAATGGGCAATTTCTGCAGTATTACTCAGTGCTTTACCAGAGTAAGCTTGGCGCAGGGGATCCCAGTGATGAGGGCTTCTTGACTGAAGTGGAACTTCCCAAGATTGAGGTAGAGGCGGCAGAGGAACTTGGCAGAGATATCGAAGTGGGGGAGGTACGTAGCACCATCAAACACATGGCTAAGAACAAAACACCGGGGACCGACGGGCTCCCGGTGGAATTTTACTCTGCGTACGCAGACGCCCTGGTCTCGCGCTTGGTAGAATTGTATAATAGCGCGAGACGGGAGGGTTCCCTCCCTGCTTCCACGAGAGAGGCGGTAATTGTCCCCCTTCTGAAACCGGGCAAACCTGCCTGGGATCGAACCTCCTACAGGCCACTTGCCATGCTCAACTTAGATTACAAGATACTGAGTCGCGTATTAGCTCGTCGACTGCTGACCCATATGCCGACCTTAGTTCACATGGACCAGGCTGGATTTATTCCGTGTCGGAACACAGCGATGAACATTCGTAAACTTTTGCGTATCCTGGGGGCGGATACTTATTGCAAGGAGGACGCCTGTATTTTTACGGTCGATACTGAGAAGGCCTTTGATAGCCTGGAATGGCCGTACCTTTTTAAAGTCCTGAGGGCGTTCGGCTTGGGGAACCGCTTTGTGGAATGGACGGCGATCTTATATAATAATTCCACTGCCAGGGTCAGAACGGGGGGACTGATTTCTGCTGCCTGTGAGGTGGGACGAGGCACGAGGCAGGGATGCCCGCTATCCCCTTTGTTGTTTGCCCTGGCGATGGAGCCTATGGCTGTCCATGCTAGGATGGGTCGGTACTATCAAGGGCTTCTAGTAGAGGGACAATTGCAGCATATAGCGCTCTATGCAGATGAGCTGCTTTTGTTCCTGGCCAACTCGGGAGACGCGCTCCGGGGAGCAAAGGAATTGTTAGGCACGTTAGGGAGGATTGCGGGCCTCCGTGTGAACTGGACCAAATCGTGCGTGTTTCCCGCCAGTCCTGGTAGGGATGGTGTGCAGAGTGCGGAGGGGGTTCCATGGGAGACTAAATGCTTGCCTTATCTAGGGACCCGGATTTACCACGACCCTGTGGATCTTTTGGAGCGTAACATAGGGCGGGCGCTGTGCGGTGTTAAGAGCTGCTTTGAATTTTGGGGGACTCTCCCATTGTCTGTGGCAGGCAGAGTTGCACTGGTGAAGATGGTTACATTACCCAGGCTTCTCTATTTCTTTGGGACGCTTCCCATTTGGATCCCGCACAAGATCTTTGCACAGCTCAACGCATTGATTACTGGGTTCCTATGGGGCAACGGGAGGCGGAGAGTGGCCCTTGTCACTATGCAGAGACCTAGGGTGGAAGGGGGCTTTGCTTTACCTGACCTTGAGACCTACTATCACGCAGCGCAGCTTCAATGGTTCACGCGGTGGGTGGCGGGACGACTCCGGCAGCCGGAAGACCTGGGTGGGCCTGACCCGAGTTTGAATTTGCTGTCTCGGGTATTGCTGCGATTGCCTATGAGAGATAGACCAATCCCCCCTGACTTGCACACGGTGCGGCAGTGTTGGAACCGTCTGACTAGACTGGCGCGGATACGAACTCCTTATGCACCCGAGATTCCATTACGGATGTGTGAGGAGCTGCCCCACGGGGGCGATTGGTGCAAGCTGCGCATGTGGGAGGAAGCAGGGATCATCACTATCGGAGATTTGTTTGAGGACGGCAACCTACTCCCCTTTAATGATCTACTGGAGCGACATGACCTTCCACGGGGCGACTTCCTTTTCCATGCCGCTCTGACAGCAGCCATTAGAAAACACTGGCGAGAGGGGATGGTGGAACCTAATACGTTCCTGGCCTGTCAGTATGTAGTGATGGCAGCGGAGACTATTAAAGCGGTCACTTGCCTATATAGGCGGATCGCGCAAGACTTGCGACAACCCCTGACAGCCTTGCGTCTTAAATGGGAAGCAGACTTGGGTGAGGCCATTGAGGAGAAACCATGGGGAGAGCTTGTAGAATGAGCTTGGAAGAGCACTAGGAATGCGCGCTTTCAATTAATTCACTTCTATGTATTACATAGGGCATACATAACCCCGGGCAAGATTAATGCTTATTTTGGGATCTCATCCACCTGCCCGAGGTGTAACCTGGAGGGAGCAGGGTTTCTCCACATGTTTTGGGAATGCCCACATCTGGGAGAGTATTGGAGAGGGGTGACGGCTGGACTGGCGACAGTGACGGAAAGAGAGGCACAAGTTACTAACTTGTGTAACGATATATCTGTAAGAGACAGTAGTTAGTGACAGATTCCTTACCTTAGAATATCCCCAGGCGTCAGGCTGGATCCGGAAAGTTTTGCGTAGCAGTACCTTTGCGCGTCGGCAGGCGGCGTCGTGCGGCTCCGCGTCCGTCGTCGGCATCGCCGGGATGACGTCGCGCCCAGTACTTAGACGCCGCCCATGCGCGCTGACGTCAGTTCTGTACACGACTTTCCGCGCCAGGAACGCAGAGCCATGCAAGAAGCTGACATTGGGGTCTGAAAAAATACTAGGGCCCTGAAAGGGATGTCTTTAACCCTAGAAATCAATTCGCAGAACGGGGAGGATGGGTGGGGCGGTAAGGAATCTGTCACTAACTACTGTCTCTTACAGATATATCGTTACACAAGTTAGTAACTTGTGCATCTGAAAGAGACACGTTAGTGACAGATTCCTTACCTTAGAATAGATACCCCAGCAATACCAACCCCGGTGGTGGGTCTGCGAACAGATTCAGACAAGGAAGTCCCGGAGGACAGAGCGGCCAAAGAAGCCGTCCCTCCGGACCTGGCTGTCAAGGCAGTAATGCTTGGTAAACGTGTGCAGCGAGGCCCACGTAGCTGCCTGACATATATCCTGTAGCGGAACACCGCGGCCTAAAGCCGTGGTAGCAGCTGTTGCCCTGGTAGAATGGGCACGTAGCCCAACAGGGGGCTCCTTCTTAGCCAAAGAATAGCTGGCTTTGATACACAAGATTACCCAGCGGGAGATGGTCCTCTTGTGTACCGCCCAACCTTTTTTGGCGCCCACGTAGCCAACAAAGAGCTGGTCATCCACCCGGAACTGTTGTATGCGGTTGAGGTAAAAGGAAAGCGCACATTTTGGGTCCAGACGGTGGAGCCTCTCTTCCTCTCTAGAAGGATGCGGAGGCGGAAAGAAGGTGGGCAAAGTGATGGTCTGCCCAATGTGAAAAGCAGTAACCACCTTTGGCAAGAAGGACGGACGCGTCCTAAGAACAACCTTGTCTGGATGGACAGACAGAAAGGGGGGCTTGTCTTCAGAGTGAGAAGACGAAGAGGACAGTTATGGAGAGGCTCAAAGGGAGCGCACATTAAAAAGGTAAGAACCAAGTTCAAGTCCCACTGAGGCATCACAAACGGAACAGGAGGGAAGAGGTGTGTAATGCCTTTAAGAAACCTGTTAACAACAGGGGACTTGAAAAGGGAGGGCTGATCAGGAAGCCTGAGGAAGGCCGAGATTGCACAAAGATAGCCCTTGATGGTACCCAGGGCAGAACCCTGTTGGGCCAGAGAAAGAAGGAACAGAAGAACCTCAGAAAGAGGGGCAGAAAGGGGATTCACAGCCTTTGCTGTGCACCATGCCACAAACTTGTTCCACCTGCAGGCGTATACCACCTTAGTGGAGGGACGCCTGGCTGCCAGAATCACATCACAAACTTCGGGAGGCAAGTCGAAAGGAATCAACTGCCGCCGCTCAATCTCCACGCAAGCAGGTGGAGGCTGGACAGGTTCGGGTGGAGGACCGTCCCCTGCTGCTGCGACAGAAGATCCTCCCGAAGAGGCAGACGGATCGGGGATCGACGCTCATACTGAGTAGCTCGGGATACCAAACTCTTCGAGCCCAGTCCGGAGCCACAAGAATGACTTGGGCCCGGTCGCGCCGAATCTTCTTCAACACTCTGGGTAGAAGTGGTATAGGCGGAAAGGCGTACAACAGACTGCAACTCCACTCGCGACGAAAAGCGTCGCCGAGCGAGTGCCGCCTTGGAAATTCCAACGCGCAGAACTGCTGACATTGCGCGTTCTCTTCGGTGGCGAATAGATCTAACCAAGGCTCTCCCCACTGTAGAAAGAGTCCTTGCGCCACCTCCGAGTGAAGACGCCATTCGTGATCCATCATGCACCTGCGGCTGAGTTCGTCCGCCCTGGCGTTCAGGGAACCTGCCAGGTGTTGAACCATCAGGAATATGCCCTGATGTTCCAGCCATGTCCAGAGACGCAGAGCCTCCTGACATAGGGTCCACGACCCCACCCCGCCTTGTTTGTTGCAGTACCACATGGCGGTGGTGTTGTCTGTGAACACCTGCACTACCTTCCCTTTGACAGAGGGAAGGAATGCCTTGAGTGCAAGTCAGATCGCCCGGAGCTCCAGAAGGTTGATATGGAGCCGGGACTCCGCCGGAGACCAGAGGCCTCTGATCTCCGCCTCTCCCATGTGACCGCCCCATCCCAGAAGGGACGCGTCCGTCACAACTGTGTGCTCTGGCTGGGGAAGGGAGAGGGATAGGGATCTGCCCATGACCCATTGCCTGTTCGAGAGCCACCACTGCAACTGTCTTGCAGTCCCCTCCGAGATCTGGACGTAATCGGACAGGTTCCCCTGATGCAGCGCCCACTGGAACTTCAGGTCCCACTGCAGAGCCCGCATATGCCATCTGGCATGATCGACCAGCAGGAGGCCATGAGGCCCAGCAGCCTCAGGGTCATCCGTACCGAAACCCAGGATAGAGGCTGAAAGATCGGAATCATAGCCTGAATATCCTGGACTCGCCGTTCGGGAGGATAGGCCCGAAACTGCGTTGTGTCCAGAACTGCTCTGATGAAAAGGAGCTGTGGAGAAGGAATCAGGTGCGACTTCGGCACGTTGATGGAGAACCCCAGCGAGTGCAGGAGTTCGGCCGTAGTCTGGAGGTGGGAGACGACTGCCTGGGACGAGCCCGCCTTCAGCAACCAGTCGTCGAGGTAGGGGAAGACTGGAACCCCTGCCCGGCGCAGATGAGCTGCGACCACCGCCATCACTTTCGTGAACACCCGAGGGGCGCTGGTAAGGCCAAAGGGGAGCACGGTGAACTGAAAATGCTCGAGGCCTACCGTGAACCGCAGGTAACGCCGGTGGGCCGGCAGGACGGGGATGTGAAAATATGCGTCCTGCAAGTCCAACGCTACCATCCAGTCTCCAGGGTCAAGGGCAGTCAAGACCTGAGCTAGGGTGAGCATCTTGAACTTCTCCTTCCGGAGGAAGCGATTGACGTTCCGGAGGTCCAAGATAGGACGCATGTCCTCCTTGTCCTTTTGGGCACCAGAAAGTAGTGGGAGTAACAACCACGCCCTACTTCTGGGGTCGGAACGCGCTCGATGGCCCCCTTGGCCAAGAGGGCCGCAACTTCCTTTTGAAGAAGCACCAAATGATCCCCCGACATGCGGTGGCATTGAGGTGGCATGGCTCGGGGGGTAGTCTCGAAGGGGAGGGAGTAGCCCCTTCGGACAATGTCCAAGACCCACTTGTCCGATGTGATGGCACGCCAGTGGTGAAGGTGATGGCGGACCCTGCCCCCCACTGGCGTGCTGTGGACCTGAAAGGATGGACTAGGAGGGCTTGGAGGCCGCGGACGGGGCGGAGGTGGTGGCCTGACCCGCACGCTGGTTACCCGACCCGCCTCGGCGGGAGCCACGTCCTCGGCCACGCGAAGACGCTTGCTGCGCGGGCCGGTGGCTGGGCAGCGGACGTGACTGGGCGCCCCTTCCGTGGCCACGAAAGGGGCGAAAAAGCAGACTGTTGCGGAGCGCGCACAGCAGAAAGGCCCAGGGACTTGGCTGTAGCCCGCGAGTCCTTAAAGCGCTCCAGCGCATGGTCTGCTTTGTTGCCGAAAAGGCCGACACCATCAAAGGGCATGTCCATAAGTGTGTTTTGGACATCGCCCGAGAAACCAGTGGTCCTCTGCCAGGCGTGACGGCGCAGCGCCACTATCGTCGCAAGCAATCTGCCTAGCGAGTCGGCGGTATCTAGGCCACATCGGATGGTATATTTTGCCGCATCTCTTCCTTCCGCAATGGCGCGGGAAAGCAGTGCCTGGGCCTCCTCAGGACACTGGGGCAGGACCTGCGCCACCGAATCCCACAAGGAGTGGGTATATCGGCCCAAGAGGCAAGTGGTGTTGACAGACCTCAAGCCAGCACTGGCGGAAGAAAAAACCTTCTTCCCAAATTGGTCCAGTTTTTTGGATTCCTTATCCGGGGGAGCGGTAGGGAAGGCGCTTTGAGAGGCAGAGGCTTGGACAACCAAGCTCTCAGGGGTGGGGTGTTGGGAAAGGAACAGGGGGTCGCCTGGAGCAGGGCGATGGCGTCGGGCTACGTTCCTATCCACAGGAGCCCCTGTGGTGGGCTTGGACCAGGTGCCCAAAAGAACGTCCGAAAGTGCATCGTTGAACGGCAGCAGTGGCTCCGAGGAGGTAGCCGCCGGCTGAAGCACTTCCGTCAGGATGTTAGTCCTGACAGCCACTGGAGGTGCAGGGCCTCAGCTGCCCTACGCAACACCATAGCAAAGTTTGCTCCCTCCTCCGTTGCCACGGAAGGAGGAGACAGCATGCCAATGTCAGGAGAGGTGTCCAGACCACTGGCATCCCCAAGTTCCTCAGCCCAGTCCTGATCATACTCACATTGGGCAATGAGAGGGTCCTCAGACCCCTTCCAGTTCTCTTCGTCCTCCAAATCAGGGTCAATGTAAGGAGGAGGGACATTTGGGACCCAAGGTCTCAGCGGCGCCGGAGCCGGCGTCGATCGACGTCGGTCCGGCGCCGAGTCCGGATCCGGAGAGAACCTGGGGACGACGCCGGCCGGAGCCCCGGGCGACGTCGTGAACGGCACCGGTGAAATCGACGCCGGTGGAGGTGTCGTGAGGTCAACGGGCGTCGATGGGGGTTGTGGCAGCACCGGAGCCAGGGCCGAGGCCGGGGCCGGTGTTGCAGGCGGCGCCGGGACCGGAGTCGTCGGCGGAGCCGGGACCGAAGCCGCCGGCGGAGCCGCAGGAAGAACCCCACTAGGGCCCGCGGGGCCCGAAGGCGCACCGGGGGGACCTTTAGGCCCAAAGAAGCGGGCCATGGCCGACAGGAACTCGTGTATTTCGTCCGGAGTCGCCGCCGAACCCGGGAAGGGCGGGTAATGCAGCGGCGGCTCCACAGGCACTCCCGGAGCCGCGGGGACGGTGCTGTCGGGACCCTGCGCCGAGTCGCGCGAGGGGAAGTCGTCGAGCGATGACGCTTTTTCGACTTCTTATGCTTCGACTTACCGGAGGAGTGCGAAGACTTTGACCCCGAAGAACGATGAGGACTCCGCGACCGGCCCCTCGACCTCTCTCGTGACCGGGGCTTGGATTGGCGCGGAGCCGACTGCCGGACCTCGAGGAGCTTTCGAGACCGCTCTTGCAAAGCCTTCGGATGCAAGGCCCGGCAGTCAGGGCACGACTTGGGGTCGTGGTCGCGCCCGAGGCAGTAGAGACAGTCTCGATGCGGGTCCGTGATCGACATCATCCGACCACAGGCGTCGCATGGCTTGAAGCCGGGCATCCCTACTGACACCGTTGGAGTCGAACGACTCGAGAAAACAGTGACAAAAAGTCACAAAAAGTTCAGTCAAAAAATGATTGGGGCACTGCTCTCTCCGGATCTGCGCTTACTGGCGCGGAAAAAGAAAGAACTAACGTCAGCGCGCATGGGCGGCGTCTAAGTACTGGCCGCGACGTCATCCCGGCGATCCCGACGCCGACGACGGATGCGGAGCCGCACGACACCGCCTACCGACGCGCAAAGGTACTGCTACGCAAAACTTTCCGGATCCAGCCTGACGCCTGGGGATATTCTAAGGTAAAGAATCTGTCACTAACGTGTCTCTTTCAGATATAGCCTTGACACCTGGCAGTTGCTTGTTACATTGGTTTCCGCACACTGCCAAGACCAAAATTACTAGTAAGTTCATAGATCTGGGGTTGGTGTTGGCAAAGAGGGAGCTCACCACTCATTGGAAAGCGAAAAATGGCCCCAGCCTGCTGCGATGGAATAGGGAACTAGTGAAATGGGCGGAGAGTGAGGGGAACTGCAGACTGCGCATGGCTACGCGTATTGGGAACGAAAAGTCAATGGCAATGGCGCGGGCATGGGTGGCATTGGTGGATCTCGTGAAACACCCGAGCGAGGACGCCGATGGTACGCTCGAGGAGCGGGGCGATGCACCGGGCGACTGAGCCTGGAGGTTCTTGATCATCCTCTGATCGCCGCAGGGTCTGGGAAGGTCTGGCTGAGGGCTTCTGTCACTCCTTTCCATGATATTACCCCCTGGGATTCGGGACATAGGGGACATGGAGCATGATGGGTGCGTCTGGTGTGCGTGAATGGGAATTTTCATGAGTCAGCGGCATGCCTGGGGGGTGGGGAGGGCGGCGGGAGTTTTTACGGAGAGTTGGGGAGGGGGAGGGGGGTGTTGGGTGACCATGCTACAAAGAATCCTGATGAGGCGCGCTTCATGGTGGGGCGCGCTGTGTTACATACTACATAAACACGAGGAGGGAGGCGGGGTGATGGAAGAGCGTACAAGTTGTATCCCCGACATGAGGAATTAATACTGGATGGGGTTGATGGGCCTTAAGACTTAAGAAGTGGGGTTAGCTGCACTGGATTTTGTTTGCATCTCTTGATCATTTGTACTGCCCCCCGGGCTGTTTAACTTGTCTTCTTTTTTGAAAAACTAATAAAAAATTTGTTTTAAAAATTTTTTGTGCAAAACTGATTTACTTACCTTTTCTCTAGGAAATGTCCCAGTGTGATATCTAGGCATATCACGCTGAGTAGAAAAAGTAAGTTAAAAAGTCATCTAAAAAGTAACTAAAAAGTAATCTGTACAGTAATTTCAATACCTTGACTTACCTGTATTTCAAATAACTGCATTTGAACTTGCATTCACTTGTAAACACTACATAATATTTTGCAAAGCATTTATTTCACTTACCTGTGCCAGGCTTGGCTTGGTTCTAGAAATAAAATAACTTAATATTTTTAAACAAACAAAATTGGTCTGAGTTCAGTCTTTGAGTGTGTGATCTTTTGCTGATTGAGTGTGTACAACAAATGCTTAACACTACCCTCTGATGAGCCTTACTGCTCGCCCACACTACCACAAATAGAGAGTAAGTGCTAACTTCTTTTACTTCTGCCTACCTTTGCCTACCACTTGACTCTGTGCACACTATACCTCATTTTGGTATAGTATATACAGAGCCAGCTTCCTACATTGGTGGATCAGCAGTGGGATGTACAACTTTGCATTTGTTGGACTAACTTGGTTACCACCTGATCACACAACAGAACTCGTAAATTGTTGTTAGAATTCTGATTTTTTTTTAATTGACAACATTTTTCCAAATTACTAAAAGTCTTGTTAGAGCCTTGGTTAAGTCCCTTTAGAATTTTAGGAAAATAAAAGTTCACTTTAGTTAGGGATAAGAGGGGTTAGAAGTTTTTTTAACAATGTCTCTTAACAAGAACCCAGCTGTTAGTGAAAATAACCACAATGGCATTGAGGACCAGGTTGAGGAGCTCGACCTCACCCCTTATCAACACTTATAATTTAGGGAGTTAAGGTCTCTATGCAAACTTAAACATATAGTCACAGGGTCCCATCCCTCCAAACAAAAGCTCCAGGAGCTGTTGGCAGGGTAAGCTAAGGACCATCCCTCTGAGAATGGTGAAGACCTCTCAGAAGGGGAAGAAGATGGAGGATGAGGATACCTTCCAACCCCCCCCACCCCCCACCCCCTTCTTCCTTCTTAGGGAGAAAAGGGCCCCAGTGGCCCTGACTCCAAGAATCAACCTCTCAGCACCTAGAGCCCACACAGGTGGATCAGGTGCTACTGAGGACATTCAGGACAGCCTCAATGAGGAGGACAACCTTTTAGCAAGGCTGACCAAAAGAGTGGATCTAGAGACCAGACTCCTGGCTCTGGTGAAAGAGAGAACAGAGATGGGCTTAGCTCCCATCAATGGTGGCAGCAATTTGCTCAATAAGGATAAAGAGTAATCTTATGATCCTAAAATCCCCAAAGGGATTGTCCCTAAATATGAAGAGGGTGATGATATCACAAAATGGTTCATAGCCTTTGAGAGGCCTTGTGAAATGAGAAAAGTGAAGAAGTCACACTGGGGGGCACTCCTTTGGGAACTGTTCACTGGTAACTGCAGGGACAGACTCCTGACCCTTACAGGGGCAGATGCTTGGTCTTATGAACTCATGAAGAGTACTCTTATTGAGGGCTTTGGACTCACAACTGAGGAATACAGAATTAGATTCAGGGGGGCTCACAAAACCAATCCTAGATTGACTTTGTTGACTACTCAGTTAAGACACTAGATGGTTAGTTAACTGGAAATAATGTGTATGATTTCAATGGACTTTACAATTTGTTTATGAAAGAACATATTTTAAGTAATTGCACTGATCAGCATTTGATAGACCTAGGTCTAATTTCTCCCCAAGAATTGGGAAAGAAGGAAGACCATTGGGTCAAGACAAGAGTGACAAAAACAACCACTGGGGGTGACCAAAAGAAAGGGGTTACAAAACCTCCCCAGAGGAAAGGGGGTGAGAACTCTCAAGATAAAACGCCTGAGTCTTCTTTCAAAAGGGCCCCAAAAACCTGCACAGAGGGGTGAGTCCCAAACCTCTTCACAGACCAAAATTAGGTACAAGGGAAAGAACTTTGATCCCCTAAAGGCCTGGTATAACAACTGTAAGAAGTTGGGACACTTAACTGGAGATGCTACTTGTCCCAACAAGAAGCCCCCTAGTCCTACTACAGCTACTACTGGTGTAGCCAATCTCCAGATGGGATCAACAGTGTGCCCAGAGCAAATCAGGGTTCACACAAAAGCAGTTCTAGTCAGAGTGTGAAGTTGAGTTTGCCACTTTAGCTGTGTGGCCACCCAACTTAAAGAAGTATTTACAATACCCCTGGATCAATGGGACTAGAATAGAAGCCCTGAGTGATACAGGTGCCAGTGTCACTATGGTGAGAAATACGCTCGTTTCCTCAGATCAATACCTGATTGGGAAAACTTATCCAGTCACCAATGCTGACATTGTTACTACTAACCATGCTAAGGCTATGTTGACATTAGACTGGAAGGGGGGGTGGGGGAGTTACTGGCCTGAAACAGGTAGTGGTCTCTCCAAAGTTTACAGCTGCATGTCTGCTTGGTAATGACCTGGAAGCCCCAGCATGGGCGGAGGTTGAACTAAAAACCCATGCAGTAATGCTGGACATCCCTGAGATTGTGTGCGTCAAGACTAGAGCACAGAGCCGAAAGCAGGGTGAAAAAGAGGTGTTGGAGCCTGAAAGTATGTCCCAACCTTTCAAGAGGAAAGGTAAGAAGACTGGGAAACCAGCTTCTGTACAGCAAAAGGACCAGGACCCCTCTCCTCTGGAGGAGGACTTGGACACCCCAGAGGGAACTGAGCCCATGGAGCTTGACCCTTACCAGGTTGAACTCTTAGGACCAGGGGGACCCTCTAGGGAAGAGCTGTGCCTTGGACAGCAGGACTGTCCAACTCTGAAAGCCAGAGGCAGCAAGCTGCTACCCAGGAAAAAGGAGATGTCAGTGTTATCCACAGAATCTATTGGGAGGAGCGGCTACTGTACACTGAGGCCAGAGACCCCAACCCTGGAGCCACTAGGAGAGTGGTAGTGCCTCAGAAGAACAGGGAGTTCCTACTAACTTTAGCTCATGACATCCCTCTAGCTGGGCATCTGGGCCAAACCAAAACCTGGGAAAGGCTAGTTAGCCACTTTTACTGGCCCCAGATGTCTCAGAAAGTAAAGGAGTTTGTCAACTCCTGTGTCACCTGTCAAGCCAGTGGCAAAACATGTGGACACCCAAAGGCCCCCTTGATTCCACTACCAGTAGTTGGGGTTCCCTTTGAAAGGGTAGGGGTGGACATAGTGGGCCCACTTGAACCTCCCACAGCATCAGGAAACACATTTATACTAGTGGTAGTGGATCATGCCACTAAGTATCCTGAGGCAATTCCCCTTAGGACTACTACAGCTCCTGCAGTAGCCAAGGCCCTCATTGGTGTCTTCACCAGGGTAGGGTTTCCTAAGGAGGTGGTTTCAGACAGAGGGTCAAACTTCATGTCTGCCTACCTAAAACACATGTGGAAAGAGTGTGGAGTGCAGTACAAGTTTACCACACCCTATCACGCACAAACCAATGGTCTTGATGAGAGGTTTAACAAGACATTGAAAGGCATGATTATGGGGCTCCCAGAAAAACTCAAAAGGAGATGGGTTGTCTTCTTATCATGCTTGCTTTTCACCTACAGGGAGGGGCCTCAGAAGGGAGTAGGGTTTTCCCCCTTTGAACTTCTGTTTGGCCATTCTGTCAGGGGACCACTCTGTCTTGTAAAAGAGGGTTGGGAGAAGCCTCTCCAAGAACCCAAACAAGACATTGTGGACTATGTACTAGGCCTAAGGTCCAGAATGGCAGAGTACATGGAAAAGCTTCCAAAAATCTTGAGGCCAGCCAGGAGCTTCAGAAGCACTGGTATGACCAAAAAGCTGCACTGGAAGAGTTTCAAACAGGGCAAAAGGTGTGGGTTTTGGAGCCAGTGGCACCAAGGGCACTCCAGGACAGATGGAGTGGTCCTTACCCTATCTTAGAAAAGAAAAGTGATGTCACCTACTTGGTTGACCTGGGCACAAGCAGGACACCCAAAAGGGTGATCCATGTTAACAGCCTTAAGCTTTTCCATGACAGGGCTGACATCACCATGCTGATGGTGACTTATGAGGATCAGGAGATAGAGAGTGAACCTCTCCCTGACCTCCTCTCATACAGCCCCAAAGATGGGTCAGTGGATGGAATTGTCTTTTCAGGCACCCTCACTGCCCAACAGCAGACTGATTGCAAGCAAGTCATGCATCAGTATGCTAAGTTCTTTTCCTTGACCCCTGGTCAGACAAACTGGTGAACCCATGATGTGGAAACTGGTGACAGTGCACTTGTCAAAAACAAAATCTATTGACAGTCTGACCAAGTCAAGGAAAGCATCAGAGCTGAAGTCAGCAAGATGCTGGAGCTAGGGGTTATTGACCCCTCTGAGAGCCCCTGGGCCAGCCCAGTGGTTCTGGTCCCCAAACCGCATCCCCAGGGTGGAAAGAGAGAAATGAGGTTCTGTGTGGACTATAGAGGGCTCAACTCTGTCACCAAGACAGATGGTCACCCTATCCCAAGAGCAGATGAGTTGATAGATAAATTGGGTGCAGCCAAATTTCTAAGTACCTTTGACTTAACTGCAGGGTACTGGCAGATTGGCATGGCACCAGGAGCAAACGAAAAGACAGCATTCTCCACACCTGATGGGCATTATCAGTTCACTGTTATGCCTTTTGGTTTAAATAATGCCCCTGACACCTTCCAAAGGTTGGTGAATCAAGTCGTTGCTGGATTGGAGTCCTTTAGTGCAGCATATCTAGATGATATTGCTGTCTTTACCTCCACCTGGCAGGATCACCTGATCCACCTGGGGAAGGTTTTAAAAGCCCTGCAAACTGCAGGCCTAACTATCAAGGCATCCAAATACCAGATAGGGCAGGGAAATGTGGTATACTTGGGCCACCTTGTTGGTGGAGGCCAAGTGCAACCCTTACAGCCCAAGATCCAGGCCATCCTGGACTGGGCAGCTCCAACAACCCAAACCCAAGTCAGTGCATTCCTTGGCTTGACTGGGTACTACAGGAGGTTTGTGAAGGGATATGGGTCCATTGTGACTCCCCTCACAGAACTTACCTCCAAGAAGATGCCTCAAAAGGTAAACTGGACAGTTAGCTGTCAAAAGGCTTTTGACACCCTGAAAGAGGCAATGTGCTCAGCACCAATTCTCAAAGCTCCAGACTATACCAAGCAGTTCATAGTGCATAATGCCTCTGAGCTAGGGATAGGAGCGGTCCTATCCCAGACCAATGATGAAGGCCAAGACCAACCTGTTGCTTTTATAAGCAGAAGGCTTCTCCCCAGGGAGCAGCGTTGGAGTGTCATTGAGAGGGACGCCTTTGCTGTGGTTTGGTCCCTGAAGAAGCTGAAACCATACCTGTTTGGTACTCACTTCCTAGTTCAAACTAACCACAGACCTCTCAGATGGCTAATGCAGATGAAAGGAAAAAATCCTAAACTGTTGAGGTGGTCCATCTCCCTACAGGGAATGGACTTTATAGTGGAACACAGACCTGGGACTGCCAATGCAGATGGACTTTCCAGGTTCTTCCACTTAGATAATGAAGACTCTCTAGGGAAAGGTTAGTCTCATCCTCTTTCGTTTGGGGTACGGAAGGGTTGTGTAAGAAAGTGCCCTCTTTTTGCATGGTTGCCCCCACTTTTTGCTGAATTGCTTATGTAATTTGAAAACAAAACCCAATTGGCACTCTCTGGCCACAGGTCAGTCCCTGGTAAATGGTACCACAGGTACCCAGGGCACTGTGACCAGAGAAGGCCTCTAAAGGGCTGCAGCACTTATTGTGCCACCCTTAGAGGCCCTGTACCTTTACACACACACACACACACACTGCCTTTGCAGGCTACGTGTTTTGGTACAGAACAAAGTGAAGAGTCGACATGGCACACATCCCTTTGCGCCATGTCTACAATGTACTGCCCTGTCATAGATCAGCCAACCCTCTAGCTGCGTGCACTATACCAGTGGTGAGGGGTACAGGTGCATGATCCCTGTACCCCTACAGTGTCTAAGCCAATTCTTAGACATTGTAAGTGCAGTAATGCCATTAAGAGTATATGGTGCTGGGAGTTTGTCATTACAAACTCCACAGTACCATAATGGCTTTACTGAAAACTGAGAAGTTTGGTATCAAACTTCTCAGCACATTAAACCCACACTGGTGCCATTGTGGGATTTAATGAAAAATGCACACAGAGGGCATATTAGAGATGCCCCCTGAAAACTGACCTAACACTAGTGTCCAGGCTGAGTGGCTGCTCCCCAGCTGCCACCACCAGACATGTTTGTGGACCCCTGGGTCGAGAGCCTGCTGCTCTCGGGAGTCTGAAACAATGCACATCCTGGGACGAGGTGCCAAGCCTCCTCCCCCAGGATGTATTATGAAAAGTAGGTCCTTGACTGAACTTGAGGAAATATTTAATTAGGAAACCTAATGATTCAAGTGTTGCCAAGAAGGTCAACCACAAATATTAAATTCACTGTTGGTTGTCCCCCCCAGCGCGGCCACACCGCTTTTTGCGGACCTTCCACTGTTGGAATTACAGCGTGGTTGCCCTACATTGGCTCCCAGCAACTTTGAATTAACTATTCTCACGCCATCGCTGGCTGATACTAGGTTGCCTTCCCCTTCGTCCTGAAGAAGACCCGCATGCAGAGGCTTCAAATCGCCCCTTTCGCAAAAGTCTGGTCGAAACGTCGACGCATCTCCCCCCAACAGGACCTGTTCCACATATTTATCCCCTACTGAACTGGATGTTGCAATTACGCGCCCATGAGTGATGCAAATTGAATTACCAAAGACATTGGACAGGTTCAAGAATTCTGGTTCTTCTACAGACCAGTGCCCTTCTGTAATAAGGAACAGTGTGTACTTCTAACCCTCCTGACTTCCACTTTCTCCTCACGGGCACGCCTTTTTCTATCTCTTGTGCAACCTTTTCTCTTAAACTCCATTGGGTAATAACTTTACCGATTGTTTGATATTTGTATTCAAGTACAAAATATAAAAAGCGTGAACCAACTTGAGTAAAAATATGTGTGGGGGTACTTTGTACATAGGCATTGTTGATTAATTAATTATGTCTTTCTAGGGTGTATATTCTTTAATGTATTGTATTTAATACTTGTGGTTGACCTTCTTGGCAACACTTGAATCATTAGGTTTCCTAATTAAATATTTCCTCAAGTTCAGTCAAGGACCAACTTTTCATAATATATTGTACCCAGGTCCTGTGACGTTTATTGGGTTACCCCATTATTTTATAACGGTTTCCTCCCCCAGGATGGGCAGGGCCCACGAAGGGAAAGCTTCAAAGGCTTGCCACCTTTGTGAGTTTCCCCAGGCCTTTTGCTGCTTCCAGCAACTGGTCCCCACTGGTTCTGACCCCCACTTTGGGCGGGAGAACCGGTGGGAAAACCAAGTGAGGAAGGGAGGTGTGCCCACCTTTGCCAACCCCACCCCTCAGGTGGGGGAGGCGAGGTGAAGCACAACTCTCAGTCCCCACCATCTTGCAGATGGGGGGGACCCAGCCAACCAGAGTGAGGCATATGCCCCCCTCCCACTGGAGGGTTGCATAATAGGGGGTGTACCCACCCCAAGGAAGTGACCCATTGGTCCCAACCTTTACTTACCTGTAACACCCCTAAATCTAGTATTTAGGGGCACCCCCGAACCTTGCCTCCTCAGACAAGCAACAACCAAGAAGAAAAGAAGAAGAAGGACCGAATAGCCATGCCGAAGCTAAGAAGAGGAGGACGCCCACAGACTTGGCCCCAGCCCTACCGGCCTGTCCCCACCTCAAACCTGCAGAAGCGAAACTCCAGTGTGTCCTGCAGCCAGCAACCTCAAGAACCCCGAGGACCTGCCCTGCCTTCCAAACAAAAGACTTTGTCTCCGGTGAACACCAGATTTGTTCACCCACAGACTCTGGCTCTGGCCAAATCCGCGAGTCTGCACCACTCTGCACCCGTCGCCCACGGCCCGAGTTCCAGTGGCCCAACACCACGAGGAGGCCTCCCTGGCAATTCTGACCCGAGATCTAGTGATCGCTGACCTGCCTTGAATCCCCCAGCAAAGCCTGCAGCCTCTTTCTGGAGGATCCCACCGACCGTGACCGGAGCTGGTAAGATAAACCCGATGCCTAAAGACACCTGCACCCGAAGCTCCACAGCACTGGGTGGCCCAACCGGCGGTGTCCCAACATCCCCAGGCATCCCAACTTTCCTCTCCAACTAGTGGTCACCTCCAGAAGATCTTCGTCTCCGAGCCTGCAGTCTTTGTTGAAACTGGAGGATGCTCATTGAAATCAACAGGGCACCTGACGCCAAACCAGCACCCTGCACCTAGCCGCCCCGGCGCCGCTGCGGGTGCACTTTTTGTGCTATACAGGATCCCCCTTTGCCCTGAGCCTAACACCAGGAGCTTTGTTCCCACAACCCAGTGGCCTGCTTGTATGCAGCCACCAACCGGGGGTCCCCTATCCCCCATTGGATAACATTGGGCCTCAGCACTCTGCACCAGGCCTCCCTAGTGCTGCTGAGGGTGTAAAGAGTGCATCCTCGACCCTGGGGGAACCCTTGTTCTAACCCCAGAAACTCAACCCCAAAGACCAATTACTTACCTGGTAACTGTTAACCTAATTTCTCTCTATAGGAACCTATTGACTGTTTTTCTCTGAAAAATGTTCTGTGTGGAGTTGATTTGTAAGGAAACCTGAAAAATAACAACTGTGCAAAACTGATTTTACTTACCTTTTCTCTAGGAAATGTCCCAGTGTGATATCTAGGCATATCACACTGAGTAGAAAAAGTAACTTAAAAAGTAATCTAAAGGGGGGCGTGGCTTGACTAGCCATCATGGCGGACGCAGCTTAGCTGAGCTCCGTCTACCCACGCCATAATCCGCTAATTATCCTGCCTAATCCTGCCCGGAGAAGACTCAATAAGCTTCGTCGTACACCTTACTTGCTCTGGAGTGTGGCGACCACCTTGATTTGCAGATCGGCGGAGTGGAGGCTGGGGATGCCACGGATCCGCGGGCCGGACCGCCGAGTGCCGTTCCCGCTGCGGTAGTCGACTTGGGACTACTGGATAGAGCTGCGATACACGCACTGGACGGGGCGTGGGAATCGGGCCTCGGAGGAAGGGGGCCCGTGCCTCCGGCTAGCAGCTGTGGTGTGGAGCGCAGCGTCGGTGCGCAGGATTCGCTGTTGGCCCGTCCCCCTTGGCCTCCCGGCTGCCGTGGAGTGGCGCGGTGCGGGGAGTGGGACGCCGTCAGCGCCTGGCCACCACCTTAGCCCCACTGACTCGTTGGTGCCTGAGACACACGCTGTGCCCCGGGGCGATACGCAGCAGCAGAGCGCAGTGCCACTGTGCGAGGTTTGCCACCGGCCCCTCCCCCCACTGATCGGCAGACGCCATTTCTCAGAGGCCGCGCTGGTGTGCGACGGCTCGGTGGTGTGGGAGACCCGAGGACCTTGCTGCCCGCGGCGCCGATGGGTTTTTGACAGCCGCTGATGAATGCGGGCCCGGTCGGGGCGAACTGAGTGCGACGCCGGCTGGGCACAGGGGTCGGGGCACGACCCAGACGGTGAGTGACCCCGTCAATACTCTTCTTCCCCTCCCCCCCCCGGTCCGGGACTGGCGGGTGGCACCACTGACGCCTTGGAGGCAACCTTCCACCACCCGTGAATATACCGCAACGACAGCCCTGGATTGGTGCACGGGTGGCCCTGAGGCGGCTCTAATTGTGATACCGGGCTAATCCTCATTGGGCCCCACAGCCAGGCCTGTATTGCAGATGGTTACTGGCGCACTGCCCTGAGGTGTGGAGACGGGCCACTAACACAGTAGAGGCTCCCAGAACTGTTGTGGCCCATGGTCTCTTCTGGCGCCCTTCCCTGGCGGGCTCCCCCTGGGCCTGGCGTGCTGGCCTTAGCGCATTGGACGGCGCGGCTGCTCTCCCGTCGACAGACGCTGTTCCCGGCCTGACCCTCGGCGTAGGCCGGCTGCTTGCTCCAGGACTGCGCCCCCCTGGCCTAAGCCATCCCGGCTCCACCCGGGGGTGCCGTCGGTCCCACGGGGGCAGGCTCGTCGCCCCTTCTGTACAACTCATCCATATGGGCAAAGGCGGGCCGAGTGGGGCTGGCCCCAAACAGGGCACTATGGACCAATATACCACCGCGGCCGGGGTGCCGCCGGCGGAGATGGGGGAGGCTCGGCCCCAGACAACGCGGCCCTCCTGGCGGGAATCAACAGTGCTCGAGATATGCTGGACGCCAAGATCGGCGCGGTGGGTTCCGAAGTCTCATTCCTCCGCCAGGATCTTCGTAAGGCAGTGGACCGGATCACTGAGGCTGAAACTAGAGTCTCAACGGTGGAAGACTCTGTGACCTCCCTTCAAAAGAAAGTCAACAAACTAACTGTCGTCACGCAGGAACTTGCCTCCAGGGTGGAGGATGCGGAGGGCCGCGCTCGGAGGAACAACCTGCGCTTTGTAGGTCTGGCTGAAGGATGTGAAGGGGCATCCATGACAAACTTTATCACAAAATGGCTCACAGACATCCTGCCTAACGACCTCCTGTCCTCTGCTTTCATTGTTGAGAGGGCGCACAGGGCCCTGACGCAGCGGCCCCCCCCGGGCGCGGCCCCAAGGCCGGTCATTGCAAAAATCATGAACTTTGCTGACCGGGACGCCATTCTGCGATTCGCCAGATCACACAAAGATAGCTTTATGCATGACTCACGTTCGATCTGGATATTCCCGGACTACACACGCCTGGTCCAGCAACAACGCCAATCCTTCATGGCCGCGAAGCACAGACTGAGAGAGTTGAATGTTCAATACATGCTGCTCTATCCGGCTCGGATGCGAGTAATATACAACTCCAAGTCCTACTTTTTTGATACTCCTGAGGCGGTCTTCGCGTGGTCGGATGAGCGTCCACAGTTCCGAGCGGGCTCTCCATCTGCCGTGGACTCGGACTCCTCTCGCAACTCTCGCTCTCAGCGGCCGCGCCAAGTCCCAGAAGCGGCGGGGGCCGGGCGGAGCGTCACCGAGCCCTGAGCGACCGCCTTGAATGATCCGGACTGCCCCACACTCCAAATGGTGAACTGTAAGACACTGCATCTGTGTTACTGAATATTAGTTCTGTTGATCTCCGGGTGGGCGTGGGCATTAGACCACGAGCTGCGTGGCCCCGGGCTTCTTGCACTCCCGGTGTTCCTGGGGTTGTAGGGTGGGGAGGGATCCCTTGGTGTGATTTCTGGGGCCCTCCGCTGGGAGTCCGCTGCTCATTACACCGCGACAGATGCTCCTTGTTTTTGGTAGTGTCGGGTGGGGGGAATATCCCTTTGGATATGTTGTGTTACAATGTTTATATGTTTTTGTATTTGCAGGCGGTGGGATGTTTTTCATCTTGTTTTTCAAGCAGGTCTACTAGCTCTACTCAGCTCTTACTCTGACCCTCATGATGCCAGGTGACGAAAACCCCCTAGGGGACATAACAATGGTATCTTGGAATGTCCGTGGGCTACTGAATAAGGTAAAACGTGGGGCCGTTCTGTGACAGGCAAAGCGGTATGGGGCGGATATCCTCCTTTTACAGGAAACCCATTTACTAGGGACAAAAGCCCCGTGCCTTGCCCGCTTCGGTTTCTGTCACATCTATCACGCAGGGTTCACGCAGGGCTCAGTTTAAATATATCGCTCATAGGGCGGATCCTGGGGGCCGATTCCTGTTCGTCACGGGTGAGATTTGTGGCGAACAGATCACTTTTGGTAGCATTTATGCCCCCCCACCATTAGGCACCACCTTTATTGAACACCTGTTGGGGGCGTGGGGCTCCCTTCCAGCTGGACTAACCCTGATGGGGGGCGATTGGAATGATACCATGGGCCCCTTAGACCGTCAGCGCATTCTTGACTCCCCGCAACCACTGGGTCCTACCAAATTATTAACCTTGACATCGACAATGGACTGGGCTGACATATGGCGGGAATTTCACCCCACTGAACGTGAATATACATACCTATCGACGGTCCATGGGTCACAGTCCCGACTAGACTATTTCCTTGTCCCCCGGGTTTTTCTTCACCGATTCTCGAAAATACAACATTGGCCCCGCGGCCTATCTGACCATTCCCCGGTTACAATGCAATTTCACACGTGCTCCCGCAGGCCCCCATTCCGCTGGAGAATGTCCCCTTGGCATCTCCGCAGTCGGGCCTACCGCGATATGCTCAATACAGCGATCACCAACTATTTAGCCGATAACGGTCCCTCTGCCCCTTCGAACGCAGATCTGTGGGAAGCCCTCAAGCCGACTGTCCGGGGCTCCGAAATTAGCTACCGTACACAAGAGAAACGCAAGCGCCATGAACAGCTCGATGCCCTAGAAACGCGCCAGATGTCCTTATCTTCCCAACTAAGCGCCAACCCCTGCCCCACCCTCCGCCGCCAATTAGTCCTCGCTCAGCAAGAATTACGTCAATATCTGTTGGGCGAAGCCAAAGAGATCTGGGCGGCATCGCAACACCGGATATATCAGTGGGGGATAAATCCAGCAAAATGCTCCACAGATTGTGCCAAGCGGACGGAGCCCCGGCCGTCACACCCACTATTCGTGGCTCTGACGGGTCCTTGCACGCGTCGCCAGTGGGGGTCGCGGAAGAATTCGCAAAACACTTTACGTCCCTATACGCCCAGCAGGAACAGATCTCGGCCACTCTTATAGCAGAGTTCCTTGTCTACACCCCACCCCGCAGACTCTCTGACTCCGTTCGTGAGCGCCTGGAGACTCCAATAACCCTGGAAGAACTGACTGGCGCCCTCAATGCGATCCGGCCAGGTCGCGCCCCGGGCCCCAATGGGTTCCCCATGGAATTTCTCCGCTCCTACATGCCTCTCCTGGGGCCTCATCTACTGGCAACCATTGTCGATGCTGCTGACCAGGCACGGCTGCCCAGTGACTGGCGTCACGCGGAGATAGTGCTCTTTCTCAAACCTGGCCGACCCCCTGAAGACCCATCCTCCTATCGCCCCATTTTTCTCATAAATTTCGAACGCAAATTATTAGGGAAAGTCTTGGCCGACCGCCTTAGAGGGTGCATTACTGATCTGATCCATCCTGATCAGTCGGGCTTTATGCCACAGAGGGCCACTAGGCATAACATCAAGAGAGTCCATAATGCCATTGCCGCGGCCCCCGCTTTAGGCCGTCCAGCTGCCCTTTTGTTAGCAGACATTGACAAAGCGTTCGACTCCTAAGCTGAGTCTACCTTTTCCAATTGCTCGAGGCCATCAACTTCGGTCCACGTTTCTTGGCGTATATACGCCTGCTATACACAGAGCTGTCGGCATCCGTCCGAATTGCGGGACACCGCTCACGCCCCTTCCCGATTCAGAGGGGCACCCGCCAGGGTTGCCCACTGTCTCCATTGTTGTTTGCCCTGGCGATTGAGCCTCTGGCGGCATGGGTCAGAAGTGACCCGGTGCTCCGGGGGTTAGACTGGACCCGCTCGAGATCGGACCGCATAGCACTGTATGCGGATGATGTCCTGTTTTTTATGACAGACCCGTGGTATTCAGGACCGCGTATATTACAAATCCTTAGGGTATACGGGGATACCTCTGGCCTTCACGCAAACCCTGCTAAATCCATCCTTTTCCCTGTATGTGGGCATCAAGGCCGTGGGCCGCGCAGCTGTCCCGGGCCACAGACAGTTTCATATACCTGGGGATCTTCATTTCCCCGTGCCCTAAGATATCATGGGCACACAATATCGCCCCATTGATGACTCGCCTCAAAAACGAAACAACAATATGGTCCGCTCTCCCTCTCTCCCTCTATGGGCGCTCGGCCATCTTTAAGATGGTTTCCTTGCCCCGTGTCATATATCGCCTCCAAAATTTCCCTTATCCAGTCCCTCGCACATGGTTTGCTCAGGTAAACGCAATACAAAATAAGTTCCTCTGGGGTGGCGGAGCTGTTCGTGTGGCGCTCCGCACCTGCACACAATCCACGTATTGTGGGGGGATCGCGGCTGCTGACATTTACTCATATTACGTGGCGTCCCACATCCTGGTAATTAACGAATTATGGTACAACTCTCCCACCGATCCGGCATACGCTATCGAACATGCCGCAATGGAACAAGTCCCCTACTACATCTACTATATAGCTATACAAGGCTAGACCATATACCACCAGCCGGCAGGCAAGTCATACAGTTATGGAGGGCAACGACCAGACAAATGGGATGGAAGGGGCGGCTCACTCAGCAGACCCCCTTGTGGCATGGCACATACCTTGGATCGGTAAACACTCTGAGCGGGTTCCGGGGATGGGACTTGGTGGGGATTTCGACTCTGGGGATGTGATGAGGGGCGATACCCTAAAATCATTCCAGCAACTACAGACTGACTTTGACCTCCATAAATCTCAATTTTATAAATTTTTACAGCTCCGACATGCACTGTCACCTCAGATCCGAAATACGGAGACTCTCCCAGAGTTCCAGCCTTTGGAGGGCCCCCTGTTGATGGGTGACCTAGGACTTCACAAAATTAGGCAGATATACCAAACCCTGACGACACACGCATCCACCACTCTGGACAAGACCCGACTCGCCTGGCAGGCGGATATTCCTGAACTGACCGATGATGATTGGGCTGAGGCGATTGCTAGCCCGCGGGGTGCGGCAGTCTCCACCCGTTACAGGCTCATCCAATTCAAATACCTGCATAGGGTCTACTACACGAGAGTACGATTGTGGCGAATGGGGGTCATTCAATCCCCAGTGTGTCTGCGGTGTGGCAGAGAGGAAGGGTCCTTCTTCCATACGATTTGGACCTGCACGGCCTTACAGCCCTTTTGGAGTAGGGTTCGGATATGTCTTAATGAGGTGCTGGGGTGGGTGCTCCCACTGGACCCCCGACTGTTTCTGCTGCATTCGACTGACGACATTGGGGGGAATCGTTATAAACAACATCTGTTGTTCCTCGCCCTCACTATCGCCAAACGAGACATAGCACAGGGATGGAAGGCACCCTCTCCCCCAACCATAGGCAAATGGAAAACCGAATTAGATAGATGCATGGGAGCCGAGATTGCTGTCTTTGAGGCTAGGGGCTGCGCACGGAAACATCGCAGGATATGGTCGCGGTGGGCGACGTACCGCGGTGTGGACTTGCCCCCTCTACCCGAGGAAGACTGATGGGTAGCATTCCCCGTTCCCTGCCATGTGTCCCTCAAGTTCTTAATGCTTGAATGTTATATTCTCTCACTGAGTTGTATATCTACACCTGCTGCACTATGTGCTCTGTCTCGAATTTCGACCGCTGTCTGCATTTTGTATTATTTGTATTGTTTATTTTTCTTTTCCCTGCATGTTTGGCTGGGATTATATATTTTCATGGAAATGGTTATAGCTGCACATATTGTTCGAAAGATTCAAAGTGCCATAACGGGGCTGTCGCCCGCTGTATTGAAAAATTACCAAATAAAATTTGTTGTTAAAAAAAAAAAAAGTAATCTAAAAAGTAATCTGTACAGTAATTTCAATACCTTAACTTACCTGTATTTCAAACAACTGCATTTGAACTTGCATTCACTTGTAAACACTGCATAATATTTTGCAAAGCATTTATTTCACTTACCTGTGCCAGGGATAGCTTGGTTCTAGAAATAAAATAACTTAATAATATTTTTATGTAAACAAAATTGGTCTGAGTTCAGTCTTTGAGTGTGTGACATAATTTGCTGATTGAGTGTGTACAACAAATGCTTAACACTACCCTCTGATAAGCCTTACTGCTCCCCCACAAATAGAGAGTAAGGTGCTATCTACTTTTACCTCTGCCTACCTTTGGGGTTCAACTGGACTGTGCACACTATACCTCATTTTGGTATAGTATATACAGAGCCAGCTTTCTACAGTAGGGCACGTCACAATCAAGAGGGGCACAAGACAAGGGTGCCCTATGTCAGACGTTCTTTTTGCCCTATTCATTGAGCCTCTGGCCGCTGCATTTAGGCAAGATGCATGAATCAGAGCCCCAATTAAAGATGCAGCCAAAATAAAACTCTTTGCGAACTATATGATACTATATCTGGCCGCTGAGGAACAAAACATCCTAAATATGCTTGCTAAGATCCAAGAATTTACAGATATCGGTGGATACAAAATGAACCACTCTAATTCTGAAGCCCTGCTCTTCAATAGTAGCCCTTTAGTTCGTCCCGCTTGTAAGAAACTGGCTCTATATATACTACACCAAAATGAGGTATAGTGTGTATAGAGTCCAAGTGACCCCAGAGGTAGGCAGAGGTTAAAGTTAGATAGAACCTTACTCTCTAATTGTGGTAGAGTGGTCGAGCAGTAAGGCAGTATCAGAGGACAGTGTTAAGCATCTGATGTACACACACAGTCAGCAAATTAATTCACACACTCAAGAACTGAACTCTAGGCCAATTGTTTTTGTATAAAAATACACTACTGTTGTTTTATTTTTAGAACCAAGCAAGCCTGGCACAGGTAAGCATTAAATACTTTTCAGTAATAAGTTACTGGATATAGAACAGTTTGAAAATGCAATAGAAATTGTACGTTGTTTGATTTACAGGGGAGCAGTAGTATGCAACACTTAGCAAATACAGTACATTGAAATGAATAGGCTTTTTCAGTAAATTACAGGTAAGTTACTTTTCACGTAACTTTTTCTAACTCAGTGCTGGATACCTAGATTCAGCACTGGGACATTTCCTGCAAACAGGTCAGTAAACACGTTTTGGTTATTTGTGCGATTTTTAAAGAATATTTTTAGATTTCAAAACTCCACACTTGGAAACTTTTTGGAGAAAAAGTGTCAATGTTATCCTATGGAGGAAAAACAGGTTATCGGTTTGTAGCTAAGTAATCGACTGTGGGAGTTAAGGTTGGGGTTAGACTCAGGAGTCCCCCAGGGTCAGTGATGCACTTTTGTTTCACCCTGAGCGGCACTAGGGCGGCCGGGTGCAGAGTGTTGAGGCCCAATGTTATCCTATGGAGGATAGGGGGTCTCCAGTTGGTGGCTGCTGGCTAGCAGGCCACACGGCTTTGGGAGCAAAGCTCCTAGGTTTTAGGTCAGGGCAAATGGGGAAACAAGCTGGCACAAAAAGTGCACCCTCAGCGACACTAGGGCGGCCAAGTGCAGAGTGCTGTTTCGACGTCGGGCGCCCTGTTGTTTTCTATGGAGAGCCTCGGGTTTGGTAAAGCACTGCAGGCAGGGAGACGAAGGACTTCTGGGTGCGACCACCACGTAGAGAGGTAAGTTGGGAAGTTAGAGGTTGGCTAGGCACCGTCGGTGGGCACACAAGGTCGAGGGGCGTCGGGTGCAGGGGTGCCTTTGGGGTCGGATCTTCTTACCAGCTCCTGGTCGAGGTTGGGGGGGCCTTCTGGATTTAGACTGCAGGCGTCGACTGGAGGCTTGAGGCAGGTCAGGGATCGCCGGATCTCGGGTCAGGATCGCCGGGGTGACCTCCTCGTGGTGTTTGCCCACTCAAGCTCGGGCCGTGGACGGCGGGTGCAGAGTGGGGCGAATTCGCGGTCTCCGGGAGGAGCCAGAGGTTGCTGTTGAACAAATCCGGTGTTCACGGGAGAACCAGTCTTTGGAAGTGAACGCAGGCAGGTCCTCCGGGGTTTTTGAGGTTGCTGGCTGCAGGACACACCGGGATTTCGCAGGAGCAGGTTCGAGGGGAGACAGGCCAGTAGGGCTGGGGCCAAGTCAGTGGGCGTCGTCCTCTTGTTAGCTCTGCACGGCTCTTCGTCCTTCTTCTTCTTTTTTTCTTGTTTCTTGTCTGGATCTGAGGAAGCAAGGTTCAGGGTGCCCCCTAAATACTAAATTTAGGGGCGTTACAGGTAGGTAAAGGGCAGGGACCAATGGGTCCCTTCCTGGGGTGGGTACACCCCCTATTATGCCACTCTGCAGTGGGAGGGGGCAGGAGCCTGTCCCTGGTTGGCTGGGTCCCCCATCCTCAAGATGGTGGGGACTCGAGGTTGTGCTTCACCTCGCCTCCCCACCTGAGGGGTGGAGTTGGCAGAGGTGGGCACACTTCCCTTCCTCACTTGTTTTTCCCGCCGGTTCTCCCGCCCAAAGTGGGGGGTAGAACCAGTGGGGACCAGTTGCTGAAAGCAGCAAATGGTCTGGAGAGGCTCACAAAGGCGGCATGCCTTTGAAGCTTCTCCTTCGTGAACCCTGCCCCCCATCCTGGGGAGGAGGCTTGGCACCTCATCCCAGGATGTGCATTGTTTCAGGCCCCCGAGAGCAGCAGGCTCTCGACCCAGGGGTCCAGAAACATGTCTGTTGGTGGCAGCCTAAGCAGCCACTCAGTCAGGTCACTAGAAGTTGGTCGAGTTTCAGGGGGCATCTCTAAGATGCCCTCTGTTGTGCATTTTTCATTAAATCCCACACTGACATCAATGTGGGTTTAATGTGGTGAGAAGTTTGATACCAAACTTTCCAGTCTTCAGTGTAGCCATTATGGTGTTGTGGAGTTCGTAATGACAAACTCCCAGCACCATATACTCTTATTGGCAGCACTGCACTTACAGTGCCCAGGAATGGACTTGGGCACTGTAGGGGTACAGGGCTCATGAACCTGTACCCTCACCACTGGCATAGGGCACCCAGCTAGAGGGGTGACTGATGTATGCCAGAGCAGTGGTTTGTTGGCATGGCACACAGGGATGTGTGCCATGTCGACTCTTCACTTTGTTCTGCACCAAGACACGCAGCCTGCAAAGGCAGTGTGTGAGTGTCAGGGTACAGGACCTCTAAGGGTGGCACAATAAGTGCTGCGGCCCTTAGAGGCCTTCTCTGGTCACAGTGCCCTGGGTACCTGTGGTACCATTTACCAGGGGCTGACATGTGGCCAGAGATGCCAATTGGGTGTAGGCTTCAATGCAGTTTTAGGGAAGGAACATAGGCCCTGGGCACCATATTAGCAGGAGCCCAGGGCACACTCAGTCAAAGAACATCAGCAATTCAGCAAAATGTGGGGGCATACCATGCAGAAAGAGGGCACTTTCTCACCCCCCCCCCCCCAAACGAAAGATAATGAGACTAACCTTTCCCTAGAGTCTTCATTGTCTAAGTGGAAGAACCTGGAAAGTCCATCTGCATTGGCATGGGCAGTCCCAGGTCTGTGTTCCACTTCAAAGTCCATTCCCTGTAGGGAGATGGACCACCTCAACAGTTTAGGATTTTCCCCTTTCATTTGCATTAGCCATCTGAGAGGTCTGTGATCAGTTTGAACTAGGAAGTGAGTACCAAACAAGTATGGTCTCAACTTCTTCAGGGACCAAACCACAGCAAAGGCCTCCCTCTCAATGGCACTCCAATGCTGCTCCCTGGGGAGAAGCATTCTGCTTATAAAAGCAACAGGTTGGTCTTGGCCTTCATCATTGGTCTGGGATAGGACCGCTCCTATCCCTAGCTCAGAGGCATCAGTCTGCACTATGAACTGCTTGGCATAATCTGGAGCCTTCAGAATTGGTGCTGAGCACATTGCTTCTTTCAGGGTGTCAAAAGCCTTTTGGCAACTAACTGTCCAGTTAACCTTCTTGGGCATTTTCTTGGAGGGGAGTTCTGTGAGGGGAGTCACAATGGACCCATATCCCTTCACAAACCTCCTGTAGTACTCAGTCAAGCCAAGGAATGGCCTGACTTGGGTCTGGGTGGTTGGAGCTGCCCAGTCCAGGGTGGCCTGGATCTTGGGCTGTAAGGGCTGTAGCTGGCCTCCACCAACAAGGTGGCCCAAGTACACCACAGTGCCCTGCCCTATCTGGCATTTGGATGCCTTGATAGTTAGACCTGCAGTTTGCAGGGCTTTTAAAACCTTCCCAATGTGGATCAGGTGATCCTGCCAGGTGGAGCTAAACACAGCAATATCATCAAGATAAGCTGCACTAAAGGACTCCAACCCAGCAAGGACTTGATTCACCAACCTCTGGAAGGTGGCAGGGGCATTCTTTAAACCAAAGGGCATAACAGTGAACTGATAGTGCCCATCAGGTGTGGAGAATGCTGTTTTCTCTTTTGCTCCTGGTGCCATGCCAATCTGCCAGTACCCTGCAGTTAAGTCAAAGGTACTTAAGAATTTGGCTGCACCCAACTTGGGCAACAAGAGCATCTGCTCTTGGGATAGGGTGAGCATCTGTCTTGGTGACAGAGTTGAGCCCTCTGTAATCCACACAAAACCTAATTTCTCTCTTTCCATCCTGTGGGTGAGGTTTGGGGACCAGAACCACTGGGCTAGCCCAGGGGCTCTCAGAGGGTTCAATAACCCGTAACTCCAGCATCTTGCTGACCTCAGCTCTGATGCTTTCCTTGACTTGGTCTGTCGATAGATTTTGTTTTTGACAGGTGCACTGTCACCA
Source organism: Calotriton arnoldi (assembly GCA_963921515.1). NCBI lineage: Eukaryota > Metazoa > Chordata > Amphibia > Caudata > Salamandridae > Calotriton > Calotriton arnoldi. Next base: position 923,659 of record CAWUFW010005198.1, on the reverse strand, counting down.
GTGTCCACATCATGGGTACACCAGTTTGTCAGACATGGGGACAAGGAAAAGAGCTTAGCATACTGCTGCAAGACTTGCTTGCAGTCAGCCTGCTGTTGGGCAGAGAGGGTGTCTGAAAAGACCACTCCATCTACTGACCCATCTTTTGGGCTGTATGAGAGGAGGTCAGGGAGAGGTTCACTCTCTGCTTCCTGCTCCTCATCAGTCACCATCAGCATGGTGATGTCAGCCCTGTCATTGTAGAGCTTTAGGCGGTTCACATGGATAACCCTTTTGGGTGTCCTGCTTGTGCCCAGGTCAACTAAGTAGGTGACCTCACTCTTTTCTCCAGGATAGGGTAAGGGTCACTCCATCTGTCCTGGAGTGCCCTTGGTGCCACTGGCTCCAACACCCACACCTGTTGCCCAGGTTGAAATTCAACCAGTGCAGCTTTTTGGTCATACCAGTGCTTCTGAAGCTCCTGGCTGGCCTCAAGATTCTTGGATGCCTTTTCCATGTACTCAGCCATTCTGGACCTTAGGCCAAGCACATAGTCCACAATATCTTGTTTGGGTTCTTGGAGAGGCTTCTCCCAACCCTCTTTACAAGACAGAGTGGTCCCCTCACAAGATGGCCAAACAGAAGTTCAAAGGGGGAAAAACCTACTCCCTTCTGTGGCACTTCTCTGTAAGCGAAAGGCAAACATGGTAAGAGGACATCCCATCTCCTTTTGAGTTTCTCAGGGAGCCCCATAATCATGCCTTTCAATGTCTTGTTAAATCTCTCAACAAGGCCATTGGTTTGTGGGTGATAGAGTGTAGTAAACTTGTACTGCACTCCACACTCTTTCCACATGTGTTTCAGGTAAGCAGACATAAAGTTAGAACCTCTGTCTGAAACCACCTCCTTAGGAAACCCTTCCCTAGTGAAGACACCAATGAGGGCCTTGGCTACTGCAGGAGCTGTAGTAGTCCTAAGTGGAATTGCTTCAGGGTACCTAGTGGCATGATCCACTACCACTAGTATGAATTTGTTCCCTGAGGCTGTGGGAGGTTCAAGTGGACCCACTATGTCCACACCTACCCTCTCAAAGGGAACCCCCACCACAGGCAGTGGTATCAGGGGGGCCTTTGGGTGGCCACCTGTCTTGCCACTGGCCTGACAGGTAATACAGGAGCTGACAAACTCCTTCACCTTTTGGTGCATCTGGGGCCAGTAAAAGTGGCTAACTAGCCTTTCCCAAGTCTTGGTTTGGCCCAGATGCCAAGCTAGGGGGATGTCATGAGCTAAAGTTAGGAGGAACTCCCTGTACCTCTGTGGCACTACCACTCTCCTGGTGGCTCCAGGATTGGGGTCTCTTGCCTCAGTGTACAGTAATCCCTCTTCCCAATAGACTCTGTGGGTACCACTGACAACTCCCTTTGCTTCTGAAACAGCTTGCTGCCTCAGGCTTTCAAGAGTGGGACAGTCTTGCTGCCCCTGGCACAGCTCTTCCCTAGAGGGTCCCCCTGGGCCCAAGAGTTCAACCTGGTAAGGGTCAAGCTCCATGGGCTCAGTTCCCTCTGGGGTATCCAAGTCCTCTCCCTGAGGAGAGGGGTCCTGATCCTTTGGCTGTATAGAAGCTGGTCCCACAGTCTTCTTACCTTTTCTCTTGGTAGGTTGGGCCATTCTTTCAAGCTCCAACACTATTTCTTCACCCTGCCTTTTGCTCTGTGCTCTTGTTTTTACACGCACCAATTCAGGGATGTCCAGCATTGCTGCATGGGTTTTTAGTTCAACCTCAGCCCAGGCTGAGGTTTCCAGGTCATTGCCAAGCAGACATGCAGCTGGTAGCTTTGGAGAGACCACTACCTGTTTCAGGCCAGTAACCCCCCCCCAGTCTAATGTCACCATAGCTATTGCATGGTTAGTGGTAACACTGTCAGCATTGGTGACTGGGTAAGTACGCCCAATCAAATATTGCTCAGGTGAAACCAGTGTGTCTCTCACCATAGTGACACTGGCACATGTATCCCTCAGAGCCTCTATCCTAGTTCCATTAATCCAAGGGTATTGTATGTATTTCCTTAAGTTGGGTGGCCACACAGCTACAGTGGCAAACTCAACTTCCCCCTCTGAAACTAGAACTGCTTCAGTGTGCAACCTGATTTGCTCTGGGCACACTGTTGATCCCATCTGGAGACTGGCTACACCAGGAGTAGCTGTAGGACTAGGGGCCTTCTTGCTAGGGCAAGCCTTGTCTCCAGTTAAGTGTCCCAACTTCTTACAGTTGTTACACCAGGCCTTTGCAGGATCAAAGTTCTTCCCCCTATAGGGCTGTGGAGTATAGGGAGTGTTTTGGGACCCACCCCCCTGTGCAGGTTTTTGGGGCCCTTTAGACGACTCAGACTTTTTATCTTGGGGATTCTCACCACCTTTCCCCTGGGGAGGTTTTGTAACCCCTTTCTTTTGGTCACCCCCAGTGGTTGTCTTAGTCACCCTAGTCTTGACCCAGTGGTCTGCCTTCTTTCCCTATTCTTGGGGAGAAATTAGACCTAGGTCTACCAAATGCTGATGTAACTTTTCATTTGTGCAATTACTTAAAATATGTTCCTTCATAAACAAGTTGTAAATTCCAGTAAAGTCATGCACATTGTGTCCAGTTAACCAACCATCTAGTGTCTTTACTGAGTAGTCTACAAAATCAATCCAGGACTGGTTTTGGGTTTTGTGAGCCCCCTGAATCTAATTCTGTACTCCTCAGTTGTGAGTCCAAATCCCTCAATCAGAGTTCTCTTCATGAGGTCATAAGACCCAGCATCTGGCCCAGAGAGGGTCAGGAGTCTGTCCCTGCAGTTACCAGAGAACAGTTCCCACAGGAGTGCCCCCAGAGAGGTTTCTTCACCTTTCTCATGTCACAAGCCCTCTCAAAGGCTGTGAACCATTTAGTGATGTCATCACCTTCATCAAATTTAGGGACAATACCTTTGGGGATTTTAGGATCATAAGATTGCTCTTTATCCTTATTAAGATTGCTGCCACCATTGATGGGTGCTAAACCCATCTCCTTTCTTTCTTTCTCTAGAGGCAGGAGTCTGGACTCTAGATCCAGTCTTTTGGCCAGCCTTGCTAAAAGGCTGTCCTCCTCATTGAGGCTGTCCTCAATGTCCTCACCAGAGCCTGAGCCACCTGTGTGGCCTCTATGTCCCCAGAGGTTAACTCTTGGAAGTAAGGGAACAGGGTTCCTTTCTTCCCTAGGAAGTGGTGGAGGTGGGCACCTATCTCCATCCTCCTCACTCCTTTCTTCTTCTGACTGGTCATCGCCATGTTCAGAAGGGTGGGCCTTTGCATACTCAGCCAACAGCTCCTGGAGCTTTTGTTTGGTTGGATGTGGGCCCATTGCTATATTTTTGAGTTTACAGAAGGACCGTACTTCCTTGAAAGACAAGTGAAGGTAAGGGGTGAGGTCAAGCTCCTCAACCATGTCCTGTATGTCATTATTATCTTCACTAATAGCTGGGTTCTGTTTTTGAGACATGCTAACAAAAAGTTCTAACCCCTCTACCTTTGACTACAGTGACTTTTTATTTTCTAAAATTCTAAAGGGACTTAAGCAAGGCCCTAACAAGACTTTTAGTAGTTTGGTAAAAATGCCAATTTGAAAAAATCAGAATTCTAAAGGCAATTTAAGAGTTCTGTCGTGTGATCAGGTGGTAACCAAGTAGTCCAACAAATGCAAGTAGTATATCCCACCGCTGATCCTCCAATGTAAGAAACTGGCTCTATATATACTACACCAAAATGAGGTATAGTGTGTATAGAGTCCACGTGACCCCAGAGGTAGGCAGAGGTTAAAGTTAGATAGAACCTTACTCTCTAATTGTGGTAGAGTGGTCGAGCAGTAAGGCAGTATCAGAGGACAGTGTTAAGCATCTGATGTACACACTCAGTCAGCAAATGAATTCACACACTCAAGAACTGAACTCTAGGCCAATTGTTTTTGTATAAAAATATACTGTTGTTTTATTTTTAGAACCAAGCAAGCCTGGCACAGGTAAGCAGTAAATACTTTTCAGTAATAAGTTACTGGATATAGAACAGTTTGAAAATGCAATAGAAATTGTACGTTGTTTGATTTACAGGGGAGCAGTAGTGTGCAACACTTAGCAAATACAGTACATTGAAATGAATAGGCTTTTTCAGTAAATTGCAGGTAAGTTACTTTTCACGTTACTTTTCTAACTCAGTGCTGGATACCTAGATTCAGCACTGGGACATTTCCTGCAAACAGGTAAGTAAACACGTTTTGGTTATTTGTGCGATTTCACACGTTTTGGTTATTTGTGCGATTTTTAAAGAATATTTTTAGATTTCAAAACTCCACACTTAGAAACTTTTTGGAGAAAAAGTGTCAATGTTATCCTATGGAGGAAAAACAGGTTATCGGTTTGTAGGTAAGTAATCAACTGTGGGAGTTAAGGTTCTGGGGTTAGACTCAGGGGTCCCCCAGGGTCAGTGATGCACTTTTGTTTCACCATCAGCGGCACTAGTGCGGCCGGGTGCAGAGTGTTGAGGCCCAATGTTATCCTATGGAGGATAGGGGGTCTCCGGTTGGTGGCTGCTGGGTAGCAGACCACACGGCTTTGGGAGCAAAGCTCCTATGGTTTAGGTCAGGGCAAATGGGGAAACAAGTTGGCACAAAAAGTGCACCCTCAGCGGAACGCTGGGGCGGCCGGGTGCAGAGTGCTGTTTCGATGTCGGGCGCCCTGTTGTTTTCTATGGAGAGCCTCCGGTTTGGTAAAGCACTGCAGGCAGGGAGACGAAGGACTTCTGGGTGCGACCACCACGTGGAGAGGTAAGTTGGGAAGTTAGAGGTTGGCTAGGCACCGTCGGTTTGGGCACACAAGGTCGTGGGGTGCAGGGGTGCCTTTTGGGGTCGGATCTTCTTACCAGCTCCTGGTCGCGGTTGGGGGGGCCTTCCGGATTTAGACTGCAGGCGTCGACTTGAGGCTTGAGGCAGGTCAGGGATCGCCGGATCTCGGGTCAGGATCGCCGGGGTGACCTCCTCGTGGTGTTTGCCCACTCAAGCTCGGGCCGTGGACGGCGGGTGCAGAGTGGGGCGAATTTGCGGTCTCTGGGAGAACCAGTCTTTGGAAGTGAAGGCAGGCAGGCAGGTCCTCCGGGGTTTTTGAGGTTGCTGGGTGCAGGACACACCGAGATTTCGCAGGAGCAGGTTCGAGGGGAGACAGGCCTGTAGGGCTGGGGCCAAGTCAGTGGGCGTCGTCCTCTTGTTAGCTCTGCACGGCTCCATGTCCTACTTCTTCTTTTCTTCTTGTTTCTTGTCTGGATCTGAGGAAGCAAGGTTCAGGGTGCCCCCTAAATACTAAATTTAGGGGCGTTACAGGTAGGTAAAGGGCAGGGACCAATGGGTCCCTTCCCTGGGGTGGGTACACCCCCTATTCTGCCACTCTCTAGTGGGAGGGGGGCAGGAGCCTGTCCCTGGTTGGCTGGGTCCCCCCATCCTCAAGATGGCGGGGGCTCGAGGTTGTGCTTCACCTCGCCTCCCCACCTGAGGGAGGAGTTGGCAGAGGTGGGCACACCTCCCTTCCTCACTTGTTTTTCCCACCGGTTCTCCCGCCCAAAGTGGGGGGTAGAACTAGTGGGGACCAGTTGCTGAAAGCAGCAAATGGTCTGGAGAGGCTCACAAAGGCGGCATGCCTTTGAAGCTTCTCCTTCGTGAACCCTGCCCATCCTGGGGGAGGAGGCTTGGCACTAACCCTGGGCATAATACTTTGCTACGCTCACGAAGCATGCAAAGTTTGTGCTACTACGCACTACGCAATTTGCACGTAGCAGAGTGAATAACTGTGCTTATCAACGTAGCGTAGCAGGAGTATAATAAACTCCTTCAAATGCTTTGATAAAGCAATTGTTTATGCTAAAAGCATATAACCAATTCACAAAAATGAATTTTGACAATAAAATAGCAAGCAATGAGAGAGGTGATGATTTTGGAGTCCCCCTAACCTAGGGGAGGACCAAGCAGATGCCTTGAACACAAAAAGCATATCATGTGAACGATTCAATGGTGGTCCCTTCCTCCTAGGACCACCCCAAGCACAGTTATGGGCAAAAATACAATCCCAACCAAAGGCCCTGCAAAGCATTATGGGACGAGATTAGCAGTGGGCAGTGAATATTATAGTGTCCAATATCAAAATAATTCTACAAAGAGCTGCAGTTCAACTGGTCGTTACTAGGTGTCCCTCACGAGTCAAATGCAAAAGCATTGAAATTATTAATACATCAAGCTGCAGTTCCACTAGTCGTTACAAGATGTCCCTCACGAGTCAAATGCAAAAGTATTGAAAACCTTTCATGAAGCTTTTGCATTTGACTCGTGAGGGACACCTAGTAACGACTAGTGGAACTGCAGCTCTTTGTAGAATTATTTTGATATTGGATGCTATAATATTCACTGCCCACTGCTAATCTCGTCCCATAATGCTTTGCAGGGCCTTTGGTTGGGATTGTATTTTTGCCAATAACTGTGCTTGGGGTGGTCCTAAGAGGATGGGACCACCACCGAATCGTTCAATAAGATGTGCTTTTTGTTTTCAAGACATCTGCTTGGTTCTCTCCCTAAGTTAGCGAGGATACCAAAATCATCACCTCTCTCACTGCTTATTAACTTTTGTTTTCACTTTAGTGAAATGACTATATGCATTTTTAGCATATAAAGACAGAGATATTTATTTTAGCTTAACTTGTACTGTACAAGATGCTTTTGGTAATTATTGTACAGTGCAGTCAAGCACACAGCTACGCAATTTGCATAGCTACGTGTAGTTGAAGCTGTACTTCACGTAGCTACGTGAAGTGCTACTACGCAAACTACGCCCAGGCTTACTTGGCACCTCATCCCAGGATGTGCATTGTTTCAGGCCCCCGAGAGCAGCAGGCTCTCGACCCAGGGGTCCAGAAACATGTCTGTTGGTGGCAGCCTAAGCAGCCACTCAGTCAGGTCACTAGAAGTTGGTCGAGTTTCAGGGGGCATCTCTAAGATGCCCTCTGTTGTGCATTTTTCATTAAATCCCACACTGACATCAGTGTGGGTTTAATGTGCTGAGAAGTTTGATACCAAACTTCCCAGTCTTCAGTGTAGCCATTATGGTGTTGTGGAGTTCGTAATGACAAACTCCCAGCACCATATACTCTTAATGGCAGCACTGCACTTACAGTGTCCAGGAATGGACTTCGGCACTGTAGGGGTACAGGGCTCATGCACCTGTACCCTCACCTGTACCCTCATCAGGGATGTGTGCCATGTCGACTCTTCACTTTGTTCTGCACCAAGACACGCAGCCTGCAAAGGCAGTGTGTGAGTGTCAGGGTACAGGACCTCTAAAGGTGGCACAATAAGTGCTGCAGCCCTTAGAGGCCTTCTCTGGTCACAGTGCCCTGGGTACCTGTGGTACTATTTACCAGGGACTGACATGTGGCCAGAGATGCCAATTGGGTTTAGGCTTCAATGCAGTTTTAGGGAAGGAACATAGGCCCTGGGCACCTGATTAGCAGGAGCCCAGGGCACACTCAGTCAAAGAACATCAGCAATTCAGCAACAAGCATTTGCAATGCAACAGGTCTCGCATTTGCAAGAGTTAGAGCTATTGGCGTTGTAAATGACAATGTCTTTTACCCATGTGTTATGGAGTGGAGTGGATGTATGTGGTGTGGAGTGGAATTATGTGGGTTGGATTGGAATTGTTTGTTGTGTAATTGTGTGGCGTGGAATTGTGTGTTGTGGAGTGGAGTTATGTGGCATGGTCTGCTGTGGAATTATGTGGATAGTAGTTACATGCTATTCAGTGTACTGGAATTATGTAGAGTGGGATTGTGTGTAAAGGAGTTAATTATGTACAATGGTATTGTGTGTTGTGGAGTGGCATGTAGTCGAGTTGAATTATGTTGTGTGCTGTTAAATTTTGTGGCATGATGTGAAATTTTGTGGTGTGGATTGGAGGTATGTGGTGTGTTGTGGAGTTGTGCAGTTGAATTATGTGGTTTGGTGTGGAATTACATGGTGTAGAATGGAAATGTGTGGCGCTGAATTGTGTGGCATGGAACTGTGTGGCATGGAACTGTGTGGCCTTGTGGAAAATTATGCTGATTGGAATTATGTGGCATGGTGTGCTACAATTAGTCTGTCATTTTGTAGACTGTCAAATGCATTCGTTCACTGCTATTCACTAATATAAGAAAGACATTACACAACTTAATTAAGAACGAACACATTACTTTACAAGTATCTAAATTTTCTGAATTCGGTGCAGAACATCTGCTAAAAGCAGAACACGCCACTACAGCATTAAAAGCCATAAGACTGCACACACAGTAATATCACAAAAAAGTGTGCCGCGTTTGAGTATCTGTCAATATTAAAGGAAAAATATGCATCATTGGAAACATGGAAAAGCCCCTCAACAGTTAAAATGAAACATGTTTTAATTGCGGCTGGACCGGTGCCTCACAACAGTATGCAAAAACTGTAAGTAATTAATTCCCTTTATGGAATCAATGATCTCGTTAGCAAATGCAGGAGATGGTTACCAGGTTTAACAAAAATTGTACAGAACACGTTTCGCAGGGGATATTATTATAACTAATAAACATTTACCTGCAAGCTGCTGTATGCCCTCATCACTTCAAAAACTAAAATAGATCTGTAGATAAAGAAGTTTTCCAAAGTAATCAGCTGAGAACCAAGGCAGCAATGGAAGGAAGCTTTGGTAAGGAAATACAATAGTCTTGTCTTTGGACAGACATTGTTGACCGGATAAGTCAAATGAAATTCCAGCTACGAACCTTTGCGACCCCAGAAAGCCTTCCTCGAACCGAATGAAGCAATAAGGCTTTTGCACAAGGGAAACACAGAAGAGTGAAATGAAATGTTAGCGCAGCCAAAAGACAAGAAAGTGCACTTCAAAATACCAATGGGAAGTCAGAAACAAATAAACACGAACTTCATGTGACATCAACCCCACACCACAAAATTGCAGTTGGTCCCTTAAACGACTTTTGCTTGCCTATGTGGGTGAGTGGGATTGCCCTCTTGTGGACATCTCTCTCAACGAGCAGAAATAAACATACCTACAAAACGTAACGAAGGAGACATACCAATGTTAGACTCGAGGAAGAGGATGTGGTGCAGCGGCCAGAGCTGCTGACTCGTGCGCTGGGGATCCGAGTTCGAGTCTTGGCGTCGGCGCAACATCCTGTGACTCTGGGCAAATCACTGAATTCCCTCGAGCCCATGGACAGCATGATAAGCCGCGCTATATAAACCCATACATTTAATGTCCTTAATTTATTTTCAATGTAATTGGCAGGCTCGTCCTCATCCAGTCTCCGGTAGCCTTTGAACCAAAGGTTTGTAGAGGAGTTTAAATATTCCACATTTAAGGTGGAAAGCGTGAAAAAGCAATATGGGTGTACATTTATTTATAGGCCATCGATTTCAAAAAAGGAAAGCTCCACAATTTCAAACCATTAACATATGCCAACCTTGTACTCATTTCACTAAACAGTACGCGAAAGAACAGTAGTGAAGCAGACGTTACTTCCCTCTAAATTTAAGGGTTGCCCGTGTCAAAGAAGTACCGAAATATTTCAGTTTTCTGCATGTCTCAAAGTAAGTATATTAACCGAAGTACACATTATTTCCATATTTGAACAAGTCTACATTTATAAAAACAACTTTTTTACAAGACGTTGCACGCAAATATGGAGCCGCGTCGTGCACAACAAAAGAAAGGCGCGGCTGCCAAACTTAAAGAACAAGCTGTCTCCGCGTGCACATCTCCTGTCCACGCGTGCACATTTCCTGTCCGTACGCGTGCACATCTCCTGTCCCCCTTCCGCCGAAAAAACGACGACAATAGATCTCGCCAAGGCGAGCAGCGCATGCGCTGCGTCGCTAGGCAAGACCTAAAAAGTGGGGGCATACCATGCAGAAAGAGGGCACTTTCTCACACCGCTGAAATTAGTTCATACTATTCTCACACTTGCCCAATTAGATATCTGTCGATCTATTCCACTACTAATTTTGCAGACTTGTTTCGCCTAAATTATACTACTACTCTGAATAAGGTTTGTGGGCTATTACTTCAATGGCATTCACTGCCCTTACTATTAATGGAGGGGCAGCATTAATTAAAATGCCTATTCTTCGATTATTCGTATTTATCTTTTCAAATATTATGATTAAAATCTGTTGCACCTGGCCCTTTTTGCAGTGTTCTCCTCAAACATTTTCCTTTCTTCCTCCTATTTTTTCTGACACGTTTTTTAGCTGGTTTTAGAACTCCGGGCACTTTGCCACTGCTGATCAGTGCTGAAGCTCAAGTGCCCCCTGTGTAACTTGGGATTATGATTGGTTATCCCTGATTGGCATATTTGATTTACTGGTAAGTCCCTAGTAAAATGCACATGGGTGCCCAGGGCCTGTGAATTAAATGTTACTAGTGGGCCTGCAGCACTGTTTGTGACACACACGAGTAGCCATCAGGGGCGTAACACAGGCCCCCGCAGCCCCCGCGGTGCGGGGGGGCCCGCGCTCCAGGTGCCCCCTCCGCGGCCGAGCAGCCAGCAACCACTTAGCACTACACACATCCGTCTGGGATGTGAGTTACGTAACTTACGTTACGCTCGCCGTAGTTGCACCTCGCCGCGGCCTCATCATAAATTAAATGGTGCGCGGCTGCGTCTGCGTCTGCGCGGTCTTCACCCTTAGGGTGGAGCATAGGGTGGGGCTGGTCATTCTCATGCGCATGCCACTTTGCGCAATTAAAAGTGCGCGTGAGGCGGCTGAGAGGGACCGTGTAGCCTTAATTTAATTATTGCCAGCCCGTGGCTAAGCTTGCCCGGTCTTCTGCCGCCCGCTCGCGCCTGCCACTGAAGCTGCAGGCCAGGCCTTGCCTACCACCACCTTCAGTCAGGAAGCCGCCACCTCCATTGGTGCTGATGCCTCCATGTCAGGTAGTTCAAAGCTTTTCTTCAGGTAGGCTTTTCTTCAACTTTGTTATAAACTTTGCACGCTCTCCTGTATTCAATATACCTCATTAAACGTTCCCTTTCTCCGACATTCCATTTGCTATTCGGTACTCTTTTCTATTTTCTTCATTTCATCTCAAGTACTCCCCTCCGTCGCGTTTCTTCCCCCTTTCCTTTATATCTCCCTCTCCTGGGCTTTTCTCCGACTTTTCTGCAACTCCATTGCTTGACTACTGACAACTCTCTGCTGCAGTACTCGCCTGATTCCCCCAGTTTTTTTAATGTATTTCCGCTACCCTTCAATATCCGGCCTTCTCTCACCCATTCCATGCCCCCTCCTGCAATCCGGACCTTTCTTCCATTCCTTCATCTTTCGCACATTCCCATATAATTCCAGCATTTTTCCCTCATCCCTGCGTCCCCAGTCTCTTGTCTTCACCCATCTTTCGCATATTCCTCCCTGCCTCGTGCAGCCCTTTCTTTCTCTCCCCTGCAGCCCCCTTTTCTCCCGCATTTCTGTCTCGTGTCTGCCCCGGCTTCCCCCAGGTCCAGGCGTCAGGACTCAGGTGGCTCAGAGCTACACAGCTCTAGTTTGGCTTTAGCATCTCTGATTGGCAGTTGCTAACCCTGCTGCTTTATTCACACCTCTTAAAGTACACAGACTTAAATGTGTATTTTCTTCATATATAGCTGCACGGACCTGATCTCACACAAGCTGATGCACAGGGTCGGCTTTAGCGCTGTTGGTAACCGGTGGGCCAATCTTTTTTTGGTGCCTCCCACCCCCCTCCCCCCAATGACCTCCTTCTCCATGGATTCCTCACTCCCACCCCCCAACAGTGCCCATCATCTCTCCATAGTCCCTCTCCCACATACATTTCATTTATTTTAAAGCGCTGGTTGGGGTTGGCTTTAGTAATAAGAATGTATATCTACCCAAACGAACCCTTTTTTGCAACATTAGGAATAGATAAGGAAAGACGGGGGATAAAAAAAACATAGCGTACTAACCTATACCATGCAGTTTACTTGCAGCTCTTTGATGACAGTTCATAAGTCACTGTTCTATATTAGGATTGTAACTCATGAACTTCTATGACATAAGGTTCTCTGTGACAAAAACAGTAACCCGCCGAGCTATCTACATAAAATGCACTTCTGTTATCTGCTTTGTACCAGTGGCCTAAAATTAGCCCCAGAGTGCGGGGGCCCTGAACTCCAGGGACACTGTGCATGGGTGGCAGTCCCTAGCCTGAGAGCTCTTGACTAGTTTCAGGGCCAGGGGGCCCCTCCGTGTACTTTTGTAGGGGGGCCTCCTCAAGTTTCGTTAAGCCACTGGTAGCCATACAATCAAGTCTCAGGCCTGCCACTGCAGTGTCTGTGTGTGCAGTTTTGAACTGCCATGTTGACCTGGCAAGTGCACCCATCTTGCCAGGCCCAAACCTTCCCTTTTTTAGGTCTCGCCTACGCAGCGCGCATGCTCTGCCTAGGCAACCTTTAGCTGTCGTGTAGCTCTTTTTCAAAGCACATACTCGTGCTTGTGGCGGCATACGCCTTGCGGGAGTGCGCAGTGGCGCGCCACAAGCACGAGTATGTGCTTCCAAAAAGAGCAGACTGCGCGCGCACCACTTCCGGGCTCACCTCCTGCTCCCCCTCTCTCTCGACTCTCACGCGCGCTCCCAGGACAGTACTGACGCAAGCACGAGTGTGCTTCAAAACAGCTGCTCCGGGCGGCGGTGGCGGTTTGTTCTGTTTGTTTTTCTGACCTCCAAAGCAGTCTCCTGTCAGGAGGAGGCGATGGCTTCCCTTGTCCTATCATGCAACCCTTTCTCTGTCACCCATCAGCCTCTTTTCTCTGGCTTCCCCATCTCGTTCGCTCCTCCGGTTCTTTCTCGAATTCATTCCTTCCTCCCCACTCTTCATCCATCACCTTGTCTTCACTGCCCCTCTCTGGTTTCCTTCCTGCACCACTCTTCACTTTCTCTTTCCTTATCTCTCCCTCTTTCTCACTCACTCTTTCTTTCCTGCCCCCATGCGTCTTTCTCTTTCTCGGGATCTACTTCTTGATTTTCTTTAATCACCCTGCCCCCTTCCACCGGCCCCTTCCTACCCTCCCACTCCTTGATGCCCTCTCCCCCCTCCCTCACCTCGCCTCCTTTTCCTCTCTCCCTCGCGCTCTCATTCCCTCGTTCGTTCCTTCTGCTCCGAGGCTCCACCCCAAAATTACTATGCCGTTTTACTTTGTGGTTTTTTGTTTTTTTTTGGGTGGTCCAAATCTATTTAGTAGCAGAGGGCTTTACATGTGTCAAAGTTACATGAAAGATGCCGGGAAAATGTCATACGTACTGAATATAGACTTGCATGAACTACGAAGTGTACATCGTGTACATAATATACAAAGAAGGTCAGAAGAGAGCGGAGGGCGCCAAAAATGACAGCGTTTTCGTCTCAAAAGTTTAATGTTGTAGAAAGAAGTGTTCCGTGGACAATGCAGGCCATTTTCCACTATTCCTTATTGAAAGGCCTCTAAAACAAGTTAATATAAATATTTTTACATTGCGAAAGGCTGCGCGGGGAAAGGTTTAATGTTACTTTTTTATTTAAAGGACGAACTGAGCATACATATTCCAGGGTCTGTTGCATAAGATGCAGACCACAACATTTACATAATGGCATTGCCATTGAAAAGGACAGAAGTTAACTTGTACAAACATTAAAATAAACAAGCATTGGCATAGCCAATAGGTCTCGCCTTTGGGACCTTATAAGTGTTTAGCCATGCAACAGTAGATGTTGTTGCACAAAGGATATTGTGCTGCATAACTAAATACTTATAAGGCCCCAAAGGCGAGACCTATTGGCTATGCCAATGCTTGTTTTACATGTAAGGCACCCCTAAGGTAGGCCCAAGGTAGCCCCATGGGCAGGGTGCAGTGTATGTGAAAGGTAGGACATGTACTGGTGTGTTTGACATGTCCTGATAGTGAAATACTGCTAATTTCATTTTTCACTATTGCAAGGACTATCTCTCCCATAGGTTATCATTGGAGCTGCCTTGTAACCTCAAACAAGTGTAACTTCCAATTGGGAAAAGATAGAGATTTGGAGTTTGGGGTCCCTGAACTCATAATTTAAAAATACATCTGTTAGTGAAGTTGCTTTTTAAATTGTGTGTTTGAAAATGCCACTTTTAGAAAGTAGGCATTTTCTTGCTTTACCATTCTGTGCCTCTGCCTGACTGTGGAAACCACGTTTGGTTTAGACTGACAGTTGGGCTGTTTGTGCATTCACTCTAGACAGTCACACAAAGGGAGTTGAGGTGTGCCCTGTATATCCTGATGGCCCATCACCAGGCTGATGGGTCTTCCTGAGCTTGAGTGGTGGGAGGAGTTGTCACTGAAACATGAATAGGGCTGTGCCTGTCCTCACACAATGCTGTCTCCACCCTACTGTAGTGTGACTGGGGCCAGGTCAGGGAAAGGCAGGGCTTAGTGCACTACAAAGACTTCCCTTTGAAGTTTGCCTACTTCAAAGACAGAAACTGGTATAAGTACTGCAGCTGTGACAACAAAACTTTAGAACACTTCTGGACTAAGAGGAGATTCTGCCAAGATGAAGAGCTGGAGAAGCTGTATGAGGGGAACTGCCACTCTTCTTGTTGCTGTGTTGTGCTGGCCTACTGCATAGTCTGTTTAGGTCTTGGAGAGTGATGTAACTGGACTTTGTTTTCATCATTCTGCTTGCCAAGGTTCTCCAAGGGCTTGTGTGTGCTTGCCTCCTGTAAATAAGTCTCAGGGCCATCAAAGACTTCATCTGAAGCCCCTGAACTCCTCTGCTGGGAGTTCTGAGCTGCTAAGTGGTTCCAATTCCAGTTCTTGGCCCTTGGAGGTGGCATCTGCTGAAAGAAGAGATGAAAATCCACGCATCAACCTAGTGGGCCTGTTTTTCTCACTGCAGTCTTGCTGTGGGGTTGAAAAACCAATGCATCGCCGCGGCAGAAGAATCGACGCAGCGCCTGCCGTGCGGCCTGAAGATCACTGCAGCCCGAGCCCTGAGCACCTTGTCTCTGACATCCGAGGCACCCCTCTGACTCAGACCCAGGCCCTACTGTGTGCCTTTAGTTTTGATGTATCACTTGCATCGCTGCTAGGAAATCTATGCAGTGCCCTGTTTTGCCGCCGCGTCGACCCAGCGAGACCGGATTTTCCACGCATCACACCTGTGTGCCAAGTCTTCATCGACGTTGTCCAGCAGTAAGGAATCGAGGCCGCGTGTCCGAAACTTGACGCATCACTTTCCCTCACAGAAGGGAATCGATGGATCACCTCTCCTGGCAGCAAGGAATCGACGCATCACCTCCTTTGCACAGCAGCAAGGAATCGATGCATCACCTCCTCTGCCAGTAAGGAATCGATGCATCACCTCCCCCTGACAGCAAGGAATCAACGTATCACCTCCTTTGCACAGCAGCAAGGAATCGACGCATCACCCACCTCGGCCAGTAAGGAATTGACACACCACCTCCCCTTTGTTTTCGGCGTCTCATCTCTCTTGCGCCTGTTTTCAACTTTTGATTTTGACGCATCCCAGGTACTGCACTAAAAATTGACTCATCCATAGTTTTCAATGAGCTGAACTATTTGAACCTTCTAAAAGTGATATCTTTGCTTATGCATGTTGGATTTTTGTCATTTTGGTCTTGTTTTACTTAAAGATTGGTTATTTTTCTAAACTGGTGTGGTGTCCATTTGTAGTGTTTTCACTGTGTGTTTATGTAAAAATGCTTTACACATTGCCTCTGAGATGAGCCTGACTGCTCGTGCCAAGCTACCAAGGGGGTGAGCAAGGGTTATCTTATTTGTGTAATCCCATTACCCTGAGTAGATTAAGGGTCCCTCCTTGGACAGGGTGCAAGCCACTGCCAACTAGAGACCCCCATTTCCATCAATCATTTTTTAACGAGGTGGACCAATTGTTACGCCATTGTCAGCATTTCACATAGTCAATGGAAATACTCAATTGTCTGTTTGCTTCTTCTTCCGTGTTCGCACCACAATACTCAAGAGCACACAATTCTTCCTCTTTGCATTCTTATTCGAATAGCATTAAAGAAGGGTAAAATCGTGATGTGATTATCAAAGATTTTGATCAATTACAAAGATTGACTAGTAAGAATAACTGAACCAATAAAAAAATGCAAGCTATAGATAACTCCATTATAATCCGAAAAACTGATAAAGGTGAAAATGTTGTTGTTATGGTTGTTATGTTTTTTAGCAATTATGATAAGGAAATAAACAGATAATTGAGTATTTCATGTAGTCCTATCATATCGGGTAAAGGCTTGTGTAAAGGATATCGAAATACATTGCTATATTTCTGGCCCTAATGGCAACTTCGTTATCCTTTTATATTATAGATACCAAGATTCTATTATGTAAATTGTCAGAGATTTCATGGGGAAATTCTTACTTATTGGTTTCTATGGCTGTTAAAAGCCAATATACAATAATTTCACACCATGATGGCATCAAAGCTTTAAAATAATTTTTCTCTTCCAAATCAGCCAGGTACTACAAACATGTAGAAACGATTCTTTAAATGATTGAGTTTCTTTTACAAAACAACCATTTCTAATATATACACAAGAGTTCAATCATCAATTATGAGGCACAGCCATGGGTGCGAGGTTTGCTCCCTCTTATGCCAAACTATTCATGGGTTGGTATGAGAGGGAGCATGCCTGGATTTAAAAGCTTCACCAAGGATCTCACCATGTACTAGTTTGGTACAGATGTGTCACCAATATTTGTATAATAGAGAATGGAACAGAGGCAGAGTTGAAGGAATATCATGCCCTTTTTGAACTACTATACTCAAAATGTGGAATCAACCTCGAAGTATAATGCATCTTGTAGGAAAGTAGAATCTGCTTTTATGGTTACCCCCACGTTTTGCCTGGTGCTATGATGTTTCTGACTAGTCTGACTGGGATCCTGCTAACCAGGACCCCAGTCTCTGTGCCTTCTCCCTTAAATTGACTATGGCGAGTACTTAGGTACATCCCAGATTGGCTACTGGTGTACCATTAGAAGTCCCTAGTATATGGTACTGAGGTACCCAGAGCATAGGTACACCAGGGGTCTCCCATGGGCTGCAGCATGTATTATGCCACCCATGAGAGATCACAAAGTGTGACTACGGGCCTGCCATTGCAGCCTGTGTAAGCTGGTGCTATCATCACTTACCACAGATATAGGTTTCCCTATATCTGAGGTCACTGCACTTAAAACCCTATAAGTCACCCCTAAAGAAGGCCTTTCAATCCTGAAGGCAGGGTGCTCGGTTCCAATAGTGAGGGTGCCTCTACATGAGCAGAACACCCCTACAGCCTTCGGAGTCCATTCTCCCGGGTTGTAAGTGCATCAGACATTACGATACATAGAGTGGCCATGTGCATTACGCGATGACCATCTCTAAACTGGCTGTAACGAACCCTGTCGTGTTTAGTATCAAACATGTTGGAATCATACCCCCACACCGTAAATGGTGTGGGGGGTATGATTCCATGCACTGTAAGGCTCCTCCGGGAGGTCCTCAGTGCTCCCGGTACCGGTCTTCTAGACCCGGACAGCACAACATGGCTGCTGTCGACCAGAGACAAGATTCTGCCCTCCTGCTGCTGAGCCAAGCTCGAGCAGGGGAAGGCAGGACAATAGATATCCTGTCACAGGGAGGTGTGACCACCTCCCAGACAGGGTTTAGTGTATTGGGGCAGGGTGGGAGCGCTTGCCAGCGCCACACAGTCTGCTTGAGGGGCACATCTGGTGCCCTCCTTGCATAATCCAGTTCAAACCAGCTCAGAGAGCCGTTGGCTCCCGCTCTGGTGCGAAACTGGACAAAGGACATGGGAGTATCCTCCCCACTGTCCGACCGCTACCCTGGGAGGGCACCCTGAATCGTCCCAACCCTTTCCTTAGGGTACTTAAGGGCCTACCTGTGGGTGGGTCCCTAGATTCGTCGTGGGACAAGATTAATATCAAGACGCCACTTCTTCTTCAACCGTCTGGGCACTCTGGACTTCGCTTTGGGAAGACTCCAGCTGCTCCTGGTCTCGTCGCCCTGCTCGTCTGCTGCAACGTCCGTGCCTGTGCTCCATACAGGAACCTTCCAAGAGCTGTGGGCATCCAAGACACCTGAAGGATTCTCCCTTGAAGTGAAGAAGTTACTTCCCTGCATCTGCAGGCACCGCAACGAAGCTGACCGATCTGCTGATCCTGGGCTCCCACGGACTACGAAAGGCTCAACAACACAGGTGCTGGTTCTTCACATCCCTCGAGGCCTGCCCTGTCCTCTCACCAAGTTTGAGGCCAGTATCCCTCGTCGGAGCCGCAGGAACCAAACCCCTGTGCACTGCGTCGACTTGCCATTTCAAAGGCTTATTGGCTCTCTTCCTCAGAGATCATCGGGCTCCAAGTAGCCTCCACCTCAAGCATCACCTGTGACCAAGATCTTCATCCTCAGCGCATCCCTTGCACAGTGGGCCTGCATCTTTGTGAGCTGCTCGAGGTCCTCTCTCAACTCCAGTGCCTCTGGCCTGTGGGTCCATTTGAGGGTCTTCATTGATTTCAGCAGGCTCCCCTGATTGCTCGGGCCTGCTCCGACTCCCCTGCTTGTGGCGAGTCACCTGGATCTTGCTGGTCCCGACACTGCACCTTTTTCGCTTTCCATGCTGTTTGCGGTTGCCAAGGCTTGTTGGTGCTCCCGACGGATAACGACCTCTCAACTCTCGACATCCGACATGGGACAGCTCGTGAACAGCTCCTGGTCTTCCACAGCGTCACCTGGTCCGTACAGTTGCAGCTCCAAGGTCACTGTCAACTCTCCTGCAACACCCGACATCGGTAGGCATTCGACGTCCGTGCGCCCTGGTCACTCCCGAGTGGCATAGACTATGTCCCCTCTGCTTGCAGGTACTTCTCAACTTGAATCCAACTTTGGATTCCACCGGACACTTTCCACTTCTTCGCCAGAGGAATCTTCCTGAAGTCCTCCATTAAATTCGACGGCGGTTTCCAACGCCACTTCGCGCCTATGCACAGGCTTTCCTGGTGTAGGTATCCCGGTTCCTAGGGTACCCACGGGTAGGGTGGCTCTCCAACCTTCTGTCTTTCACTGGGTTTCTTCAGGGTCCACTGGGAAGGGTCCTCGTTCTTTAAAAGTGCAACCGCGACTTACCCATTGACTTGAATTGAGCCCGCGGTCGTGTTCCCACTCTGCACACGACCTCCTGGTTACTTACCTTGGGTGGTTCTTTGGGTCCCTGGCATTTCTGCGTCCTCTGGATACAGTCTTCACTTGAGTCGTTGTTTGCATTCCACTATTTTAGTATATGGTTTGGTCACCCCCTTGGTGACCACTGTGTAATATGTGCTTCTTACCTGTTTCCTTTGCAAAGTATTGTGTGCATTTCGTATATCTCCGGGTAGGAGATATTTGTATGTGTTAGTGAGTGTCTTATAATAAATACATATTTTTATAAATACACTGTGTGGTTCTTTTTCACTTAATCTATACCAATAAGATTACGCTATGGTAAAGCAAGCTGCTTTACACTCCTTCTGGTCTAAGCCGGAAGGCTGCTCTCCACAGCTACCACTTAGAGAGCTTTCTAAGGTTGTCTAAGACCACTAAAATCACCATAAGGGTTGTCTGGATTAGTGCAGGGTGCTACACTTACATAAGTGAGCACCATATACTAAGTCAGCTTCTCACACATTTAGAATAACATTTTTGGATTTAAAACTATGTTATAGATCAGGTTTTGCACAGTAGACCTTATTGCAAACCTACTTCTAGCAATAGTGTCTTACATTTTAGCTCAGGTCGTCCTTTTAAACAGAAGTCCAATATTCCTTATGGAGAACATCTAAATCAAACGTAACTGCAGTGAACTGGAGGTCTACAATCGGCAAGCAGAAGAAACTTTGTACAGATTCCAACAATGGGGTGATCCCTCTAAAATACTGACCATTGCATTCAATAGAGTCAATTCAATAAATGGGTCTTCCTTACTGCAGGATAAAACTTTGAAAACTAAAAAGAGATCTTATTCTAGAAGTGGACAGATATGCTTTCTTACCACATTTTGTGCTAAAAACATTTAACATCTTACCTAAACATTGGGATATCTTGTAGATTGATAAGGAAATGAGTGGAATCAAAGCTGATCGTCCCTCTATTACTTTTAGAAAAGGCAATACTCTAAAGAATATATTAAGTCTTAGTGACACCAACAGATACGCTGGGGTTACAACTGCAACATGGTTAGGCAATAAACCTGTAGGATGTTACAGATGTGGGGGATATATATGCTGCAAGCATGAAAAAGATAAAACTGTGATGTTTTATAACCATATTCAGTCAAAAATGTTTAAGATTAAGAACTTTATGAATTATAACACCACTTTCTTTAGCTATATGGTGGCTTGTATTTGTTTGTTACAGTATGTTGGCTTAACTATCAGACTGCTCAAAGAAAGGTGGAAAGAGCATCTGAAGGTCATACAAAACTGTGATACCAAGTCCCCTATAGCAATGCATGTTGTGGATAAATATCAAAGTAAAACAAATCTCCTTGACAGGTGTAGATCACTTACCCACACACCATAGAGGAGGAGATAGGGATCTTAAACTGAGAAGCAAAGAAACCTGGGGTATCAGCAAATTACAAACAGTGAAATTTGATCTGAATATTGATCAAGAATTATACGATCCTTCAATTTTAGCTGTTCCCTATTAATGTTGCAAATTGACTAAGTTCAAGAGGACTAACCGCATGGGAACTGTAACCTTGTGAGTTATACTTAATCTAGTACTTACTAAGTACCATCACTATGCTTGACTGTTTCAGTCTTTCGATGGTTGATTTAGAACCATAATATTGATATTTTTTTATATTTTCATTTTAATTATTCACAAAATTTCTACCCTTGTATCTTCTTTGTAGCAAATACAAAGTACCATGTGAATATATTTTGTCAATCGATATAACGACATTAGCGAGTATGGGTTAGAGACTTTACTGGAACTTTGAGATCTACTTAAATAATGTATTTCTTGCTCTTTGATAAATCCTGGGAAGTTTAACTGTGAATCAGTGTCATAGTAATTTACCTATGGACGGATAGTGCAATGGAATATACATATTGCGCTGAGATGCAAATTGACAAGAACTGGAGTTGTCATAGAAATGAAAAATTTTGATTTACACAGTTCATTGAATTGCCATTTGGTTGTTCATTTAGGGCCTCTTGATGAGAATCCATGCTCAGACATTCAGGACGAGCGGTTAGCATAAGTGAAAGTATGCCCCGCTATGGGCCGTCAGAGAATCAGGGTTCGATTCCCTATAGGAACTTTGAAATCTATCTAATTAATATATTTTTTGTTGTTTTTAAATTTGCTCTGGGATGTTGAGTTGCGAATTAGTGTCAAAGTAATGCATTGTTGGACTGATATCACAATGGTATATCTACATCACACTAAGATGCAAACATACGAGGGTTCGAGACCCTAGTGAATTTCAGAATCATTAAGTTTTCTTTCTACACTTTTTTTTAGGTTTATCTAATTTTCTTTTATTTAATTTTTATTTTAATTGGACCATCAATATTTTGTTTGTGTGCGTTTGGTCCTTAATAAATTGAATAAGCATAAATTGACGTCCCTTTTTTTATTGCATACGAAACAGATACGTATTAAGTGTGGATTTTGGTTGCCTGATTGGGGCATTTGAAAATTTGGCAATTTGGCAACAACCAATGGCATGAGAAACAGTATTACTGACATAGGTATATAAAGGGTTTAACAATGCAATGTATTTTGACTGGTTTTTCTGATGTTTGAGGCGGAAGCCATTTTCCAAGTATGTGTAAGTAGGGTGTTTTTTGTAGTAATATTTGAAGAAGTGAATTCTGGTATATATATAACGGAATGTTATTTATCTATATGTTAAAAGGTTAGCTTAATGCTGAAACTGAGTTTAAACCAGTAACATATGGAGAACTGAAGCACAGTAGGGAGTCCACAATAGCTTCTTTAGATATGGAGTAAGGGTATTATACAGAGTGTGTGGGTGTATTTGAACACGAAGAGGAGAGTAATGCTAGCGCTGCACACCTTCAGAGTGAGAACGTGGAATAAGGATTGTAATTGTTATGTCAGGGCCTTAGAATGTTGTTCTGAATAAAACGCATGGCTTAATAAGTGTGAGAGTGATCTTGAATGTATTTATGACTTTTCTGATACTTCGTAGCAAGATAGTATTCCTTTATGGTTTCAGCCCCATCTAATGGTATTTCCCATGATGAGACAGATACTTTTTTGAAAATTCCTGAGAAAGGTAATGAGGCTGGAGCATGATTATGGGGTGAGTAGAAAAAAAGTGGTGAAGCGATGGCCTGTTTGAACATCCTCTCACCTTAAGATTTTAACCTTCTTTAATGCTATTAGAATAGAAATGTAAAGAGGAGGAAATGTGTGCACTTAAGTAATGTGGTGCGAACTCGGAAGAATATTTTTTATTTTTACTGCTAGCTTGTAGCGCGTGAGTATCCTCTTTTTAAAAAAGATTTCAGCCTCACTTGATGGTATTCTTGTAGATGGGATGGATACTTTGTTCAAAACTGAAGCAAGCTATTGGGCGGAAGCATAAGCATTATGTGATTTGGAAACTTGCTGTAAGCAGGAGTTTTTATGGTGAGGCTTTGGCATGTGCAGGGAACTTTTTCTTTTTAGAATTGAACTCATATCATAGTTATTTACTCTTGTTTCCGTAATTTTCTTTTTCTTTTTTGGTGGTTTCTCGGTTTGTTTAGATATGAGATATCCTTCAAGATAATGCAACTTTCATTTACAATTTTATGTTAATCTTGGAATCCATCATGCAGATGTTATTTATGGTGTTATAAAGTAAAATTGATATGTTTTGAAATTTAAAGACATGTGAAACACCTAGTTTGCTGGCGTTACGCTAGAGGCTTCAATGCTTTTTGACATAATTTACTTCACTCGTTATCTCCACCCCTTTTTCTTCCCCTTTCCCTCCTTAATTTTATCTTCACCTTCTGTTCTCATGCCCCCCCTTTTGTTCTTCCCAATGGTTTCAGATGGCTATTGAATTTGGATCTTATGACCTAATCTTGTTGAGCTCTAAAGGAAAATTTTACTTACCCAGTAAGCATCTGTTCATGGCATATAAAGCTGAAGATTAATATGCTTAGCATAATCCATTCATCTAGTGTTGGGCTTGGATGTGTGCAAGTTGTTTTTCTTACAAGAAAGTCTTTCAAGTCACAAGGTATAGTGACTCCTCATCTTGCATATGATGCTCATGGTCCTCGACTCCATTAGATTGTTTCCCGCAAGGCGGGTGAGGATGAAGAGTAAAGGATAGTATAGTATAGTGAGATGATCATGAGAAAAGAATGTAATATATAAGTAACTGCGACCAACAGAGGTTTCCGGGGAGGAGAGTGGGTACAAGTGAATCAACAGCACTGCATGCCATGAACAGATGCTTACTGGATAAGTAAAATCTTCATTTCAAGGCATGAGTGGCTGTAGATACACATGCTTGGCATAGACAGTAAAGCAGTTCTCCTCCATAAGCTGTGGCTAACCTGTGGGGTTGCAGTTATTTGAAAAAGTGTATGTAGAACCACTTGGTTCACATTACTTGTTGACAAGCCATGACATCTACACAGTACTGTTTTGTAAATGTATGCAGTGTAGACCATTTAGATGCTTTACATATGTCAGCCATAGGTATGTTTCCTACGAATGCCACTGAAGCTCTTTTTTTACAAGTAGAGTTCTTAGAGGTATAGGAAGAGTTCTTTTAGCTTTAGCATAACAGGTTTGGATGCATTTGGCAATCCAACGTGAAATGCCAGATTTAGAAATGGCCCTTCCCTTGTGTGATTTTGAAAAGGCAACAAAGAGTTGTTGTATTTTTCTAAATGATTGGCCAGTGTTCCGGAACAAGTAGATCCTGTGAACGCGCCCCCCCGAATCCGTAAGGGAGGAGTCCGTTGTTATGGTTCTCTGTGGAACTGGGTCTAGGAAAGGCTGTCCTTTTAGTAGATTGTTGGCATTCCATCAATGCAGAGAGTGTTAAGCATGATGGCTCACCAAAACTAGATCTTGCAATTGACCCTCTGCTTGACTCCAGTGATGCACTAAGCACTCTTGCAATGGACGCATACTAAGTCTGGTATGAGGTACTATGGCTATGCATGAAGTCATGGTGTCAAAGAGATGCATAACTGTCCTCACTAATCTGCTGATGATGCAGAAACTGGGGTATTAGCGCCTGGAAGGATTGAATCTGGGCGGTGTTTGGGTAAGCTAGCCCCTGCTGTGAATTGAGGATGGCTCCTAGGTAAGGCTGCATTTGAAGGGGCTGGAGGTGGGATTTGACTGCATTGATGGTGAAACCCAGTTGGTGAAATAGGTTTATGGCGGCTTGTTTGTTTTGAAAACACTTTTTTACGAGTTGTGCTCTTGATGAGCCAGTCGTCAAAATATGGGAAAATGTGTATGTTTTGTCTGCGTAGGTGGGAAGCTACTACTGCAAGACATTTGGTGAAAACCCTGGGGGCTGCAGTCACCCAGAATGCGAGCACTTTGAATTGGAAGTGTTGGCCGTTCAATACGAATCGGAGGTATCGGCGATGCGCTGGGTGAATTGTAATGTGGAAGTAGGCGTCCTTCAGGTCGAGTGAAGCCTCTAACCCTGGAATTATTGCCCCTGTATGAACCCCTTTCATATCCCTTCGGGGAGGATGTTTGGGCCTGGGTTCGCTGATAGGAGGTAGAGGTCTCAGGGGAGGCGGTTTTGGATCCTCCATGATAAGAGGAGCCGCGAAAGGAGCCACGTTGTGATGATGTTTGCAAAGCTCCATGGCTTCAGCGGTCCCATTATCCTTCCCAAAAAGGTGTTCCTCATCGAAGGGAAGAGCCAACAGATTTTGTTGAACCTCAGGTTAAAACCTGAGACTCTGAGTCAAGCATGTCTTTGAAGGAGGACACTTGAGTTTATGCCTCTAGCTGCGGTGTCAGCTGCATCGAGGGCACAGCAAATCGGGGTGTTTGAAATTAACTTTCTCTCCGAGGCAATTTGTGTTCCTCAGGAAGATGTTGTAGGATGTCCTCCATATCATCCTAATGTGCCCTGTTGTAGCAGGATAAGAGGTCAATTGAGTTTGCAATTCTCCAATGGTTGGCAGATTGTACAGCTACCCTGGTTGGCAGATTGTACAGCCACTCTCTTACCCACAGCCTCTATCTTTTTACTCTCTTTATCTGGTGGGGGCGCCACAACAGATGTTTCAGAGTTAGGACATTTTCCAGTGGAAGTTGCCCTTTAATGTATGTGGTGTCATTGGGTGACAGTTTGTATTTCTTGTCAACCCTGGGTGTGATGACTCTGGCCTGACAGGATTGTTGAAAATATCAGGTGTGTGTCGGAGCATGCCTTTTAGCATTGTCAGATATTGTGCCGAATGAGGAGTAGAGGAGAGGGTTTCAAACAAAGAATCCTCCTCTAAAGGCTTTGTGTGTGGTGGGATCTTTTGGAATGTAGCAGCCATACCTATGAGGTCATGGTAGGTGGTAGTGTCATCAGGGGAGGGTGGGGGTTGGCTTGATAGAGATCTGGGTCCATATTTGCTGGTGGATCTGCAACATAAGAGTCGCATGGATCATCCTGCGGTGGGATGGAATATTGATCTTCTTACTCTCCCCGTCCCTTGTATATGAATGTAGGGAACCTTCCGGTGAGTCTGTTGTGGGGTGAACAGGTCAAAGCGGTAGTGATGGAGTGTGGTGCACTGCAGGCACTGGTGGTAGGCTGATGTGCAGTGGGCTGGTACCCTTGTCTTCTTTTTTCTTTTGAGGAATGAGAACCTCTAAAACTTCCTCAAAAGACATTTGTCTCTTTGCTGGTTGTGTCCCTGAATGAGGAGGTTTTGCAATGATACGGCCAGTGTTTGGATCTTTTCTCTCATGAGAGGATTCCCTCCTATGAGAGGAAACAGAGGTCCCTACTGAGGTGTCAGAATGGTTAGACTCCTGAGAAGGAGATCTTGACCTTCTAGGCACACTCACAACTCTTCCTGGTGGGACAAAGGGGAGGCCATTCTGGTCCTCCTCCTCATCTGCAGGAGGAGCTGGATTTTCCAGGGCAAGATCATTGTCATCTTCCTGGCCAGTTTCAGAGGTCAGGTCCTGGGTTTCTTCACCCCTGGTCCCTTCCTCATCTTCTGCCCCACCCTCTCTGCCTACCCGTTCAGACCCTGTGGGTCTTCTGAGATCATCCAACAGAAGCACCTCTATGAGGCGTTGGGTGTTGGCACTTTTGCCTGTCTTCAGCTTCCTAGTACTGCACAACGTTCTCAATTCCAAGAATGGGAGGTTGTCATACTTGGATAGTAGAAGCCCATTGGCTTCTGGCAGGGACCCACTGGTTCCTGGCCTTGAAGACATTACTAGTGAGGTGTGGTGTATGCACTACCTACTCTAGTGTGGCCTACTAAACTCTCTTGAGTTGTAGAAAGGGTGTGCTAAGCCCTTGACACACAACTCTAAGTTCAGTAGAACTTTCTGTATTTCTAAGCTTGAATTATATGTACCTGAGGTACCTTTAGTGGTTTTCAGTTAGTCACACGCTTGAGATTATCTGGTAAAACAAAGGCAAGCTTGAATCCAACCGCTGCACACCAATGTGAGAAGTTGGCCTGGTATATGCTGTCCACTAGTTATAGTGGGCACCTTGCACCAGTCCAAACGACCTTTATTGATGATAGGTTTAAAGACAACATTTATTGAAAGCTATCCTAGTGGTAGCTGTGGAGAGCAGCCTTCAGGCTAAGTCTTGAAGGAGTGTTAAGCTGTTTGTTTTATCAGTCTATAATCTCATGAATGACCAAATGAAAGGAGAACCACACCAGGTATATATATAAAATATATGTATTTATTACTAAACACTACCCAATAGTCTCTTTATGAGGCTAGAGGTGAAAGTACACAAGTTACAAGTCAAATAGCACAGTAAATTAGCACAATATACGATTAGCCCTAGGGGCGTACCAAACCATATATTAAGAAAGTGGTATAAGAACCACGACTTGAGAAGAGACAAGGCCTAGGGCCTGTAGAATCGCTGGGACCCCAAGGACCCACCCAAGGTAGTGAAGCAGGGGACCCACAGGGGCCGTGTGCAGAGTGTGAACATAGCCGCGAGTTCCGTTAAAGTCTATGGGAAAGTCGCGGTTAGAGTTTTAAAGATTAAGGACACTTAGAAATGGACTAGGACCAAACCCTCTTGGACTTAGACAGTTCTAGGGTCAACACCCACGGGAGCACCGGAGTTCTCGAGTTTCCTCACCCAGGGAAGCCGGGTGCACAGGTGTCAAATGGTGTCGGGTCGCGTCGTCGATTTCAATGGCAGCCTGCAGAGAAGTGCTGCTGCCGGGAAGATGCGAAGTGTCCGAAGAGATCCAAGCCTGGATCGGAGTCGAGAAGAACCTGAAAGCAGAGGGGACAGAGTCTGGGTCACTTGCCAGTGACCAGGGGCATGATAGTCGAATGCCCACCGATGTCGGGTGTTTCAGGTGAAAGAGGTGAAGCTTGACTCTTCAGCCACGAGGCCCCGGAGTCGTCGACGACGGCCAGGAGCTGGATTCGAGCTGTCCCACGAAGGATGTCAAGTGCTGCAGCGTTGGTGTCCGGATTGAACACAACCAGCCTTGGCAACAGCAACCCACGCAGAAAGGAGAAAGATGTTTCGGTGCAGACCAGCAAGGTCTGAGGGACTCAGCATGCAGTGGGGAGTCAGGGCACGTCTGGAGCAACCAGGGAAGCCCAAAGAAAATCAGAGTTACCTTCACAGGGACCCACCAGTCGACGGACCAGGGATCGCGAAGGAGCCTCGATCGGAAATGCAAGAAGCGGGCCCACGGGACACTCGTGGAGTGTAGGCTCACAATCTTCGGTGCAAATGGTGCTCGGGGCCTGGGCTACAAGTAACCCAAAGCAGGACTTCAAGAGACGTCGAGAAGTCAATGCACTTGCAAATGTGCACGGTGACCAGGAGTTCCGGTTCCACGCTACTCACGAGGGCTGCGGGTCTCAGCTTTGCTGGGGACTCGGGTCGGCCTCTGAGATGTCTGGAAATCCTCTTCCTGGGCTGCAATTACTTCGGAGTCCGGCAGGAGCTTCGGAGATGCAGACCGGCAAATGCTTCGTTGGTGCCTGCCAAGCAGGGGAGTCACTCCTTGACCCCAAGGGAGATTTCTTCAGTCCTCTAGTCTTGAGTAGAGCGTCGAAGTTCCAGGATTCAGTTGCAGAGTTTCGTCCAGGGATATCTAAAGTCCTGTTGCCAGGGGTTCCTTCTTTATACCCAAGGAAGGGGTTGGACTAACTCTGGGGACCTACCTATGGGAGGGTTTGGAAAGAGGGGTGGCTACACCCATTTCCTTTGTCCAGTTTCGCGCCAGAGCAGGGGCTGGCAGCCCCTGCAACCAGTTTGAACTGGGGTATGCACGAGGACACCAAATGTGCCCCCAGTGCAGGACTTCAAAGCACTCTTGGAGTGCACCCACCCAGCCCTAATCCACTAAGGCTTGTCTGGGAGGTGGTCACACCTCCCTGTGACAGGAAACCTATTGTCCAGGCCTCCCCTGCCGGAGTTTCGGTCAGCAGCAGGAGGCCAGACTTGTGTCTGTGGCTGCAGCATCCATTTTGTGATGCCAGGGCTCTGGTTAGTTGGTACCGGGTATACCGGTGCTGTTATGTCTCTTCCTCTAGAAGGGTGGGATCATACTCCCACACCAGTTACTGGTGTGGGGGTATGATTCCAAGGTGTTTGATACCAAACACGACATGTTTCTGTGCAGCCATCCCAAAGTTAGCATTTACCGTGAGGATATAATGCACTTAAGAATATATGGTCAGGCTGCACCACAGACAACTCCGGAGAGGAGATTCCGAAGGCTGCAGAGGGGCTCTGCTCATGCATGGGCACCCTCTCACATAAAACCAAGCACCCTGCCTTCAGGATTGATAAGGCCTGCCATAGGGGTGACTGATAGGTGAGATATAGTGAACCTATATCTCTGTAAGGGGTGCATGCACCACCTTACCCAGGCTGCAGTAGCAGTCCTGTGGTGTCATTTTGGAGGGCTTTCCAGGGGTGGCACAATGCATGCTTCAGCCCCTGGTAGGCCTCTGGGGTACCTATGCCCTGGGTACATAGTATACCACATACTAGGGACTTATAAGGGCACCCCAGAATCCAATCTGAAGTGTACTTAAGGTACATGGAATCAATTTAGAGAGGAAGCAGCTAGGCTGGGGTCCTGAGTAGCAGGGCCCCAGCCAGACTAAAGTCGAAAAACAGTGTACATCAGCAAAAAAGTGGGGGTAACCATAAGAGGCAGATCCTACTCTCCTACAATTACAAGACCATGTATTTATTCCATTGTGTATGGTTTTTCAGAGGTAGCTGCTCAGAAGCATTGTGAAGTGATGCTATGTCTGTCTGTAAAGGTGCTTTAGGCGAAAAACAATACATTCTTGTAGCTTAACGTTCTAACCACAAAAAAACATTACTCCAGTTGGAAATATATTTTCATCCAGTACTTAGGAACTGTATTGTCTTTTTTTTTCCTAGTCGTGTCCCAATTCTAAATTAGACTTTATGTTCTGGAGTTTTTGTGATGCAGCACTTTATCAATACTATGGCCTTCCAAATGTGTGAGGTATAAGCAAACTGGGACTTAAAGTTCAAAGAGGTTTCCCTGGCTGCTCTCCTTGTCTACGAAAGATTCTAGGTGGGCTTCGAAGGGAACAGTTTGCAATGTGCAAGCATAAATATGGACATTTGGGTATTTTTGTAAGCTTGAGCAAAAACTTAAT
This sequence comes from Calotriton arnoldi, assembly GCA_963921515.1. NCBI lineage: Eukaryota > Metazoa > Chordata > Amphibia > Caudata > Salamandridae > Calotriton > Calotriton arnoldi. The sequence continues at coordinate 893,668 of CAWUFW010005198.1, read as the reverse complement.
TTTGCAGTGTTCTCGCTGCATCAACTGCTGATTGGGTACATTGAAAATCTTCTTGAGTGCAGATTAGAAACTTGTACAGTACCGTCTGATCAGATTCACATAAAGTTTGGTTGTCAGGGAGATTGCCGTGGAGTACAACTACCTGGAAAAGGTAAGCGTGATCCTTTCACATTGTGGCGTGAAGAGTGGGAGAGCATGTGGAGTGCTGTAGAGCCCAGCTGCACAGTAAATCGCTTCTAAGCACTTCCATGGCTCATTTTGGGTTAGCGGACAGACTGAATACCACCATCGATACCTTCAGCTTCTTTCAGTGGCGAGTCCCATGGCCTGGTGTGCTTCTATTCCTCAGGGTTTTGTCATGGGTTTGTACTCTGTAGCTTGCTTTCCTCCCTTTTTTATATGTTGCATTTTGTAAAGGTTTTGATTAACCACATAAATAAAGTATTCATTCATTCATACTCTGTTTTTGTTTGGTTTGCTTTTCCTGTACCTGTTTTTTCTTTGTTCTTTTCACTACAATCAGGTTTTCTATTATTCCACATGTTCTGATTTGATTTTTTTCTCCCAGTGAATTGATCTTTGATTGTTCTCCATGATCTGGTTTGATAGTTTTCCTCAAGATCCGGGGTTTGGTTGCTTCACATTGTCTTGTTTTCTACTTCCTTCCTTGTGATATGATCTTTGATTGCTGCCCTTGAACTGGTTGGCTTTATTACTCAGGATTAGCTCTCTGGTTAGTAACAAAGCTTTTGTTCTCTCTTTATTCCTCCTAATCATCAGCTACCTTTTGAAACAGATCTAATGTTGTTTCACAAAGTCTCATCAATGAGTTTCCCTGTGATGACTTCTACAGTGTGATACAGTTTCTATCAATGATTGTATTGATCACCTAGTTCAGATGACCCTATATGGGCCCCAACCTTGCACCTCTGGTTGTTCCTCAAGTATAAATCTCTGATTTCTTCCGTATCTCTGCTGCTGCCACCCCACAATGATCTGGATCGTACTAATTACTACACTACACTAATCCTTTAATGGGTTCCGGAGTAGCGTTCTACTTGCCAAAAATGCTCTTCAACACCCTATCGGGGGTAACAAGCGCTATATAAATGCAAACCTTTTTCCCCTCTTCTATCCCTCCACTATCCTTCTCAATCCAAATAAGCTGACTAATATCCACCACTCAAATTAATTTTTTATATTTTACTATACTGATTCACCACTAATCCATATGGGTTCCAGAGTAGCGTGCTACTCGCCAAGAAAGTGCTTCAACACCCCATTAGGGGTAACAAGCGTTATATAAATGCAAACCTTTTTTCCCCTCTTCTATCCCTCCGCTATCCTTCTCAATCCAAATAAGCTGACTAATATCCACCACTCAAATTACTTTCATATTTCACGATACTAATTCACCACTAATCATTTATGGGTTCCAGAGTACCGTGCTAGTCGCCAGAAAAAGCGCTTTGACGCCTCGTCAGGGGTAGTAAGCGCTATATAAATGCAATTACAATACAATACAATACAATTATGTGCTTTTGGCATGAGTCCAACTCCTACTGGAGTCTTTCGAGCAATTGTTCCACCGACTCCGAAAGATGCTTAGAAAAAGCTTAGAAAAAGTGTATGTTTTCAGTTCCGATGTGTATTTTAACACCGGAATTTACGGTGCCGGTGGTTTCTGTACCGAAGCCATTTATTTTAACCGCTGAGGTAGAATTGTGTTATGAAGCCGAAGGTTTCGGCTCTGAAGGTGGGCTGGAGTCCGATGTAGTAGGCTTTGGGTCAGGGGCATGCTCGAAATGCTGTCTTTTCGGCGCCGAGTCGAGGCAGATCGTGCCCGAAACAGCTTGTCGATGCCTACCATGGCCCGGAGGCAGTGGTGGCCCAACACCAGTCTACTGTTGATCAGGGGGAGGCAGGCAACTCTTTGTAGAGACATGCTGTATTCAGGGTTGAGGGGGCACAGTACTCACGGGGGCCCTGGAGTGATATCTTCCATCTCCATGTTGAAACTGGAGCGGTCTTCCAGAGAGAAGGTGTGCTCGTCAGCAGCAGATGGATAGGCCTGTACCTTCTGTTCTGGATCTTCCAAACATTAGAGGTCGGTGTGTCTTCGAAGGTGCATCAAGATATCTCTAAGGGTCGAGCTCTTCGATCTCTAAGCATCTAATTTGATCGGAAAGACCGGCAGGCCTCACAGGTTGCTCGCTCATGCTCAGGGGAAAGGCACGAGTTTCACACCTGATGGTCATCACTGCTTGGAAACTTGGCATGGCAATGAGGACAAAGATGGAAAGGCGTCCGTTCATTCACCAAGTGGACATCTCTTGTAAGGAATGCCTAAGAGGAATTCCACCCCGAAGGGTGAAGGCTCAAGTGATCCGCAGCCGACCCGAGTCGCCCGGACGAGCTCGACTTTGATGCAATTAACTAAAGTAAAGAGAGAGAGCCACGTTCAAAACAATACCAACAGTATTCAGGAAAGTAACCGCCGGCGGTGTCAAACCGGGGAGAGGAGCACACGTCTGAACCAGACAGTGTTAGAAAACAATATTACAATGGAGTTGAGGACCATGCGAATTACATGCAAGAGGAGGAGGCAATATACCGAGTGACACAAAATACTTTTTTCAAAGAAAAACAACTTGCACACATCCGAACTCAACACTAGATGGCGGGATTATGCTAAGCATATGCATCTACAGCCACACATACCTCAAATAATGTTTTTTGAGTATCACTATTGCTTTTTTGTAGGATGTTCAATTTAGATGCTATACTGTCTAAGGTTTTATCACATATTATATTTGAGAAATAAGTAAAAATGCATTATTATATTTTATGCAGCCCTGAAGAAGCGACAATACAACTGAGAAACACATGCTGGCATCTTCAGCATCTGTTAAATATTGTATATAATTTGAAATTATCTTGCTTGATTTATATCAGTCATATGATATTTTCATACTAGATGTTGTACAAACTTGTGCAATATTATATATATGACATATTGTTCTAAATTTTGAATGAACTCTCTATAATGTTAAAAATACAAGTTAACAACAGAACAATTTTTTTGTATTTGTGGTGTTTGTTTAGATTGTGGTTTTTTATTCTCACTCCCCACTACCCTTTAGTGTTACAAATTCCAATCTCACAAGGAAACATCACTAGAAAGCCAGTGTTGCCATGCTCCCCAAAAATATTTCTTGCAATTTTATCTCACTGTATTTATTTAACCCCTTTTGCTGTGGTTATGGTTGAACAACTTTGTTTATAACTACTTGTGAGGAAAATGTTTTTTTGCAGGTTTACCCCCGCTTTTGCCCCCATTCTGATAACTGGGTACTGGTGCTAACATGAGCTAAAGAGACTTGACCCTCCTTTCACAGTTTCTGCTGTCTATTTTTGACAGTTGCTGCAGTGGCTATGTATGTGGCAATAATTGTCAAACATGGATAGCAGGAATTGTGAAAGGGTAGCGAATCTACATAGAGCTGTTGGAGATCTTAAACCCTATTTGTTTCCCAAGAGACTTTTTCCCCCACTCTCATTGGGCAGACTGTTCTAATAGGAATATATGATGCTACTTAGCATGCTATTATTACGCATGCTTTTAGTGCGATGTTTTTACATCGCAACTACCATTACTTTGCATATTTTTACTTGGCATACCATTACTACGCAAATACATATAGAATATAAGATTTAGCTTTTACAGCGATTATAATTACATCGCAAACCACTACTTCGCAAACAAGGACAATTTATAATATTTTATAATAAAGAAACCTAACCCCTGGCACGGGATTGCGGGGAAATAGGGGTTTTGGGTGGGGGAGTAGAATCACTGTTTTAGGCAGTACAACAAGTGTTTCGGGCACACGCAGCACTAATTTTCAAAGTAGACCCGAGAGACATCTACTGGCACACTATGAGATAAAGCGTCTATTCTTCACGGTGAATTGTCCGTCTTCGAGTTAAGCACTTTCACGTAAATGCCAGTTCAGCTGTGCGATAGTCAGACTTACTTATGAGTTAAAGTATTGTCTTCTCAACTTCACACCGCGAGAGGTACAGCAATTCCATTCAACGACCATAGTCAAATGCACAAATACTGAATCGCTGCACTCTGGGTAAAGTACGGAATCCCGTCTCACAGCTGCGTCCCGCGCCCTGAGCCTTCAAGCACAACTGTCTCCCAATCAGTCTACTAAAATATACCACAACACAATAATGCCCTATGCACTCTCATGTACACCAAGTCACTTATATGCCCTTAACTTACAACACGTTGAGAAAGCAAAAGCAGTACTTTCAGCCCAGTATTCGGATGCCACAAGAGAAGTACGAGGTAAAACAAAGATGTATCAGGGGTACAAAGCATTAATATAGTTACTCTGCACTAACATCTTCAACACACAAAAAGAAACACTCCCTTGTGACCTATATTGCTTTACATAATAGATTGAATCTGATATGGGTCTATACACAAAAACATTACCACAACTACACCATAAGAAAGTATAAATCTATTATTTATTTTTTATTTTTTACCCTTTTTGTTTATTTTTATCTTTCACTTTTTACTTGTCATGACTTTTTATGCAATCAATACATCATTTAAAACATCATATAGCAATAATTTTCTAAACACATTATTTTTTATACTCGTTGTGTCCATAGTGCGTATTATTGTTAAAAGTTATCTATGCAAGAAAGTGCTTGCAAAGATAATGCCCCCTACTAAATAAATAACACTTGACCATAAACAACCACACTCATTCATGCAAAAACAACCGTACACAATCAATCAAAGCATATATACACAACTGGGTGTAAGGGCGAGACTCAGATGTGACAAGTCTCCAAATCCAGACTTAGATGACCAAATATAACAAAGTCTGGACAGATGGGGTCGACGCGCGTTTCGGTGGATTAGGGCACTATCACTGGGTGTGTTAGGGAAATTGCATGCAACTTTCATTAAGTTTTTGTTTTCTGTGTAATAAGTTGGTCCAACCAAATGTGTAAAAATATATATTTTGTAGTGTATGGGTCATTTAAAATAATGTGTTTATGCCCTTTAGGTACCCCCTATATCAAATTGTCTGTGTGAACATGTATATTACTTGGGAGAGGTCCTGATGAAGGTGGTTTTCTACGTGCCCTAATCCACCGATACGCGCGTCGACCCCATCTGTCCAGACTTTGTTATATTTGGTCATCTAAGTCTGGATTTGGAGACTTGTCACATCTGAGTCTCGCCCTTACACCCAGTTGTGTATATATGCTTTGATTGATTGTGTACGGTTGTTTTTGCATGAATGAGTGTGGTTGTTTATGATCAAGTGTTATTTATTTAGTAGGGGGCATTATCTTTGCAAGCACTTTCTTGCATAGATAACTTTTAACAATAATACGCACTATGGACACAACGTGTATAAAAAATAAATAATGTGTTTAGAAAATTATTGCTATATGATGTTTTAAATGATGTACTGATTGCATAAAAAGTCATGACAAGTAAAAAGTGAAAGATAAAAATAAACAAAAAGGATAAAAAATAAAAAATAAATAATAGATTTATACTTTCTTATGGTGTAGTTGTGGTAATGTTTTTGTGTATAGACCCATATCAGATTCAATCTGTTATGTAAAGCAATATAGGTCACAGGGGAGTGTTTCTTTTTGTGTAGTTGTTTATTCCCCTCTTTCTCCCTGACCTCAGTTGCCCTATAGAGGGGGTTCCCTTTTCTTGCATTTCTAACATCTTCAACACTACCGTGACTGCCAGCGGGGGTGTGAAAGACCGTTCAAGAACGCACATTGCGATTCAAGTTTACTTTATGAAACATATCACAAGGAGTAGAAAATCATGCGTGCTAATAAACACAGGCTCACGCCCTGTGTATGACAGGCACTGAAACTGTCACGATGCGGTCAAGGATACTAGATGCTCCTGTACATCACAACAGCTTCCGTCCATGCTATTACTTATCGAGCAGCCCCCATCCCCCTGCCCAAACCCCACTCCCGGATTTGCTAGACGCTTTTTAATGCTCATACTGGTTCCGAGGATAATTACATCAAAGTCTGAGGGGTGACTCTCCGCCATCTTGGTACAGTTGGATGGAAGTGTAATTGATTACGGAAGTGACAGGGAATTTCTGTTCGTGTGGCTGAGTGCGCGAATGGAGTTGTAGTTTTTACTACAATCCGAATTATTGGTGCCGCTCCCTTTTGAAAAAGAACTTTAAGCTCATCTCTAGTGTTAAGTGTGAATGGTATACTTGGTAGAAGTCGGCGTTTAACAGCTTCGCGCTCAATGGTATGGAGGTTTCCGTGTCCCACCTCGCATTTGACAATATGTTGAAAATGAACATCGCAAAGTAAAATAATGCGTTGTAAACGCTTATGCGAAGTAAAAGCATGCTATGTAGCAGCATGCGTAGTAATGGAAATAGCGAACAAAAAAATGCACAGTAAAAGCACATTGAAGTAATGCCCGCGTAGTAACGGTGCATTACCTTCTAATAGTCTTACAAACTGCCACAGATATCCATTTTACTCAAAGTCTTGCTGCAACGTTATGGGCCCTCAGCTTTGGCTCAGGCCAATACCCAAGGAGCAAGCTATTTTATGTTGTTATATGCATGAATGTTGTTACTACAAATCAACACAGCTGGTCATTTAATAGGTTTATTTAAATGCAGCCAATGGCAATATTTTACAAATATTGCATTTGCTTTACTGTTTCAACTATTTCTTGAACATAGCCATTAAATATATTCTTGTATCCTTTTTAGCTTTGAAGAAACACAGTCTCTAAGTGTGACATAAATTACAGTAAGCTGCAAAAAAAGTATACAATAAAGCAGGTACAAATGTGAATAATGGATTAGAAACTGAACTCAAGTGTGAACCTTTTTTTTCATTATTGATAAATGTGCCTCTTTGCTTTTAGATTACTAATAGTAACGTTATATATATTTTTTTCTTTTAGAAGTGTTTAAAATTATAAATGTAAATGAGGAACAAACTTAATATTTATGGAAAATAGTGAATAATCCTCTCTTCATTTTACAAAAAGACGTGTTTGAACTTTTCTGAAAACAGTCAGAAAGCTGCTACTAAGAGCATGCTTGTGATAGTAATGTTGCTATAGTGTTAAAGAACCACAGTTGAGCTGAGACATAACCATGGAGTCTCAATAAAACAGATCAGAAACCTACCCAATATAGCCTGAAAACATACAGTTTAAACTTCGCATTCCCCTGAGTGTTAAAGATTTTAAACAAGTAGCACAGATGATATGGGTGACCAGGATTTTCTGACAAAAGTAACCAATGGAATGTTCCAGTTTGGGGATTTGATAAGTACTAAAATGCCACTAAAGTTGCTAAGAAGTACTGTTATCTAACAATCAACGACTGACAGATGGTGATCACCCTATATATACTGCCATCTAATATTATTAGTTAGAGAAATATTTGCTTTAGCTCTTACCTGTGTAAGATAAAATATATGTGTGTGCTGCACTTCAAACAGTGCATTGACTGCACCACGAAAGGTATAGATCTGCTGATGAGGGTCTCCTACTAAGATGGTTCCACATGCTTGCGACAAAACAATATCCATGATAGCTAAAAGGTGAAAACATATTTCATGATCAAAAATGGGGCTAATTCACAAATCTTAAGTTTAGGTTTTCATGACAGACAAAAGAACATGAAATGCTCCAACATTTACCATATATTCTTCAAAATCAGCTCTCACACACCTCGTATTTCATTAATTCATATTCCCTTGAACGCAAACAACATTTTGACTAAGTACAAAACCCATTATCTAGTGCCAAAGTTTATTGAAACTCATCCTCTTATAAAAGCACATTCAGCCTACTCCTTGATTGCCATGTTGTGCACATTGTCATCAACTCCTAGAAGGCTATTATATAATTAGCAATGCTTGTGTGCCACACAAAACCTGCCTTTCGTGACTTCGTGAATATAGAGGAGACTGCATCTTGTATGCAGATAAGAGTACGACATGCACTTATGCAGCACTGATACAGTCTATCACATTCCTCATCACCAGAGGTTGTAGGAACCCCTGCTGGACCGATTAAAGAAACAGTGGCCTCTCGTCCAATTCTGAAAATGGAGGTCCTGCAAGGTTGGGAATACCGGGGAGAGGGGGGCAAGTAAGGAAAAATAATGTGCTGGTGCTTGTTCGTATGTCTGTGCAATTTAATTTTCTTTTTCTGCAGCTTGTGTGAATGTTCCCACATATTCTGTTTTAGATTTTCGAATGGGATTTCTTCTGGTCGGTTTCCCCTTAGCTGTTCGTTAACGAAACCTCTTACCTGTAAACAATGCAAGCTGGGTTTTTTTGTATTGTTTTTTACAAGCAGTTTTTTTTCCGAGCACCTTTGACCTTCACACAATTCCAAATGTAAATATTTTCATCAATATAATGGGTTTTTAATATACGCTTTGCACAATTGTGGCAGCAGCTTTTGCGGCATGACAGTTAGCTGTATGATGGCAATGTCCATTTAAGGGATCTCAGATCTCAAGGAAAAAGACAGTGAGCTCAATTACATTGCTACAATGCAATGCACAATAATGCATTTGGTGTAACGCATGCAGAACAGAATGCATTAAGTACAAGCTACATACCATACAACACCATATTAGTGACTTAAAGATTCATGGTAATCTGAAATCATCAGCAAAGATGTAAAATCATGCAATGGTGTCACGAAGCAGAGGACAACAGTAAAATGTAGTCACTACAGAAAGGTTATGAAAATGCAGACACATTGTGGAACACACCAGTTGTTCGAGTGTGATTGGACTCATATGGGAGAAAAATCACTATCTGACCTTATATTGAAATAGGAGGACAGTTGTTGAGATCATCTGGGTCTAATGTAGATTCTTTTCAGCAGTGGTATATCAAACTGTGTCCAGCCACAATTTAGGCCAATGCCAGTTAACCACAAGCATCTGTTATATCATCTTTGCCAGGCAGAGATTACTGAGCTAACCAGTAGCCTGACTTGTGGCAACTAGAGATGGAAACATCTTCAGTAACACAAGATGATGGAAAGAAGAAGCTGAGTTGATATGTATGAGACTAGCCATGCCATGAGATGAGATTTATAATGTTCTCTTCCTCAAAAAGAAGACTAATCTTGGCTACTTTGTCAACAAAAAAGCCAATAAAATAACTAGAATCTTCCAACAAGACCGTCAAACATTTTAGTGTAAGCTGTAGGGTTTTATGTGTATTAAATTAAGAGATAACTTCATCTATTGCCCTTGAGAGCACAGGAATCTAGAATCATGGATGCCCAAATGAAGAGGACGCCTTGCAGCATGGAAAGTTGGGATTAGAATCAAGAAACAGCTAGGCATTAAAAGATATAATCGGTATACTCCATTGTGGCAATCTCCAATGTTTCCTGCAACATTCCATGATGGGGTTTGTAAGCAATGGGAGCAATCTGGGCAGACCTCTTCTCGCAAGGGCAGCTGTGCTCGTTAGGCGATCTGCAGCAGTAAGGGGCAAGTACATTTTTTAAATATCTGCAAGTTAGGCAATTTATGAACAAGTTAAAAAAAGAAACCCTCAATCGATAGAATTCCCCTTTTAGACACAGTCCAGCAGTCGGGGAGCAAATTTGGCCAGATTTATAAATTATGACGCCGGAAGATTTAGAATCACGAGAGGCAAGATGGGAAGAAATGCTGGGGGCGCGGGTTATACATATTCAGGCCTCAGTTGAGATTGGAATGAAAGTATTTCTCCCCTCGTTTGAGAGGTCAGCACTACAAAACTATGTGTAACTTGTATTACACATCCGCCAAGCTGTTTAGTTGGGGTAAGAATAAGGATGATAAGTGCCCTCACCGTGGAGAGTGCCCGGCTGACATGGCCCATATGTTTTTTTGGTTGTGGGAGGTTACAGACATTTTAAAGAAGGGATTGAGGCGTTTTGGAAGAAGCTGTTTGTAACAGAGATTCATATCAGCCCAGCTATGATGCTGTTTGGCATCGATCTGGGTCTTCCAGGAGACTGGGGCAGTTGTATTTATTTTTCATCTTTATGGCGGTAGCATGCCTCCTAATAGCAACAGCATGGAAAAGCACTGAACCACCCACTGTACAACAATTGTTTGCGCGTCTACTAAGTATGTATAATTTACAGAAAACACTTTACAATTGTACGGGAACGGGGGTAGGAGGCGAGGGAGGAGGATCAGGCCGCCAATGCTAGACTGGATAGCTGACCAACTGGGCTCCGATGATTGGTTAGCTGTTGGTCTGGGGGATATAGGGGACTACAGCCTGTACATATCGGCCTTCATTATCAGGTCTTATGATTTTGGGTAATAGGAAGGCATATATGGAATCAGCCAGGCCTGAATGTGGAATTATGTGTTTGGCAGGAGTCTGGAGAACTAGTTTGTGTTAATTTAAGAATTGAGATATATTGGCATCTTCCTCATGATGGATGAATTTTATGAATGTATTAATCACTGATGCAGCTGGTCACAGAAAAGACAAGATAACGTTATTGTCTGATAATGAACTGCTTTGAATAGCTTATTATAATGATGAGATAGATTTTCTTATGTAATTTTTGCAACTGCTCCTTTTTTAAATAATTTTTTTTTTTAATTAAAGAAAAGGGAGGACACCTTGCTACTGGATAAAGTAGGTGAAGAGATGTTTGTAGCCTGCCTTCTTTGGTGTTGCCACCATACATTACAAAATGACTAACTTTTTCAGAGAGCCTTCAGTCAGTCCTTTCAGAAGGAACTCAAACAAAACATAATGCAAAAGGAAGGATAAGCCAGAGAAGCACCTCATCCTTATAAATTAATGTTTAAGGCTTTAAGGCATATTTGAAGAAATAGACACTTTAATCTTATCTACAAATCCACAGAGCCACAATAAAACAGGCTTCCAAAATGCCAGCCTGGCATCTATCATCTATTTTTGATGAAGATCAAAAAGAGGACACCCAGGGGCTGATTTTGATGGATCTACCTCAACCGACGCACTTGGTGTCAACGTCTCCAGTACCAGCGATGCCACATCCAGTACCATCTCCAACGGATCCACTAAATCCTGTGCCGCTGTTTCTTCTGCACCAAAAAGATACTTTGTAACTAGGCTGTCCGGTTTTAGGTTTAAACCTATATTAACTGATAAAATCCCACCGAAAGGGAAATAGCCCTCACCAGTGTAAACATATAAACACTGAAAAAACACCTGCATAACCACAAACTAAATGCCATTCAAAGAAAGGAAAAGGAGAGTGAAAGAGTCATTTTTTTTCATAATGAAGGGGCCAATACAATGTAACTTTGTTATACAAGCTAGCAGCAAGAAAGACTGGGCTAACATTATTCTGCTTGAGTTTTGCTGTTTAGGGATGTCACTAAAATACTGTTTCTTCTTCCTTTTGCTTTTTTCAGTTGTGTGGTCTTTGGTCTAAAGATGCAGGGTTTAGAAGCTTGTTTTAAGTCTTGTTTAATTATTTTATAAACTGTAGAGAATCAGTAAATATCAAAATCATGTTTGATATTTTGGCTGCGTTTGATTCTTTCATTGATAGGTAAAATGGCTGGTTTCAGAAGAATCTTTCCCAATATGTGCCATCACATTTACCAACAGAGAATGGGTAAAAACTCTTAATATATCAGCCCCAGTTTCTAGTGAGTCAGTATTGATAGTAGGTGAATTGCCAACACCTCAGGCTTTAAACATTCAATGCAAGGTATAGTGACAAGTATATGTGAAAATAGTGCTATCACCAAGCATCTGGGATAGTGGTAAAAACATGACTGGATGGAACATGGAACGCAGTGTCACTTGGACTGCTGCTGCAAAAAGTTTCTTTCCAACTTCAACAAAGATTGGAGTGATATTGTTTGTACTTGCAGGGATTCAACTACGTATATGAAAAAGGTGTGTGATGACCTTTCAAAATCGATACCTGAGCTGAAGTGCTTCCCTGTAAGAGATCCTTGCCACTTGTTAGATGGTATGCTGAAAGGATCTTTACAATCTTCCAAAGTTAATGAAGAATGCTGTTGACTTTTAAGTCCATTCTGGTGCACTGTTTTGTTATGCGTGGGAACTAAAACACAAATATTTCTCATTTTGTGCTTTCTGTGGCATCAAAGAAAGAGTCATCCCAACTGTGTCACTTAGCTAATGGTTTTCAGCCCAAGGGGCTGTGAATGCTATATTATCCATGTGGCAACCGTTTACAGAATTGTTGCTGAGTGAGGATGCCAAAGGCCATAAATGTTAGGATCTTTGGTCGCATATTGATAGTGATGTGAAAAAAAGTACACTCTACTGCATTCTTAGATTTTTACAGGAAAACATAACTGCTGTAGTGGACATAATAAAAAAACTAGAGTCTGAAAACACCCTTGTCTGCCAAGTGTTCAAAATAATTGATGTAGATGTGAAACATCTCCTTGAGAGTAGGCTGGGCGACACCTTTAGTGACTTTGGCACTGCAACATGTTCCATGTTAGAGTGCTTGCCACTTGGTAAACAAAGCAATGCTGAAGAGCAATTCAGGAACTTTTATTTTACAATGTATGAGAAATGGCTTGCAATAATGCATAGAATTTTCTCTGTAGTTTCATAAGTGCTGCTTCATGTTTGACCACTTCAATAACTCTGAAGGTATAAGCACCCAGTTCAACGCAAATGTTGCAGAACCTGCCCAGAGAATCGCAATCTTCAAGTGCACAAGTATTGGCATGGAAAGCTATGTCAGTGGCCAGAGTTAGCAAATTGTGTATTGGCTGCTTTGGAGTTGCCCATCTCAAGTTCCAATGTTGAGAGGGCCTTTTCACAGTAAAAAGTTTACATGGGAATTAAAAAGCGTGTGCACATGACCAAATACTCACTGAAGAAGTATTGTATGGTGTACTAAAATAGGTTTGATGTGCAAAAATGTATTTGGATCTCATATGCACTGTACATACACTGTCTATATACCATGCATTATCAGTGTAGAAAGCAAGCAATAATAAAAGCATAACGTTCCATAAACACTGGAAAATCACTGTTTCTGTTGTTTTTAATGGCGCGAAAATGTGTAACCACTGATAACCACTGTTTTTTTAAGGTATTGAAATCACTTGAAAACACTGGAATAAACCCCACCAGAATTTACCAAAAATAGAAACTGAAAACAGGAAAGCCTATTTGTAACCTTCCTTTCCAACTCTGGATACAGATCCAAGCCGATTTAATACTTTGTTTTCAACAGAGCCACTATGGCATCAGGTGTGCCGTCGGGCACCATGGGTCCACTAACCTATACCTTGGGCAGCGCTCTTGCACCATTCCAGCAAACACCTTTCTATGCCCTTTATGTTGCTGGCCCAGTATCCGTGGCCGACTTCGGCGCCCAAAACTCTGACACCACCTCTATTGGTTCTTGCTTCGTCATCATAGGGAAACTCTTCGCCAGAACCGCAATCGGCACGGCACCACCGATTTTACAACCTTCTCCACCGACACCAATGTTGACAAGGGGCATTACCGCTCCATCGATCTAGGAGAGAAGCGCATAGGCTTTTGGACGAGGAACGTGTCCTCTTTGAAGACGATATTTCTTTCTCAAGAAGATGTGGGTGAAGACGATAACCAATTACTTATTGACTCGGAATTTGAAGGTTTAAAGGAAGCAGGCAGTCTGGACACATCACCAGAGAGACTGTTGTTTCCAACAGGTCTTCCACCTCCAGAGGTGACATCTTATCATTCAGTGGTGCAAACAGTAGCCAAGATATTAAACTTGCCTCTCCCAACCACAAAATTAAAGTCTAGTATTTTGACAGAGGTTTTACATTCAACAATCGCATACCGAACAACGTTTGCCGCCCTTTAATGAGACTTTGATCAAACCCATCTTAGCGATATGGAAAAAACCTACAACTTCCACAGTGGTCTCCAGATCGATAGCAAGATGTGACAAACCAGCTCCTGGAGACCCAGTATTCCTATCGTCACATCTATCTCCAGAGAGTTTGGTAGTTCAACCCTATTGCTCATCAAAGCTTACTCCTGGTTCCTTTCCGTCTGCTGCCTCTGAAGCCAAGTGTGAGAAAGTGGCTTTTTTGACATGGTTAGCCTCCCACTTTTTGCCTCGAAAATTATGTGGTTTCAATTGGAGTGCACAGGGTCCCTACCAACGAGGTTCCCTGTGCCAGTGCCCCTACAATATTAAAGTCTATTCCTTTATAATATTGTAAGTGCCAGGAAAGCCATGGAGACTACATGGGCTGGAAACTCAGCAACTCAAGTTCCCCAGCACCATGATGGCTTCACTGAACCCAGGAGTGTTCGGTACCAAACAACTCCTCTTAATGAACCCATACTGATGCCAGTGTTGGGTTTATTAAAACATGTACTCAGAGGGCACCTCAGAGGTGCCCCCTGAAAACCTACCAACCCTGGTGTGGTCTCTGACTGGTTTTAGGCACCCTGCCACCACCAGACATGTTTCTGGACCCCTGGGTCGAGAGCTCCTGCTCTCTGAGGTAAGAAACAAAGCACATCCTGGGCAGAGGTGTCACACCTCCTCCCCCAGGATGGGCACAGTGCTCGAGAGGGAAGCTTCAAAGGCCTGTCCCTCTGTAATGCGACCCCAGCCTCTGCAGTTAGCAGCAGATGGCAGCCCCCAGTTCAAACCCCCACTTTTGGCGGGAGAACCGGCTGTAATACTTAGTAAGAATAGGAGGTGTGCTCCCCTTTGCCAACTCCACCCCTCAGGTGCTGGAGGTGAAGTAAAGCACACCTTTCAGTGCCCACCATCTTGAAGATGGTAGACTTATCCAATCAGGGCTAGAACTATGCCCCCTACCACAGGAGGGTGGCATAATAGTGGGTGTAGACACCCCAGATAAGGAACCCATTGGTCCCTACCTGTTACTCCCCTGTAACACCCCTATATCTAGTATTTAGGTGGCTCCCCCAGGCCCTTAAATTAGATCTACGATGACCTAAGAAGCCCGGACACTGAAGAGCCGCACCACCATGAGAGAAGAAGGACCAGTGACTGACGCTGCACCAGCCCTGCCGGCCTGACTGCTGCCTTTCGCCTCTGCTACAAAAAGACGGCCCGTCCTGCAGGCCCAGTGACCTCCAAAGGCCTGGAAGGACTGTCTGCCTTCGACAAAGACTCTAAATCTCCTGTGGACAGCGGACCTGTCCAGAAGAAACTATCTACAAAGAAAAAGAACTCTGCCCTGAGGAACAGCAAATTCACCTCCGGATCTACCTCTGCACCAGACGGCCATGGCCCAAGTCCAAGTGGCCCACTGGTCATGTGAAGGTTCCCCAGCGCTTCTGAGCACGAGTCCACTGTGGGCTGACCCCTGCCAGACTCCACCTCGACACCTGGAGCCTCAACTTGAAGACTCCCCCTGACCTGCCAGGTAAGCTGTTTCCCGACACCTAAGGACACCCCTGCACCAAAAGCCTCTGGGCCTTGGGGATCCTGACCGACGGTGTCCCTACAACCCCTAGCAGCTCTACTTACCTGTCCAGCTGTGGGTTTTCTTCATCCTGCCTCCTGGCCTGAACCTGCAGCCTTTCTTCAACCTCGATCCACCCCATTCAATTGCATTGGGCACCCGATGATGTGTTGGCACTCTGCATCCGGCCGCCCCTGTGCTGCTGAGGGTGTAAGTTTGGAGCTGCCTTGTGGCCCCCCTAGTACTTACCTTAACTCCATGAGACTGACACCTGACACCGCTTCACTCACCTGTAAGCAGCTCATCTTCAAGAACCCCCAGTCCCCATTGGTTAACATTGGGCACCGACCCCGAATCTGACCTCTGCACCCGGGCGCCCCCGTGCCGCTGGTGGTGCAGTGTTGGTGCCAATCTGAACCTTGACTGGTGCTGAGCTGATACCCACAAAGACAGGAACTGTAAGTCGCGTACTTACCTGAAATACCGCATTCTTGTTTTCCTCCATAGGTCAACATTGCAAAGCTTGACAATTGCACTAAGTGTCCACTTAATAAAGTATAAAGTATTTTTCCTGAAAAACTTACTTACCTTTTTGCGAACATCTTGGTCTTAAAATAAATCTTGAAATTAGCTTATTTTTCTAAAACTGGTGTCGATCTCCTTTTTGAGTTGTGTGTCCTTTATTAGTCACTGTGTGCATAACAAATGTCTTACACTCCCCTGACTTGGGCCTCAGGCTGCTCACCCACACTACCACAAATAGTGCACTTTGGGTTTACATTGAGCCTTGTACAGTTCTGTGGGAATCTCTGGACTCTGTGCATGATATAACCACCTAATGATATATTATATACAGAGCCAGCTTCCTATACCAAAAAAATGGAACAATCTGCCAAAAAGATGTTCTTGTCAGGTACCATAAAACGCAACCTGCCTCTTCGGCACATATATACATGCATTACTAGACTCAGCACAAAACATCCTACCTTAATTCTCTTCAGAAGACCAAGCTAATTTTTCAAAACGAATTACTGATGGCCAAGCGGCGGCTAGACAGGTCATACAATCAGGGCTTGACACTGCTTACTTGGTCACAAGAGCTATGGGCATTTCAATATCAGTTCTCTGCCATGCCTGGCTGAGAAACTCAGGTTTTTCACAGGATGTGCAAAATACTCTCATGGATGTGCCATGTAATGAAACCAAACTGGAGCAAAAGCAGATTCTGCTTTAAAATGATTTAAAGAGTAGAGCCACAGCTTCATCAGTTGGCCTTCAATCTCAGACCTAAGACTACAAACAATTTAAAAGATTTTGAGGATTCAGCAGAGGGTTCATTATTTTGGGGGTGTCAACAATAATCGATGCAACAACAACCACAACAAAAGATACCAAAGCTCCTTTACAAAAGCTACAGAGGACGTACTAGAGGAAGACAGAGATCCCTCCTGCTTCCTCCTCCTTCTTCCTCCTTTTCCTCAGCAAACGCAGGAAAGCAGCCCAAGTTTCCCCTTCTTGAACCACACTCTACTGGTGGGAGGAACGATATCTCAATTTCCGATGGAGGTGCCTAACATCAGACATCTAGGTATTACAAATTATGGAAAAGGGGAGTACCCTACCATTCCCACAATTTCTTCCATCTCCCAAATTACACCCACTGCCTCAGGAACACCTACAAATCCTCCAACAGGTAGCCCAATACCTACTCTTAAAAGGTGCAGTCGAGTTAGTTCCAGAGAAGGAAAGGGGTCCCTATTTCCTGATCCCCATAAAGGACAGTAGTTTGTGTCCAAATTTAGACCTCAGGATTCAGAACTGAAGTCTTCACGAAGGTGGTGGAGGCAGTAGCAGCACATCTCAGAAGGTCAAGAATCGTGATATTCCCTTACCTGGATGATTTGACTGATGAAGGCCAATTCCACGGAGAGTGTCTCACCACCTACAAGTAACAGCTCAGTTGTTGGTTGATCTGGGATTTTCAATCAACAAGCCCAAATCTCACAGAGTGCCCTCTCAGCGCATCCTGTTCTTAAGGGCAGTACTGGACACCACATCGAACCAAGCCTTTTCTTCTCCTGAGAGGGTTCAAGAGATTCAGACTATGATTTGGATGTTTCCGAATGGAGTTGTCATTCTAGTCCTGAAGGTTCTACGCCTACTCGGTCTGCTAGCCTACTGCATTATGTTAGTCACCCATGCACGCTGGCTTATGAGAGCCCTCCAGAGGCAATGGTTCCAGCACAATGGAGATCTACAAGCATCCATCAAGATCTCTAGGGACACTGCAACGGATTTACAGTAGTGGATGGAAAACAACAACCTTTTTTCAAGGAAAGCTATTTCATCCTTTTCCTCCAGTGGCAACAGAGATTACCGATGCTTCCACTTTAGGGTGGGGAGCTCATCTGGGGTAACTGGAGATCATAGGCCTTTGGTCTCCAGAAGAACATATTTTACACATCAATCTGTTGAAATTGCGGGCAATGCGTCTGGCTGCCAAGGCTTTTCTTCCTACTAATTGCAGTCAGTCAGTCCAGGGCTTGATGGACAACACGACTGCAATGTGGTACATCAACAAACCAGGGGGAGTGGGGTATTCTCCTCTCTGCAAAGAAGCTATGTAACTCTAGTACTGGTCTCAGGACCACCAGATTTGGGTATCAGCAAATCATCTAGCCGGAGTGCTCAACATAAGTGCGGATAGCATCAGAGCCTCAGTCGGCATCATCTAGCCAATCACGAGTGGCGTCTCCATCCGGAAGTGGTATTAAATATCTTCTGTCTATGGGGGATTCCTCAGATAGACCTCTTTGCCAAGTGAAGACGCACTGCAATCTTTTGCACACTCCATTATCCAATGCAGGAGGAACTTGGGGGCACGTTTTAATAGAGCTGGAACTCTCAGCTTCTTTATGTGTTCCCTCCATACTTGTGATTCCTCTGGTGTTGAGGAAGATTCACCTCGACTAGGCCCAAGTGATATTGATTGCACCGGACTGGCTGTGAAAGGTGTGGTATGCAGACCTCATACACCTCTCCATGTGCCCTCCGCTTCGTCTACTTCATAGGGTAGACCTCCTCTTGTAGTCGCAGTGGCAGGTTCTACACCCCCACCTCCAGAGCCTACACGTACATGCGTATAGATTGAATGGGGCAACCAGAGTTCTTTTTCTCTTAATCTTGAAGTGGTGGACGTTATTTTATGCTCCAGAAAATACTCCACCTAATCTATTTATGCTAACAGATGGGCTAAATTTTTCAAATGGTGTGAGGACAATTCCATAGATCCTCTTAACACTCACCTAACTGATATTCTTCGTTTTGCTCTTTCCCTAGCCTGACAGGGCTGTCCAGTTGCTACACTTAAAGGATATTTGTCAGTCCATTGTGCTTTTATATTCTAGATAGCCTCGTCACCATTATAGACAATGGAGGTCACCATCGTTCTCCAGTTATGCAGAATCATTGTCATGACTGCCATTTACACAGATGTTGTCTGACCTTATCTTTCAAAGAACCGTGAAAGTATCAGGTTGTACGATTGATGACATACAGCTAACATCTGGTGTGACATAATTCTGGGTCAAGTGTCTACTTATCACCATTGTAGGAAGCTGGCTCTTTAAATGTGATATATCAACAAGTTGATATACTGTGTAAAGAGTCCAGGGGTTCCCTCACGAATGGACAGGGGCTTGCTCTGCAATCCCAAGGTGCTCTATTAGGGGTAGTGTTCTCGAGTAACCTTAGGCTTAACACAGAGAAGTACAAGACATCTTTATATATATTTAGGCATCAGAGTAAAATCATTCAGGTAAGTAGGCCTTGAAGTAGGAATTCGTTTCACTTTAAAAAGTGGACACAGTGCAATTTCTGAGTTCTGCATTGTTATCCTATAGAAGGAAGAACAAGTTCTGCAAACAGGTACAGTACATCGACTTACCTGACCAATCTCCAGGAGTTAAGATAAGTGGTGGGACAAGGTCCAAGGCAGCACCAACAGTACACCATCAACGGCACGAGGGTGGCTGGGTGCAGGGTGCAAATCAGCGTCGGGCGCCCAATGTGTTTCAATGGAGATCGGTCACTGTAAAAAGAGGCTGCAGGCTTGGGCTAGGAAGGCAGTCGGACTAAACCAGCAAGTGGGATCAGGCCTTTCAATGCACGGGGACGGGAGGGCGGCGGATGCAGGGGAGCCCGTAGGCGTCTGGGTTTTCCTCACCGGAGCAGTCACGGTTGAGGGAGGCTGCGTGCAGAGGCTGCCAGCGACATCGGGTAGTCCAGGAGGGGTGAAACCACAATGGATTCGTGCTCTGGAGGGCTCCAATATACTAGATAGGGTTCTGCGGGGCTACAATAACCTGTCTTTCACATTCAGCGTTGGTGCATTGAACGGAGTTCACTGGTTTCCCCCAAAGGTTAGAAAGCAAACCTGTACAGTTAAGCCAAAGTCCTAGTTTATGCAACAATAGGGTTGCCAGATCAATTGGCCCTGTTCAAATCTCCTATAATTATGAGATTCATTAACAGACTTACAAACCGATTTCCTCCCACACCTTTTATTATGCCTCAGTGGGATCTTAACTTAGTTCTTACATTTCTTATATGTTCACCATTTGAGCCCATTCATAGCTGTCCTTTATGGTTGCCCACTTTCAAGACAATTTTCTCAGTGGCAATCACCTCGGCCAGATGAGTTGATGAACTACAAGCCTTAAGTGTAAAACCTCCATTCACCTCCTTTTCCCCAGACAAGTTGGTGTTGAGAACCAGGGATGCTTTCCTACCAAAAGCGGTTACTCCATTCCACTTAGGACAATCTATCACGCTGTCCACGTTTTACCCTCCTCCACAACCTACTAAAGATAAGGAAAGTCTTCATCGTCTTGACTCAAAGAAAGCTGCAAGTTTCTATGTGGATAGAACTTGCAATTCCAGATTGGAGGATCAACCTTTTATTGGATATGTTGTAAAAATGAAAGGAAAGGCAATTCACAAGCAAACTACTTCAAGATGGATTATTCTTTGCATCAAGATCTGCTATCCCATGGCCCACAAGGAACCTCCAGAAGGTATTTGTGTACATTTTACTAGAGCAAAGTCATCTGCCTACGCTCTTGCAAGAGGTGCAACTGTAACTGATATCTGTAAAGCAGCGACCTGGTCTTCCCTTCATACTTTTGCGAACCATTATTGCCTAGATTCCGAAGTGAGGAGGGATGGACATTTCGCACGTTCTGTTCTACATGGTGTTTTGATATAATCAGATGTGTAGGATTGCTTAGGGACTCTATTCAAAAGGTGAGAAATCTGCAGGTAGATGTATCAATCAGAAGAACAAGTTACTTACCTTGGATAAAGATTTTTCTAGCGGATACAGTTTCAACCTGCAGACTCCCCACCGACCCACCTCCCTTTTGTATGTCTGAAAAAACCAAAATAATCCTGCTCATCTATTCATCTCTTCATATATGTATGTTGAGTACAATGAAAACTGCCCCTACAGTTTTGATGTTAGTTTCATCTGTTCGCCTCAAAGGCACGTGAAAAAGCGGATAGAAACTGACGTCATTACACTGGCGGGGGCAGTTTATGGTTCCAATGAAGGCACGCAGTTCCGTATGCAGAGCCAGTGGCCCCTACCGGCGTGGAAGAGCTATTGAAAAGTTTCCAGTCCAAGTTGGCACATGGGGATATTCAAAATGTGAGGAATCTTCAGGTAGATTCTGTATCCACCAGAAAAAGTGTTACCGTACTTACCTTTTACACTTAACAAGAAAGTAGAGCAAGCAACCTCAGGCCCTCATGTGCAATTTGTTACAAGTATGCACTGCAGGAAAAGTAGTCCATAGGAGTTGGGTTGGAGCACTACATTTTCTACTATGGATCCTACAGTCATTGTTACCGTACCTTCAGCACGGCAAGTCCAATTTATTTGTATTTAATACTATTTATAACAAGACCTCAACCAAACTCAAAAAGTAAAACTCCATAATTTCCACTTTCCTGTTGCTGATTAGATGTTTGGCATTTGCATACTACTGTAAAATATCATCAATACCTTTGATAAACATCAAAATACCAATGCCAATTTAAAGCAACTGTTGGACTGCTGTTAGCAACTGAAAAACCATTTCTTTCACACTTATAACGTAACTGGCTAAGCTGCATCTTTTTAATAACATGAATACTTTTCATTTTAGTACAACATGAATATTTTAGGAGCTTATCACCTGGTGTACAGTCCTGAGCCTCATCAACAAATATAGCATCGAATGATCCCAGCCGAGGCTTACTGAGCTGCCATTCCTTCAAGTATCCTAAAACAGAAGATCAATGTTTATTCTCACTGTAAATGGAATACTGCCAAAACCTACAGCACTCCAAGGAAGAAAAAATTAAAACTGCTGAATAACAATTATATTAGCATTAACTTAAAGCACTTTTTGTAGCTTACTTTTCAAGATATGTCCTTCTGAAAACAGAGAATGCAGACAGATATTTACTGAAAAACAAGTACTAAATTTGAATTAACATAATAAATAGACATGGAGTTGAAAAACTAAAAACAGTAAAGTCTCAAATGTTGGTATGGACTAAGGAACTTTTATAAAAAACTAAATGGCCATGTGTCCAATAAAACATTTACTTCTCATTAATATGGAATGGGATTACTTAGATGCTGACAGAGGATTGTCTGCCCTATTCAGAGAACCCCATCTGCTTAGTTGGATCTCTAAACCTTCAGAGCAACCATTGCTGCAGCGGTTGCACTGAAGGCTAAAGACTTTGTTGAGTTTGCTGCGTTGCTCCCAAACCTGGACTGTTTATGAAGAAAGAAAATGTAATGGCCTTCATTCACAGGGAGTTTTCTCCCTGTACACTGTGGTCATTGTTTGATTTCCCTGCCCGCGACCACCATGTCTTGCATTGCAGTTCCAAACAGAGGCTTCTAGTGAGGACCACCCCACCCTAAATAGGGAGGGGGGCTGTAACTATGACATGATGGTCCATTTGTGTGGTTGGGCTCTCAGGCCAGAGTTTTTCAACATCAGAAACCCTGTAGCTCACCCATTACCAAATGGGGCATGCGAATTGACAATATGGAGCCCTTCATCTGCCAAACCGTAAATAATCCCCATACTGTTTAATGGAATGTTGCCCACTAGAGTAGAGCGAAGACTGCCTTTTAAATATGTAAAGCACACACTGACATGACAATGTGGATTCAGTTTTGCTTAGCTCGGTCTGCAGATGGTGGCAGCCACATACTTACAAAAATGGATGGTGTAAAAAGGAAAATGCTAAACGTGACTAACAGTGCCCTTCTGGTCTACGTGAGACTTCAGGAACTCTGCTAGGAGATGTAAGAGACCAGGCTGCTTTTGGAACAGATAAGGGGAGAAATGTTCATTTTTCAACCAACCCTAACAAAACATCTCTTTAACCAGCCCATCGGCAATGAGTTTTGTCCTGCCAATGCACCATTAGTCAATCATAGACTGCCCTCCCCACAAAGACCTAGGAAAAAAGTCTATGTCGAAAGCAGCAGGACTATTTCACAGTTAGCTTGGTACTATCTCAAGCTACATGTAATGCCTGGGAGAACATCTGAAGGTTTTTTGTAAACACCTCTGTTTGCAATGTCTCTGAGGATAACAGCTCTGTGAAGCAGAAAGGTTATGGGCATTATAAATACAGTTGCAAAATATCTCAGAAGATTAAGTTGCCATTGAGAATTTTTGTTATCAGAACACTATCCATGATATGTGGGTACTACAGAACACACCTGCAAGCATATCCTTGGGAATTTACATGCAGAAGTACAGGGAGCATGCATCATACCAAATGAGCATGGCTGCATGCCGTATCCAGAGGATATTGTAATGAGGAGTTTATGGCATGGCCAAAACTGATCCCTCTTTCTCAGAGGTATGGTGAAAAGGGTATTGATAATGACCACACCCTATCATCAGATGGGCACTGTGCTCAGTGCCTCTGGGACATTAGGCGTGGCCAGCAAGTAGAAGTGTCTGGGAAACTGGGCACAGTGTGGCTAAAGGCCATACTCTGATCAGGGAAGACATGCTCAGTGGGCACAAGTAGCAAAAGGACTAGGTACAGGGTGTAGCCAAAGACCACATTCAGTGTCCAGTACTGCTGGGTGTGGCCACAGCCTTTGCCAAGTGGGCATCAGGGGCAAAGGGTATGAACCTGGGCTGTATCCAGAGGATACAGTAGTACGACCAAGGAAACAGTTGTGAGTAATGGCCATACCCTGCAACCAAGAGAAGAGAACAAAGGATATAATTTTAAAATGTTTGCCCTTACCTATTTCACTTTGCCAAATGTTTTTGAGTTTCTTTCAGGGGAAGGGAGAGGGTGAGGTTATGTGTATGTAAGGTAGGCCGAGTGTGTGTGTTTGCTTCACTGTTTTATTACATGGGGTGAAAGCACCAATGTAGTTAAGGGTGAGTCAAAGTTTTCATAGATAAGGCATTTAGTTGGTTTCTTAATTACTTCAGCACTATTCAACAAATATGCATAAAACTTTCTAAAAACGTTGATCTACCTTGGGTCCTTCATGGCAAGTTTCATGCAGATCCCTCAAGCAGGGGCCAAGAACAGCAGCAGTCCAAAAACTATAATTTCTCATTTTAATTCCAATAGGAGGTTTTGGTCTTCGATACACAAAAAACAGCTCAACAGAAATATACCAAACTTGGCACAAAGTTAGAACTTTACTCAAGGCAGTTTCTTATTTGGTTTGGTATATATCCGTTCAGTAGTTCGCAAGAAATTAGCAATTAAAGAGTGACTCATTTTGGGCATGAAGGGGTTAAATCTTAGAAAAAAATAGAGTACACTTTAACAGTTAAAGATCCATGGATATCCGTGGATCCAAGATTCAAAGAAAAGTCAGACGCTATTGATCGAGGCAGCTTTTTCTCCAGCCAGCCATTTTGGATACACAGATCCAGTGAATAGTCCACAGATCTGATTGGCTGTCACAACGCTGAAAGAAAATATTGTGCCAACCATTACAGGACTGGCAGGCTTGGTGCCCGAGTCATAAAAAAA
Organism: Calotriton arnoldi; assembly: GCA_963921515.1. Taxonomy (NCBI): domain Eukaryota; kingdom Metazoa; phylum Chordata; class Amphibia; order Caudata; family Salamandridae; genus Calotriton; species Calotriton arnoldi. The sequence goes on along the minus strand of CAWUFW010005198.1, from coordinate 869,051 downwards.
AAAGTGAAAGGGTACATAAGGGGGCAGGGTGAGCACACCCTGACCCCAGGACCATGTGAGGGGCCCAAACAGGGGAACAACCCTGTGTTTAATTATTTTTTTTAAGTTAGAATTTATTGTGTGAACCACAGTTGTTCTAAGCATCCTCCCAGGGGAGATTCGAGGTTCGTCCCCAGAGTTGAAGATCCGTGGAGGATCCTTGAAACTGGCACCAGCCAAGGAAGCTTGCACGGATCCGTGCCGGCAGAAAAGCTTGCCATGGATCCGTGTGCCCCCAAAACACAAATTTAAAAGACCAGACTCTCCGGCCAGCTGACATTGCACAGGCCATGCACAGCTGGGTTTGGCTGCTGGTTGAGCATGGGGCCCAGGGGATTCTTGGACACGGCATATGATCAAACAAAATTCAATAAATAAAATGTTAAAGTGAAGTTATGGTTGGAATTGTTATTACACCTTAACAAATGCTTAAAAACCTCAGAAATGCATCTAAAAACATAGCAATGTCAAATTATGGTTATGAATTAAAACCCAAAAAACAATAAAATTCACAAGCCATGCAAACCATAACTCGGACAACAAATGAAATACTTATGACCTCACAATATTTATATCAATAAATAACCCCTAAATGCAAAATGTAATTAAAGTACATAACATAAAATCATTGTGTAATTAAAGTACATCACATCACATGTAATTAGAGTACATCATAGGTAAAACAATTAACATTTGCAATTACATATATTCCACTAAGGGTTAGGTCATGAGGATTGCATCTGGTATGAGTTATGGTTAAAGGCTTTATGCGAATATATATAAATTTGGATTTGTTTTCCTAACCACCCTCTCTTAATGGATTTGTACACAAGGCTCCCGTATTGTTAGTGCATGAATTTCACAAATTCGATTAAATGATGTGATAGCAATTAGAAATCCTGTATTTAGCTCCCCGTATTTTTAAGTTGACTTAAGAATGGTTTCAAATGGAGGCTTCATGAGATTGCACGTTATGAAATACAACCAACTACACCCTGCTGGGAGACCTCAACTTCCACCTCGACAACCAACTGGACCCCAACACCACATCCCTCCTGGACAACCTCCACAACATTGGACTGCGCCAGATCGTGACCGAGCCCACGCACTCAGCAGGACACACCCTCGACCCCCTCTTCACTACAGGAAACTCCATCACCTTCAGCCACACCACCGAACTCCCATGGACCGACCATCGTTGCGTCCACTTCACCTTCAGAACACCCACCATCCACAGACACCAGCACCTGCTTCCACGAAGAAACTGGACCAAAATCACCGACGACCAGCTCACCTCCTCACTTAACAACTCCACCCCAACCATCGCGGAAAACGACGACCCCAACAACGCAGCCCGAACCCTGCATAGATGGATCACGGACATCACCAACACCATAGCCCCCCTCAAGAAAAACAACAATACACGCGCCAAGAAAGCCAGATGGTTTACCACCGAACTTTGAGAGTCCAGAAGCACATGCCGCCGCCTCGAAAAGGCCTGGAGGAACACCAAATCCACAGAAGCCCACGACAACTTCAGAGCCGCCACCAACGCCCACCATCAACTCATCAGAGAAACGAGGAAAAAAGCGATTGAAGACAGAATCTCCACCCTCGCGCAGAACAGCAAGGAACTCTTCAGCATCATCAAGGAGTTCGCCCAACCCACTAGCGAGTCTACCGACATCCCTCCCTCACAAGACCTCTGCGACAAACTCAGCACCTTTTTCCACCACAAAATCAAGAGCATCTACGACAACTTCGACGAAGACAACCAACACACTGAACCCTCACCAACCACCCCCGACACCCGGAAACCAGCGATTGACGACTGGACAGCCCTCACCACGGAAGACACACTGAAGACAATGAAGTCAATCCACTCAGGGGCCCCCACGGACCCCTGCCCCCACCACATCTTCAACAGAGCCGCCGACACCATCGCACCCATGCTCCGCCACACCATCAACCGCTCCCTGGCGACCGCCTCGTTCCCCGACGACTGGAAACACGCCGAGGTCAACCCCCTCCTAAAGAAACCCTCAGCGGACCCCACCGACCTCAAAAACTACAGACCCATCTCCCTGCTCCCGCTCCCAGCGAAAGTCATCGAGAAAGCCATCAACAGCCAACTCGCCACATTCATTAAAGAACACAACATCCTCGACTCCTCCCAATCCGGCTTCAGAAAAAATCACAGTACGGAAACCGCCCTCCTCGCCGCAACAGACGACATCCGCACCCTACTGGACAAAGGAGAAACAGTAGCCCTCATCCTCCTCGACCTATCAGCGGCGTTCGACACAGTCTCCCACCGCACCCTAATACGCAGACTCTACGACGCAGGAATCCAGGACAAGGCCCTCGACTGGATCCGCTCCTTCCTCTCCGGCAGGACGCAGCGGGTCAGACTCCCCCTTTCCTCTCGGACCCCACACCTACCACCTGCGGAGTCCCCCAGGGCTCCTCCCTCAGCCCGACGCTCTTCAACGTCTACATGGCTCCACTCGCCCCCATCGTCAGAACCTACGGACTCAACATCGTGTCATACGCAGACGACACCCAGCTCATCCTCTCCCTATCCAACGAGCCCAACACCGCCAGACGCAACTTTCGAGAAGGCATGGAAGCCGTCGCCAAATGGATGAAAAACAGCTGCCTACAACTAAACACCAACAAAACAGAAGTACTCATCATGGGCCCAAACCCCGATGCCTGGAGCGACACCTGGTGGCCCTCCGCCCTCGGAAACCCGCCAACCCCCACGGACCACGCACGCAACCTGGGAATCATCCTGGACTCCGAGCTCAAAATGGACCGCCAGATCAACTCTGTCTCGTCTTCCTGCTTCCACACCCTCCGCCTCCTTCGTAAGACCTTCAAATGGATCCCCCTCGAACACCGAAAGACCGTCACTCACGCCCTGGTCACCAGCAGACTCGACTACGGCAACGCACTCTACGCCGGAATAAACAAAAACCTCACCCGCAAGCTACAGAACATCCAGAACGCCGCCGCAAGACTGGTCCTCAACCTGCCAAAACACTGCCACATCTCCCAGCACCTGCGCACACTCCACTGGCTCCCTGTCGAGGCGAGAATCACCTTCAAGATGCTCACCCACGCACACAAGGCCCTCCACGGCACCGGACAAGCATACCTGAACAGCCGACTCAAATTCCACGCACCCCAAAGGACCCTACGATCAGCCCAGCTCTCCTACGCCGTGGTCCCCCGCACCAGAAAGACCAGATCGGGAGGCCGCTCCTTCTCCTTCCTCGCGGCCAAAGCATGGAACGCCCTTCCGCTCCACCTCAGACAGACAACATCGCTCCCCATCTTCGCAAGAAACCTCAAAACCTGGCTTTTCGACAGACCCCCTCCTTGATGGATGGAACCTGCACCCCCCTCCACCCCCCAGCGCCTTGAGACCCTTACGGGTGAGTAGTCGCGCTTTAACAAACCCCTGATTGATTGATTGATTGAGATACATTTGGTACTGAAAGCAAAGGATACATTTTTTTTTGCTCCTTACTGAAATATTTTAATAACTGATATGATAAACATTTTCTGTTCATGGATACCCACTGAGTAAGCTTCAATTGTATATAAATGTACTCTATTGATGCATTAATAAGTTCATTGTAAAGTAAACACATAAGGTATTGAATGATATTAGTTTCAATTGTTAATGTGATCCATTAAGAGCTAAACTCATTCACTACATAACATGTTGCAAGTTGTCTTCCTTCTTTTAGGAACAAGATACATCGATAGATTGATTTGCTTGGATTCTAGGACATTAGGAGAGGACCCATGGTGCGCTTAGGTTCTCAGTGATATGCCCTTTTCTGCCCCATTGTCAATAGGTGTGGGGGAAACAACTACAGCTGCTGCATGTTTTGGTGTGACATTGTCATTGGGTGTAAATACCAAATTTGAGATTCTGCACCTGATGATTACTTGAGGAATCATTAGTATCCCCATATTCAGATAGCCTATACCAATTTAATGACTAAGTATTCTCGAGAGATTGGGTGCTTGCTTATGCAAAACACTGTTATTGTACTGACTATAAAGTATTTGTAATACTTTCATTTGTATATGATTTCTTATAGCTTTCAGTGCTAAAAGCACAGTCTTTATTTCGAAGACATTTATGTGCCTCATCCCATCATCAGCTGCCCAATGAGCTCTGACTTGTATTTAGACTAGATGCACATCCCATTATGTGTGTTATGCATCTGTTGTTACTGTCACTAAGGGTACTGTCTGTGTTAATAGCTTGCCCTTTGTCATATTTGCTTCTGTCCACTACTTTCTCACTGCAGCTTGCTTGTGTCAAACCTGGCTTGTTTACTATTCTTGTATTGGTTATATATGCAGTAGTGCATGTGGCATCAGATGCATGCACAATTCCATAATTCCAACATTTACATACCCTTCTCTCACTCTCACAAACTGAATCATCTGGTAGAAGCAAAACTGTTCCTGAAATGCCATTATTCTCTTTTGCGTCCATATAGCAACAGTTGTATTAGTGCCCAACTCTGCTCCTAAGAATATCTTTTGCTGGAACAAAATGAGGCATGATGGTGAATCCCAACATGTGAATCATGGTGAATCCCAAAAGAGAAAGTGTTTTAACATTTCTAGGTTTATGTGGGTTTTCATTAACTTCCAATATTTTAGCTGGAATACCAAATGGCCTATTGTCTGACATTTGGCAAATAGCCTTAGTGTAGACTCTATCCAGAAACTGAACACCTTGAATTTAGTGTGAACGCCCAATAACAAACCCAGTGTTAGTTGTAATGTTTTTTTCAAAATATGAAAGTATGCAGCCTTGAGGTCTATTGCCATCAAAAGATCTCCTCTTTCCAATAACGTAAGGAAGTTGATGTGATATATAGGTTAAGTCCCAGCTCACAACATTCTATTTGAAATATATTTTATTGACATAAGGGGACATAATACGGTCAGCAGCTGCTTTAAGCATTACCGCATGAAGTCTGTCCTTTATCTCGAAAAGATTTTCTTTAATTGACTTGATTGCAATCTTAGGAATGTTGTCTGAAATCCCTCACTGCCTTACTTTGGTTGATACTGTGTCTGTGAATAAGGACGTCTACCTTACTATCTTCACTGGCTTGTGATTCTCTTTGAAAATTACCTTAAGTCTGCCGTACTCCCATAGGCTTTGCAGTTTCACTTGCGATTTTCTAGTGAATTTCGATTCTCGACAAAAGATTTTTACCTGAGAATGATGTATAAATAGCCATGGACTGTACTGCTGTCTTAAAGATAGATGTTCACAGCCACATTTGTCTGTATAACAAACTGGCCATGCATGGGCTGTCTGTTTGCTGTGTCAGTGAGTAAATGAAAATGTAAGACGGGGACAATATTTTTTGCTCTCCTTTTGTATTCTTCGTGGGGGTCGGGGGTGTTGCACAACCTCCTTCCACTCCTAATGCATGCACTACATAAGCAAGCATTCGAATTTGCTATGCACCACTATGTAGCTGCAGCTCTTCCAGCTTTTTTCCCCACTGCATCCAGCGTCACACTATCTTTATCTGGTGGGTGCCCTTAGGATGCAGAGTTGTTAGATCTCTTCCTTACAGTGTGCCTTCATATTTCTCACTCAGCACCAGCACTTACTTTTCAAAATCACTAGGTGGTGCAGTATTACTCAGAACACCAAAGAGGGGTGTCTCTGCTGCTGTCTTGGAGGGAACAGCCCCCCCACCCCCTCACTGCCGGCAAGTAACAGGAGGCCTACCCGTTACATGATGGACTGGTGCTCCAGCAATGAATGCTCAAATCATCAGGCCTGTACTTGTTGCACATACATATTTGCAATTGCGTGGAGGGCATTTGCCCTTATATGAAAAAATACAGAGGTGCTGTGCTGCTGTCATGGGACGATATTCAGTTCAGGTCTCCAATATATTTCCAACTACCAGGCAGCATAGTTCATCACTTTGCTACTGAGATCCAACCTCTTTGCCAGTTACGTAGGTTAGTTCCTGCTGTGGCTTTCAAGCTCATTGTGATTTGTCTCCTTCCTAGCATTACAGCTGGGCCTATAAATCTACTGGTCTATGGATCTACTGGTAACATTCTTCGCCTCATGTAGCCCCAGGATGTAGATCTGGCGTGTCATTATTGTATTCTGTCTGTTGGTACATAACTTGGTAGTTTCAAACAATGTGGAGCAAATCTGCATCCTCCACTCTGCATGTGGAGCACACTGCCTGAGCACCTGGATAACATCTGTTTATTATTTTGGGTGTGAAATATGCCCACTGAATATGGTAAAAATGTATGAGTCTGAATCGGATATTTCTAGAGCTTTTGGAGGAATTACTCAGTATTCTGCTATATTCCTCTTCGCTGATGGTCTTCTGTTTATCAATCACCCACCTGGTTTGATTTGTGAGTGATCTGTTCATTATTGTTACTGCTTTGTATCCCCCTTCAGTCTCTCTCAAGTTTGATAGCCTGTATACCCATAAGTGGGAGTTCAGGGGTATATGGTTTTTCAGTACATGTCCTTTGTAAGCGCCTCATATAACAATGTTAAAGCATGTGAGTTCATAAACATTAATATATATTCCAGAAACATTAATTAGCATTTCAGACAGTACATGCACGGATAAACATTATTATATTTTAGGTACACAGAACTGGTTTGGGGTGGGTTCCTTTTTCAAGTGCCTCTCCTGGCTGCTCTGCATATGCAGCCTTTGTGGAGAGTGACATTCCTCACCGCAGGGTAGTCTCCAGCCTGGAGTATCCACAACAGAGGCGCAAACCGGTGAGAACTTTCTGCACCTGGTTATCAACAGCCACAGATACAATGATCAGGAAAACAGACAAAGGATTGGCTTCACCTAAAGTATCCTTCTGACTCCGAACAATAGAGACTGCAGCCCCCGCACCCCTCCCATATACCATGTGGTTGTGTAACAGGAAGATTTAGCAGCAGTGCCATTGAGCAAAAGGATCTAATTGAATTTGCATAGGAGCCCAGTCTACTCTATACCCACTTCAGTGTCTAGGTCTCCTCTGAACTGTTTCAAGAATGCCAGCAATACACTTCCACTGTCTTGGAAAAGAACATCACTCCCATCTTGTAAACATGGACAAGCCACGGGCTTCCAAAATTGAGCCTCCATTACTCTTCTTCACTTTTACATACATTGCATGCACCACATTGGCCACATATATAAACACGCACAACATACACGTAGGGTGTTAGCGCTAGGTACTTTTCGTATCTGTAATTGCTCTGATGTACTGCAGGAACAATCTAGAATGGGATTAGGTAACAAGACAAGGTATAAATCTGAATGCGTGTTGCTGAGATGCCCTCAGCAGGTGCCAAACAACTACATTTTAGTGAATAGCCTTTAATACAGAATAATGAGGAAAACCCATTAAATACGACTTTTCCTTAAGAAGGTGTTTGCTCCACCTTCCCTTCCACAGTGTACAGACCTTGCACAACACTTGTGATACTACAGACTATGTTTAAAAGGACTGCACTAGGCCAGGCACACAGTAGGCTTGGGCTCTTAATGTTTAAATGATATGTACATTCTGACTCGCATGTTTAAGGTGTCAGCCCCGGACATAAAGCACTATATAGAATGTTGTTTCTTTCTACATTCTCAGATGTTTGCTATCTCTGAAAAACCTTCTCCCACTTTACCCCGTATGAAAAATTACCATCTCCTTACCTTCCATCATTCCCATGCCTTCTATTTCTGAGTATAGCCTCTTCTCAGTCTTAAACCTGTCTGCATGTAACTCTCTTATTGTAATGGCTTATTGAAATGGCTCACAGCTCATTTCATGGATCACAACCTCTCCTTCTTTAAAATCCTATCACCGCAAACAAACAATACCTAACCTCCGCCGGCCAATCTATATATCTCACTATTTGCTGGAAACCCCATAGCCCACCCCCAACCCCCACCAATAATGATGGCATCTAATTGGTATTCATTTCAATCTACTAGAAGGAAACTGCAGTAAAAAAAAAAAAAAAAAAAACTTAATAGCACATGACTAATGCCAGTAACCAAAAATACCACTACACTACCTTGGGTTCTAGTGTAGCATACTACTCACAGTAAAGCACTTCAATGCTGCATCTGGAGTAGTAAGTGCAATACTTAAGCCTCAGCAATAACTACATTAAGTCTAACAGTAAAAGCAGTATGCTCTTCTATTTGGGGGGGGGGGTGATAATCTTTCCTCCAACTACATCGTGGCCCACTGCAACTGTGCTGCTGGGTAATAAAGCTTAAAGTCCAGGAAGGTCAATCTATCCTCCTCAATTGGGAGCCTCAGCTTAGACAAAGCCATTCTTTGTCTACCTGAAGCATGTCCCATAAGTCTCAATTCATAGTTCCCGGGTTGCATTTTTTCAATAGTCCCACAAGTCTTGCAAAGCAACCAATTTTTTAGATGCTCTGGCAATTTGACATGTGCTTCAATTTCAATGCATTAAAATTTGGCTTTTTGAATTCACCAATAATTTTACACTGTATTTGTAGCACAGTGCTAAGATACCACATGAGCACAGTATCACTGTTCCATTACTTTTTCCGTATGTGTTTAGTTACTTCGCCCAGACACTCTGATTAAGGATGTGCGATGTGGTAAACCACTGCTACCAAGAAGATTTGTAATTCAGATGTCAGATCAAGTTAATCCATAAAAGATGTAAAACCATCAGGAAATGTATCCTCGAGAGTGACAGCATCATCTGCATAAAGCAGTACCACAACATGGCAGTCATCTACTAAGTGTATTTCTAGGCCCTTTTCTGTCCAGGATCTTTTCAAATCACTGATATATAAATTAAACAAAAAAGGTGCCAAGACACAGCCTTGTATCACTCCTCCCACTACCCACCCAATTAAGTACACTCCCTATTCGGGTCAAACTGTACCCTATCAAAAACATCCATATACAGCTGTCTCAGAAAACGCATCAAAGGATAATCCACCCCTTGATCTGACATGATTACCATAGCTTTGAAAGGTTCACACAGTCGTAAGTCCTTCTAAGGTCCATGAAAGCAAGGTGCAATTACCCTTATTGAGCTATGGTGAATTTACCTACTAACAGGTGCAAATTTAAACGCTGTTCCTCTGTACCCAAACTTTACCTGAAGCCATACTGGACGTCCGTCAGGACTGCGTTTTCATCTGCCCAACTTTCCAGAGTAGTCATTTAGATTTAACCCACAACTTTGACTTGTAAATCTAGAAGCGAAATAGAGCGATAACATTTCCGGTCTTCTCTGTTTACTTTCTTTAAAAAATTATCGATTCAGACCACGAACTGCGGGACCACATTTATCCACTGCTCTTAAAACATTTATCAGGAGAGGCCCTCACAAATCGATGTTAGACTTGAACATATCCAGTGAGACTCCATCAGGACAAATGTGCGTTGCCACTTCGACTCAATTACTCAGCAAAGTTGAACATTCACAGCTTTCTCACTGAAGCATCTACAAGTGTAGTAGTGTCTGTGGAAAACATATTCGATGGAGACATCGCATAAGTATTTCCTCAAAATGGTCAACCCATTCACTAGGAGAGATGGTAATGTCCAAGGACGGGAGTAACACCTGTCGCAAAAATGATGAGCTTATAACCTTCCAAAAGGCATTAGTGTGATTACTGCCCTTGGCTGCTAGTAAGGAAGCCGAAGCATCATCTCAAATATGGGTCCTTCAGCTCTGCAGAGCATTTTCATAGTTATGTCTACACCTATAGCCCTCATCTTTATCTCTAGACGACTTCCAAGTGCCGAACAAAGGTTTCTATGCTCACCACCCTGAGACACCCTGGATGATTATCGCGCAGGCAGCACTGCCAGCCTTTCAAGAACCTCTTGGTGGAACGACAGATGACTTTGTACACATGCTTGATATCCTTACCCATTATCACGTTTCATTTTTTGTGTGCTTGCTTAAGTTCACTTTTTTCAAAATGACAGAATAAAAAACTTGACTTAAATCCTTTACTGGTCTAAAACTTTGGCTGCTTATTCATTGCATAGGTGGCCATCTTAGCGACAAAGCAATACTCCAAGTCTGAAAATTCAAACTAAATATGAAGTTGGTTTGATTAGTGTAGACCAAAATGTCTTAAATATCCTCGATTGAGAAAATGGACAGCTACAGTGAAGGCATCAATGGGATACAAAGGCAATGATACGCAATTCCATTTGGACGGAACCACGTCAAAGGAATGGAAGAATAATGAAGTACTGTGGGATTCCCCTCCTGGCCTTCCTGATGAGTCAGTAAAAAATACTAGCCAGTAGTAATGAAACTTTAATTCACAGAACTCTGTTCTATGGTAACTAGATAAAGCATCCTTTGTACTCTGTACCCATGTGTCTCCCAAACACAAACTCCACATCCTTCTACAGAAAAACTATACAAGCATTACTTTGGGTTTTGTAATCAGTTTCAACAGCAGTTAAGAAAAAAGAAATACATTACTACCATCATGTGTCATTTTGTAAGCCTCCATGCTTGTCTGAAATGGAAGTGTCATCTGATTCCAGATTTTTGTTGCTTCGCGTACGGCAAACTGAAAAACAACAGCATACAGTTATGGCTGTACTCGTTTCAAAAGTACCTGCATACAGAAACAAAGCAAAAACACATTAGTGCTCCTCCTGGACTGCATGATTATTTGCATGTTTTTTCTTATAATGTTTAATAAATGATCGTCAACAGATTATTAGCAGTCTCTCCTTTCCTCTACAATCTAGTTTTAGGTCAAGGAATAACCCTGCTCTATATTACACTGCTAATGGGGGGATGGGGGTGGGGGGGGGGGGTCCATATGAAATGGGAACACATTGACCCCCCAGTCATTTCTTGCTTCCAGAAACGTACTTTCTTTCTCTGGGACTAGGGATAATTTTTCTAGGCTTCTGGAGAAATGCTGTGAAGCATTTTTATTGCTTTATCTATGCTTCTCTGGCATTGTGTGAGCTACATCGTCTACCAGCCAATCGTCTAGGTTAGGGTAGATATGTATCCCCTGCCTCCTCAAGTGTGCTGCCACTTATATAAGACACTTTGTGAACACCATCAGACCCGATTTTATCCCAAAAGGCGGTACACTGAACTGATAATGTTCCCTGTCTACAACGAGCCGAAGGAATCACATGCAGGTAAGCATCTTTGAGGTCTATGGTTGCCAAGTAATCCACCCTTCACAGGAGTGGAATGATTTCTTGTAGTGTAGTCATCTTGAGCCTTTGTGTTTTGATGACCCTGTTCATTAACAGAGGATCTAGAATGGGCCTCAGGGTTTTGTCCGATTTTGGCACCAGAAAGTAAATGGAGTAGTCTCCCTGGGTTACCTCCTTTTTTTTGGTACCTTCCCTATTGCCTTCTTGTTTAGAACGTCTTTGACCTCTTTGTACAAGGACTGATTCTTCCTTGTTGCAGGCTCCTACTCTTGCCTTAACTACTGGAAATCTTTGCACAAGTTACATACAATATAGAAATGGTTACTTATCTGTAGGAGTAGTCTTGCAGCCTGAAGAATTTTCTGGATTCATATGCTGTGCATCATTCCATCTCGTGGTTGGGTACGAAATTGACGCTTGTATTTCCTCTATTTTTTCTTTCCCTCTTGGGTGACCCTGATCTTTAATACAGGACTGCCCTTCTGACATCCAGGGATAAAGGACTCTTTCTGCTTGTGATCTTGGTAGCTGTATAACTTGGTTGACAAGGAAATGTGAAATGACCTCTGACAGAAACCGTGGACAGCCCTTGCTACCACTCTGTCCTTATCTTTATTTAAGTAAGGTTCTTGTGTTGAGTACTTGCAGTTCACTATCTCATCACTAAGATGAGATGTGATGTGATGGCAATCAGGTAGGCTTTTTTTTTTTTTTTTTTTTTAGAGTTAAGCACTTGAACCCCGCCTTATGTGTATGCTTAAAAGGCAACTTAATCAGCTGAGTCAGCACTAAGTTTAAGTGGTGTGGACACTGACCTTAATGCAACCACATTTTTTGCTCCTTCTAGAAATCTCTTGGTAATCGGCGTGTTGAATCAATTTCTTTCGATAACACCCCCTGTGTAGCCCACTATGGCTGGGGTGTACTTTAAGTGAGGTACTTAACGATAGTAGTGTCATTGTCCAATTGTCACCAAGTTCCACACTGTAACACCAGTGTATGAACATGTTCCATTTTCACGTGGTAGGCCTTCTGGCATCTTTTAGGACTTCTATGGATCTCTGTGGAAGTCCCAGGTGTCCAAACTCTAGGTCCTCAGAAGCCCTGCCTCTAGGCTAATGGTGACTGGTTCCGAGTGATACACCTTGCCTCTTTTCATTCTTAACAAACCCTGATATAGTAGTGTCATCACTCTGCCCTGTGCCATTTCCACCAGATCGGGGACGCTTGTCTGTCTGGCCCATTATGATGAGATAGAATTAGATCCATGGTTACCTGTTTGCCCTTATCTAACACTAATGATATCAGTAGGATTAGGGGGAAAGCGTATGCAAATTTCCCTGACCACTTAATCAACATGGCACTCTGCAGCCACTGATGGTGTGGGTACCTGTAACAAAATGCCCTCTTTTTGCCAAACTGTTGATGTACTTTGACTGAGTGTGCCCTGGGTTCCTGCCAACCAGGTACCCAGGGCCTTTGTTCTTTCCCTAAACTGCATTGATACAAAACCCAATTGACACTCTTTGGCCACATGTCAGTCCCTTATAAATGGTACCAAAGGCACTGTGGCCAGGGAAGGCCTCTAAGGGCTGCAGCACTTATTGTGCCACACTTAGAGGTCCTGTACCTTTACACACACACACACACACACACACACACACACACACACACACACACACACACACACATACATACACAGCCATTGCAGGCTGCGTGTTTTGGTGCAGAACAAAGTGAAGAGTTGACATGGCACACATCCCTGTGTGCCATGCCTACAGCCCACTGCCCTGGCATAGGTCAGCCCCTCCTCTACCTGGGTGCACTATACCAGTGGGGAGGGTACAGGTGCATGAGCCCTGTACCCCTACAGTGTCTAATCCAATTCTTAGACATTGTAAGTGCAGTAATGCCATTAAGAGTAGATGGTGCTGGGAGTTTGTCATTACGAACTCCACAGCACCATAACAGCTTTACTAAAAACTGGGAAGTTGGTATCAAACTTCTCAGCACATTAAACCCACACTGATGCCAGTGTGGGATTTAATGAAAAATGCACTCAGAGGGCATCTTAGAGATGCCCCCTGAAAAACGGCCTAACTCTAGTGTCCTGGCTGAGTGGCTGCTCGCCAGCTGCCACCACCAGACATGTTTCTGGACCCCTGGGTCGAGAGCCTGCTGCTCTCGGGAGTCTGAAACAATGCACATCCTGGGACGAGGTGCCAATCCTCCTCCCCCAGGATGTGCATGGTCCACGAAGGTGAAGCTTCAAAGGCTTGCCGCCTTTGTGAGCTATCCCAGCCATTTGCTGCTTCCAGCAACTGGCCCCAACCGGTTCTGACCCCCACTTTGGGTGGGAAAACCAAGTGAGGAAGGGAGGTGTGCCCACCTTTGCCAACCCCACCCCTCAGATGGGGGAGGCGAGGTGAAGCACAACTCTCAGTCCCCACCATCTTGCAGATGGGGGGACCCAGCCATTCAGAGAGAGGCATATTCCCCCCTCCCACTGGAGGGTGGCATAATAGGGGGTGTACCCATCCCAAGGAAGGGACCCATTGGTCCCGACCTGTACCTACCTTTTAAGGCCCCTAAATTTTGTATTTAGGGGCAACACTGAACCTTGCCTCCTCACACAAGAACCGACCAGAAGAAGAGAGGAAGGACAGACGAAGCTGTGCTTAACTAAGAAGAGGAGGACGCCAACTGACCTGGCCCCCAGCCCTACCGGCCTGTCCCCACCTCGAACCTGCTCCAGCGAAATCCCGGTGTGTCCTGCAGCCAGCAGCCCCCAAGAAGCCAGAGGACCTGTCCTGCCTTCTCAAACCAAGACTTTGTCTCCTGTGAGCACCGAATTTGCTCACCCACAGACTCTTGCTCCGGCCAAATCCGTGATTCTGCACAACTCTGCACCCGACGCCCATGGCCCGAGTTAGAGTGGCCCAACACCAAGAGGAGGTCTCCCTGGCGATCCCGACCTGAGATCTGGTGATCCCTGTCCTTCCTCGAATCTCCAATCGACGCCTGCAGCCCCTTTCTGGAGGATCCCCCGATCGCGACAGGAGCTGGTAAGAAAACCAGATGCCTAAAGACACCCCTGCACCCGACGTCCCACGGCCTTGGGTGGCCCAACCGACGGTGTCCCAGCATCCCCAGGCATCCCAACTAACCTCTCCAACCGGTGGTAACCTTCAGAAGATCTTCGTAACCGAGCATTCAGTGTTTGTTGCAACCGGAGAATTCCCATTGAAACCAACAGGGCACCCGACGCCAAAACAGCACCCTGCACCCAGCCGCCCCCGTGCTGCTGCGGTTGCACCCAGGGTGCTAAATCGGACCACCCTTTGCCCTGAGCCTAACAGCAGGAGCTTTGCTCCCACAACCTTGTGGCCTGCTCGGGAGCAGCCACCAACCGGAGGCCTCATATCCCCCATTGGATAACATTGGGCCTCAGCACTCTGCACCCGGCCGCCCTAGTACAGCTGAGGGTGTTTGAAGAGTGCATCCTTGACCCTGGGGGAACCCTGGTGCTAACCCCAGAATACCAACTCCCACAACAAAGTACTTACCAGTAAACCAATAACCTCATTTCCTTCCATACGATTGCATTGACTGCTTTTCTTTCAAAAATCTGTGGAGTTGGTTTGTATTAAAACTTGAAAAACTTCAAATATTTTGTCTAGGAGATGTCCCAGTGTGACATCTAGGCATATCACACTGGTCAGCAACAGAAACTTAAAAAGTAATCTAATAAGTAACGTGCACAGTAATCTGTAAAGTAACTAAAAAGTAATTTCGAACTGTTGACTTACATCAATCAACTGAATTTGAACCTGCCTTCAACTGTAATTCACTGCATAAAACTTGCAAAGTATTATTACCCTTACCTGCACCAGGCTTGGCTTGGTTGTAGAAATAATATAACTAAATAATATTTTTTATGCAAACAAATTGGTCTGAGTTCAGTCTTTGAGTGTGTGAAATCATTTCTTGCCTGAGTGTGTTCAACAAATGCTTAAAACTACCCTCTGATAAAGCCTTACTGCTCGTCCACACTACCACAAATAGAGAGTAAGGTGCCATCTACTTTTACCTCTGCCTACCTTTGGGGTTCCACTGGACTCTGTGCACACTATAACTCATTTTGGTATAGTATATAAAGAGCCAGCTTCCTACAGTACCTGGATGCAAAGTTCTAGAATTTTGGTTTCTCCTGCGTTACAAAGAAATCTATCAATGGTCTGCCCGGTTTTTGAAAATTGTTCTTCACTATTTGCTGTTTTGTTACTTTAGTTTATCAAAAGTGTGAGCTGCTTGCTTGTCTGCTTAGCTTGTCTGCCACTGTGTTTTGAATCACTGGAGGTTTTATGGCCACTGGTACTATCCTTATCCATACAGCCGATTTTCATATGTCCTGAGCTGGCTAGGACCATGTGTGACTTAGTTCCTCCATGCTTGTTGAGGAAAAACACAATGGTTGCATTGTCTGTCGGTATCAGAACTATTTTTCCCCTGATTTGTGTCTGGGAGGCCTTAGGGCCGAGAAGACTGTCTTCAGTTACAACATGTTTATATGTTTTACCGCTTCTTCTGGGCTTAATATACCCCTTATATTCAGCTTTCCCATGAACGTTCCCTAACCTGTGTGGGATGTGTCTTTTGTTATGGATACTGATGAACTTGGTTGTTTGAAAGGTCTGCCTACTATGATGTTCTTCATGTTCCAACACCATCTCCCTTTGTACCTTCTATGTGGCAACCACGAGATCCTACTAACTCCTGGTTCCCTGGGACCACTGATATGTAGACACTCCTGGAGTGACATCATTTATAACCTGGCGCTAGGTATTCTGTGTATTTAAGATGCCATAATACCCCATTAGTTTTCCTAATAGCTTTCCGGCCAAAAACATCTTCTTTCTCACTCTCTGGTACTGAAGATGATTTCTCCAGGTTCAGGGAAAACCAAAATCTATGAACTGTCTCCATGAGACGCTTTCCCTACTGTTGCACTGACTGGAGTAGGAATAGTAAATCCAACCCCTCTCAAGAGTTTATGGTTTAACCTATATATACAGCATTGACCAAAGCGCACAGACTCTACACATTACATATAAGACATCATAGTACAAGACAAATCATAGCTCCGGTTCTGTGCAATCAAACAAGTGCTCTACTATGCAACTCCACTGTAGTTCATTTGATAAACTGATTTACAGATCTAAAAGAATTTCCGTTTGAGCTAAGTAGGACCACTGTCTGGTCACTGCCCTGGCAGAATACAAGTATAAATTGTTTCAATTGTAAATAGCAGGGGTGATTGTTACATTTCAAAGTTCACAGAACCGGAGCTATGATTTGTCTTGTACTATGATGTCTTATATGTAATGTGTAAAGTCTGTGTGCTTTGTTCAATGCTGTGTATATATTGTAATGTTGTGTCCCTGTGGTACAAAATATTGTTCATTTATTAAATTGGTGAAAACTTGGATCCATAAAAAATATTTTTCGAAGAAACTTTTAGTGAAATAGAAGAAAGAAAAAACAAAAAAACTTTTTTAATAAATCATGCAATGATCATTAAAACTGAGATGTGTGGCCATCAAGTTTGAATGAGAGACTGAATGAGTATCAGTATTGGCATTTGATCGTTGTTTAGAGATTACATATGGCCTAGCCTTACTGATTGTGGGCCGAACCCTATATTGTTTGGGGGGGATTCTTTTAAGGAGGGCATGATACACCTTGATGTCGACAGGGCGGTGAAGTTCTAGAGAGGAGTCCGTCTCTAGGTCTGATCCAAGCTACTCTGTTGATTCCAGGTCATAAAATGAGTCTTGATCAAACAGACCTTCTTCTAGATCCCCCAGACATAGCGGATTTCCTCTTCCCCCTCCTCTTGCAGCTGTGGAGTTGTCAGAGGCTCCAGTGTTATGTGTTCCTCCTCCTGTTCCCTCTCAGGCTTTAGTGGAATGTGGAATCACTTGAGTGAGCCGTCAAGCTCCTCCTCCTTCATGAGGGCTTCCATCTCAGCCTACAGTCTATGTCTCTGCCTCTTGTCGCCAAGAACATCATGTTCAGCTCTGAAGCCTTCCTTTTTAGCGTCCTGGCATCCTTCTCTCTGGACTTTGTCTCCCCTGTGTAGGAAGCTGGCTCACTATATACTATACCAAAATGAGGTGTAGTGTGCACAGAGTCAATCAATCAATCACAGAATTTGTAGAGCGCACTACTTACCCGCGAGGGTCTCAAGGCGCTGGGGAGAGGGAAGGGGGAGGGATGCTGCTACTGGTCGAACAGCCAGGTCTTGAGTAGCCTCCTGAAGGTCAGCAGGTCTTGGGTCTTTCGTAGGCTTAGTGGAAGGGTGTTCCAGGTCTTGGCGGCGAGGTGTGAGAAGGATCTGCCGCCGGTGGTTGTTCTTCGAATGCGGGGGACGGTGGCGAGGGAGAGGTCGGCGGAGCGGAGCTGGCGGTTGGGGACGTAGAAGAAGAGCCGTCTGTTGAGGTAGGCTGGGCCAGTTTTGTGGAGTGCCTTGTGTGCGTGGGTGAGGAGTTTGAAGGTGATCCTCCTGTCGACGGGGAGCCAGTGCAGGTTCCTCAAGTGGGGGTGATGTGGCTGTGGCGTGGTACGTCGAGGATCAGTCGTGCTGAGGCGTTTTGTATGCGTTGCAGTCGCTTGATGAGCTTGGCCGGGGCTCCCGCGTAGAGGGCGTTCCCATAGTCCAGTCTGCTACTGACGAGGGCCTGGGTGACTGTTCTTCTTGTGTCTGTCGGGATCCACCTGTAGATCTTGCGAAGCATGCGGAGGGTGTTGAAGCAGGAGGAGGAGACTGCGTTGACTTGCTTGGTCATGGAGAGCGTTGAGTCGAGGATGACTCCCAGGTTGCGTGCGTGGTCGGTGGGTGTCGGGGCTGCTCCCAGCGTCGTTGGCCACCAGGAGTCGTCCCAGGCTGAGGTGTTGGAGCCGAGGATGAGGACCTCCGTTTTGTCCGTGTTCAGCTTTAGTCGGCTGATCTTCATCCAATCGGCGACGGCCTTCATTCCTTCATGGAGTTTGGCTTTGGCGGCGAGGGGGTCCTTGGTGAGGGAGAGGATCAGTTGAGTGTCGTCGGCGTAGGTGATAATGTTGAGGTCGTGTTGTCTGGCGATGCGTGCGAGCGGGGCCATGTAGATGTTGAACAGTGTTGGGCTGAGGGACGATCCCTGGGGTACGCCGCAGATGATCTCGGAGGCTTCGGATCGGAAGGGTGGGAGGCGGACTCTCTGGGTTCTGCCGTCGAGGAAGGAGATGGTCCATTCCAGGGCCTTGTTTCGGATCCCTGCGTCGTGGAGGCGTGCGCGTAGAGTGCGATGGCAGACAGTGTCGAAGGCGGCGGAGAGGTCCAGCAGGATGAGGGCTGCGGTCTCACCATTGTCCAGCAGGATCCTGATGTCGTCGGTGGCGGCGATGAGGGCAGTCTCAGTGCTGTGGTTGCTGCGGAACCCTGATTGGGATGGGTCCAGGATGCTGTTTTCTTCAAGGTATCGGGTCAGCTGTTTGTTGACGATCTTCTCGATGACCTTGGCTGGGAACGGAAGCAGAGAGATGGGCCGGAAGTTCTTGAGGTCTCTCGGGTCCGCCTTGGTTTTTTTTGAGTAGGGCGTTGATCTCTGCGTGTTTCCAGCTCTCTGGGAAGGTCGCGGTCTCGAAGGAGAGGTTGATGATGTTGCACAGGTGGGGTGCGATGGAGCTGCTGGCTTTGTTGAAGATGTGGTGCGGGAAAGGGTCTGATGGGGAGCCGGAGTGTATTGTGCTCATGGTCTTGATGGTGTCCTCGATGTTCACGCTGGCCCAGGCTGGCAGGGGGTCGTGGTCGATGGTGTGTGGCGGGTCGATCTTAGTTGGAGTTGTCTGGGTGTCGAAGCTGTCGTGGATGTCGGCGATCTTGCGGTGAAAGAAGGTGGCGAGGGAATCGCACAGGGGTTGCGACGGCGGGATGTCGTTGGTGTTGGAGCTGGGGTTGGAGAGTTCCTTCACGATGTTGAAAAGCTCCTTGCTGTTGTGTGCGTTGTTGTCGAGGTGGTCTTTGAAGGAGATTCTCTTGGCGGACCTGATGAGGTGGTGGTGGTTACGGATGGCGTCTTTGTGGGCTGTGTGGCTGTCCGGTGTCTTATCGCTGTGCCATTTCTTCTCTAGTTTCCGGCAGGTGCGCTTGGAAGCTAGGAGTTCCGAGGTGAACCAGTGGAACCCCAAAGGTAGGCAGAGGTAAAAGTAGATAGCACCTTACTCTCTATTTGTGGTAGTGTGGGCGAGCAGTAAGGCTTTATCAGAGGGTAGTGTTAAGCATTTGTTGTACACACTTAATCAGCAAATGATGTCACACACTCAAAGTCTGAACTCAGACCAATTTTGTTTGTATAAAAATATTATTAAGTTATTTTATTTCTAGAACCAAGCCAATTCTGGCACAGGTAAGTGAAATAAATGCTTTGCAAGTTCAAATGCAATTGTTTGAAATACAGGTAAGTCAAGGTATTGAAATTACTGTACAGATTACTTTTTAGGTTACTTTTTAGATTACTTTTTCTACTCAGTGTGATATGCCTAGATATCACACTGGGACATTTCCTAGAGAAAAGGTAAGTAAAATCGGTTTTGCACAATTGTTATTTTTCAGGTTTCCATACAAATCAACTCCACACAACATTTTTCAGAAAAAAACAGTCAATAGGTTCCTATGGAGAGAAATCAAGTTAACGGTTACCAGGTAAGTAATCGGTCTTTGGGGTTGAGCTTCTGTGGTTAGAACAAGGGTTCCCCCAGGGTCAAGGATGCACTCTTGTTACACCCTCAGCTGCACTAGGGCGGCGGGGTGCAGAGTGCTGAGGCCCAATGTTATCCAATGGGGGCTAGGGGGCCACCGGATGGTGGCTGCTTACGAGAAGGCCACTGGGTTGTGGGAGCAAAGCTCCTGGTGTTAGGCTCAGGGCAAAGGGGGATCCAGTTTAGCACACAAAGTAAACCCGCAGTGGCGGCTGGGTGCAGGGTGCTGTTTTGGCGTCGGGTGCCCTGTTGTTTTTAATGGGGATTTTCGGTTTTGGTTTACAGCTGCAGGCTCGGTCCAGGAAGACTTCCGGGAGGAACCAACAGCTGGGCAGGTAAATTGGAGGGCTCGGGGACGTAGGTGCACCTCGGGTTCTCTTCTCCAGGGAGCAGGGCGGCTGGATGCAGGGGTGTCTTTTGAGGTCGGATTTTATCCTAACGGGCCACTCGCGGTTGGGTGGGGTCTCTGTGCAGAGGCTGCAGGCGACGTCGGGGAGTCCTGGAGGGGTCAACCCACGGTGGACTCGGGCTCTGGGGGACCTCGCTGGGACCGGTGAGCCGCTCGAACTCGGGCCGTAGGCCACGGGTGCAGTGGTGGATCCAGGCGTCGGGTTTCTTTGTCCTCAGCAGGCTCAGAGTCTGTCTTGGGAGTTTTCTTTTGAACAGAGCTGCTGTTCACAGGAGATCCGGTCTTTGTTGAAGGCAGTCAGTCCTCCCAGGGCTTCTGGAGGTCGCTGGCTGCAGGACAAGGCGACTTTTGGCGCAGGATCTCTGGAAACTGCAGACGGGCCGGTAGGGCTGGGGCCAAGTCAGTTGTTCTCTGCAGTCTTCTCTGCTGGGTGTCTTCTTTCGTCCTTTTCTTCTTAGGTTGCGGGAATCTGCCTTCTTGGTACAGGGCTGCCCCCTAAATACTGTATTTAGGGGGGCGTTTTAGGGGTCTTGGGGTCAGTAGCCAATGGACTAATGACCTTAGGGTGACTACACCCTTGGGGTGCTCACCCCACGTGGGGGAGTGAGCACAATCCCTAATCCTGATTGGGGAGTGCCTGCCATCTGCAAGATGGCGGGCACTGAAGGGTGGGCTTCACCTCGCCTCCCCCACCTGAGGGGTGGGGTTGGCAGAGGTGGGCACACCTTCTGGGCTGGCTAATTTTTCCCACCTGTCTTCCCGCCGAAAAGGAGGGGAGACAGGAAGGGGGCCTGCTCCTGATAGCAGGAGAGGCAGGGGGTCGCTTTACAAAGGCTGCAAGGCCTTTGAAGCGCCCCTGCCACAGATGGCTCTTCCTGCCTGAGGAGTAGTGAACACCTCCACCCAGGAAAGGCTTTGTTTCTGTGCCCGGGGAGCAAAGGCTCCCACCCCAGGGGTCCAGAAACATGTCTCGTGGTGGCAGGCTGGTGTGTACCAGTCAGGGAACCCACCAGAGGCTGGTCGTTTTTTAGGGGGCATCTCCAAGATGCCCTCTGAGTGCATTTTTCATTAAATCCCACACTGGCATCAGTGTGGGTTTAATGTACTGAGAAGTTTGATACCAAACTTCTCAGTTTTCAGTGTAGCCATTATGGTGCTGTGGAGGTCGTAATGACAACCTTCCAGCACCATATACTCTTAATGGCAGCACTGCACTTAAAATGTCTAAGAATGGCCTTAGACACTGTAGGGGTACAGGGCTCATGCACCTGTACCCTCACCACTGGTATAGTGCACCCAGCTAGAGGAGTGGCTGATCTATGCCAGGGCAGTGAGTTGTAGGCATGGCACACAGGGATGTGTGCCATGTCGACTCTTCACTTTGTTTGGCACCAAAAACACGCAGCCTGCAAAGTGGGAGTGTAAAGGTACAGGGCCTCTAAGGGTGGCACAATAAGTGCTGCAGCCCTTAGAGGCCTTCCCTGGTCACAGTGCCCTGGGTACTTTGGGTAGCATTTACCAGGAGCTGACCTGCGGCCAGGGTGCCAATTGGGTACAGTTTTGCGGAAAGAACACAGGCCCTGGGAACCTGATTGGCAGGAACCCAGGGCACATCAATTCAAAGTGCATCAGTAGTTCTGGCAAAAAGCGGGGGGGGGGGGGGGGAGGTAACTGCAACAGAAACCCAGCTTCTCACACCCTGTGCTCCTGATCCCCTTTTGGAGTCTAGGCCAGTTTTGAAGGTTTACCATAAACAATGTCTTTTGACCTCGACCCGTGGGGTTCTTTGTGTTTGTGCCTACTCTGGAGCATTGTGATTTCAGTGTTGGGGTAGCTTCTGAAGGACTTAAAGTCTGAATGTTTCGTCTCAGCCCCACTGTACCCTTGTGGTGTTAACAGATGTTTCTTCGCTTCCCTGTCCTTTCTATGCCTTCTACATTTTCTCCCACTGTTTCAGCAACTTCCTCTGAGTTGGAGCCTTCTCCTTGTGCCACCTAAATTTCATTGGGGCTCTCCTTGTCACTTAACAGCCAAAAGTTTGTCAGTGAGGAGTTCTGCTGTGATTGTGCCATGCTATAGTGAGACCACCTCTGCTTCTCCCTGGTCTTCAGAGGCTTGGGCAGGAAATATGCACAGGCATCAGCTTTCTGAGCTGAGCCTTTGGCAGGTAAAGGTTGCAAACCTCATGCTGTCCTTCTGGGCAAACCTGTAGTTGCACTTTGAGCAGAATCTAAAGGAGGTACACTATCCCCAAAGTTCATTCTCTGACTCACATGGTTAATGTCCTTCTGTCGATGTGCTTATGAAACTTCAGGTTTCTTCTGTGTTAACTTGATTCTCTTGACGTCAGTCTTCCAACCTGCGATTCCCTTCAGATTCTTCGGGTGTTTTGTCAGTGATCCTTCGTCTTTGGCTCTCCAACAACTTTCCCAATCCCGGATGTGCTACCAGATCAACTGTGGAAAAATGAATCTGAAGATGGCGACAAAGCAGAGAGGCTTTTGGGGTATGCATTCAATGTCACAAGGAAATGGACATGACACTGAATGGCAGTTGCCACTTACGGGGGAGGAGAAGACAAAAAGAGGCACTACTACAGGCAATTCCAGTACCACTCATTAAATGCCAATGTTGTGCCGCTATGGTGTCTGATCCCCATGCTCGCCGGCATTAGCAGATTGTGCCTACGGCAAAGGGACGTGCTGCTCTCCCTACACTATGAGTGCAGGAAAGACATCAGGAGCACTGGAAGGCTACTGCCCTCCCACTCTGATGGTGTTTTCTTCTTGCGCGGCCTTCTTCTCCCTTGGGCCATTCCTGGAGATGCCGACAGCGTCTCCATTTTCAAGCAATCTTCTCCTTCCCAGAGTGCTTCAGTAGAGCTTCTGGAAGCTATATTCTTCCCAAATTAAGATAGTTGCCACTAACAGTCCTTTATTAAGATTTACACAATCTAAGATGGAGACCATGTTTCCTGATGTAATTTCCTGTTTTTCCCCTCTAAAAGGGGAAATCTTGGTCTACTCTGAGTTGCAATGCTTCGAGTTGTTCCTTCGCTGTGTTCCTCTCTCCCGACCTGTTCTGGAGTTGCTGGAGTGGTCAGTCGAGTCTCCTGTCATTGCCCTATCATCATCCTGTAATCCTGGTTTCTCCTGCTGCCAATCTGCAAATTCTTCAGTGACTCTGATTTCCAGCAGGGTCATCTCTTCCTCCATCAAGATGTCAGAGTCACGCCCCTATGCTCGCCTTGGAGTCCCACTACCATCGTAGAGGTTTTTTGGTATTGGGTTTTTCTCCTCTTTTCGGGGATCCTTCTACACGGCACTTTCTGCTGAGGCACTGCCTAGTGTTGGTGGCAACGTGGCTACCTCTGGCAGACTAAAACTGTGAAGACCTGGACAGCTAGACGCAGCAACAGCCTGAAATCTTTATCTAGGTGTCATAACCATGACATGCAAAATGATGCACAGTATGTCAATTCAGAAAAGATTCACAATGCAAAACCATGCTGGATTACCTTGAGTATTCATTTGTCAGAGGTGATTGCGCTACATTCTTTGAGGAATTCTTTGAACCTGCCTCCTTCTAGTGTTGTATGCGGGTGGGGCTCCTTTGCCGATCCCAACCCCTGTGGGGTGTCACCTCTTTCTTTAGACCTACTTCAGAAGGGTTGCCATGGTATGGTAGGCTATTGCCACCATGATGCAGCGCTCTGGGCACTAGTTTGTGCTATAAAGATGGTGTGTGGGGTGATGGGCTGCTGTTCCAAGGAGACATTTCCCCCCTGTTAAGAGCATGTGTATTACCGAGGCCTGAACCTCTTGTTCTAACCTCAGCCAGGCATATCTCCTTAGGGTCTTGCCAAAGAACATCTGCCTGTTTGCAGGATCTGCCACATGCAACGTCAACTTCAGCCATGTATTACAGATGTTTTTCCCCTTTGATGCCTATGCCTTTGCTCTCTTTTTGTATTCCTCCAGGATGCGCTGCATTACCGCCTGTATATCGTTCACAACTGATGCCCATATCTGTTAAGCATCACATACAAAATATTCCTTGAGGAATTATTTAAATCTAAATTATTTCCACACTTAGTATTGGTCCAATATGTAATCCGAGTGATTAATCACACAATTAGAAACAACAGCCACAGGCGTATTCAGAAAATAGATATTCTTTTACTTCATTAATATATCATTCATATTATACATGTTATTCAAGAAATATATCCAAGCAGTATATACATTTAAATGGTAACAACACTGGCACATCCAAGCAATCCCTTCAATTATTTAGACTTTTTTCATATCAGGGGATTTGTGGTAGTGCAGTCACTCCTTTTAACTAAAACAGTGTAAACATCATCTACAATCCTAACAATTCAATCCTTCAAGTGTTAACATTAGTGGGAACTAACAAAAAACGAATTTGTGATGTTTGAAGTTATAAATGATGTGGTGTCAATGTTTCGGTCTTCAATGGCCAATTAGGTCTGTAAGACAATCCTCAGGACTTAGCGTTGTGGAAAAAAACAATCCTGTAAATACTTGCTTCCTTCTAACACAAATTCAAAACAGAAGTCTCCAGTCTGTGTATTACAGATTCCAAATTAATTTCAATCGTCTCCTAAGCACTCCATGAAAACACGGCTGACTGAAAAATCCGGTCCAAACAGGAGGATCAGCAACCACACGCCAACTGCAAAGCCTTGTTGTCTAATCTGTAAAGCAGCACATGAGAATTTGTTATGTGCCAGTGTGTTGCAGCTGATCTCCATCTTGCGTTCCACCATCTCTACTCTTTTTCTCTCCTTGTCTGTTGGATCCCCATGGAGGTTGGCGTATTGACTGTTTTCCCCGCAGTGGTGACAATGATACAGCCTGTAGCTACATTGGCCTTGATGTAGATAGGGTAATTCTCCAGCCGTGATGTCACTGCTTTAGCTGAGGCCTGCTCTTTGAAGGCTTCCCTCTCCTGATCCAAGATGTTTAGTATCATTAGCAGGTGCTGACTTTTCTTCTGTAAGTGGATACGAATTTATAGCAGGAAGCAGAAGTCAGTTTGTTCTTCCTCCATGTGGATACCATAGGTATCTGCTGCTCTCTTGATGAGAGCAAAGTCATCCATAGGTGAGGGGCCTTGAAGGGCATGTGTCAACCCCCTCTTCCTGTGAAAAAGTGTTCCTGTCCCACCAGCCCTGCTCCAATGTTTCTGAATCTTGAAATGTGCCCAGCTAAACTAACCTATGTCTCTTTGTAGGAGAGCTCTTCCTCCTCCACTTGAGGTCCTGGATTTATTGGATGTTCAATTTCGACCTGCTTCTTCTTGGCTCTTGCTCTTCTCTGTCTGTAAGAGATCTGTAATCCTTGATGGAGTTATTTAACTCCTTTATTCTTATAAAAGCTTCCATCGCTGCTTCAAGATGGCGCTGTTTCTTGTTGACATTCAGCTCCTTCAGTTCAGCATCCACAGTGCTCTTTATTCGGGCATCGCAGCCATCTTTTCATTGGCCTTCTTCCCTCCTCTGCTCACAATCCCCTTTCCAAGGCAAGGACAGCTCGGAGAGTCTACCACCAGTGGTGCCTTTCAACTTCAATCCGTGGGGATCTTTGCATTTCGACTTCCCTCCAATCACTGTTTTGGCATCGAGGGAGCCTCAGAGGACTAAGTGTCAGATGTTGTTGATTTAGTCTCACTGCATCCTGGTGTTATTACCTAGTGCCTCTTCTGCCTCCTGTCTTCTGTGTCCACTTCAATGCCTCCTCCTTTTTAGCCTCGATGATGCCCCTTCGCTTCGGATCCTTCTTCTTGGGTAACTTCAGTTTCCTCGAAGTTATCCTCATCGCTGGGTAGCACCAGGTGTTATAGTTAGTGCGTGTTGTGCATTGACTGAGTCATGGCGTAGTGTGCCCACGACTGCTTCTTCCTGACCTTCATGGTCAGCAACTCAGCACAAGCACCACACCCCTACAAGCTGTGATCCTTCAGCAGAAAAGGGTTGCACACCTTGTGGCAGTCCTTGTGGGTAAACATGTGGAGGCACTTAGGGCAGGACCTAAAAGGGGTATGCTCTGAACTCTATTCTTCCGACCCTTCTGTTGGAGCATTCTCTGACCCATGTGATCAAGGTCCACACAATGAAACCCTCCCCCCCCCCCCATCCTCACCCCTGAAATCTAGTTCTCTCCTGAGTTTTTTGTTTTCCTTGAGATGCATTACAGGTCCTGTGTTTCCTTCCCTGTCTTTTCAATTCTTTCCACTTTTGACAAATCCAAAAATCCAGTCATCAACATTTCTACAGCTTCTCAGTTCTCAACTTTGCTTCCTGAAGAAATGGTGGGAAAAATAATCTGAAGGTGGCGACCAAGCACAGAAACTTCCAGGACGTATGTCTGACGTCTGACTACAAAGACACAATTCCAGATCCAAAAAACAAATGGTATAAGAATGCCCAGCATGTGAATCTAGAAAAGTTTCATGCTGCAAAACAATTTCACTAGCATAAACACAGTCTAGAGCTATGAAACTGGCTTCACCAGCACACCATGTGAAGAGGACAGATAGATGCGTTCAACCCAGACAGGGGCGCCTCACCCAACATAATCTCATAATGAACTTGACATACATGTGGAGAATTGACAAATTTCTTCAATTGACATCTAATAATAGCAATCATATAAAGGAGGATTGCAACACAGTCTATCTGGGCAGGTCTCTGATCACCCTTCTGCTGCTTCTACCAGATCCATGAGATCATATCATAGAGTGGGCAACCTGACACAACCAGCATAGGAAATTTGATCAAGAACAGAATATTGAAGATAAACTAAAAACACTATAAAAGGCCATGAAGCACTAATCAGAAATGCCAGCATAAGCCAAATCTTACAAACACTCCCTCATCCATCACACCTCTAAGTACTGCATTCTATACCACAATAATCACACCTCCGTAGTCATCAGAGAAAATACTGAAGCACTTACTCACATAAGCTTAAAGCAAAGTCAACACTCTGTCAACAACACACCCACACTGTGCAGCGTCCCACACATGTGGACAAGGGCTTGAGCCCTAACTGTAGGGGTAGCAAGCGCTATACAAATATTATAATTAAAGTTAAAAAGTGTGTTTGACATTTCTACTCTTCTGATGCTGGGTGGCTGGATATGCCACTGCAAGATTTTTCACTGCAAAATTAATGGAATTCTCCTTACCTGATAAACTAAAAATCCTCAAAGATGTATACGTACTAGGGACTGCGCACATTCAAAAAGCTCAATTTGAGGAATAGTTATCTGGAAGTAATCACTGAGCTCAGAATCATTAATATTTTTTTAAGTCATGTGTTGGCCAAACTGGGAGTCCAGTGTGACATCAGTGCCACATTCAAACAATTATTTAAAAGTAGATGGAGGAAAGAAAGAGGTGAGAAAAAGAAACTTAAAGAGAGGAAAACAAAAGGAAAAGAAGATGCTGTGAGGATTATGAAGAGGTAGGGGATGTCAAAGATAAAACAGCAACTGCTGCTGTAGGTTAGCCTTGCTTCCTCTGGTGCCACAGCTCAAGCCCTGCAGCCAGTTGAAGGACTAGCACATCATGCATGATGTTGTTGGGACATAAAGTAATTTGGTATCACTCACTCTGTAAAAGTAGGAGAAAAACAACACAGAAACAAATAAAAGACATTTCATAAAATAAACACAACTCAGAGCAAAATACTGACATTTGACATGCAGTACAAAACTGGCAAACTATAAAGTGAAATGTCTGTTCTAAATAAAACAGAATATGTAACCATACAAAAATCAGATGAAAAGGATATATATATATACTCAATTGTTTGTTCCTCAAAGAAAACATGCCGCAGCTCAATTCCTCAAGCGTGAAGTATTTATTCAATACAGCGAAAACGCCCGACATGTTTCGGAGCAGCCGCTCCTTGTTCACGGGTCAATTACGTTTGCTGTCACCATATGTAAATAGCAGTGCACTTGTCTTAATTCATTAAGAAAATTATAACGTTTAAAACCCGAAAGTATTATGTTCACAACATAAATTAATAAGGCTGATGGCTTTACAAACTAAATCATGTATGTGATATTCTTAAAAACCATTGAAAGTGTTAAGAAACCTTCCAACAACAAGCATGAGTATTGTAATGCTTAATATTGTAAACAGAAATTGACCCTTTCAAAATGGCCTCTGAATTGCAATATGATGTTTATGATCTTGTAGTCCTACTTCAATGTTTGTGACAAGTGCACTGCTATTTACGTATGGTGACAGCAAACGTAATTGGTCGTGAACAAGGAGCGGCTGCTCCGAAACGCGTCCGGCGTTGTCGCTGTATGGAATAAATACTTCACGCTTAAGGAATTGGGCTGCGGCATGTTTTCTTTGAGGAAGAAACAATTAAGTATATGAGAGGCTCGCTACCTCGCCGTGAGCCCGCCGCCAATTGAGGCAGAATAACCAGCGACTCATTTTGATTATATATAATATAAATATATATATATATATATATATTCACTGAAAAAACCATAGGTTTCAGGGGCGTTATAGTTAGTTGGACATTTCACTCGTACAAAACCATAGAAATTCCCCCGTTATAGTTAGTTCAGCTAACTATAACTCGTGCGCCTCGCAATGCACTGCTGATGACGTCACATATTACATCACTCATGACATGGTCAGTGACATCACTCATGACATCACTGATGACATCTCAAATGACATCACTGATGACATCATCCTTGTGATAGAGTGGCAGACCTCCTCTCACCCTAATATAACCTTTGATACACACACACAAAAATACAAACTAACATTTTCAAAACAATGGACATACCAATACCAGTTACAACACACCTATTCAGTAATTCCAAGATCTACACACACATCCACTCATTCACCAACACTCCCTATACAGTCACTCATACATGTACTCACTCATCATATGTACTCATACACCTATACATCCTGTTACACACCGCCACTCATCCATAGAGTTACTCACACACATAGTCACACATGCAAACAAAGTATCAAACATCCATTTACTTGCATATACAGTTATACACACACTACCACACTTACTTCTACAGAAACTTACACATACTTACTCTCTTAAACAATCACTTATAGAAACACCTACTTATTTGTACAGGAACTCTTCCAATCTCTCACTCTCACATATACTCACTTATATACACCAATACTCACATATACTAGTTTAAAACATATGTAGTTACTCATAAAGACACTATTGAGACAGTCATTCACTCACTAACACACCCATACTCATCCACCTATACAGTCCTACACACATGCTGTCTTCAACACATACAAACAGTGAGTCACTCATTCATGCATCTATGCACTAAGTAATACCCCCCACCGAACCATACAGACACTCAGACACTCATACTGATACTCAAAAAACCAACTAATAACCCATATAGACACTCATGTAGCTACTCACCAACCCATGCAGCCACTTATACACAAAGTGAGAGACTGATACAGGTATTTTCATATTTAAACATTACTCACTAACCCATGTATTCACTAAGATACACTTAGTCAGTTATACAATCAATTTTACAAAAAAAAAGTCATCCATTTAGACACTTATATACCCATGTATTCTTCCATCGACCTTGAGATATACATATATAAAACATATTTAATTTTCAGAAAAACACACATTCACTGGATGATGTAATCAGTGATGTCATCAGTGATGTCATTTGAGATGTCATCAGTGATGTCATGAGTGATGTCACTGACCATGTCATGAGTGATGTAATATGTGACGTCATCAGCAGTGCATTACGGATGCACGAGTTATAGTTAGCTGAACTAACTATAACGGGGGAATTTCTATGGTTTTGTACGAGTGAAATGTCCAACTAACTATAACGTGCCTGAAACCTATGGTTGTTTCAGTGAATTTCTAAGGTTTTTTAAATGCTAATTTCTAACTATAACGTGCCTGAAACCTATGGTTTTTTCAGTGAATATATATATATATATATTTATTATACTATGTATACATGTGAAAATGTCTCGGTCCCCTGTTTGCCTCGGTGGCACGGAAAAAATGGGTGGAACTGACGTCAGCACGCCGACGAGGTCCTCTTATGGCTCCGATGACGTCATACGGTGTCGCGAGCGGAGCCGTGCTCGTTGACGTGGGAGAGCTAGGAAAGAATTTTCGTGGAATGCTGGTGCAGGGGATATTCACCTAAGTGTTCAGGCTAGTCCTTTGGGAGCAACTGTTTATGTTGCCACTCCAGAAACCGAAACCAGTGATCCGAGGGCAGAGGCCCTGCAGATGGCACACGAGGTGGGGTGCCCAGTCGTGTGCACCGGCGGGGCAGCGAGTGACAAGCACCACAACCCACAAAAAGGTAACGAGGGCACTGAATAACACAGGATCTTCTCTTTGTATCTGGCAGGAACAACGAAGTTAAAATGCCCTAGTACCAAAATGTAGAATTAGTGCTACAACGGTCTTCAAGAGGACCTGCGATGCCGCTTCTGCCTCCCGTACCCTGGAGGCGGCACATGGGTCACGCGGTACGGTCATACTGCGGTGGGACGCACACTCGTTGACCTCTCATGGCACTGTTCCACACTTCAGGGAGGATGCTTTCCATTAGCTATGTTTTCTGATGACATGTCGAGCCGGCCCCGTCCAACAACAGAACTCCTTTAGATCCCAACAGACTCTTCCACTCTCTCACCGGAAGTGAAACCAGGCCACGCGGACACTTTCACAATACAACAGCCGGGAATGCACTTTTCGGTAAAAAAACACATTCCTTCCTCCTAATTAATCAAATAAACGTCTCACTGAAGAACAGGGGCCAGCTTCGATCGGTAAACAGCCGTTACAACGACTTTTTACTTTGCGATACCATTACAACGCATGCATTACCACGCATGCGTTGTACATCACAAAGTCATTACTACGCATTTTTAGAACGCATGGTAATTTACCACGCATGCCTTTACAACAAATTTTGTTGTAAAGGTATGTATGGTAAATGACCATGCGTTCTAAAAAACATGTAGACGATCCATGTCGTAAGGAAACAGAGGCTGTTCCATTTCCTCACAACGACGTGCACCGCCCCTCAGAGATGACGTGAAGCAGGAACCACGAGGAGAGAGGAACCATGAGGAGTGAGTGGTAAGGGGGATTGGGCATGGGGTGGGGGTTTCTTTTCTAGGGTTTAGGGTAGTGCAGTGGTGTTTGGGTGGTGTAGGGGGTCGTGCTGGGGGTAGTGTTTTAAGGTTTAGGGTAGTGCAGTGGTGTTTGGGTAGTGTAGGGGGTCATGCTGGGGGTAGTGTTTTAGGGTTTAGGGTAGTGCAGTAGTGTAGGGGGTCATGCTGGGGGTAGTGTTTTCGGGTTTAGGGTAGTGCAGTGGTGTATGGGTAGTGTCGGGGGTCGTGCTGGGGCAGTGTTTTAGGGTTTAGGGTAGTGCAGTGGTGTTTGAGTAGTGTAGGGGGTCATGCTGGTGGTAGTGTTTTAGGGTTTAGGGTAGTGCAGTGGTGTTTGTGTAGTGTAGGGGGTCATGCTGGGGGTAGTGTTTTATGGTTTAGGGTAGTACAGTGGTGTTTGGGTAGTGTAGGGAGTCGTGCTGGGGGTAGTGTTTTAGGGTTTAGGGTAGTGCAGTGGTGTTTGTGTAGGGGGTTGTGCTGGGGGTAGTGTTTTAGGGTTGATGTTAGTGCAGTGGTGTTTGGGTAGTGTAGGGGGTAGTGCTGGGGTAGTGTTTTAGGGTTTAGGGCAGTGCAGTGGTGTTTGTGTAGTGAAGGGGGTCATTCTGTGGGTAGTGGTTTAGGGTAGTGCAGTCGTGTTTGTGTAGTGTAGGGGTCGTGTTTTAGGGTATAGGATAGTGCAGTGGTGTTTGGGTAGTGTAGGGGGTCATGCTGGGGTTAGTGTTTTAGGGTTTAGGGTAGTGCAGTGGTGTTTGGGTAGTGTAGGGGGTCGTGCTGGGGGTAGTGTTTTAGGGTTTAGGGTAGTGCAGTGGTGTTTGTGTAGTGTGGGAGGTCATGCTGGGGGTATATTTAGGGTTTAGTGTAGTGCAGTGGTGTTTGGGTAGTGTAGGGAGTGGTGCTGGGGGTAGTGTTTTAGGGTTTAGGGTAGTGCAGTGGTGTTTGGGTAGTGTAGGGAGTCGTGCTGGTGGTAGTGTTTTAGGGTGTAGGGTAGTGCAGTTATGTTTGGGTAGTGTAGGGTGTCGTGCTGGGGGTAGTGTTTTAGGGTTTAGGGTAGTGCAGTGGTGTTTGGGTAGTGGAGGGGGTAGTGTTTTAGGGTTTAGGGTAGTGCGCCCAACCAGCCACAATATCCGTGGACAAAAGGAATCCTGACTCTTTGGAACGCTCCGTCAATTGAATAATTTGGGTCAAGGGCCCTACCACGTCCAAGACCTATCAATTCCATTCTTGGGATCCCTCATATACTTGGAGAAAAAGGTACATAGTTTCTCATCAATTTCAGGCGTGTGTGCCACCTTCCCCTTCAGTGAGGGCATGGGGCATTCTCCCCTCATCCTATTCCTGACCTCCCTTTCAAGGGGTTGATGGATTTTCCCCACCACATACTCTGCCACTTTGGCGTCAGGTGTCCACTCTGCCGACCTAGGATGGTAAATTTGGGTAGGCTCGAACATGTCCGAGTGGACCCCAACCAGGGACTGAGAGGAGTGGGACTCTGGACGCCAGGGACGCCCCGAGTCCTTATCCTCATCGGAGGAGAAATCGTCCTCCGATACACCCTCTCTCCTCTAAGGGAAACCCGCCGTCGGGGTCTACAATAGTGGTGACAGTGTCGCAATTTTCTCCGGGCCCCTCCTCCTCCCGGCAGGGTGCATGTTTTAGCGTTCGCGCACTCTTGAGGAAGGTCTCCGTAAGTTTATCAAATCCTTCCAAGTGCCCCGTGTTATGCTTAACGTCCCTTTTATTCCCCATCTGGGAGCTACTTGGACCCGCCACCACCAGATCTGGGTCACTGAACACCCCAGGGATGCTTTTCGACAGCTTATCAACCTGATCCCTAAGAGGAGCCAGCGCCCTAGAAATAGCCAGAGAGAGGGCTTGGTCCACTGCTGGAGGGAGAAGTTGGGGGTCATTCCTCCTCCACTTCCTGGTAGGAGGAGTAAAAATGGTCTTCTGGAGAAGACATGATAGCAGAGGGTGTGAGCACAGAACAAATGCCCTTAAAATCCTTAAGACAGCCCCCTCGCCGGTGCTCCAACAGCTGGGCTTTCCCCGAAGCTGTTATAAGAATAGACTGAGGCGCAATACCAATTACCACCACCAGGTGGCGCTGGTCACTAACGTGGCCGTGTGGGGAAATCACCGCGTAGCGGTGTCAAAATTAGGCGAGGGTTGGTCGGGAATCAAGCGGACACTAAAGGAGTGACCGGATTCCCAAACGCGCGTAAAGACCAGCGGGAGCGCTCGACGGAGCTGCCTCGCTCGGACCAGACGCGCCTGACAGGATCTCACCGCGCGCAGAGCACACAGCGGGAGAAACTGCGAGGGGAGAACGCGCTCGGGTAAGAGCCTGCTGCGCAGGGAATATGAAACAATACCAAGGCAATAATGCTAATAACGTGCACAAGAAACCGCTATACAAACAGCAACAACGTCAGATTAAGCCAAGAATGTAAGGAATGCACTTAACTGACGAGCAGTGAAGAAAGAGGAAGCGGAAGGGACGTCACGATATTATATACGATGGACTGTGATATGATTGGACTATAGTTGCCTTGGAGACTATCCCCTAATGGTTCATGGGTTGTGTAGTCTTTTGTTTAATGATTGTTGTGTTACGTTTTCTTTGAACTGCTATGCAAATAAAGTGAGGAAAGATATGCATAATCCTCGCCTCCATCCTGCCATAGAATTCATTAAACTTTATTTGATCTGATTTAGAAACATAGATCATAAAAGTGTACATAAAACAGTAAATCCTCTTTCCTAATACAATACAGTGAGAATTAATTAAAACCAGTAGGTAAAAACGGGTGTTACAAAGCCCGGTTCAGAGCAACTTCAGGTTAACAGAATCGTAAAGTTCAATGTTTCGCAAGATCAATCTCATGTACTTCATGCAAAATACGCAATAAGGGGTCCAAGTAAGATGTAACGCTCCAATACCTGACAAGTTTGCACTATATAAAACTGCAGAAAAACTAAAAATAAAAAGTGTTTTGCACACTTCTGTCATTGGGCTATATGTGGGCTACATCTTGGTGATATTTGTGCTACATTTGGGCTCTTTTTTCTCTGGTGGCCATCTTGGGAGACTTATTTGTTATGAAGTTTCCTAATTTCGTCATTTACTGCAGTCTCCTCAGTAGAAAATGCTTTCAGTTTTTTACTTTGATTCCATCAAGAAGGTATTCAGATGTGTCACACATTTGCCATAAATTCAGAATGTTAGCACTCTAGTTGTTCATTAGATCACTGTAGTAAAGCTACTGCTCACCAGGGAGTTAACTGGAAGTCTACTGCTGGTATTGAAAGTGATTGTTTCAGTCTGCATGTCAGAATTCTCTAATGAAATAGAGGAGGACTTGAGATCTCACTTAAAACATGCCCTAAATTTTCTTTCTGCAGCACTAACCATAATTTCTATGACAAAATGAACCCCATCATTTTGTTCCTTTTTAAATTAAATGTTTTAAGTGTTACCAGTTTATTCCAATCAAGATGGCTTCAGGTGTGCCATACTTTTGTCATAAGTAAGGCTGTTAGCACTCTAGTTGTTCTTTAGAACACTCTGGGAAGCTGCAGTAGAACACAAAGGCATCAACTGACAGGCTGCTCCTGTTGAAATATAACAGGTAGATATTTGAGATCTCATTTAAAACATGTCCTAATTTTTCTTTCTACAGCACTAACCATAATTTCTATGGCAAAATGAACCCCCTCATTTTGTTCCTTTTTAAATTAAATGTTTTAAGTGTTACCAGTTTATTCCAATCAAGATGGCTTCAGGTGTGCCATAATTTTGTCATAAGTAAGACTGTTAGCACTCTAGTTGTTCTTTATAACACTCTGGGAAGCTGCACTAGAACACAAAGGCATCAACTGACAGGCTGCTCCTGTTGAAATATAACAGGAAGATATTTGAGATCACACTTGAAACATGTCCTAATTTTTCTTTCCACAGCACTAACCATAATTTCTATGACAAAATGAACCCCATCATTTTGTTCCTTTTTAAATTAAATGTTTTAAGTGTTACCAGTTTATTCCAATCAAGATGGCTTCAGGTGTGCCATACCTTTGTCATAAGTAAGGCTGTTAGCACTCTAGTTGTTCTTTAGAACACTCTGGGAAGCTGCAGTAGAACACAAAGGAATCAACTGACAGTCTCTGCCCTTGTTGGATGTACATGTTTTACTGAGAATGTCAGACTTCATTCTCACATGACTGAGAAAGATAATGTGAATTTACAGAAAATATGCTCTCATTTTAGCTTCTGGAGCACCTTCCAAAACTGTATGGGACAAGCATGTGAAAATAGTTTTCTCTCAAACATGATTCATGATATCCCAGCAGAAGGTTTTTCACAGGGTAAAATCACCCTAGAACACACCACAATTCCTAAAATTAGAATGGTACCATCAACAAATGAATTCTTAATGTAACTAAAGTCTGTTATCACCCTTTATAGTTCTCCTTTTGGTAACCCTCAAAATCTTCGATTCACTACAATGCATTTCAATGGGGTACTATCATTTATATTGGTCCCAAGATGGCTGCCAGCAATTCCAGGATGAAGTGCTGACAGCCAATCAGATCTCACGATGACATGTGTGGTTAGGCTCCGCCCAGATATATATGTGTTTTCTTTTTCAAATTTCTCAGGAACTACTGAACGGATTTACACCATTTAACCAAAAGGCACGACTCTGAACCAAGGGCTACCTTTTTGCCAAATTTGGTGTAATTCCGTTCAGCAGTTCGGGGTGTAGCTGCGATGAAAGGTTCCTATGGAAAATTGCATGGGGAAAACACGTTTTGGGACCCCCTTTTTATCTCGGCCCCCACTTGACGAATCACCCCGAGACTTTCAGAATAGGAGCGGACCGGAGCGCCCCACGAGTTTTGAACATTTCGCGAAGATTCGTCAACCGGCGCCAAAGTTATTTCAAATAGAATGTTGCGGATTTCCTATGGAAAATAGGTCCTAACTATAACTATCTACTGGCGACCGCCAGTAGATTATATGTATATATATATATAGATAGATATTATCTACTGGCGGTCGCCAGTAGATAGTTATAGTTACAACCTATTATCCATAGGAAACCCGCACATTCTATTTGAAATAACTCTCTTGCCGGTTGACGTATCTTCGCGAAATTTTCAAACTTTGTGGCCCGCTCCGGTCCGCTCCTACCCTGAAAGTCTCGGGAGATCGTCAAGCGGGGGCCGAGAAAAGGGGGTCCCAAAACGCGTTTTCCCCATGCACTTTTCCATAGGAAACTTTAGACACGGCTACAGCTCGAACTGCTGAACGGAATTACACCAAATTTGGCAAAGAGGTAGTTCTTGGTTCAGAAAGAACCCTTTTTGTTAAATGGTGTAAATCCGTTCAGTAGTTGCTGAGAAAATGAAAAGTAAAAAGTTAGTGATATCTATGGCCGAGTAGGGTCCGCGTACCCTCAGCGCACCCTGCGCGCACCGTCCCGATCACGAGCTGCATGTTAATTGGCTGTCAGCTGGCTGTCAACATTCCGATTCAGGAAATGTTGGCAGCCATTTTGTCCCTCGGTAGAACCGAGGGACGGAAACAAGTGCGCAAAGCGCACAAAGGGGGCAGGGTAGAAACACCCTGACCCCCTAGGTTTGCACAGGGGGTCCCACAAGGACCCCCTGGGCAAAAATATATATATATTTTTTTTTTTAAATCGGCAGGATGCGCTCAGGGTGCGCGAATCCTGCCGAAAAAAAAAAAATCGAAGCGCGGTCTCCCGCGCTTCGATGTAATTGGCCCCGGGTGGCCCAAGTCCCGGGGGCATGGTGGGGGGGATAATTTAATGTGTGGGGGCCTCAAAGGGCCCCCAAGCCCGGGGACCACCACCCCCGGGGCTTTTAAAAAATGGTGCGGGAGGGCTCTGAGCCCTCCCGCAGGCCCGAGGACCACCACCTCCCGGGGCTTTTTTTAATAAATTATAAAACCTGTGTGGGGGGCTCCAGCCCCCACACGCCCGGGGACCGCCACCTCCCCGGGGCACTAAACATTTTAATATGGGGGTCCGTTACGGACCCCAGAGCCCCGGGGACCACCACCTCCCCGGGGCTGTGTACTGAATGGGAGGGGGCCGCGCGCCCCCTCCTGGAGCCCTTGATGGCCCTGGGGACCACCACCCCCAGGGCCGGCTCCTGCAGTGTCCCGGGGTGCCTACCCCGGGACACTGTAGTTGCTATGGCAGGACGGGAGCCTCGCGGCTCCCGTCCTGCCATAGCAAACTGCTTTGGATATTGGAAGAGAGAGCAGGGAAACCTGCTCTCTCTTCCAATATCCAAAGCGATTGCTTTTCCACATGGGGAGCAGCATGTCAGCTGCTCCCCATGTGGAACAGCAATGCCGGCTCCCAAGGGACGTGGGGAGCCGGCGGGACTGTGGGGGATTGGGGACCCCCACAGTCCCCAACGGAGAGGGCCAGCCCCGGGGGATGGGGTCCCCGGGGCAAGTAGTGGCCCGGGAGGGGGGCCACGCGGCCCCCCTCCCCAAAAAAGAGAATATTTTATTTATTTTTTTAAATGGAAAGGCCGGCCCCGGGAGATGGGGTCCCCGGGGCCTTAAAATGGCCAGAGGAGGGGGGCCACGCTGCCCCCCTCAAAAAAATAAATATAGAGGCCATGCCCGGGGGATGGGGTCCCCGGGGAAAATACAGGCCCAGGAAAGGGGGCCACGCGGCCCCCTTCCCGTTTTTTTTTTGGGTAATTTAAAAAAAGGGGTAAGGCCCTGGGGGATGGGGTCCCCAGGGCCCAAAAAGAAGAAAAAGGAAGGGGGCCACACAGCCCCCTTCAGAGGACAAAAACAAACAAAAAAAAAAAACGATCGGGCCCGCAGGCCCCGCTCCTTGCTTCACCACTCTGCAAACGCGCCCCCTGGCGCGTTTGCAGAGGGGAACAAATTCACCTTGAATACTGGGGGTCCCTGGGGGCCAACTAGCCCACCAGGAACCTCCAGTATGCGCCAGGGGCTGCCTTGCAGAGACGTGTAGAGAGGCCACACCCCTTTTTACACCTCTCTGCAACGCAGCTCTGTGGCGCTTTGGAGGTATATGGTGGGCTAGTTGGACTCCGGGGACCCTCAGGATTCAAGGGGACTTAATCCCCCAACTTAAAACGCGCCACGGGGCGCGTTTGCACAGTGGTGAAGGGAGGGGCGGGGCTTCAGGTGACATGTGTGCAAACAGGCCCCGTGGCGCGTTTTAAGATGGGGAATTAAATCCCCTTCAATCCTGAGGGTCCCTGGGGGCCAACTAGCCCAACAGGTACATCCAGAATGCGCCACAGAGCTGCGTTGCAGAGAGGTGTAAAAGGGGTGTGGCCTCTACACGTCTCTGCAACGCAGCCCCTGGCGCATATTGGAGGTTCCTGGTGGTCTAGTTGGCCCCTAGGGACCCTCAGGATTCAAGGGGACTTAATCCCCCAACTTAAAACGCGCCACGGGGCGCGTTTGCAAAGATGTCACCTCAGGCCCCGCCCCTCCCTTCACCATTGTGCAAATATTCCTCTAAAATCAGCCGAAATAGGAATTCCGATTTACTCACCTGTTATAAGGAGAGACCTCAGTGCTGTATCTTTCAGCCCAGTACTGGTCCTGAAAAGTAATTTTAACCGTACTTACCGGTAACTTGAATTTCCTTCCATAGGCTAACATTGACTAGTTTCACTTGGAAATTCTTCTAAGTGTGGAGTTTTGGAACTTTAAAATATTCCTCTAAAATCAGCCGAAATACGAATTCCGATTTACTCACCTGTTATCAGGAGAGACCTCAGTGCTGCATCTTTAAGCCCAGTACTGATCCTGAAAAGTAATTTTAACCGTACTTACCGGTAACTTGAATTTCCTTCATAGGCTAACATTGACTGGTTTCACTTGGAAATTCTTCTAAGTGTTGATTTTTGAAACATACAAATATTCCTCTAAAATCAGCCGAAATCCGAATTCTGATTTACTCACCTGTTATCAGGAGAGACCTCAGTGCTGCATCTTTCAGCCCAGTACTGGTCCTGAAAAGTAATTTTAACCGTACTTACCAGTAACTTGAATTTCCTTCCATAGGCTAACATTGACTGGTTTCACTTGGAAATTCTTCTAAGTGTGGAGTTTTGGAACTTTAAAATATTCCTCTAAAATCAGCCGAAATACGAATTCCGATTTACTCACCTGTTATCAGGAGAGACCTCAGTGCTGCATGTTTCAGCCCAGTACTGATCCTCAAAAGTAATTTTAACCGTACTTACCGGTAACTTGAATTTCCTTCATAGGCTAACATTGACTGGTTTTCAGCAAAAAAGTTTCAAAGTGTTGATTTTCACAAACTACAAATATTCCTTAAAAATCGCCTGTATGACTTAAACGCATTCTTTCAACTGTTTACAGGAGATGCACCAGTGCTGGATCCAGGATCCAACACTGAGTAAGAAAAAGTAACGATAACAGTTTTTACCTGCTAAGTGAATTTCCTTCCATAGGATAACATTGGTGATTCTATGAGAAAAAGTTTCAAAGTGTCAACTTTTAAAATACAATAATATTCCTTAAAAATCACGACTGTAACCAAAACGCTTTTACTCAACTGTTTACAGGAGATGTACCAGGACTGAATCTAGGATCCAGTCCTGTGGTTAGAAAAGTAATCCATAAAGTAACTAATTGCATTTAACTAGAAATTCACATTGAGCTGAATGTTGCATTGTGTTTGAAAATGTGTTGCCCATTGCAACAACTGTAACTACTGTACTTAAAAGTGTATTGCCTATCTGCAAAGTATTTAAACTAAAGTAATTCATTAAGAGAAAGTATTTTTTGTAATGTAATGTATAATGTAATTACAATGTAATTTAAAAAATAAAATATGTAAAAATAAATTGTTTCTAAAAATGTAGTAAATCAGTATGAAAAAAATTAATATAACAATTAATACATTTAAAAATTGTCATTTACAAAACCTTTGAAATTCACTGAAAAAACCATAGGTTTCAGACACGTTATAGTTACAAATTAGCATTTAAAAAACCTTTGAAATTCACTGAAAAAACCATAGGTTTTAGGGACAGTTATAGTTACTTGGACATTGCACTCGTACAAAACCCGTGAAATTCCCCCGTTATAGTTAGTTCAGCTAACTATAACTCGCGCCCCGCAATGCACTGCTGATGACGTCACATATTACATCACTCATGACATGGTCAGTGACATCACTGATGACATCACTGATGACATCTCAAATGACATCACTGATGACATCATCCACGTGATAATCTGATGCACCTCCTCACACCCTAATATAACCTTTGATACACCCACTCTAAATTACAGACTGCCATTCGCAAAACCATAGACACTCCAACACCAATAACTACATACCCACTCACTGATTCTTAGGTCTACACACACACATCCACTCACTCACCCGTACAGTCACTCATACTTACGGTCACTCAGTACAGGACTATCATATGCACTCATACTCCTATATAGACACTCAAACACCGCCACTCATCCATAGAGGTACTCACACACCTAGTCAGTCATGCAAATAATTAAACACACTACCATTTACTCACCTATACAGTTATACACACACCACCCCACTTACTCATACAAATACTAGCACATTCTTACGCTCTTATACAATCACTGATACAAGCACACACTCATCCATACAGCCACTATCACAATCAGTCACTCTCGCTTATAGCTATTTATATACTCCAACACACATATATACTGCCTTTCACATATGTAGTTACTCACACATGTACCACTGGGACATACATTCACTCACTAACACACTCTTACACACACTTACCCACCCATAAAGTCTATCACAGATGCACTCTTGAAACCATCCACCCAGTGAATCACCCACTCACACATCTATGCACAGAGTCGCACACACCCCTCCCACACAAACACTCAGGCACCCATACAGATACTCACACAAGCATTCAATAACTCAAATAGACACTCATGTAGCTATTCACAAACACATGCAGCCACTTACACAGCAACAGACAGACGGATACAGACATTCACCCAGTTTAGTCACTAACCCATGCATTCAGTACGATACGTTAAATCACTCACTTATACAGTCAGTCACGCACCTACTAAATCATCCATACAGACACTTACACACCCACTCATTCTTCAATACGTCTTTTCCTATATATATTAAAAATATTTAAACTTTAGAGAAACACACAGTCACTGGATGATGTCATCAGTGATGTCATTTGAGATGTCATCAGTGATGTCATCAGTGATGTCACTGACCATGTCATGAGTGATGTAATATGTGACGTCATCAGCAGTGCATTGCGGGGGCGCGAGTTATAGTTAGCTGAACTAACTATAACGGGGGAATTTCACGGGTTTTGTACGAGTGCAATGTCCAAGTAACTATAACTGTCCCTAAAACCTATGGTTTTTTCAGTGAAATATATATATATATATATATATATATATATATATATATATATATATATATATATATATAAAATTATTTGGCTTCTCCAAGCTTAGGTGACTTTAACTCCTTGTCCAATGCCGCCCTCGCAAGGGAGCCCGTCTTTGCCATATTTACAGAATAACCAAAACAAATGACTTTACAAACTGAACAGTGCTATTACCACACAGATTATACATTCGCAACATATGCTCGTGGTATTAAATCAGCAGCTGCATTCAACATGCTTTCAAAGGAGATACTGAGAACCAGTCAAGATGATGAGGAAAGAACAGCTGGAGTGATGGTTTCTAGAGTACGTATGGTTGTTTTTTTCAGATACTTTGTGCCTCTGCCTCTAAAACCTTTGTATCGAAAGGAGAGAATCTTGAATATTTTCTTTGCTTAACTAAAAGCCAAGGCTGAGGTAAATTGCACATATTTTTGAGATTTTGCTGTGTCGCTCTCCAATGCCTGAAACTTCTGGATTTCATTTTAATGAAAGCCATGCATACACAATCTGGCAATGGTCTAACAGTCAAGTGAAAGTATTGTAATTAAATGAGATGGGCGAACAGGTACATGCACACATAATATCCAAGTTGTAAATCAGAAAGACCAGCAACTTCATTTAAACATTG
Source organism: Calotriton arnoldi (assembly GCA_963921515.1). NCBI lineage: Eukaryota > Metazoa > Chordata > Amphibia > Caudata > Salamandridae > Calotriton > Calotriton arnoldi. Next base: position 826,205 of record CAWUFW010005198.1, on the reverse strand, counting down.
AACAACAAGTGATTCAGGACTAATCATTGGAGAACCATGCTGGACATATGGCCAGGAATTAGTTTGCATCTCTTCTTCATGAACAATTGAAAACCAACGCCCTTCTGCATAAGGATGATTTATCATCCTAACATTAATAAAACAAGTCCTTTCAAGCAATGTTCAAAGAAATGCTGAGAGTTTCTACCTGGCAGCATCATGATGATTTTGCATACTCAGATTCATTCCCTCACTACACGTCCATGCTTTGCTTGTATAAACGTGCGTTTACTTAGGAGAGATTCTTGCCCATGGGAGTGTGCACAGTGACATTTGTCATACACAGAAATAACGACATATAACAATTTGAAAGCCTTCAATCTTTTCACCCAAGGGCGTTTTGTCTGTATCATCGTAAACTCTTATGGTCATGGTGGATGATGAATAATCACAATTCACCCTACTTGTCAGGGAAATGCTGGGTTCATTTATGGAACTTATTATGTTTGCTTAAGAGTACCAATACCAGCTTATCAACACTAAAAGAGTGTTTTAATCTCAAATCAGTTGTTATATTGAGAATATAGTCACGTCTTTAATGATAGCACTTACCTGTTTTTCCTCATGGTCTACCATGACCTTTTGCCCATGTGTATCTTTGCGCCAAACAGGCACATGCTCTGTAGTGATGGATGCATCAGCAGAGGCAAAGAAGGCTTCAATTGTCTGAGCAACCATTTTTGCCCTAATGAAACCAGCCTGGCCTTCTGGTAGAACAAGGTTGACTGTGAAGGGTGTCAACTTGGAAAAGTTTAACTTCTTCTTTTGTTGGTAGCTGCAAATAGATATCAAGCACAAAATGAAAACTGACTTTTCAAAAATAATTAATAGGCAAATATATCTTTCCTTTTAAAATTTAGAAAAAATAAACCCCTCTTCAGAAAAGTAAGATGTGCACATTTAAGATTCCCAACCATTTTTAGCAGAACAATATTTCTGAATACTTCACTTTCAGAGGTAGTGAACATGTAATAGAAATATGGTAGCAATAAAACAAAGACAGATTTCATTTTCTACAGTTAAACTATTTGTCCAATACAAGTAGAAGTAGTCAACCTCCCACAATCTGGAGGTCTTAGCCAGCTTTCAGTCAATGGCTCAACTCCCATGTCTGGGCACTACGGTTAGAGCATTATGTTGCTCTACAACTCTCTGCTAGGGCCACACCAAAATGGGCCTCAAATGACGAGTAGCCATGCTACAGGTTTTTGTGTAATGTCTTCTGCATACTGGACGAGGAGTAATCCTTTCTCTTGGTGCAGATGTACTTCCTGCTACATTCAATAAAGTTTAAAAGAAGTTTCTTCTTAACATTTCAGAGGCTAGATAGGGGAATGGAATCTTTTATGTGCCCATAGTTCTCAAATTGTATTTATCTTCAGCACCCTAAGTGTTGTGGTGAATGTTCCCCAATGATCTATCATGTCCCCACCCCTTCTGTTCAATCTGTAAAGGGTGTTATTTGAAATACTCTTCAGCTCATTTTCAAGGATATTGGGGTAAACCTGTACATTGCAGACACTGAATTGTATCATCAAATATCTTTGAGATCTGCAGGTTGGGAGTCGGTCGTGGTGCCTTTAGGCACTGGATGGAGGAACATCGCCTCAAGTTTAACCTAAGCAAGATGCATTATTTTATCTTTTACACCTCAGGTTTGCAGCCTTGGCTGACGATGGTTACCGTGGATGGCATTACTGTATGGTTTGTTTGTCAACCTAAATCACCTGGCTCTGTTCTGGATTGTGTGCTTAATATGTAATCCCGTTATAAATAAAACTGCTACTCTGCAGAACCACAACTGTATCTCTACAGAGGAGGATAAAATAATTTATCTAAGTCACTCATTTCACACCATGGTTCAAGCCATGTTTCTTTCCAGGACTGACATGGGAAATTGTGTTTTTGTGGGAGTACCCATTATTTCGTTTGGCCACTAAAAGAGATTTGTTCACACACCTCCAGAGTGATGGTGGGTGGACATAAATTCAATAATTTGTCAACTATTCTACACTTACTTAACTGGCTGCCTATTGAGACCAGACTTTTTATTAAAGGTCATTTGCTTAGCTTACGATGCACTCCACATGAACTGCCTTTCAGCTCTGCCTGTCAAGATGAAGTTTTCAGAATAAATCAATCAAGGATTTATAAAGCACAACAAATCACCTGTGAAGTTCTCAAGGCACTGATTTCAATCTTCTTACAGTCAATTAAATGTAATATTAGAAATAACAAAATTCTAATTCTGAGTACTGAAGAGTGCTCTTGTGTCATCGACATGATCTGTGCTAAATAAATGTACCAAACAAATTGAAAAGTAAGCAAAATCTGGGCAGGTGTGAGCAGAGGCGGAGTAGTCCTTGTCCATGTAGTTATAGGATTCAGCAAAGGGATGAACACATCACCTAGATGTTGTGACATACGTCAAAGAGACTAGATGCAACCTCTTGAAAGAAAGATTACCAAGAACCGATGGTGAGCAGGTCACTAGATATCAGACGCTAGTTATACATGCACAGAAAGGAGTAAAAAAGGTGCGTGGGATGGACGTTGAAGCAGATATTAACTTATCTTACTTTGAAATTTCAAACAGGAAATGAGATGGAGGAAGGTGACTACAAGATACAAAAATAGATCCCAGTCACCAATACTGCATTTTTCAAATCAGCACTAGAGAAACAAACAAATCTGACAGATCTACATAAGGTGACAGCTATAAACACTGTTGTAAAGTCTAATACACAGAGAGCAACATATGAAAAAATCCACTCTCAGATTTCCCATCTTAAAGAGAAGTGAGAAACAAAACACTTTTTTCCATTTTAGACTATCTGTAGGGATATATGCTAGGAAAGAAAAACAAACAACAAACCAACAAGTTTAGCAACATGGAGGTTTGTGAAAAATTCAAATTTGCCCAGTGTAAGTACAACTTACTCATCTAAGCAGCCAATTATGCTTACTTCAGACTCATGCAAAGGTAATTATCACAGGTAAGAGAAACCTGCATGCACTTTTGCTCTGCATAGTGTTAAAAATGGAAATCCAGATGCACATGCCGTCTGATACGTTTGCATGCCCTATCCGTCAGCCTCCCCAATTCAGCCAATGTTTTCTCTCTCTAAAATGAAATATAAAGCTGGGAGAGCAAAATTGTTGGTTGTTTGGAGGAAGGGAAAGTAAAGCAAATGAGTACACGAAGCATACAGTGAGAAAAGTGTAATTTTGCATAGATACGGTCTCCCTTTCACTAGATACACTGCCTGAATATATGGAAAAAGAAAAAGCTACTGTAATTAAGGACGACATGATTAGGACTATACCTGCTACTATTTAGTGTCCTCTTGACAAAGCAGGGAAGATCTACTGAACAGTTTTTCAAAGCAAGGTAACACACCATTCACAAGCATCGATTACTATTATTATTAGCCTATTTGCTTTTTATCAGCTCCATGAACACTGTCTTTTAATCACAATGATGGAAATGTTCCAAAATGGTCTATGGGAAGTCTATAGATTGCAAGCAAGGAAGGGAAATGCAGGATTTTAGTTTAATTACTGCACATAATGGGGTATGACAAGCAGGTAATTACAATTACGCCATGCAGAGAGCAGCAACAAATATATACTGACAGACATTTGAGGGCTTGGTAAGGTTCCAGTCAGTGTAATATTAACTGTGATAGTAAACAGTATTTGTTGAGCAGAGGACCAGAATTTGCTGTTGAAAGTTCTTCATCTGTTAGTAAAGCCCGAATAACAAAGCACCCACCTATCTAACTTTATCACCGTCCACAAGACTGCGAGATTACATCACTCATTTCCAATAAACTTGTTGGATACCCCCTATTGACCCCACCTCACCTGTCTTTCTTGCGCCTTTTGAGGTCAAAGATTTTTATTTCAAAATGCCACTTTCAGGAAAGCTTGATTTAGGGAGCGTGGCCGGGCGCCAATGGAGTAGGGAGCCTCGATCTGCGCTCCTGCCAGCGATCCCCCATCCAGTGCCATCCTGACTGTAACAGGAGGGGCCAAAACGAACAAAACAGCCTCCCAAACCCCCGAAACGCAGGGGAAACGAGCAACCTGTTAATCGGGGAGAATAAAGTGCAGGAGCGAGCCGCGGGACTGCCGACAGTAAGACCGCAAGGGAAAGCAAAATGGCGCCCGCTGAGCTAAGTCTGGCAGCAGAACCCAGGGGCAGCGGCGCCCCACAGAACACAGGTGGTAAGCCCTACCGCCATAGGGAGGAGGGCGAGCTGAATCGGGGCCATCTGGCGACAGCAAGCAGCAAGGGGCAAGGGAAGCCCGATCGGCAGAGCTGCGGGGATGACCAAGATGGCGCCGGCGGTGGAGCAGTGAGCCCGACACACGTTAACTGAGCCCCTGAAGCGCGGCCGGAGGAGAGCCGATGGCGAGGCCCGCCAGGAAATCTGAAGCCCTCAAAATAGCACGGCCAGGGGGGGCCGAAAGTGCGCAGAGACAGCGGCGGCAGGAGCAAGTAAGCGGGGACGCCGGAGATCGCTCTGGGCAGAGACCTAGTGTGGGAAAGTGCCCTCTTTCTGCATGGTATGCCCCCACTTTTTGCTGAATTGCTGACGTTCTTTGACTGAGTGTGCCCTGGGCTCCTGCTAATCAGGTACCCAGGGCCTATGTTCCTTCCCTAAAACTGCCTGCATTGAAGCCTAAACCCAATTGGCATCCCTGGCCACAGGTAGGCCCCTGGTAAATGGTACCACAGGTACCCAGGGAACTGTGACCAGGGAAGGCCCCTAAGGGCTGCAGCACTTATTGTGCCACCCTGAGAGGCCCTGCACCTTTTCACACACACACACTGCCTTGGCAGGCTGCGTGTCTTGGTGCAGAACAAAGTGAAGAGTCGACATGGCACACATCCCTGTGTGCCATGCCTACAAACCACTGCCCTGGCATAGATCAGTCACCCCTCTAGCTGGGTGCACTATGCCAGTGGTGAGGGTACGGGTGCATGAGCCCTGTACCCCTACAGTCCCCAAGTCCATTCCTGGGCATTGTAAGTGCAGTGCTGCCATTAAGAGTATATGGTGCTGGGAGTTTATCATTACGAACTCCACAGCACCATAATGGCTACACTGAAAACTGGGAAGTTTGGTATCAAACTTCTCAGCACATTAAACCCACACTGATGCCAGTGTGGGATTTAATGTACAATGCACGACAGAGGGCATCTTAGAGATGCCCCCTGAAACTCGACCAACTTCTAGTGTCCCGACTGAGTGGCTGCTTAGGCTGCCACCAACAGACATGTTTCTGGACCCCTGGGTCTGGAGCCTGCTGCTCTCGGGGGCCTGAAACAATGCACATCCTGGGACGAGGTGCCAAGCCTCCTCCCCCAGGATGGGCAGGGTTCAGGAAGGGGAAGCTTCAAAGGCATGCCACCTTTGTGAGCTGCCCCAGACCAATTGCTGCTTTCACCAACTGGTCCCCACTGGTTCTACCCCCACTTTGGGTGGGAGAACCGGCGGGAAAAACAAGTGAGGGAAAGAGGTGTGCCCACCTCTGCCAACTCCACCCCTCAGGTGGGGGAGGCGAGGTGAAGCACAACTCTGAGTCCCCGCCATCTTGAGGATGGGGGGACCCAACCAACCAGGGACAGGCTTCTGCCCCCCTCCCACTGGACGGTGGCACGATAGGGGGTGTACCCACCCCAGGGAAGGGACCCATTGGTCCCTGCCCTTTACCTACCTGTAAAGCCCCTAAATCTAGTATTTAGGGGGCACCCTGAACCTTGCTTCCTCAGATCCAGAAACGACAAGAAGAAAAGAAGAAGAAGGACCGAACAGCCGTGCAGCCAGCTAACAAGAGGAAGACGCCCACTGACTTGGCCCCAGCCCTACCGGCCTGTCTCCCCTTGAACTTGCTCCTGCGAAATCCCGGTGTGTCCTGCAGCCAGCAACCTCAAAAACCCCGGAGGACCTGCCTGCCTTCACTTCCAAAGACTGCTTCTCCCGTGAACACCGGATTTGTTCAACTGCACCCTCTGGCAGCAGCCGGAAACCGCAAATCCGCTCCACTCTGCACCCGCCGTCCACGGCCCGAGCGGGCAAACACCACGAGGAGGTCACCCCGGCGATCCTGACCTGAGATCCGGCGACTCCTGACCTGCCTCAAGCCTCCAGCCGACGCCTGCAGCCTAAATCCAGAAGGCCCCCCTAACCGCGATCCGGAGCTGGTAAGAAGATCCGACCCCAAAAGGCACCCCTGCACCCGACACCCCACGGCCTTGTGTGCCCAAACCAACGGTGCCTAACCAGTCCCTACCTTCCCAACTTACCTCTCGAAGTGGTGGTCGCACCCAGAAGTCCTTCTTCTCCCTGCCTGCAGTGCTTTTGCAAACCGGAGGTTCTCCATTGAAAACAACAGGGCGTCCGACGTCGAAACAGCACTTTGCACCCGGCCGCCTCAGTGCCGCTGAGGGTGCACCTTTTGTGTTACTTTGTTTCCCCATTTGCCCTGACCTAAACCCTAGGAGCTTTGCTCCCACAACCCAGTGGCCTGCTTGCCAGCAGCCACCAACCGGAGGCCCCCTATCCCCAATTGGATAACATTGGGCCTCAACACTCTGCACCCGGCCGTCCTAGTACTGCTGAGGGTGTAACAAGAGTGCATCACTGACCCTGGGGGACCCCTGAGTCTAACCCCAGAACCTTAACTCCCACAGTCGATAACTTACCTGTGAACTGATAACCTGTTTTTCCTCCATAGGATAACATTGACCCTTTTCCTTCCAAAAAGTTTCTAAGTGTGGAGTTTTTAAATCTAAAAATATTCTTTAAAAATCGCACGAGTAACCAAAACGTATTTACTTACCTGTTTGCAGGAAATGTCCCAGTGCTGAATCTAGGTATCCAGCACGGAGTTAGAAAAGTAACGTGAAAAGTAACTTACCTGTAATTTACTGAAAAAGCCTATTCATTTCAATGTACTGTATTTGCTAAGTATTGCAACTTACTGCATCCCCTGTAAATCAAACAAAGTACAATTCCTATTGCATTTTCAAACTGTTCTACATTTAGCAACTTATTACTGTAAAGTATTTAATGCTTACCTGTGCCAGGCTTGCTAGGTTCTAAAAATAAAATAACAGTATATTTTTTATACAAAAACAATTGGTCTAGAGTTCAGTCCTTGAGTGTGTGAATTCATTTGCTGACTGAGTGTGTACATCAAATGCTTAACACTGTCCTCTGATACTGCCTTACTGCTCGACCACTCTACCACAAATAGAGAGTAAGGTTCTATCTAACTTTAACCTCTGCCTACCTCTGGGGTCACCTGGACTCTATACACACTATACCTCATTTTGGTGTAGTATATATAGAGCCAGTTTCCTACACCTAGGTTGAGGTGCGCTTTTCCTCCCCCCTCCCTGCTGCGTGCAGGGGTGAAGACAAAGCCGGCCTTGGGCTATAGGGGCGATGGGCGATATAGTGGAGGCCCTCGAGGAAGCAGCAGAGTCCCAGCACGAGCGGGGCCTGAACGAACAGGAGAGGGGGCTGGTCGCTGGAGAAGACACTTCCCAGTAGCAAGAGACTGGCAGGAAGGTAAGGGAGAGGCCACGTGGCTTGGATCGGCTGGGAGCTGGTACCGGGCGGAGCACGGACCAGCAGGCCAATAACACATGGGGCACAGAACTAAAACTGCCTGTATTTTCCTTACTTGGAGCGTGGGGGAGCCCAACAGGCAGAAAGTAGCTTTTAAGTCCACTGAGCGACCAAGAGACTCCCCCTGGGACAACAAGAACGGGGGCACCCAGGACACGAGCGACACTAGAGACCTGGGGACGGACCGGGGTGCACAAATACGAAGACAACGGGCGAAATGTTGGGAGAGACGCCCCTGAAGACCCCTCCCTCTCGGACATTCTCAGAGCCATAGAGACATCAAGGACGGCGGTGGAAACCAAAATTGAATCCCTCAGAGAAGATCTGGGATTGCTGAGAGCGGACCATAGGAAACTGGCAGAGCGAGTCTCAGCAACGGAGGGCGAAGTCCGCGACCTTAAACCCCAAGTGACCACGTCTAACCAGAGGCTGTCAGACATGGAAAAGCGAGTGCAGATGCTGGTACTTAGGGCGGAGGACGCTGAAAACAGAGCTCGATGTAACAATCTACGCATAGTAGGCCTTCCGGAGAAAATTGAGGGAAACAATATGATAGCCCATCTAGAGCATTGGATCCGCACCGAAGTAGCAGAAGAAGGGCTATCCCAGTACTTTGCTCTGGAGCAAGCGCACAGGGTCCATGCAAGAGCACCCCCACCAGGACGACCACCGAGACCAGTGGTGGCACGCTTGCTATTCTATCAGGCTAGAGATCATGTGCTGGGGCAGGCTCGACAGAAAGGACAACTCAAGGTGGACAACAGTATTGTCAGAATCTTCCCGAACTTTTCCCGGGAGGTTCAAAAACAGAGAGCGTCATATGTCACTGTCAAACGGAAGCTACGACAGCTGAACATACAATATTCAATGGTGTTCTCTGCCAAGTTGAGACTGGTGATCGCAGGTGAGACCAAGTTCTTCAACACGCCGCAGGAAGTGTGGGAATGGATTGACCAGCATGCCCCACAGGAACGAGGGGACACAAGGCACGAGAGACAAGACTGAGGCACGGCCCGACACGGAGGAAACGGAGGAAAACCTGCTAGCGTACCCACAGCAGAGGAAACGCAATGGGAAAGGGACAGAGCAGTGGCGGCGATAGCATCCCTCAGTGTGCATAAAAGACAAGACACCGCGTCACTGTCCGGGGAAGACCCAAGAGACTCGGACTCAGAGCACAGTTCTAGCATAGTGGGGGGAGTCCAGCCAAGATCTCCCAGCGGTGACTCCCAGATCGGCAGACGATATTATTTGACCACAGCTTGACACGTAAGTATGAACAGGGACTGTTAAAAATGGGGGAGATCCAGAGAACTGAACAAGTGCTCAGACGAGCCGAGAAGGCCAGAGATCATGGCCTGATATCCAAATTCTACAAGCACCGGGTGGGGGGGATCCTGGGAGGGGGGGGTGCGGGAGGACGTGGCTCTTCTCTAAAGTAAGCGTCTGTCCCGTCACTACCTGAACTTTGGACAATTTCTATAGTTGCATGAGACTGCCCAGTTTGGATGGGGGAGAGAACCTCACTTGTCCTGGGGAGGGGAAGTTGGGGTGTTAATAAAGTTTTAAGTTGGGGACACTGCAGGCAGCCAGAATCGGAACTGAGGGTAGTTAGTAATGATCGCATCCGCCTGCATTATCTCCCGGGGGACCCTAGTCCTGAGGTCAGTAGGAAAAAAAAGGGAGAATAAGCAACAGTGAATGACAGAATGACATATAAACTGATATCCTGGAACATCCGGGGCATGCACTCCATGCAAAAGCAACATAAAATATTTTCATACCTTAACAGAGGAGGGGGTCACATGGCCATGTTACAGGAGACCCACACCCTGGCCTCGGAGAGCGCTGCACTACACCGGAGGTGGAGGGGCCAGGCTTATTACACCTCGTTCTCAGCACTCGCGAGGGGGGTGCGGATCTGGATATGGTCAGGGTCACTTTCCAACACACGGGACACAAGGTCGACCCGGAGGGTAGATACTTGATAGTCACGGGTAGGCTGGATGGCCAGGACGTGACACTAATCAATCTATATGGGCCGAACACTGACCAAGTGGCATTTCTGCAGAGGATGTCTGGTATTTTAGCACCCTATATGATTGGCTCTGTTATTATGGGGGAAGATTTTAACTGCGTAGCAGACCCGGACCCAGACCGCTCCCACCCTCTGCTTCGAGACTCCCCAGTGCATAGAACAGCCAGGGCCTTTAGAGACTGGCAGACCCGGTGGGGACTGGTGGATACTTAGAGGCGCACACATCCACTAGACAAAGAGTACGCGCACCTCTCACATGCCCATGAACTGCACGTACGGCTGGACGCTTTTCTCTGCTCTCCTGACATGCACGCCATGATGCGAGGAGCGGAGTACCTGACACGTACAATATCGGACCATAACCCAATCCTGACAAGACTGCAGTGGGGAGCACAACACCAACCCATCCCTACTTGGCGCCTCAGACCGGAAGCACTCGAGGACCAGGTATTCCACCACGAGATCAGGGGACATATCGTTTCCTACTTCACTGACAATGCCCACTCCACGGACTCTAGATTGACAGAGTGGGAGGCTTTTAAAGCTGTGATCAGGGGGAGGTGTATGGCAACATGTATTGGGGTTCGGCGGACATTACTTACGGATGCTGAAAAGGCAGACCGAGCATTGAGAGAGCTTGAGATAAGATGCCCCGAACAACCGGAGCTCCGGCAGGAACTCTTGGAGGCAAAGGAAGAAGTGGCAGCTCAGGAGGAACGGCTGAGATGCTACGACTATAAAAAAACTCATGGACCGGACTAATGCGGAGAGAGATAAGGCGGGCAGGTTGCTGGCGTGGCTGGCCAACCCGTCCCGCAGAGGGAATAATACATCGAAATAGCTGACCAAGCTGGACACCCCTTGTATAAGCAGACAGACATAAATAATAGGTTTTTTGGCTACTACAAACGACTATATAAGAGCTCCGGGCCCCGGGGGGAAGAGGAGATAAGGGAGTATCTAGCTGAGCTCCCCCTTCCTACGCTACCAGAGGAGGAGGCAGACCAACTGCGGGCTGACATCTCAGAACGAGAGATCAGAGTAGCCATTAAGGAGTTGGCGAGAGGGAAAACCCCAGATACGGATGGACTCCCTACAGAGTTTTACGCCACCTATGTGGAGGAGCTGGCTTCCAGATTGGTAGAGTTGTATGCAGCGGCCAGGGAGGAGGGAATCCTACCACATACTACCCGGGAAGCAATGGTGATTCCACTACTTAAACCCGACAAGTTCCCCCTTGATTGCACGGCTTATAGGCCTTTGTTGATGCTTAATCTCGACTTTAAGATCCTAAGTAATCTACTGGCGACAAGACTGCTCCCCCACATGATCTCTTTGGTCCATCTGGACCAGGCGGGGTTCATACCAGGTAGAAATACAACTCTGAACATACGTGGCTCCTCTCTATCTTAGAACTGGGCAGCAGTGTAGAGCGGGAGGGAGTGATCTTCACTATAGACGTAGAGAAGGCCTTTGACAGCCTGGAGTGGGAGTTCCTCTATGCTGTACTAGCAAAGATGGGAGTAGGCCAGGGATTTATATCCTGCGTGAGACTGCTGTACTCTAGCCTCCTGGCTAGAGTGCGTACGGGCCGCACGATCTCGGGACAGTACCAGGTGGAGAGGGGCACTCGCCAGGGGTGTACCCTCTCCCCCTTGCTGTTTGCCCTGGCCGTGGAGCCGTTGGCCTGTATGGCACGGACGGGCGACAGATACAGGGGGCTGTGACTGGGAGGACAAGTACACCATATACTGAAGCTAAACTCAGAGAAGACCGAGGTCCTCATCCTTGGTCCCTGCACCTCCGCCTGGGACAACACCTGGTGGCCCTCCGCCCTCGGGAGCCCACCCACCCCTACAGACCACGCTCGGAACCTCGGCATCATCCTTGACTCCTCCCTCTCCATGAACCGCCAGATCAACGCCGTCGCCTCCACTAGTTTCAACTGCCTTCGCATCCTCCATAAGACCTTCAAGTGGATCCCCCCCGACTGCAGAAGGACCGTCACCCACGCACTCATTACCAGCAGACTGGACTACGGCAACGCCCTCTACGCCGGAATCAACAAGACTCTTCTGCACAGGCTCCAGACCATCCAGAACGCCGCAGCCAGACTCGTCCTCGGGACACCGTGCCATGAGCACATGACCCAACACCTACGAGGCCTCCACTGGCTCCCCATCGAGAGGAGGGTCACCTTCAAACTCCTCACCCACGCCTACAAATCCCTCCACAACATCGGACCCAAATACCTCAACGAGAGAGTATCCTTCCACGTACCCAAGAGGAACCTCCGCTCCGCCGACCTCGCCCTGGCAGAGGTCCCCCGCATCCGCAGAAACAGAACCGGCGGGAGAGCTTTCTCCTACATCACAGCCAAAACCTGGAACAAGCTCCCTGTGAACATCAGACGCTCCCCGACTCTGCACACGTTCAGGAAGGACCTCAAGACCTGGCTCTTCGACTGATCCGGAGCCCCCCCCCCCCCAGCGCCTTGAGACCCTCATGGGTGAGTAGCACGCTATACAAACCCCTGATTGAGTGATTGATTGATATAGCGTTATACGCTGACGACCTTCTGCTGTTCCTGAAAGATTCAGGGGAAGAACTGCGAAGAGCTAGGAGCATGATGGCGGAGTTTGGGGCTCCCTCGGGCCTACGAGTGAACTGGTAGAAGTCTTGACTGTTTCCAATGGTAGTGGACCGGCAGCCGCCTGAGGGGTTGGGGGACTTGAAGCGGGAGCCCCGATGCTTTCGATATCTGGGAGTGAAGATTTTCCACTCGCCCCAGGATGTACAGGAAGGAAACCTAGGGGGGGGGCACTGAGGACATTAAAAGACAGCATGGCGTTCTGGGGGAAACTCCCAATCTCGGTAGCGGGAAGGATTTCCCTGTTAAAAATGGTGGCCCTCCCCCGACTGCTGTATTTCTTCACCACACTGCCTGTGTGGATTCCCAGAGCATGGTTAAGGGAACTGGGCTCGTGCCTCTCGGCCTTCATATGGGGGACAGGACGACGACGGGTAGCCCTGGCCACGCTAAAGCGGCCATCGGCAGAGGGAGGACTGGCAGCCCCGGAGTTTGAGGTATATTACTTGGCAGGACAGTTGCAGAGATTCACGCACTGGATAGCAGGGAGGATGACACCGGATAGGGGGGTGCCTCCTTTCACCCCGGAGAGGGATGACTTACTCCTCACCCTCATGAGGACCGCAAAGCCACAGCACATACACACCAATGAACATAGAGTGATACAGCGGTGCTGGAGCAGATGCCTCCAGAAGACACAGACGAAACACCCATCCTCACCGGAATTGTCACTAATACTGATTAGGGCGCTACCGCATGGGGGACAATGGAGGGGACTGGACATATGGGTACAGGCAGGGGCAACGAAAATGGGGGACCTGTATAGGGACGGAGAATTGCTCCCATTCGAGGAATTCAGTACAGACTGGGGCATCCCATAGGGCCAGTTCCTGCTCCACAGGGCAGTTACAGGGGGGGTGCGGCGACACTGGAAAACAGGCACCCTTGAGCCACCACAACATGCCACATGCGAGTACATGGGTATAGCTGGGGGCATCATAAAGGCAGTCACATGCCTGTATAGGGCAATAGGGAGGGACTCTGCTAGACTACTGGATAGGTTGAGAAACCACTGGGTGGAAGACCTAGGAAGACCCCTTGAGGATAAGGACTGGGAAAACATACTGCAGAGGGCACCTAAGGTGTCCAGGAATGCGCGATTTGGGCTGATTAGCTTCTATACACTGCATCGGGCATACATCACTCCGGAACGAATCAACTGTTTCTTTCATAGGGACGATGCAGAATGCCCGAGGTGCAGGGAAGTGGGAGCGAATTTCATCCACCGGATGTGGAGCTGCCAGGCCCTGACGCACTATTGGCAGGAGGTGACGACGGAAACGGCCCGAATAACTGACAGAGTAGTGCCATGCACACTGGCACATTGCCTGCTTAACCTGCTCTCTCACACAGCCAAGACCAAAGTCACTGCCAAACTCTCAAGATGGCCGCCGAGTAGGAGCCTCCCGAGGAGCTCCCGGTTTGGGGATCACCTATTTGGTTTTTATCCCCGGATAAACCGCCTCATCGGCCCTCCGCCCTTCCACCAACTGCAGACCCCCTCAAAGCACACCTCGTAAGTAGGTTTCGTCGCTCAACTTTCCCGCCGGATCGACCGCTGCTGCCGCCCTGACCTGTGCCCTCGCTCCCGAGTGAGACGCGGCTTGGCTGGTATCGTGCTCCGGGGCCGATAGGCTGGGGAAGGGTGGATATCCACCGCAGCGTGCCCTTGGTGCTGTCGCCTGCTATCGGCCAGCTCACTCCCGTGCCTGCCGCCTCGGATGATCGTGATCGCCTGAGAGCACCGGGGACCCTGGATGCTGGAAACTTTCCCCATGATGTCCTCTCCCGCTCGCTAACTTGGAGAGCGACAAGCCCCTGCCCGCGGCCGGCGAACCGCACCCCCGAGGACCTGTGGAGTACAGAGGTCAACGCTTGGGCTGTGAGTTCCGTCCCCTCCGCCCCAGAGGACCGACATCGCGCCAGTGGCCGTTCGAGGGTGCGCTGCCTATCGACGCCATTTGGTTCTCTGCACCATCTTGTGGCATCCTGCGCCACAGCGCCTGGATTTATTTGGACCCTGGCTGCCCGCTATCGCCCGCGGTCGGCCCTCTCATACCGTGCCGCCGCTGCCAGATGTTTGAGGTTTCCAGATGACACTGGATGCAGGCGACGGAGACCAGTCACGGTGAGTCCTACTCCCCCCCCCCCGCACTGCCCGCCCGGATGCCTGGAGGTGAGACGGCCTGCGGCGGGGGACTTCTAGGTGTCTGGTGGGATCCCACCTTAAATGTAAAGCCACTTACATTAACATTCGATCCTAAGGCCAATGTGCACACTATGAATCTATTGTGGTTACATGAAGAACTGTTTATGCTGATACAGCCATCTCAAAGCCACTTGCATTGTAAATACTCGTAAGATGGACGCTGTCTTCACATGCCCCTTCTGATAGAAAATGAAAGAGGACTGCTCGAAGCCTATCACAACTATAGAAAGAGGACTGAGCTCGAAGCTCATCTTAACAATAGAAAGAGGACTTCTGCACCGGCCATCTTGGCATGCGATTAACAGCCCTGTCAACTTATTCTACTGAAAGCGGCCTGGCAATCCCCACCGATCATTGGATGTACCAACTTTATCTGTTTGATTTTATTTTGCATTTGCATCTTGCTGCTCATTTAAGATGGGGCATCTTGGCGCTGTAGCACATTACCAAAGTAATCCTAGCTCTTAGGACAGACCTTCTGGGGTCTGCTACCGTTTTATCTCACTACTCAAACCGACAGCTGGAGCGGTAGTCTCGTCACTCTTCCTAGCATGGCAGGGCCCTGCCTGACCTCCAAGGGCGAAAACTACTACACCGTTGTCTATCCTCCTAATCTCTCCAAATCCGCCGCTAAATCCCTCAAACACTCCATCCTGAAAAGTCATCCCGAGACCCAGATCTCTGATCTACGTTTCAGCGTGGACAAGGGCTCAGTCATTAATGACCTCATCTTCCACTCCACGAAAACGACTCTTTGGCGCAATGCCTTCTCGAGCCTCATCAAAGTACGGGAAGCCAGGAACATCCCTCACGGCAACAAACTCACAATCGCACCGTCTGCAAACCTGCGTGCTGACCTCACCATCACCTTGTACAATAGTGGCATCATCCTGATACAAGCGCCACCCAAAGATCTCATCACATTTGCGGACCTCTTCACCCTCCTTAAAAAATATGTTCACGACCCTACCCAGTCCACACTCCCCCCGCACCACCCCTCGCCCAATCTTTCAAGCGTACCTTGCCTCTCACAAACCACACATGCTAGGGAACACGTCACTGGCCGACCCAGCCCCACTACCTTGCCACCAGCGCATGCCAACCACTGCGCGCCTATACCACTGAACTCAGGCCTACAAGCTCTCCCCTCTCTGACGGCTTTCGAAACTCCCCCTAGGGCTCACATCTCTAGCCAACCTAGCCCCCCTACCATGCTACCAGCACATGCCAACAGAAGCGTCCCCAAACCCTTAACCTCCTGCCCACAAGATCTTCCCACACAGACGGTTATCAAAACGTCTACTAGAGCCCACGACACTGGTCGACTTAGCCCCACCACTAGGCTACCAGCGCAGTCCGTCAGAGTCGCTCCCTTCCCATCGGCCCCCTGCCCGCAAGATCTTCCCTCTTATACTGATATTGATCGACTTAGCCCCACCACTAGGCTACCAGCACATTCCATCAGAATCCCTCGCATGCAACCGGCCCCCTGCCCGCAAGAACTTCCCTCTTATAGAGATATTGATACTCTCCACCGCAGAGCTACCGAACTAACCCTGAGCATCCACAATTCCCTTCTGGATCTAAAGAACCTCCTGCACCTCACCGAACTCTCCTTCTCGAATCTCTGACTCTCGCAGAACGCTACCCCTTCCTACACTAAGCCCCTCCTTCACCCACTACCACTATCCCTGAGACACTTGTGCCCCCGCAAGCAACCTTGCCACCTCTCAGAGGAAGAAGTTCTTGCCCTCCTCCACACCTACAAACCTACCCCTGGCACGCCTAGCCCTTTAGACCTCTCGGAGGAGGAAGTGGTAGACCTCCTTATTAGCTACGAATCTGCCTTGACAACCCCATGCCCCTCAGACCTGAGGGACGAACACCCTATCTGCACGGTTGCAACCAGATCAGCTACCCTCCGCGTCAGAGGGGTGGTCAATAGCAACCTAGCGAGTGTACCCATCTCTACTCCTACCCATGACACCCACTCCGACACCTCTCTAGCCGGCCTCCTAATTAACTGCCGCTCAACAGTAAAGCATGCCTCTGATGTCGCCTATCTCATCCTGAGCGAAAAATCGGACCTAGCGATCTTGACTGAATCTTGGCTCAAGGAATCCTCATCGCCCTACCTAGATCTCTTAGTCCCGCCCAATTACAACATCGTTAGGCTGGACAGGCATTCAAAGAAAAAAGGGGAAGGCATTGCCTGCATCTACCGCTCTAACCTCCTTGTTACTGAACTTCTGGCGGACCCTATAGACTCCAGTGAATACCTCGCACTCTCCATTTGCAACAACACCTCCCAACTGTGCAGACTACACATCTTTTACCACCCCCCAGGCAAGAATGACACCTTCACTGACCACCTCTTGGAAATCATCACAGCCAAGGTTTACCCTAACTCTAATGACATCTTCCTTGGCGACTTCAACTTGCATTGGAACGATCCTAAGGACCCTCAGGTCAACGCCATTAAAGACTTCCTGGCCGACCAAGCCCTTACCCAAGCCTGCTCTCTCCCCACTCACGCGAAAGGCGCCATCCTAGACTGGATCATCGCTAAGGAGTCAGCGGTCAAACTTATCTCTATTGACCCATGTGATTGGTCTGACCACCACGCTATCACCTTCCGCCTGCCTAGCACCCACAAGACATGGACACCACAACCCGTGATTCCCAAACGATGGGTTAGAGACACCAAGAACCTTGATCTCGGGAAGCTGGCTGCGCGCTGTGAGACCGATCTTCCCCCCCCCCCACCCCCCCCCCCTTAGTGCACTTCGGTTAACAACCTCGCGGATCATTATTCCTCAACTATATCCGACATTCTCGGTGACCTTGCTCCGCTAAAACTAAAAAGAACCCAGATCAAAGACAGGAATCCCTGGTTCAACGGGTCCCTCAACAAGGAGAGGAGATCCCTTCGACAGACTGACCGAAACTGGAAACAGCACCCGTCAGCAACCCATCTAAAACTTCTCCGCCAGGCCAGAAATGCCTACAATAGGAAAATCCTCAACTCTAAAAAAGAATTCTTCAGAACTGAACTAGAGAACGCCAAGAACAGACCTCGCAAGTTATTTGATTTGGTCAAACACCAATCCAACAAACTAGCAAAAACCTCCAAAGAAACGCCTAAACCCCTAATATCATGCGAGGAATTTTCATCCTTCTTCTGCAACAAAATCTCTGCCCTAGGAAACGAACTTATGTCCGCAACTCACCACCAAAATACGTCGGGTCTATCTCTTCTCTCCGCGCTGCCCTCCCAAACTGCGCCCAAAAACCAAGCGCACTCGTCCAACTTCAAAGTCTATGACGAACACTCTATCTCCAAAAAATTCTAGCCTCCTTAAACCCGAACACACACTTCAATGATCCTCTCCCCTCTAACTGCCTAGCTGCCGCCTCTCAGGCTATCATCCCTTCCTGGACTGCAATAATCAATGCCTCTCTCCTACAGGGCTCGATACCTGACTCTCTTAAAGACGGCCAAGTTGTACCTATCTTAAAAAAACCTATGCTGGATCCTGCCTCCGCCGACAACTATAGACCCATATCAACCATCCCACTCCTAGCCAAAGTTCTGGAGAAATGTGTGCAACAGCAGCTGAGCCTACACATCAACAACTTCCACCTTCTAGATGACTTCCAATCCGGGTTCAGACCTGGACACAGCACTGAAACCACCCTCCTCCACATCGTGGATGACGCTCTCCAAGCCTTCGACCAAGGCAAAACCTGACAACCTAATCCTCCTAGACCTATCCTCGGCATTCGATACGGTTAACCACGAAACACTCCTTGAACGCCTCAAACTCAGGATGGGTTTGGATGGCACAGTCCTCGAATGGTTTAGATCCTTCCTCCAAAATCGCTCACAGAGAGTCCTCATCAACGGTAACCTATCCGCTCCCTCTCCAATCACGGTTGGAGTCCCCCAAGGATCAACCCTTTCCCCCACCCTCTTCAATCTTTACCTTGAACCGCTCACAGAGGTGCTACGCACCGCCAATATCTCCTACCTCATGTACGCTGACGACACCCAGATCTACATTAAAATCTCTTCCCCTGAAGACATTCTCTCCCTGAATGAGGCCTTGAAGCTGACTGTTCACTGGCTCACCACCAACCAGCTCAAACTTATCGCAAATAAAACTGAGTTTCTTCTAATCTCCCCACCCAAAACAAATCCAGACATCAAGGAATGGATCAAGGCTATCACAGCGCTAAACTGCCCTCCTACCATAGTGGACTCTGCGAAATCCCTTGGAATAACCCTTGACGGCAGCTTGAACATGCGGGCCACATCAACTCAATGGCCAAAACTGCCAGATTTCACCTGAGTTAACTAAGAAACCTGAAACCCTTCCTCGACACTTCCGACCTAAAAACGGCAATCCAGGCACTAGTCATTTCCAGACTAGAATATGGATGCTCTACTCACGCAGAGCTACCCAAGAACTCTCTGGCCCCTTTGAAAGCCTGCCTCAACGCCGCCGCCAGACTCCTAACTGGCTCAAAGAAATTCGACCACATCTCTCCCCACCTTAAAGCTCTGAACTGGCTTCCCCTTGAGGCCAGAATCCAACTTAAACTAGCCTGTATTACTCACAAGGCTCTTTACTCCAATTCCCCTGCATTTCTCGCCCAGAAACTCGTGATATCCGGAGGAGCCAGAAACTCGCAATCTGCCAGAGACCTTTTGCTCCAACCAGCACGCTTCCGGAGAAAAAAAACCTATTGGGCCTTCTCAGGGGCCGCTCCAAGAATTTGGAACTCTCTCCCGCCCGCCATCAGAAGACTTCCGTCTTTGGCTCGCTTTAAAAAGGAGACCAAAACTTTCCTAATGGGCAAATTCCTCGCATAACGATCATATTACAATTACCTCAGCGACCTGTTCCACCCTCCACCTCGGCATTATCCATGGCTTTTACGGATGATACCGACCCTGCACTCCTGGGCATCCCACCCAAGAGTTGAGACTGCGTGCCTTCTTGTATAATGTATCTACCTGTCGTTTTTATCCCAAAGGTATCCGGGACTTTGTACTGCTTGTTTTCCTTGTATATTGTATCTACCTATTTTTACCCCACTGTTACCCTCCCCTCCTAATTCTTTTGTATACCACCCTTCAATCTGGTAAAGCGCTCTGATACCCTCACAGGTCTGGTTCGCGCTCTATAAAACTTTAAAATAAATAAATAAAAATTTCAGGACCTGGCCTTTATTGTAGCCAAGCGGGAAATCACCAGTAGGTGGAAGGCACCGAATGGCCCTAGCATCACCAGGTGGAAGCGGGAGAAGTGGGCGGGCTGCGAGAGCAGAGGCTTAATTAGGAACGCGAGACACGGTCTAGGAAAAATCGAAAGAGCTCTGGCATGGGAAGCACTGGTGGAGGAGATGAAACGCAATGACCAGGAATCTGGTGCTACCACCCCAACAGCGATCTCTAGACAGGGGAGCGCCCCCCCCCGAGACAGGGCCCAGAAGGCGACATAGAGCAAGAACCCAGGGAGACAAACCCTTAACATACCAAGGAAGGTAGATTAGCGCACAATAAAGGGAGGATAACCCGAAAGTTATACGACTAATTAACGAGTAGCGAGAGAAGCGACAACTAGCTGAAATGTGATCTCTAAAATGCCTGCAGTGAGCGGGAGGGAGGGGGGAGTTGGGGGAAATTGGGGGGGGGGGGGTTACATACATGAATAGCTGAATCAAATGATACATGTGAGAGCAGTTGTGTACTTAGGGATGAAGAAGGTACAAGAAGCATGCAGAATAATGCGACTGATTGATCTGTAATGTACCAAGATGTGAACGAATGAATATGCAGTTAATCAAAGGAAATAAAATATGTTTAAAAAAAGAAATCAGGAACGCTTGTTTTCAAGGAACCAGAGGCAATCCAAATGCACTGAGTTTCGTAAAGCAATTAAACACCTAGCCGTTTATTGCTACCTTTTTAAGGTTTTATGCTCCCAAGACAAACAGACAATACTCCTTTTATTTCGGGGCTCACAATACACACTCCATGACAGATTACTACTTCTTCCTTATTTAATGGCATGCTCCTATTAAAAACAATCATTACTAGCTATAACATGAATCAACAATGTTACTGAAAATTGTAAGTGTGTGGAACGAGGGAATGGTCTGGCGATTGAATGCATAGGAATTTCAGGGCCAGATGGTGAATGGCCAATTGTGAGAACAAAAGCTCTGTATTTTGAGGAGAAATAAGGTTCTCATAACTCCTGGGTAAGTCTATGAGAGGCCTACAAAGCAGTGTTAGGGTAAGCAATGTCCTTCATTACTTACAAACATAGGAAAAGTCAAATTTGGAAGAGGACACTCTCTATGGAGATTGGGGGTCTCCTGAGACATCACCCCAAGCCCCAAACTCTGCCTTTTGTAGAGACTGAAAGATTAATATAGAAAGGCAGAACCAGGTGCTGCAAAACAGCACGACATTACAATGCAAAGGAGGATATAAGAGTACGGAATAAGGCTGCTTAAGCTTTTGATTGTAGTTATATATATGGGTAGACCCAATGGTACTGGGACCTGGGTTGAGGCAATACAATACAGAGTGGTCCCAGCAAAATCTACTTTGCCACAACACTTATATTATGTAAACACAAATTCAAACAAAACATACATGAAAATGAAAGATTAAACAGTGTTATTTATTCACACTGTCATGTTCTCAAATACATCTATTATGCAATCAAAATTCATAAACAAAGTGCCCAGAACGACAGGGAAAAGAAAAGGATCGTAAAGGAAGTGATTCCGTGAAGGTAAAGTGTGAGAGCAAGAAGTAAATGTGCAAACAATTAAATCATAATTATCAACAAAAGATTCCAGATTTAATTTTCGCCATTAATGCGCCATAATATACATAATTTTTGTAGCCAGGCCTAAAAATTGAAAAAACACAGTGAAATAATCTCGGTCATTTCTGGCTGGTTCAAAAAAGGAGTGTCGACGTTTCGACCCCGATTGAATGTAGGTTTAGTCGCACCTTACGGGGGGGTCTTCATCAGGACAGTGGTGGGGGGAGGGAGAGGCAGGCACCTAGGATTAAATTTGAAAGAAATTTAAAAGTGAGCACCTCACCGGGAAAAGAACATTAAAAACCAGTAGAAATAGGGGCCAGATGGTCCATAGAAATTACCGTAGTAGTCCTGCAGACAGGACTTTGGGGGGGGCAATGGTGTGGGCCCGTGGGCTCCAAGATGCCGAGAGCGGAAAAAACTGCACCTGCAAAAGTAAGGCGTAGTTACAAACCTGAGGCCCACAACTATTTAAAGGGATCAGAGGTTAAAAAAGCAGAAATGCCAACGGATAAATCAGGGGCACTTACGCTAATCCGAAATAATCAGACCTATCCCAATCACATTTCTAGGGAGGTCCTGCCAAGATACATCAGCCAAGGACTAAACTGCACGAATCTATTAGTCAAAAGAGGAAGGGGGAAATAACCTAAAAAACCAAAGACTACATGGATTTCCTCGTACATAATCATTAGTTTAATGATTATGTACCAGCCAGAAACGACAGAGATTATTTCACTGTGTTTTTTTCAATTTTTAGGCCTGGCTACAAAAATTATGTATATTATGGCGCATTAATGGCGAAAATTAAATCTGGAATCTTTTGTTGATAATTATGATTTAATTGTTTGCACATTTACTTCTTGCTCTCACACTTTACCTTCACGGAATCACTTCCTTTACGATCCTTTTCTTTTCCCTGTCGTTCTGGGCACTTTGTTTATGAATTTTGATTGCATAATAGATGTATTTGAGAACATGACAGTGTGAATAAATAACACTGTTTAATCTTTCATTTTCATGTATGTTTTGTTTGAATTTGTGTTTACATAATATAAGTGTTGTGGCAAAGTAGATTTTGCTGGGACCACTCTGTATTGTAAGCTTTTGATTGAGCAGACACGAGCAAGCAGATATATGGATTGGGGAAATAGAAAGTTGGGATGAGAGGATGTGGTTAGTAGATTATAGGGACAAGGATAGATCATTCCAATGCTGCTACTCTTGACTACACTAAAACAGTTTTTCTGGCAGGAGACACTCTCCTAATAGTTTCACAAATTTCATTTTGGGGGGGCGTGGCCAAGCACGGGCTGAAGATGGCCGTGCTGTGAGAGGGCTCCGCCGTCCGTCCTAGCCCACGTCTATCCTGTGTACAGATCCGCTGTATCCCTCGACAGTTTTCGTGACCGGAACACCAACGGAGCCCATCCCGCCGGTTCCGGTGGTTGGAGTGCGCCCAGCAGCGGAGAAATTGCCCCCGGAAGCTTCGGCCTGCGGTAGGGCCTGAAGCCGGGACACACAGCGGTGAGCCAAGCCGGGTGTGGGGTTCCGACCGGCCCTTTGCTGCCCAGCGGTGGCCCCGCGGCTCGAGGAGCCGACGCGAAGATCCTTAGACTTTGAACCGCCTGGGCAGTGGATACGCCGACACATGGCAGCAGCGGCGGCGGAGATTAAGGAGCCGTGATAGGGCTCCGGAGAGGCGGTGAGACATGCTGATCGGGGCGAGGCAGGGCGAGCCGGCCGCGAGGCGGAAGATGGCGGCGGCGCGTCCCTAACATTGGGTGCTTCCTGTTGCCCCCGCCTTGTTGAAAACTCTGATTGCCCCCAGGAGTGCTGAGACCCGCATCGGGGCCCGAGACTCATACCCCCTACCAACTGTGGCCCCCGGTGAGACGCCCTTGGCCGGCTTCTCTTGTACGGCGGTGGCGCGATAGCCCAGCGCGCCGCCGGGATCTAAAGTCACAGTTTATTTATTTATTTATTTATTTATTTTATTTATTGAGTTTTATATAGCGCTGGCTAGACCCGGAGGTATCAGAGCGCTTTACATGAGGAACATAGCAATAAAGTTTCACAGTTACATCAATAAAAAAAAGGGCATAGTAACAAAACACAAAGAACAAGTCCAAGGAGAAAAAAGAGGAAAAGGGGGGAAGAGTCAGTGGCTGGAGAAGAAAAGCGATTAGGTCAGATAAATCGGCAACGGAAGGTAGAAGTTCAGGGTAACAACTGACCGGCTGGAGATCAACAATCATAACTCCCCAGGGTCACGGAGGCTGGAACAAAATGAGAAGGGGTGAAGGGGACCTAGGGGAGGAAATAGGGGAAAAGGTTCGACAGGCGAATCAGACAGGGACCGTCAAGATGGAGGACCCATGACTCGGGCACAGAGTAGCATAAACACAAGATGGCGGAAGCATGTGAAAAAGTTCAAAAACAACAAAATAACAAAGGAGTTGGCTCTGGGGGCAGCCGCCGGGGCTAGGAGGGAAGGGGGCTGGAGATCGCCGTTAAAAAACGGGACGTTGCCGAGTACAGAACTTGGGGTTGCATGGGTGGCAGAGTCATCGTTCAATGAGCTGCAAAGTCAGCTTGGGCGCCCCAGAAAAGGGGGGGCAGCCGCCGGAACCAAGAGAGTGCTTCTCTCACCGGCTCGGAGAGTGGAGACGAGGGACCTGACCTGCGAGCCCAGCTTGAGTGCCATCGACCTGCTGGCGGTGTCCGCTCCCCCCTGCTCCGGCCTGTGGGATCCCGAGCCGGCGGAGCAGGGAGAATCAGAAGGTTAGTGCGGCCCGGTGCAGCCCGGAGCACTCGGTCTCTAACTGCCAGCAGAGACTGTAGTGCTGCCTGCGCTGGTAACTTTGATAGGAAGCCCACTCATTTGGAGGGGAGACCGGCGAGGGGTTTTGGGCTTGTGTGGGGCCCCCCTCATCCTGGAGGTGTGTGAAGGTGCCCGGGAAGAACCAGATAGGCAACTGAGTTTGCCTCTTTCCTGCCTTGGCCTACGACAATAATTAAGCCCGACGTTGTGACTGGGGCATAACTTCGCAACCCCTACCGCAGGAGTACTCAAGGAGCAATTGCCTGAAGTACCCGGGAGAAGTCTGGGGGGCCAGTGGCAGTGACAAAGACCGGGTCCTGCTGAGACGCGCCAGGGAGGAAGTGGGGCGCATGGTGGTGTGCATGGTGGACGCGCCGGCCGTGAGGTGGTTAATGGCGGCGGCACATCCCTACTGGTGAAGAACATCCTCCGCCTGCCTTGTCTCTGCCGACCTCGCCCATCCGTAGAAAGGACCTCGGCATCCTATTCAGTGACGCTTCGCCGCTTTTTGTGATCTACCAGCTAGAGCAGTTTGGAGCAGGTCAAGATGGAGCGTACCAAGACCACGGGGGCCCGTGGACCCAAGAATACGCAGTCAAACAAACTGGACCGATATACTGTCCCTAAGGATGTGCAACAGGCCCGAGCGCCCAGAGACTCCGGATTCGGGGGACTGGGCGAGGAGGAGCAGGAAATCTCACTTAAAGACGTTATGGCCACCATCACTGGAGTCAAGACTTCTCTGGACACTGTGGCTATCGAGGTCAACCACATTAGGGCTGATATGGGCAAACTGAACGAAAAGGTCAAGCAAGTGGAACTCACGACAGCCAGCCTTGTAGACGATGTCTCACAGCTCCAGGGAGCGATTAGGGAACTCCAGGATTTCCGCAAATTTACCGACCTCAAGCTGGACGACTACGAAGGCCGCCTGCGTCGCAATAACCTACGCATCCTTGGGGTTCCGGAGAAATCGGAGGGGCAAACACCAGACCTCTTTGTTGAGGACCTCATCCTTAAACACTTGCAACCTAAAGGCCTCAGTAAGTTCTTTGTCGTTGAGCGCGCCCACAGGATCCCGGGCGGCCGTCCCAAACCGGGCGCTCCCCGCGGCCCATGTTGGCGGGGGTCCTGAATTTCCGTGACAGAGACGTTATCCTTCAAAACTCCAGAGCTGGCGCCCCCTGCGCTATGAGAACTCCGACATATCCTTTTTTCCGGATTTTACTCAACGGGTACAGCGACAAAGGCGATCGTTTATGTCAATTAAGCGCGTCCTCAGAGACCAGGGTATGAAGTATTCCATGCTGTTCCCTGCCCGTCTCCGGATTGAGGCGGATGGGCGAGTGTGGTTTTTCGACCATCCCGAGGCAGCAGCAGACTGGATCGAGAGCAGGGGAGCGAGAAGCCCGGCCGACCGAGGTGGGGGTGGTACCGATAATAGTCAACCGGCCTGAGAGGATACCCGTCCAGTGGCTGGGCTCGTACTTTTTGCAGTGTGTGGTGGGTGAAGGGAATGGGTGGGGGGCTTCTAGTTTTATTGTCGTTCGGTAAGTGGACTTAAATGGACCTGTGTTATTTGTTTTGTATGGGTATAAAGGAGACCTGTTGGGCTGAGATGGGGCGGACTCTGTCTCCCCCCCTAGGCTTTTTCTTTTCTTTCTTGAACACTTTTCTGGGGCGACAGGCACTCTGCAAGTTTTTCATGGGCAGTTCTAAGCCCAGAGGGCAGGGCAGCGGGGTGTTGGATGGGATTGTTTAATTTTTTGTTTGAAGTTTTGATTGCATCAGCAACTGCTATGGACACATTGATTGGGGGAGTGGCATTGCACTCAGTGAATTTCAGTATACTTGGATATGGCACCAGTCGGAGACAGTGGGGTTAAACTGTTGAGTTGGAATGTCAATGGGCTGGGGGACAAGATTAAACGTAGTGTTGTTCTTCAGTGCATTAAGCACCAGGCCCCTGACATCGTCCTACTGCAAGAAACCCATCTAGTTGGAAGTACATGTAGAGCGCTGCATAGAGGAGGTTACGTCTTACTGGCTCATGCAGGTTTCACCACGGGCTCCCGGGGGTTGGTATATTGATGAAAAATCCTTTCCCCTTGTGGTGCAGGACACTTGGTCGGATGCTAGAGGACGGTATGTTGGAGTCTCGGGCACATGGGAGGGCCACCCTGTCACCTTCCTTTCGATTTATGTACCCCCGGGCCTTCAGGCAACCACGTTTAGGGACTTGGGTACGCTGCTGTTAGAGATCCCGGAGGGTCTCTTGGTGCTAGGAGGGGACTTAAATTCGGTGGTCTCTGGGGATCTGGATCGTTACCCTCCGCGCGATCTCCCTCGCTCGCAAAGCTGGCTGCCTGACTTCCTAGACTCCATGGGGCTGGTGGATGGGTGGAGGGTTTTTCACCCTGACACTTCCCAGTATACCTTTCATTCGGGGGCTCACGGGAGTCTATCCAGAATCGACTACTTTCTTTTACCTGCATCCCAAATTCCCCATGTCCGGGAGATAAAACACCTAGCTAGGGGCATCTCAGATCACTCGCCGGTGTGGCTCCAGTTGACGCTCGGTTACCAACAGGTGGGACGTGTGGCCCCCATCAATCCAGTGGTATCTACGTGATCCCCATATCCGACGAGAGCTCCTTACGGCCATTGATAATTACTTTAATGAGAATGAAGGCTCGGTGGAATCCCCTCAGGTGCTTTGGGAGGCATTTAAGACAGTGATACGGGGCCAGGCCCTTTCTTTAATTCCGGGGAAAAAGAAGGAACAGCGCAAAGAGTTGGAGGCACTGGAGGCAGAGGTGGGGAGACTGGAAGCAGATCTAGAGATGGACGTCACACCCGATAAGCTCCACCTTCTCAAACTCAAACAACAGGACTACAGGGCACTAGCGACAGACCAGGCAAAGGCCATCGGAAGAGCGGTTTAGGGACGGTTGTATGAGGTGGGCGACAAGGCCGGGAAACTCTTGGCCTGGTTGGATAAGAGAGAGTGGGCAAGCAGACTAGTACCTGAACTCCGAGGGCAAGAGGGCAATTCCCTGTCGGACCCGCAAGCTATTGTGGACTCTTTCGCGGCCCACTTTAAGGTTGTCTACACATCGGTAGCCCCCTACCCTATAGAGGATTCCCGCCAGATGCTTACCGATATTGCTCTACCCAAACTGTCGGGGGTCGATCACGACTTCATGGACAGTGACATGTCTAACGATGAAATAGCGGCAGCAATACGGTCGCAATACGGTCGCTCAAGCCGGGCAAAGCCACTGGCCCTAACGGACTACCGATTGAATTGTACAAGCTTAAACCAGACACATTGGCCCCGTACCTGAGGGCCATGTATAAGGACTCGAGGTAAGCGGGCATCTTGCCATTAGACCAGCGTACTGCCACTATAGTTACTATTCACAAGGAAGGGAAGCCCATGACCGAATGTGGTTCTCACCGACCGATATCCCTGTTGAACGCGGAGCACAAGATCCTGGCTAAGCTCCCTGCTACTCGCCTCGTGACAGTGATTGGGACCCTGGTCCACCCGGATCAATCAGGTTTCATACCGCACCGTAACACGGCACTGAACCTACGCAGAGTTTTTTGTTTTTTTTTTTTTATTGAGAAAAGAAAAAGGGCATTGTTAAACACAGCAGAGTGCCTACAACCCTGGGGCCGGCCGCCAATTTCTTTAATACTCAGTTTACGTCAGCACTACCCACATCCCGGAGGCCGGGC
Source organism: Calotriton arnoldi (assembly GCA_963921515.1). NCBI lineage: Eukaryota > Metazoa > Chordata > Amphibia > Caudata > Salamandridae > Calotriton > Calotriton arnoldi. The sequence goes on along the minus strand of CAWUFW010005198.1, from coordinate 798,207 downwards.
ATCGTCGTGCTCAGGTGTTATTATTCCAGGCCGTTTACCAGGTGCAGTCACCGCACTGCCTTGGGATTAGTTAAGGCTCCATGAGTATATACTTGTATATATGCAGAAACAAATTGTCTGTTTCCCCTTTCCTCTTTTTCTCTTTTTAGTTTTCCCCCCAACAAACAAACCAACGGAAGTCAGTGCAGTCGCTCTCAGTTAGGACCTCGACTCTTGCACACGCCCATTGCCACATGGCCCTGCTGTGGTCGCCCACTCGCCCCAACTCTTCCCCGTCATCGTCGTGTCCCTTCGCTGTCCCCACATATTAGTCTAGTCTCTTCTGACCACCTGATCCCTACAGTGTTCCCAATCCGCGGGGTCCGTCCAGAGCACCCACTTAGTTAGAGTCTCTATGTCGCCAGAGCGTTAGTACCTTCCTCTGCCCCGGGCTCTGCCGAGGAACCTCCACCCTTTCCCTTCATGTATGTGGTGTAGAGTCCCCAGAAATTTTTCGGTCTGCTCCGCGGAGGGAGCAGTTCGCTAAAGGTTTCCGATTGAGTGCTGCAATAAAGAACATCCCGTGACCATTGCGATACTGTAGGCAAGGGACCCCGCAGCCAACACATTGCCACTCTACGCTTCGCCAACAACAGACCCAGATCCACCAGCCTACGAGCTGCCTTCGGCAATAGTTTAGTGTATCCCAGCAGTGCAATCACCGGTTCCGGAGGAATCTCCAACTCTACTACCATGCTTATTTCTCGAAATATTTTTTCCCAGTATTGGAAAACCCCTGGGCAGGCCCATGCTAAGTGTACGAAGTCCGCCCTCTGGGAGTGGCATCTCTCGCATGTAGCGTCCTCCCTTAGGCCGTACCTATGCATTCTCTCTGGCGTGTAGTACACCCTGTTGATGAATTTAAAATGTATCAGTCTGTGCTTGCCATGCAGTGACACACGCTTTATGTTAGCGCAGCAGTATAACCACATATCATCACTAATAACCATGTCCAGGTCGGACTGCCAGGCCAATCTGGCCTTGGTGTAGTGGTGGGCCCTCTGGGACATTACCAGTTTATATATGTTGGTTACTAGCTTGCGGGGAGACTTAGTTTTAATGAGGTACGAAAGCTCTCGTACCTCGGGGGGTTCAGCCATGTCCTCCCCTAGCTGTTTACACAATGCCGTATGCACCCTATGGAACTGGAAACGTTGCAGCGGAGTGGTTGCTTCTATCGTGGTCGTAACCTCTTCCCATGTTTTGGCAACGCCATCCGAAAACAGGTCTCCCACTTTGCTAATGCCCAGTGCTCGAAGCGCCCTGATGACACCTTTGTCGCGACAGGGGGTCAACCAGACCGCCCATTCCACCAGCATTTCCGGTGAGTATAACAGCGCCCCCGCCTGCTGTTGTAGTAAACAATGCCATGCATGCCGTGTTGCGTTTAGGAGAGTCGAGGATCCCAGTTCTACGGTCCGCAGTCTCGAAAATGACGGCTGGGAGGGGCTTAGAGTCCGCGAACAACCTCTCAAGTCTGAGATAAGGGATATTGTCAGCGCCATGTATCCAGCTATGCGCCTGTGCACCCTGCGCTGCCCTGTAGTATAACTCTAGGTCCGGTGCGCCCAGTCCCCCCATGTGATATGGCAATGTGAGAACCCGCCACTTGACCCGTGCCTGCTTGCCCGCCCATGCCAACCTCGTCAGTGACTTATTGAGCCTGGCAAAAAGAGCGCGGCAACACTATCGGCACGTTTGCAAACAAGAATAGGAATCTGGGCAGTACTACCATCTTCATTATCGATACTCTCCCAATTAGGGATAGTGGTAGCCCAATCCAGGTTTCGACATCATCTTCTAGTTTATCTACCGCCGTTCCGTAGTTCTCGCGGAAAACAATTTCTGAGTCCGTGTGCAGTCTGATGCCGAGATACCGGACCGCTTCGTCTGACCACAAAGTGGGTACTCCATTTCAAATGGAGAAGTGGACGAGGTGAGCGGGAAAGCAATAGATTTAGACCAATTGACCTGCAACCCGGAGAGAGCTCCGAAGTGTACCACCTCTCGCAGGACCGGGAGAGATTGGTTTCAGGATCCCTTACATAAAGCAGGGTGTCGTCCGCATACGTTGATACCACGATCTCGTAGGTGGGGAAACGGACACCTCTGTGGCTGTGGTATTCCCTAAGGGCACATGCCAGGGGTTCCGCAATTAATGCATACAGCTGCCGGTGACAGAGGGCAACCTTGGCGGGTTCCCCTAGCTATAGGGATGGCGGCTGTAACCAGGTCCCCCAAGCGAATACGCGCCGTGGGGGCATTATATAACACCCCAATCATTTGCAAGAAAACCGGGCCTAGTCCCATTCTCGTCAACACGAGCCGCATAAAGGGCCACTCCACCGAGTCAAAAGCCTTCTCCATGTCCAAGAAGACAGCAATAGCCTTCGTATCCTGCCGGACATGTTGTATTGCGCCGAAGACCGTGCGGAGGTTATAAGTGAGATTTCTGTCCGGTACAAATCCAGCCTGCTCCGGGGCTACCAATTCCGAAGTCAAAAGGGCCAGTCTGTTGGCCAAGATCTTCGCAAATAACTTAGTGTCCACGTTTAGCAAGGAGAGCGGTCTGTAGGACCCGCAATCCTCCAGGGGCTTACCCGGTTTGGGAATGGCTACCAATATGGCTTCCCTCATTGTCTGGGTCATCTGTCCAGCTACGCACATGTCGTCAAATAATTCTGCTATGTGTGGCAGGAGAAGATCTATGAAGGTCTTATAAAAGTTCACAGTGAGTCCGTCTGTCCCCGGGGCGCTATTTGTCCTCATTCCCGACAGGGCTTCGATTATCTCGTCTTTTTCTATAGGAAGAGATAAGTAACTCGCGGTGCGTGTTTGATAAGAAGGGTAACTGAATGTGCTCGAGGTAATCTGTTATTCCTCCGTCCATGTCCGACAAGCGAGAGGCGTAAAGGTCCGAGTAGTACTGCTTAAATCTGTTAGCTATATCTTCTTCCTCTGTTAGTAGACCTCCCTCCTCCGATCGTATCCCACTAATGGCGGTCTTACCCCTTCTTGCTTTTAGCATATTGGCCAGCACAGATCCCGGCCTATCCCCCTCCCCGTACGTGCGAGCTGTAGCGTATTTCCCCAAATGCTGCACCTCGCTGTCCGCTGCCTCATGATACTCCTCTAGTAGTGCCTTCATGGCGTCGCTGGAGTTCTCGTCCATACCCGACTGCTGATTAGCCTCCAACTCCCCCAATTTGTGCTCCAGAGTCGACAGCCGCTGTCGGATATCTCGAAGCACCGCAGAGTGCTTGGACATGGCCTCCCCCCTGATATACACTTTAAAAGCTTCCCATATCATCTGGAAGCTGTCTACAGACCCTATGTTGGTAGCGAAGAATGTTTCTATCGCTTCTGCCATAGCCTCCTTAAAGAGGGGGTCCAGTAATGAATAAGATGGGAAGCGCCATGTAAATGGCGGAATTGTTTTCTTAGGAGTGGACACCACTAACAATATGGGCGAATGATCCGAGAGTGTGCGCGGCAACACCTGGCAAGAGCGAATCTGGGACCGTAGTGGCGCCGACACCAGCCAATAATCAATGCGCGTATGTAGGTTGTGATAAGCAGAGTAATGTGTGAAACCGCCGACCGATGGGTGAAATTCCCTCCACGCGTCAATAAGGTCCATTCTGATCATGGCTCTCTCTACTGCCCTAGCTGCGGCCGCCGGACTCCTGACCTGTCCTCCTGACCTATCCAAGCACGGGTTCCGCACCAAGTTGAAGTCCCCACCCCAGAGTATGTGTGTCACCCCGCACTCACTCACTGTGTTTGCCAATGTGGCGAAGAACTCCGGACAGTCGTAATTCGGGCCATATACATTAACAAGAAGCAGATCTAATCCTCTACCCTGGCATCTAGAGAGCACAAACCTCCCCCGAGTCCGCCTTCAGCAGCCTCAGCTTGTAGTCAGATCTAGGGTTAACCCATGTCAGCACTCCCTGGCGTGCGTCGTGAAGCTCCGCAGCATTGATGTTTCCTACTAATCCCCTAAAGCGCAGCATAGGGCTCTGTAGCGGAAGATGCGTCTCCTGTAGGAGAGCAACGTCTATTTTGTGCCTAGTGAAATAGTTCAGCACTTTGCGGAGTTTGCGGTGGTCGTTGAGGCCCCTCACGTTCCATGACATTGCTCTAATGGCATCTATAGGTCTGTGGCCTGTGTCCTCCCTAGTCGTGACCATCATGTCTGTCGAGCGTCAGTATAGCGTCCTGAGTCCTGAGGTCCGTGCACATATAGCTTCCAGCAAAACATCGTGTCTGCTCTATCTGACTTCCTTAACGAAAACAACACCCCTTCCCTTCCTCCCCCCACCCACAGCTGACCTCCCACAACTCGGTCGCGCAGCATCCCTAACGGGGACTCCCACACCTCCCCTCCCACTCCCAACTCAAATAACAGAAGTGGTGTTTGGCACTTGCAGGCGGAGGTCGCTCTCTATCAGTTAACAATTGAGCGTCAGGACTCCCCCGTCCCGACCCCTGTCCACCGACTGGTACCATCTCACCCTCCGCTGAAGCTCAATCCACAACCAAGAGTTCAAGTGCGTGAAGGCACGGTCCGGCACCGCGTACCTGTCGACCCCAGGCCTCCCTCCCTAGGGCCCCCGTGGCTGGCGTCGAGGCCTCGCCAAGACCTCTAGGCTGCCTAGGGGTGTCAACATGCCTGAATACGGTGCAAGTTCCAGGAGTAGATATACAAATCAGAATGTCTTTCATTGTCCACCCCAACAGTGCGCTATGTACATTTCTACCTCGCTCCCTTCCCCCCCCCCCGAGCCCCCTAGGCGCAATACTTATCTAATGCCTGCGGCCCATCTGGCCTCAGTCTTGATCTTCGAGTGACCCCCAGCCGCTTCGTCCAGTAGCTGTCGCTCCGGGCTCTTCCGCTGTTCCCTTGTCCAGTCCTTGAGCGCCTTCTGTAAGGCCTTCGGGTCCACGAAGATGTGCGAGCGGCCTTGTCTATTCACCCGTAGTTTGGCTGGGTACAGCATTGCATAGTCCAATCCCAGCTCCCGTAATTGTTTTTTCATGGGTACAAACTGACGTCTTGCCTCCTGCACTCGCGCTGTGAAATCCGGATAGAGCGAAATGTTTGACCCTTCATATGTAAGAGTCTGTTTGTCCCTAGCTTTCCGCAGCGCCGCATCCCTGTCCCGATAGTTTAGCAGTTTTGCTATGATTGGGCGTGGTGGGGCTCCTGGCTGGGGTCTGGGCCCCAGGGAGCGGTGCGCCCTCTCCACCACAAACATGTTCGAAAAGACCTCTGCTCCTAGTAAGTCGGTCAGCAGCTTTTCTACAAAACGTTCCATGTTGCCAGTTAGTGTCGTTTCAGGCAGGCCCGTGATTCGTAGGTTACATCTTCGCGAGCGGGCTTCGAGGTCCTCTGTTTTTTCTTGCAACACCTGCATGATCCGCCCCATCTTTGTATGATCCGAGTCCAGTGTTGTCTGCGCTTCTTCAACTTCAGTGAGCCGGCGCTCAGACATGTCAAGTCTCTCTGCATGCTTGTCTAGCCGTTCCCCCATTCTGTCCATCCGATAGGAGAGTGCGTCGATTTTCGTGCCTAGGGAAGAGATACCATTCTGCAACCCTTTCTCCATGGATAACAACAAGCTGCGCAGGTCCGGCTCGACTTCCGTAGGGGGAATGGGTCTAGTTGCCTCCTCCGCCATGGGGTCATGTGACTTAGAACGCTGTTGGGCGAAGGTCAGCTTGGGCTGAGACTTGTCCGTTCTACCCATCTCTTCCTCTTCAGCGGGGTGGCTATGCAAGTGCCGTCACGTAGTCCCCCTCCTGCGAGCAGCAACCAAATGCCAGATCGCGGGTTCCCCCTGTGGTTAGCTGCACTCCGGGCCTCTCTCCTGGGGTCACTGTTGTGCGATGGCACCCCCAGGTGGTGTTACTGGGTGCCTGACTTGTCCCAACGTAGCCTTAGAAGTGTGCTGTGCTCTGTCCTTGCTCTCTGTCGGGGGTGCGTTCGCTAGCGTTGCGCCCGCTGAGCGAGGCACTTTCCGTAGTAGGTCCGCGGTCCCCACTATGTGCCCCTCCGCAACTTACGTCGTGGGTCTATTCTGGCCCCTTTATCAGGGGACTGTCGCCCTCTGGGGTGCCCCTTTCCACTCCAAGTTACCGGGTTCCGCACCACTAGTGTCAGAGTGCACCGCTCTCCCCAAGAGTGTCAATTTCACAGCGAGCGCTGTCCTTTAGCTCAGCTGGCACCCCAAATCCGACCTGGTGCGCACAGGGAGTAAGCCGCACCCGGCGCAAAGCTCCACGCCTGTACCCCACGTAGCGTCTCCTGCAGGACCCGCGCTGCCGCCTCACAAGGCACCCCTCCTGCCGGGCGCCACCGCACCTTCGGTCACACCGAGCTCGACCTCTTCGTCGCTGGTCTACAGAGTCAGGATGCACTCCACTCCCAGCAGGCGCGCTCCTTGCCCCTCCACTAGTGTCTTCCTGCTTTGCGTTCAGCCGACTCGCCTGCCTCTCCCCAGCACAAACACTCCTGACAGGCAACCCACTGTACGATCACGATGTCCCCTAAAATGGCGGCAGCTCTCAGGCACCGGCTGGAATATCCTGCACCACTCCAATGTAGCGCCCGATTCTTCCACTTGCCTTTGTCGTCGCAGCCGGGTTCACACGCACTGTCTCCCCGCTGCCGCTGTCCTCAGGGTCCTCCAAGCAACCTCAGTCGTACTGCCTATACAAGGGGGGTGGGGCGCGGGGGGGCCTCCGCCTCCCGCACTGCCGGGCCCCACAGCAGGGACTCCCACTGCACCGGCACCCGCACGAAGACCTTTCCCACTGAAGGCAGCGCTCCGCTGACTGCTTCCGGCTTCTACTCCAAGGGTCACCCAGGCCCGACTTACGTTGTCCCGCGGGCCGGTCCGACCCAGCCGCACCTCGCCGCACGTCCAGCGACGCACCCCGCACTCAAGCTCGGGGATCCGCGGCCTCTCTCTACGCCACACTGCCGGCGCCGTATCTGAGGATCGGAGGGGTCTCGGGAGACCGGCAGAGGTTCAACGCACCGCCGCGGTGCTCCGACGTCCCCCCATCGGTTCACTGACGACACCTCAGCGGAGGGTGAGCAGGATTAATTGCGGATAGTTGGTCGGTGTGCCGGAGCCCTAGGCTCAAGCGGCCATTTCTTTTGCAAGCCAAGCTCCGCCCCCAACCTACGCAGAGTTCACGGGGTTTTGGGCAGGGCGGCTTCTATATTGGAACCAGCAGTTATAGTTTCCTTGGACGCAGCCATGGCCTTTGACACCATCGAATGGCCGTACCTGTGGGCGGTGTTGGAGAAACTGGGGTTTGGTCCTAAATACATTCAATGGGTGAAGTTACTGTATTCCCAACCTATGGCCCAAGTGGTGGTTAACAACAAGAAGTCAGCCGCCTTCGGGCTGGGCAGAGGGACCCGCCAGGGCTGCCCCCTGTCCCCATTACTGTTTGCCCTAGCGTTGGAGCCACTGGCAGCTTGGATACGTCAAGATCTGAGGATCAGGGGTATGCGCTGGTCTTCAGATTGGGAAGACCGGATTTCCTTTACGCGGACGATATCCTTCTGTATTTGTCCTCCCCTAGGAGATCCTTGATAGTGGTTTTGGATATCTTCACGATCTTTGGACGGTACTCCGGTTATTCCATAAACTGGAGCAAATCCCTCCTGTTCGTAGTGGCTGGCGAGCCTCCGATCCCGCCGCGTGGGTGCCCACTACAAACCTGTACAGAAGGGTTTACGTATTTGGGTATCGTCCTTTCTTTAGATCCCTCTCTTCGCTATTCCCGCAACCTCCAGCCCCCGCTGATTCAGCTGCGCAAAGATATCGCCAGGTGGAAGTCGCTTCCCCTCTCCCTGTTAGGTAAGGCCGCCCTTTTTAAGATGATGTCCCTACCCCGGTTCCTGTACGCCCTTCAGAATTCCATGGATCCGATACCTGCGTCATATTTCCGAGAGATCGAGAGCTTCCAACGGGACCTACTGTGGAATGGTAAACCTCGCATCGCTCTTAGCAAACTTTCCCTGAACTGGTATGACGGAGGCATCAGCCTCCCAGATATAAAATTGTATTACTGGGCGTCTCATCTGTCCTCCATTAACCACTGCACCTATGCCCAGCCTTGCGACCCGGGATATAACATGGATAGGTGGCTCCTCTCTGGAGGGACCTTCAGTAGAGCCCTTTACTCTAGGCCCCGGCGCTATCCACTTACGGGCCCCACCAAACATGCAGTACACGTTTGGCATGCAGCTACCACTCGCCTAGGCTGGAGACGAAAACTAACGCTCACAACGCCATTATGGGATTCCGAGCAACTGGGTGACCTGTGGAGGAGTAAGGGATTCGACAAATGGGATCTCATAGGTATTGCATGCATAAGGGATTTGTGGGACAAATCTGATATTAAGTCTTTTGCAGCGCTGCAGCAACAATATAACATGGCCGAATCAGAGCGCTTCCGATACACACAGGTTCGACACGCACTTCGCACACACTTACAGCCCGGGACCACACTGCCGGAATCATCCCCACTGGAAGATAGAGTGCTGGATGGTCATCTCCCTGACAGCACCATTTCCCTGATATATAAAAAGCTGGTCAACAACATCTCGGACCCTCTCAAGGCCCTCCGAGAGAAGTGGACCTGGGATGGCATAGAAATGGATGACGAGGAATGGCAGGAGGCAGTCTCCTCTCCCAGAGTCGTAGCAATACCAGCTCGTCTCCGCCTTGTCCAACTAAAACATCTCCACCGTATTTATGTAACGGGGCCCCAACTGGTACGAATGGGAAGGGTAGAGGAGGGCGCCTGCAGGCGGGGATGTGGCCAGCTGGGAACCTTTTTCCACATAGTCTGGGAATGTACACAGATCCAACCTTACTGGCGTGACATTCATGACATCATCAATACTGTTCTGTCTGTGCAGCTCCGTGTGGAGGCCCGTAGGTGTCTCCTAAACATCTGGGAACCAACTGATTTAAATGTTTGTTTGACGCAGTGGGTAACACTGGGGCTAATGTTGGCCAAGAGGAATATCGCCCAGCGGTGGGGGGCGCGGGCCCCGCCCACGGCACAGGATTGGGAAAAAGACTTGGACTGGGCAATGTTTAGAGAGAAGACTGTATATGTATCACGTGGATGTCCCAAAAAATGGTCTCGTGTGTGGGGCCAGTATAACTCCTATCGTGGAGAAATATGTCAGCCTCCCTTGGCCCCTACAATGGATGACCCCCCGTCGCCCTAGACCTTCCATCAGGTATGATTGTATTTTGTAATATTACCTACTGTACCAATGATGCCTATCGTACTGCTCCCTCTGTACTGTCATGCTATTGCTGATGTTTGTTTTTTCTTAATAAAAAATGTTTTACAAAAAAAAAAAATTACATTTTGTAGCAGGTATCGGATCCTTCAGAAGAGGAAACAAAAAAGCAATTGGCCAACTACAGACGAGCAAGATGCCAAGACCAATAAGTTCACCAAAAGAACTTTTCAAGAACGTTTCAGGAGCATTATGCCCTAGGCGATTGCGCTTTTATGAGAATGGAAGGTCAGCAAGGCTCTTATCAGTTATTGTGAGACATCCAACTGTGATCTTAATCAATAAACAGGGAATGCCCGCCACTGCCACTTAGTCCTACTTCCCCATTTTATTTGGAATGTGAAACCAAGATCTTGGGGAAAGTCCTAGCTAACAAAATTCTGCTGATACTGGTCTCATTCACGCATTCTGATCAATCTTCCTTCCTGCCACGTAGTTTCACAAGTCTGAATCAGCGTAGATTGTATGGGTCTAATGTAATGTCCGCATGGGTCTGACATGATAGATGGTCCCCTTGGAATATGGTCTTTGAATTTAGAAAAATATTTTGATTAAGCAATAGTGATGCTTTTTGTGACGGTCTTCCGAAAGGTTCGGTCTGAACCAATTTTTATAGGATTCAGGTATGTGGGGTATGGGGCAATTTCCATGAACAAGGGAAAATTTATAGGACATAAACTAATAACATTTCTTGATAGGTTCAAGGAAGACGTCCAAAACTTGGATGTACAACCAGTTTCCAATGGGGTAAGATGGCCCTTTTTAAAATTATGTTGCTCGTTGGGCTATAGAGTTGCTGTAAAATGCTTTTGTCTGAAAACCAATAGAATATAGTAGGAAAAAAGTATCTCTCTCTAGAGATTAAGCTACATGCTGCATCATGGAGGAGTACTTTCAGAATGCCAATGCTCAATTACACAATCTACTGTGGGGACAGAATACTCCCAGCTTCTCTTTACTTAAATTATATTTCTCGGTATAGGAGGGCAGTACATCACAGCTTGGTTTGTGTGGATATTATAAGGCCTTCCAATTAGTGGCTGCAGACAAGCAGGTGTACCTCCACTGGGAATTTCCATTATAGGGAAGGAAAGGCGATCATCTTCTAAGTGCAACTGACAGGCTTAGTAGAGCCCGGTACGCAGCAATAAAATTTGTGGGATGAGAAGGCAAAGTTACAAGATTGACTCCGCTTTAGACTTGGGTAGTGCTCTATCCTATAGTATAGGAAGATAGTGAGCATTGGATTTGATAGAAATTTCCAAACTGAGTGTCCAAATTAAGGGAAACAGGATAAACAGTTTTACTGACTAGAATGTGATTTGAGTTGGGAAGTACTGAACAATGGAGATACCTCTGTATCCAACATGCACTGAATTGTCAATATCTGTACTAGACTGAAATTAATGACCACACTTGACTGGAAGCCAGAGTTGTCATGGATGAACTAGTAGATTAAGCAATTTCTAGAATCTACAGTACAATCATTTGTAAATCAACTAAACTGTTCGAAGGTTTCAAGGAAGAGGTGGGTGATTGACCCAGGCCCAACTGATGGGCTCATCCTACAGAGGCGGCCATAAAATCTAACCTGAGTATTAGTAATAGTTTTCAGAGTGTGTACTTCCACAGATCCAAATGGTGTGCAGTGGGCCTGACCGATGACCCAATATATATCTCATGTAAAAGGGAAGAAGGATTACGTTTTCATCCATAATGGATTGGTAATATCACTCAAACCTTCCGAAACTGGGAACATTCAGTGTTAGTGGACGACTCCATCCACTGACCCATCTTTTGGGCTGTATGAGAGGAGGTGAGGGAGAGGTTCACTCTCTGTCTCCTGATCCTCATCAGTCACCATCAGCATGGTGATGTCAGCCCTGTCATGGAAGAGCTTAAGGCGGTTCACATGGATAACCCTTTTGGGTGTCCTGCTTGTGCCCAAGTCAACCAAGTAGGTGACCTTACTCTTCTTTTCTAGGATAAGGTAAGGGCCACTCCATCTGTCTTGGAGTGCCCTTGGTGCCACTGGCTTCAAATCCCACACCTTTTGCCCAGGTTGAAATTCAACCAGTGCAGCTTTTTGGTCATACCAGTGCTTCTGAAGCTCCTGGCTGGCCTCAAGATGTTTGGATGCCTTTTCCATGTACTCAGCCATTCTGGACCTTAGGCCATGCACATAGTCCACAATATCTTGTTTGGGTTCTTGGAGAGGCTTCTCCCTACCCTCTTTTACAAGACAGAGTGGTCCCCTAACAGGATGGCCAAACAGAAGTTCAAAGGGGGAAAACCCTACTCCCTTCTGTGGCACCGCTCTGTAAGCGAAAAGCAGGCATGGTAAGAGGACATCCCATCTCCTTTTGAGTTTCTCAGGGAGCCCCATAATCTTGCCTTTCAATATCTTGTTGAATCTCTCAACAAGGCCATTGGTTTGTGGGTGATAGGGTGTAGTAAACTTGTACTGTACTCCACACTCTTTCCACATGTGTCTTAGGTAAGCAGACATGAAGTTGGAACCTCTGTCTGAAACCACCTCCTTAGGAAACCCTACCCTGGTAAAGACACCAACGAGGGCCTTGGCTACTGCAGCAGTTGTAGTAGTCCTAAGGGGAATTGCCTCAGGATACCTAGTGGCATGATCCACTACCACTAGAATGAATTTGTTTCCTGATGCTGTGGGAGGTTCAAGTGGACCCACTATGTCCACACCTACCCTTTCAAAGGGGACCTCCACCACAGGTAGTGGTATCAGGGGGGCCTTTGAGGGGCCACCTGTCTTGCCACTGGCTTGACAGGTGACACAGGAGCTGACAAACTCCTTTACTTTCTGGAACATCTGGGGCCAGTAAAAGTGGCTAACTAGCCTTTACCAAGTCTTGGTTTGGCCCAGATCTCCAGCTAGGGGGGATGTCATGAGCTAAAGTTAGGAGAAACTCCCTGTACTTCTGAGGCACTACCACTCTCCTAGTGGCTCCAGGGTTGGGGTCTCTGGCCTCAGTGTACAGTAGTCCCTCTTCCCAATAAACTCTGTGGGTACCACTGACATCTCCCTTTTCCTGTGCAGCAGCTTGCTGCCTCAGGCTTTCAAGAGTTAGACAGTCCTGCAGTCCAAGGCACTGCTCTTCCCTAGAGGGTCCCCCTGGGCCCAAGAGTTCAACCTGGTAAGGGTCAAGCTCCATGGGCTCAGTTCCCTCTGGGGTGTCCAAGTCCTCTCCCTGAGGAGAGGGGTCCTGATCCTTTTGCTGTACAGAAGCTGGTTCCCCAGGCTTCTTACCTTTTCTCTGGGAAGGTTGGGCCATACTTTCAGGCTCCAACACTTCTTTTTCACCCTGTTTTCTGCTCTGTGCTCTTGTTTTTACACACACCATTTCAGGGATATCCAGCATTGCTGCATGGGTTTTTAGTTCAACCTCAGTCCATGCTGAGGTTTCCAGGTCATTGCCAACCAGACATGCAGCTGGTAGCTTTGGAGAGACCACTACCTGTTTCAGGCCAGTAACCCCCCCCCCCACCCCCCCCAGTCTAATGTCACCATAGCCATTGCATGGTTAGTGGTAACACTGTCAGCATTGGTGACTGGATAAGTTCTCCCAATCAAGTATTGCTCAGGGGAAACCAGTGTGTCTCTCACCATAGTGACACTGGCACCTGTATCCCTCAGAGCTTCTATCCTAGTTCCATTAATCCAAGGGTATTGTAAGTACTTTTTTAAGTTGGGTGGCCACACAGCTACAGTGGCAAACTCAACTTCCACTTCTGAAACTAGAACTGCTTCAGTGTGCAACCCGATTTGCTCTTGGCACACTGTTGATCCATTCTGGAGACTTGCTACACCAGGAGTAGCTGTAGTAGGACTAGGGGCCTTCTTGTTTGGGCAAGCAGCATCTCCAGTTAAGTGTCCCAACTTCTTCCAGTTGTTACACCAGGCCTTTAAAGGATCAAAGTTCTTTCCCCTGTACCTATTATTGGACTGGGAAGAGTTTTGGGACCCACCCCCCTGTGCAGGTTTTTGGGGCCTTTGGAAGACTCAGGCTTTTTGTCTTGGGGATTCTCGCCACCTTTCCCTTGGGGAGGTTTTGTAACCCCTTTCTTTTGGTCTCCCCCAGTGGTTGTTTTTCTCACCCTTGTCTTGCCAGTGGTCTGCTTTCTTTCCCAATTCTTGGGGAGAAATTAGACCTAGGTCTACCAAATGCTGATGTAACTTTTCCTTAGTGCAATTACTTAAAATATGTTCTTTCATATACAGATTGTGAAGTCCATTGAAATCATGCACATTGTGTCCAGTTAACCAACCATCTAGTGTTTTAACTGAGTAGTCTACAAAGTCAATCCAGGATTGGTTGTGGGTCTTGTGAGCCCCCCTGAATCTAATTCTATATTCCTCAGTTGTGAGTCCAAATCCCTCAATCAGAGTTCTCTTTATGAGGTCATAAGACCCAGCATCTGCCCCAGAAAGGGTCGGGAGTCTGACTCTGCAGTTACCAGAGAACAGTTCCCAAAGGAGGGCCTCCCCCCACCCCCCAGTGTGACTTCTTCACTTTTCTCATTTCACAAGCCCTCTTAAAGGCTGTGTACCATTTTGTGATATCATCACTCTCTTCATATTTAGGGACAATCCCTTTGGGGATTTTAGGATCATAAGATTGCTCTCTATCCTTATTAAGTAAATTGCTGCCACCATTGATGGGTGCTAGGCCCATCTCTGCTCTTTCTCTCTCTAGAGCCAGCAACCTGGTCTCTAGATCCAGTCTTTTGGTCAACCTTGCTAAAAGGCTGTCCTCCTCATTGAGGCTGTCCTCAATGTCCTCAGTAGTGCCTGACCCACCTGTGTGGGATCTAGGTCCTGAGAGATTGATTCTTGGAGTCAGGGGTACTTGGACCCTTTTCTCCCTAGGATGTGGAGGGGGTTGATCTACCAGGTGATCCCCTTCCTCTTCTGACTGGTCTTCACCATTTTCAGATGGGTGGTCCTTAGCATACCCAGCCAACACCTCCTGGAGCTTTTGTTTGGTGGGATGGGGACCCATGGTTATGTTTTAATTTTACATAGGGACCTTACCTCCTTGAAAGACAAGTGAAGGTAAGGGGTGAGGTCGAGCTACTCAACCAAGTCCTCAATGGCATTGTGGTTATTTTCACTAACAGCTGGGGTCTTGTTTTGAGACATTGTTAAAAAAAACTTCTAACCCTAGCTAAAGTGACTTTTTTTCTCTAAAATTCTAAAGGAACTTAACCAAGGCCCTAACAAGACTTCTGGGGGTAGACTCAGGGGTCCCCCAGGGTTAAGGATGCACTCTAGTTACACCCTCAGCGGCACTAGGGGGGCCGGGTGCAGGGTGCTGTTTCGACGTCGGGCGCCCTGTTGTTTTTAATGGGGAACCTACAGTTTGCAAAGGCACTGCAGGCTTGGGGACGAAGGTCTTCTGGGTGCGACCACCACTTCGAGAGGTAAGTTGGGAAGTTAGGGGTTGGTTAGGCACCGTCGGTTTGGCCACCCAAGGCCGTGGGGCGTCGGGTGCAGGGGTGCCTTTTGGGGTCGGATCTTCTTACCAGCTTCTGGTCGCGGTTGGGGGGACCTTCAGGATTTAGGCTGCAGGCGTCGGCTGGAGGTTTGAGGCAGGTCAGGGGTCGCCGGATCTCGGGTCAGGATCGCCGGGGGGACTTCCTCGTGGTGTTTGCCCACTCGGGCTCAGGCCGTGGATGGCGGGTGCAGAGTGGGGTGGATTTGCGGTGTCCGGCCGGAGCCAGAGGTTGTAGATGAACAAATCCGGTGTTCACGGGAGACACAGTCTTTGGGGTTGAAGGCAGGCAGGTCCTCCGGGGTTTTCAAGGTTGCTGGCTGCAGGACACACCGGGATTTCGCAGGAGCAGGTTCGAGGTGGAGACAGGCTGGTAGGGATGGGGCCAAGTCAGTGGGCGTCTTCCTCTTGTTAGCTGCTGCACGGCTGTTCGGTCCTTCTTCTTCTCCTTGTAGTTTCTTCTTGTCTGAGGAAGCAAGGTTCAGGGGTGCCCCTAAACACTAGATTTAGGGGCGTTACAGGTAGGTAAAAGGTAGGGACCAATGGTTCCCTTCCCTGGAGTGGGTACACCCCCTATTATGCTACCCTCAAGTGGGAGGGGGGCATGAGCCAGTCCCTGTTTGGCTGAGTCCCCCCATCTGCAAGATGGCATGGACTGAGAGTTGTGCTTCACCTCGCCTCCCCCACCTGAGGGGTGGAGTTGGCAGAGTTGGGCACACCTCTCTTCCTCACTTGTTTTTCCCGCCAGTTCTCCCGCCCAAAGTGGGGGTCAGAATCAGTGGGGACCAGTTGCTGAAAGCAGCAAGTGGCCTGGGGAAGTTCACAAAGGCGGCAAGCCTTTGAAGCTTCCCCTTCGTGAACCCTGCCCATCCTGGGGGAGGAGGCTTGGCACCTCGTCCCAGGATGTGCATTGTTTCAGGCTCCAGAGAGCAGCAGGCTCTCGACCCAGGGGTCCAGAAACATGTCTGGTGGTGGCAGCATAAGCAGCCACTCAGCCTGGACACTAGTGGTGGGTTGGTTTTCAGGGGGCATCTTCTAAGATGCCCTCTTTGTGCATTTTTCATTAAATCCCACACTGGCATCAGTGTGGGTTTAATGTGCTGAGAAGTTTGATACCAAACTTCCCAGTTTTTAGTGCAGCATTATGGTGCTGTGGAGTTCGTAATGACAAACTCCCAGCACCATATACTCTTAATGGCAGCACTGCACTTACAATGTCTAAGAATGGACTTAGACACTGTAGGGGTACAGGGCTCATGCACCTGTACCCTCACCACTGGTATAGTGCACCCAGCTAGAGGGGTGGCTGACCTATGCCAGGGCAGTGGGTTGTAGGCATGGCACACAGAGGTGTGTGCCATGTCGACTCTTCACTTTGTTCTGCACCAAAACACGCAGCCTGCAAAGGCAGAGTGTGTGTGTAAAGGTACAGGGTCTCTAAGGGTGGCACAATAAGTGCTGCAGCCCTTAGAGGTCTTCCCTGGTCACAGTGCCCTGGGTACCTGGGGTACCATTTACCAGGGGCTTACCTGTGGCCAGAGATGCCAATTGGGTACAGTTTTGGGGAAAGAACACAGGCCCTGGGAACCTGATTGGCAGGGACACAGGGCACATCAAGTCAAAGTGCATCAGTGGTCTGGCAAAAAGTGGGGGGGTTACTGCAACAGAAACCCACTTCCTTACAGTGTGGGAAGTACCTGTGGACAAAAAGCACACAATAAATTGTTGCGCAGTTACATTTGTTGGTTAATCGTAATTCCTTAATCATCTCATAGTTCCAGACTAATGTCGTCTATAACTTTGCCAAATATTCGATGCCTTGTTAGTATGGTTTAGCTAACGGCCCAAACCTCCCCACAAATGTTTTTTTTTTGCTCTATATACTATATACTTAGTGCCATGAAGAAGTGAGAATTTACTTTTGTATTGTTGGAGACACCCAGAAAGAAACAGAGGATCCACAAACAAATGAGGCCTCAAGGCTGTGACAGGCAATGTTGAATGAGACAAATGTAAAGACATTATCACAAGCATTTATATGCATTTTATGTATTCACTTACCCCAGCTCTAAATATACTATACTTATCAAGGGTGGTGGGGGTCGGCCCTGTAGTCAAACTCTGGAGTATATGTTAAGCAGAAAGAACAGAAAAAAGTTCAGAGCGCATAGTAAAGGTTAACTCCAACTGCGACAGCGTTTATGTACACCAATATTTATGATGGTGGCCGATGGTACTCACATCCTCAAGGGCCGATCTCCATTGCCCCCTGATAAGTATAGTATCATAAATAGACAAAGAAACAGAGGATCCACAAACAAAAGAGGCCTTGAGGCTGTGACATGCAACGTTGAATAAGACAAACATAAAGACATTATCACAAGCAGTTATATGCATTTTATGTATTCACTTACCCCAGCTCTAAATATACTATACTTATCAGGGGGTGGTGGGTGTCGGCCCTGTAGTCAAACTCAGGAGTATATGTTAAGCAGAAAGAACAGAAAAAAGTTCAGAGCGCATAGTAAAGGTTAACGCCAATTGCGACAGCGTTTATTTACACCAATAATTATGATGGTGGCCGATAAGACTCACATCCTCAAGGGCCGATCCCCATTGCCTCCTGATAGGTATAGTATCATAAATACTGTCATTTTCAGTAAATGCAAAAATCAGGAACATGTTAAGAACGTGACGAATTATAACATGCAAATTAAGGTGCTGAAGCACATTCCCACTGGGTAGCACAAAGCATACAATAACTGCAGTGAGAATAATACAGATACCAAGAAGTAAGATGAGGATACTTTAACAAACTTTGCTTCTCCTTCCTGAACAAGAATGGATTTCTAAGACTAAATTGTGATATGGACAGAGGGAAAAGTCTCAGAAAATTCAGAAAAGTGGGAAGGTGTCAGCAGAGTGAAGATTTCAGTAGAAATCCTCTAAAGGGAATGCGTGTTTAGCATAAAGCCATACACTCTCAAGAATAAGAGAAAGCAGAGAAGTGTGTACCTCTCAAAGTCCAAAGGGATATTCTCTAAACTCTAACAGTGCATACATTAATTAAAACACCCAAAAACTTCTTCATCAGCCATATCTCACACCACCCCTCCAGGGACCAATGGTGTTAAACTTTTTTTTTTTAAACTTTATTTTCCATTTTCTACAGTACATAAGAATGACACATGTATGTTCGTTCATCATGTCGTGGCCATAAGTTGTCGCATCATTACACAACTTGTGTCTATTGCAGTCTGCATATAAATTTAGCCATTCACCAGTTGGAAAAACCAACGGTATTGCAATTGTACAGAACATGAGGGTCTCTTTATCACAACCCCTCTCCCATTCGTATAGATATCGACACATATCCTCTGTGCACATTGCCCAACAAAAATCATGCCCGGACCTACTGTGAGTTGTACAAAATATAACAATTCCCCGCAGAGATGCGGTTCTACCCTACACCCTCCGGGACAATGCCTCGTTCCAGGTGGGATTCGGAGTCCCGCCGTAGGATCTCAATGTATGCTTTGTATGGGCCCCATATGTCTTTAGGACGGGACGCACTGGGCATCATATTTGCATAGAGTTCACTATTTACATTGCAATAGGCAAGACTGTGAAGCCAGCCCTGGACACTTGGGGCAGTCTTTCGCCCCCAATGAAGGGCAACTTCCCGCTTCGCTAATAAAAAGCCCAGTGACGCGAATCGTCTGGATTTCTTTGGAAAATTAACTGTATACCCCAGCAGGGCTACTTCTGGGGTTGGAGTCAGTGGGATATTTAACATTTGCCCCAGCGTGTAATGTATGTGCTTCCAGTAATCGTGCAATTTCGGGCATGTCCAGGTAAGGTGTGCGAAGTCAGCATGTGGCGCGGAGCATTTACGACAATTGTGTGGCTTGGACGGGTCTATTTTGTGTGCCAATGCTGGAATAAAATATATGCGGCGCAGAAATTTAAAATGTAACAGCTTATGTCTGCTGTTCAGGGAAACGTCCTGTGTGACCAAGCAGCATTTGATCCATTGCTCATCCGTGATTGTGATTCCCAGGTCTGTTTCCCAAACACTACGAAGTTTGCTGTCGTGTACAGGTTTCAGTGTGGCACATGCCCTGTAGAGCTTCGAAATCAAATGCGTATTATCTGCCTTTTCTATAACCAGCGTTAGAAGGGGAAACAATGCTGGCTCAAGAGGGAATGTCCAGAAAGTGGAGTGTAAGGCGGAGCGGATACGGCCCAGCACAAATTTATCCATTATGCTGCCGGAGCTAAAGCGTGAGTCTTCCGTTATGGAAAAAATATGGCCCTCTGGGTACAAATCCCCCATTCGTACTAAGTCAAATTTCGCCAGGGTGCGTTGTACAAGTCGCTCCCCCGTAATGGGGAGGAGATGGGGATTAACAACAGGTAAAGCAGAGGAGTATAACCCCTCCGTTCCAGTGACCCTACTTAATTTATGCCAAGCCCAGCTCGTGGCGGAGACGGTTTGAATGTCGAGTGGGTCTCTGGGGAACCCCGTAGGCAGGACCGTCGAAAGACGATCAGGGAGTACCAGGTCTGCCTCAGGTTTCAAATAGGGAATCCGGGCATCTGGGTGATACCAGGTATATGCAGAACTACTTTGTGCCACCAAATAATAAAGCTGTAAATCCGGAACATTATAACCCCCTCTCTCGTATGGTAACGTAAGGACTGCCCATCGGACTCATGCTTGTTTACCGCCCGACACCAGCCGGCTTAAAAGGGAACGAAGCGTACTAAAAAATTGGTTGGTGAGAGGAATCGGTATATTGTTGAATAAATATAAAAATTTGGGGAGGACTATCATCTTTATGATTGACACCCGACCAGCTAATGACAGGGGTCGTTTTAGCCATTTCTCTATCTGTGACGTAAGCGTGTCCACTGCCCTCCCATAATTAAGGCTTAATATTTGGGCTGAGTCTAGATGGATATGGATACCTAAGTATTTAACCGACTCTGTGCACCACTCTAAGGGGAATTCGCAGTCCCATGGGTTTGTGCTGTTTGTCAGTGGAAAAATAACTGATTTGTGTCAGTTTATACCCAGGCCCGAGAAACGGCCGAAACAAATAATTTCTCTAATCAATTCGTTTAAATTGTCTTGGCGGTGTCGCACATATAGAATCGTGTCGTCAGCGTATAGTGATACCAGTAGGGGGCCGGTATTAAATTGTAACCCCCTATGTAGATGTCTTTCCTGAAAATGACGTATAAGGGGGTCCATTGCCACTATGAATAATAGGGGGGACAGGGGGCAGCCCTGCCGAGTTCCCCGCATTAGCCGAAAGGGGTTGGAGAGTGTGCCATTCAAGCGTAATCTAGCTGTAGGTTTGTTATACAATAGTGCTGTTGTGGCAATGAAGCCCATTGGCATGCCCATGCAGTGCATGACGGAGAGGAAGAAGGACCATTCTAAAGAGTCAAAGGCTTTCTCCGTGTCTAAAAGAATGGCCGCCGCAGGGGTGTCGGAGTCGATCCTGTGAATGACCGAGAACAGCGTGCGGAGATTGAGTGAGGTGGAGCGGTGGGGCACAAATCCGGATTGGGCTGGGGAGATTATGTATTCCATTAATTGAGACAGCCTGTTTGAAATTACTTTAGCTAGTATTTTATAATCCAAATTTAGGAGGGACAGCGGCCGGTAGGAACCACATTGCGTGGGATCCTTGCCTGGTTTGGGGAGTAGGATTATGACCGCCTCCCGCAGAGTGGGCGGAAGTACCTGTTTCTCCAGAGCCTCTGCATACACCTCGATGAGTTTGGGGGCCAATACATCTTTATATGCTTTGTAGAATTCTCCCGTGAATCCATCCAACCCAGGCGCTGTGGAACCCCGTATAGTGTCTATTGCATGAATTACGTCTGCAACAGAAATGGGTTCAGCTAAAAAAATCCTGCATGTGTTTTTCGAGATACACTAACGCAATCTCGTCTAGGTACCTTTCTTGTTCCTCGGAGCTGTCCCCAAGGGTAGAAGAATATAAAGTGGAGAAAAACTCCAAGAAGCTACCCTGAATGTCTTTCGTGGAGGTGTAAGTTTGTGTGTCGGATGCTCGCAATTCAGTAATGTACGTTTTGTGATATGGTGGTCTCAAGAGTTGGGCAAGTACTCTGCCGGGTCTCTCCCCTTCGCCATAACGCCTAGCTGTCTGATATTTCCCCAGGAATAAGATCTCCCTGTCGGCTGTTTCCCTATAATCCTCTAGCAGCACCAGTCGTCAGCCTTCATATGTGGGTGGTGTTTGATTTGTAGAAGTCTCGTCTAGGGCCTTCAGATCTCGCTCAAGGCGTGCTAGTGTGTTGCGGAGATCTCTCAGGGCGCCTGTGTGCTTAGCAATGCATGTGCCCCTAAGTACAGCCTTAAAGCCTTCCCATAGCACCGCCCAGGAGTCTACGGAGCCAGTGTTTATGGTGAAATAGTCTCATGTATCTCAGCCCTGAACACCTCATCCTGAAGGGCTCGATTGGGAAACCGCCACAGTCGCTCAAACCCCTCAGGACGGGGGATCTTAAAATGTACCGTTACAGGGGAGTGATCGGAATAGGTCCTAGAGAGTGTCCCAACCGAAGCGCACCAGCCGTAGATATCAGGTGAAAGCAACCAAAAATTAATCCTCGTCCATGTGTGGTACTGGCCTGAGTAGTGGGTGTATTCTGTGGTGTTGGGGTTATGTTTCCGCCAAACATCTATCAGGGTAAACCGGTCACAGAGGTCTCGGAGTGCACGGCGGGCACGTGGTTTAGAGTCCGGTGCCACAGAGGTGCTGTCCATGACAGGATTTAGTAATAAATTGAAATCCCCACCGACAATCAGAGTCTGCGGGTCTAGCCTATCGTACGAGTTACTTAACTTCGGTAACGATGTATCTGGTAGAGACGTTGTCTTGCCGCAGATTCCTTAACTTAGAATATCCCCAGGCGTCAGACTGGATATGGAAACATTTTGAGCAGCAGTAGCTCTGCGCGCCGGGGGGCGGCGCCGCCTGGCTCCGCCTTGACGTCGTCCCCGGACATGACGTCAGTGGAGCTATATAGGACCCCCCTGGCGCGCTGACGTCAGTTTTCTTCGGAGGAACTTTTCCGCGCCACATCGCGGAGCCCCCAGCAAAACTGTGAGAGTATGGGAACAGTGTGCGAATAAAAAAGAAAATGGGTGAGAAGGCACCATGAACAACAGTGAGAAGCACTGTTGACTGAAAGGTGTTGAAAAGGAAAGAGCAGAGCAATACATGGAGAAGCTATTTCGCATAAGCGAAGTGAATGTTACCCCTAAGGGAAATAGATGTATAAAAAGAAGACCGAGGCAGACGACAGAAAGTCAGCACTTGATGAAGGGAATGAAAAGCAACCCCACAAAAGCGACAGAATGCTCTCTCCTGAGGCAAAAGAAGTAATGAATTGAGCCAACTGGGACAAACAAGAAAGCCCCAACCCATAGGGTTAAAGAAAGAAATAGGGAGACTGTGTCCAGTATGATAGAACCATTGGACTGAGGAACAGGCTAGAAAGACCTCAAAAGCAATGGGTTGTAGGAGTGGCAACGGAGAAGGTGGGTGGGAGGGTAGAAAACACCAGTAGGCTCCATACTGGAGGAAACTGATGTGAGAAACGCAGAAGGACACCTGAACCTATCGCCCAAGCATGAGATTGGGAGAAGCAGAACAAGCAATGCCAGAATAAGCCTAACGGGGAGGGTGGCGAAAGATACCGCCCCGTAGAAGGATAAACCACTCCAAGGGAGTGAATGTAGAAAACCCCACCTGAACAGGTCCTCGCAGATCGGGGAGGATGGGTGGGCATTAAGGAATCTGCGGCTAGACAACGTCTCTATCAGATACATCGTTACCGAAGGTAAGTAACTCGTACATCTGATAGCGACATCTAGCCGCAGATTCCTTAACTTAGAATAGATACCAAAGCCATACCCCATAGGAGGCGGGTCTGCGAGAGAACCCCACTAAGTTGTTAGGGGAACAGAAGTGTCAAGCAGCCGGCTAAACACAGTGGGGGCAGAACTGCCAGAGTGGCCAACACCGGAGTACAATACTCCATAGGGAGTGGCCAACAATGAGAGGCAATGAGCATTAAAGCTGCCGAGGGCGGCAGGAAATCCCTGTTGGTGAAACAGAGGAGAAGTGAGCACAGAACCAGAAGGGCAGTGCGGAATAAAAGTGGATACCTTCCGAAAAGGAGAGGAACCAAGTGTATAATATGAGGGATCCACAGGATCTGATGGACTTGGAAAAGAGAAAGGTGTAGCTAGGGTACAAAAATGGACCGAGTCCGAGCAGGCAGGACGGACATGCAGAAGCACAGTGGAAGTGAGAACAGCAGCGGAAGGATGCTGATGACTCCCAGGATGAGGCAGTGTTAAAGGAAACACAAGACCTGCTAATGCACTGTGGCCCATGCACCGGACATGTGAAAGGGCGGGCATGAGAAGAATGGCAACAACCAGCGCCACGAATGTGAGGAACAGAAGTACACAAGAGAAACCGTATGTACCGCCAGAACCACACCATGGAGAGGAGAAGGCCCCATAAAGCGCCACAAGCAACAACTGAGACACGAGAGACGCACTAATAGGGGTATCGTGTGAAAGAAAGCCGGCAAAACTAACACACATCGAAGACCTGCGCTCACGAAAGTGAGGAACAAGACCACAGCCACCGCAAGGAAGAGTACGCCTGCAGGAGGTCTGGGTGTGTGTAGTACGCCGGACAGGACTAAAGAAGACAGGGCCCAGCCTTGTGGATGAGTTGAGAAAGAAAAACCATGATAGCACCAACAGCTACGTAGCAGTGGTACTGGCCCAGAGCCAGACACAACAGCCACAGGCGGTAGGAAAGACCCACTGGCTACCGTGAGACAGACAGGGAGGCCGAACAGCACTGGAAGGAACAAGAGTGGATATACGCTCAATACTGCACCAGAGAAAACACTGCTGGGAGGAGAACACCCCCGCTGAAAGCAGCAACCGCAGCTGGAAGGAAAAACAGGACAACACCTGCGCGGAATGCAGCAGGGAAATAGAAAGCCCTGGTAGGGAAGTGGCCAAAAAAGCAAGGCACAAGACAAAGACAGCATCAAGGTCTGGGGCCAGAATGCCGCCACGGAGAGCGAAGTCCAAACATGAAAGGACTACGCAGCACGGGTATAGGAGAGTAGAACCGTACAACGGAAAGGTGCCGGAAAACGCACCAGCCTGTGAGAGCGAGCATACTAGGGAGCAGTCACTGTACGTAATGGAACACAGCGACAGGGTCCTGTGATAGGCAGTCCAGAGATGGAACGGCCGCAGCGAAAGAACAAAGATGAGACGGCAGGGACCTGAAAGCCCATCCGGCCTCAAGAAATGGAGTAGTGAGATGCAGGGGAGTGCCGCAGACCAGCAGCAGCAACTATGAGAGAGCCCAACAAATGGACCGCAAGAAGGCCCCGGAAGGGCATGCAGCAGCAGTAAAGCGCACAGGCACAGCTGCCGAACAACGTAGTAAAAAGGGCCCCACAGAAGCGTAGAAAGACTGCCGTGGGAAGAATGCAGCTATACAATAGCTAACAAATACCCCACATAGGGTAAGCATCAACCCGCAGAAGGGGCACCTCTTGAGCGTGAGCCCATAGACAGAGGATGTAAATTGGGAACACAGAAACCACAGGTTCCGAACATATAACCCTTGTAGTAGGGGCGTGCAACCTGAACCACTAGGCCATAGAGAGTCAGAAAAAATAAGCAGCTGACCTGCTGCATGAAAGAAAGCAAATACGGCGAGAAGCCGCTTAGGCCGCTGAGGTATTACCAGGAACCCAGGGCCAACCTGAAGCAAGACACACTACGGAAGGGTAGACAGAAGGCGGTGAACCGCAGAGTCCGCATGTGCGTCAAACAGGGACACACCATCAAATGGTAAGTCCCGGAGAACGTCACTGACATTTTCGGGGAAACCCCCATCGCGTAGCCAAGCATGGCGGCGCAAAGCAACGGACCTCGCCATCGCCCGACCCACCGAATCGGTAGCGTCAACGGCGGACCGAACGGTAAACCGCGCCATTTCTCTGCCTTCGTGAAGAAGACGAGCTACGTCAGCGCGAGGACACTCAGGGAGGGCAGGCAAAAGACACTCCACCGAGTCCCATAGGGCAGAAGAAGCCCGGGCAAAGACGCAAGCGTGTTTAGAGCACGTAAGGCTGAACTAGAGGACGCAAAAATGCCGCGTCCACACGCTTCCAACCAACGAGACTCCCTAGTAGGAGGCTGCAGAAGAGGTGGAGAGGAAGGTTGCGTGGCCAAAGACACCTGCACTACAAGGTCATAAGCCCCAGGCTGAAGGGACAAACAGGCTGGGCTCTCAGGAGCCGGACGGTGCCGGTGTGCTACAGCCCTGTCGACCGCATCTCCGGAAGAGGGCCGTGCCCATGTTCCGAGAAGGGCATTGAACAATAAGACGCTAAAAGGTAGCAAGGGCTCAATATCTACCGCACCCTGGTGGAGGAGATCCAATAAAGGGTCGGAAGACAAGGACACAGAAGAAGGGTGCAAATGTAAAACAGCTGCAGCCCGATGAACACCCCTCAAAAACAAAGCACCAGCTTCAGTGGGCGTGGTGGGGGGTGACAATAACCCATCTGTAGGAGACAGTTGCAAGCTGACACGTCCCACAGGAGGAGGAACAAGGGCCCACTGCCCCCATAGCATTGGAGGCAACTGGCGAGGAGACAAGTCCGGGCCTACCCGGCCTGTGTCCTCCGGAAGCGGAGAACCAACAGGTGCTGGCGACCGCTCCGGCGTCGAACGACGACCGCTCCGACGCCGAACGACGCCGTAAAGGCGTCGAACCCACCATGGAGAGGCGCGGAGACAGAGCCTGAGGACCAGGTGGCGACAGGCACGGCGCCGGCGGCGCCGCTAATGCCGAGGTCAATGCAGGGAGCCGCCAGGGGCTATGCGGAGACAGGGCAGAATGGCTCTGCAGGGGGCTGTCTGAAGCCAGCACGACTCCGGAGCCGGACTCGAGGCACTTGGCCACCAGCGCCGATGATGCCGATGTCGACACAGGGAGCCGCCAGGGGCTATGCGGAGACAAGGCAGAATGGCACGGCACGGGACTAAAACGCCCATCGGCGTTGGCACCCGACGCCGGCACGGCTCCGGAGCCGAGGCACTCGGTCGGCGCCGAGGGCGAACCCGCCGGCGGAGATCCGACCTGAATGCCTACCTCCACTGTGGGACCCAAAGGCGCGCCAGGGAGAGGAGGTGACCCGAAGATGGAGTGCAGAGCCTTTTAGTAGGCTTCCATCTGGGGCCGAGTCGCGCCAGTACCCGGAAAGGGCGTGTAAAGGGAGGCTGACTCCGGGGCGCATGGCTCCGTGTGGGAACGGGAACCATGGCCCCCATCGTCACGTGGAGGCGAGGACCTCTACTTCCGTGACTTTTTCTTCAACTTACCTGTAGAGCGACGTTCGCGGGATCGACTCCGGGAGCGGATGCGGAGAGAAGACCCAACCGGAGAACGTCGGGGAGACGCCGTGCGGGTAATCCGGGTGGCTAAGAGCTTCATCCGACGCTCCCGTAGGGACTTCGGGCGCATCTGCCGGCAGGCGTCACACTCCACGGAGTCATGGTGCGACCCAAGACACCACATACAAATGGCGTGCGGGTCAGTCGCCGACATCTGACGCGAACAAGTTTCGCACAATTTAAAGCCCGAAGGCATCGCACACTGTTCCCCGACGCCAAAGGACGTCAAAAAAGGGCCTGAAGAAAAACAGGCCAGAGGAACAGCTGAATCCCGGATCCGCGTTGGATCGCGGAAAAGAAGGAAACTGACGTCAGCGCACCAGGGGGGTCCTACATAGCTCCACTGACGTCATGTCCGGGGACGACGTCAGGGCGGAGCCAGGCGGCACCGCCACCCGGCGCGCAGAGGTACTGCTGCGCAAAATTTTTCCGGATCCAGTCTGACGCCTGGGGATATTCTAAGTTAAGGAATCTGCGGCTAGATGTCTCTATCAGATAAGCAGCGCAGAAAGTGTGTGAAAAAAGTCCGGGGAATCAGTGTTTGGGGCGTATATGCACAATAGTGTAACATTCCTGCCCAAGAGGGTCCCGGATACCGCGAGGTACCTCCCCTCGCTGTCTTGGTGTACTGCAAGAAGACTGAATGGTACCCTTCTATGTATTAATATGGCTGTCCCCCGTGCGTAGTTGCTGTAATTTGCGAAGTATCTGTTCGTGCCCCAACTGGACCCAAAGTGTGCCTTGTCTGCTTTGGGAAAGTGCGTCTCTTGTAAGTAGGCTATGTCTATGTTGTGCCTCAATAAATAATAGATCACCTGCCTACGTTTCCGGGTGTTGTTTAAGCCCCGCACATTCCAAGATATTAGGGAGAGGTTCGAAGGACCCTCTACATTACCGAATCTGGCCATTTCCCTGGCTTAATGTTTTCATCTGACCAATAGAGCGACTGCAATCCACAATGATCTATCTTAAGTGATTCAATTGTACTAGAGAAACTTGACTTTACTAATGAAAATACCCCCCCACCTCCCCCCACCCAGCCAAACCCCCGCCAGGGTAAGGCCATACCCCAAATGTTATTGAATGTGAAGTACCAAATTACTTTACACTGTATTGACATTCCCAAAAAACAGTACCCCAAATTGAACCAAGCCATGCACAGAGGATATACCACGGGGGGGGCAGCAACGCCCCGGCAAGCCTCCAGCTAACTGCAGTAGCAATATAAAATTGTATAACATGTTCCTGACAAAACTGAACGCAAGTTAATGTACATTAGGTAGTCCGATCATCACGTGCCAGCACTTGAAAACAGCTCCGCACTTGCTTCTGAACCGCTGCGAGGGGGGGGGGGGAGAGCCAGACCCCGCTCCGACCGTGGAGTTGTTTTTTTGTTTGTAGGCACGACAGAACTCCTGCGCCTCCGCTGGGTTATCAAAGATGCGGGCCCTACCTTCAATATCAATTTTCAACCTGGCAGGGTACAACATACCGTAGCGCAGTCCCAAGTTTCTGAGGGTGGCCTTCACCCCGTTGAATTTGCGCCTAGCCTCCTGGACCATAGCTGTAAAGTCCGGATAAAAGGACAGCTTGGAGCCCTGCCAATCAACCTCTCCCTTTTCTCTCGCCAGGCGGAGTATTGCGTCCCTGTCTCGAAAGTTCATGACTCGTGCTACGATAGGCCTGGGGGAGGCCGGGTTGGGGCGAGGGCCCAGGGATCTGTGCGCCTCTCTATGACAAAGCCTGGAGTGAATGCCTCCCCTCCAAACAGTTCCAACAGCAGAGTCTCTACAAATACATCCATGCGGCCTGTGGAAGTGGACTCGGGTACGCCAAGAATGCGTATGTTATTACGGCGACTGCGCGCCTCAAGGTCCTCGTTTTTAATGGCAACCTCTTTCAAAATGCGCTCTACTCGCTCAAGACGTTTTGTGGCTTGGGCGGTCCTGTCTTCAATATCGGAGATGCGCGTTTCTGCCACATCTAGCCTTCTGTCCTGAGCCTGGATCTTGGCGCCTAGCCCGGCGATGGTTTTATCGAGTGCGCGAAATTGGCTGTCTAGTGTTCTAAAACCCGCTCTCATCTCTTGGAGCAGGGACGACGCCATGTCAGATGAGCCGGCCCCCTGACCTGGGTTCTGCACAGAGTCTGCCATGGCTGGATCTTGTGCAGGTGTAGAGTCAGTGCGCTTCTCAAATGGAAGAGTTCTTTGCTTTGGGTCTTTGCGGCCCATGCCGCGCAGCGCGATGTTGCCTTGACCCGCCAGGCCTCGACGGGTATTGCCAACGTGTGCAATCGCCTCCGCCTCGCCGCGTGGGTCGCCAGGCACTAGTATAGGCCGGGTGTGAGTGTATCAGGCACAGCGGTACAGCCGCAGTGGTGTAGGCAGGGACCCAGGGGGGAGGGGAAGGGAGGCATCACCCCTGCAACCCGGTACAGCTGAAAAAGTGGAGGGCGCTCTTCACTTCCACTAATGGTAATCAGGCTGCCTTTGCCTCTAGGCTGTGGTGGATCCCTTGCAATTCAGGGGGGCACAGGCGCGACACTACAAGGGCCCCTGGTGCAGAAATGAGGTTGAGTCGTGCGGGCCCTACGCGCAAATATCAGTTCCAAGTGCCCACTGTGCAACAAGATGAGGCACCACAGAGAGGCTGACTCCCGCAGTATGGAGAATGCTCTGCCCCTGCCAGTCGCTCAACACCCAGGCAGGGGGCCTTAGCATAGCCAATGTCCTCCTCCCGTACACGCTACATCCGGAATCAGCGCGCAGGGTACAGCGCCACTCACTCCAACGTGGGCCGCTGATATGCCCGTCTCCGTGTGCGCCTGCGATGGTGGATGCGCCCCCAGCAGCCAGCACAGGCGAGGCCGTGCGCCGTCTCAGCACGCCTCCCCCCCGTAGGCCCAGCGCGTAGCGCAGTGGTTGGCCGCGCCGCCGGTAGCGATGTTATTCCGGCGGCAGATCATATGGGCCACGTGGAAGTCAGCGAGACAGGGGGGGGGCGCGGGGGCTCTCACCGGCACCATCCGTGGTCGAGGCGATCCCAAACGTCGCAGGTCACGTTCGTCGGGAAAGAGGCTGGGCGTGGAGCCCGCGGCCGATCCGCCGCACCGCTAGGTCCGCCCGTCTCCGTAGCAGCTGTTCCCAGGCACCCAGCGGATCCGTTATCGCATCGGAGGGATCAGCTCCCCTTCCGATGTCCCCCACATCGTGTTTGCTGCGTGATGTCGGCGCTAGCTGCAGGAACACGCCGAAAAGCTGGAGAGCCGGACGGAGCTTCAGAGCCTGGCGGCCATTTTAGTCACCGGCTTGGACACCCCCCTCACCAATGTTGTTAAACTTCACATTGTTATGGCAATATCACTAGACTTTCTCATCCCACGGAACTCTGGACAGCCACAACAACCTTGAGTATCCCTCCATCGCTGATACGCGATGAACAGGAGGCTTCATCAGCTCATTAGCTCTTCATGCTCCAGCCAAGATTTCCTTTTCAGGCCTCCCTATCACTTATACAACAATACTCCTTTCACTGGCTATGAAATCACGAGAACACACTTGCAAAGGGAAAAAAACATGCAAAGTAAGCAAAATGCATTTCAAATTAAGGCCTAGTCAGGTTAACTTTAGTTAAGCATCTCAATGTGCACTTCGAATACATGATTATGTGTGTACGTATACCTTCAAAATAAATGCATATGTGAATAAATGAATTCATAGTTACATATGCAATACACTTTCAATAAAATGCAATATACCTCGAAACATAAGTGTAAGTACGTATTAGAACTACATTTCTTCATGGTTAAGCTAGACATTATTGTGCATATGCTTACAAATCTCTAGTTTCTACAGTGAATGCACTACAGTAGTGTAGGAAAGTACCCCTTTTGACATGGTTAGCCCCCCAACACACACACTTTTTGCCTGACTCGGATGCATCTTTGACTGAGTGTGCACTGGGTTCCTGCTAACCAGGTTCTCAGTGCATGTGTTCTTTTCCAAAACTGTACCTCTGTTTCCACAATTGGCACACCTCTGGCTCACATACAAGTCCCTTATAAAAGGTACCAGTGGTACGAAGGGCTTTGTGACCAGAGAGGGTCTCTAAGGGCTGCAGCATGTATTGTGCCACCCTAAGAGACCCCTCAACAAACACAAGCATACTGCCACTGCAGCCTGCGTGTTTTGGTGCAGATAAAAATGAAGAGTCGACCTGGCACACATCTCTCTGTGCCAGGCCTACCAGCACTGCAAGAGGCAAAGGTAAGTCAGCCCTACAGCAGGCCTTACAGCCCTAAGGCAGGGTGCACTATACCTCGTGTGAGGGCATAACTGCATGAGCAGATATGCCCCTATAGTGTCTAAGTCCATTCTTAGACATTATAAGTGCACAGTGAAGCCATACTGAGTACATGGGCTGGGAGCTTGTCACTACGAATTCCACAGCTCCATGATGGCTTCACCGAATTCCAAGATGTTTGGTACCAAACATCACGGATTAATGAGCCCACACTGATGCCAGCTTTGGATTCATTAATAAAGGCACTCAGAGGGAACCTCAGAGGTGTCCCCTGAACACTAGTGTGTGCCTGACTGGTCTGCACCAGCTTGCCACCTCTAGACAGGTTTCTGAACCCTGAGGTGGGAGCCTTTTGCTCTTGTGGGTCAGAAACAAAGCCTGCTCTGGGTGGAGGTGCTTCATACCTACACCCAAGCAGGAACAGCATTGAAAGGCGGTAAGCCTCAAAGGCTTCCCGTCCTTTGTCATGCTGACCAGGGCCTCTCCAGCTAGTGGAGATGCCTGTTCCCCCCGACCAAGTCCCACTTTGGCTGCAAGGTCGGCGGGAAAATTAGTAAGCAGGAGAGGTGTGTCCCCTCTCACCCAGGGCCACCCCTAAGCTGCCCTGAGCTGAAGTGACCCCCTCCTTTCAAAATCATCTATATTGTTTTAGAGGATTTAGGGGTATGTCCCCTCCCCAGAGGGAGAGGATATACAAAGGGTGTAGGCACCCTAAAAGTAAGTAGCCCATTGATCACTACCTTCTAACCCCTGTACCACCCCTAAATTGAGTATTTAGGGGCACCCCTGAACCTTAATCCTCAGATTACAGAAGATCAGTGCAGCAGCAACGACTAAAGATACCATCTGACTTGGCCCCAGCCCTACCGGCCTGTCTGCAGCCCTCAAAGACCCTGCTAAAGAAGAGCGACTTGTACGGCAGTCCAGCGACCTCCAGAACTCTGGGAGGACTGCCTGGCTTATAAAAAGACTCCTAATCTCCTGTGGACAGTGGCCCTATTCAGAAGAAAATCCACGTTAAAGACAAAGTGCTTTGCCTGCGGAACCGACTACCTCTGCACCCGACGCCCACGGCCCGAGTTCCAGTGGCCAATCGGTCCAGCAAAGGTTCCCCAGTGATTTAGAGCAAGAGTCCACCGTGGGTTGACCCCTACCGGACTTCACACTGAAGCCCGAAGCTTCTGCATGACGACCCCCCACCAACCGCGACCTACACCGCTAAGCTGACTTCCGAAGGCAAAGGACACCCCTGCACCCGGAGCCCCAGGGCCTTGGGGAGATCTACCGACTGTGTCCCGACGCTCCAGCACATCCCAGCTTATCTGTGCAGCTGCAGGTTTCCTTCGTCTAGCCTCCTGACCTGAGCCTGCAGCCTTTTTCTGACTTCAAGACTCTCCATTTGCTTGCATTGGGCACCCTACGCTGTGTTGGCACTCTGCATCCGGCCGCCCCTGTGATGCTGAGGGTGTAAGGTTGGTGCTGCCTTGTGGGTTTAAAGAATCTTTCAGTTGTCTATTTCTCTTTAGCCTCGGGGGTGACAATTCAAATGCTTAATTATGGGGACTTCTGAAAAAAATATAAACATAATTTGAAAAATAATACTGGAGATGAACCTGTTTCTCTGGCCACTGTATAGCCACCTTGCATTCTGCCCACAAATCACTTGGAAGCACAATGTCGAACGAGGTATTCAAATTCACCCGCAAGACTTGTGAAATCTTCACAAACCGCTCAACCTGGGTATACCATTCCACTGGTTTCTCTCTTAATTTGGGGAACTCATTTGTGAATGACGCAAGATCACTCCTACTCCAAGGCACATGGACATAACTGTGGTGGGCGACCACGCAAAAACAGAGATGTCCAACCAAAGGAGTTTATTCTTCTTGAAAAGCCCACAACGCGCCTAGGGCAGCCTGTCGGGATGCAGCACAGCGAAAACTGCTGTGGAATCCCAATCATCGCCCGGGACACGCGAGGCACAATCGTAAGTAAACAATACATGCGAGGGCACATGGAGCTGCCGCATGTCCTCAGTAAAGAATGTCACAAACATGCTTAAAGTACAATTACTACATCCCCTTTCCCCTTAAACACTTTGCCCCAAATCCACAAAGAACCTGCCCAAGGAAACCTAGATGTTGTAGAATGTGCTGGAGCTCAGCGGAGGTCAAGGTGAAGCTCCGGCACCGGCGGGGAACCGTCGGCCGGTAACCTTGAAGCCGGCAGGGTTTTTGGGAATGAAACAGGCGTCGGTGGGCTGCAGGAGAGCGGGGAAGGATCCGCTTGTCGCCAATATGTGATGAATGACCACGCAGGAATGGAGATGTCCAACCAAAGGAGTTTATTATTCTTGAAGAGCCTGCGACACGCCCATAGAAGCATGCTGGGATCCAGCACAGCAAGAACTGCTGTGGAATCCCAACCATCGCCCGGGACACGCGAGGCACAATCGTAAGCAAACAATACATGCAATGGCACACGGGGTTGCAGCGTGTCCTCAGTAAAGAATGCCACAAACATGCTTAAAGAACAATTACTACAATAACCTTCACCGGCACTTCCCTTAATGGGAAAGTTTAGGCACTCTCTCCCTCCTCTGTGGACGGAGGTGGTTCTCCTCTAGGTTTCTTTTGTTCTTTCTTTTTTGCCCATCTGCCTTCCCATTTATCTAGGTCACTCCACTTTCGGATGTTACCGATTAATTCCTTAATCTGCAATTTTATTCCGGATGTTCTCATGCTAGTTAAGTCATTCTCATCAAAGCATACACAGTCAATTTTCTGCAAAGACTTGGTCTTATTCAAATCGATCTCATACTCCTGGGCTCATTCAGACAGTCATGAGACTGTTATGCCCGTTTGGTAACATCTTTACAAATGAATACAAGTTCACTCTCTTGGTAGCCATCTAATCAGGAAAGATCAAGGTTTCCTTGTATGATATCATCTAGTTCTAACTTTATTTTAACCACGTCCACCGCATTATCTCTTACTGGGGACTGAACTATTTCTCTATTCAAATCTGAACTCTCACCTCCTCCTGGGGTCCCAGTGAAAAGCTTAATCCAATCATCAAATCATTTAGCAATAAGACTATTCTGCGCTACAGGGGTATTAAGTACTATCCCTTCTCTGGGAGTACTATGATTAACACTCAGAGTTGAATTCCAAATAGACATGTCATAATGTTGTGATCTTTGCACAAACACTCCTGTAGGAGTAAATCCTGCCTGGTTCATGGCTGGATCTGCACTTGCAGCACACAGAGTATTCACTTTGGTTGGGACTAGAGGAATGCTTCCTATTCTCGAACCTACTGGGACGCTGGCTGTCATTCTTACTCCAGTAGGGACTGCCAAAGTATATGTCATGTTTCCTGATGATTCAGGTTTATACAAAGGAACCACAGGACCAATAGTGACAGAGATAGTGAGTTCATCTGGGGCATTAAAAACAGTAGGGTTGATAAGGGTATTAATCCCTGTACTCTTTCCCATCAGGTTAGAATTTACATTCACTGGTGCAGTAGCTACTCCAGAGTTTCCACAAGCTTCTGTACCACTCATACCCTTCAATTGGGCCTCAATGTATGGAGGTGGACAAACTGACAACAACACATCCGAAAAAACATCACTAGAATCACTCTTGCTGGCTTCACTTTAACTTTCCGCGTTTTCTGTCTTTTCCCCCTTTCTCTCCTTCTTTGTCTCTTCCTTTCCTTTCTCTGTTTCTCCACTCGTCAATGCAGGATACAGTCTAGCGCCCTCTATCACACCCTCTTGTAGGCGGGCTACTTAACCATGACAGCTGCACATATGCACCGATGGGGCGCCAAAGGCAAGCCTGTCTGCGCCTGGACGGCACCAGGGCCCAGGACCGTTGCCTGTTCAGAGCCAGCTATCAAGCGGTATACTGCCAAGGAGAATCTACAACTTGCCCCCACTATGGAGGGAGACTGTCGGCACTCCATGGATGTTTCTACGGGTGAAACAGGCTGTGGCAAGTGTGGGTTCGCTTTCTTGAGCTCTATCATAGAAGCACCTGGGGGAAGTAAAGACGGACCTACCCCATTGACAGCACAGTGCTTTTCTCTGAACTGCCGCTCCCTAAATAAGCACAGGGCTGAGATATTTGATTTTCTAATAGATTAGCAGCCAGACGTGTTTTTTCTCTCTGAAACTTGGCTAACCGTGCACTTGGCTCCTGATATTTTGTATGCAATTCCACAGGATTATGCGATAATGAGGCTGGATAGACAAACTCAAAAGGGAGGACGGATTGCGTTCCTTTTTTAACACATTTTTCCCTGTATCTTCTCACAAATAAAGATTGCAGGCTGGGAGGCAGCCTTTTTTACTTTCACATTAACCAGTAACTGCACTTTAGCTGTTTTTTTGATTTACTGCCCACCTGGTTTGGCCTCGCAGTTTATAATTGCTTTAGCAGATATTTTACACACCTTTGCGCTACAGTACCCCAATTTTTTAATCTTAGGCAACATCAACCTGCATTTAGAGGAAGCCTCATGTCACTTGGCAGCCTCCCTTATTGAAGAGTTAGAAGCACTCCAGTTTACTCAATTGGCACATGCTCCCACGCATAGGCAAGGTCACACATTGGATCCCACATTGGCTAACTCCTCCTGTGTGAGCGTGGCTCCTTCCATACCTGTGGTATGGTCGGAGCACTTTGTCCTCCCTTTCCAGGTCTCAATGTCCTCTCCAAGTCCGACGTCATCAGGAGGTCGGCAATAAAAATGCGGAAATGGACTAAGGTTACTATGACTACCTTTATGGTGGCTCTGACTACCAACCGTCCTATTCTCTCAGATTGTTTTAATACAGCAAACACACAATTAGAAACTGGATTAGTGATACACTGGATTGTATCGCACCTATGACTACTCCTACAGTTACCGGCTCTAAACATTCGGCGAATGGTGTAACGAGGAATTACTGTTACTAAAGAAGACCTGTAAACACTTAAAGCGTCTTTGGTGCAGGAACTATAGTGTAGTAGAGAAAGGCAACTACCACAAGGCACTGAAGGAGTATCACAAATAGATTAGGCTCACACAGAGTCTTTATTATGCTCATAAGATTGAGCACGCACAGAACACTTCACGTGAGCTTTTCTCCATAGTGAAATCCCCATCTTCCTTGGAGCGTGTCTCTGCCCAAACAACCCCTTCAGTGGAGAATTGCAATCTGATCACCCAATTCTTCTCTGATAAAATTGCTAAGATCTACGCAACTTTCCCTAAGGAAGCTAACGAGGCCTCCTGCCTGATATTTGGTTTACACCATCTGAGTCTACGGGTGGTTTCCTTAGCATTACAATACTATCTACTACAGAGCTGCGTGCTATGCTATCCAAAGTGAAATCTGATTCACCAACTGACCCAGCCTTCCCCAATATTTTGGAGCGTGGAATAGAGACTATCTAACCCGGGCTATGCGATCTGCCCAATCTATCTTTTACAACAGTCCAGATTCCCAAGAAGTGGAAACACGCTACTGTCGTACCACTTCTGAAGAAACCTACTCTGGACCCAACCACGCCAGAAAATGTCAGGCCCATCTCCTTGCTCCCGTTCATTTCCAAAGTGGCAGAAAAACACGTAAATCATCAGTTGATGAGGTACATTGAGTCTATAATTCTCTTGCACGAGACCCAATTAGGTTTCTGCCCTCAGTACAGCACGAAATCTGCGCTGCTGCTAGCCTCTGAGTCTCTCAGACGTATTGCTGATGAAGGTAAGACAGAGGCACTGACAATGCTTGACCTGAGTGCAGACTTGAATACAGCCTCCAAAGGCCTTCTGCTTGAACAGCTGTGGTCTTACGGTGTTGGGGACTTAGCTTTTAGATGGCTGGCTTGTTTTCTTCAGAACCGTACCTTCCACGTTCTCCAACAGCCATGCTCGTCTGAGGTCTTTTCACTGCAGCAGGGGGTGCCACAGGGCTCAGCATTGAGCCCAACGTTGTTTAATCTTTACATGTGCCCCCTTGCTGATGTGATTGAGCATTATTGCATTACAAGCGTGTCATATGCAGAGGACACGCAGATTATTATTACCTTGACGCAGGATAAAGGAACTTCTGCGGTCTGTTTCAGATCTTGCCTGGTCAGATTAGCAGAATGGATGACTCTCAGCTGCCTCAAGACAAACAACCATCTGTCTGGTCCGCTGCTTGGTGGCCAGAAGATCTAGGTCCAGCTCCAATTCCAAAGCAGAAAGTTAAGAACCTAGGTTTCTGGTTCAACAATAACTTTACATGTGATAACAAGATAACCAGTCTTGCCGGGGTTTGTTTTGGAATCTTAAAAATGCTATGAAAGATCCGGAGTCTTCTCCCTGAAGTCCCTAGGAAAACAGTAGTCCAGGCTCTGGTGATCTATAGACTAGACTACTGCAATGGGCTATATCTTGGTGCCACTCAAGGCAGGTCAAGGATGCTCCAAAGGGTACAGAACGCTGCAGCACGTTTGCAGCTGAACATTCCTAGATACTCCTTGATCGGCCCAGCTCTTGTTACACTTCACTGGCTACCGATCGGAAAGAGAGTGTCTTTCAAAGCTTTATGCTTCTGTTACAAAATACTGAATGATGGCTCTAGTGATCTCCAGACTGGACTACTGCAATGTGCTATATCTTGGTGCCAAGACCTCTGACCTCCTGGTCAGGGAACTCTGCTCTCCCCTCGCGCAGCACCCTCTGCCCTCAGGTAGGTGTTCGAGGCTCTCCTCCACCTGCAGGCTCCTGCCTGCGCCTCATCCCTGGTGGTCCAGTGGGAGAGCCTTGCTCTTCTGCTGGTCCGCTCGGTCAGCCGTCTCTGTCTTCTGTTGTGTCTTTTTCTGTCTGTCTCTCTTTATTGTGCCCATTGTGTCTTTAATTCTATTCCTCTTTATTGTGCCTTGTTGTGTTTTTTTTATTTTTATTCTTCTTCCCCTGGTGCCGTTTTTCCCCATCGCTGCTGCCCCCGCGGCCCCTTCCCCCGCCGGTTCCCGAGCCCGCCCCCCACTGTGCTCCCTCCCCCGCCCCCTAATTAATGGTGTCCGCTGCGCCTATCCGCGACACGACCAGCGCCAGGGACCCTGGTTCTCCGGCTCCCCACCGCTACGACGCAGCCACCCTCCACGCACTCAACCCCGGAAGAAACAACAACTGTCAGCTGTCGACGCCGGACACCACCCACGCCCAGTTTTCCTGCTGACACTGCCGCCGAACCTTCTCCAACCTCCGCACCCCCACAGCCACCGCCCACCCTCCGGACACCAGCGCACCCGAACTGAGGTACATCCTCCTCAACGTGCGTTCCCTGCACAGACACGCAGTAGAGATCTGGGACTGCCTCGACACCCTTTCTCCAGACGTTGCCTTCCTCACGGAAACCTGGACCAACTCCACCTCCGCCCCGACATCGCCACTGCCATACCCGACGGATACACGATCCAGAGGAAGGACTACCCCAACCAACCCAGGAGGAGGACTCGCCATCACGCACAAGAACTCCCTCCTGCTCACCACTTCCAGCACGAACGACTCCTCGTCCCCCACGGAACACCTCCATTTCCTGATCGAGACCAGCCCCAGAACGACCCTACGCGGACCACGAACCACGTTCACCACAACCATCACAGACCTCATCGCGCCCCACGCCATCGCCTCCTTGGACTACATACTGCTCAGAGACCTGAACTTCCACCTTGACAACCTCAGCGACCCAAACTCCACCGCCCTCCTGGACAACCTTGCCAACATCGGACTGAAACAGCTCGTCACCCCCCCACCCAAAAGGCAGGACACACCCTCGACCCCATCTTCGCAGGAGGAAACAGCATTCGCTTCAGCCACACCACACAGCCCCTCTGGACAGACCACCACTGCGTACACTTCTCCCTCACAAACCTACACCGCTCCCTCCATGAAGGAATTGGAGCAAGGTGACCAAGGAACACCTCAACTCCACCCTCAATCACGATCCTCCTTCCCACCACGACCAACGTCAACTCTGCAGCCAACGAACTCCACAGATGGATCACCAACTGCGCAGACAAGCTCGCCCCCCTACGTAACTCCAACAGACAGCGCCCCATGAAAGCCACCTGGTTCACCACCGACCTCAGAGAATCCAGACGCACCTGCAGATGTCTCGAGAAAGTATGGAGAGACACCAAAACCCCAGAAGCTCAGACCACCTACAAGAACGCCATGACAGAATACCACCAACGCATCAGATCCACCAAAAAGACCTTCATCCAGGACAAAATCCTCGCCAACTCCAGCAACTCAAAGGAACTCTTCAGCATCATTCAGGAATTCACCAAACCCCCAAGCGAAGCCTCGGACGTCACACCTTCCCAGGACGTCTGCACAAACTCGGATCCTAATTCCATCTCAAGATCAAGTCCCTCTACGACAACTTCAACGAACAGAAACCTGACCCCGAACCCACGCTCACCCCCAGCAATGCCAGCCAGCCTACCTTCTCCACCTGGACCCCGGTCACCACCGAAGACACCGCCTCGACCATGAAGAGCGTTCACTCAGGAGCCCCAACGGACCCCTGCCTGCCGCACATCTTCCACAGAGTCGCCGCCGCCATAGCTCCCGAGCTACGACGCACCATCAACGTCACCTTCGAATCAGGCACATTCCCCGACGACTGGAAACGTGCGGAAGGCAAGCCCCTCCTCAACCACCCCTCCACAGACCCTACAGACCTCAAAAAGTACAGACCCATCTCTCTCCTCCCCTTGGCGGCTAAAGTCACCGAGAAGATCGTCAACAGCCAACTCACGAACTTCATCGAAGCCAACTCCATCCTCGACTCTTCCCAATTGATTCCGAAGCAACCACAGCACCAAGACCGCCCTCCTTGCTGCCACAGACGACATCCGCGCTCTCCTCGACCAGGGCCACACCGCTGCCCTTATCTTACTTGACCTCTCTGCAGCCTTCGACACCGTCTCCCACCGCACTCTCACAGCCAGACTCTACGACGCTGGCATACAGGGAACTGACCACGACTGGATCCGCTCTTTTCTCACCGGCCGAACCCAAAGAATCAGACTCCCACCTTTCCTCTCCGAACCCACAGAGATCAACTGCGGAGTACCCCAAGGATCGTCGCTCAGCCCCACGCAATTCAACATCTACATGGCCCCCCTCCCCGCCATCGTCAGACAACATGGGCTCAGCATAGTATCCTACACCGACGACTCCCAGCTCATCCTCTCCCTTACGAGGCAACCCGACATCACCAGACTCAGCTTCCAGGAAGGAATGAAAGACGTTGCATCCTGGATGAGCAGCAGCTGTCTGAAGCTCAACTCGGAATAGACAGAAGTCCTTGTCCTCGGACCCACACCCTCAGCATGGGACAACACCTGGTGGCCCTCCGCCTTCGGCAGCCCCCCTACTCCCACGGACCACGCCCGCAACCTCGGCATCATACTCGACTCCACCCTCACCATGACCCAACAGATCAACGCCGTCTCCTCCTCATGATACAACACCCTCCGCATCCTTCGCAAGACCTTCAAGTGGATCCCCTGCAGAATCCAGAAAGACCGTCACCCACGCACTTATAACTAGCAGACTGGACTACGGAAACGCCCTCTATGCCGGAATCAACAAATCCCTGCTTCAGAAACTCCAGACCATCCAGAACACCGCTGCCAGGCTCGTCCTCGGCATCCCACGTCATGAACACATCACCCAGCACCTACGACACCTCCACTGGCTCCCCGTCGAGAAGAGAGTAACCTTCAAACTACTCACTCACGCCTACAAATCCCTCCACAACACCGTACCCCAATACCTTAACGAAAGAGTCTCCTTCCACGCACCCAAGAGAAACCTCCACTCCGCCGACCTCGCCCTCGCTGAAACCCCGCACATACACAGAGCCAGAACGGGTGGAAGAGCCTACTCCTACATCGCAGCAAAGACCTGGAATGAACTCCCGCTCAACATCAGACATTCCCCCACTCTGCACACCTTCAGGAAGAACCTCAAGACCTAACTCTTCGGCTGAATCGGAGCTGCACAACCTCCTCCCAGCGCCTTGAGACCCTCACGGGTGAGCAGCACGCTTCACAAATCCCTGACTGATTGATTGACTCGAGGCAGGTTAAGGATGCTCCAAAGGGTACAGAACGCTGCAGCACAATTTTTGCTGAACATTCCTAGACACTCCTCGAAATGCCCACTTCTTGTTAAACTTCAATGGCTACCCATCAGAAAGAGTTTCTTTCAAAGCTTTATGCTTCTGTTACAAAATCTTGAATGATAGAGGCTCCCGCTATCTTCATTCTCTGGTCAAACCCTGTCGACCTAGCAGACATCTTAAATCTGCAGAAGCGGCGATGACCGTGGTTCAGAGGGTGGGAAAAGCACGCAGGAGAGGTCGGTCCTTTAGCTTCTTGGCCTCCAAGCTATGGAACACCCTTCCTCTTGATTTGATACAGGAACACTCAGAACTAAACTTCCAAAAGAAACTTAAGTTGTGGTTCTTCAGATAAGCTTAAGTTAGGTCTTCTTTTCCTGGGCATTGGGCCCTTGTGGTACTGGATTCCTAGCGCAGGGAGACTCAGTTCGGAGTAACCAAGCGCTTTACACATTTTATCGTTATCATATCAGTTCTCCACTTTTTTGTTGTTGTGCATCCTACCTAGCATGAGTACACACTGCCTTTCTGGCTCTTTCCTGATACCTTTCCTTATGCCTAACATTAGCTGCATGCCCCCAAGCATTAAGCGCTTCTTACTGTGCGGGTCTATGAGGCGGCTTCATTTCGTACAGTACTCGCCTCAAATTTTCAGTTATCCTCAAATTAAATGTGCCATAGCGTGGAAACATCAATGCACCATCTCTCTCAGTGACCGTATGCCATTGATTTAGCCAAATACATGTATGAAGGTCCACAATTATGAGCATATAATGACCTGGTGTATCTTCAGGTGGTGCCTCTTCTCCATCTCGAACAGATATTTTCACAACTCCCCTAATTAGATCTCGTATAGCCTTAAAGACTCAGTTTTCAACAATAATATTGGTAATTACAATTAAAATGTTCTGTTTCAAATAGGGAATTAATTCTTCACCCACAATTCTCGTCCGGAGGCAAAAACCAATAGCAGTGTGGCACTCTATGACTTAATCAACCAATAACAGGGCGACTCAACACCAACCGACCAATCTCAGCGCCACACACAGTGACGTAGTTCTCACTCCTTACAGCAATTTACTCTCCTTTACATTGTTCACAAAGCACTCCTCTCTCAACACAAAGCACACAAAACAAACGCCAAGCGATTTCAACAAATAGCTTTGTGTGCTCCACTAAAGAATCAATAGTATTCAATCACACAAGAAATGATTCGGAGTAACACTTTCCAAACTACTCATATACATATTCGAGTGAAACCTCGACCAGCGGGAATCACCTGGATCAATGCAGCTTTTCCTTTGCGCAACAGGATCCACTACACCAACCACACCTTACTCTCACAAAAAAAAAATATCCCTATCTCAATTGTACCGTCTACGGTACCTCATGACGATCACCACAAAACAGCAGAAAATTACAACAGAGTTTTCTACACTGATAACTTATTCATCATCTTCCCAGGATCTTGGGCTACGTCCAGCCTAATAACAACTTCAACTTCTCTGCATTAAGCACGACACTCACACAACAGCTTAAAACATTACCACATCACACCACACAATCTACGCAAAACATCGCAATCTAAACATAACCAATTGCAACGCACAACCCTATTGATACTCACTCCTCCGCTGTTGCAAGAGTCTCCTGAACTGCTGGAACTCCGCCGATTGTCTGACGTGAGACTTTTAGAGACTCTGGCTGTGTTTGGACAGGTCTAAAGTATGATACATTAACTCCCTTTGCTGCAGTAACCAACCATCCGACTTTGCTACCATCTCTCACCCGATGAATCTTTTTGGTTGACAGAGGCATAACGGAGTCAAAATTTTATATAACAGTTTAAATTTTGTGTAACCCATTTGGCTACGCAATAAGGATTCAATAACTAAAGTTAGGTGAGTTTATTACAAGCTAATAATCATTACAGCAAATGCAAAAATCAGAAACACGTTCTAAATGTGAAGAATTATAACAAGCAAATTAACACGCTGAAGCTAATTCCGACTGGATAGCATAAAGCATACAATAACTGCAGTCAGAATAATACAGACACCAAGAAATAAGAATAGGTGATCCTTTAAGAAACTCCACTTCTTCTTGAACATGAATGGAGTCTAAATTGCAGAGGAAATTGGCTGTAGACCCCTACCATTTTGGCAGCGATTATGGGTGACACCTGAATTGTCTGAGTATAGGACAGAGTTAAAGGAGGTCCTGGGGCTCCCTGGCATAGGGAAACTGGCTTGGTTTGCATGTATTAAGGCAGATCTTCACAATTTAGGTAGGGAGAGTCTGTGGAGAAACCCGGAGGTAGCCTGCTCCGGAATATAGCACAAACAATTAGTCAGCAGCTATAGGGTGGGTAAACTTGCACAACTTTATGAAAACTCAGCCACTGGTCCTCTAACAGACAACTTCCTAAAAACTAAGGATACCTATAATTTGGAGCCATGTCTAGATGAGATAAAACCGGCATTAGCCAGGAAACTCTATTTACAGTTCAGGCATGGCTCGCTTCCGCTTCGCGCATGTACTAATAAATGGGCTGGCAGCGCTACCCTGCGGTGCCCTGCATGCAGTAGCCTAGAGGAGACTGAACTACATGTATTCTTCTTTTGTCCTGGGTATAATAAAACAAGACAAAGATGGTTGATTCAATTGTGCAAGAACCTAGGTACAAGGCGCTGTGAAGAAACATTTAGACTTCTGAAATATAACACCCAGATGCCAATCGTGTATGCTGTATCATGTTTTTTAATCTCTATGTGGCAGACGCGTTAGGTTTTTCTAGGAATTAAAAAATGAACTGAATGCTGATTGATTTTTTAAACATGTATAGTATCAACTTTATCTAGTTTTATTGGGTTTTAGTATTTTAAATCTGTTTTTATATACTGTGTTTTTTTATTCTTTTATGGTCTATGGACCGAAATAAAGATTTATATGATGATAATGAAATTGTGACAGGGTTAGAGGGAAAAGTCTCAGAAAATTCAGAAAAGTGGGAGCATCTGTGTAGTGACGATTTCAGTAGAAATCTATTAAAGGGAACAAGTGTTTAGCATACAGCCATACACTTTCAAGAATAAGGAAAAGCAGAGAGGTCTGTACATCTCGAACTCCAAAGGGATCTGCTCTAAACTTTAACAGTGTA
Organism: Calotriton arnoldi; assembly: GCA_963921515.1. Lineage (NCBI taxonomy): Eukaryota > Metazoa > Chordata > Amphibia > Caudata > Salamandridae > Calotriton > Calotriton arnoldi. The sequence continues at coordinate 754,111 of CAWUFW010005198.1, read as the reverse complement.
TACATTAATTAAAACACACAAATACTTCATATTCATCCATATCTCACACCACCCCTCCAGGGACCAATGGTGTTAAACTTCACATTGTGATGACAATATCACTAGACTTTCCCATCCCACAGATTTTGGACAGCCACGACAACCTTGAGATCTCTCCGTCCCTGATACGCAATAAGTAGGAGGCTTCTTAGGCTCGTTAGCTCTTCACGCTCCTGCCAAGATTTCCTTCTCAGGCCTTCCTATCACTAATACAACAATACTCCTTTGACTGGCTATGAAATCATGAGAACGTACCTGCAAAGGAAAACAAACATGGAAAGCAAGCAAAAGACATTTCAAAATAAGACCTAGTCAGGTTAACTTTAGTTAAGCATCTCAATGTGCACTTCAAATACATGATTATGTGTGCACATATAATTTCAAAATAAATACAAACGTGCATAAATGAATTCATGGTTACATATGCAATATAACTGGAAACATAAGTGTAAGTATGTATGAGAATTACATCTATGTGTTATTCTCGGAAGAAACTTTCTGTTTCGCATGCGCCCTTTTACAATTGCGCATGCAGAAGAATATTGCTGTTTCGATCCTACGGCAGGTTGAGCACATCCATCGGTAGAAATGATACATTCATATCGATCTAGTGGCATTATTTCATTCGGCAGAGGATATTCTTGTTCGTACTGCAGGAATGCTTGTTTTTGCAGTGTAGTGTCAAGTCTATAGTCTACATCTGTTGCAGTGAGAGATTTTGCCCATTGAATCCATCTTGGATGTAGAGCTTTAGCATTCAGAATGCTTGCTTTAGTAACCGCCTCTAGAGTTGGTACTGGGGTAACGACAATTATGCGTTTTGCCAGAGCCAGGGCTCTCTCTCATTACAGCAGTCTGTACAGCTATGAGAATTTTTTCAGTGGATGCAAAACACATTTCAGCGTTTCTGTATGGATGTGATTTGTATGCTATAGGTACCGCATCACCTTCATTGAAAGTGATAAAAGTATACCCGGTAGGTCCAGCGACTACGGCCGATCACCAGGTTAGTTGTGTTGACACGTGTGTGTTAATGCCTTGAAGCTAGAATGTCCGCTTATACGGAACGTAAAACATCAGTATGTTCCTGTGTCCAGTGATGCACTGAAAAGTCAGGCATAATTAAGTCATAGAATGGTTTCACCCTTTCTGCGTAATAAAAATGTAACTTCTGCCAAATTAAAAATCCTAAAATGGATTGTAGTCTCTTCAGAGTTGTTGGTGGTTGGAGCAAAGCACATTTCTCTAAAAAAAAGTGTCGCCAGGCTTTTGCCTTCACTTGATGACTCGTATCCCAAAAACAGGACACTGAGGTTGGCTATTTTAGATTTTTTTTAATTACATTTGTAGCCCAGGTAAGCAAACCCCACTATTATGTTGTTTACTCTAGTCAAATGTTCCATTGATCATCGTTCGTCAGATAAATGTCATCTACATAGGACACCATCTATCAATACTGAAACCAGCCCAGTTAGTCTTGTACCCTTGTGGCAAACGACAAAATAGATTCTGAGACCCTAGCGCTGAAAATGCAGTCAAATATCTACTTCCAGGTGCTATATTCTGGCAGAAAAACCATTTGAGATGCCTAATGTTGTTTTGTATTTCTTCCGGACAATGTTATTCATCACTGCTGCACTGTGTGCATTCTGTACTGCAAATGTGCATGTGGATGCATTTAAATGTCTATAATCTAAGACTAAACGATATGAATTGTCGGGTTTCATTACGGGAAACAAAGGATTATTCACAGATTAGGTGCAAGTCTCTATTACACCCTGGTACTCAAGTTGATTTAATATTTCTCTAACTTCTTTCTTTGCTTCATGTTTAATTGGGTACTGTCTCTGCGGTTGAGGGATTGTTTTTAATGGGATCTCGTGATGAGGAGACTCATCATCCCACCCAACATGATTGCCGTATAGAGCAGGCGCTAAAGCAGACGCCCACTCCTGCGTGTATACATTTTTAACTGATTCTGCTACGAGGTCGGAGAAAACAGGTAAAATTATTTCTTTCCCCATTGGGAAATCTATTACGAACTCAGGTGGCCAATCTTTTTCAGCCAAAAGAATGTTGTAACCATGTGTCAAGTCCTTCCAAAAGACACCCTTCGCTTCTCTTTGTGTGTCCCCTTCTATTTGAAGCGTTATTCTGTGTAAACGCTTTGGGACACTTACTCTCGTATCAGGTGTTTCCACCGTGATATACTCACTCAGCGCTACTACTTCCAGAAAATCCATTATGTTCTGGCGAGCTATTGTGACTACTGCTGCGCTGTCCAGCATCGTCACTGCCCATTCCCCGTTCAGAAGCAGAGTCCTCAGTAGCCTGGGCATCTCTGATCTTAATCCCTGCTACTTTTTTATTGTTAAATTGAGGTTTCGGGTGGCAGTAATTTAAGCAGTTTTATGCAATGATGCCTTTGCTGCTATAGTCCGTAGTGGGCAGATACGTTTGGTGATTAAGCCAGGTAGAAGGTTGATGGAGGGGGGAAGACAACTAGAAGGTCGATGCAGGCCCCAAACAGTAGGTCGAGCTCCACCTCTGCCCTCCAGCCCCATACCACAGACACCAACACCTCACCACCTCCTTTTGTTTAAGCATTCCCCTCAAGCAGGAACTCTGTACTAAGTGCTCGCCTCCACAACTCCCTGACTGTGCTTTTGTGTTTGTGTACGTGCTGTGTTCCCTCAGAGAGACTCAAGCCTCCAGATGCGCTCTTGGGACCCCGGTGCAGCTCCAATCTGCTTCAGGTGATGCTGGGTGCTGCTGGATGTTTACCTGGTCCTGAATTGCGTCCTGCGGCATCAGGGTGGGGCAGAGGTAGGGCAGGGCTCTGGGTGGGGATCAGGGCTTTGAGATCACAAGGAAGGCCCAGGGTGCACTGTGCCCAGGTGCAAGGCAAATGCAGGTTGAGCCCCCTGCTCCACTCGCCCCACGAGGCACTGCCCCCTGAAGGCTCCCTACTAGCCTGACGTTGGATGCTTCGGACACCCTCTAGGCTCCTTCTTGCTTTTTATTATTATTTTTCTTATGCGCTCCTTTCGTGCTCCTGGGGCCCTTGGGCACTTTGGCCTCCTTTTGAGCGACCGACCGATTAATCAGACACCAGAGGCGGATGCAGAAGCGGCTTAATGTACTCCCTCAGTCGAGCCTGCAGGATTCAGGTTAAACCCACCAGCCTAAAAAAAGATCACTCAAACAGAGGGATTGGGGGCGCTGCAGCGGAGGCTTGAACAGTGAACACGCTGAGCGTCAGCAGGCCCAGGTGAGCCACGGATTACCCTATGTGGTTTGGAGCTGATGCTTGCAAGGAGAGACACTGTTCAAAATGGGGGCAATACACGGACCTCAAAGATGGTTATTTGAAGTATTGGAATGAACAAATGTGTGAGCATAGAAAAAAAAATTTGGGAGTGGAATGGCTGCCCTGCAAAATGGGAGAAAATCTAGGCTCCATGCAGGGACACTCTATCATGTCAAGAGGATGTGCAGGAGGCGGTGATAATGATCTGTGGTCTAGCGGTGGGACTGATGGAGTGTTGCACAAAACAGGGATGGCTCAGTCATCTAAAACAGTTAAGTTTAAAATAACCTGGACTCTGGGTACTGAGAAAAATGTGCTGCTTATTCACGTAGGCAATATGTCATGTTAATCCAAAGACGTGGATGAGCTAGGTTTAAAAAACAAATTTATTAAAACAATATTAACAAAAATTAGGTTAACATTATTAGGCAAACAATACTGTCTTATTAAATCAAAATACTATTTTCATGGCTTTACATTTGTGGAACCTATATAAAGACCGCAAATATCATACATTACAACCACGTCCATGTCTATTCTCATTCTCGTTTTGAAATTCTCAGAAACCATTAGTTATTTTATTTTATTTATTTATTGAGTTTTATATAGCGCTGGCTAGACCCGGAGGTATTAGAGCGCTTTACATGAGGAACATAGCAATAAAGTTTCACAGTTACATCAATAAAAAAAAAGGGCATAGTAACAAAACACAAAGAACAAGTCCAAGGAGAAAAAAAGAGGAAAAGGGGGAAGAGTCAGTGGCTGGAGAAGAAAAGCGATTAGGTCAGATAAATCGGCAACGGAAGGTAGAAGTTCAGGGTAACAACTGACCGGCTGGAGATCAACAATCGTAACTCCCCAGGGTCACGGAGGCTGGAACAAAATGAGAAGGGGTGAAGGGGACCTAGGGGGAGGAAATAGGGGGAAAAGGTTCGACAGGTGAATCAGACAGGGACCGTCAAGATGGAGGACCCATGACTCGGGCACAGAGTAGCATAAACACAAGATGGCGGAAGCATGTGAAAAAGTTCAAAAACAACAAAATAACAAAGGAGTTGGCTCCGGGGGCAGCCGCCGGGGCTAGGAGGGAGGGGGGCTGGAGATCGCCATTAAAAAACGGGACGTTGCCGAGTACAGAACTCGGGGTTGCATGGGTGGCAGAGTCATCGTTCAATGAGCCGCAAAGTCAGCTTGGGCGCCCCAGAAAAGGGGGGGCAGCCGCCGGAACCAAGAGAGTGCTTCTCTCACCGGCTCGGAGAGTGGAGACGAGCTCGGGGGAACTGGATACCAGTGCTATGGAAAGCCCTCCGTTGCTCCCCCGTCGTTCAGAAAGCCGCAAAAGTCACCATTGAGCGCCCCAGAAAAAGGGGAGGCAGCAGCAGAGACCAAGAGGGCGCTTCACTCACCGGCTCGAGGAGTGGAAACAAGTATGGGGGCACTGGTCATCATTGCTGTGGGAATTCCTCCGTAGCACCTCCATAGGGGGAAACGAAATTCACGCACCTCTGTCGACAATCCGTCAAAGCGAAACCAGGGGACAAGCAGTTACGGACAAGCCCGGAAAGGCAGGAGAACGGCCGGAGGGTAGATCACCAACCCAAAACCTCAGCAGCCACCAGTCAACTCCACCGGGCAGCATGGAGCGCAGAATTGAAGTCCGCCGTCAGAGAAAAACCTCGGTGAGTCGTAGAAAAAGGTGGGGGAGGTGGGAGAACCAAAAGGAGAGACGAAGGAAATTGTGCCCAGTGACCGGCTGGGTAGGTGACGGCCGCGGGGGGTGACCCACAGCCAGTCTCCCCTATAGCTACAACGGTAGCTCCACCGGTCATCGGCCACGATGCTAGGTCTCATTAGTTAGGAAACTTCTCAAAGAATACATGTGTGTTTGTAGTTTATTGCTGTTCTACTCCATAGCACAGTTACAGGAAAATGTTCAACAGTGAACTACTTGGTTCCACGTAATTGATACTACAGAACATTCCTATTTGGCTCCTTCTATACCAGTAGTAAAGCTTTTTCTCAAATCCCTATTTCAGAGAAACAAACATGGAGGGGAGTGCATGTTCCTGATTGACATTTGACTTCAAGGCTAGGTGTACAGAGTGTACATAAGAATATGTCAACAAATGTAGAATCAAACATTTCTGCATCCTCTCAAACATCACTGACATGTTGATACATAGTGCGAAGCTCAGGCCAGGGGTGTCAAACGTCGGTCCACGAGGGCAGACCAAGACCAGATTTTCAATACATGCACATATGCACAAGTTACTAACTTGTGTAACGATATATCTGTAAGAGACAGTAGTTAGTGACAGATTCCTTACCTTAGAATATCCCCAGGCGTCAGGCTGGATCCGGAAAGTTTTTGCGTAGCAGTACCCTTAAGCGTCGGTAGGCGGCGTCGTGCGGCTCCGCGTCCGTCGTCGGCGTCGTGATCGCCGGGATGACGTCGCGGGCAGTACTTAGGCGCCGCCCCTGCGCGCTGACGTCAGTTCTGTACACGACTTTCCGCGCCAGGAACGCAGAGCCATGCAAGAAGCTGACATAGGTGTCTGAAAAATACTAGGGCCCTGAAAGGGATGTCCTTAACCCTAGAAATCAGTTCGCAGAACGGGAGGATGGTGGGGTGGTAGGAATCTGTCACTAACTACTGTCTCTTACAGATATATCGTTACACAAGTTAGTAACTTGTGCATCTGAAAGAGACACGTTAGTGACAGATTCCTTACCTTAGAATAGATACCCCAGCAATACCAACCCCGGTGGTGGGTCTGCGAACAAAGATCAGACAAGGAAGTCCTGGAGGACAGAACGGCCAAAGAAGCCGTCCCTCCGGACCTGACTGTCAAGGCAGTAATGCTTTGTAAACGTGTGCAGCGAGGCCCACGTAGCTGCCTGACAGATAACCGGCAGCGGAACACCGCGGCCCAAGGCCGTGGTAGCAGCCGTTGCCCTGGTGGAATGGGCACGCAGCCCAACAGGAGGCTCCCTTTAGCCAAAGAATAGCAGGTCTTGATGCACAAGGTAACCCAGCGGGAGATGGTCCTCTTGTGCACCGCCCGACCTTTTTGGCGCCCACGTAGCCAACAAAGAGCTGGTCATCCACCCGGAAGTGTTTTGTGCGGTCAATATAGAAGGAGAGCGCATGTTTTGGGTCCAGACGGTGGAGCCTCTCTTCCTCTCTGGAAGGATGCGGAGGCGGAAAGAAGGTGGGCAAAGTGATGGTCTGCCCAATGTGGAAAGCAGTAACCACCTTTGGCAAGAAGGACGGACGCGTCCGAAGAACAACCTTGTCTGGATGAACAAACAGAAAGGGAGGTTTCAAGATAGAGCCTGGAGCTCACTCACCCGCCGAGCGGAGGTGATGGCCACCAGAAAGGCTGTCTTCAGAGTCAGAAGACGAAGAGGACAGTTATGTAGAGGCTCAAAGGGAGCACACATTAAAAAGGTAAGAACCAAGTTCAAGTCCCACTGAGGCATCACAAACGGAACAGGAGGGAAGAGGTGAGTAATGCCTTTTAAGAACCTGTTAACAACAGGGGACTTGAAAAGGGAGGGCTGATCAGGGAGCCTGAGGAAGGCCGAGATAGCACAAAGATAACCCTTGATGGTACCCAGGGCAGAACCCTGTTGGGCCAGAGAGAGAAGGAACAGAAGGACCTCAGAAAGAGGGGCAGAAAGGGGATTCACAGCCTTTGCTGTGCACCATGCCACAAATTTGTTCCACCTGCAGGCGTATACCACTTTAGTGGAGGGACGCCTGGCTGCCAGAATCACATCACAAACTTCGGGAGGCAAGTCGAAAGGAATCAACTGCCGCCGCTCAATCTCCACGCAAGCAGGTGTAGACTGGACAGGTTCGGGTGGAGGACCGTCCCCTGCTGCTGCGACAGAAGATCCTCCCGAAGAGGCAGACGGATCGGGGGATCTACGCTCATATTGAGTAGCTCGGGATACCAAACTCTTCGAGCCCAGTCCGGAGCCACAAGAATGACTTGGGCCCGGTCGTGCCGAATCTTCTTCAACAATCTGGGTAGAAGTGGTATAGGCGGAAAGGCGTACAACAGACCGCAACTCCACTCGCGACGAAAAGCGCCGCCGAGCGAGTGCCGCCTTGGAAATTCCAACGCGCAGAACTGATGACATTGCGCGTTCTCTTCGGTGGCGAATAGATCTAACCAAGGCTCTCCCCATTGTAGAAAGAGTCCTTGCGCCACTTCCGAGTGAAGACGCCATTCGTGATCCATCATGCACCTGCGGCTGAGTTCGTCCGCCCCTGGCGTTCAGGGAACCTGCCAGGTGTTGAACCATCAGGAACATGCCCTGATGTTCCAGCCATGTCCAGAGGCGCAGAGCCTCCTGGACAAAGGGTCCAAGACCCCACCCCGCCCTGTTTGTTGCAGTACCACATGGCGGTGGTGTTGTCTGTGAACACCTGCACTACCTTCCCTTTGACAGAGGGAAGGAATGCCTTGAGTGCAAGTCGGATCGCCCGGAGCTCCAGAATGTTGATATGGAGCCGGAACTCCGCCGGAGACCAGAGGCCTCTGATCTCCGCCTCTCCCATGTGACCGCCCCATCCCAGAAGGGACGCGTCCGTCACAACTGTATGCTCTGGCTGGGGAAGGGAGAGGGATCTGCCCATGACCCATTGCCGGTTCGAGAGCCACCACTGCAACTGTTTTGCAGTCCCCTCCGAGATCTGGACGTGATCGGACAGGTTGCCCTGGTGCTGTGCCCACTGGAACTTCAGGTCCCACTGCAGAGCCCGCATATGCCATCTGGCATGATTGACCAGCAGGATGCAGGAGGCCATGAGGCCCAGCAGCCTCAGGGTCATCCGTACCGAAACCCAGGATAAAGGCTGAAAGATCGGAATCATAGCCTGAATATCCCGGACCCGCCGTTCGGGAGGATAGGCCCGAAACTGCGTCGTGTCCAGAACTGCTCCGATGAAAAGGAGCTGTGGAGAAGGAATCAGATGCGACTTCGGCACATTGATGGAGAACCCCAGCGAGTGCAGGAGTTCGGCCGTAGTCTGGAGGTGGGAGACGACTGCCTGGGACGAGCCCGCCTTCAGCAGCCAGTCGTCGAGGTAGGGGAAGACTGAAACCCCTGCCCGGCGCAGATGAGCTGCGACCACCGCCATCACTTTCGTGAACACCCGAGGGGCACTGGTAAGGCCAAAGGGGAGCACGGTGAACTGAAAATGCTCGGGGCCTACCGTGAACCGAAGGTAACGCCGGTGGGCCGGCAGGACGGGGATGTGGAAATACGCGTCCTGCAAGTCCAACGCTACCAACCAGTCTCCAGGGTCGAGGGCAGTCAAGACCTGAGCTAGGGTGAGCATCTTGAACTTCTCCTTCCGGAGGAAGCGATTGGCGTTCCGGAGGTCCAAGATAGGACGCATGTCCTCCTTGTCCTTTTGGGCACCAGGAAGTAGTGGGAGTAGCAACCACGCCCTACTTCTGGGGTCGGAACATGCTCGATGGCCCTCTTGGCCAAGAGGGCCGTGACTTCCTTCTGCAGAAGTACCAAGTGATCCCCTGACATGCGGTGGAATTGAGGTGGCATGGCTGGGGGTGGTCTCGAAGGGGAGGGAGTAGCCCCTTCGGACAATGTCCAAGACCCACCTGTCCGAGGTGATGGTACGCCAGTGGGGAAGGTGATGGCGGACCCTGCCCTCTACTGGCGTGCTGTGCACCTGAAAAGAGGGACTAGGAGGGCTTGGAGGCCGCGGACGGGTAGGGAGGTGGTGGCCTGACCCGCACGCTGGTTGCCCGATCCGCCACGGCGGAATCCACGTCCTCGGCCACGCGAAGACGCCTGCTGCGCGGGCCGGTGGCTTGGCTGCTGACGTGACGGGCGCCCCTACCGTGGCCACGATAGGGGCGAAAAGCAGAAGTCAGCGGAGGGCGTGTAGCAGAAAGGCCCAGGGACTTGGCAGTAGCCCGTGAGTCCTTAAAGCGCTCCAACGCATGGTCTGCTTTGGACCCAAAAAGACCGACTCCATCAAAGGGCATGTCCATGAGAGTATTCTGGACATCCCCTGAAAAACCAGTGGTTCTCAGCCAGGCGTGGCGTCGCAGCGCCACCGTCGTTGCAATAGACCTGCCCAGCGAGTCGGCGGTATCAAGGCCACATCGTATCGTGTATTTGGCCGCATCCCTTCCTTCCGCAATGGCGCGGGAAAGCAGTGTCTGGACCTCCTCAGAACACTGGGGCAAAACAGTCGCCACCGAATCCCACAAGGAGTGGGTATATCGGCCCAAAAGACAAGCGGTGTTGATGGACCGCAAGCCAACACTGGAGGAAGAAAAACCCTTCTTCCCAAATTGATCCAGGCGTTTGGATTCCCTATCCGGAGGGGCGGTAGGGAAGGCGGTTTGGGAAGCGGAGGCTTGGACAACCAAGCTCTCAGGAGTGGGGTGGACAGAGAGAAACAGGGGTCGCCCGGAGCTGGGCGATGGCGTCGGGACACGTTCCTATCCACAGGAGCCCCTGTGTTGGGCTTGGACCAGGCGCCCAAAAGAACGTCAGTGAGGGCGTCGTTAAACGGCAGCACAGTCTCCGTAGAGGAGGCTGCCGGCTGAAGCACCTCTGTCAAGATATTAGTCTTGACCGCCACAGTAGGGAGTTGGAGACGTAAGGCCCCAGCCGCCCTACGCAACACCGTTGCAAAATTGGCTCCCTCCTCCGTAGCCACGGGAGGAGACAGCATGCCAGTGTCAGGGGAAGTATCTAGACCACTGGCATCCCCTAGACCCTCTGTCCAGTCCTCATCGTACTGACACTGTTGTGTCAGAGGGTCATCAGACCCCTCCCAGTCCTCCTCTGGTTCAAAATAAGGAGGAGGAGGGACATTTGGGACCCAAGGTCCCATCGGCGCCGGAACCGGCGTCGAGCGATGTCGGTCCGGGTCAATGTCCGGAGCCGGAAGGAACTGGGGGACGACGCCGCCCGGAGCCCCAGGCGGCGTCGAGAACGGCACCGGAGACATCGGCGCCGGCGGAGGTGTCGTTAGGTCGACCGGCGTCGATGGGGGTTGTGGAGCCGGGATCGAGGCCGGGGCCGGAGCCGGGATCGAGGCTGGAGGCACGGGCGACGCCGGAGCCGTCGGCGACGCCGGGGCAACCCCATCAGGGCCCGAAGGCGCACCGGAGGGACCTTGAGGCCCGAAGAGGCGGGCCATGGCCGACAGGAATTCCTGTACTTGGGCCGGATCCACCCCCGAACCCGGGAAGGACGGGTATTGCGGGGGCGACTCCACAGGCATGTCCAGGGCCGCGGGGGCGGGGACGGTGCCGGGAGGGGCCTCAGCCGAGTCGCGAGACCGGCGAGGCGAAGTCCTAGAGCGACGATGCTTTTTGGACTTTTTGTGTTTGGACTTACCGGACGAAGAAGACTTCGATGCCGACGACCGGTGAGGACTCCGCGATCGACCCCTGGACCTCTCACGCGACCGGGGCTTGCGCGGAGCCGAATGCCGGGCCTCGAGGAGCTTTCGAGACCGCTCTCGCAAAGCTTTCGGGTTGAGGGCCCGGCAGTCGGAACAAGACTCCGTGTCGTGGCCTCGGCCGAGGCAGAAGAGACACTCCCGATGCGGGTCTGTGATGGACATCATCCGAGCACAGGCGCCGCAACGTTTAAACCCGGGCATCCCTACGACACCTTGAAGTCGATTCAAAGAAAAACAGTGAAAAAATTCACCAAAAAAGTTAGTCAAAAAATGACTAGGGCACTGCTCTTCCCGGATCTGCGCTTGCTGGCGCGGAAAAAGAAGAACTGACGTCAGCGCGCAGGGGCGGCGCCTAAGTACTGCCCGCGACGTCATCCCGGCGATCACGACGCTGACGACGGACGCGGAGCCGCACGACGCCGCCTACCGACGCGCAAGGGTACTGCTACGCAAAAACTTTCCGGATCCAGCCTGACGCCTGGGGATATTCTAAGGTAAGGAATCTGTCACTAACGTGTCTCTTTCAGATAATACATTTACTTACAGTGTATTTAAATTGAAATGATTTACAGGGTCTGGGGTCATCGAGAAAATCAGGTGTGGGCCCAGCCCTCCTGCACATATGTTAGACAACCCTAGTGTAGACAGACGGGAAATATATCTTTTCATACTACGAACCAGACAATATATGAAATTAAATATGTCTGAGATTCTGTCACTTACAGTTTTCCAACATGATTGTAGGCCATGGAATGGAAGGTTCTGCATTGAACATTGCTGGGGAATATCCGTGAAGCTTGAACTGAGATGGACTTGTTAAAGGTTACATAAAGAAACTTAAAATGCGGTCTCCTCTCTGCATACTTTATCAGAGTTGATGTTTTGCCAGTGCCTACGAAAAATATAAAAAAAGACAAATCTTCACAATCTCTAACATTTGTAAGCTCTCCATTTAATTACGACTTTACAGCAACTGGTAAAGCAAACTCCCTCATGAACTATTAAAGTCTCAGTACACAAGTGTAATGCTCATGTCTGTAAACCGTTATAGAGTTGAAAAAGGTATGCCACGTATATGACGCATAAATATTAAAGGCAAGTAAAGCTCAACTACATTGATCTTGGACTATAAAGAAGATTATGAAAAATATTTTCAGGGATGCACAATAACAGTGCATTAGGACGATAGTTGAGTACTGAGAAACAAAATTTGGAAGACTTGAATATATTGCTTTGAAATGGAAATCGAGGCGTCCTGGGACAGTGAAAAACTCTACTTGCTCTTTCTCGATTACCCAATGTTAATTTTTAAATATTTCACACAAGTTTTTAAAAGCACTGTAAAAGTGATTAAGTATAGTTGTGCATTCCACCATGACAATGTGCTCAGCAGCAATCATGAGATAAATCTGCAAAATAAAATTATAATTTTACCACCAAATCACTTTCAGTGAATTTTCAACCTCTCTGCTGATACCAACAAGAACCCTGAAGAGGTTTTGCAATAGGATATTCTTTTTTGTGCCAACCACGATAGTACAATACATGCCAGATGTTCAGGATATCTACATAAAATAATTTTACATAAAATGAAGCTTATTTACATAGTGAGTGGTTATCTTGAAAATGTAGCTTGGAGCGACATTGGAAATGGAGGGTGTAAAGAAAAATAACACCAGCCAGTCACGGTCACTCAAAGTCACTGTGATATGCCACACATATTTACTACACAATGGTGGTAACTGTGTGAGCAATATTTTTTACATACTACAAAGTTGCTAAGCAATGTGACACCCTGCCACCATTACAGCACTCTAGTGTGCATTAGCAAATGACATAAGAGCAGTTAAGAAACATAACTTTTCCTTTCAATTGCTCTTTTTGAAAGGAAGATTTCCGTACACTTTGTGCAGCCAACACACTTTCTGCATCCGTTTTATATTTGTAAAACAATTGCTTAGGAATAGCTCCTTGGGGAAATAATCATTCACAAATATTTGAGCATCGAAATAAGGGTAAACTTTTAAGGACATATAAGAAAACGCCACTTTTGCGAATATCTGATCTCATCGTCTAATCAAAGGCAGTTGGACAAACAGCATTCAGACGAAATATCAAGCACAAAATATTGAGACTAAAATATCGAGGTATGGAAATATCGTCACCAAGAATATCGATGTAAAGCATATCGATTTAAGGTAAGTAACATCGATTTTTAAAATATCAAAGTTATTAATATAATTTGCAAAAATATAGTTTAGACAGAAAGATGAGAGGCAATACAAATTATGCGGTGATATTACAGTGTTCAATAACAGTTCTTTCACAGGTTTTTTGTGGTGCGTAGAGGATTCTTTATTTCTTAGATTCTTTTGACAAATAGGTACAGCCAACGCATTTCGCCCTAAAGAGGGCTTCTTCAGGGCAAAGTATTATAGTGAGCACTGTTCAAGAATTCTTAGTGGGAAACGCCAGCATCAAATTAAGTTAGTACCATCCCTTGGTCAATCATGTTATTCCTTTAATGCATCAAGTGTTGTACTCTGGTAGCGATTAAGTAACAGTGTTCTCCCGTCAGTTGACGTTTGACCGGACTTTTTTTAATTTTTGTTTTTAATGTTGCACTGACTGGAGTGGGAATAGTAAATTTCACCCCTCCGCAATCCAACACTTTGCCTACTGTTGTACTGAGTGAAGTGGGAATAGTAAATTTTACTCCTCCGCAATCCAACACTTTCCCTACTGTTTCACTCATTGGAGTGGGAATAGTATATGTTACCCTTCCTCCATCCAACAGTTTCCCTACTGATGTATTGACTGGAGTGGGAATCGTAAATTTTACCACTCCAGAATCTAACAATTTCTCTACTGTTATACTGACTGGAGTGGGAAAAGTATATTTTACTCCTCCGCAATCCAACACTTTCCCTACTTTTGTACTGATTGGAGTGGGAATAGTAAATGTTATCCTTCCTCCATCAAACAGTTTCCCTACTGTTGTACTGGCTGGAATGGTTATAGTAAATATTACCTATCTGCAATCAAACACTTTCACTACTGTTGCATGTACTGGAGGGAGATTTGTAAATTTTACTCAGTTTTATTATTTTTGTGTTGCATGAAGTGGGAATAGTACGTTTTTTATATATTTACTATACTAGTTTATATATATATATTGTCGTGGGAATAGTAGATGTATTAAATGTTATAATTTATTTGATATTGTTATAATTTATATTATGTTTTTGTTTATTTAAAATAATATTTTTAATTATTAATGTTTCAAATGTGTAAAGTAATTTTCACTACATTTTAAGATGTTTACTTTTTTAATTTAATTAGAATGGTTTTTAAAAAAAATATTTTATGTTATTGGTATATATTTGTTATATTTTATATTATTTAAAAAACTGAAATTATAATATAAATTAAAATTATTAGTTTATTAATAGTTTTTTAAGTAGATATATGTAAATATATGTGAATTATTATATATGTTAAACTTTTATAAATTAAGTTTATTTGCTATATTTGTAAAAATATATATATATTAAATCTATTTCATATTTTAAATTAATATTACTATTTAATATATTTATTATTTTATTTAGATTTAAAAAATGATATTTAATACAAGGATATTAATGACCGATATTTTTTTCTCAATATTTTTGTACTTACTATTATAAGTATAAGATGATGATATTTTGGACCTCGATATTTTGGTCACGATATTTTTGACCTCGATATTTTGAGGGTCGATATTCTGTCAGTGAACCGGGCAAACATCTAATCTTATCCAGAAACCATCAGGGGCAACTGCTTAAGTGCCTGTTCTTATGCTACAGAAAATTAAGCACAGTTTAATGAAACATCGTCAGCCTTTCCAATTTTAAAAGAGAAAATGGTAACCAGAAAGATCTTTTTACCTGCAAATGCCATAATTTTCACAATATGACCAGGAGCGATATCATGATTCAAGATCTGTCTCTGCTCATGTGTCAGTTTAACAGCGGACCTGTTCCTAAAATGCAAATATTGTGTAAAAATCCATAGCAGAGTAACAGTCTCCCCTTTGATTCAGTATTACAGACATACATTTTATGCAATAATTTGTTGTAACCTCATTGTTTAGATATGCTTAGCAGCCAATGAAGTGGATATTCTTAATCTCTGCTGTTCAAGAGTATTGTCACATTTTCAGGGAACATCGTAAATGCTCATCGTAAACATTGCACAGCAATCTTTTGTATGGTTTGAAACTTTTAACCAATGCATTGTCACCCCACTTTTGTCAGCATGTCGACGCAATGCAACAAATCGTCTAATATTCTTAGGCACTTTAGCAACAAATCCAAGCAGCACCACCTTTGGAGAAAGCGAAACCCCCAGTCAACAATTCAGGAAATTTACGCAAGTGACTTCTCCCAGTTTTTGGTTATGGGGACAGCCCCAACCC
This sequence comes from Calotriton arnoldi, assembly GCA_963921515.1. Classification (NCBI taxonomy): domain Eukaryota; kingdom Metazoa; phylum Chordata; class Amphibia; order Caudata; family Salamandridae; genus Calotriton; species Calotriton arnoldi. Next base: position 738,841 of record CAWUFW010005198.1, on the reverse strand, counting down.
AAGTACAAGAACCCTGAATCAGGGCAGCGGCATATGCTACAATCATGTAACACATTATCCATGTTATGCAGTAGAGCAGGTGTGTAATATAGCCAATGTAAAAACAGTAACCTGTGTCTGTAGTTCATAGTTAAGTGATAGTTAAGTAATAATGCCAAACATCATCTGACCATTCCTCTCCCAAGTCTAGCTCCCAGTGCTACTCGGCTGGAATGTGTATCCCCATTCTAGCATCACAGGCCAGTCTATATACGTGAACTACTCAGCCCCTGGCATATTCCACCTTCATGACCTTGGTTAACATCATCAATTCTGAGGTCCAGCCGGAATAGAGTAATGGGCTTTAACAGCATGTCAGTCTGAAATACATAAAAATGTCAAGTGCATTTGTATCTCCTCTTATTTTTAATAGATCTAAAACTATACATTAAGCTTCTTCATACAGGTAGCCCCCTTTCATTATTTTATGTTTATCGAAGGACAGTTTGAGCGTCCACTCCACAGTAATGGAGTAATGGATATGGTAGGATTGTCCAGCAATGGCATGTCCTGTGAGTACAGCTCTGAGATACCAGATTGCATCCCCAGAATATGCGATGCTCAGTTAATGTCCGCAAAAGTATAAATTCTGTCTCTCAGGTACTTTATTGCGTATCTGATCTGCAGAAAGTACTGCAAAGTTGTGTCAATAGTCAACAGACGCAAGACGATGCTATAATTTTTCCACAGAAAAGCCTTTGCTTTGTGTCTTACATTCCCTGGAACAACAAAGGAATTAAGTAATTTTGTTCAAGATCTGTCAGTCATACCACTCCAATATGGAGCTACTGGCAGGTCAATAAATTTGCTACAGTAGTTTCTATAAAGTATGACGTTTTCTTTTATCCCCAGCAGGCAGCCTCGGCTGGACACAGCAAAGCATAGTTTCCACTTGTGGAGCCCAACTGTCAATATAGTCATAATAAGCATCCTTCTATTCTTTGTTTGAAACTGAATGAACATGTAAACCTTCTGTGGGTCAAACTCAAACACAGAAAGTTATTCCATCTGTTACTCTTCTTCCAATATCTGCTCTTCAAACACTGGAGTACCTTAATGGTAGTAACAGGTTGCATAAGAGGTACCCTAACAGCTATGGAGTAGTGGCCAGATTCAGAAGATACTGACAGAGTCCAGGAGGTAGTAATCTTAAGTAACGTCTTGGTTGCTGACAAAATAGCAATTGATGTAATCAACATAATGTTGTTCATGAGGAGGTCAACAACTGGGAGGGTAAATGCCCAAAGAGCAAAAATCTTGCTCATAAGATCCAGGTTGAGCCAATAGGGGATTAATAGCAATCTTTAATGGTAGATTAGTAGGCCAAATGTAGCATGTGTGCTTGACTGCCCATCTACTGCATCCTTAAAAGGTCAGAGGGATCTTATTTCTCTTTTCAAATTTAAGTAGTGCAACAGTTGTAGTATTGCCCTTCAGAATGTGGACTGTTAGTGGTGTGGAAAGTAGTCAGGAACAAGCATAAAGCTCCAGTATAATGATGTGCAGCCACTGCTAGGATTTCACAACCTGTGAAAAGCTACGGACTGAAGAACAGCAAATAGGGGGAACAGTCATCATCATAATGTTGCTGTATAGCACCAAATACAAAGCAAAATCTCCTATAAACTGTTTACAATATTGCTCGATTAACTGGAGGTGCTGCAAGGGTAATAGAGACGATTTCTCTAAAATTAGATAATGGTCACAATTGTGCAACTGGGTACATGTGCTGTTATCAAGGTGATAAAAACCCCTAGTGCAGATACTCGGCTAAACAGGAGTTCTGATTACTGAAAGTGCTCTCTCCCAATGGCAAATATGAGGAAGTTCTATACATATTTTCCAAACTGAGGGTGCGATTAATCTAGATTAAAATTATCTCAAAGTGAATTTCTTGTTCTTGATCAACTGGATGAGAAATCCGAAGTCTAACCTTGGACCTTTTGAAGGAAGAGACAATGTTGGGACACATTCTTTGATGCTCATTTTCCTATCATGGTATCTATGACTTATCTCGAAATCTTTACAAGGTGGATGGGATACAGTTGATCTACAAAATGGAAGTGAATACCCTCATTGAATAATGTGAAGGACCCACTTCTCCAAGGTCATCTTCCTTCAGCTCTCTAGGAAGCTCGCAAACTAGCCGACCAGAGGCTCCTTCCTACATGAGGACCTGAAACCCTCAACATCTTTTGTTGCAACCATTGTTACCAACAAGCTGGTATTCTGTTGATTACCCAATAATTTTGTCTGTCCTTGAACTGCAAAGACATTACCTCTACTGCTGAGGAAGGAATGTTTGCCTTTCATACATTTCGAATCTACAACTTGTGAATTTGCAGTACAGATAAGCAAAAGCCTCAGCAGACAGAAAAATGCTACAGGTTTAAGTTTAAGATTGGGCCGATCTATAAAAGCCTTTCCACATCATAGGGCATACTTATTGATAGTGCAGCTTTCAGAATATATCAATGCAAGTTGTTGTATCAATAGGACATCTAGATACATGGTTTGGAGGGCTCCATGGCAGGCCACCTTATCTAGTAAAAACATTGCAGCGCACTTGTGTCCCACAAGTCAAGGTGAACCTTTGTAATGAACAAGAGCCATTAGACTCCCTGAAGACCAAGATAACCAACACAAAGAATTGTAGAAAGTAAAATGTCCAGTCTTTTGCATTCTGTTAGGAGGCAGAGAGGGGAAGGCATTACAATTTGCATTAGCCAGAGGTCTTTATGCCAACGTATTCTTGTGGGTGCTATACATTGAGGTGATCTGCGTCCTACGTGAAATGAGAAATTGTATACCGGCAGATTTGTTGTTCACAGACAAAACAAATGGTGTTTTCTCACAAATAGGCATTATAAGTGGGAGTGCCACATTAACCCCTTCCCTGCGGATGACGGAACCACGCCGTCATGAGCCACGGGCGGCGTGTGCTCATGACGGCGTGGTTCCGTCATGCTGCAGCCGCTCCGCCCACGCGGGACTGATTCCCCGCCTGTGCGGGCGAATTAGTGAGTAGGCGGGGTCGTGACGGAACCACGCCGTCATAAGCACAGCTCGCCAGTGACTCATGACGGCGTGGTTCCGTCACGAGCATGGCGGCGCCGCGCTCACCCCCCGCCCCCCCAGCGCCGCGGCGGAATTACCGCCGCGGCCAAGGGGTTAAAGGGAGCAACAGCTCTGTCTGATAAGGGCTCAAATATCAAATGATTCTTTTGACCTCTGGTACAGGAAGTTCAATATTTAGGCCCTTTACCATGGACTAACAAATTTAAGTCAATGGAGGACACCAAATAAAGACAGAAAAGGAAATCTCGGCGGCAGTGTACTGGCTAACAGAAGTATGGAGGTTGAGAAATAGCCTATCATCAGTGGCTATGTGGGAGAACAAATAGCTACCCATGAGTTCTGTTATGTTAAAATTATTTATAGAGTGCACATACACCATACGGTTTTTTGGCGCTGGATACAGGGAAAAGCATGCAGCTCATTGATTCACTCATATGCTTGGAAGAACAACCATGTTTTCATGAGTTGTCTAAATCGAAGATAGCACGGTGACAATCTGATATTTGGAGGGAGAGAATTCCAGAAACGAAGGGCCAGAACAGAGAATCTAGCTCCTCCTAGCCTCTTCTTTTTAAAAGGGGGGATGACCAGGAGGTTGAGGTATGAAAACCTCAGGTTCCGAAAGGGGCTATACCTATGGACGCGTGTAGAATTGAATTCAGGGCAGGTGCCGTGAAAGGATTTGAAGATGAAACACCCGATCTTAAATGCAATGCATTGTTTTCCCGGTAGCCAGTGCAGTTTCCTCATCAGGGGAGTGACGTGACCCCTTCTAGGCTGTTGGTAGATCAGTCTGGCTGCCTGGTTTTGTACCAGTTGCAATCTTTTTGTTAGGTATTCCGGGATGCCGAAATAAAAGGAGTCCCAATTATTTCATTCAAACTGGTAACAAATGAGACACCCCTCTCACTTTAAATCATAACTTGACTGAAACCTTTGGATGGCCTCTTTATGTAGTATCTTAATTACGGAGTTCCTCAGCAAATAAAGCCCTCTTTTTTGCCTTGAATTGGATTTCTAAGGGGCATCAGAAAAATAAAAGATACAAAGCTGATAGTGTTGCATGAGGTGATTGCAGTGATGGTACCGGACAAAAAAGTGTATCCGGGACAGGGCCGGAAGCAGCTGCCAACAACCTATTATGATGTCCACCAGCATTGTACCACTGGTGCCATCCAATAGGTCGGTGGGTCAGAGAATAACCATAATATTCTTCTCCACCTTCCTCCATGGTGATTCTTCTGATATTGGCTTTTATTCTAAAGCAACTGTCAGCATAGGGGTCAGATGTAGAATGTTCTTTCTTCCAGATAAAATCTTTCCTGAGCCTTCATTTTCATCTATCTTACTATTTTCCTTCACATTTATCAAATGAAGGAAAACAACATGAGCACACAAAAACACAACAACCAAAACAAACAAACACAAGAACACACAAACACAAAAATAATTACCAAATGGAAATAAGGTTAGAGAGAAGCAAACTGGGATACATGAACACTAGGACTGGGAGACACAGAGATGGGGGTGACTGGTGCAATAGAACACCAACAGGAGACCAGAACACTCAGACAATGGGGCACAAAAATAAGACAGGACGAATGGACAATGCAAGTGAAACAAAACCATGAGGATACAAATAATATCATGCTGAAATATAAACATTGCGATACAAAAGGGGATGATGGACGGAACGTTTGAGCCAATCAAACACTCACCCCCAGCCAACTGATCTGGGTTCAATCCATCATCATTCTTTAGCTCACTCCACCACCCCAGTTCAGACATGGCCATATGCAAATCAGTCTGACCCTGTGCCTCATGGGAACAGTCCAGCCCGAACTGCCAAGCCATGTCTTCCCTGGACCGGAAACAAGCATCCTGACCGGTTTCTGGCATTCCAGCCGTCATCAGCCAGGCTTGCTTGAATCCAGTGGCAAAGTGAGCAAGGGACCCACGTCTGGGCATACCCCCGCCAACTTAGGGCGAACAAAGCGATACAAAAGGGGATGATGGACGGAACGTTTGAGCCAATCAAACACTCACCCCCAGCCAACTGATCTGGGTTCAATCCATCATCATTCTTTAGCTCACTCCACCACCCCAGTTCAGACATGGCCATATGCAAATCAGTCTGACCCTGTGCCTCATGGGAACAGTCCAGCCCGAACTGCCAAGCCATGTCTTCCCTGGACCGGAAACAAGCATCCTGACCAGTTTCTGGCATTCCAGCCGTCATCAGCCAGGCTTGCTTGAATCCAGTGGCAAAGTGAGCAAGGGACCCACGTCTGGGCATACCCCCGTCAACTTAGGGCGAACAAAGCGATACAAAAGGGGATGATGGACGGAACGTTTGAGCCAATCAAACACTCACCCCCAGCCAACTGATCTGGGTTCAATCCATCATCATTCTTTAGCTCACTCCACCACCCCAGTTCAGACATGGCCATATGCAAATCAGTCTGACCCTGTGCCTCATGGGAACAGTCCAGCCCGAACTGCCAAGCCATGTCTTCCCTGGACCGGAAACAAGCATCCTGACCGGACAATGCAGACATCGTAGACTAAAGCAAAGACAATGGGTTAGGGGGACATGGATACTGTGGGACCCAGGTACAAAAGAACACCGAGTTGCAGACAGATTCTGGGCAGTGAAACGCAGAAAGCATGGCAGAAAGATACAACCTCTAGGCGGGGAAGGTACAAACAACTGCAAAGGAGAGAAATGCATTAGAAAAGGAAAACACCAAAACTGTGCCCGGGAAGTACACTTCATTCAGATAAAAAGACGCAGGCCAAAGATCATGGATACTTCCTGTTATATTCCATATAGGTACCCCGATATAGGCCCAGGTAACTTCATAACCTTTCACCTATATTCTTCCCTACATTAGACTTATAACGGTTTACAGGGACTGACCTTTTACCTAGATACAACACTGCATTCAGAACGCGGGTTTTCCCTAGTTCGAAACCTCCTGCATTATGCATGAGGATTCTTGGAAGAACAGCAGGACTACCATCTCCTGTATAATATCTATGTATAAAGTTCATGCCCGACGTCATCCTTAGTCCGACACAGTAATACAGCGAGGTAGGACCCCTGGGGAGACCTATGGGTATATATACATCCCATCTTGCTAAGATAGACAGAGGAGACCAGAACTTCCCGGCCGACACACTGACCAGAGACGCTGAGGTTTCTGCATGCATAGACTCCAGCTCGCAGTGGTCTAACATCCCTCGCAGGGTGTACAACTCGAGACCAGGATGGGGTCCCACAGTCTCTCAATTCAGGTAATGGGGTTGACTTTATCCTAGAGGGATTCTTGGCTTAACACCTACACACATGCTGGGTACACTTAGGTACATCTAGTTAGGGAGACATCGTAGGAGTACGCATCTTTTTATTATCATGTATTTTATATACTTGTATGTATTCATGATTACTGCAAGATGGTAGAGCTTTACCATCAGTTTACTTTAATAGTGCTTCTAATCCTATATATCTGCTACTGTCTAACGGTTGTTGCAGCTCATCTATTTTACACCAGAATAAAAACTGTTCAATAAATACTTATTGAAAACGCCCAGCCTGTTTATTCTGTGTACCTCTCTAAGAAAGACTAAATAAGCACAAGTGACTGAGCGAAAAGTAGTATATTGTTTCCACAGTTCTGAGGGATCAGGGTTGTCATGTTCGATGGTTGCCAAGAACTATTCTCTCCTTGGTAAGAGGAGATTCTAGTGGCACTGTGAGCTAGCTGGTACAAAAAGCCAACATACCCGGTGGGGGTGTTCAGAATCAGTCTAACACCAAAATCCTGCAGTGTATGCTGTCCGAACGTGCAGATCCTGTATAGGTTTTATAGGAACTACACGACATTCCAAATTGGGAAACTAAAGCGAGAAGCTCACATATGCACAGGGAAAAGGGGCAACACAGCCAGTTATAGGAGGGCCAAGAGACGCATTCATGACACAGACGTACAATGGGACAAGGAATTGAGTCTAGACCAGCTCAAGGAAACAAGGAGGTACATTGTTCTAACTGGACAGCTTTGGCAGACTTTAAATTTTACAAAAACATCTCATATAATATAGTCATAGGGTCTTGTATATAAAATACACAAAGATTAAGTTAACTGCTTAAACCACACTGCACTACTATGTACTCGAATTAATATTGCATTAGGTAAATGTGAAGGAAAATAGGTCAGTACATAAAAATAGCAGGTGCGCGTAGAATGGTGGCCAGTAAATGAAACAAATATCACAACTAAGCACACCCAGATAATGCACATGCATAAAATTAATTGTCCTCTTCCTGGTTTAGATTCCAATCAGTCTGGAAACTCTTTCCAAATCATATAACTACAGCTTTACAAACATCATTCAAAAGACGTTTTCTAACTGTTTTTAAACTACAAAATAAATTCCAGGTTGAAAATATAGCTCGAAAGCTACCACCATCTCACCAATTGTCATATCAACAGGGAAGTGCCATTGTCTAGATTATGTTGCATTTAAGAATAACCCACAAATAGGAAATTCTTTATGCAGTTTAAAATATAAGTTTCCATAAATATAAGCTTTTAGATTTCACACACCTTAATCTCTATAAACTACACAGGTAATGCCAGTCACAAGCTTAAAGATGGATTGAAAAAGCTAGAGGGATGAAGAGGTGGGTGGTATGCACAGGTGAAGGTCTAGGTTGCCTATACGTGGATGTTACAGAATTTATTTCAGAAGAGGATTTGTCCAGAAAATAATGGTTTGAGTACGGAAACTGAGATTTGGCATTAGGCGAACATAGCTGTGATATTGGTCAAATCCATAATGAGCACAAGAAATAAACAATGAACACAAAGAAGCATGATTAAGGAAAGCATTAGTTATCACGTACATCTGGTTACTCAAGTAAAAGGACCAAAAAGTAACAATTTTCTTTCTGGGATGTTCACATCTTCTGAAGTAGTGAAAATCAACATTAGTGTTGTAATGGATCAAAGATTAACAATTAAAGTGGCCAATCTTTACCTGAGGCAAGCATCTCCTTCGTAGTTAAGGATTGTATTCTCCTTGTATTCATCAACAGGGTTCAAGTTCTCCATTTGGTTTAAGCAGTAGAAAATACTATAGTGTAGCCTAACAGAAAACAGACACAAGCAATATCCCAACTTAAGAAAATCTTTAATACTTTACATTAATGTTTTGCGTTCTTTAATTTGCAAACAAAACAGTTTTGCAAAGGAATAACTGTCTACATACATGTACACTTCACAGATTAAAACTGTTTAGGAGATATCAACATCAACAATATGTTACATTTGAATTTAAAAACGAATACCATTCAAAACATAGAAACTTCAAGAGAAGCAGAATGGTGACTGTATACACCAAACAGCAGACACACAAGTAGACCAAATACACATCATACTCCTTGTTTGGAAGCATGATCACTCACAGGGTAATTTAACACTTTAAAGATTATACCACACAACAAACTAAGAGAACTCCCTGCATGAAATCCACAAACTGACACCACGCTCACAAGCCATGGATCTGAATTACCTACATTTATGAAACTTGAAATTATGGGTGAACAGACTTGAGGCCAAGTGATTGTTAGCACCCAATACAGCAATTCGACACATTAGCTGGCCACAAGCTGGCCCTAGTGTCATTACATATGTGAGGAGAAGAGGAAATCTACTCCTTTTAAGAGTTGTATAGGTTATACTCAGGTTGCCAAATCTGAGTGTTCTTCTAATTGCTGCAGTCGATAGTATCTAAAGCATAAGATCCAAGAAGTAAACAGAGTCTGGCAGAGGTTGGGAGACTTTGATGCTGGGGCCTCAGCTTACCTGGGGCTGCGGTGAATGAGGAAGACATATGTGGAGACCAACAGGGATGGGTCTTTCCATGAGCCCACAGGATCGTCCAACGATCAAGGAGATGGTGCTCTAGGGGGCGCATGGGGCATGGAATCCAAATAGATCCCCATTCATAAAGGAAAGGTTGAAGTTCTTCCGAGTAAAGGTTGCCATGCACTAGCGGTTTGTTGTTTCAATATCTTTTTATTGATTTAAAAAAAAAAAAGATTTTTGAACACCACAGTAGATGTAACTGTATTGAGCACATTTCGTAAGCCAAGAGTTACAGATCTCGCAAGTAATACACAGCATATTCACAAGTTCTCAGCATAACTTGGTTTCCATCAATCATATCCCTATTATGTAAATCCAGACAGTGCGAGGCCAACAATACAGGGTTTGCCTATTTTCAGGATGTGCCTGCGACTAGTGATCGAGCCCCATTATAGGGCGCTGTAGGAAGCTGGGTCTGTATATACTATACCAAAGTGAGGTATAGTGTGCACAGAGTCCAGTGGAACCCCCAAAGGTAGGCAGAGGCAAAGTTAGATAGAACCTTACTCTCTATTTGTGGTAGTGTGGTCGAGCAGCAAGGCAGTATCAGAGGACAGTGTTAAGCATTTGTTGTACACAGTCGGCAAATGAATTCACACACTCAAAGACTGAACTTCAGACCAATTGTTTTTGTATAAAAATATTCTTTTAGTTATTTTATTTTCTAGAACCAAGCAAGCGTGGCACAGGTAAGTTGATAAATACTTTGCAGTAAATATACAGTTTGAAATGCAATTGTAAATGTACTTTGAAATGGTTACAGTTTGAATTATTGTTAATGCAATACTGTGAAATGCTGTACATATACTTTGTATCGACTTTGCAATGAAAATTACAGGTAAGTTACTTTTACGTTACTTTTGAGATTACTTTATAGATTACTTTTTCTACTCAGTGTTATATGCCTAGATATCACACTGGGACATTTCCCAGAGAAAAGGTAAGTAAAATCAGTTTTGCACAATTGTTATTTTTCTGGCTTCCATACAAATCAACTCCACACAACATTTTTCAGAGAAAAACAGTCAATGGATTCCTATGGAGTAAAATGAAGTTAACGGTTACCAGGTAAGTAATCGGTCTTTGGAGTTGAGCTTCTGGGGTTAGAACAAGGGTTCCCCCAGGGTCAAGGATGCACTCTCGTTACACCCTCAGCGGCACTAGGGCAGCCGGGTGCAGAGTGCTGAGGCCCAATGTTATCCAATGGGGGATAGGGGGCCTCCGGTTGGTGGCTGCTGGCAAGCAGGCCACTGGGTTGTGGGAGCAAAGCTCCTGGACTTTAGCTCAGGGCAAATGGGAAACAAATTAGCACCAAAGGTGCACCCTCAGCAGCACTAGGGCGGCCGGGTGCAGGGTGCTGTTTCGACGTCGGGCGCCTTGTTGGTTTCAATGGAGAACCTCCGGTTTGGAAAAGCACTGCAGGCAGGGAGACGAAGGACTTCTGGGTGCGACCACCACTTCGAGAGGTAAGTTGGGAAGTTAGGGGTTGGTTAGGCACCATCGGTTTGGGCACACAAGGCCGTGGGGCGTCGGGTGCAGGGGTGCCTTTTGGGGTCCGATCTTCTTACCAGCTCCTGGTCGCGGTTAGGGGGGGCCTTCCGGATTTAGGCTGCAGGCGTCGGCTGGAGGCTTGAGGCAGGTCAGGGGTCACCGGATCTCGGTTCAGAATCGCCGGGGTGACCTCCTCGTGGTGTTTGCCCACTCGAGCTCGGGCCGTGGACGGCGGGTGCAGAGTGGGGCGGATCCGCGGTATCCGGCCGGAGCCAGAGGTTGCAGTTGAACAAATCCAGAGTTCACGTGTGAAGCAGTCTTTGGAAGTGAAGGCAGGCAGGTCCTCCGGGGTTTTTGGGTTTGCTGGCTGCAGGACACACTGAGATTTTGCAGGAACAGGTTCGAGGGGGAGACAGGCCGGTAGGGCGGGGGCCAAGTCAGTGGGCGTCTTCCTCTTGTTAGCTGCTGCACGGCTGTTCGGTACTTCTTCTTTTCTTCTTGTTTCTTGTCTGGATCTGAGGAAGCAAGATTCAGGGGGGCCCCTAAATACTAGATTTAGGGGCGTTACAGGTAGGTAAAAGGCAGGGACCAATGGGTCCCTTCCCTGGGGTGGGAACACCCCCTATTATGCCACCCTCTAGTGGGAGGGGGGCATGTGCCTGTCCCTGGTTGGCTGAGTCCCCCCCATCTTCAAGATGGCGTGGACTGAGAGTTGTGCTTCACCTCGCCTCCCCCACCTGAGGGGTGGAGTTGGCAGAGGTGGGCACACCTTTCTTCCTCACTTGTTTTTCCAGCCGGTTCTCCCGCCCAAAGTGGGGGTCAGAACCGGTGGGGACCAGTTGCTGAGGGAAGCAAGTGGCCTGGGGAAGCTCACAAAGGTGGCATGCCTTTGAAGCTTCCCCTTCGTGAACCCTGCCCATCCTGGGGGAGGAGGCTTGGCACCTCGTCCCAGGATGTGCATTGTTTCAGGCCCCAGAGAGCAGCAGGCTCTCGACCCAGGGGTCCAGAAACATGTCTGGTGGTGGCAGCTGAAAGCAGCCACTCAGCCAGGACACTAGAGGTGGGTTAGTTTTCACGGGGCATCTCTAAGATGCCCTCTGTGTGCATTTTTCATTAAATCCCACACTATCAGTGTGGGTTTAATGTGCTGAGAAGTTTGATACCAAACTTCTCAGTTTTCAGTGTAGCCATTATGGTGCTGTGGAGTTCGTAATGACAAACTCCCAGCACCATAAACTCTTAATGGCAGCACTGCACTTACAATGTCTAAGAATGGACTTAGACACTGTAGGGGTACAGGGCTCATGCACCTGTACCCTCACCACTGGTATAGTGCACCCAGCTAGAGGGGTGACTGATCTATGCCAGGGCAGTGGGTTGTAGGCATGGCTCACAGGGATGTGTGCCATGTCGACTCTTCACTTTGTTCTGCACCAAAACACGCAGCCTGCAAAGGCAGTGTGTGAGTGTAGTGGTACAGGACCTCTAAGGGTGGCACAATAAGTGCTGCAGCCCTTAGAGGCCTTCTCTGGTCACAGTGCCCTGGGTACCTGTGGTACCTTTTACCAGGGGCCGACCTGTGGCCAGAGATGCCAATTGGGTTTAGGCTTCAATGCAGTTTTAGGGAAAGAACATAGGCCCTGGGTGCCTGATTAGCAGGAGCCCAGGGCACACTCAAAGTACATCAGCAATTCAGCAAAAATTGTGTCAACCATGCAGAAAGAGGGCACTTTCTCACAGGCGGGTAACTTCAAGATAAAACAAAACATTAACATTAACGCCATATCATGGTGTCCTATATTAGGAACATTTTAGTCGGAGAGTGGGAGTATTCGGGGGTGGCCACCACCCCATGCGTCCGGCATGTCCCCTGACCCCACATATAGCATCTTGTATAGCTATGTGGCGATCCCGCCAGGAATATCATGGAATTCGAGAGGATTCGACTGCACGTGGAATCAGAGATAATATCTGGTCTATTAAACCTGGAAGAGGTGGAGGGCTCTCAGCCGAGGGCCACAAGCAAACAGGGGTAGCCCCTCCGACAAGTATCCTACCAAAGGGGTCCAGATATAGTCAAATCCCTTCCTTGCGTCCTCTACTATGTCCGTCATTCGTTCGAGGGCCAGGGACCGCCAAATTCAAGCGCGCCATTGTGTGAGGGAAGGGGCCTCCGATCTCTTCCAAGCTGCAGCTATTGCCATTTTGGCTGCTCCCAGGCATAGCCACATTATAGACCGATCCCCTTGTGTTTGGCGTTTCAATCTGGGAACCCGTATCCCGGGGAGAGTGTGCTCTATGGTGTCTGGAAATGGGTAGCCTAGAATCACTTTTATTTGAGAAAGTATTTCTTTCCAGAATGGCTGTATAGAGGGGCAGTCCAACCAAATATGACGGAAGTCTCCCAACAGTCCACAGCCCCTCCAACATTTGTCTGAAGTGTTAGGGAATAGTTTGTGTAGTTTCTGGGGATGGAGGTACCATTCATACATGATTTTATAGTGGGCTTCTCTTAAGAACATAGAGCGATTGTATTTAGTAAAATCTCTATACAAGCAACCCCATTGCTTCTCCCCTAAGGGGGCGGTAAGGATAGTGTCCCACAATTTTCGATGCCGTGGGGTCGACTGGGGGCCCACCGCCTGAATAAGAGAGTACAAGAAGGAAATGCAGCCTCTGGTAGTAATACCTGACTGTACAAACTTCTCAATTGGAAGCAGGGCTCTAATTGCGGCCGCCCTCATCTGAGGCTGTTGTACCCAGTGCTTGAGCTGTAAGTAGTGATAGTCTTCTGTGGGTGGCAGCTTAAACAGCCCTACACATTCTGTGAAGGTAAGTAGTTCTCCCTTCTTGAAAAGATCGGATATCATGAGGCACCCACCTATCCGCCACCTATCAAACAGTCCCTCCTGGAGAGCCGGGGGAAAGGCCGGGTTAAAGTGGATGGGGGTGTAGGGAGATGGAAATGTCATCAGAGGCAGGGACCTAGTGAGGCTGTCCCACACCTGAAGGGTAGTGGCTGTGGGGGTACTAAGGTAGACATTAGGCGGCCTATTCCGTTTCTGTTTCCATGGCTGGTCCCATATGGTTCTGCCCGCTATTTGCCGGTCCATATGGAGCCAATGCTTCTCGGAGGCTTTAAGGGACCACTCAGTGAGCACCCGCAGTTGGGCCGCTCTGTAGGACCGCAGGAAGTCTGGGAGGGCCAGCCCCCCTTCTAAGCGCGGTCTGGTTAGTAGTCGTTCAGATAAACGAGCCCTTCGTCCCTGCCAGATGAACTTAGTTGTCAGCTTTTTTAGCTCCACAAAGAGTTCCCTCTCGACTGGTATCTGAAGGCCCTGGAAGAGATAAAGTAGCCGGGGAAGGACATTAATCTTGACAGCATTGATTCTGCCTATCCATGAGAGGAATGCGGGACCCCATCTGTTAAAGTCAGATTCAAGCTGTCGCAACGGGGGGGGAGAGGGGGGGAGTTAGCTTTATAAAGGTCTGTTAGTTTCGGGGTAATTTTGATGCCCAGGTAGGTGATTTCCTTACGTATACAGCAGAAGGGGGAAGTCTCCTCAATCCCAGCCATAACTTCCCGGGACAGCGACAAATTGAGCAGAAAGGATTTAGATAGGTTTACTTTGAATCCCGCGGCCTTTTCAAAGAGGCTGAGTTCAGCCTGGATAGCCAGTAGAGAGACCAGCGGATCGGTAATGGGGAGCAGGACATCGTCCGCAAATAGGGAGATTTTATGCTCGTCCATACCGAGTGTTACTCCTCGGATGTTTGGGTTAGCCCTTATCCGCTCCGCTAGTGGCTCAATGCAGAGGGCAAAAAGCAAGCGGGAGAGGGGACACCCCCGCCTCGTCCCCCGCGAAAGATGGAAGGGATCCGAGGCCACCCCATTCACCAAAACTCGAGATCTGGGCGAATGATAATTGGCCTGCACCATTCCTATAAATACATCACCAAACCCAAATCGACTCAGCGTTGGTCTTAAGAAGGACCAGTCAACGCGGTAGAAAGCCTTCTCGGCCTCTAATGATAGGAAGGCTGCCGGGATATGCTTTTTCTGCACTTTTTCTATTATGTGTAGGATTCTACGAAGGTTATCATGGGTTTGCCGCCCCTTGATAAACCCTGATTGGTCGGAATGAATTAGTGTGGGTATTACATTTTCTAGGCGGCTGGCCAATATTTTAGAGTAAAGTTTGGCATCTAAATTTAGAAGGGCTATAGGCCTATATGAGGCACACAAATTGAGGTCCTTCCCTGCTTTAGGAATTAGTGATTAGAGCCTCCCCCATAGTGGCCGATACCTGTTGCGTGGCAGCTATGTGATTGAAGAGGTTCGCTAAGTGACGAGCCAACTCGGGTGCAAATGTGCGATAGAATTGGGCATTTAGCCCGCCGGGACCCGGGGCCTTCCTCAGTTTGAGCGTATCTATCGCCTTTTGAACCTCCTCTATTGAGATAGGTCTGCTGAGTTCCTCATTGATAACGGGGGAAACCTGCGGGAGGTTCAGGGACTCAAGGTATCCCACCTGGTCTTGCGGCAAAAGGGCATCAGCAGTATAAAGGGTGCTGTAAAAGTGCCTGAAGGCATTCGCCTTTCCTTCTTCACTAGTACGGGAGACACCACCGTCATCCACTATTTGTTTGACATATTCTTTTTCGTGTTTCGCCCTGAGCTGACGTGCCAACACTGTGCCTATTTTATTTCCTCCTTCGTAAACCCGAGCCTGCAAACGTAAAATGGTCTTTTCTGCCCTATTGGTATCGATGGCCTGCAGCTTCCCCTTCAGTGATGTAACCTTCCGCAGAGTCTGCGCCGATGGGCCCTCCTTATGTGCCTTTTCAGCCCCCTTTAGTTCCCCCTCCAGTAAGAGTCTCTCCCCCTTCTGCTGGTTTTGAAGCGTAGTGGCTAAGGCGATGCATTTGCCTCTTATAACTGCCTTAAAGGCGTCCCAGTTATTTGCATGCGAGGTAGCTGTGGGATTGTTCAAGTCGAAATATTCTTTAATCGCCCCCCTTAGCTCGTCTCTAAAAAGTCTGTCTCTGCTTAGGAAATTGGGAAATACCACCTAACATGCTTCGAGTGTGGGGGTGGCCAGTTAAATACTGTCTCGAGTGGGGCATGATCCGAGAGACATATCGGATGAAAATGGGTGCCAAAAATCACGTAATAAAGCGATTGACTGATAAAAATGTGATTGATCCTGGAGTAAGTTCTATGGGAGTGGGAAAAAAATGAGTAGTCTCGTGCCGTGGGGTGAAAGCCCCTCCAAGCGTCTACCAGACCCAGGCGTTGCATGGAAGTCTTAAGCGATTTGCTGAAAACCCCTCTTGACGTTCTGTGGGGGTGAGTCGTATCAAGCAGCGGGTCCCATATTAAATTAAACTCACCTAGAAGAATGATATCTCCCGAGGCGAAGCCCTCCAGTGTTGTTAGAAATGTAAGGAGGAAGTCCAATTGCCCTGTGTTGGGTGCGTAAACCGTAGCTATAGTACATGGTCTGCCCCTCAGGTCTCCCCTGACCATCAGGAATCTCCCTGTTTTGTCAGTATTGGTGGCATGCGGGTGAAAGTGGACCGAGGAGTGGAAAAGTAGGGCAACCCCATTCTGCTTTGTGATGGCCGAGGACCGAAGAATTAGAGGGTAAGCTTTATGTTTCAGTTGTTGTTCTTCACTTTTTTTCAGATGAGTTTCCTGTAGGGCTACTATCTTAATATGATGATATGCTAGGTATTTCAATACGCGCTGCCTCTTGTTGGGGGAGTTAAGCCCCCTACCATTCCATGTCATGCAATTAACCGCCATTTAACATTAAACAGCGGGCAACTCCCATCGTGACAGCCAATAAGTGGCTCGTTGCGGATGACCCCACCACCACCCCCACTCCCCCGTGGCTCTGGCAGAACCGGTAACTCTTTGGGCACCATGATAAAAAAAAATTAAAAAACATGTAAAAACCAATACAAATAGTAACCGTGAGCTGAGCGGACCCCCATTCCAGATGAGAGTTCCACTTTGAATAGATCCGGAGGCGAGCCCACTGCCGCTCCCAGAGCCCCGCTTAGGTACCTTATAAGGTGCTTGTCGCCTATGGCATCTTCACCATCTAACTTAGGGCCAAGCATAACAATTACAACACAGCGTGTATGGAGTACATTTCCCTTTTAGAGTCTCAGCTCCTCATTCGCCAAATAGGGGGAGGGGGAGTCCCCTCTGCATCCGCCATTTTCTGCGCCGTAGTGCCATCGCACCAGTCATGTTAGATCCGTGGGGTGGATTGGGTTTAGAATGGAGCAAACGTCTAAAGTCTCCGCAGGGGTCAGCCCTTTGTCTTTTTGCCGCCTCTTCCAGGTGTCTGCCAAGGGCCTAAAACCCGTCGCTCCATCGATTGAGCCCTGTTTTCGTCCCTCGAGGTTGTCTCCTGACTCGGGTTGGTGATCTTGAGTCCTAGCAAGTCCGCAGCTTCTGCTATTTCTGTGCAGTGAAGTTGTTTGTTGTCCAGCAGGAAGGCTATGCTGAAGGGGTAGGGCCACCTGTATTTTATTTGACGTTCTCTCAGGGCTTCAGTAATCGGACGGAACTGCTGCCTACGTGCCAGTGTAGCTTGGGCCACGTCCTGAAAGAAGGAGCAAAATGCGCCTTGGAATGTGATCTTGTCTCTGCCTCTCGCTTTCTGAAGAACCATTTCCATTAATTTAAGGGAGCTGAACTTAGCAAGAACTTCTGTGGGCCGTCTGTTATCTCCCTGTAGTCGTGGCCCAACTCTGTGTACCCGCTCCAGCTGGACCTCCGGGCTTTCCTCTCCCAAGACAGTGGAGAAGAGACCCACCATGAACGACTCCAGGTCGGGTCCCTCACAGCCCTCCTCCAACCCCCGTACCGGTATATTGTCCCTACGGGAGCGATTTTCGAGATCTTCGCACTTGAGCGCTGTGGCGCGTAGTTGATTGTGCATGTCGGCGGAACTATTCTCCAGGGGCCTCAAATGGTCTTCCAGCTCTTGGAATTTCGCTTCGAGGTCTAGCGTCCAGGCGCCAACCGAGTCCACATCCCCCTGTAGGGCCACCAGCTTCACCCCCATCACCGCCCTGAACGCGTCAAAGGAGGCCCCTATGTCTGCCTTGATGTCTTCCCTCTGCTCTTTCTTGAAGTCCCTTAGCGACGCCAATAGTTCCTCACGTGTTAGGGCGATGCCACCTCTGGCTTGTTCATCTCCCTCCTTGTCCACCCCGGCGCCAGAAGGGGCGAAGTAGCTAGAGACCTCGTTGCCGACAGCCTTCTTCGGTGGCATAGGGAAGAGGGCGCCGGTCAGCGCGAGGGCCGCCCAACAGCTGGACAGGCGCAAATTTGATGTAGCACTGTTTGGGGGACCCTCCATGTTCTGCACCACAGCACAAGGGGGTTACAGTCGGGGGGCTCTCACCAGACTGCTCGGGGCTCAACACATTGCCAGTGCTCTCATCTGCTCACAAGAACCCCCTCCTGGGCCTACAGGGGTTGCGTGTAGACTACTTCCCCCAGTCTATCGCCCCACTGCCAGAGTCATTTACACGTGGCCTCAGCTTCAGCCCTTCGCCCAGCGATGATTACAGTGCCTGACCGACGCCATCTTGGAGTCTGGCAATAATGATTGGAGTCTGGTGGTCAATCCAGCAGGCCCCAGGGCTTCCCAGCCAACGGGTGACTGCTATCGTGGGGAAATCCGGCGGTGCCTCACTCCTGGCCAGCCAACCCCGAGCTCCTCACCTGGAGGCCGGTGTGACGGCCGGTCTATTCCTCGCAGTGTTTCAAGGGGGCGGGACGCCACTGCAGGCCCAGCCGGCCCGGGCCATGGCTCCGCTTCATCACCGTCGACCTCCTCCAACTAGGCAGACGCGGCCCTGCAGATTGAAGGTGGCGGGCTGCGCTCGATTCACCCCCTAGTCTTGGCAAGAGCACCGCCAGCAGCTGCTGTTACGCGACTCGGGGGGAGCCGCCATCTTGAGTCGCTCACTGCATCGCGGGCCTTTCTGACTCGGGTCTCCGCCGGCGGTCTCCAGGCTGCAAACGTGGAAAAAACGGGAGCTCCCTTGGCACCTCGCATCTAGGGCACAATTTGGTCCTGATTTGACGGCAAAACAAGCACCGTAACTGCTTATTGCTCGGGCCTGGAGCAGAGCCGAACGGATTCACGTCCGATCGGCCATGATGGTTGGCAACGCCCCACACTAGCGGTTTGTTGAGCACTATAATGAACACTAATAGCTGTAACAGAGCTGCTCCTGGGTGAAATGCTGGAAAGACCAGAGCTGCAAAGAGGACTTTTTTCAGTCAGGGATTACACTGGGGAAAAGTAGAGGAGTACAAGATACAGGGACCCTGGTGAAGCAGATCTTACAGCTGAGGAACAGGCTCGGCTTAGATCCATCAAACAACTCAGATGCGACTTGACGAAGGGCAGCAATGAGAAGATGGTGAAAGCTGTCAAAGACCAGTAGGAGGGGTTGAGGAATAAAAATGAGTGGTATTATTATTATTGGTAATTATTGGTATTGAAAAGGAGAAGGAGAAATCTACAACAAGTCTCCAGCCATTAAAACAACCGTTTATGGTCTCCGTTTCCGAGATACAGAATCTGGTGTCCTTTAAAGAAAAGTTGGTGAAGGGCTTCAATGACCAAGCTGCAACGGCTAGAAAATGTGAGTTGAGGGTCATGACAGAGTGATTAGGGTCCTTGCGCAAATCCCATCAGAGTCTCTGCTGGAGGAAATGCAAGAAACACTGGGAAACCTGTTGATTCTGAATGCTGAGGAGGTGTGCCGATTAAGGAAATCTTTATTCGGTTATATTCATAACCGTTATATTTATATGGTTATATTCATAACCATAAAAGAACATAGTATCAATATACATACATATCAAGCATAAAAACGTGTACACACAATATAAATATATGCTATAAGAATGATAAACACAACAAATAGAAACTCCTTAAAGATAACAGCCCCAATATCACTTATATAGAAAGTCCTCCAATAGCAGCAACAAAGTTAATCAGGCCTGGAATGCCTCGATCTTAACCCAGCTCTTAACCCTTTCGCTGCTAGGCCTTCCGTGCCCGCCACAGGAGACAGTCCAAAACGCAACATGGATACACCACATTTTTACAGTGAAAACTGTCCTTTTTTTTTTTTCAAACTGCATAGCTGTGGATTTTGAACCCTAGCCCTGCTGGCACTTAGGGAAACCTAGCAAACCTTTAAATTTTTGAAAACTAGACATCCAGGGGAACCCTTGCAAACCTCAAACTTTGTCACAAAAACACATTTTCCTCACATTTCTCTGATGGAAAGTTCTGGAATCTGCGTGGATCCACAAAATTCCACCCACACCGCATTCTACAAAGTATCCCGATAAAAATGGTACCTCACTTGTGTGGGTAGGCCTAGTGCCCGCAACAGGGAAGGGCCCAAAATGTATTGTGGAAACATCAAAATTACCTATCACAAAATTACCTGGTGTTGCAAAGGGGCTCACCTGGGTTTTTGGCCCCGCGCTTGGAGGCCATCAAGGGAACCCTACCAAACCCAGACATCTTTGAAAACTAGACACCCTGGGGAGTCCAGGGAGATATGGCTTGCATGAATCCCCTAACGTTTTCCTACCCAGAATCCCGGGCAAACGTCAAATTTAGCTGAAAAAAATCAAATTTTTCTCAAATTTCTGTGTGGGAAAGTTGTGGGATCGCCAGGCTGACACAAATTTCCTACCACCCAGCGTTCCCCCAAGTCTCCCGATAAAAAGGGTACCTCACTCGTGTGGGTGGGTCAAGTACCCGCAACAGGCAAGAGCCCAAAACGTATTGTGAAGACATCAAAATTACCTATCACAAAACGACCTGGTTTTGCAAGGGGTGGCACCTGGGCTTTTGGCCCCGGGCACGGCGGCCATCTAGGGAAACCTACCAAACCCACACATTTAGGGACAATAGGCAGAAAGGCTGTGGCAATTGTTTTGGGGGGCGGGGGCATTGGCATGCCCATTTTGGGCAGTCCCTACCTCTACATATAAAAAAAAAAATCTCTGGTGCGTAGTGTGCTTTTTGCCCCCTCCCCAGGGGCAGATCGGGGCTACTGCCCCCATCTGCCTCCCAGGGGGGGCAGAGCGACTGTGGAATTTTGCAGGGGTGGGGGCATTGGCATGCCCATCTCGGGCAGCCCCCACCCCTAAATAATATAAGACAAATAATCCCTGGCATCTAGTGGGCTTTCTGCCCTGCCGGGGGGCAGACCGGGGGCTACTGCCCCCATCTGCCTCCAAGGGGGGCTACTGCCCCCATCTGCCTCCAAGCGGGACAGAAAGACTCACATTTTTTGGGGGGGTATCGGGCATTTGCATGCCCATCTCGGGCAGCCCCCACTCCTAAATACAATTTTTTTTTAAATCCCTGGCATCTAGTGGGCTTTCAGCCCCCCCAGGGGCAGATTGGGGGCTACTGGCCCCATCTGCCCCCCAGGGGGGCGGGGCAGAAAGACTGGAATTTTGGTGTGGGGGCATTGGAATGCCCATCTTGGGCAGCCCACACACCTAAATCATTTTTTTTTTTAAATCCCTGGCTTCTAGTGGACTTTCTGCCCCCCGGAGGGGGTGGGGGCAGATTGGGGGCTACTGCCCCCATCTGCCTCCCGGGGGGGCAGAAACAGTGGAATTTTGTGGGGGTGGGCATTGGCATGCTGTAGGAAGCTGGCTCTGTATATACTATACCAAAGTGAGGTATAGTGTGCACAGAGTCCAGTGGAACCCCAAAGGTAGGCAGAGGTAAAGTTAGATAGCACCTCACTCTCTATTTTTGGTAGTGTGGTCGAGCATTAAGGCAGTATCAGAGGACAGTGTTAAGCATTTGTTGTACCCACTCAATCATCAAATGATTTCACACACTCAAAGACTGAACTTCAGACCAATTGGTTTTGTATAAAAATATTCTTTTAGTTATTTTATTTTATAGAACCAAGCAAGCCTGGCACAGGTAAGCAATAAATACTTTACAGTAGTCAGGCAGCTTGTAAACAGTTTGAATTGTAATTGTATATGCACTTTGTTTTGACTTACAGTATAGTAGCAGAGAAATGCAATACTTTGTAAATACAGTACATAGACTTGAATGGGCTTTTCAGTAAAATACCAGGGAAGTTACTTTTTAGATTACTTTTCTTACTCAGAGTAGTATACCTGGATACTACTCTGGGACATTTCCTGTAAACAGGTAAGTAAAATCGTTTTAGTTAAATAGTACAATTTTAAAGAATTGCTTTAGGTTTTCAAACTCCACACTTAGAAACTTTTCCAAGAAAAACAGTCAATGTTATCTTATGGAGGAAAATAGTGTTATCGGTTTTGAGGTAAGTATTTGGTAGTGGGAGTTGAGGTTCTGGGGGTAGACTCAGGGTTCCCCCAGGGTCAAGGATGCACTCTCGTTACACCCTCAGCGGCACTAGGGCGGTCGGGTGCTGAGGCCCAATGTTATCCAATGAGGGATAGGGGGCCTCCGGTTGGTGGCTGCTGGCGAGCAGGCCACAAGGTTGTGGGAGCCAAGCTCCTGGTGTTAGGCTCAGGGCAAAAGGGGATCCTGTTTAGCACAAAAAGTGCACCCGCAGCGGCACAGGGGCGGCTGGGTGCAGGGTGCTGGTTTGGCATCGGGTGCCCTGTTGTTTTCAATGGGGATTTTCGGTTTTGGTTTTCAGCTGCAGGCTCGGTCCAGGAAGACTTCCAGGAGGAACCAACAGCTGGGCAGGTAAGTTGGAGGGCTCGGGGACGTAGGTGCACCTCGGATTCTGTTCTCCAGGGCGCAGGGCGGCTGGATGCAAGGGTGTCTTTTGAGGTCGGATTTCACCTTACCGGGCCACTCGCGGTTGGGGGGGGGGGTCTCTGTGCAGAGGCTGCAGGCGACGTCGGGGAGTCCTGGAGGGGTCAACCTACAGTGGACTCGGACTCTGGAGCGCTGGGGGACCTCGCTGGGACTGGTGGGCCACTCGAACTCGGGCGTAGGCGACGGTGCAGTGGTGGTTCCTGGCGTCGGGTTTCTTTTTCCTCAGCAGGCTCGGAGTCTTTCTTTGGGGTTTCTTCTGAACAGAACGTATACTTTCTTACCTGTCGGTGTAGTTTTGCAGCTTGAAGACTTTCTGGATTCATTATGCTGTGCATTATTCCGCCATCTAGTGGTTGGGTCCGGAATTGTTGTATTTCTTCTCTTTTTTTCTCGTGGCCCAGGTGGGCGTCGACCTCCCACCATTTGGTGTCCTTCGTGACGTCGACGCGCTTCCTCCGGAAGCTCCCACCTTTGGCCGCCATCTTCGGATTCTTTTTTCTTCCTTTTTCTTATTTTCCTCTTTTAATAGTTTTTCTCCTGTTTAATAGTTCCCTTCTGTCTCATCTTCCTGGCGGAGGAGGGTGGGATCGCTAGTGAATCCAGAAAGTCTTCAAGCTACAAAACTACACCGACAGGTAAGAAACTATACGTTTTGCAGCGTGAATCTTTCTGGATTCACTATGCTGTGCATAGACTTTGTAGCTGTTTGCTAGGTTTGTGGTGGCTGGGTGGAAGATGAGCATTGGTTACTGAATATGTGTTGTAAGACTTTCTGTCCCACTTGCGCTTCCTTGTTCATTTGAACATCTACGCAGTAGTGCTTAGCGAACGTGTGCACTGAGGACCATGTTGCTGCTTGGCAAATGTCTTGAATAGGTGTATTTGCTAGAAAGGCAATTGTTGCTCCTTTCTTCCTTGTTGAGTGAGCATGCGTTGCTCCCTGTAGTTGTTGCCCAGCTTGCTTGTGGCAGAATTGTATGGCTTGTGCAATACATCGTGCGATGGTATTTTTGGTAACTGGCCGTCCCAAAAAACTGCTTGCAAATGACACAAAGAATTGCTTTGTCTTCCTGCACTCCTTTGTCCTTTCTATGTAGTGCATCACTGCTCTCCGGGTGTCCAGTGTGTGTAACGCCTTTTCTGTCTTTGTGCATGGTTTTTGGAAAAAACTTGGTATTTGTATTGTTTGATTAATGTGGAACCGTGACACCACCTTTGGCATGAAATGTGGGTCCGTTCTCATTACGATCCTGTCATTGTGTATTTGTAGGTAGGGCTCTTGTAGTGTTAGTGCTTGTAATTCGCTCACTCTTCGTAGCGATGTTATAGCTACTAAGAAGGCTGTCTTTAGCGTGAGCATATGCAGTGTTGCTTTATGAATAGGCTCAAATGGTGCCTTCATCAATTGGGTTAGCACTACGTTGAGGTTCCATGCTGGAGGTGGCATTCTGTTTGGCGGTGCGATCCTCTTTGCCCCTTCTAGAAATCTTTTTACTATTTGTGAGGTGAAGAAACTCTTCCCTGTTTCCGCTCTTGTGTAAGCCATTATCGCTGCTAAGTGCACCCTTAGTGATGTGTAGCTTAGTTTATTTTGCAGTAGATATGTTAAGTACTTCAGTACTATAGATTCCTTGGTAATCTTTTCTGTAGTTTCTCCTTAATGCACCATTCTGAGAATCTTCTCCACTTTGCTACGTAGCACTTCCTTGTGGTAGGTCTCCTTGCCTCTCTCAGCACCGCTATTGTGCTTTATGGCAGTTTGAGGTGTGCAAACTCTAGGTCTTCAGGAGCCATGCTGCTAGGCTGAGGCTCTCTGGCTCTGGGTGCAGCACCCTTCCGTTTTGCATCGTTAACAGGTCCTTTCTTGTGGGGAACCTGTGTGCGGGCGCTTGTGCCATCTCCATAATCTGTGAGAACCAGGTTTGTCTGGCCCACTGAGGTGCTATCAGTATTAGCGTCATGTTGCTGATTCTGCATTTGTTTAGTACTCTGTGTAGCAGCGGTATCGGTGGAAAAGCGTAGGCAAATGTCCCTGACCAGCTTATCCATAGCGCATTCCCTAGGGACCGTTTGCATGGTAGTCTGGATGCGAAGTTTTGGCATTTTGCATTTTGGTGTGTTGCAAATAGGTCTATTTGCGGGGTTCCCCATTTGTGGAATATCTTTTGGATTTCTTGTTGGTTGATCTCCCATTCGTGGGATGCTGACGTCTGTCTGCTAAGCCTGTCTGCTTCCACATTGTCCTTCCCTGGTAGATGTATTGCTAACAAGTCTATTTGTTTTGGAATTGCCCATCTCCACATTTCCTGTGCCAGTATTGATAGTGTCACTGATTGTGTACCTCCTTGCTTGTTGATGTAGAATATGGTGGTTGTATTGTCCATTTGGATTAGTACCCTGTGTCCGTACAGTTGTTTCTGAAAGGCTTTTAAGGCTAGGAACACTGTCTTTAGCTCTAGGTAGTTGATGTGTTTTATCGCATCCTGTTGTGACCACAATCCCCTTACCTTGAGGGTGTCTGTGTGTGCTCCCCACCCCATCTGGGAGGCATCTGTTGTGATGGTCACTGTTGGAGTTGGTTGTGTGAAAGGCTTCCCTTGTGTTATGTTCCTCTTGTTCCACCACGCTATCTCGTTCTGTATTGTTTGCGTGACAACCACTAGATCTTCCCAACTCCCTGTTGCCTGTGACCATTGCTGTTGAATCCATTCTTGGAATGGCCTCATGCGCAGGCGGATGTTTGGGACCAAATATGTGCACGACGCCATCATTCCCATTAGTTTGCTCACTGTCCTTACTGTTAGAGCTCGCCCCTTCTGGTAAAGACGTGTCTCCTTCAATATTGCTGAGGTTCTCTTTGCACTCGGAAACACCTTGCTCTGTATGGTGTTGATCTCCGCACCTAAGAATATCTTCACTTGTTCTGGCTCTATTGATGACTTTCCCCAATGGATTGAAAACCCTAGCTGGGCTAGTGTTTGTATGACTTCTTCCATGTGCCGCTTGCACTTGTTGTATGAGTTTGCTTTTACCAGCCAGTCGTCAAGGAACGGGTATACATGTATCCCCTGCCTCCTTAAGTGTGCTGCTACTGCTGCCAGGCATTTTGTAAAAACCCTTGTTGCGGATTTGAGTCCGAATGCCAGCACTGTGAACTGGTAGTGAGTCTTGTTGATCGTAAACCTTAGTAGATGTTTGTGTTTGCTGTTGATGGGGATGTGCAAGTAAGCATCCTTTAAGTCGATAGTTGCCATGTAATCCCCTCTTTCTAACTGGGGAATTACCTCTGGAGTGATGTCATTTTGAATCTTTGAGTCTTTATGAACCTGTTTAAGAACCTTAGATCCAGAATTGGCCGCAAGGTTTCGTCCAGCTTTGGTGTGAGGAAGTATGTGGAGTATACCCCCTTGTTCCGTTCCTTGTATGGTACTATCTCTATGGCCCTTTTCCTTAGAAGTTCTTGTGCTTCTTGTAGCAAATGAGCACGCTCCTTTGTTGAGTGTACTCTGCCTTTTGTTTGGAGGTTGTTTTTCTAGCTCTATACAGTACCCATATTGTATGAGGTTTAGTATCCATTTGTCTGATGTGATCTTCCTCCACTACTGGAGGAAGTGTTTTATCCTGCCTCCTACTGGTGTTGTGTGTTGGAGGAACTGTTGTTGTTCTTGATTTAGTCCTTGTCCTTGTGTTGTCTCTTGCTGCACCCCTAGAGATGTTGTCTGGGTGTGCGTTGGTCGTGCTGAGGAGTCACTTGAATGAGGGTTGTTGACCCCCTCTCTGTCCGTTTCCTCTTCCTCGGGCGCGCCCTCGAAAGGATTGTCCTCGGGGCTGGTACTGCCAGTTCTGCTGCTGCTGTCCCTGCTGTTGTCCTTGGTTACCTCCTTGGTAACCCTGCTGGAAGGCTTAGTGCTGTGCTACAGGTTGGTGGTTTCCCCTACCCGTTGGTCTCCTTGAAGGTGTTCCCCTTCTCATTCCTCTGAACTGTAGTGCCCCCATGGACCTAGCTGTCTCGTTGTCTTTTTTGAGCTGGTTCAGTTTCTCATCCACTGGAGCGCCGAAAAGCTGTTCCCCGTTGAAGGGTGTGTTGAGTATGTTATTTTGAACTTCATTCTTGAAGCCCGAAATTCTCAGCCAGGCATGCCTCCTCTCGGTTATTCCCAACATCATCTGCCTGCTTGATGTCTCCGCTGCGTCTAGGGCCGACTTCAGGCATGTATTTGCCATGTTTTTTCCCTCCTCTACCAGGTGGCTCGCCCTTCTCTGGTATTGCTCTGGTAGGTGTTTTAGGAGTTCGCTCACTTCTTCCCAGTGCTGGTATGCGTGCCTGTTGATGAGCGCATTGGAATTGGCGATGCACCATTGGATCACTGCACTTCTTTCCATCTTCCTTCCTGTTAGGTCCATTCTCCTGCTCTCCTTGTCTGGAGGTGGTCCTGTGTTTGTGGGTATATTCGCCCTCTTCCTAGCCGTGGATGTTATAATTGAATCCGCTGGCACTGATCCCTTAATATACATAGGGTCTTTAGAAGAGTGCTTATATTTTTTCTCAGCTCTTGGGGTAACTGCTTTACACATAGCTGGTTCCTTGAAGGCCTCCTGCCCCTGGACCAGCACACTTGGGAGCATGGGTAGGAACTGGCTTCTTGTCTGTTATGGCAACAAAGTCTCTAAGAGGAAGCAAGATTGGGGTTTCTCCTCTTCTAGCTGCACTTCATATGTGTCTGCAGCTCTTTTGATGACCTGGTTATAGATCCCAATGTCGTCCGGCGGCGAAGGCCTCGAAGGGTAGGATTCTACCCCTTCTTCCGGTGATTCGGCGTCGAGATCCTGCCACTGCGCCTCCGAGGATGTTGAGCCCTGGTAAGTTCGCTGGTCTTCCTCACCTTCGGCGTCTCCGTAGTACAGCTCTTCCTCCTCCTGTTCCTCACCAGGTTCTGGTGTGGTCGGATTTCCTCGACGCACTCTTCGGCTTCGGGCGCGGGTTTCGACGGAATAATGTACATTTTCATCTTTTCGTCGAAATCCTTCCTGCGTTGCAAGATGCTTGCCATCTCGGCCTCGAGCCTTTTCTTTTTCTTCTCCATCTCGGCGGCGTGTTCGGTGTCGAGGGTTTCGGCTTTCCTCTTCGCGGACGTCGAAGTCATAGCCGCTTTCAGCCCTTCGTTTTTCGACGTTGAAGCGTCCTTTTCGTGACTGCTCTTCGACGCCTTTCCCTTTTCTTGGGTTTTCGCCGTCTGGGAGTCCTTTTCGAAGGAACCGACGGACTGTTTGTCCTTGGATGCAGTTGCGGACATCGAGTGTTTCGACGGCAGTGCTCCTTTCGAGGACTTTGACTCACTTCTGCGAGTATCAGTGGAGTGCCTGGGGTTCGACGACTCTCTTACCTCCTTCGGCGTTTTCTTTACGACCTCGACGACTATGGCGTCCTCCGGTCCTTCGGCGATGTTGTCTTCTTCTCCACTGGAGAGTCCTAAGTCTCGGAGCGATGGAGGTGTCCACTGCCCCTGCATGCTGTAGTTTGCTTTTCTTTGCCTCTCCCTTACTCTGAGGGTCTTCGGAGTGAATGCCGCGCAGGCGTTGCAGTCCTCGCTTCGATTATCGAGCGGCAGGCAGAGATTGCAAACCGGGTGTTGGTCCTTTTGCGCGTACTTGTGGTGGCAGTTTGCGCAGAATTTAAAGGGAGTTTTGTCCATCACCGCGCCCAGGGAGCCCCCTGTGTGCGCATTCTCTGTCGAAACGTCAAAGTTCTCGATGTTTCTTCTCCTCTTTTGTCGTTTCCCTTACTTGACTCGTAATCCGGTATGTTCTCCGGTGAATTTTCGATCTTCCTGTAGATTTTCGATGATTCTTCTCTCCAAAGTTGTGGAGCTCCTTCACTGATGATCCAGACCCAACGGCGGAAAAAAGAATCTGAAGATGGCGACCAAAGGTGGGAGCTTCCGGAGGAAGTGCGTCGACGTCACGAAGGACACCAAATGGTGGGAGGTCGACGCCCACCTGGGCCACGAGGAAAAAAAAAGAGAGAAGAAATACAACAATTCCGGACCCAACCACTAGATGGCGGAATAATGCACATCATAGTGAATCCAGAAAGATTCACGCTGCAAAACTGCTGTTCACAGGAGATCCGGTCTTTGTTGAAGGCAGTCAGTCCTCCCAGTGGTTCTGGCGGTCGCTGGCTGCAGGACAAGACGATTTTTGGCGCAGGATCTCTGGAAACTGCAGGTGGGCCGGTAGGGATGGGGCCAAGTCAGTTATTCTCTGCAGTCTCCTCTGCTGGGCGTCTTCTTTTGTCCTTTTTAGGTCGAGCCTAGTGCAGCGCGCATGCGCTGCTCTAGGAAATGACCTTTAGAAATCGGTCAGCTCTTTTCAAGCACTCGTGCTTGTGATGGCATCCACCTTGCGGGAGCGAGCAGCGGGGCGCAGGGGCCATCTGTTTGTAATTAGCGTGGCCGCGCACGCTTGTTCTTCCACTGCCTGTCTCACCCTCGCTCTCCCTTGTCTAATTAGCTTTCACTTTCGTGCTTGCAGGAGTCTTCGAGGGGTCTTAGAACGGGACGTTTTTGTTTGGCTGGCCCCACCTCTGCTCCCTTTCTTTCGTACGAGCTGGTGTCTTGCACTGTTTTGTGTTCTAGGAGGGGTTTCCCGAGACCCTCCCTTGGTCTCTGTGCCAGGCGTGTTCGAGGATCCCATACCAGTGTCCGACATTACCGCCGGCAGTCATTTTATTTACAAGCAGATTTTCTGGCTTTCTTTTGATACACAGCTGCTCTTGTTCACTGGGGCCCATCTGTTGTTCACGGAGCTGGAGGGATCGGCTTTGCTTGTCGTGGCAGCGCCCACGCTTCGCCCCAAGAACAAGACCCCACTTGTTCTAGACTCGTTTGTGTCACCTTTGACCTGTAGGCATCAGCCTGGGCTAAGAGCTCCGTTGTCCTCGAAGAGTGTGCACGAGATTGAGAGGACTGTAGTGTTATTTACCAATCTGCTTTAAATGTTTGTCTCGCTTTATTGCTGTTCAACCCTTCAGATAACCCATTCTCCATCAGCAGATCGGTGATAACAGGTCAGAGAATAAATCTTACCCAGCCAGACCCAGTCTTACATCCTCCAAAGGTCGGCAATTGAGTATCATAAATTGAGTAATTGTCGCATCTGTTATTTGCAGCGCTTCGAAGTGGCGGAAGTGCGGTATAAACCGTTGTTAAAACTAGTTGTTATGGCATCACGT
The DNA here is from genome assembly GCA_963921515.1 of Calotriton arnoldi. Lineage (NCBI taxonomy): Eukaryota > Metazoa > Chordata > Amphibia > Caudata > Salamandridae > Calotriton > Calotriton arnoldi. The sequence continues at coordinate 709,220 of CAWUFW010005198.1, read as the reverse complement.
AGATTTGACCCCCAGCCAATCACGGACGTGCTCCTCGGTTAAGTTCAGCTGGGCATGCTGCACACTGAACCCGGCAGTGAGCCTGCACATTAGCAGTGCTCCAGGGCACAATATGCAGTAAGTACCCTAGTTATTCTTTTGTTTAATAGTAGGCAACCTCTTGCTCAAAAATGCTCAAAGAACGTGTCGGGGGCTAATGTGAACTGGTACTTCCGACATCTGATGACTCCCTGCTGCTCACGGATCCCCAGTGAGTACATCTTGTGAGCAGTAACAGCTTTCAGCTTCATTTCGATGCGTTCCACACATTTATGGCAGCACACGAGTTATAGCTCTCGAGACCGCACGAGGCAGAGGTTGGCCTGCAATGTAGACGATGGATGCTCGAACACAGCATCTACTTTTGATTATCTGGGAGTGAGATTAACAGCTGATACCCGCCGTGCAAGACCCAGCCTCTGCAAACCCCATCCAAACAGAGCACTTCCGGCTCTTCAACAAACGACGCATAGGCTGCCTTTTAAAACCGCGAGCCCATTTCAAGGCAAACCACGAGCAAGGGCAATATCCACACTACTGGACCCATCAGGATTACAAAATCGGAATCTGGGTTTCATCCAGAGACTCTACCAGTTGAAAGCAGATGGACTTTCCAGGTTAAATATAAGATACAATTAGAAATTAGACATGCGTTGCAGCATTTTTAATGTTATTTCTTTTAATACAGTTGTTCAATTATACATAATATCATCCTAATTATATATAAGGTAACAAAAATGCTTATAACACTTATAACTTTTTAATGTACTGTACAGCAGACACACTACGCTACACCATAGCTTAAACACACTGGCAAAGGCAATAGCTCTCGCTAAACACTTATAAGGTCCCAAAGGCTGTGCCAATGCTTGTTCTTCTTAGGTTGCGGGAATCTGCTTTCTTGGTTCAGAGCTGCCCCCTAAATACTGTATTTAGGGGGCGTTTTAGGGATCTTGAGGTCAGTAGCCAATGGGCTACTGACCTTAGGGTCAGTAGCCCATTGGCTGCAAGATGGCGGGCACTGAAGAGAGGGCCTCATTTCGCCTCCCCCACCTGAGGGGTGGAGTTGGCAGAAGTGGGCACACCTTCTGGGCTGGCTAGTTTTTCCCACCTGTCTTCCCACCAAAAAGGAGGGGAGACAGGAAGGGGGCCTGCTCCTGATAGCGGGAGAGGCTGAGGGTCGCATTACAAAGGCTGCCAGGACTTTGAAGCTCCCCTGCCACAGATGGCTCTTCCTGGCCTGGGGGAGGTGTGAATACCTCCGCCCAGGAAAGGCTTTGTTTCTGGACTCAGGGAGCAAAGGCTCCCACCCTAGGGGTCCAGAAACATGTCTCGTGGTGGCAGGCTGGTGTGTATCAGTCAGGGAACCCACCAGAGGCTGGTCGTTTTTCAGAGGGCATCTCTAAGGTGACCTTTGTGTGCATTTTCATTAAATCCCACACTGGCATCAGTGTGGGTTTAATGTGCTGAGAAGTTTGATACCAAACTTCTCAGTTTTCAGTGTAGCCATTATGGTGCTGTGGAGTTCGTAATGACAAGCTCCCAGCACCATGTATTCTTAATGGCAGCACTGCAAAGGCAGTGTGTGTGTGTAAAGGTACAGGGCCTCTAAGGGTGGCACAATAAGTGCTGCAGCCCTTAGGGGTCTTCCCTGGTCACAGTGCCCTGGGTACCTGTGGTACCATTTACCAGGGGCTGACCTGTGGCCAGAGATGCCAATTGGGTTAGTTTTGGGGAAAGAACACAGGCCCTGGGAACCTGATTGGCAGGGACCCAGGGCACATCAAGTCAAAGTGCATCAGTAGTCTGGCAAAAAGTGGGGGGGTTACTGCAACAGAAACCCACTTTCCTACACATGCCCATCTTGGCCAGCCCCCACCCCTAAATCAAATTTTTTAAAAGTCCCTGGTGTCTAGGGTGCTTTCTGCCCCCAGGGGGGGCAGAAATACTGTTTATGCCAAAAGGAATTGGGGGGAGCAAAGGACCTTGCCCAAGGGGCTGCCCCCCCTCCCTGGTACCTAGTGGGTGGATCCCTGCTTGGGGATCCACTATGGAGGGGTACCATTGGAAAGGGGAGATTATCCCCTTTCCAATGATACCTCTCCTAACTTTCTACGTGCTCAGGGGACTGAGCACGTAGACAGTGAAACTTAAATGAGCCTATCGGCTCATTTCAGTTTCGGTTTCTATGAAATGACGTCAGTGTGACATGTGCGCTGATCGTCATTTCACAGAAACTAGACATACAGCCTCGGAGGCTGGGGAAGCCCTTCCCCAGCTCCTGAGGCTGTTGGAGGGAAAGGAAATTCCTCTGGTGCTCGCACCAGAGGGATTTCCAGTGCAACGGCGTCGGACAGCCGGGAGCCGTCCAATGCACATGAGCACTGATGCGTCGGACAGCTCCTGGCCGTCCGACACACCGAAGGTGTTAAGAAGCAGGAAACTGTGAATTATGACAGAAGGGGGACGGGAGTACACTGCTTCAACTCGCAGCACAGTTCACCCCTTAGCGTTATTGTAAATGCAGTTAACTTTAAACGCTTACTTGAGTTTGTGCAGAAGTGTTTCACCAAAGTTGGTGCAGGTTAGTGCTGTGAATCTCAAGACACATCAGTAGATGTGTGCCAGAGAGAGGTACTGAGACCTGAGAAGATTGTGGCGGCTTTCTCTGCAACCCCAGATTAATTTCGTTTTTTATCTCTACTGATGAAGGATAATATCCAGTAACACATGTGTTTAGAGATTCACAGCACTAACCTGCACAAACTTTGGTTAAACACTTCAGCAAAAACTTAAGTAAGCGTTTTAAGTGAACTGCATTTACCATAATGCTAAGGGGTGAACTGTGCTGGGAGATGAAGCAGTGTGCTCTCACCCCCCTTCTGTTTGAAAAGGCGCCATTGAGCTGACAAGCAGGTTTCGTCCAGCTTTGGTATGAGGCAGTAGGTGGAGTATACCCCCTTGTTCCGTTCCTTGTATGGTACTATCTCTATGGCCCTTTTCCTTAGAAGTTCTTGTGCTTCTTGTAGCAAATGAGCGCGCTCCTTTGTTGAGTGTACTCTGCCTTTTGTTTGGAGGTTGTTTTTCTAGCTCTATACAGTACCCGTATTGTATGAGGTTTAGTATCCATTTGTCTGATGTGATCTTCCTCCACTCCTGGAGGAAGTGTTTTATCCTGCCTCCTACTGGTGTTGTGTGTTGGAGGAACTGTTGTTGTTCTTGATTTAGTCCTTGTCCTTGTGTTGTCTCTTGCTGCACCCCTAGAGATGTTGTCTGGGTATGCGCTGGTCCTGCTGAGGAGTCACTTGAATGAGGGTTGTTGACCCCCTCTCTGTCCGTTTCCTCTTCCTCGGGCGCGCCCTCAAAAGGATTGTCCTCGGGGCTGGTACTGCCAGTTCTGCTGCTGCTGTCCCTGCTGTTGTCCTTGGTTACCTCCTTGGTAACCCTGCTGGAAGGCTTGGTGTTGTGCTACAGGTTGGTGGTTTCCCCTACCCGTTGGTCTCCTTGAAGGTGTTCCCCTTCTCATTCCTCTGAACTGTAGTGCCCCCATGGACCTAGCTGTCTCGTTGTCTTTTTTGAGCTGGTTCAGTTTCTCATCCACTGGAGCACCGAAAAGCTGTTCCCCGTTGAAGGGTGTGTTGAGTATGTTATTTTGAACTTCATTCTTGAAGCCCGAAATTCTCAGCCAGGCATGCCTCCTCTCTGTTATTCCCAACATCATCTGCCTGCTTAATGTCTCTGCTGCGTCTAGGGCCGACTTCAGGCATGTATTTGCCATGTTTTTTCCCTCCTCTACCAGGTGGTGCTCTGGTAGGTGTTTTAGGAGTTCGCTCACTTCTTCCCAGTGCTGGTATGCGTGCCTGTTGATGAGCGCATTGGAATTGGCGATGCGCCATTGGATCGCCACACTTCTTTCCATCTTCCTTCCTGTTAGGTCCATTCTCCTGCTCTACTTGTCTGGAGGTGGTCCTGTGTTTGTGGGTATATTCGCCCTCTTCCTAGCCGTGGATGTTATAATTGAATCCGCTGACACTGATCCCTTAACATACATAGGGTCTTTAGAAGAGTGCTTATATTTTTCTCAGCTCTTGGGGTAACTGCTTTACACATAGCTGGTTCCTTGAAGGCCTCCTGCCCCTGGTCCAGCACACTTGGGAGCATGGGTAGGAACTGGCTTCTTGTCTGTGATGGCAACAAAGTCTCTAAGAGGAAGCAAGATTGGGGTTTCTCCTCTTCTAGCTGCACTCCATATGTGTCTGCAGCTCTTTTGATGACCTGGTTATAGATCCCAATTTCGTCCGGTGGCGAAGGCCTCGAAGGGTAGGATTCTATCCCTTCTTCCGGTGATTCGGCGTCGAGATCCTGCCACTGCAAGTCCTGCGCCTCCGAGGATGTCGAGCCCTGGTAAGTTCGCTCGTCTTCCTCACCTTCGGCGTCACCGTAGTACAGCTCTTCCTCCTCCTGTTCCTCACCAGGTTCTGGTGTGGTCGGATTTCCTCGACGCACTCTTCGGCTTCGGGCGCGGGTTTCGACGGAATAATGTACATTTTCATCTTTTCGTCGAAATCCTTCCTGCGTTGCAAGATGCTTGCCATCTCGGCCTCGAGCCTTTTCTTTTTCTTCTCCATCTCGGCGGCGTGTTCGGTGTCGAGTGTTTCGGCTTTCCTCTTCGCGGACGTCGAAGTAGAAGTCGTAGCCGCTTTCAGCCCTTCGTTTTTCGACATCGAAGCGTCCTTTTTGTGACTGCTCTTTGACGCCTTTCCCTTTTCTTGGGTTTTCGCCATCTGGGAGTCCTTTTCCAAGGAACCGACGGACTGTTTGTCCTTGGATGAAGTTGCGGACATCGAGTGTTTCGACGGCAGTGCTCCTTTCGAGGACTTTGACTCACTTCTGCGAGTATCAGTGGAGTGCCTGGGGTTCGACGACTCTCTTACCTCCTTCGGCGTTTTCTTTAAGACCTCGACGACTATGGCGTCCTCCGGTCCTTCGGCGATGTTGTCTTCTTCTCCACTGGAGAGTCCTAAGTCTCGGAGCGATGGAGGTGTCCCCTGCCCCTGCATGCTGTAGTTTGCTTTTCTTTGCCTCTCCCTTACTCTGAGGGTCTTCGGAGTGAATGCTGCGCAGGCGTTGCAGTCCTCGCTTCGATGGTCGAGCGGCAGGCAGAGATTGCAAACCGGGTGTTGGTCCTTTTGCGCGTACTTGTGGTGGCAGTTTGCGCAGAATTTAAAGGGAGTTTTGTCCATCACCGCGCCCAGGAGCCCCCTGTGTGCGCATTCTCCGTCGAAACATCGAAGTTCTCGATGTTTCTTCTCCTCTTTCGTCGTTTCCCTTACTTGACTCGCAATCCGGTATGTTTTCCGGTGAATTTTCGATCTTCCTGTAGATTTTCGATGATTCTTCTCTCCAAAGTTGTGGAGCTCCTTCACTGATGATCCAGACCCAACAGCGGAAAAAAGAATCTGAAGATGGCGACCAAAGGTGGGAGCTTCCGGAGGAAGCGCGTCGACGTCACGAAGGACACCAAATGGTGGGAGTTCGACGCCCACCTGGGCCACGAGAAAAAAAAAAAAAAGAGAAGAAATACAACAATTCTGGACCCAACCACTAGATGGCGGAATAATGCACAGCATAGTGAATCCAGAAAGATTCACGCTGCAAAACTGCTGTTCACAGGAGATCCGGTCTTTGTTGAAGGCAGTCAGTTCTCCCAGTGGTTCTGGAGGTCGCTGGCTGCAGGACAAGACGATTTTTGGCGCAGGATCTCTGGAAACTGCAGACGGGCCGGTAGGGATGGGGTCAAGTCAGTTGTTCTCTGCAGTCTCCTCTGCTGGGCGTCTTCTTTTGTCCTTTTAGGTCGAGCCTAGTGCAGCGCGCATGCGCTGCTCTAGGGAGATGACCTTTAGAAATCGGTCAGCTCTTTTCAAGCACTCGTGCTTGTGGTGGCATCCACCTTGCGGGAGCGAGCAGCGGCGCGCAGGGGCCATCTGTTTGTAATTAGCGTGGCCGCGCACGCTTGTTCTTCCACTGCCTGTCTCACCCTCGCTCTCCCTTGTCTAATTAGCTTTCACTTTCGTGCTTGCAGGAGTCTTCGAGGGTCTTAGAACGGGACGTTTTTGTTTGGCTGGCCCCACCTCTGCTCCCTTTCTTTCGTACGAGCTGGTGTCTTGCACTGTTTTGTGTTCTAGGAGGGGTTTCCCGTGACCCTCCCTTGGTCTCTGTGCCAGGCGTGTTCGAGGATCCCATACCAGTGTCCGACATTACCGCCGGCAGTCATTTTATTTACAAGCAGATTTTCTGGCTTTCTTTTGATACACAGCTGCTCTTGTTCACTGGGGCCCATCTGTTGTTCACGGAGCTGGAGGGATCGGCTTTGCTTGTCGTGGCAGCGCCCACGCTTCGCCCCAAGAACAAGACCCCACTTGTTCTAGACTCGTTTGTGTCACCTTTGACCTGTAGGCATCAGCCTGGGCTAAGAGCTCCGTTGTCCTCGAAGAGTGTGCACGAGATTGAGAGGACTGTAGTGTTATTTACCAATCTGCTTTAAATGTTTGTCTCGCTTTATTGCTGTTCAACCCTTCAGATAACCCATTCTCCATCAGCAGATCGGTGATAACAGGTCAGAGAATAAATCTTACCCAGCCAGACCCAGTCTTACATCCTCCAAAGGTCGGCAATTGAGTATCATAAATTGAGTAATTGTCGCATCTGTTATTTGCAGCGCTTCGAAGTGGCGGAAGTGCGGTATAAACCGTTGTTAAAACTAGTTATGGCATCACGTAGATTTGACCCCCAGCCAATCACGGACGTGCTCCTCGGTTAAGTTCAGCTGGGCATGCTGCACACTGAACCCGGCAGTGAGCCTGCACATTAGCAGTGCTCCAGGGCACAATATGCAGTAAGTACCCTAGTTATTCTTTTGTTTAATAGTAGGCAACCTCTTGCTCAAAAATGCTCAAAGAACGTGTCGGGGGCTAATGTGAACTGGTACTTCCGACATCTGATGACTCCCTGCTGCTCACGGATCCCCAGTGAGTACATCTTGTGAGCAGTAACAGCTTTCAGCTTCATTTCGATGCGTTCCACACATTTATGGCAGCACACGAGTTATAGCTCTCGAGACCGCACGAGGCAGAGGTTGGCCTGCAATGTAGACGATGGATGCTCGAACACAGCATCTACTTTTGATTATCTGGGAGTGAGATTAACAGCTGATACCCGCCGTGCAAGACCCAGCCTCTGCAAACCCCATCCAAACAGAGCACTTCCGGCTCTTCAACAAACGACGCATAGGCTGCCTTTTAAAACCGCGAGCCCATTTCAAGGCAAACCACGAGCAAGGGCAATATCCACACTACTGGACCCATCAGGATTACAAAATCGGAATCTGGGTTTCATCCAGAGACTCTACCAGTTGAAAGCAGATGGACTTTCCAGGTTAAATATAAGATACAATTAGAAATTAGACATGCGTTGCAGCATTTTTAATGTTATTTCTTTTTTAATACAGTTGTTCAATTATACATAATATCATCCTAATTATATATAAGGTAACAAAAATGCTTATAACACTTATAACTTTTTTAATGTACTGTACAGCAGACACACTACGCTACACCATAGCTTAAACACACTGGCAAAGGCAATAGCTCTCGCTAAACACTTATAAGGTCCCAAAGGCTGTGCCAATGCTTGTTCTTCTTAGGTTGCGGGAATCTGCTTTCTTGGTTCAGAGCTGCCCCCTAAATACTGTATTTAGGGGCGTTTTAAGGATCTTGAGGTCAGTAGCCAATGGGCTACTGACCTTAGGTCAGTAGCCCATTGGCTGCAAGATGGCGGGCACTGAAGAGAGGGCCTCATTTCGCCTCCCCACCTGAGGGGTGGAGTTGGCAGAAGTGGGCACACCTTCTGGGCTGGCTAGTTTTCCCACCTGTCTTCCCACCAAAAGGAGGGGAGACAGGAAGGGGGCCTGCTCCTGATAGCGGGAGAGGCTGAGGGTCGCATTACAAAGGCTGCCAGGACTTTGAAGCTCCCCTGCCACAGATGGCTCTTCCTGGCCTGGGGGAGGTGTGAATACCTCCGCCCAGGAAAGGCTTTGTTTCTGGACTCAGGGAGCAAAGGCTCCCACCCTAGGGGTCCAGAAACATGTCTCGTGGTGGCAGGCTGGTGTGTATCAGTCAGGGAACCCACCAGAGGCTGGTCGTTTTTCAGAGGGCATCTCTAAGGTGACCTTTGTGTGCATTTTTCATTAAATCCCACACTGGCATCAGTGTGGGTTTAATGTGCTGAGAAGTTTGATACCAAACTTCTCAGTTTTCAGTGTAGCCATTATGGTGCTGTGGAGTTCGTAATGACAAGCTCCCAGCACCATGTATTCTTAATGGCAGCACTGCAAAGGCAGTGTGTGTGTGTAAAGGTACAGGGCCTCTAAGGGTGGCACAATAAGTGCTGCAGCCCTTAGGGGTCTTCCCTGGTCACAGTGCCCTGGGTACCCGTGGTACCATTTACCAGGGGCTGACCTGTGGCCAGAGATGCCAATTGGGTTAGTTTTGGGGAAAGAACACAGGCCCTGGGAACCTGATTGGCAGGGACCCAGGGCACATCAAGTCAAAGTGCATCAGTAGTCTGGCAAAAAGTGGGGGGGTTACTGCAACAGAAACCCACTTTCCTACACATGCCCATCTTGGCCAGCCCCCACCCCTAAATCAAATTTTTAAAAAGTCCCTGGTGTCTAGGGTGCTTTCTGCCCCCAGGGGGCAGAAATACTGTTTATGCCAAAAGGAATTGGGGGAGCAAAGGACCTTGCCCAAGGGGCTGCCCCCTCCCTGGTACCTAGTGGGTGGATCCCTGCTTGGGGATCCACTATGGAGGGGTACCATTGGAAAGGGGAGATTATCCCCTTTCCAATGATACCTCTCCTAACTTTCTACGTGCTCAGGGGACTGAGCACGTAGACAGTGAAACTTAAATGAGCCTATCGGCTCATTTCAGTTTCGGTTTCTATGAAATGACGTCAGTGTGACATGTGCGCTGATCGTCATTTCACAGAAACTAGACATACAGCCTCGGAGGCTGGGGAAGCCCTTCCCCAGCTCCTGAGGCTGTTGGGGGGGGGAAAGGAAATTCCTCTGGTGCTCGCACCAGAGGGATTTCCAGTGCAACGGCGTCGGACAGCCGGGAGCCGTCCAATGCACATGAGCACTGATGCGTCGGACGGCTCCTGGCCGTCCGACACACCGAAGGTGTTAAGAAGCAGGAAACTGTGAATTATGACAGAAGGGGGACGGGAGTACACTGCTTCAACTCGCAGCACAGTTCACCCCTTAGCGTTATTGTAAATGCAGTTAACTTTAAACGCTTACTTGAGTTTGTGCAGAAGTGTTTCACCAAAGTTGGTGCAGGTTAGTGCTGTGAATCTCAAGACACATCAGTAGATGTGTGCCAGAGAGAGGTACTGAGACCTGAGAAGATTGTGGCGGCTTTCTCTGCAACCCCAGATTAATTTCGTTTTTTATCTCTACTGATGAAGGATAATATCCAGTAACACATGTGTTTAGAGATTCACAGCACTAACCTGCACAAACTTTGGTTAAACACTTCAGCAAAAACTTAAGTAAGCGTTTTAAGTGAACTGCATTTACCATAATGCTAAGGGGTGAACTGTGCTGGGAGATGAAGCAGTGTGCTCTCACCCCCTTCTGTTTGAAAAGGCGCCATTGAGCTGACAAGCAGGTTTCGTCCAGCTTTGGTATGAGGCAGTAGGTGGAGTATACCCCTTGTTCCGTTCCTTGTATGGTACTATCTCTATGGCCCTTTTCCTTAGAAGTTCTTGTGCTTCTTGTAGCAAATGAGCGCGCTCCTTTGTTGAGTGTACTCTGCCTTTTGTTTGGAGGTTGTTTTTCTAGCTCTATACAGTACCCGTATTGTATGAGGTTTAGTATCCATTTGTCTGATGTGATCTTCCTCCACTCCTGGAGGAAGTGTTTTATCCTGCCTCCTACTGGTGTTGTGTGTTGGAGGAACTGTTGTTGTTCTTGATTTAGTCCTTGTCCTTGTGTTGTCTCTTGCTGCACCCCTAGAGATGTTGTCTGGGTGTGCGCTGGTCCTGCTGAGGAGTCACTTGAATGAGGGTTGTTGACCCCCTCTCTGTCCGTTTCCTCTTCCTCGGGCGCGCCCTCAAAAGGATTGTCCTCGGGGCTGGTACTGCCAGTTCTGCTGCTGCTGTCCCTGCTGTTGTCCTTGGTTACCTCCTTGGTAACCCTGCTGGAAGGCTTGGTGTTGTGCTACAGGTTGGTGGTTTCCCTACCCGTTGGTCTCCTTGAAGGTGTTCCCCTTCTCATTCCTCTGAACTGTAGTGCCCCCATGGACCTAGCTGTCTCGTTGTCTTTTTTGAGCTGGTTCAGTTTCTCATCCACTGGAGCACCGAAAAGCTGTTCCCCGTTGAAGGGTGTGTTGAGTATGTTATTTTGAACTTCATTCTTGAAGCCCGAAATTCTCAGCCAGGCATGCCTCCTCTCTGTTATTCCCAACATCATCTGCCTGCTTAATGTCTCTGCTGCGTCTAGGGCCGACTTCAGGCATGTATTTGCCATGTTTTTTCCCTCCTCTACCAGGTGGTGCTCTGGTAGGTGTTTTAGGAGTTCGCTCACTTCTTCCCAGTGCTGGTATGCGTGCCTGTTGATGAGCGCATTGGAATTGGCGATGCGCCATTGGATCGCCACACTTCTTTCCATCTTCCTTCCTGTTAGGTCCATTCTCCTGCTCTACTTGTCTGGAGGTGGTCCTGTGTTTGTGGGTATATTCGCCCTCTTCCTAGCCGTGGATGTTATAATTGAATCCGCTGACACTGATCCCTTAACATACATAGGGTCTTTAGAAGAGTGCTTATATTTTTTCTCAGCTCTTGGGGTAACTGCTTTACACATAGCTGGTTCCTTGAAGGCCTCCTGCCCCTGGTCCAGCACACTTGGGAGCATGGGTAGGAACTGGCTTCTTGTCTGTGATGGCAACAAAGTCTCTAAGAGGAAGCAAGATTGGGGTTTCTCCTCTTCTAGCTGCACTCCATATGTGTCTGCAGCTCTTTTGATGACCTGGTTATAGATCCCAATTTCGTCCGGTGGCGAAGGCCTCGAAGGGTAGGATTCTATCCCTTCTTCCGGTGATTCGGCGTCGAGATCCTGCCACTGCAAGTCCTGCGCCTCCGAGGATGTCGAGCCCTGGTAAGTTCGCTCGTCTTCCTCACCTTCGGCGTCACCGTAGTACAGCTCTTCCTCCTCCTGTTCCTCACCAGGTTCTGGTGTGGTCGGATTTCCTCGACGCACTCTTCGGCTTCGGGCGCGGGTTTCGACGGAATAATGTACATTTTCATCTTTTCGTCGAAATCCTTCCTGCGTTGCAAGATGCTTGCCATCTCGGCCTCGAGCCTTTTCTTTTTCTTCTCCATCTCGGCGGCGTGTTCGGTGTCGAGTGTTTCGGCTTTCCTCTTCGCGGACGTCGAAGTAGAAGTCGTAGCCGCTTTCAGCCCTTCGTTTTCGACATCGAAGCGTCCTTTTTGTGACTGCTCTTTGACGCCTTTCCCTTTTCTTGGGTTTTCGCCATCTGGGAGTCCTTTTCCAAGGAACCGACGGACTGTTTGTCCTTGGATGAAGTTGCGGACATCGAGTGTTTCGACGGCAGTGCTCCTTTCGAGGACTTTGACTCACTTCTGCGAGTATCAGCGGAGTGCCTGGGGTTCGACGACTCTCTTACCTCCTTCGGCGTTTTCTTTAAGACCTCGACGACTATGGCGTCCTCCGGTCCTTCGGCGATGTTGTCTTCTTCTCCACTGGAGAGTCCTAAGTCTCGGAGCGATGGAGGTGTCCCCTGCCCCTGCATGCTGTAGTTTGCTTTTCTTTGCCTCTCCCTTACTCTGAGGGTCTTCGGAGTGAATGCTGCGCAGGCGTTGCAGTCCTCGCTTCGATGGTCGAGCGGCAGGCAGAGATTGCAAACCGGGTGTTGGTCCTTTTGCGCGTACTTGTGGTGGCAGTTTGCGCAGAATTTAAAGGGAGTTTTGTCCATCACCGCGCCCAGGGAGCCCCTGTGTGCGCATTCTCCGTCGAAACATCGAAGTTCTCGATGTTTCTTCTCCTCTTTCGTCGTTTCCCTTACTTGACTCGCAATCCGGTATGTTTTCCGGTGAATTTTCGATCTTCCTGTAGATTTTCGATGATTCTTCTCTCCAAAGTTGTGGAGCTCCTTCACTGATGATCCAGACCCAACAGCGGAAAAAAGAATCTGAAGATGGCGACCAAAGGTGGGAGCTTCCGGAGGAAGCGCGTCGACGTCACGAAGGACACCAAATGGTGGGAGTTCGACGCCCACCTGGGCCACGAGAAAAAAAAAAAAAAAAGAGAAGAAATACAACAATTCTGGACCCAACCACTAGATGGCGGAATAATGCACAGCATAGTGAATCCAGAAAGATTCACGCTGCAAAACTGCTGTTCACAGGAGATCCGGTCTTTGTTGAAGGCAGTCAGTTCTCCCAGTGGTTCTGGAGGTCGCTGGCTGCAGGACAAGACGATTTTTGGCGCAGGATCTCTGGAAACTGCAGACGGGCCGGTAGGGATGGGGTCAAGTCAGTTGTTCTCTGCAGTCTCCTCTGCTGGGCGTCTTCTTTTGTCCTTTTTAGGTCGAGCCTAGTGCAGCGCGCATGCGCTGCTCTAGGAGATGACCTTTAGAAATCGGTCAGCTCTTTTCAAGCACTCGTGCTTGTGGTGGCATCCACCTTGCGGGAGCGAGCAGCGGCGCGCAGGGGCCATCTGTTTGTAATTAGCGTGGCCGCGCACGCTTGTTCTTCCACTGCCTGTCTCACCCTCGCTCTCCCTTGTCTAATTAGCTTTCACTTTCGTGCTTGCAGGAGTCTTCGAGGGGTCTTAGAACGGGACGTTTTTGTTTGGCTGGCCCCACCTCTGCTCCCTTTCTTTCGTACGAGCTGGTGTCTTGCACTGTTTTGTGTTCTAGGAGGGGTTTCCCGTGACCCTCCCTTGGTCTCTGTGCCAGGCGTGTTCGAGGATCCCATACCAGTGTCCGACATTACCGCCGGCAGTCATTTTATTTACAAGCAGATTTTCTGGCTTTCTTTTGATACACAGCTGCTCTTGTTCACTGGGGCCCATCTGTTATTCACGGAGCTGGAGGGATCGGCTTTGCTTGTCGTGGCAGCGCCCCCGCTTCGCCCCAAGAACAAGACCCCACTTGTTCTAGACTCGTTTGTGTCACCTTTGACCTGTAGGCATCAGCCTGGGCTAAGAGCTCCGTTGTCCTCGAAGAGTGTGCACGAGATTGAGAGGACTGTAGTGTTATTTACCAATCTGCTTTAAATGTTTGTCTCGCTTTATTGCTGTTCAACCCTTCAGATAACCCATTCTCCATCAGCAGATTGGTGATAACAGGTCAGAGAATAAATCTTACCCAGCCAGACCCAGTCTTACATCCTCCAAAGGTCGGCAATTGAGTATCATAAATTGGGTAATTGTCGCATCTGTTATTTGCAGCGCTTCGAAGCGGCGGAAGTGCGGTATGAACCGTTGTTAAAACTAGTTGTTATGGCAACACGTAGATTTGACCCCCAGCCAATCACGGACGTGCTCCTCGGTTAAGTTCAGCTGGGCATGCTGCACACTGAACCCGGCAGTGAGCCTGCACATTAGCAGTGCTCCAGGGCACATTATGCAGTAAGTACCCTAGTTATTCTTTTGTTTAATAGTAGGCAACCTCTTGCTCAAAAATGCTCCAAGAACGTGTCGGGGGCTAATGTGAACTGGTACTTCCGACATCTGATGACTCCCTGCTGCTCACGGATCCCCGGTGAGTACATCTTGTGAGCAGTAACAGCTTTCAGCTTCATTTCGATGCGTTCCACACATTTAAGGCAGCACACGAGTTATAGCTCTCGAGACCGCACGAGGCAGAGGTCGGCCTGCAATGTAGACGATGGATGCTCGAACACAGCATCTACTTTTGATTATCTGGGAGTGAGATTAACAGCTGATACCCGCCGTGCAAGGCCCAGCCTCTGCAAACCCCATCCAAACAGAGCACTTCCGGCTCTTCAACAGACGACGCATAGGCTGCCTTTTAAAACCGCGAGCCCATTTCAAGGCAAACCACGAGCAAGGGCAATATCCACACTACTGGACCCATCAGGATTACAAGATCGGAATCTGGGTTTCATCCAGAGACTCTACCAGTTGAAAGCAGATGGACTTTCCAGGTTAAATATAGGATACAATTAGAAATTAGACATGCGTTGCAGCATTTTTAATGTTATTTCTTTTTTAATACAGTTGTTCAATTATACATAATATCATCCTAACTATATATAAGGTAACAAAAATGCTTATAACACTTATAACTTTTTTAATGTACTGTACAGCAGACACACTACGCTACACCATAGCTTAAACACACTGGCAAAGGCAATAGCTCTCGCTAAACACTTATAAGGTCCCAAAGGCTGTGCCAATGCTTGTTCTTCTTAGGTTGCGGGAATCTGCTTTCTTGGTTCAGAGCTGCCCCCTAAATACTGTATTTAGGGGGCGTTTTAGGGATCTTGAGGTCAGTAGCCAATGGGCTACTGACCTTGGGGTCAGTAGCCCATTGGCTGCAAGAAGGCGGGCACTGAAGAGAGGGCCTCATTTCGCCTCCCCCACCTGAGGGGTGGAGTTGGCAGAGGTGGGCACACCTTCTGGGCTGGCTAGTTTTTCCCACCTGTCTTCCCGCCAAAAAGGAGGAGAGACAGGAAGGGGGGCCTGCTCCTGATAGCGGGAGAGGCTGGGGGTCGCATTACAAAGGCTGCCAGGACTTTGAAGCTCCCCTGCCACAGATGGCTCTTCCTGGCCTGGGGGAGGTGTGAATACCTCCGCCCAGGAAAGGCTTTGTTTATGGACTTAGGGAGCAAAGGCTCTCACCCTAGGGGTCCAGAAACATGTCTTGTGGTGGCAGGCTGGTGTGTATCAGTAAGGGAACCCATCAGAGGCTGGTCGTTTTTCAGAGGGCATCTCTAAGGTGTCCTTTGTGTGCATTTTTCATTAAATCCCACACTGGCATCAGTGTGGGTTTAATGTGCTGAGAAGTTTGATACCAAACTTCTCAGTTTTCAGTGTAGCCATTATGGTGCTGTGGAGTTCGTAATGACAAGCTCCCAGCACCATGTATTCTTAATGGCAGCACTGCAAAGGCAGTGTGTGTGTGTAAAGGTACAGGGCCTCTAAGGGTGGCACAATAAGTGCTGCAGCCCTTAGGAGTCTTCCCTGGTCACAGTGCCCTGGGTACCTGTGGTACCATTTACCAGGGGCTGACCTGTGGCCAGAGATGCCAATTGGGTTAGTTTTGGGGAAAGAACACAGGCCCTGGGAACCTGATTGGCAGGGACCCAGGGCACATCAAGTCAAAGTGCATCAGTAGTCTGGCAAAAAGTGGGGGGGTTACTGCAACAGAAACCCACTTTCCTACACATGCAGAAATACCGTTTATGCCAAAAGGAATTGGGGGGGGGAGCAAAGGCCCTTGCCCAAGGGGCTGCCCCCCCCTCCCTGGTACCTAGTGGGTGGATCCCTGCTTGGGGATCCACTATGGAGGGGTACCATTGGAAAGGGGAGATTCTCCCCTTTCCAATGATACCTCTCCTGACTTTCTACGTGCTCAGGGGGCTGAGCACGTAGAAAGTGAAACTTAAATGAGCCTATCGGCTCATTTCAGTTTTGGTTTCTATGAAATGACGTCAGCGTGACATGTGAGCTGATCGTCATTTCACAGAAACCAGACATACCGCCTCGGAGGCTGGGGAAGCCCTTCCCCAGCTCCTGAGGTTGTTGGGGGAAAATGAAATTCCTCTAGTGCTCGCACCAGAGGGATTTCCAGTGCAACGGCGTCGGACAGCCGGGAGCTGTCCAATGCACATGAGCACTGATGCGTCGGACGGCTCCCGGCCGTCCGACGCACCGAAGGTGTTAAGAAGCAGGAAACTGTGAATTATGACAGAAGGGGGACGGGAGCACACTGCTTCAACTCGCAGCACAGTTCACCCCTTAGCGTTATTGTAAATGCAGTTAACTTTAAACGCTTACTTGAGTTTGTGCAGAAGTGTTTCACCAAAGTTGGTGCAGGTTAGTGCTGTGAATCTCAAGACACATCAGTAGATGTGTGCCAGAGAGAGGTACTGAGACCTGAGAAGATTGTGGCGGCTTTCTCTGCAACCCCAGATTAATTTCGTTTTTTATCTCTACTGATGAAGGATAATATCCAGTAACACGTGTTTAGAGAGTCACAGCACTAACCTGCACAAACTTTGGTTAAACACTTCAGCAAAAACTCAAGTAAGCGTTTTAAGTGAACTGCATTTACCATAATGCTAAGGGGTGAACTGTGCTGGGAGATGAAGCAGTGTGCTCTCACCCCCCTTCTGTTTGAAAAGGCGCCATTGAGCTGACGAGCTTTTGGAGATGCACCTGTGCGACAGAGAGAGGTACCGAGACCTGAGAGAATTGTGGCAGCTTTCTCAGCAACCCCAGATGAATTTCGTTTTTTATCTCTACCGATGATGGATAATATCCAGAAACACATGTGCCTAGAGATCCACAGCAATAACCTGCACCAACTTTGGCGAAACACTTCAGCAAAAACGTAAGTGTTTAAAGTGAACTGCATTTACTATAATGCCAAGGGGTGAACTGTGCTGGGAGGTGAAGCAGTGTGCTCCCACCCCCCCACTGTGAATATGACGTATACATTAGATATGAGCTGAAGAAACATAAGAGCGGGCAAACTTTCTTAAAATTCAAGGATTTCAGTAATGGCATGATAAACAATCTTCTAGGTGAGCTAAAATATCTACAGAACATTGTGAAATGTAGGGTGTCCTGCGGAATCACATTGTCGCATCCGCAGGGACCCAAGGTGCCAGGCAGGCTCCAGCCACTAGGAGAGACCAGAAGATGAGGCAACATGTTCAATCTAAATCTGGTCAACAGAAATCTCTCTCCATCACGAGTAGCAAAGAATAAATACGGTTCCATAGACTGAACTGTTTTTAAAAGCATATGCCCCTGAACCATAGGCTTCATCAGTTCTATCTGCTCTCTTTGTAGTGATTTGCGTGCTAAAAACTGGTCCCTCACCCACTTCAGCTCCGAAGTACGCAGGGACTGGGGGGCTATGAAATACGTCCTCCCTACCCAGGCTGTTGAAGGCGGCCTTCATGTCTGTGATCCAAGGCATCTTGCCCACGTGGTCAAGGTACAGACAATCAATGAGGATCAGCCTCTTCAGATTACCTACCTCTGTGGTACATACCTTGATCCAACATTTTAAGTCTCCTATGTATTTTACTCCTAGCTCCTCGCAGACACAAAAACCCAGGGTACTTTTGGAAACCTGCAACATACGCCTTAAAAACATATTTGGTGTGCCAAGTACTATGCGGAGCATTTCAGTTGCCAGAGAAGGCATGAAGCGATGATTTGGAGATAGGCACCAATGTGATGGTCACTCTGATGAGTTTGGACTAGAGAAACAAAGTTCTATAGGCGGCAGTGGAGAAAGCAAGAGTTTTTTGCATAATGATAGACTTCTTTTATTTCCCTGACCCAAGAGCAACTAATCTATCCAGAACAAAGACGCTCATGGGTCAATTAATTGACAGGAGTATCATGGCATTGGTCAATTTCCTAGCAAAACTGAGTGGACCACAAATGGACGAAGCAAGAATTTACACAGACAAAGTCAGCCAGAGTCTTTCTTGAATGTATGCCCACCCTCCCAAAAGATATTGGATGAAAATATAGACACTATTGGAGTAATTCCTACATGAGTTTGAGATTACCGAATATGGGTTGGGAGACTGCTTATGATGGGTACTGGGCTTGGTGGGCACGAGTATTAGGCAAGACGAGCGATTTCTTTTGAGTTAATATATGGAGATAAAGGCAGTGTGTAGTTTATTTTTAAGTCTTTCTGGAAAAGTCAGGGTTTCAATCTGAGCAACCCATTATATTGATGCTAAAGGGATTTGTTTCGGGAATATGTTGAGTTTCAATAAATACAACTTCAACTGAAAGGCTGGGAGAGTGAAGGTAACATCGCCCAATGTCCAAAGGTAAATATCACCAAGTTTAGAACCATAGGGTTTATCTACTGCTTGATTTCCACATTAAAAACCATTCCATCTCTTATATAAGAAACATTTATAATTTTGTTATGACAGCAACATCACACTCGTGTTAAAAGGTCCTAAATATTAAATCCATAAATGAAGCAGATTCTCCGCTTGTTTTTTTCACCTGCGGAGAATCCGGAAAATAAGCAAATTTTTAACCACTGAGGCCTTGACCCAAGTCGTTCTTGCCCTGGTAATGTCGCGTATTGACTACGCTAACTCTCTGTATGCTGGTATTCCAGCTTACCAATTACGCCGGCTCCAATTGGTGCAGAACCAAGTGGCCAGGCTTATTTACGGTCAGCCTAAGCTTCACCAGGCGAAATCCCTGCTGAAGAGCCTCTATTGGCTCCCCGTGACCCAACGCTGCTTCTTCAAGTTAGGCTGTACCATCTATAATGCCCTCTCTGGTTGTGGTCCAGCCTTTATTGTCTCAAAGATACAGCGGTATGCTCCTTCCCGCGACCTACGTTCCTCAAACAAGAACCTGTTGACCCTCAGCTCCTTTAAACGCAAAAAACATGGAGGTCTGAGATTCTCGATCCTGGCACCTCAATTTTGGAACTCCCTCCCTCTTGAACTGCGCCTGGCCACCTCCTACACCCAATTCAGGAAATTACTCAAAGCATGGTTATTCTCTCAAGCTTACAATTGAACGCACTGTCTTATTTCTGCAACCGTCCCCGCTCAGCGCCAAGAAACCGCCCGGTGAAAGTGCGCTTAATAAGTTATTTT
Organism: Calotriton arnoldi; assembly: GCA_963921515.1. Classification (NCBI taxonomy): domain Eukaryota; kingdom Metazoa; phylum Chordata; class Amphibia; order Caudata; family Salamandridae; genus Calotriton; species Calotriton arnoldi. Next base: position 690,253 of record CAWUFW010005198.1, on the reverse strand, counting down.
AACATAACATAACAGTATACATATGTTCATGGTATGATTTTAGATTAGGCACTCCTCGCCATCATGACAAGCTAGCCCTACAGGGTTCCAAAAGCAGAGCACAAGCCTTTCCCTTAGGAATTACTCTTAAAGAAGCAGCAGTAGGTCAACTCTTCTTCATTCATCTTTAAAGCACTGCTTACTGACAGCGACTGGAAATGCCACTCCATCACCAGCCCCATACTTTCAGAACTGACTAGCAATTTACAGTTTCAACTAGCCGGCTGCCTTTGTTTACCAGCATTTATGTACTGATATTCCCGTTGCTCTGTATCATGTACTAAACAAGGTAAACTACCATGGGCTGCACCTGTTATGTTCCAAGTTATTACGAGACTGGCATGCTAATGCTTTCTTGATTATTCTTTCTTCATACCAGGAACAAAAGCTATTGACTAAATATAAACAAACCTAATCTCTTGTAAGATAAATATCTCTTTCAGGAGCCATGTGATTTTTTTCCCTTTGAATACTGCCCACTTCAGTGGAATTAAACCAGAGAGTAGGGGGTATGTTACTAAATACTGGGTTCTCCTCAAATCATCATTAGTCTGATAGTGCACTACTGAATGGGGAAGATTAGAAACAAGGGAATCACTGTTGCAGGATTCCAGGAATGTATTTTGTTTTCCTTGAAACTGAAGTTAACTGATTCCTATCCTTTTAACCTTTAAAATGGAAGGGAACCTTAAAGCAGAAAGCAATGGCATTTTGATCAAAGCACTCTCTAGTTATATGGACACAAAGTAATCTTTGTGACGAAATGACGTGTACTATATGGTGTGGTTGTGCAACCTCATCGTAGAATACACTCACCAACCCTTTTAGGACCCTTAGGTTTCGTTTGTTAAACCTTCAGCTCAAACCTGAGTAGCTGTGGCTCTGAGCAGCAAGGCTTACACAAAGTAACAAGTGCAAAGCATTTGAACAGCACCAAAACAACTGAAGAAAAGAATTGACAAAACCCCAAAGAAATCCAACACCAATTTATAAAACAGACTGCGATATTAAGTATTTTTAGACACCACCATGAAAAAGATCCACCAGAGGTTTCCACAGATATAGAATTTTCAAGGTATATTAAATCAAAACGTTTCACCCAACCGCAAACAAGCACAGGCTAGTTCAACAATTTTGACACTTAGAAACGTTTTGAGCAAAACGTTGACCAATTTGTAATGCAGTCACTAGGGGTGACCAACCCCAGTAGGGAGCCAGTCAGGGGGACCTGCAAGGCCCTCAAACAGTTACCACCAAAGAAGAAGCAGTCCTCAGACAGTTCCAGTTTCTTTATTCTCAGTCCAATGGATTCATGTAGAGTGGTCCTGATGCGGAGGATACAAGATGCTCAAAGATGTTGTGGATGTGACGCGGTCGATGGGAGGGCTTTCTGCAGGGACTCCTCAGTTCACAAAGGTGATGAGGAGGTAGAAACCCCAAGATCCTCCGCGGTCTAGCTAAAGTCAAGTCGCTAGTGGACTACCAGCCTCCCAGTCACAGCCAAATCCTTCTCCGGGCTGTAGCTTGCCTTCTGGGTGACCAAGCAGCACTCAGACGGCACTCCCGGTCCAGCAGACTGGGGGGTAACTTCTGAGCATTGGGTCCTGGTCCCTGATGCTGCACAATGGCAGGAAGCAGCGATCCAGGGATCTGGGTCACTACTCACCCGTAGTAGGCTTTTTCAGCTGTTGTGTACCTGTGCTGCGAACAGGAGGCCAGTCGGCTGACCGTTGGAGTCGGTTTGGTTTGGTTGGGCTGTACAGAGGACTTCTCCTTGAGCAGGACACAGCAGGCACAGTCCTTCTCTTCTGCTAGCCCACAGGTGCCCCTCATGTCGGTGCAGTAGGGCTGTCCTTCTTCCAGCCCAGTCACGGTCTGAGTTTTGGGTGCCCTATTTGTTTACAGAAACCCTCTGGGTGGGATGCGTTTGGTAGCCAATGGGCTACCAGGTTCCTTCCCTCTTAAATACCACTCTCTAGGAAGTGTCATCTGGCAATCCCAGGATGCACCATTCTGCCCACTCCCAAGATTGCAGGACCCCTCTGTTGGCATCCAGGGTTCCCTAGCCCACCCAGAGGTGTGGCTATGAGGGGGCTACACACTCCTAGAAAACCGGTTTGACAACTGGCTTCCCCTTCTCTGTCCCTAGTGCCAGCTTGTCTACCTAAACAATAGAGCAGCTCCTCTCCCAAGTGTTATCCATTTGCCCTTCAAAAGCGGCTTCACCTTTGAAGCTCGCCTTTTAGGCTAACACCCGTGTAGCTTCCTGCCGGGGGGAGATAACATAGTAACAGGATTGCAGTCCTAGATACACATTCGAACAAACAAGAAAGATGAATACTTAGCAGACTAGAAAAAGCTGGTTTTATGCGCTCATTATATATGCCCCCAATATTAGTGATACAAAATTCTGGAATACAATTAATGATCGGCTTGCAGAGCTATGTAAAGATACTCTGATTCTGATGGGTGGGGACTTCAACATGGCGTTAGATTTAACTCTAGACGACTTATCTAATTTTAAAACATGTCCATCTCCAGCACACAAAATCATTCAAAACATTTGTGATAGATACGCCCTTAGAAATACATAGAGGTTACAACAGATCAGGAATATAGTTTTCTTTCCTTACTGCATCATACTCACTCTAGAATAGATTACTTGTTAATATCTACTAACATAGCCTCTTCAATGCTTAAAACTACAATAGAACCCATATTAATCTCAGACCTTTCTGTCATCACGATCTCAGTCAACTGTTCCCTAACTAAGAAAGAAGATTTGGCGCTTGAATCCTGAAATCTTACAAGACCTGATATGCCATAAGACTCTACAAGAATCCATTCATAATTTGTAAGTGACAATCCCAAAGAGTTCCACCCTCATTTATGACAGAATGTATTTAAAGCAAATATCAGAGGAGCCCTGATTGATATACGCACACGAATAAATAGGGTAGTGAACAACAAGTTAATTATATTAGAGAAGGAAATTAAGAAACTAAAGATACAATATAGATCAGAAAAGGGTGAAGAACAGAGATTCCCTGATCAATAAATATGAATACAATAAAATGTTTGCGTGATGGGACTGGACAGTGGGTAACTAAACATAGCTCTGTTAACCTCTGAAAGAAGCAAGCAAAGTCTTGGCGAGATACCTTAAATGCAAGCAAATTAATAACCAGGTGCTTACAATTTGAAGAAGAAAGATGACCTACACTCTGATCCTCAAGAAACATTGAAAATATTCCTTTAGTTTTATAAAAATAAATGTCAATTAAACCTGAAGAGAGTGTTCAGTTTCTGAATAACCTACACTTTCCGAGGGTTAACAAAACACAAAAAGAATCTTGTGATAAAGACATTACATTAAAGGAACTAAGGCCCATAATTAAAGATTTAAAAGAAGACACAGCTTCACGCCCCGAGGGCTGATAGCACAATTCTATAAAATATTCTGAGATGAACTTCAAGAACCCTTGTTGGATTTGTTTCACAAATTTGCAAAGATGGGTGTGATTGTGGCCACATCAACCAAAGCATTAATAACAAAATAGTTACTTATCCATAGGAGTAGTTTTGCAGCTTCAAGAAATTTCTGGATTCACATGTTGTGTATTATTCTGCCATCTAGTGGTAGGGTCCGGGAACTCTCGACTTGTAGTCCTTTTTCAATGTTTTAGGTCGAGCCTGGGCTGCTTTGCGAGGCATGCTGTATTCAGGTATGGACTTGAAGCTGCGCCCATTTCCTGCCCATCTTTTCAATTGGCTCCTTTACTGTCCTTTCTAAATCGTTGCTTTTGTTTGATGAATAGCTTAGTAGTTCCTCCTTGGTACCGCCTTGTCTGCATTTGTAACCTCCCGTGAGGACTGGACTTTTTACTTGTGTTGTTACACGGTCTGCTTTATCTAGTCTGTGAGCACTATTTTCTTTCATGATTTTCCCCTGTTCCACCCACGATGTGCTTTCCTACAACGCAAAACGCCGCCCGCTTTTATATTTTAATTAGTAACGGGCGTCCGCTTTCACTATAGCGGCCGCGTTTCTTTATGTATTCAATTTGCCAGCGAGGTCCGCTTTAACTATAGCGGCCACGCTTCTTTATTTATTTTATTTATCAGCGCGGTCCGTTTTAACTTTAGCGGGCGCGCTAGGAAACCTTTTTTTTTTTTTTTTAAATGAAAGCTCCCCATACTGTGCTTTCACTTTAATAGTGGCCACGCCCCTTCTTTAGACGCTGCTCACCGTATCCAGGTTACAGCGAGCACGTCTAAAGAAAGGGGCACTCCCGCCATTAAAGTGAAAGCACGGCATGGGGAGCTTTTACAAAAAAAAAACCCATCTGTTTGTGATCTTCACAAATAAATGGTTTTTTTTTGTAAACGCACCCCATGCGTGCTTTCACTTTAATGGTGGCCGCGCCCCATTCTTTATACGTAGCTAGCTGTAACCTAAAAACGGCGAGCAGCGTCTAAAAAAAAGAGCGTGGCCACCATTAAAGTGGTCTCGCATTTGCAAGCGTTTGAGCTATTGCCATTAGAAATGACAATGCTTTTTATTATTAGGTCTCGCCTAGCAACGCAGCGCATGAGCTGCTCGCTTGCGAGACTATTGTCGTCATTTTTGCTTTGGAAGCGGAGTGGAAGCTCCACCCATGCTTCTCATTGGCGCGTGTGAAAAATCCTTGCTTTTGATTGGAAGGGAGGCATGTTTGTTCCCTCCCCGTCTCCTGTTTGCCGTGCCTGCCCGGACAGGAGATGTGCACGCACACGGCGTCTCTTTTGCTGACGGCGGATTCAACAGGGCTTTGTTAATTGGGGGTTATATGTATCGGTTTCACTTTTGGATTTTGCTGCATCTCGCCAGTCACGCGCATGTGCCTCTCTCTCTCGCTTCTCAGTGGGTCGCCAACTCTCACGGCGACAGCTTGTTATTTAACAGTGGCGGCTGCCACCACCACACCATTCACGGGACACTTCCCTTGAGGTAAGTGACTATTTCTTCTATTTATTTATTTGTATTATTGAGAGTGTTTTCACCGGGTATCTCCCTTGGCCACTTCTCTCGTAGTCTCAGGGTGCCGGCCGGGTGGAAGAGTGTTTTCCAGGGTCTATCCCAGTCTACTCTCACACTGCCTCTTGGTATCGAGCGGGACAATGTTTCCACCTGTCTCTCAGTGTCTACCCTCACTCTGTCTCTAAGTAATTGGCGGGAGAGTGTTTCTTGAGGTCTTGTTCTCCCCTCATTCCTCCCTCTTTCGCTTGGTGTCGGCCTCTCTGTTTCTTCCCTGGCCACACTGCTCCCAGTTTCTCGAGTAGTGGGACTGTGCAGCACCTTGAAGACCGTGAGAGCGCAAACAGAAGAAGCCGCAGTTCGGGAAGCACTGGCCGCTGCAGCTTCCTGAGGTTATGGGGTCCGAAGCACACATAACGCAGTAGCTAGTTCCCTAGAGCGCATGATGCCCAGAGGGCACAGGCAAACCTTTAATGTCTGGTGAACACAGGCCTTTTTAGCACCTTGAACCTTGAAGACCGTGAGAGCGCAAACAGAAGAAGCCGTAGTTCGGGAAGCACTGGCCGCTGCAGCTTCCTGAGGTTATGGGGTCCGAAGCACACATAACGCAGTAGCTAGTTCCCTAGAGCGCGTGATGCCCAGAGGGCACAGGCAAACCTTTAATGTCTGGTGAACACAGGCCTTTTTAGCACCTTGAAGCTTGTGCTAAGCAGCGGGCACAGGCCGCTGCAGTTCCTTGAAACTGCTTTAAGCAAGGAGCAGAAGTCTTTGAGAGCTCATTGAAGCCCTTGCTGCCCATAAAACATACACCGCTGCAGTTCCTTGAAGTTCTTGGGGGCTAGAGAGCACAGGCCCCTTAAACCTTGCTCCAACCAAGGAGCACAAACCGCTGAAGCTCCTTGAAGCTCTTGCTTCCTAGAGAGCGCAAACCACACAGCTTCTTAAAACCGATACTGCAGAAAGATCATAGGGTGCTGTGGCTCTTTGAAGATCATGCTTCCTAGAGAGCACAGGCCGCACAGCTCGCTCAAGCTCATGCCGACTTCAGGGTCAGGCTACACAGCTTCTTCAAGGCAGCGCACCTGCGTGAAGCCACGCAGTGAACACAGGCAGCTGCAACTAATTGAACCAGTGCTGCCAAGAAATCACCCACCGCGGCCAGGCAGCACAGGCCGCTGAAGTCCCTTGAGCCCTTGCTGCCCGGAGAGCACCAAACATTTGCAATGCATTAGGTCTCGCATTTACAAGAGTTTGAGCTATTGGCATTGTAAAGGACAATGCCTTCTATTTATGTGTTTTGAAAACCTGCAAGCAGTGCGTAAATACGCACTTAAACACATAAATAAAAGGTATTGTCATTTACAGTTCCAATAGCTTAAACTCTCGCAAATGCGAGACCTATTGCATTGCAAATGCTTGTATATGTTGGTTTTCAAAACACATAAATAAAAGGCATTGTCATTTACAATGTTAATTGCTTGAACTCTCTCAAATGCGAGACCTATTACATTGCAAAAATGTTTCCACCATTTGGTGTCTAGTCCAACCTTCTCCTGACCTCAGACGACCGCTCCGGCAGCCCCTGTGCATAGTCACCATCTTCAAATTCTTTTTTCTGGCAATAGTTAATGTAGCATAGGCATGCTTTTCTCCCTTGCCAAATGACCTCTTGGACCAATCACAGCTTCCCCAGCCACATCTCTGACGGCTACCTCTTGTTGCCTAGCTATCGCCCGCATTCCATTTGAGTCTTGCGGATGCCACATTCCTGCCACTCCCACTCCCGCCCTCCTACCTCCCCCGGCCCCTCCCACCTCCGAGGACTTATAATGGAGGCTGCAACGCGGTCTCTGTGAGCAGTACCTGACCTCAAGGGCCAGTCACAGCTTCCCAGCCACATCTCTGCCTGCCTGCCTATTGTTGCCTCGCTACCGGCCGCATTCCATTAGCGCCTTGCTGCAGCCACTCCTCCCCCCCCCCTCTGCCACTCCTGCCCTCCCACCTCCCCCCAGCCCCTCCAGGGCTCATAATTGAGGCCACAGCACGGTCTCTGTGAGCAGTGCCGGACGTCTTGGGCCAGTCTCAGCTCCCCAGCTGCATCTCTGCCAGCCTGCCTCTTGTTGCCTAGCTTTCGCCCACATTCCATTTGCATCTTGCTGATGCCCCTTTCCCGCCACTGTTGCTAACGCCCTTCAGCCTCCCTCTGGCCCATCCCCCCCCCCCTCATCTCAGCTGCATCACGTCCTCCCCACGATCGACCAAAGCACCCTTCACCTGCCGCCACTGCCGCTTCTCCTGCGACTCTGGACCACCTGTCCACACTGACACCCGCGCTGCCTCCACGCAGAAGACTACGAATAACACAGGCCGGCCAGAACTTCACCGCTTGGATCACTGAATGCGCCGAAACCAGCAAAAGCCAACAACACCTCCAAGCAAGCCAGATGGTATACTCCAGAGTTCAGAACTACCAAACACAACTGCCACCGAATTGAGAAGCACTGGCACGTGACCAAGGACACCTCCCACAGAGCCGCTCACAAAGCGGCCCTTAGCAACTACGACCTCCACATCAAGGTAGACAAGAGAGCAGCAATCCTCATCCGCATTGACACCACAGCCAACCACACAAAAGAACTTTTCAAAATCATCAAGGAACTCTCCAACCGGACAGCCACAGAGACAACCATCCACCCCTCCCAAGAACTCTGCAACACCATCTCAGACTACTTCCACAGCAAGATTACCACCATCTACAACAACTTCAACCCCAACCCACCACTCTCATCCTCGACAAGCTCTCTCAACTAGCAAACACCAACCACATGAAAACCAACTGGCCCACGATCACCACTCAGTCCACCTCAGCCATCATATCGTCCATCCACTCCGGGGCACCCGCCGACCCCTGCCCACTGTCTCTTCAACTTTAGAACCAACGCTATCAGTAGGGAACTCATCAGCATTCTCAACACCACAATCTCCACGACAACCTTCCCTTATGGATGGAAGCACACAGAGGTCAGACCCCTCCTAAAGAAGCCCTCTGCTGACCCCAGCAACCTCAAAAACTAAAGACCAATCTCTCTGCTTCCCTACCCAGCCAAAGTACCTGGAAAAGCCATCAACCAACAGCTTACCGAATATTTGTAACTAAACCACCTTCTCAATGCCTCACAATCAGGATTTCATGCCAACCACAGCATGGAGACCGCACTGATCACCGCCAATAACGACATCAGGACCCTCCTTGACCATGGAGAAATAGTACAGTCGCCCACCACACCCTCCACAACATCGGCATCCAGCAAAACGCCCTCAAGTGGAGCGCCTCTTTCTTTTCAGGACGCACACAGAATATCTGCCTGCCTCCCTTCACATCCACATCAAAGGACATCACATGCGGTGTACCCCAAGGGTCATCCCTCAGCCCCACCCTGTTCAACATCGACGTGACAGTCCCCTCACAGACATCGTCAGATCCCACAGACTCAACATAGTCTCCTACACCAACGACACTCAACTGATCCTCTCTCTCACTTAGGACCCAGACAACGCCAAAACCGATGTACCAAAATGGATGAGAGACAGCTGCCTCAAACTAAACTCAGACAAAACAGAACACCTCCGCATGGGACCACAGCTGGTGGTCAGCAGAACTCGGACCAGCACCCGCTCCGACAGACCACGCTCGCAACCTCGGCATCATTCTCGACAGCCAACTGCGCATGAAATAACAAGTCAACTCCGTCGCCTCCTCCTACAGAACACCACAGCCAGACTCACCCTGAACCTCCCCAAATGGACCAGCATCACCCCTCACCTTAGAAACCTCCATTGGCTACCGATCCAGAAGAGATGCCAGTACAAGAGCCTCACGCTCGCATACAAAGTTCTACACAACCAAGGACCTTCCTACAACAACCTTCGACTAGGCTTCCACATCCCCGCAAGACACCTGCAATCTGCCTCGCTCGCCCTCGCGCACACACATCCCACATCCATCGCAGCGGGGCCCACTCCTTCTCCTACATTGCAGCCAAGAACTGGAACAACCTGCCCCTCCACCTCCAAACAGCACCCTCCCTGGTGGACTTCAGAAAGGAACTCAAGACCTGGTTTTTCGACAGAGACACAGCACCCTTAGTGCCCAGATACCCTTAGGGGTGACAGTACTGCACTATACAAATGCCACTGATTGATTGATTACAACAGTTGAGTATCGTCAGCTTAAGATATAACTTTTGCCCCCACTGCTTCTGCCATCTGAGCAAGAGGGGTGAGATATGTATTAAATAGTGCTGGGCTCAAAGCACAGCCCTGGAGAAACTCCCAATGTCAACTCACGCTGTTTCGAGGAGAAAGGAGAAGTCCAAACCTGTTGACTTTTGTCTTCCAAAAAGGAGGCGAGCCAGTTGAAGGACTGTTTGACCTTACGATGGTGTTCTTCGTGACTGGCATCTGTTTGTTTTTGTCTGCAAACAAAACAAAGAATTGTTTCTATTTTGTTCTCTCAAGGTAATACATTATTGCTCTGCGAGTGTCCGGTGTATGTAGGACTCTTTCGGTCTGGGTCTTTGGTTCTCAACAGAGGTTAGGTATTTAGACTACCGGGTTTATATGAAACTGTGATATGATCTTTGGCAGGAAGTGGGGGTTGGTTCTCATGACTACTCTGTCCTATGCATTTGCAGGTATGGTTCCTTGATGGTAAGTGCTTCCATATCACTTACCCTGCGTAGCAATGTTATTGCAATCAAGAAGGCGGTCTTGAGTGTGACACATTTTAGTGCTGCCCTGTAGAGTGGTTCAAAGAGGTCTTTCATCAGTTGTGTTGGCATCACGTTTTGGTTACAGATGGAAGTTTGTGCGCATCTTGGAGGGGCTATTCATTGGGTCCATCCTAGGAACTGTTTGACCACTGGTGCAGCGAAGAAAGATCTCCCTATGTGCCCCCTTATATATGCCACAATAAAGTGGGGTCGGGGAAGCGTATGCAAATTTCTCTGACCATTCTGTCAACAGTGCATTCCCCACAGAGCAGTGGTATGGGTGCCTGGATGCGAAGAACTGGCATTTTGCGTTCGTTGGTGTTGCAAACAGGTCTATCTCTGGTTTCCCCCACTTTTGGAACCCTACTCTACTACTGTTTGATTCAGTTCCCACTCATGCAAGACAGAGGCCTGTCTGCTCAGCTTGTCCGCTTCCATGTTGTTTATCCCTGGTAGACGTATTGCAGTCAGGGTTATTTGTCTCAGGATGGCCCACTTCCTTGTTTCTTGCGCTAGTTTCGATAGGGTGAGGGACTTTGTTCCCCCGCTTGTTGAGGTAGAACATTGTTGTCATGTTATCCATCTGAACTTGTATCCATTTTCTCCATAGCTTTTTTTTTTTAAAGGCTTTTAAGGCTAGGAACATTGTTTTCAGCTCGAGTGGGTTTATGTGCTGTAGCGTTTCCTCTGGTTTCCAGTCTCCTCTGATGTTGGCTTCCCCATGTGTGAGAAAGTGCCCTCTTTCTGCATGGTTGCCGCCACTTTTTGCTGAACTGCTGATGTGCTTTGACTGAGTGTGCCCTGGGCTCCTGCTAATCAGGTACCCAGGGCCTATGTTCTTTCCCTAAAACTGCATTGAAACCCAAACCCAATTGGCATCTCTGGCCACAGGTCTGCCCCTGGTAAATGGTACCCAGGGCACTGTGACCACGGAAGACCTCTAAGGGCTGCAGCACTTATTGTGCCACCCTTAGGGGCACTGTGCCTTTACACACACACACACACTGCCTTTGCAGGCTGCGTGTCTTGGTGCAGAACAAAGTGAAGAGTCGACATGGCACACATCCCTGTGTGCCATGCTTACAACCCACCGCCCTGGCATAGATCAGTCACCCCTCTAGCTGGGTGCACTATACAGTGATGAGGGTACAGGTGCATGAGCCCTGAACCCCTACAGTGTCCAAGTCCATTCTTAGACATTGTAAGTAATTTTCTCCATAGCTTTTTTTTTTTAAAGGCTTTTAAGGCTAGGAACATTGTTTTCAGCTCGAGTGGGTTTATGTGCTGTAGCGCATCCATTCTTAGACATTGTAAGTGCAGTGCTGCCATTAAGAGTATATGGTGCTGGGAGTTTGTCATTACGAACTCCACAGCACCATAATGGCTACACTGAAAACTGAGAAGTTTGGTATCACACTTCTCAGCACATTAAACCCACACTGATGACACAGAGGGCATCTTAGAGATGCCCCTGAAAAACGACCTACCACTAGTGTCTAGGCTAAGTGGCTGCTTTCAGCTGCCACCATCAGTCATGTTTCTGGAACCCTGGGTCGAGAGCCTGCTGCTCTCGGGGGCCTGAAACAATGCACATCCTGGGACGAGGTGCCAAGCCTCCTCCCCCAGGATGGGCAGGGTCCACAAAGGGGAAGCTTCAAAGGCTTGCCACCTTTGTGAGCTTCCCCAGGCCACTTGCTGCTTTCAGAAACTGGTCCCCACTGGTTCTGACCCCCACTTTGGGCTGGAGAACCGGCGGGAAAAACAAGTGAGGAAGAGAGGTGTGCCCACCTCTGCCAACTCCACCCCTCAGGTGGAGGAGGCGAGGTGAAGCACAACTCTCAGTCCCCTCCATCTTGCAGATGGGGGGACACAGCCAACCAGAGTGAGGCATATGCCTCCCTCCCACAGGAGGATGGCATGATAGGGGGTGTACCCACCCCAAGGAAGGGACCCATTGGTCTCAACCTTTACTTACCTGTAATGCCCCTAAATCTAGTATTTAGGGGGCACCCCGAACCTTGCTTCCTCAGACAAGAAACCAGAAGAAGAAGAAGGACCGAACAGGAGGACGCCCACTGACTTGTCCCCAGCCCTACTGGCATGTCCCCACCTCGAACCTGCAGAAGCGAAACTCCGGTGTGTCCTGCAGCCATCAGCCTCAAGAACCCCGAGGACCTGCCCTGCCTTCAAAAGAAAAGACTCTGTCTCCCGTGAACACCGGATTTGTTCACCAACAGACTCCAGCTCCTGCAGGATCCGAGAGTCTGCACCACTCTGCACCCGACACCATGCCCATGGCCCGAGTTTGAGTGGCCCAACACCAAGAGGAGGTCTCCCCGGCGATCCTGACCCGAGATCCAGTGATCCCTGACCTGCCTCAAGCCCACAGCCGACACCTGCAGCCTCAAACCGGAAGGTCCCCCCAACCGCGACTAGGAGATGGTAAGAAGATCCGACCCTAAAAGGCACCCTTGCACCCGACGCCCCACGGCCTTGGGTGGCCCAACCGACGGTGCCTAACCAACCCCCAGCATCCCAACTTACCTCTCCAAGTGGTGGTCGCACCCAGAAGACCCCATTTGCCCTGAGCTTAAGTCTAGAAGCTTTGCTCCCACAACCCTGTGGCCTGCTCGTAAGCAGCCACCAACAAGAGGCCCCCTATCCCCCAATGAATAACATTGGGCCTCAGCACTCTGCACCCGGCCGCCCTAGTGCTGCCGAGGGTGTAACAAGAGTGCATCCTTGACCCTGGGGGACCCCTGAGTCTAACCCCGGAATACCAACTCCCACAACCGAATACTTACCTTTGAACCGATAACCCTATTTTCCTCCATAGGATAACATTGACTGTTTTTCTCTGAAAAGTTTCTAAGTGAGAAGCTGGAAAATCTAAGAAATCCTTTAAAACTGTAACTAAATAACAAAAACGCTTTTACTTACCTGTTTACAGGAAATGTCCCAGTGCAGTATCCAGGTATACTGCACTGTGTAAGAAAAGTAATCCGTAAAGTAATCTACTTGACATTCTACTAAAAAGCCAATACAAAGTATATGTACAGTATTTCAAAAGCATTGCATTACTAGTAGCTCTACTGTAATCACATCAAAGTGCATATACAATCGCAATTCAAACTGTTTACAAACTGCATTACTACTGTCAAGTACTTATTGCTTACCTGTGCCAGGCTTGCTTGGTTCTAGAAAATAAAATAACTAGAAGAATATTTTTATACAAAACCAACTGGTCTGAAGTTCAGTCTTTGAGTGTGTGATATAATTTGCTGATTGAGTGTGTACAACAAATGCTTACCACTACCCTCTGATACAGCCTTACTGCTCGACCACACTACCACAAATAGAGAGTAAGGTGCTATCTACTTTTACCTCTGCCTACCTTTGGGGTTCCACTGGACTCTGTGCACACTATACCTCACTTTGGTATAGTATATACAGAGCCAGCTTCCTACACCATGTGTGCTCCCTATCCTGTGAGAGAGGCGTCAATGGTGATGCTCACTGTGGGAGTTTTGGTAGCATGAAGGCCCTTCCTACTGTTAAGTTTTCTCTGTTTCATCAGGCCATTTCCCATTGTATTCTCTGTGTGACAAGCACTATATCCTCCACTCTGTCGCCTCTGACCACTGGATCAGTCTCATGTGTAGCCTCGCATAACGGATTAGCGGAATGCAGGAAGCCATCATCCCAAGCAACTTCCTTGCTGTCCTCACTGTCAGAGAGTGACCCTTGTGGTAGAAGTGAGCTTGTTGCGTTTTCGCTAGTACTCTCTTGTAAGATTTTCTCTCTTACTGGTATTGGTGATGACTTTTCCGGGTTTATGGTGAACCCCAGCCTATGGAGTGTTTCCATCACTGTTCTTATGCTGTTTCTGCACTTGGAGAAGGAAACCGCCTTTTTCAGCCAGTCATCTAGGTAGGGGTGCACGTATATTCCCCTTCTTCTTAAGTGTGCCGCTACAGCTGCTAAGCATTTTGTGAACACCCTGGGAGCTGATTTTATTGTGAATGGTTTTACTCTGAATTAGTAGTGTCTCGTGTCTATTACAAAGCATAGCAACTTCTTGTGTCTGTGGTTCATTGGGATGTGCAGATATGCGTATTTTAAGTTTATAACTGCCATGTAATCTGCTTCCCAGAGTTGTGGTATTATTTCTTGCAATATTGTCATCTTGAATTTTTGTGTCTTTATGAACTGTTGCAGGATGCTGAGGCCTAATATTAGTCATAAAGATTTGTGTTTTGAGACCAGGAAGTATTTTGAGTAGTTTCCTTGGTTCAGTGGTTAATTTGCAAAGCAATAAGTGCCAGGGCCCTCGTAAGGAGGAATTGGCAGCTTGCACCATCCATTGCCGCTGTCAACGACAGTACCAACACAACCACCAACCATCACACTCCTACAAGTGTGACAATTCATACTATTCAAGGCCCCCAAAGCTATAAGAATGGCTTGGGTGGCACATATTAGTGATTGTTAATGTATACTAAATTAATAAACAGTTGTTGTTGTGCTCCTACCCAAATTTGGAAGACAGCGCCACCATGTGGCAGACTGCCACAAGTGCTGGTGCTAAGAATTAAGTGCTGGTGCCGAGCACCGGAAACCACGGGCTCAAATTAAGCACTGCCTTGGTTGTTCACAGAACATGCAGACTGCCATACCAGCCCTTTTTGAATCCATCTCGAATTATGGCAGAGTATCTGGAAATACCCTAAATAGAGATATATCTGAAGTTCGTCCTAGTTATCAAGAAGATTAATCAAATTACTGAAGCATGGTTGCCAAAATTCCTGACCTGGTGGGCAGAGTAGAATCAATTAAAATTATCATAATGCCAATAATGAATTATCTACTAAGTGTGCTTCCCATCAAATGGTCTGAACTCTTTTTACTAACGTCAACTGAATACTCAAATTCCTGTAAAATGGAAAAAAGGGAGTTTTGCAAAAAAAAGTTGGTTACCCAAGGAGAGGTTATCGTGGCAGACTTAAAAGATTTCAGACAGCGTTCCTATCAAATATGGGAACACTACGACTTCAGAATGTTGATTATCCTACTCCACCTTTGGGTCACTCCTAATTTAAGACCTATTGCTGTTAGCCACACTTACTGTTCATAAACCCAATACTCTCAAACAAAACAATATTATAGCATGCACAAGAGAAACTCTCTTGAAAATCGATTCTGGGTTTTTGAAAAATCACCATCTCAAAGCCCAATGATGCATCCATTTGGAACAACAGGAAAATCAAGCTAGGTCAGGCCTGCACGTTAACTGACAAGTGGAGCAACAAATGATATTACTCCTTAGAGACTTGGGGTCGAAAAAAGAGCCTAGGTCTTTTGAGAAATTACAACACCTCTATGGGGTGGATAACCCTGATTTCTATGATTTTCTCAAATTAAAAGTGTCTATAAGCAAACTTCAAAATTTCCCTCAAAGATCCATCTAAAGTTGCATTAATAAAAGAAATTAAAAAGGGAGGACATGTTGTCTTCAAACTATATGCCTTATTAAAACCCTCACACATCCATCTTATGAAAACTACACAGGACAAATGGTCAGCTAATTTGGGGATGTAGATAATAAAATACCCACACAAAAAATAATTTGGTATAGGATTGAGGCTACTACTTTTACTATGAGAATTACAACCTATCTTGCACAGACCAGATTCCTTCTTTTGCTCAGGACTTTTTGGACACCTGGAAGATTTTAAAAAACTAGACGTTGCTTGCTGAAGTTGTAAATCAATTCAGGTACCTTATCGCATATGTTCTTTGACTGCCAGCTGTTACACTCGTTCTGGGATAAAAATTAAACCTTTATTCAAGATAAGTAACACCTTCGAAGAATTTCACTAATACAGTATTTGGGCCTGCTGTAGCAAGAAGTTGACTTACTATTACCAGATCTCATGTTTTCCTTAGCACACAAAAAGATCTTAACTGGAAAGATTTGGGAAAAACTTCCAGCAAGGCATGGTGGGAATGGTTATACTACATAAAAAGGGATGACTAAATACTGGTGAAACAACCTCCCTGAATATCAGGAGACTCCCCCATTAGGAATAAACTGGATAAATATATGGAAAAAATTAAACCCCCATGAATTCCTGATATTCCTTGTATTAATGCTCCCTTTTGCGTAACTTGGATTCATATCTTGCTAGCTGCCTACTATAGAATTTACCTAGCATACACCTACAATTTCGAAGTTATAAGGATGGCTTCATTACCTTATCCTTTCTTTTTCTTTGTTCCTTATTGCCAATACTCTTGTCCACCATTCCAGTAATAATGCTATTGATACCTGATCTTTACCTCAAACAGAATCTTGATTTTTCGTATGTACGCCTACGTACTTAACCTGCGTTAATATATAAATCAAGAGTTGGTTGGACACTGTTCATTACAAATGATTCTAGAACCACTGTTCGGGTTCATTCATGTTTTCCACATATTATAAACATTACCTGGAGGACAACGAGACCTGTATCTAGAGTATATATTTATTGTTATTTGTTTGTGTACTGTGTTTTTTCGTCAACAAAATATTTGAAACAAAAAAAATTCAGCTTTATATAACGGTCCCAATTCAAGAATTGGCACCAGCTACTTAGAGGTAGGAGGATTCCCTAGATAAAGCTGTGCTAAACAACAGAGATGAAATAATAATCAGTTTAAAAATGAGTCATTACACTTCTGCTCCTGAGCAAGCTCACAGGCTAAACTATTACCCCTAATCTTGACAAGGCAAATATCTACTATTTAACATATATATATATATATCTAATATATATATATATATATATATATATATATATATATATATATATATATTTGGTTAAACATTCCTTATGGTAAGAATCAGGAGTATACAAACCAAGAGTATAAGAGACTCACATGCAGAAAAAACAGGAAACATGACAAGTAAAAGGTAAACCGGGGTACCTTCCAGACCAGCTGAGCAACCAAGGGATCTGAGGCAGGTATGGAACCAGCAAGAGGGATCAGTGTAGATGTCAGGGCAGGACGCCATGGCCCAGGAAGATGACGACCTAGGATCCGTCTAGCCCTTGGCTGCCAGGTTGGGAATCGGTCTGCAGGGTGTGTGTGGGGAGAGGTGGAGTGGGCAGACAGGGCACCCAGATGGTAGTCTGTCGAGGCAGCGTAAAAAGGCGGGGAGGGGTAACAAGTGGTAGGGTGAAGGGTCAGGCATCTCGCGTCATGGCAGCCCACCTGGAGACGGGACTGGGCAGGGGGTGCAGGCAGCAAGCCAGTAAATAACCAGTGGACTCAGGGGTGAGGAGGGCAGAAGAGGGGAAGGGGTCCAGTCAAAGGAGGAGACGGGAGTCAGGGGTCTCAGAGAAAGGCTCACCATGTGCAATGATCCGCTCAAAAGCACCACCTTAAACAATTCTTCCATCCAGTCCTCCAGTGTTGGACTGGTGGGTGATCTTCAGTCTCAGGATATAATCTTGGCAGTGGCCAAACCTGTGGCCAGCCACCTGGACTGTTTGTTCATGAAGGCTGGACATTGGGCAAAGTCATGGAGGAGAGCAGTTTGTATTTTCAACAACCAGTGAGGGAGCACCGTCTGTCCAATAGTTGTGGTGACAGAGGACCAATAGGACTGCGGGCGGGGCAGTCTCAAAGAAGATGAACAATGTCCCCCTCCAAGGAGTCACACCTCCAACACATTGCAGATGGGAGAAGGGAGGACCTATGGAGCCGAAGAGGTGACCAATGCCCGTGCTGCTGGACCTTGAAAAAGCTGAATTTGAGATGGAACTTCTTGAGGGTTTGGTAGTGGTCTGCTAGCAGATCACCTCAATCTGTCTGAGTACGTAACCTGCAACCTATTGGTCCACCATTTCCGCAGAGAGCGGGCCAGCGTAATAGAGTAGAGACGGTCCACCAAGATACTGTACAAGCGGGATAATGTCCGTTTACAGGTGCCCCACTTCTGCAGATGGTCCATCAGTGACTAGGAAGGGAGCTATAGTGGGGTAGAGCCCAAGGTATGTCGAAGGCAGCGTTATAAGCACTGGTAGTCAAAAAGTGCTGTTCCTGACCCTCTGCAAAGGATTTGTAGGGCTCACAGTGGACCAGATCTGAGAGGTGGCGGAGACCCTTGGAAGCGAACAATGGCCAGTGGGGCTCAGACGACCCTATCAATAGAGAAGTGTTAGACCACAAGGGTGCCTTGTCGTAAACAGTGGGGCTGATCTTCAGCAACTGGTGTGCCTTCTGCCATGCCTGAATTGTTGTAGCCAGAGCAGGGTGGGAAGCAATCAGTCTGGGCGCGGCTCCAGTGCACAACATATCAACCTTTATGTGCATGTGAAGGGGGTCCAGGTTGCATTCCACCAGGTCACAAAGGGCCTGGGTGAATTCAATTCCGAGGTACCTCATATACAAGGAGGACCACTGAAAAGGCAGGCCTTTGATGACAGTCAGAGGTGTGTGGGTCACGAGGGGGAGTGCCTCATTTTTACCCCAGTTTATCTTATACCCGGAAAGGGAAGAGAAATGTGTAATAAAAGTCATGAGGGTCCATAGTGAAGAAGCTGGGAGGCTGAGGGTGACTAGAATGTCATCTGCATACTGAGCGAGTTTATGTTCCCCACTAGGGAGAGGAATACCATGAATATTGGGAGAAGAGTGTATGGCAATCACCAGGGATTCCAGAACCAGAATAAAAAGAAGAGGGGACAGAGGGCAAACTTGACGGGTACCCCGGCGGACCTCGAAGGGGGCGGAATCATAGCAATTGCAGTTACCTACGGCAGTGGGGTGGCAATACAGCCTCTGAATCCAGCTCAAAAACACCGGGCCGATTCCACAGCTCTGCAGCACTTGAAAAAGGTAGGCCCACTAACCCTGGTCAAGAGCCTTCTCGGCATCCGGAGATACCGCAAGCTTTTTGTTGTCCTCGTGCAGAACTCTCGGAGGATGTGCGACAGAAGACGAAGGTGGGATGCAGATGTGCGACGATGGGGGACAAACCTGATCTGGTCCTTGTGTACTAAGGAGAGGATGACCCGCCTGAGCCTGTTGGACAGCTTTTTAGCTAGAACTTGTGCAGACGTTTAACAAGGAAATTGGGCGGTAGCTGGAACAGATTCTTACCAGGTTTAGGGAGAAGGGTAATGGAGGCCCTGTTAGTGTCCGCAAGAGTGGTATGGGGCGGTGCAGCCTCCGAGTACACCTTGAAAAGCAGGGGTGCTAGCATTTCCATGTGAATCTCTTAATATTCAGAGGGGTATCTGTCCAACCCTGGGTCCTTACCATAAGGCAAGCCTTCAGTCGCCCCAAGGATCTCCTCTGGGGTGATGTCCGCTTCTAAAGCCAGTCTCTGATTGGCAGAGAGCAGTGGGGTCGCATTGCGAGCCAAAAAGGCTGCAATGACGTCGGAATTACAAGTGGAGCCCGAGGAGTGTAAGGCCTCAAAGTAAGTCCACAGAACAACTGAAGTATGATTTTATAAAAGAAACGGTCAAAATAACTCCTCAAATAGTTGTACATGGCAGGTAATAGATTTTCTCCACCATTGACAGTATGGCCAATATTATCATGTGGGTTTACACTCTAGCTCACAGAGGGATTTTCAGTACTCATCTGGCCTCTAGTTTGTTGCAAGGAATTTCAACCTGAAGTGATTCAGACTTTTCCAATGAATAAAGAACTGAGGACCTTAGGTAAAGTCCTTGTAATGATCCAACCTTGGGAACCAGGTTGAAACCTCAGTCCATGAGATTTCAGTACTCAGAAAATAGTGTCCCACAGCAATTGCGAAGCTCAAAAAACCACCACCCAACAACAACGACCCTAGTTCAATGTAGTCACAGAGTTCCAGTAGGGTCTTTCTGAGTTCTGGTGTTAAGGTCCATAGTGACAAAGGCTCAAGGCACCATTGTGCAGCTAGGACACAATTCGAGTCACTGAAGTACAGGAACCAGTTTAGGATCCAAACAGCTCCTGTCTTAACTGGAGGCCAAATAATTAAAAGGTAGAGAGGCATGACCTAGTCAGAGGAACCTGAAAGTTTAGGGGCCTATATTTTGAATTCTACTGGTTACATTTTAATGGTAGTGGAGCCCTTACAGGACTGGGAGCACCCACTGAAGTCACTGGCTTCCTCAGTTCCCAATGCAAACTGGACTTAGGGCTAGAACCTAAACCAAATCTCTAAGGTCCTTATTTCCAGAATCACGGGGGCAAGAAAAATGTTTCGAGCAATTCCAGAATCCAGGAAATAGTGCAGGACTATCGCTCAGGGATGAGAAGGTAGACTGTTTCCTGGCCCTTCCAGGCTGCACGCAGGGGTATAAAGCCGGGTCTGGTGGCTCAGTGGACTAATGCCTCCCCTGCAGAGGCCTGTGTTCGACCTCATGGTCACAGGTTCAAATCCCAGTGGGTCCACTCAGCCTTTCATCCATCTGAGGTCGATAAAATTAGTACCATTGAGTTGGGTAACAAGAAACATCTGTTATTCAGCGCCAAGAAACCTCCGGGTGAACTAGCGCTTTACAAATACACATGTTATGTTTATGTTATGTTATAAAGTCACTCAATGGGCACAGGCTGAACTGGGGCAGAGCAAGATTATCAACTGTGACATTGCAGGTGTTTATTCTCCGGAACAGTTGGACTACGTGATAATGCAGCTCCTAGGTGACCTTGAGTTGGTGAGGTGAATGCCACATCCCAGGTGCAGTTTAGCTCCTCATGCAGAAAGGTAAGTGCTCGGTCTTGCATCGTGTCATTGCAGCAAGGCTTTGTGCAGGATTCACGGACTTAGGCCAAGTCTGTAGGGTGAGTAGCAATGCAGCAAAGGTTACACCCATAATGAGATGCATTTTCTGGTACAGATGTAGACACCTCTATAGAAACCAGATAATCTACTACTCTCCTTGTTCAGCTAAGATAGGAAGCCAGTTCAGTCAGGAGTCCGACACACAATAAAAAGAAGGAGCCCCAATTATGCAGAGAGGTGACATTTAAATGGTTAGTGCCAATAGACAGATTCACCATAGGTGTAATGGGTTAAAGCTTTGCACTCCTGGACTATCAATATGCTACCGCCACACGTCACCTCAGAAAAGGGTTACAATTTGGTTGTACCCCACTCATCAACAGGGCTCTCATGATGAATAATAAAAGGAAAAGATGGAAAACCTTTTCAATTGCACTTCTACCACCAACACAAACTTGAATACCATTGGTGTTGATCACAGTGAGAAACATGTATATGGTGTTTAGATTTTGCATGTAAATGGAAATATGTGGAATAAAATACAGGAATTCGTGGTGGAACGCTCTGTATAATGGGGTAGATGTTTAATGAAATGTAATGTTCTAAAATAAATAAAAGGTGTGAAAAGCACAACAAGTCATTTCCTAACTTTGGGAGTTCGGGCACATAGAGTGTATTCCTGGTGACATAGACAGGAGCTTTCTTAGTACTAGTTAGAGTCATTTAAAAGAAATTAACTTGTTTTTGCCCCTCTCTTCCTTAGTGATCTTGCAGTCCCAGATAAAAATCAATCGCGTCCAGATACTATCCACAGGCAGAAACTTGACTCCCATATTTACTTAGAGGATAAGGAGATTCCTCTCTGGGATTTTGCCTTCCCAGATGCTTTTAGTCAAACGATTAGTAATAATCTTCTTGCAGTATAATCGGTATTAACTCACAACTTTCCGTTACAGGGGTCAGAGTTGTAGAAGAAAGTAGAGAAAAAGGCGGAGGATGAAGAAGGCTGAGAAATGGGATGAGGAAAGAAACGTGGGAAAAGTAAAAGCTTAAAGAACTCTCCTCTGTCCCACTGACTGTTTTACTTCAAAATATGCTTTCCCCACTTATGCTTTTCATTAACTTGATATTCTCCCCATTTCCCACTCACAAGCTTTCTCTCCCATTTCTTTCTTACTCACCTCCTTTTTATTAGTCCCCTTTTTCCATAGCTACTTCCCCTTTCCATCTTTACTGTTTGCTTACTTTTTCTCTACTGCCATCTCCATTTCCTCTATCTCTCACTTCCTCTTCCCCTTTTCCCTGTTCCTTCCCTTTCTTCGCTCCCCAATGTTTTAACCATTATTTCAAAGGTTACTCTCTTTCTTCACTTTTGCCCTCTCCATTTTTTTCATTTGCACCTCTCTGCCTTTTTCAGGTCTCCCTCTCATGAGTCCTCAGCCATATTTCCCTAAAACAGGAGCTGCTAACTTAACTCGCCCACGGCTGTGCTAAGAATGCTGCCTTTGCACAAAATAACTGAAAACACTTGCTATCATCTATAAACACGTCAAAAGACAGTGTATGCTCAGCATGGGTTAAGGTATACAAATTCCACTGTGCAAACAACCGGCATATGATGATGCAATGGTGACCTAAATCAGAAAAGGAAGGCACGCTGGTTGAGTAAGGCGACTCAGGACTGAAAATAGAACTCACCGATAAACCGTAAGCAACTGATGCAACTGATGCAACTGACATATTCTGTCATCTTCAGCCTAGGTTTAGAAACTCAAACATGTTTCTTCTAAAGATTTGTTTTGTAGAAACCCACAATGCAAATTGTAGTGTCCATCTTCAGCTAACATTTTTTCGGCTATCCTATCGCTTGTCTGTGCAGCTGGTGTGCACATTTCCCCAGCAACATAACTACTCCCCACAACCCCTCAACCTCTTCTACATGGTGCACACCGGCAGCAGAGATTTCTCCAGGGCATCAAAGGTGCAAATGGAAGTCAACATGAAATGGGGTGACAAATCACCTGACTAGAATGGCAGTCAATTCATAAGAGATCATCATGGAAAGGTTGTATAGTGTCCCTAACATGCTCAGGAATGCCCGTAACATGTCTGTGATCTAGGCTTGCGGGCACTGACAATGTACATTGCCACTGCCTATATTCAGAAATTCTATCATCTAATATTGCTGCCGTTCACCAAACACTAAATCAGGCAGTATGACATTTGGTATGGAGGAATTATTTTAAAAATTGCAATACCCACAACACATTAACCCCCTGGGAGCGTATTTTACCGCAAGTGGTAAAACTATAAAATGATTGTGTTTCTACCTTCCCTTCCACAAGCCTCAGAATCCTCTTGAAGTTGATCTTGGGGTTACTGGTGATTATGAAAGGAGGCTTCTTTGAGGGCGAGGTAGTGTCCCTCTTTAATCTTCTCCTGATAAAAATGGCAATCTGATATATTGGTTCTGTGTACACAAGTTCAATATGGAGCAGAGCGCATTATCATTCTTGAGAATAAGCAAACTACGTAGACTACTTACCCTCATTTTGTCACAAGTTACTACTCTAATGCTCCACTCTAAAGTACGGATTCATGCTCGCATCCCCTTAAAGATCTTTGTTCCTCCTAACTCTTTGCCTTGGTAACACATTCTTTAGGAGTGGTTCAAAGACCATATAATACGCATGTGTTATGGTGTCTTAATATCCTGGTGTAAGAGTGAACTTACACTCTTTCTTTAAATAAAAAACATGCAGAAAGAAATAGGTTTCAGTTGTTGAAGAAAGCAGAAGTCAATTTTTTTCTGGTAAAACTCAATAAATTACTAGACCCACAAATCACTGCTAGGATCACAATAGGTATTATGATAATGATCTTGGTTCTCATATCTATTATCCTGTGCATCTTTCACATGCGTAGGGTATGCTACCAGAATTGAAATGATCAGCTATTGAAGTATAGCCATCTTGTGTACAAAGGTTCTTTGGATGAGGAAACAAATCATCCTCCTGAATCTTTTTGTAATGTTGTAATCCTGTTGTTTTTCAAAGCAACCACCATAGGCATGGAAGAACCCTGCATTACATTGGAAATTAGCACCAGACACAAGTCAGATGTATATTCTTCGAGCCGACTGCATCAAGTTTCCATTATGCCGTGAGGCCGCAGGCAAAGATTAGCTACTTTCGGCATTTTCTCTAATTTAAAATATATTTATTTTCTAACACTGTTACAGACACCTTCGGAATTAAATGGCCGCCTGTAATGAGGACTTATTATTATCATGGACTCTTTAAAGGCACAGCTAACAAACTGGATATCTATCAATAAACACGTGGCACAATATGGACAGCATGCACTCCATCATCTTTGTACAAATGATAATTACCGGGGTGTAAAGTAACTTTTAAAAAATGTAATTCAAAGGACTGATTATGAAATCACTGCATCAAAAGTTCCAGATCTGTGTATCACGCTCTCTTTCTCTGTAAACTCTGTAGGCTTCGGTGGTTCACTTTTAGGAATGGAATCAACTTTTCTGTGTAGAACGGTGTGCAGTCAACCTCACAGTTAAAAGAAATTACAGTGAAGTTGGGTTTGATGCTTTGTGAATTGTTGATGGACAACCAAACAGAGTCAATTCTGCACAGGTTTATGGTTAAGGCGTGCAGGATTGAGAATACAAGTTAAAGCTCCCTTTTCCCTCAGCACAAGCCGGAAAAATGTGCACAGCAGTGAATCAACAGCAGATTCTCACTGCAACAAAAACAGATCAGTGGCATCTTGAAACTAAATGAAAACGTATATTTGGAGTGTCCATATAACTGAAAACTGTTGAGAAAATCCTAAACATCAATATATTCTTTGCAATTTTTTCCCTAGCAAATTCTAAGCTGCACCAACAGAGTACATGTACGAGAAGATTGTATTCAGTGTGTAAGACATACACAGAGAGACAAAAATAGTCTAAAGAGACACAAGTAAAATACAAATGTGTTCCCTTCTTACCTGTTTGAAATGTTAATACCATGTTCTCTCATTGCAAACAGTAAAGCAGCCATTCGATATAAAGCTTCAGTTACATCCCCAACAGTGAGGGTGGAGCTGGGTCTAGTCAGATACGATATCAACATCCGTATATCATCAACACCATCAGAAAGGAGAACAATGACTGCCATTACAGCCCACATGTTCATGGTCTGTGAAAAGAAGGTGCAAGCAGCATCTGGTAAATTAAATGGTGTAGCAAAACAGAAAAGAATTATCATTTATTCTCACACTTGTTTCCATCTTTGTGTATTTATTACACAGACTCCTATCGTCTGAACTTTCCTCAGTTAGCTAAGATGCTTGAAATTAAATCAATATCGATATCACTGAACTTGTATGGAAACGTTACCCCCAACAAAACTTAACAAGGCCAATTCAGCACTCGATCAAATCAGCAACACTGAGATGGATCATATTGACACCTGTTATCTGCAGCATTACAAAACGGCATCCAAGGTGGCACTCTCTACATAGACAACATTGGACTCATTTCACATTTCCAATCTGGAAATATTTAACAACCTAGCCTTGAAGGTTTCCTCAGGCTCACCTTTGGACCCTCTCCCGCAGAAATTGTGGAAAGAATTTCATTTGGAAATCTTTCCCCGGCTGTGGCAGATTTGCCGTCAATCCTTGGACGAAGGCATGGTCCCTGATTGTTGGAAGCAGGCAGTGGTGACCCCACTGTTGAAAAAACCGACTCTCGATCCTACGTGCCCAGATAATTTTAGGCCTATATCGCTGCTGCCCTACCCGGTAAAAATCTTGGAGAGAGCGGTCAGCAAATCTCTTTCATATTACCTGGAGGAGTACCATCTGCTTGACGAAGCACAATTCGGCTTCCGCCCAGGGCATGGTACAGAAACAGCCCTGGTATCGGCACTTGACAACCTAAGAATGAGAGCCGACAATGGGGTGGCAACAGTTCTGATACTACTCGATATGTCCGCAGCATTTGACACGGTGGATCATGCTATTCTGCTGATGAGACTGGAGAAGTTGGGAGTGAAAGGGCTGGCACTACAATGGCTACGGTCATATTTGAATGGCAGACAACAAGTGGTGACTATTCCGCCATTCACATCCCCCAAGACCCCGCTTTTACAAGGGGTCCCACAAGGCTCCGCAATCAGCCCAGTACTTTTTAACATCTATCTGCGTCCGCTTATACCGATAATAAAGTCCTTTGGCATTGACCTGATTAATTATGCTGATGGTACGCAATTGGTGTTTTCCCTAGAAGGAGCCCAGGCAGTATCAATGGATCAATTTCAGGAATGTATGCAGAGTACCACAAAATGGCTCAGACATAACTCCCTGCAATTTAACGGAGATAAGACCGAGTTGGTAGTTTGTTCCACTGCCAAAGTGGCTCGCCCACTTCATTCGGAATTTAGGCTCTCTCCCACTGATAAACCCTTGACACCAAACAAAACAGTGCGTAATTTGGGAATCATGTTGGATGAGGACCTTCAGCTGGAGACTCAGGTTAATAAGCTAGTGGGCACCTGTCTCTCCCTGATCAGAGCATTACGTACAATCCTTCCACTTCTTCCTACTAACACTAGGTCAGAGGTGGTGAGAGCAGTGATACTGAGTAGATTGGATTACTGTAACTCTCTCTACTTGGGGGCTCCAAACTCACTGATTTTGAAGATCCAGAGGATCCAAACTATAGCTGCCAAACTGGCTCTCAATAAGCATCGTAGGTCATCTACATCGAGGGCTTTGAAGGACCTTCATTGGTTACCAATTGGCCAGAGGATTAAGTTTAAATCACTATGTATAGTTTTTAAGGCAATCCATGGGTTAGGCCCGAAACCTCTGCAAGATAAATTTAAATGGTACGCTCCAAAAAGGAATCTCCGGTCAGCAAACACCAATTTGGTGATTATGACGAGATACAAAAAACAAGAACTGGCGGGAGAGCCTTTAGCGTTGCGGCGGCAAAGCTCTGGAACGACCTCCCTGTAGACATTAGACAAACTCAGGAACTACTACCATTCAGGAAAAAGCTGAAGACATGGCTTTTCCCAAGGGAGGACTAATTCTGAGCTATCACTCATTGCAGGCTGGGCTATTTGTCCGTTTGTTCTGCATCCATACATCTTCTGGTCAGTCTCAGCGCCAGGATACCCTTGGGGTGACAGCTGCGCGGTATAAATATTTTTTACATTACATTACAACAAGCATTTGCAATGCAATAGGTCTCGGATTTGTAAGAGTTAGAGCTATTGGCGTTGTAAATGACAATGTCTTTTACCCATGTGTTTTGGTTTTGAGTGGATGTATGTGGTGTGGAGTGGAATTATGTGGGTTGGATTGGAATTGTTAGTTGTGGAATTGTGTGTGGTGGAATTGTGTGGTATGGAGTGGATCTGTGTAGTAGAATTATGTAGCATGGTGTGCAGTGAAATTATGTGGATAGTAGTTATGTGGTATTGAATGTATTGGAATCATGTGAAGTGGGATTGTGTGTCATGGAGTGTAATTATGTGGAATGGTATTTTGTGGAGTGGTATGTAGTGAAGTTTAATTATGTGGTATGCTGTTGAATTTTGTGGCATGATGTGAAATTCTGTGGTGTGGATTGGATGTATGTGTGTTGTATAATTATGTTGAATTATGTGGTTTGTTGTCGAATGATGTGGTGTGGAATGGAAAGGTTTAGAGTTGAATTGTGTGGTGCGTAAGTGTGTGGGGTTGAGTGAAAATATGCCGATTGGAATTATGTGGCAAGATATGGAGTGTATTTGTGTGGATTGTGTTACCAAGTTTAAAAAGGATGAAACAATTACAAAGAAAGGCGGCCTTTCATTGCGCACAAATTCACAAAATTAGCTAGATGTCAAGGTTGAAAGACACGCTAAACACTGGTGAAAAGAAACACTTCACTTTCACTATAAAGTTAATTTAGTAACTGTGTCTGGAGATTTGCATACGGATGGCTGAAATGAAACAACCCAGAAATGAGTTAAAGAAATAAGTTATGAAAAGGCTTCAGTGCCATGAAGAGATGTTGAATAAATGCTCCCTTTATTATAAAAGGCATGATCTGCATTTTGTTTGTGCGTGCGCCATGAAATACCACAGCTTAAACGTTTAAAAAAATGGAAAACGATGTAAAATATATCATTTAGCAGCAGGTGGAGGGCAGAGTGAAAGCAGAAACAAAAAAAATGTTTGACCAATCTTCAGTATAGTGTATGTACTTTTAGAATGTTGTTCTATGCTTATGCGAAGTCTAGAATTCTGGAAACAGATCAATAAATTTGCCAATTTATAAATGCACTGACCTTGCAGCGGACTGGGCCTTATCATGAGTAGCTGCGCTGACTCGGCGCAGAGCTGACAACCTGTTGGTTGAGTTTGAGGTGTTTAAAGTTCATGCATGTAACTCAGAATTTCCCAGAGTTACTGCATGAACTTTAGACAGAACCAGGCGGAAACACAGCGAGGCAATCTCTGCTCACTATTTTCGACTTGTACTGCCTGCATTTCATGCACAGACTAAGAGAATTTTCGAGTTATGTGTATGAATTTAAAACACTGCGCACGCACCGAGCCAGTGCATTTCTGAAACCGCCTAGTTAGTTGTTCATAACGTGAAGGCAGGATCAGTGTTTAATTTAAGTAGTGGTAGAAGGTGGGTCCCACCTCCAATTATTTCTAGGGGTCCGCACTACCTTTTCCTCATTAGAGTAGAGCAACTGAAAGAACGAGAGTTTAAGCTATTGGCATTGTAAATGACAATGCCTTTTATTTATGTTTCAAAAACCAACATGTAAATAAAAGGCATTGCCATTTACAATGCCAATAGCTCAAACTCTCACAACTGCGAGACCTATTGCATTGCAAATGCTTGTTCTTTCTATCCTGGCTTTTTATGAGGCAACTCCTCTGTTGTCAATCGGATAGATCTAGCACCCATTTTGCTTTCATTTTCTTTGTGCTACGTTATTTGGAGTCTTCGAGTATTTAATAAAATTGTGATTAAGATGCAACAAACTATAAACATCGAGCACGAAGTCAGGTCAAAATTAAAACAAGCTCATTTTAAGCAATCAGTTATAAAAAAAAAAACTTGAGAAAAGGCAACAAACTAAATTTTGCAAGATTCCGGTGAAACAATATTTCCATTTGGGTCAAGGCCACACAATGAGCAATGTGTACAACTTAAAGACATGCACATGGGGAAGTTTGAAGTGCAGAGAAAGTCAATGTATAGTACACTGGAAGCTTAAAGGCACAATGGTACGCCTCAACTCACGAATCTAAATGTTTTGCTGTTACACAATTTCAAGACACAACGACTACCCCCAAACATTGAGCTGGCATATATCCTTAAGGTAACAGGCAAAGCTGCCCACCTGTGCCACACCTCACCCCCGTTTCACCTAACGACGTAACACAGAAGCAGTGCCCCTCCCACTGGTGTATTTCAGAGCCATACCTGCTGCAGGACACTATTTCTGGCAGCCTATGCCTGGGCCCTCTGCAGCTAGCCCTGCCGTATTGGAATGCGTCTCCCCTGGCATCATGTTTGTGCCACCACCCTGCCCTTCTCCACGGTGGGCACAATCAATAGAAACAACCGGTAGAGCCCCAACTACAAAAACTGGGGTTCCGGTGCGCAATAGGGAGCATGCGTGCCTCTAGTCACGCGCAGACGCACTATGCAGCAGTGCGGAGGAACCAGCACATCGCTCTCGCTAGAAGGCGACAGGTAAGAAGGCCTGTTCTGCTACTGGGACCATTGCGCTGTCACCACGGTCAGTGCTCTGCCTCTATAGCCCTGTGAGGTGACCGTGGTTACTCTTCTCAAGAGGAAGGTGCCCTTTCGACCGTAGCACCCCTCGATGGTTCTCTCTTCATTTCACGAACAGGCCCTAGTGCTCACAATTGTAGGGCAGGGCAAAAACGCTACAGCCTACTATGGAAAATTAAAGGCAGAGGCGCACACTTTCCTGAGCCATGTGGGTGCCCTTTCTCAATCCCAACAACCTTTATAAAAACCCAAGGGCACAGAAGTCACCCCTTTCTACCACGTGTATTGGTAAACTGCCAGCAGTGGACAGTTCTAGAACCTACACAAGTGTATGTGCGTGCATTCAGTTAAAGCATGGCCGTTTGTTTTGTAGATGCAAAAGCTGCTGTCATCTTTTTTTCATAACATTCTGCCTTTTCGTTTTAAAAGCGAGCACAATTATCAATGCCTGACTGCATGGTCTGTCTACCCACTGGTAGATTGTTGCATATCTCTAAATAAATTCTTTCCATTTGTGAACCCGCTGCACGTGTCAGTCTGTTACGTAAAACCCCTTCTTCCGCTCTTCATCATACGTGAGATATGCGTGTATATTAAGACGGTATGCAAACTATTTATTCCCTTGCTGTTTTGCTAACCTTTGTGCAACTGTATTCGAGAATGTCCTGAGAATTTATTCAGGTGTAAAACTGGAATATTTATAGCTAATGCGACTGATGAGAAAAAAAACAAGCACGGAATCGAAACCTGTGGTGCGCTCGCACCACAGAGGAGCCGAACGCGGGAATCGAAACCAGTGGTGCGCGCGCACCACAGAGGAGCGGGGGGAAAGGGAGCGCGGCAGCGAGGCGAACGCGCACTGCGGCGCGTGCTAGCCACTGATGGGAATGGGCGGAGCAAAGGCGGGACATGCGCCCGCCTTTGCCCAATTGTGTGCATTACTTTTTTTTTTAAAACACGCTAAAGCCAATGGCAGCCAGCAAAAGAAAAACCACACGCACGAGCGTTGGTCTGCTTTCAAAAGCCCATACAAGAGGTCTCGGGCTGCGCGAGCAGAGCTGCGCACTGCAACGCTAGGCCCGAGACCTAAAAATGGTTGTTACTGCCTTTCATCCAAAAGGAATGGCTTTGTTTTTAAAATCTTTCAATTTTTGGAATACCTGGATAAATAGGTTCCACGATAGTACCCGACCATACCAGAATAAGCAAACGTCAACCTGCATGGTGATTTCTTTATCAATTCCACCAATTTGTTCCCACTGACCTTCTAAACTATGTATTCCCCTGTCAGCTCATGAATCATCATTAACGCTATGTTTTGGGAATGCTTTATTTGCATACCCTCTTGGATCAATCCTGAAGGAGAGGATTACACTTGAAAAGGAGATTAAAAAGTATGTAAAAATGCATAAGATGTGGTCACCCGCCTACTTCTTTCTTCAACAGACAGAAATATAAATACATAAAATCTTAGTAAAATACCTGGTACATGCTTTCTTTTTTGTTATTTATGTATTTTGTTAGAAAGCGCAAACTCTGCCTAAATGGGCTTCACAGAGTTGTTCAGAGGTTCTGAGCACACAGATGAGAATAGACATTCTAAAATACAGATAACATTGCTAGTAGTAAAAAAATAATAAAATGGAAAAAACTACAATTTTACAGATAGTTCAGATTCCTGAGTGTTGAACAAAGATTATGAGCATCAAATCAGTAAAACGGTAATGTGCTTTTAATATTAACAAAGAAACTTTGCCTAAGTAGTTACTGAGAAGCAGGAGGTAAGGGACTTAACATTTCTCATAGCAGCACATCAAGATTAACATACTTGTGAAAATGGAGTAGCATCAATAGCCTAATAGCTTGGTCAAATAACAAAATGGGCTGAGATGAGGCGGTCAATAAAGCAAATGGCATTGAAGGATGTTGCAAGGTAAAAGTTTGCTGTCTGGTGGCAAACGTACCCCCCTATGCCCCGAGTGCACCAGATGCGTGGATATCTGGACCACTATGATTTCTGGGCATAGGCGAACGCGGATCATGCATGTGCGCCATTACCAAGGTCTGTCTCATGGTAAAATGGTCTTGTTGGCCAGGAAGGGTGCACCAAGTTTCAACCTTGGAGTGGTAGAGGGCTACTGCCCTTATCCAGAGTTAAGTGACAGGAGTGTGGTGGTGGCAGCATACTCGTTTTGTGTTTCATAGTCATCATTAGTGTGAAGAGGCCTTTTTACCTTTATCACAGGAGTTGTGCCAGGAGTGGCTTTAGGGCGGTGCGTCCAGTGCCCACCGCACTAGGCACTGATCTGGAAGGGCGCTGCATTTTGAAATATTTTACAGGATTAAAAGCACTTGCTGAAGAATTCCTTATGTGCTCAGCAATTTTTATGCAGTAAAAAAATGTCAAGATAACTCTGGCGATAAATGTAACTGCAGGAGCGATATGAGCTTTGTCTAGTGGACGTTTTGACTCCTTATAAAGTAGCGCAGAGGGTTAATGTGCTTGCAGCAAACCAAGTGTAACATGCAGATCACAGTATTGTATTTTATGCAAATAGCTCAGCCTGTTATGGCTTTTGTCACAGAGATCCTTTTGATACCTGTGGTTATAGCACAGTGAGCTATTAACGGTTTTCAAAGAGCTGCATGAAAACTGAATAGCAAAGATTTAGAACCTTTTGGTTTTCCCCAGTTATTCACTGCTAAAAAAGGGTTTGTTTGGAAAGAAATAGATTTTTATTAGAAAAGACAATCTTAACCACTGTGTTATGTTTTAAATCCTGAGTTTGTGCTTCTCCAGTCCAAGCACTCTTAACCAATACGGATGACACACGACTTCGACACCTTGTTGTCCACATTGTCTAATGTACCATTTCCAATACACTGATTTACATACTTGAATGATTCATTGTCTCTATATAATGTGTGTGAGATATAAAGTGCTCTCACACCCTAAATTGGTATAAGTAGCACTATAAAAGAAATTAAGTCATGTGAGAGAAGGATTATGGAGAGACGAGGGGCACCCTTGGAGGGTTGTATTGAGGGAATCCATGGAGAAGGTGATCACTGGGGGGGGGGAGCGGGGGGCAACAAAGATTGACACACGGGGCGCAACCAGAGCTAAAGCAATTCCTGAGAGGTACCTACTGGCCCACCCATCTAAAGGTCTGTGGCTTTATCCTTAACTCACCCTTGGCCTGCACAAATTGTGAATAGCACAGGGAACAGCGTGATACTTGCTTGTGCGTGCTGGGATGCGTGTATGCCTGTGTATGGTACATAACATGAAAGTTTGATTTTGGAAGCACGGGGCCTGGAAAGGCTAGGAGAGGTAAGGACTGCAACCGCCAGAAAGGAAATGTGTATTGCTGACATTTCTGAGCGCCAGAGTGGGGGAACACACTGCAGGAAGGGGAGCAGATTATCCTCTGTGCATACCAAAGGCTTCTTTGATTCCAGGAAGAGTTACTGGTCAGGGTGGTGTGTGCTAATTATTAGGGAGTTGGTGGGACAGATGAGGTTGGCACTGTGGACAGGGACTCTTGAAAGAGAGAAAGGCTTAGGCCTTTGAAACGCTATGAGGCATATTTCGGTGGCAGGCAGGTGTAATACTAAGTTACTCCCTTGGCATGTGTTATGGGTTTTTAGAATAGGAGCAACTCCTGCTGTGGCAGACAGTCCCTTTGAGAAAGGGCAGTGCAAATGAGAGAGCACTTCAAAGGAGATGACACCCATTACCCGAATTTCAAAGGATTAGACGAAAATCACATTTGTGTCTAGAGTTGGACTACAAACGTGGGAGTATGAGACCCACACATTCTTCAACAGCACAGTTCCACAGGGGAAAAAATCACCACGACTTCCAGCTGCTGTATTAAGGATACAACTCTGCTAGTCTCGATGATGGGTGAGGGGCCATCAGTCAGGAAGTCAAAACCACTTGTCCTAAGCCAAAAAAACAGCCTTCTACCTACCTTCCAAGACCAGTGGTCTGGCTGAGAAGGTGGAGAATACCTGGAGAGAGCGAGACCCAGCAGGAATCCTGCCAAGTGGATCCCGGTGAATAAGTGTGAGATGCCCAGTGCAGTCAGGACTGCTGCACGGATGACGTCGGTGACCCCTAGATGCCACGTGGAGGACACTGTGAAGTAAGGGCTATCGCCCTTACTGCAGAACTAGTCAGCATCCCCGTACGGCAGGTGAGGGCCACCGTGTGGTTAGGGCTGTTGCCCGTGCAGAACCAGTCAGCGACATCTGTATGCCAGATGGGAGCCACCATGAAGTAAGGGCCATCTGTAGGAAGCTGGCTCTTTATATGATATATCAAAATGAGATATATCATGCAAAGAGTCCAGGGGTTAGCTTATGAGTGGACAGGGGCTTGCTAAAGCAATCCCAAGGTGCTCTTCTAGGGGGTAATGTTTTCAAGCAGCCTTAGGCTTATCACAGAGGATTGCTAGACATCTGCAAATTCACACAATAGTCAATAAATGATGCACACGACTCAATAAGGAGATCCACAACAATTTATAAAAATAACATGCATCTTTATATAGGTTTAGGCACCAGAATCAATAAGATCAGGTAAGTACGTTTTTTAAATACTTTGAGTTTAAAAAGTTGGCACTTTTCAGAAGCGGCAATGTTATCCTATGGGAGGAAAAACAAGTATGGCATTTGGGTACAGTACAGCGACTTACGAGACTAATCTCTGGGACTTAAGGTGAGTATGGGGAAAGGTCCAAGGCAGCACCAGAAGGTCACCACCACCGGCATTAGGGTGGCTGAGTGCAGGGGTGCAAAATAGCATCGGGTGACCAATGGAAGTCAATGGTGTTTGAGAAAAGAGGCTGCAGGTTTTGACTGGGAGGCTATTCGGGCTGAACCAACAGGGGGGCTCAGGCCTTATGATGCTCGGGGAAGCAGGGACACCTTAGGTCCTCTCAGCCAGGGACGGTGTCTTTAAGCGTCAGGTCTTTGTCACCGGGAGCGGTCACAGTAGAGGGGGGCCTGCAACAGAGGCTGCAGCCAGCATCGAGAAGTCCACAGCGGGGAAACCCAAGGTGGGCTTTGGGTCTGGAGGCTCTGAGGACCACGTCGACACAGTTGGCCAACTTCTGCTCGGGGTAGGTGGCTCGGTGCAGTGGTGCTTTCCAGCGTCTGGTTTCTGCTGCCTTGGATCCTCACAGCTCAGTCTTTGGTACCTGCAAGGTGCAGGGAAGCAGCTCCGCTTCTCCACGGGCATTCTTGGTTCCTGGATGAAGTGCTGGCGGGTCTCCCAGGCGTTGGAGATGCAGCAACTGGAGGACAAGTCATCCTTTGGTGCAACTGTCGAAGTTAGCAGGGAGGCCGGCAGGGTTGGTGCCAAGTCAGTTGCTGGATCTTCTGTTCTTGCTGTTTGCGACTCTTCATGTCTGTCTTCTCCTTTTAGGTCAGCAGGATGAGATTTACTGGTGTCAGGGCCTCCCCTAAATAATGAATTTAGGGGCGTTAGTAGGGGAGTGTAGGGTAGTAGCCAATGGGCTACTTACCCTTGGGGTCACAACGCCCCCCTATATGACCACTTCCTGTTGGAAGTGGGCATAACCCTGTCCCAGAATTCCTAGGTTTGCTATCAGCAAGATGTCCAACTCTGAAAACTCACCTCCACGTCAGTTAGCCCACCATAGGGGCGGTAGTGGCCTGAGGGTGGATACGCCTACCTGACTAGCTAATTTTCCCGCCTGTCCAGGAGCCAAAGGGCTCTGGACAAAGGGGGGTCGGCTTCCTCTCCTGTGACAGAAGACAGATTCATATACCAAAAGACGGTGTGCTCTTTGAAGCTCCCTTGCTTTGGAATGTTAATCAGCAGGTCATCCTGTGGGAGGGGGTGTAATCACCCTCTATCGGACACAGGCTTTGTTTCTGACCTCCCGAGAGCAAATGCCCTCACCCTTGGGGGTCAGAAACATGTCTCTGGTGGCAGGCTGGCAAAAACCAGTCAGTCAGGACACCAGCAGGCTGGTAGGTTTTTAAGGGGCACCTCTAAGGTGCCCTCTGTGTGCATACATCAATATATCTAACACTGGAACCAGTGTGGGTTCATTAATACAGGATGTTTGATAGCAAATATCCCAATTTTCAGTGAAGTCATCATGTGGCTGGGGAACTCGTTTCCACCAGGGTCCAGCACATGCACTTAAAATGGCTTCCATGTTCACTTGTATTGGCAGCAATATGGCTCACCAGCACAGGGGCATGTCTGCTCATGCAGATATGTCCTCACATATAGTATAGTGCACCCTGCCTTAGGTCTATAAGTCCTGCTGTAGAGGTGACTTGCTTATACTGCATGCAGTGTCTGTGGGCATGGCACACTGGGATGTGTGCCATATTGTGTTTTCACTTTTGTCTGTACCAAGACATGCAGCCTGCAGTGGCAGTCTCTATGTGCTTGGTGAGGCGTCCTTTAGGGTGGCATTATCCGTGCTGCAGCCCTTAAGGACCCTTTTTAGCCTCCTTGCCCTAGGTATTAGGGGTACCATCGACTAGGGACTTACGGGGGGCTAATGGCATTGCAAATGGGGGGTACAATTGCACGGTTTTCGGAAACAGATCTGGCACTGGGGACCTGGTTAGCAGGAACCCAGGGCATTTCCAGTCGAAATCACATCAAATACCAGGCAAAAAGTGGGGGTGACCATGCCTAAAAGGGGCACTTTCCTACACCATTGCTGTTGGGCAAAGCCTGTTGACCATGCCCAAGTGACAGGGCTGTTGGGATACCACCCAGGGCTATACTAGTATGCCAAACTTAAGAGACTGCGGTTATTCTTTAGTGTGTTGCCTCTATGCTTTGTGTGCTTCCAATAAAGTATTGCAATTTTCATAAAACCAAGTATTTGGCTGGACAATCACCTTATTTCTGATACTGTTTGCACTTTGAGTCTTGTACCTGTGTGTAAAGGTTAAAAAACAAAAATATAGGTGTCAGTAAAGAGCACTGTGAGACATCAAAAGGGACAGGGGTGGGATCGGAGAATGATTTTCCAGTTTTCCCATGTCGTGTGTGTTCAGAGAGGTAAGGGAAGAATCAACTTAAGTTGGTTCCATCAATAGCCATTTGTCACAATCCGACAAAGAAAGGTAGGGGATTGGAAGAA
Organism: Calotriton arnoldi; assembly: GCA_963921515.1. Classification (NCBI taxonomy): domain Eukaryota; kingdom Metazoa; phylum Chordata; class Amphibia; order Caudata; family Salamandridae; genus Calotriton; species Calotriton arnoldi. The sequence goes on along the minus strand of CAWUFW010005198.1, from coordinate 653,679 downwards.
ACAGCATGCAAAGAAGGCTTACTGTGAAACAACAGAGTAGCTGAAAGACCTGGAAAGCATGGAATACGGGTCTATGGAGACTGCGGCTGAGTAGGAGAGGGGACACAAGATGCAGAAAGAGAATCAGGCCAATCAGAGTAGCAGAATCACAATGGGCAACACCTCCAGGTCAACATAAGAAGTTGTATGATTCTCGCTGGAGTTAGTTCAATCACCATTGGGTTCCCGCACCTTTGTTATTTTCTACTTCCTGTTCTCTTGGGTCTTCCTTCCTTTTACCTCTTCCGAACCTGTATCCTCAATATTGCTGACTGTATTTGCCTCCTCATTCTTTGACTCCTGAAACCTGCCAGTTCCTTAACTTTGGTTTCCCAGCTCTCCTGAGACAAACTGGTTTTCTCTGTACCTCCTAAGATCATAATGGACTACTGTCTTCAGAGGAACAGGTAAGACGTTACTCATGGGAAACAGGATTGAGGTGCATATATGATCACTGCCTATGTTCACGGAGATAGTCATTGTATAGTCCCTATAGACAAACTACAATACAAGTTTATATTACAGAAGGACCCAGTCTGTAGCTGAAGGACGAGGTCTGTGAGACACAAGACTCCTGTGTATTTCTTTCATTGCCTGTACCACATTCTCCATTTCCCCCGGGAGGGATTGCGTTACGGTGGTAGTTTACACTCTCCACTGTGTTCCTAGTCTATTCTGTGTGGAGAACTGGAGGCTTATCTCATGAGTTTCTATTACCTCGCACCCAAAAATAGAAGCGCGACACCAATTTATTTTGGAGTGTGATGTGGATTAAGTCACTGTCTGTGAGATCAAACGCTGGAGTGAAATTTAAAATAACATGTAGGCTGGATGGCCTTTATCACTAAATTGGACAATGTCACCTGTAGCCACAATTTTAGAAGATTCTGCACAGTGCCAGATTTTGTAAAGCTATACCTTTATCTTTCATTTTGGTGAAAAAGAATATTCTGAAAATGAGGCATCGCTTTTTGGGGATTATGGTCTAGATTTTATTTTAGCTGAGAAGCTTCATGTGTTTGATATCTTTAGGCTTTCTGGAATTATATAATTTTGGAGTGCAAGTGCCAACGTGGCAGCAGTTTTTTCCCACTGGGGGTGGAAGTGAGCTTTCAGAGTATTCTGAAGGTCTGGAGTCAGCGCTACTGTTTCACATTAGGGGTAGAGGAATTCAGAGAATGGGCTCAAAAACTATTGTAAGAATCACTAACGACATAGCCAATTTTCAAGGAAAGTCACAGCCCTGTTATTTCTGGAAGAAGATACTAAGAAATGAAAAACAGCCGTATGTAAAAAGTATGTTAAATTGGAGATATCAAACTGGTACCAGGACAAGAAACCAAAGTTTTTCCTCCTGGTATGGCATTGCCCACACAAACACCAGAAGCATCAAGCCTATCTTAGTCCTGTATGACCTGAACCAGTTTCTCCTCGTGCATGTTTCACATGGTCACCCTTGCGGTAACATTGCACCAAGGGGAGTGATTAGTATCTTAGGCAGATCAAAAGATGAACAACAGTTCCTCACCTTTGTCAAAGATGACCACCTCTATCAACACAACTTCTCTTTGGCCAAAACTTGGCTATAGGAATATTTGCAAAAACATTGTGGTGGACTCCCATCTTGGCCTAAAAGGAGTGCACCTTTAACCATACATTGATGACTGGATGATAAGAGCATAGTCTTCAGAGAGGAGACCCTGATATTGGCATTTGTAAAACACCCTCAACGACTTATGTTTCGCCATAAACTTCAAGAAGTCTCCGCTGATTCTATGCAGACTCAAATGTATACAGGTTTTGTTGAACCTTCATGGATACAGCCCATAATGACCAAAAAAGTGGAGGCACTGATACAAACCACTGTCCACTACATACCTCAAATGTCATCACTCAGGATTCAGAGACTCAATGGCCTCATTGCCTCCTTCATCTTTGTAGTTCTTCCTGCCCTTAGCACCTCCATCTCACATCAAAAATACAGATTCTTGCAACCGGTCTAGCTCCTGCTAAAATTATTTCTCTGCACTTACTTTCATTGTGTGTCGCCTAACACAGTAGCTGCTGACTATTTTTGCAAACCTAGTTGCCTAGTTGGAAGTCAAGGTTTTTAACACTGTTTTCCAGGGAATTATCACTTTTTGGGGCAAAAGTGTGCATTGTTAGGAGAGGAAGGAGGTAGCAGGCAGTCCAATGTTTTTAGTCATTTAACATAGGACAGTGCAGATGAAATGTGAATCAGAACAGAATGAGTATGGTAAAATCTTCTAAAATGTAGAGACAAGCTACCAAGATCCCATCCTAATCTTTCTTCTCTCCTTCCTTCTACCACTCTTCACTCTGTCTTCGGTTGACTATTACTATATTGACTTCTCCACTGGCCTTTGTATGTAGGTAGTGGCTATTGTTATGTTTGCAAAAATTAATACAAGATTTAAACCATAAAATGTAGAGGCACGCAAAGTGAATGACTAGCAAAGCATTAGATTTCACCCACAGGAAGGCAGGCCAGTTTGCTCCAGTTGCCATATTATACAACGCAGCAGAATGCTTTGGGAGATTACCCCATAGAAAAGTAAACCATATATATGCATTTTTTGTAAGTTACGTTAAAATAGTTCTTTTTGTTTCATTCTCCTACGGTTATGCTTTTTTTTACACTTTTTTTTTTGGTAAACTTATTCGGGGGGCCTATCACTTGGCTGTACAGGGCAAGTCACAGCAGCCAACCTTTGTTGATCTCAGTTTCGAATAAAATTATGTAGGGTTTAGAGCAGTGATTGCACAAACAAAACCTTATATCCCAACTTCCTTTCTTATTCTCATTCCACAAGTCTCCTTCACCCCTACTCCTGATAGCGCAGTCGAAACAGAGGCAGCCTGGATCCATCACAAAGTGGTGATCATCCTGCAGAAATAACCATATCGTTATATTGGAAATTAAAACTATTTTCCAACTTTTAAGTCTGCTCCACCGTTTCGTGCAGGACAAAAAGGGGCCTAGACAACACTTCGGCAATATGTTCTGGAACTGGTCCCTCTCCCCAAACATCAGACTGTTGGACACTCACCTGACAGAAGTCAAGCATGTGCACACAGGCAGTCTGAGAGGTCTAATCTAGATCTTCACAGAAAGAGGATCTTCATTTGAAGGTGGAATCCTTGTCCTCGTATGCTAATGTGATATCTTTGCCTTAGGGTGAAATTCAAACAGCTATCAGTTTGCTTTGTGAATATGAAAGGACATAAGTTCCCTGTGACATTTTTCTGGTTTTTATGCATCTTTCCCAAACACTCGGTAGTCCATAATTTGATCCTCAAGCTGTTAAGTAGAACGGCTGGTGTCATGATTCTTATCAGAATACCAATTTTCTTTTGGTTCTCAATTGTGCTGGGACTGCATCCATCCCCCCTCCTCCCCCACCATCCAGCCATTACATCTCCCATTGCACGGGATCAGAGGGGGCATGCACTTAGCAGAAAGTTCCAGTTCTTCACCCTTCCCTCTGTTGCTGTGTTTGGCCACCCGTTTGCCAAAGAGGGACTATTTCAGGCACTCAGGAAAATATTTAAATTTTAACAGCACTATAAAGTCTTCTACCCAGAAACGTGTACTGCACTTTGAAGAAGAAAAGCGAGACTCTAACCTGCAAATCAAACTATTTCTTAGTTATGCATCCAAATGTGGAATGTCTCAGACTCCTATGTGTCTTCTAAATGCAGTCTATCAGTGTTAATATATATTAGAACATTGGATTGTTGGGAGAGCCACTGAAGACAATGAAGTAGCTCAGGGATTATAATGGCTGGTATAAGCTTTATGCTTTAACATTCTAATGTGTTTCTTTCTAGTTCTCCCTTTTTAATTTAGAACATTCTACACCCTCAGTGGGTGGAATACTCTGAAAGCCTTATAACCCTTCAGCCTACCATGGCAAGTGTGTACTGATTCTGAATGTTCAAGGCAGGTCCCTTATCAATACCCTTGACGAGAAACTCCAGCGGTTTTGTGAGATTCAAAGCACCCTCACACTAATCTAACGATAATCCTTAGGAGGGGGTAGGAATTAACTGTACATTTTCCTTTCTGAGCAGAGACAGCAAATTGTTCCACAGTGCCCTACCTCCAAATAATGGGGGTCTCAGGTGGGTCCCCAACCTACTGAAGGTCAATAATGGCCAGGAACCTCAAATGTTATTCACTACTACTACACTGGAGATGTCTGTAGGTATTTTAAAATACTCTTCAAGAATAGAAAAAAGTGCCACGTTATCCGACTTGCATCTGTTAAACTTAACAAGGCTAAGGATATACTTACCTTAATCATAGGAGTACTGGGATTTTCACCAAACACACTCCAGTAGATACTTCACTGAAATATGATCCATATGAATACAGTGGGGTGCCGTTAACATATCTGAACACATGACCTTGCTCCAGGATAGGCTTCCACATACATATTATGTACTTCGGACAGCTGACATTAGACATGGGGAACTATACGGAAACTGACTGGGATTTATCAGCAGCTTATACTGTGTTTGTTACAGAGTTGACAGGGACAGCTCAGACACCTACACATGTTCACACCAGATATTAATCCTTATTCTATTGAGCCAATAATGGGGCATTATCCAAAAAGAGGAAATATACTTTTTTTACGACTGCTAGGAAAAGGTATCACGTGGAGACAGGCACACCGCCGGATATACAAACAAATTAATAGGTTCTGTTCCTCAACAATGACAGTCTTAGGGTAGAATATTTATAACATTATAAAACTATACAAAGAGCATCTCTAGCAATGGGCATGGGCACGGAATTGATTGGGAAAATTGACACAATTGGTGAAATTATTCTTGGTAATAAGAAACTTAGCACATTTGCCATGTTTCAGATGTTTGCGGCTACTCCTCAAGGTCAGAATCAGCAGGGTGACAAAAAATGTACTTCAGAAAAATGTTCCAATGAGTACAGACATCCTGGAAACAAGACCAGAAGAGCCCCAATTAAAATCTAAATCTGAATAACATGTGATATATATGCAACATGGTCTACAGGATTTATCATTTAAAAAGACATGTGATATGCATATGTACATTGGTTAACTTTAAATTCTCAATAAATATACTTTAAAACCAGAATCTGAATATGAAAGAATTTGAAAGTGAAATAGAAAGATTAGCAGAAGTTCTATAGGAAAGTTCTAAAATCCGGAGTAAATTTTGTAAAAGGAGCATTAATATTATCCTTGAGAGGGGGAGCATTGTGTTATAAATTAAGAGATAAGAAGAATATCAAAGTACGGAAGAGGTGTTAATCCTCTGATGAGTGTTTCTCTTACTCTGCAAGATCGTGGGTGTAGAAAATTTGATGTACACAACAGTGCAAATTCATTCCAGGGACACAAAAGGGGAAAGAAAGTAGTTGCTGGTACCAAGTCACATAAGCCCATGCAAAAACATGGGTCTCCTCAAGCTCTCAATGTGGGCAGTGACCGTCCTAGCCAGTGCAGTGAAAAATCACAAAAACCTGCTTGAACCTCAAGCCCCTCCTGAGAACAGTGGGGACTGAAAATTACATTCAAGTTGAAACTTCAGATAAGCGTAAATGAATCAGACTGGATTTGTAAAACTCACATTAAAATTAAAGGAGATGCTGAGCGAACAATTTTAGTGATATTTAGGATCAATTAACTGATTCTTATGATATAATTACAGCTCCCAGTTTTTCAGTTTCACAATATATTTCTCTATCTGTATTTGTTTTTAGAGAAAGAAAAGTACAAACGGTAGATCTTCAATTGTCAGTTAAGTCTGACCGGCCAATATCTGTGAAGCTGCAGATTGACAGCACGGGAAGTAAACACAAGCATTTGCAATGCAATAGGTCTCGCAATTGCGAGATTTTGAGCTATTGGCATTGTAAATGACAATGCCTTTTATTTGTGTTTAAAAAAACCTGCTGCAATAATAAAATGCATTGCCATTTACAATACCAATAGGTCAAAGTTTCTAAAATTCGAGACCTATTGGATTGCAAATGCTTGTTGTTCACAAGCGCCCCATGCTGCACTTTCAAGTTAATAGCGGCCACGCCCCTTTCTTTAGACAAGCTGTGTCTAAAGAAAGGTCAGCAGCAGCTATTAAGGTGAAAGTACGGTATGGGGTGCTTTTACCAAAAAAAGCATTTGTTTGTCAAGTTGACAAACAAATGTTTTTGGGGGGAAAAGCGCCCAGTGAAAGCGCGCATGGCGCACTGAATGTTGCAGGAAAGCATGTAGTGCCTGCAGTCGGTGAAACCATTAAAGAAAATAGTGCTTACAGACTAAAGAAGACATACTGTGTAACAACAGAAGTAAAAGGGCCAGTCCTCATGGGAGGTTACAAATGAAGACAAGGCAGTACTAAGGAGGGACTAACCAGCCTATTAACGAATCAGAAGCCAGCATTTACGAAGGACAATGACACAAGCCAATGACAAATGTGGGCAGAGAGTGGGCAGGGCTTCAAGTCCATACTCCAATACAGCATGGCTCGCAGAGCAGCGCATGCCCTGCCCAGGCTCGACCTAAAAAAGTGATGCGGTTTCCTTAAACAGCTGCAGTTATTCAAGTGTTTGTATTCATCCGAACAAATTTGCATCACAGCACACTGTTGCACTATACAGGGCTGCGTATAATAAGGCAGTGGCTTTTCAATGTTTTTGTGGATTGCAGTGGTGTTTCCCAAATATTTTATAATTAGTGTTTATTGGTGTTTATTCAGCTGCCTAACACCAAACATAAACAAAACCTGTGTTTATCCAATGTTTACAAAACATTTTGTTTTTTCCCAGTGATAGATATGAAGCACATATTTCATTTAAAGGAGTAATGCAGGGTATGTAGTGTCTTCCCATTTTCAGTCTGTCCAATGGAATTATGTTAGACTGTGTTAAGCATGGAAAGCCTCTGTTTTGCACTTTCACTCACATCTCATTACCCTCTCTAACATCTCATTAACTCTCACATGTACTCGGTCAGGACTCTGCATGGCTAACATGCCCTCTTTAATGCATTAAAAAAAGTAAGAGTGTTATATTCAAATGTTTTAATAAACAAATTCCTAGAAAGAGTTGGGGGGTCATTCACCTACTCCTTATTGCATATTATGGGGTTGTAGGGGTGGTCAACCCTGCGAACAGCATAGTACCTTGCAAAACTTTGAAAAGTTTGAATTGCACCAGATTAATTTGTAGCCCTGCATTCTGAGGCACCTGAAATGTGATACATTAAGCATGCTTGCCACTGCTTTTCTGCACACTTTGCCGGACTACATTAAGGTAGTGCAGCTGTCCCCAATGTAAAAGTCTCACTTTAAATCAGTCCAGACCTTTTAACGGACATCACATTGTATGCTGGGACTTGACATTTGCTGTTAACATTGTAACTATTGGCTCTAAAACCCCAGCAGTAAATTGCAGTTGGGTAAAATGTCAGGATTAGCTGAAGGTACCACACATAACAATAGGACGCCTTTCAGTTATGAATTTTGTTGGTTTGTGGAACGTCTTGTGTCATTTTTTCATCACGATCCCATGTGTATCGTGACAGCACTCTTTTCACAGGCACCTGTCACTACACCTTGCATTGAATGCTTAAAGCCTGCGGTGTAGAGCAGCTGACCTGCTACCAATACTAACTTATTAGCAAAGAGAACTGATGCATAAATGGGTTTTACCCATTCTGTGTCTGTGGGTAAATGTGATAGTACATGCTGGCCAATATTCGTATGAGCCAGTCATTTCTCCAATCAGTGAAAGAATTAAACACTGCCAACAGATCAAACATGAATTTCTTATTCCCAGATTTTCCACAGTGCATAAAATAATTGGATTAGACCTAAAGCATGCTTATAAACCCTGCATCTTTAATTCAAGCACACAAAATTGAAGGAAACAAAAGGAAGAAGTAACACTATTTTAGTGACATCCCTAAACAAAAAACCCAAGCAGAATAATCTTAGACCAATCTTTCTTGCGGCTACCTTGTAAATCAGAGTTAAATTGTTTTGGCCCCTTCGGGAAGATATAACAAGCATTTGCAATGCAATAGGTCTCGCATTTACGAGAGTTAACGCTATTGGCATTTACAATGCCAACAGCTTAAACTCTCGCAAATGAAAGACCTATTGCACTGCAAATATTTTTTCTGTCTAAGCGCTCCATGCTGCGCTTTCACGGTTATGGAGGCCGCGCCCCTTTCTTTAGACAAGCCGCGTTTAAAGAAAGGGGCGTGGCCGACATTAAAGTGAAACAGCGGCATGGGGGCTTTGACAAAAAAAAACATCTGTTTGTCAAGTTAACAAACAAATGCTTTTTGAGGGAAAAGCGCCCGATGGCGCGCTTTCACTATAATAGCGGCCGCGCACCTTTCTTTAGACACGGCTTGTGTAAAGAAAGGGGCACGGCCTCCGTTAATGTGAAAGCGCTGCATGGGTGCTAGTAAACAAAAAATAAATAAATAAGCGAGGCCGCTATACTTAAAGAGGACCAAGCTGCTAAAATAAATAAAGAAATGCGCCGCCATAGTTAAAGCGAACCGCCATTAGTAATTAAAACAAATGCGGGCGGCGTGCTGCTACTGGAGATGTTATTCTACGTCTACATATTTTTACATTTGTTTTCATGTATCCGGCCCAGTGCCTTTTACAGTCAGGAGTTATAGATTTATTGAGGACCAAACATCCATCTGTTGCGTCCAAGCAGTTCTGAAGGGGAACTGGTCCTGTATTCCAAGATTTCAGTTTGGCCACCATACCAAAGTGCCTTATTTCTTAGTAGTTGGTCAGCGACAAAAGACATGTTCACCTATCAGAACAAGCATTTGCAATGCAAAAGGTCTTTCATTACTGAAAGTTTGAGCTATTGCTGTTGCAAATAATAATGTTTGTTAGATTTTTTTTGGATCAAAAAATATCCCAGCATTAACATAAGTAATAAAAGAAAATACACAAAGCAAGAAAAGGGTGCAGTACCACAGGCTGTGACTAGGTGCCCCTCCGGAGTTGTACAGGGACCTCAATTAGCCACATAAAGTACTGCATCCTTAATGCAATCATAAAAAGAAATATTGCAGCTCAGCATACCTTTTCATTTGTTTTTCTTTTATTACTTATGCTACTGCTATGATATTATTTGACAAAAAAAATCTAACAAGCATTAACATTTGCAATGGCAATAGCTCAAACTTTCACTAATGCGAGACCTATTGCATTGCAAAGGCTTGTTTTATTATGTATTTAAGGATTAAATAAATGTAGAAATATACTAGTTGCAACTTACGTTTTCAAATATTACAAAATAAATGTGGATGCACACAGATTAGATGTGGTAAAACTAAATAGGGATAAATACAGACTGAAATCATAAAAACCTAAATACATTAAAACCAGGAATCACATGCACTTTCAGGGGAAAAAGGATTAGATTGAAAAGCATACTTTTATTAATAGAATTACAAACATATGGTCAGTGTGCCGCTTCCCCGCTGTCGCCGATCGCTCTGTTGACACTCTGGGACTGCCAAAGTCTCCTAAGTGCCTTGTAACCCTCTCAGTTGCACCGTATTGTTTTTACCTGCTTTTTACTATAGTATGGTTTGTATTCCTCCAATGCTGTTGTACTGTTTTGTTTGTTGTATTTCTCCCACGCTGTCTGCCGCTCCTGCCGTTTTCTTTCTGCTCTGTGTCTCCCTCTAGCCCCTCCCGCCTTCCAGAACTACTTAAGGAGGCCGCAGCATGGCTCCTGTGAGCAGTCGTTTGACTTCTGGTCAGTGCACCACTCCCCCGCTGCCGCCAATCGCTCTGTTGACACTCTATGACTGCCATTGTCCCCTAAGTGACTTGTAACCCTCTCAGTTGCACTGTATACCTTTTGCCTGCTTCTTACTACTGTATTGTTTGCATTACTTTCATGCTGTTGTACTGTTTAGCTTGTTGTTGCAGGAAGCTGGCTCTATATGTGATATATCAATAAGTGGGTACACCGTGTAAAGAGACCAGGGGTTCCCATATGAGTGGATAGGGGTTTGCTAGGCAATCCCAAAGTGCTCTATTAGGGGGTAGTGTGATCGAGCAGCCTTACGCTTAACACAGAGGAGTGTAAGACATTTGCAAAATGCACACAATGGTTAGCAAATGACAACACAACTCAAGGAGAAACATCAATTTATAAAAATAGCAAATATCCTTATATATGTTTAGGAATCGGAGAAAAATCGTTCAGGTAAGTACATTTTTTAATATAAATTATTTTCACTTTGAAAAGTGCACACTGCAATTTTATCCTATTTTAAGGAAGAACACGTTCTGCAAACAGGTACAGTACATCGACTTACATGACCAATATCCAAGAGTTAAGGTGAGTGGTGGGCAAGGTCCAAGGCAGCACCAACAGTACACCACCAGCGACACAAGGGCAGCTGAATGCAGGGTGCAAATCAGTGTCGGGAGCCCAATACATTTCAATGGGGATCTGTCACTGTAAAAAGAGGCTGCAGGCTCTGGCTTGGAAGCCTGTCAGGCTGAACCAGCAAGTGGGTTCAGGCCTTGTGATGCTCAGGATGGGAGGACACCTTTGGTCTTCTTCTTCAAGGTCCAGGGGCGATGGATGTCCTTAGGCGTCAGGTTTTTCCTTACCAGAGCAGTCAAGGTTGATGGGGGCTGCGTGCAGAGGATGCAGACTATGTCTGGGAGACCAGGAGGGGTGTAACCACGATGGACTAGAGCTCTGGAGGGCTGAGAAACCTTGTTGATACAGGTAGCCCACTTCAACTCGACCCGGCGGGATGGGTGCAGTGGTGGCTGCAGGTGTCAGGTTTTGGCGGTTCCGGAGGCCTTAGAGTCTTCTCTTTTGGAGTCTTTGGAACAGGTCCGCTGTTCAAGGGAGATCTTCAGTCTTTTTCGAAGTCAGGCAGTCCTCCCAAGTTTCTGGAGTCAAAGCTGCAGCAGGATTCAACTTAGGTGCAGTTTTTGACGAGGGATGCAGACAGGCTGGCAGAGTTGGTGCCAAGTCAGCTGCTTCTTCTCTCGTCTCAGCTTTTGCAGCTCTTAGGTGTCCTCTCTCTTCTTAGGTCATCAGAATCCGCTGCTCTGGTGCCAGGGACTCCCTTAAATACGGAATTTAGGGGCATTAAGGGAGTGTAGGGTAGTAGCCAATGGGCTACTGACCAGTGCGGTCACTATGCCCCCTATATGACTACTTACTGTGGGAAGTGGGCATAACCCTGTCCCAGAATTCCTAAGTATGCCATCACAAATATGGCTACTTCTGAAAAATTGCGTTCACCTCACAGTAGCCCAACTTAAGGTAGTACTAGCCTGGGGGTGGCACGCCTACCTGACTAGTTAATCTTCTCATCTGTCCAGGTGCCAAGGGGATCCTGGACAAAGGGGGGCAGCTTCCTCTCCTATGAGTGGAGCCAGATTTGCATTCCAAAGGCAGGAGCTTTTGAAACTTGCTGTCCAAGTAAGGATAATCAGCAGGTAATCTTTTGTTCTTCGCCTCCTGAGAGGGCTCTCACCCGAGGAGTTCAGAACAGCGTCTTGGGTAGCAGGCTGGCAGGTTTTCAGGGTGCACCTCTAAGGTGCCCTCTGGGTGCATATATTGATAAATCCAATACGGGAATCAGTGTGGGTTTATCAATACAAGATGTTTGATATCAAACATCCCTATCTTCAGTGAAGCCATCATGTAGCTGGGGAACTCATTTTCACCAGTGCCCAGCACATGTCTTAAAATGTCTTCACTGGTCACTAGCTGTGCCAATAATGGAACTGAACTGACCAGCAAAGGGGCATATCTACTCATGCAGGCATGTCCTCACAAGTAATACCAAGCACCCTGCCTTAGGGCTGTCAGACCTGCTGTATGGGTGACTTACAGGTAGTACATGCAGTGGCAGGGGACATGGCACACAGATGTGTGGCACATCGTGTTTTCACTTGTGTTTGCACCAAGACATGCAGCGTGCAATGGCAGTCGTGCATGTGCTTGGTGAGGGGTCCCTTAGGGTGGCACAATTCATGCTGCAGCCCTTGGGGGCCCCTCCTTTAGCACCCCAGGTACCATGGTACTATTTACTAGGGACTAACAGTGGTAGTTAAAGGTTTTGCCAATTGAGGAAATAATTGTACAGTTTTTGGAAAAAGATCTGGCACTGGGGACCTAGGTAGCAGAAACCCAGTGCACTTTTAATCAAAAACACAATGTACCAGTGTAAGAAAGTGGCTCTGTATATACTGCACCAAAGTAAGGTTCAGTGTGCACAGAGTCCACAGTCCCCAGAGGTTTGGCAGAGGCTAAAGTTAGATATAACCTTACTCTCTAAAGTGGTAGATTGGTCGAGCAGTAAGGCAGTATCAGAGGACAGTGTAAAGCATTTGTTGTACACACTCAGTCAGCAAATGGTTTCACACACTCAAGAACTGAACTCTAGGCCAATTGTTTTGTATATAAAAATATATAGTTGTTTTATTTTTAGAACCAACAATAGGTATCAAAATACTTTCTCAGAATCAAATGCTGTAGTTGTATACTTTCAATAAGCAATAGACTTTTAAATGCAATAGTTACAGTTGTTGCAATAGGCAACACAATTCAAACACAATTATAACATTGAGCTCAATGGGGAATTTTAAGTAAATGCAATATCAATTACTTTACGTATGATTTTCTTACTCAGGGCTGGATCCTGGATTCAGCCCTGGTGCATTTCCTGTAAACAGTTGAAAGAAATCGTTTTTGTTACACAGGCGATTTTTAAGGAATATTTGTATGTTTAAAAAATCAACACTTAGAAGAATTTCTGGAGAAAACCAGGCAATGTTATCCTACGGAGGAAAATCAAGTTATCGGTGAGTACAGTTGTAATTGCTTTTCAGGGTCAGTGCTGGGCACCAAGATCCAGCACTGGGATCTCTCCTGATAACAGGTGAGTAATTTCGTTTTCGTTGATCGGACGATTTTTTGTAAATATTTTAAAGTTTCAAAACTCGACACTTAGAAGAAATTTCAGTGTAAACCAGTCAATGTTACCCTATGGAGAAAATGTAGGTTATCGGTTTTCAGGTAAGTACTCGACTGGCAGAGTTAAGGTTCTGGGCATAGACTCAGGGGTCCCCCAGGGTCAGGTAGGTACAGTTGGTACACCCTCACCGGCACAGGGGCGGCCGGGTGCAGAGTGAGTTAGGCCCAATGTTAGCCTATGGCGGTCAGGGGGCCTTTGGTTGGTGGCTGCTGGCAAGCAGGCCACGCGGCTGTGGAGCTGGGCTCCTGGTCACTTACCCAGGGCATGTTGGGAAGTAGAGTAGGATCGGTGTTGCACTTCCAGGGGCACTCGGGCGGCTGGGTGCAGGGTGCTTTTGAGCCGTCGGGCGCTCAATGGGTTTCAATGGAGAAGTTGGAAGTTGAACAAAGGCTGCAAGCTCGGGCACAGAGATTCTTCAGGTGCGACCACCACTTCGAGAGGTAAGTTGGGTAGTTGGAGGATAGGTAGGCACCCCGGAGTTGGGCACAGGAGGCCGCAGGGCGCCGGGTGCAGGGGTGTCTTTTCGCTTCGGGAAATCTTACCCTCTGCTGGTCGCGGTTGGAGGGGGCCCAGGTTCTGAGGCTGCAGGCGTCGTCAGGAGCGTCGAGGAGGGTCCTTGGGTGCTGGATTCTGGGTCACAGTCGCCGGGGGGACGTCCTCGTGGTCTTTGTCCACTCAGGCACAGGCCGGGCTCGGCGGGTGCAGAGTGTGCAGGAGTCGCGGTTCCTGGCTGGCACCAGGGGTTTGTTACTTGCTTTGAGCAGTACCACTGCTCATGGGAGTCCCAGTTCTTTTAGAGTCACAAGGCAGTCAGGTCCTCCGGGGTTTTCGAGGTTGCTGACCACTGGAGACGCCGGGGTTTAGCAGGAGCAGGTTCGAGGGTCGACAGGCCTGTAGGGCTGGGGCCAAGTCAGTTGGTGTCTTCCTCTTGTGAGCAGCTGCACAGCAGGTCTTCTTTCTTCTTGTTCTTCTTGCTTGTTTCGGATTCGGGATCTGAGGAAGGAAGGTTCCGGGTGCCCCTAAATACTAAATTTAGGGGCGTTATAGGTAGGTAAAGGGCAGGGACCAATGGGTCCCTTCCCGGGGGTGGGTACACCCCCTATCCTGCCACTCTCCAGTGGGAGGGGGGCAGGAGCCTAGTCCTGATTGGGCAGGGCTCCCCATCTTCAAGATGGCGAGAGCCCGGAGATGTGCTTCACCTCGCCTCCCCCACCTGAGGGGTGGGGTTGGCAGAGGCTGGCACACCCCCTTTCCTCACTTGGGGGGCTAGAACCGGTGGGGACCAGTTGCTGGGTACAGCAAGTGGTCTGGGGAGGCTCACAAAGGCGGCATGCCTTTGAAGCTTCCCCCTGCCCATCCTGGGGAGGAGACCTAGCACCTCGCCCAGGACGTGCATTGTTGCAGGCCCGGGAGAGCGGATGGCTCTCTACCCAGGGGTCCAGCAACATGTCTGCTGGGTGGCAGCCTAGGCAGCCTCTCAGGCAAGATGTGGATTGTGGGTTAGGTTCAGGGGGCAACTCTAAGTTGCCCTCTGTCGTGCATTTTACATTAAATCCCACACTGGCATCAGTGTGGGTTTAATGTGCTGAGAAGTTTGATACCAAACTTCTCAGTCTTCAGTGTAGCCATCATGGTGCTGTGGAGTTCGTGATGACGACCTCCCAGCACCATATACTCTTAATGGCAGCACTGCACTTACAGTGCCCAGGAATGGACCTGGGTACTTAGGGGTACAGGGCTCATGCACCTGTACCCTCACCACTGGCATAGTGCACCCAGCTAGAGGGGTGACTGAGGTATGCCAGGGCAGTGTGTTTGTGGGCATGGCACACACGTATGTGTGCCATGTCGACTCTCTGTTTTGTTCTGCACCAAGACACGCAGCCTGCAAAGGCAGTGTGTGTCAGGGTACAGGGCCTCTAAGGGTGGCACAATAAGTGCTGCAGCCCTTAGGGGCCTTCTCTGGTCACAGTGCCCTGGGTACCTATGGTACCATTTACCAGGGGCTGACCTGTGGCCAGAGATGCCAATTGGGTTTAGGCTTCAATGCAGTTTTAGGGAAGGAACACAGGCCCTGGGCACCTGATTGGCAGGAGCCCAGGGCACACTCAGTCAAAGTACATCAGCAATTCAGCAAAAAGTGGGGGCATACCATGCAAGAAAGATGGCACTTTCTCACAACCAGGCAAACGGGGGGGGGGGGGGACTATGTCAAAAAGGGGCACTTTCCTACTGCTGTATTTCTCCCATACTGTCTGCCGCTCCCGCGGTTTCCTTCCCGCTCTGTGCCTCCCGACGCCGGCTAGCCTCTCCCACCGACCAGGACTACTTATTGAGGCCACAGCGTGGCTCCTGTGACCAGCCCCTTGACCTCTGGTCAGTGCGCCTCTCCCCCACCCTGCCAAAGCTGCCAAGTGCCTTGTAACCCTTTCAGTTGCATCGTATTGTTTTTGCCTGCTTTTTACCATTGTATTGTTTGTATTCCTCCCAGGCTGTTGTACTGATTTGTTTGTATTATTTCTTGTATTACTCTCATGTTGTCTGCCCTCTTGCCGTTTTCTTCCCACTCGGTGCCTCCCACTAGCCCCTCCCACCTCCCAGGACTACTTATGGAGGCCGCAGCGCAGACGTGCCAGAGATGCGTCAAATGCCCCCCATCTACACCCATCCGCGCCTGGACCACGACCAGCACTAGGATCAACGGCCACCCAGAGATACACAGCCACCAAGCCCCAAGCCTTGGACCCAGGACTCCCCAACAATTGCTGTCGCGCCTCCCCCCCCTCCACAGCTGGATCTTTCACCTGCCAGCATTGCCTCTTCTCCTGCTACTCAGAAGCTTCAGCATGCACAGCGGCCACTGTACGCTCACCTCGATCGCACCTGACCATCTCCACTGCCTCCTGCTCAACGCACGATCTCTCTGCAAAAACGCCACCGAAATCTGGGATACGATCACCTCCCTCACCCTGACATCATCTTCCTCACTGAGACCTTACTCAACCCCGCTTCCGCACCGGACATCGCCACTGCCACACCTGACGGCTACAAGATTACACTCCGAGACCGCATCAAGAAGCATGGTGTTACGTGCCCGGGTTAGGCCCATGTAGCAAAGCTGCTCATTTCTTACATTGTCCTCTTTTCACAGTAATATTTCTGCCGTGACCTTTCGCACATATTTGCGAGCACCACAAATTTGGATTAGTTTCTCTGAAACTACTTTGTTCACACATCTAGCTTCGCATAACATTATCACGATGCCTCGAACATCATGTACAAGGCTTCTTTACGCACTAGGTACAAATGTCATTCCATCTTCATCCACGGGCGACAGGGCTATCTACATATCTATAACATCGCTAATATATACGTACATCGCAAGGCTGCTTTTTATAATAAATAATGAGCATCCCAAAAGATTAGCAGAGAGGGCACTTCAGCGGGCACCGAGGGTCACTGCATGCTGAGACTTCACCAAGCAGCGGTCTGACATCTCCGTGAGAGGGTATCCAGATCATGACCAAGTCGGGCTACTACATTCTCTCCTGCCAGATAATGAGGTTGGATCGTCCCTTGGGGGGATTTTTGGCTTCACACTTACACACACTCTAGATGCACACAGAATAGGGCTTTGCATAGTAGAAGTATGCCTGTTTACTGCCTTGTTTATATGCCAGCATATATACATTGTTTTAGTACCATGGTAGAACGATATCTACTATTTACTCTTTTGGTGCTTGTAATCACTTTCATCTACTTCTGTCTACTGGTTCATCACAGCACATGTATTCTATACGAGAATAACGTTAGTTTAAATAAATATATTGAAAACATCACACTGTGTATTCTGTATATTTCTCTGAGCTCAAGCGAGCACAAGTAACTACGCGAAAGGTTCTGATCTGTTTCCACGATCCCTGAGGGGTCAGGGTAGTCATGTTCAGTGGTTCACTCCCCGGTAAGGTTAGGGAGGGCTTATGTGGCACTGTGAGCTAGCTGGTCTCTAGGCCAACATATCCTGCGGGGTTCTCAGAATCAGTCTAGGCACCTCACCCAAAGTTTATGTTGTCCAACAAATGCGCAGATCCTATGGATTAGTAGGAACTACATGACATGGCGCCGCCAACGTTGGTTGGGTTCTTATTTAACGGTCTATCTGCGTAGTAGTTGAGTTGCGCTTTTCTCAGAGACCCCTACTCACCTCAAAACCGGAGACATCCACGGTGGGACGGAAAATCTGCCTCAGCTGAGTAGGAATACCCTATATATTGGCTGTAGGGCTATTCAAGTTTGTAGGATAAAGATGTTCCCACATTGTGCTAACCCTATCTTCATAAGGATAAAGTTACTTACGCAGTAAGCATCTGTACTTGGCATGTAGTGCTGTAGATTCATATGCTTTGCATACTCCTGCCATCTAGTGTTGGGTCCAGATGTTTGCAAGTTGTTTTTGTTCGAAGAAGTCTTTCCAGTCACGAGGTAGGTGACTCCACCTTTCGGTGATAGTGCGCATGGGCATCGACTCCATTGTTAGATTATTTTCCCGCAGAGGGTGAGAATGGAGTTAGTATGTGTAGAGTAGAGATGTCCATGTGTATGAAGTGAATTAAGAACTACAACAACTACAGGAGACTGGGGAGGTGGGTGGACGCATGTGAACCTACAGCTCTACATGCCAAGAACAGATGCTTACTGGGTAAGTAACATTATCCGTTCGAGGCATGTGAGCTGTAGACCACATGCTTTGCATAGACTATATAGCAGTAAACTCCCAAAGCGGTGGCTAACCTGTAGCAGTTGTAGTTGTTTGAAAAAGAGTTTTAAGTACTGCTTCGCCTACATTTGCCTGTTGTCTTGCTAACACATCTACACAATAGTGTTTGGTGAATGTGTGCGGTGTAGACCATGTTGCTGCCTTACAAATATCAGCTAAGGGAATATTTCCCAAGAAGGCCACAGTAGCCCCTATTTTGCGAGTAGAGTGCGCTCTAGGGGGTACTAACAAAGTTCTCTTTGCTTTAACATAACATGTTAGGGTACATTTTACAATCCATCTTGCAATACCTGACTTAGATATAGGATTATCCTTGTGAGGGGGAGAAAAAGCAACAAATAGTTGCTTTGTTTTCCTAAAATCTTTGGTTCTTTCTATGTAGTAAAGTATAGCACGTCTAACATCAAGTGTGTGTAGGGCTCGTTCTGCTACAGAATCAGGTTGAGGAAAGAACACAGGTAACAACTGATTGATTGATATGAAAGCAGAAACTACTTTAGGGAGAAATTTCTCCTTAGTGAGGTTATCGCTATTAGGAAAGCAACTTTCCATGTTAGGAATTGTAACTGACATTTGTGCATTGGTTCAAAAGGTGGACCCATTAGCCTTGTAAGGACTATGTTTAAGTTCCACTCTGGAGCAGGGGGAATTCTTGGTGGTATCACCCCTTTTTAATCCTTCCATGAAGGCTTTAATCACTGGTACTCTGAACAGAGATAAGTGTTGTCTATTTTGTAAGTATGCAGCTACGGCTGCTAGATGTAAACGAATGGATGTGTAAGCTAGTCCACATTGCTGTAAATGCAACAGATAACAAATGATGTTCTGTACAGAAGCATCAAGTGGATTGATATTGTTGTTGTTACAAAAGACAACAAACTGTTTCCATTTTGCTGCATAACATGCTCTAGTAGTAGGCTTTCTAGCCTCTTTGAGAATATTCATACAGTCTGGTGGCAGTTGTAAATAACCAAACTCTATAACTTCAGGAGCCAAATCGCTAGGTTGAGTTCTCTGGGATTTGGATGTCTGATTTCTCCATGGCTCTGAGTGAGGAGACAGGGTGTGAGATAGAGCTCTCAGTGGTTCCACATCAAAAGCTACAACAGGGAGGTGTACCAAGGTTGACGAGCCCATGTGGGGGCTACTAAGATCAGTGTGAGGGACGTTTGTCTGAGCTTCCAAACAAGTAATGGAATTTGTGGGAGAGGCGGAAAAGCGTAAGCAAATATCCCTGACCAATTCATCCATAGAGCATTGCCCTTGGATGGTGGGTGTGGGAACCTGGATGCGAAGCTTGGGCATTTTGCGTTGTGTACTGTGGCAAACAGATCTATCTGTGAAAAACCCCATTTCTGAAAGTAGGGAAGAAGAACTTGGGGGTGAAGTTCCCACTCGTGTACTTGCTGCCTGTGTCTGCTGAGCAGGTCTGCAATCTGATTGTCTACTCCTGGAAGGTGTTCTGCTAGGAGATAGATTTTGTGGTGAATCGCCCAATTACAAATGCTTTGTCCAAGGCGAGACAGTTGGAGAGAGCGAGTCCCTCCCTGTTTCTGTAGGTAGTGCATTGCTGTCATGATGTCTGTGCGAACTAAGACAGTCTTGCCTACAAGTTGGGTGAGAAAAGCTTTGAGTGCTAGGAACACTGCTAGAAGTTCCAGGTAGTTGATGTGGAGACATTTGTGATTGTCCGACCACAGTCCCTGTACAGTGTAATGTTGAAGATGGGCACCCCACCTGTTAACGATGCGTCTGTTGTGAGTATAGTCTGTGGAATCGGGTCTATGAAAGGCCGCCCTTTTGCTAAGTTTTGAGGGTTCCACCACTGCAGAGAGTGATGAGTGCGGCTGTCAACCAACACTAGATCAGTTAATAGACCCTGTGACTGATTCCACTGACGTGCTAGACATTCTTGCAGAGGACGCATGTGAAGCCTTGCATGAGGTACGATTGCAATGCAGGATGCCATCATTCCCAGCAGTTGCATGAAGACTCTGGCTGGTAATGATTGGTTGGGTTGGAATTGTAATAGTGTGGCCTGAATATTGTGAATTCTGGCTACATTGGGAGTGGCTAGAGCTTTGAGAGTGTTGAGGGAAGCTCCCATATAAGATTGCACTTGTGCCGGACACAGGTGAGACTTTTGTGCATTAATTGTAAAACCTAACTGGTGAAGTAGTTGCACTGTTGTCTGAGTGTGTAGTATACAGTTCTGGTAAGTGCCCGCTTTGACAAGCCAGTCATCCAGTTAAGGGAAGACATGTATACATTGTCTTCTGAGATGAGCAGCTACTACTGTAAGGCATGTGGTGAACACTCTGGGGGCTGTGGCGACGCCAAATGGAAGTACCTTGAACTGGTAATGTTTGCCTGCTATCACAAACCTGAGGTATTTGAGATGAGCGAGATGAATTGGAATATGAAAGTAGGCGTCCTTTAGATCTAGAGTAGACATAAAGTCGCCCTGCTGCAAGAGAGGAAGTACTTGTTGAAGAGTTACCATGTGAAAGTGCTCTGACAATATGTATTTGTTTAACTCTCTGAGATCTAGAATAGGTCTTAAGGAGCTGTCCTTTTTGGGAATGAGAAAGTAAAGGGAATAAACCCCTGACCCTTGGTACTGAAGTGGGACTGGTTCTATAGCCCCTTTGAGTAATAAAGATTGCGCTTCTTGTTGAAGCAAGTGCTGGTGGTCTGGTGATATTTTGTGAGATCGAGCAGGAATGTTTGGAGGATTGTTGATAAGCCCCAGGCAATAACCATGTTGGATAATTCCAAGCACCCATTTGTCTGTTATTGATTTCCAAATGGGGAGAAAGTCTTGAAGTCTTCCTCCGACAGGTGTGGAATAGTCGGAGGGAAGTGTTGGGAAGTCACTGTTTGCTTGAGGAAGGGAAAGTGTGAGGTGTGTTGTTTTTACCTCTACCCCTGGGACTGTTTCCCCTATAACCTCCTCTGAAAAATCCTCTTGTAAAAGAGGATTGGGAATTGCCTTAATAGGAGGAAGTGTTCTGGTCAGTGCCTGTGGACTTGGACCCTCCCCTATAAAAAGAGCGCCACAAGGAACCTCTTTTTGAGGGAGATTGAAGCGCTCCCATCGATTTTGCTACATCGGTGTCCTTTTTCATTTTTTCGAGCGCTTGATCGACTTCAGGGCCAAAAATATGTTTTTTATCAAAGGGTATAGCCAGGATGGATTGTTGGACTTCAGGTTTGAACCCTGATATCCGCAACCATGCGTGTCGTCATAGCAAGATGCTAGTATTTACTTCTCTACCTGCGGTGTCAGCTGCATCTAGAGCGCATCTGATAGAGGCATTGGAAATTAGTTTGCTTTCCTGGACTATATCCTGAGCCTTTGCCTTTTGCTCCTCTGAGAGAAGCTGAAGTAATTGTTTCATTTCGTCCCAGTGGCCTATATCGTATCTTGCTAGTAAGCCCTGCGTATAAGCGATACGCCATTGGTTAGCTGCTTGCGCAGCCACCCGTTTACCCGAAGCATCGATAAGCTTCAATTCTTTATCTTTATCCCCAGATGCTTGAGAGCTAGCCTTCTTTCTAGCATTTGATACCACTAAAGAGTCAAGTGGTAACTGACCCTTAATAAAAATAGGATCTGTGGGGGAACATTTATATTTTTTATCTACTCTAGGATTAAGGATTCTGGCACAGACAGGATCTTTAAAAATATCGTCTGTGTGTCTTAACATACCCTTGAAAAATTCAAACAAGGTGATGGGATGCACACCATTAATTTCTAAGCTCGTCCATGTTCATCCTCAATAATTGTCCAAGTTTGCGTGCTAACTGGGTTGATGCCTTACCCTGGTGGCATATAATGCTAAACCACATAGTGTTGGGGCGTCATTACACCCCAAGCCCAATTGCACAGCTCAGAGGTAGATATACCACTCTCTACATAATTATAATCCGTTTTAGTCCATGTACTCAAAGTTTTCTTCCTCTTTTAGTGACTTTTAATCCTGTTTCATCCATACGTAGGGTGTTATGCTATTTCCAAAGTTTCTCATGCTCAGATGTGCCCATCTGGACCTCTGTCAAGAACACGAACAGATGCATAATTTGCCCAAACATCCCCAATTGGGGTTGTTTTCGGCGAGGCATACAGTGAGGTGGGAAGGGTGTGAATGCAGTGTTTAGATGAGTCGGGACGTCTGTGAAGAGAGGGGGTGAGCGCAGAGTTGAGTGGATGATTGGGATTAGGTTAACAACGAATGTGTAGAAGGAGTGACTTGGCTGGTCCTAGCTGCTTATGCACTGCATCCTAATCTTTCTAATTTAGATGCAGCAGAAATAACAACACTATACGAAGACTTAGTAAAAAGATTTACAGAAATCTCACACAGTTCATTATGCGAACACTGACAGTAAACCCTGCGCGGACTGCTCAGGCTGCACAACCACAATTGGCTACCATGAGTATCAGCCCCCAAATGCTGAACGCCGTAATGGGAAAGATTCCCACCTGTCGGAAGCAAATTCCATTCTGGATAGCACAGAAAACAAGCCAGCTAAGCGTTTTTTCCTCATACGGGCCTGCAGGACAGACACAGAACATTAACAATTTGCTTGCCAATGGGGATGGCTCCCACTGTGGAAGATTGTGCGGCTTGGAGTAAAGTCTTCGCTGCAGTTTACACCAGAACTTATGCTACCCCTTTAATAGCAGTTTTACCTGAGGTACTGAAACAAGTACAGAATGAGTACGGGGCAGCACCTGCCCTGGACTTGGGGATTAAACTGATGGGCAATTTTGCCGCAGTATCAGCCATTAGGTTAAGTAACATAAAGGGGGAAGCAGCAGCATTGGCTATAAACCAACGCCTGAGGGAGTTCACGCGTGCACTGTACAGGAGCGGGAATTGCCTAAAATTATCGAAGAAACCTATGCTATGCTAGGCAGAGATAATCTGGGAGCCAGACCTGAGAAACAGCAGGTTAAGAGTAATTCTGAATAGAATAACTCTAAGCAAGCACCGGATTTTTCCAAGAAGAAATGAGACAACAAACAAAAAAATAAACAAAACAAGACACAATAACGGGGTGTGTCTCCTCAACAGGACACCACCGACAACAAATATAATTTAAGAAACCATGATAACATTAGAAAGCCTGACAGGTATCAGAATACTGATACACTTTCCTCTCGTCCCTTTCAGGAACAGGATTCATCCGATACACGTTCGGAGAGAGGTCAGAGCACAGATCAGAAGAGCGTGTGAAGTCGAAAAGGGAAACACATCGCACTTTGGAATACATCCTTAAAAATGAAAACAAACAAAAGACTCGTAAGCCTCAATTCAAAAAGAAGACGGTAGCTGGAATTAAAATAAGACATGCTCAGGGTACGGAGGACTCTGCTTCTGAATGGGGAATGGGCAGTGATTAAGCTGGACAGTGCGGCAGAAGTCACGATAGCTCGCCGGAACCTGATGGATTATCAGGTGGGAGTAGCGCTGTAAAGGAGCATATCACGGGGAAACACCTGATACAAGGGTAAGTGTCCCACATGGTTTATGCAAAATAACGCTCCAAATGGAGGGGGACATACCCAGAAACATCAAGGCTCTCTATCGGGAGAACCTGTCATAAGGTTACAACATTTTTTGGGTTGAAAAGGAATGGCCACCTGAGTTCGTAATGGAGTGTCCAATGGGGGAAACGGTAATTTAACCTGCTTTCTCTGACCTCGTTCCAGAATCATTTAAACATTCAAACGCCAAGGAGTGGGTGTTAGAGCTAGCTCCTGCAATATGCCGCAATCATGTTGGGTGGGATGATGAGTCTCCTCATCATGGAATACCATTAAAATCAGTTCCTCAACCCCAGAGACAGTACCCAATAAGGCATGAAACTAAAATACAAGCAAGGGAAATCCTAGAACAACTTGAATACCAGGGTGTAATAGAAAATTGCACCTCGTCCACGAATAATCCCTTGTTTCTCGTAATGAAACCGGACAATTCATACCGTATAGTTTTAGACTATAGACTTTTGAACAATTCCACACACACATTTGCAGTACAAAATGCACATAGTGCCACACTAATGAATAAAATTGTGCGGGAAAAATACACAACATTAGATATCTCAAATTTATTTTTCTGCCAGAATATAGCACCTGGAAGCAGATACTTGACAGCATTCTCAGCGCTAGGTTCACAGCATCAATTTTGCTGTTTACCTCAAGGGTATAAGAACAGCCCTGGGCTGTTCTCAGCCAGGGTAACAGAGTTACTTCAAAATTTTGATGAGGAGGAATTGTCCTATGTAGATGATATTTATCTGACGGACGATGAGTTAATGGAACACTTGGCTAGAGTGAACCACATAATTCTTGGGTTCTCTCACCTCAGTTACAAATTTAATTGAACAAAAATCAGAAATTGCCCACCTCAAAGTCCTGTTTCTGGGATACGAGTTGTCAAGTGAAGGCAAAAGCCTGGCGACATTTTTTTAGAAAAATGCGCACTACTCCAACCTCCAACGACTCTGAAAAGACTACAACCCTGTGGGAGGGCGGGTCGGATAAACAGACGCGGAGGCCGAATATATGGTCCAAAGATTCGTGTTTTATTGTTATCAGGAGCCACAGTCTTAGGTTTCACTACAGGGATGGGGAGTTCTTCTCCGGGTTCCGTCCTCTCTCTCCAGGGTAGGGATTCGGGGCTAGTTCGTTCTTCCTCTTCCGAGCTGGGGTGAAGGGGGCTGGGTTCTGGCTTGTCCGTCGTGCTGGCTTTCACCCGGAGGCTCGTACCGAGGAGAAGAGAAAACGGAGGCCGTCAGTGATATTCTGAAAGGGGGGGGGTGCGTAGAGAAATCAAACCCGTCACCTTCACCCGGTGGTATCTAGCGTTGTTCTAGTGGACATGGTGAGAAAAAGGAAAGAGAACAAGGGGATGATGTGCCCTTTTTCCTAGGATAAGAAAAGCCACCAGAAAGGGTCGTGCCCGAAATGTCAGTAGAGTGTATTCTCTCCTGCTGGCTCAGAGATAGTTGCTCTCACCCCCTGTGCCCGTTACCACCCGCCTCCCACGTCTATTCCAACCCGCCTTCCCCAACACCAGCGCCACTCACCGGCTCCGCCGCAACTCTGCTGAGCTGCGGCCGCTCTTCAGCCTCCTCCGGTGGACGCCACCACTCTTCGGTCCACTGGTCGTCTGCTTCCTCCTCGACGCCGACCCGGTCGCTGTCCTCTCGTCCCGTACTCCGTTTGGTGTTCGGCTCTCGTCCCGTACTCTGCTCCTCGTCCTCCTCTCGTCCCGCACTCTGCTCCTCGTCCTCCTCTCGTCCCGCACTCTGCTCCTTACGCCTCTCCTCGCTCTCTCCGGTCAACGACGCCTCTTCCGGGTTTTTCCTCTCTATTAATGGTCTAGCCACCGTACATCCGGGGTCAGCTCCTCCCCTTTCCACCTTCTGGCCTCGCTGTGGAAAAACACGAAAGGTGGGTGTGTCTCTCCCACCGACAGCGCCTTCCCTGTGTACGCCCCTAGCAGGCCGATCATTACACGCAAAGGAGTCTGGTCGCTGTCGTTCTCCAACAGCCGCCGGCATCGATATCCCGGGGCCCACCTTCTCACAAACCCATTTTAAGATTCCTGAATTTTGGCAGAACAGACATTTTAGATTATGCAAAACAAGTAAAACCGTTCTACGATTTAATTAGACCTGATTTTTCAATCAACCATTTGACAGAAGAACATACAAACATTTTACGTTCCATACAAGCTGACATGATAGCTTCCAAACACTTACACACACGTGTAAACACAACTAATCTGATGATTCGCGTAGCCGCTGGACCCACCGGGTACACCTATAACACTTTCAATGAAGGCGATGCAGTACTCATTGCATACAAATCACATTTGTACACGAACGCTGAAATGCGTTTTGCACCCAGTCAGAAAATTCTCACAGCAGTACAGTCTGCTGTAGTGAGAGAGAGAGAGCACTGGCTCAGGGTAAGAAAATAAATGTAGTTACCCCTGTACCGACTTTAGAGGCAGTTACAAAAGCAAGCGTTCCAAATGACAAAGCATTACATCCAAGATGGATTTAATGGGCTAACTCTCTCACTGTAATAGATGTAGATTACAAATTCGATTCTGCATTACAAACATAAGCATTCCTGCAGTACGAACAAGAATATCCTCTGCCGAATAAAATAATGCCTCTAAATTGATATGATTGCATCATTTACACTGATGGATCGGCTCAGCCTGCAGTAGGAAAACAACACCAATATTCTGCGGTGTGCGGAATAGTAAAAGGGCGCATGCAAGACAGAAAGTTCTGCCCTGAAAAAACACACAGTCCCTCGGGTATTGTACAGCGCAGCTGGCAGAACTCAAAGCCCTAATTCTGGCACTATATAGTACAGATCGCGGATTCCCTACACTTATAGTGTGTGATTCATACTACTATGTCCAGTCCTATAATGAATATCTTCACTATTGGTGCCAGAATGGATTTCGAGATTCCATGGGTTGCACAATCAAGCACAAGCTGCTTTGGGAACAGGGGGTGACGCTGAAACAATGCTTGCCACAAGCTCATGTTATCCACACATTAAGACATCAGTGTGTTGGGGGAAACAGCCTTTACAACATAAGCGTTACAACGCATGCCATTACAACGCATGTCGTTACAACGCATAAGGCTTGTTGCAGGGGGTAGAAGGTGTTGGAGTTAACTCCAACACCTTCCCTACTGTTGCACACACTGGAGTTGGAATAGTAAATTATACTATTCCAACTTCCAGCGCACCCCCGACAGCAAGTCGGGGTAAAGGTATGCGTTGTAACAGCATGCGTTGTAATGGCATGCGTTGTAACATCATACAACCGTGTGTTGGCGTTCACGTTGAAGGAAATTCCATGGTAGATGAAGCCACTAAGGCAACAGTCCGTCCTGCTGCCGTTGCTGCAATCACTCATTCAAGTACGAGATTAGACAGAGACATTTTGGTGGCTGTCAATGCTGCTCGCAACAACAACCACCTGCCGAAAGGTTTTCCACTCAAGTACTCCTACAAGTTAGATGCACAAAACATTCTGTATGCTCAGATTCCAGGAGTGGGGGATAGAGTAATACCAAATGCTGATCGCAGATTGGGATTGATACCAGCTGTACAAGAGGGTCTGAGTTCAGCACACGCAGGGGTTACTGCTACAGTTTCATTACTGAAGCAGCGCTATTGGTGGCCAGGTCTAACCAAACTGACCAAGAACTTTGTCCTCAAATGTGACATCTGTCAACACATGAAAGGCTCAACCGTAGCACGTCCACCTCAGACACCTCTATTTATCTCAGACAAGCCTCTGGTGGTTGTTTATTTGGATCACTGCGGTCCCTTACACTGAGCTGGGGCCTACAAGTACATCTTGGTGGCAGTGGATTCATGTTCCAGATTCCTGTGGGTTTGGCCACAGCGCTCAGCTGACGCTCGAACTGTTATAAAGGATTTGCAAGTGATCAACTGGACATACGCAATTGGCACACTACATTCTGTAAGCCCGGCATTTAGCTTACAAAGAAGCCAAAGGACGTTTGGGTGTGGCTTTGCTGTACTCCTCCCCCTACCAGCCTGAGGGAAATTCGATAGTTGGGAGGAAAAACCGTGACTTAAAGCAGTCCTTAACAGCAAGGGTATTAGGTTTGGGTTGCAGTTTGGTCAATAACCTATATGGGGTCCAGAGGGCACTCAATAACATGCCACGTAAATCCGTGGGGGGTCCTACTCCATACGAAATCCTGTTTGGTGTGAGATTGTGGGCACCAGACCTCGATAATGTCAGCACAATGGCGGTTGAAACGTTTGGCTGTTTTACAGAAACTCAATGAATTCTGGGGTGCACAAAGCAACATCAAAGAAAAAAGCACCGCCACTGGAGAAGTGAAGGTAGTACTGGCAAGAACCAGCTGGGTCCCGAAGTTTGGATACTTGGTCAGGGAAAAAATTGTGGACAAGAAAGAATTTGGGCTATCTTACAGAGCGCCTGTACCTGTCCTGGCTGTCAAAGGTACCAGAACTATACTTCTTCCGCCTCTTGCCGGTCCCAGAAGGTTTGTCTCCATTGATCTGATCAAACCACACTATGTGGCCGATTCTCAACAGTAGGCCGCGTGGGCTCCTGGGTAGCCGCTGCACTCCTCTCACTACTATTCAGAAAGTGCAGATGGAAGCTTTAATTACTACAGAAGATTCCCCTCTCCAAAGAGAAGCTGTAAACAATGAAGTATTACTCCTTCCCGTTGAAACAACTACAACTGTACAGTCAACGAGTATAGAAATCTCAATTCGGAAAATTGATGCCGTCTATGTGAATATGTCAAAGATTGAGTCATCTCCTAATACTACAAAACCTGCTGAGCTGCCAAAAATAGACAGGACGGCGTCTGGCTACTTTGTGCATTATGACGACTTCTCATCGGATTTAAGTGAACCTGAGCTACCACCACCGCCTCTCCCTTTCAAGCTACGAGTGTATGCTCTCCATCTTTGGCTGAAAAAGACATACTTTGTTACTCCTTGGTTACATCTCCGGGTTACAATTGGATTGCTTTTCCTGGTCCTTTGGATTGGTAACTGTCTTTTTTCTACTTCTGAATGGACACTATCTACCAGAACACTCTGCAGTACAACTTATGAACTTAGTTCTGAAACCACATGCATCATCAACGTCAAGACCTACACCCTCTAGACACTGTCTGGACTCGAGTCGTGTTTCTTATACCACTATTTTAGTATATGGTTTGGTCTCCCCGGGAGCCCACTGTGTAATAGTGCTACTTACGATTGTTTCTGTGCTACAGTATTGTGTGCTTTGTGTTTATCTGTGTGTAGCAGATACTGTGAGGTATTTAAGGTGTGTTACAATAATAAATACATATTTTTATAAATACTGTGTGGTTCTCCTTTCATTTAACCAATACTATAAGGTTGCATTCTGGTAAAACAAGCTGCTTAACATTCCTTCAAGACTAAGCCTGAAGGCTGCTCACCACAGCTACCACTTGGATAGCTTTCTAAGGTTATCTTTGACCTCTTAAATCACCATAAGGGTTGTTTGGACTGGTGCAAGGTACCCACTTTAATTAGTGGACATCATATACCAGGCCAACTTCTCACAAGGTCATCAAGAAGTAAGGCCTCTATGAAGCGTTGAGTGTTGGCATTTCTCCCTGTCTTCAGCTTTCTAGAGGCACAGAGGGCTTTCAGTTCTTGGAATGAAAGCTTACTGTATCTAGAGGGCAGAGAGCCACTGGCATCTCCTTTAGAAGACATACTCAGGGTGGTGAGGTGTTGCACCTGCCTAACCTAGTGGGAACTAAACTCTCTGAGTTTGGAGAAAGGGTGCGCAAGACCCTTAACTTACCCAACCCTAAGTTCAGTAGAACTTACTTATTCTAAGCTAGTATTATACGTACCTAGTACTTAGAGGTTTTCAGTTAATCAATACAAAGATTTATCTGGTAAAACAATGCAGGCTTGAATCCCAACCGCTGCACACCAATGTGAGAAGTTGGCCTGGTATATGATGTCCACTAATTAAAGTGGGCACCTGGCACCAGTCCAAACAACCCTTCTGGTGATTTAAGAGGTCAAAGATAACCTTAGAAAGCTATCCAAGTGGTAGCTGTGGAGAGCAGCCTTCAGGCTTAGTCTTGAAGGAATGTTAAGCAGCTTGTTTTACCAGAATGCAATCTTATTGTATCGGTTAAATGAAAGGAGAAGCACACAGTAGTTATAAAAATATGTATTTATTGTTATAACACACCTTAAATGCCTAACAGTATCTGCTACACGCAGATAAACACAAAGCACACAATACTGTAGCACAGAAACAATCGTAAGTAGCACAAATACACAGTGGGCTCCTGGGGGAGGCCAAACCATATACTAAAACAGTGGTATAAGAACCACAACTCGAGTCAAGACAGTGTCTAGAGGGTGTAGAATCGCTGGGACCCCAAGGAACCACCTAAGGTGAGTAAGTAGGGACCCCACAGAGGACGGGTGCAGTGTGACAACATGACCACGTGCTACGTACAATTCAATGGGAGAGTCGCGGTTGCAGTTTTAAAGTTTAAGGACCCTTCCCAGTGGATTACGAGGAAACACTTTGGAACATAGCAGGTTGGAGAGCCACCCCACCCGTGGATACCGAAGTACCAGAGTTACCTATCCCAGGGAAGCCGGGTGCATAGGGCTGAAGTGGCGTCGGAAACCGCTGTCATTCTCAATGGGAGTCTACAAAGAAATGGAAAGAAGAAAAGTGTCCGGTGGAACCCACAGGTGGATTCTTGATGGAAGGAACCTGAAAGCAGAGGGGACAGAGTCTGGGTCGCTCAGGAGTGACCAGGGGCTCGGTAGACGGATACCCACCGATGTCGGGTGCTTCAGGTGTGAAGATGGAGACCTTGACTCTACAGCTGCAGGGACCGGGAGACGTCGAGGACGACCAGGAGCCGGATACGAGCTGTCCCACGAAGGATGCCGAGTGCCGAGGGGTCGGTGTCCGGCGAGAGCACCAACAAGCCTTGGCAACGGCAACCCACGAAGAAGGTTAGAGAAGGTTACGGTCTGGCCCAGCAAGGACCAGGGGACTCCCCACATCAAGGGGAGTCAGGGCAGGCCTGGAGCAACCAGGGGAGCCCAAGAAAAGCAGTGTTGTCCCTCAAGTGGACCCACAGGCCGAAGGCACAGGAGTCACGAGGGGACCTCTAGCAGTTTCACAAAGTCACAGCTTGCAGGGCACAGAGTGTGAGGAGGCCGAAGTCCTTTGTACGGAATGTGCGCAGAGGTTGGGGCTATCGATAGCCCAATGCACTTAGTTGGGGAACGCCAACAAGCATCTGTACTTGCAAAAGTACGCGGTGCACAGGGCTTCGGGTTATGCAGTCCCCACGAGGGATATTGGCCTCAAACTCAGTGAGAGGGCAGCTCGACCTCAAGGAACGTAGGAACCCACCTCCTGTGTTGCTGGAGCCTTCAGAGTCCGCAGGAGCTCAGGATCAGCAGACCGGTCAGTCGCGTTATGGTGCCTGCAAATGTAGGGGAGTGACTCCTTCACCCCAAGGAAGATACTTCAGTTGTTCCTGATGCTCCACAGGTCCTGCACGAAGCCTGTATGGTGCACGGGCACAGACAATGCTTTGGACGGAGAGGGATACGAAGTCGGGCCCAGTCAAAGTCCAGGGTTTCCAGACGGTCGAAGGTCAGTGGTTTCTTGATCAGAATCTTGTCCATGTTGAATCTAGGGTCCTACAGCCAGGTAAGCCCTTTTGTACCCACGGGAGAGGGTTGGACAGATTCAGGGGACCCTCCCAGGGGAGGGTCAGGACAGGGAAGAGGTTACTCCCATGTTCTTTGTCCAGTTTCGCGCCAGAGCAGGAGCCAACAGCTCCCAGGACTGGTTTGAACTGGATTATGCACAAGGACACCAAATGTGCCCCTCATGCAGACTTTCAGGCACTTTGGAAGTGCACCCACCCAGCTCCAATACACTAAATCCTGTCTGGGTTGTGGTCACACCTCCCTGTGACAGGATGCCTACTGTGCTGCCTTCCTCTGCTCGAGCTTGGCTCAGCAGCAGGAGGGCAGAAATGTGTCTCTGGTGGGCAGCAACCATTTTGTGCTGTCCGGGTCGAGAAGGCTGGTACCGGGAAGACCAGGGACCCCACGAAGCTTGCTTCTGAAGGGTGGAATCATACCTGCAACACCAGTTACTGGTGTGGAGGTACGATTCCAAGGTGTTTGATACCTAACACAACATGGTTTGTTGCAGCCGTTCCGGCGATAGCATTTTACACGAGCATATAATGCACCTCTACCTATATGTCTGGCTGGATCACCGACAACCCGGGAGAATAGTCTCCGAAGTCTGCAGGGGTGCTCTGCTCATGCAGGGGCACCCTCTCACGTAAAACCCAGCATCCTGCCTTCAGGATTGTCATGGCCTGCTATAGGGGTGAGATAAGTTTTAAGTGTAGTGACCACTAGATATAGTAAACCTATATCTAAAGTAAGTGGTGCATGCACCATCTTACACAGGCTGCAATGGCAGACCTGTAGTCCCATTTTGCATGGCCTCTCATGGGTGGCATAATACATGCTTCAGCCCATGGGAGGCCTCTGGGGTACCTATGCCCTGGGTACATGTGTACCATATACTAGGGACTGACAAGGGTACCCCAGTATCCAATCAGGAGTGTACCAAAGTACATGTAAGTCAATTTAAGGGACAAAGCAGCGGCGCCACTTCAGACCTATGCACCCGGCTCCTCTGGGATAGGTAACTCGGGTACTTCGGTATCCACGGGTGGGGTGGCTCTTCAAACTCTTAAAGTTCCAACGGGTTCGCTCGAAGTCCTCCTAGAAGGGTCCTTAAACTTTAAAAGTATAACCGCGACTTCTCCATAGAATTGTACGGAGCCCGCTGTCGTGTTCCCACACTGCACCAGGCCTCCGTGGGGTCCCTATCTACTCACCTGGGGTGGTTCCTTGGGGTCCCAGCGATTCTATGTGCTCCAGACCTTGTCTTGATCCCAGTTGTGACTGTTATAACACTATTTTAGTATATGGTTTGGTCTCCCCTGGAGCCCACTGTGTATTGTGGGTATTGTGCTACTTACAACTGTTCTATTGATCTCGTATTGTGTGCTTTGTGTTCTATCCTCGTGTAGAGGATAGTAGAGAGTGTTATATTAATAAATACATATTTTTATATAACTACTGTGTGGTTCTCCTTCATTTAGTCATTCAGGAGGTGATATTCTGGTAAAACAAGCTGCTTTACATTCCTTCAAGATTAAGCCTGAAGGCTGCTCTCCATAGCTACCACTAGGATAGCTTTCTAAAGGTTATCTTTGACCTCATACATCATAAGGGTCGTTTGGACTGGTGCAAGGTGCCCACTTTAATTAGTGAACAGCATATACCAGGCCAACTTCTCACATTGGTGTGCAGCGGTTGGGATTCAAGATTGCTATTGTTTTACCAGATAAATCTCATTGAGTGATTAACTGAAAACCACTAAAGTATTAGGCACATATAATACTTCAAGATTAGAATAAGTAAGTTCTACTGAACTTGGGGTTGGGTAAGTCAAGGGTCTAGCACACCCTTTCTCCAACCTAGTTAGGTTAGGTAGGTGCATACACCACACCACACTTAGTATGTCTTTTTTTTTAATTTTTTTTTTTTAGAGTTTTATATAGCGCGAACTAGACCCGAGACATCGGGTATCAGAGCGCTTTACATGAGCACCAGTTTCGTTACAGATGGACACATTCATTTTTGTTAGGCACGGGGAGATTAAGTGACTTGCCCAGAAACACAGGATGTTGAGTGTCGTTGCCGAGACTCGAACCCGGTTCCCAAGTTTCGAGGTCGGCAGCTCTAGCCATGAGGCTACATCCTCTCCCCAAAAGGAGAAGCCAGTGGATCTCTGCCTTCTAGGTACAATGGTCTCACATTTCAGGATTTGAAAGCCATGTGTGCTTCTAGGAAGCTGAAGACAGGGAGAAATGCCAACACCCAACGTCTCATTGAGGTGTTACTCTTAGATGACCTTAGAAAGACCCTAGGGTCAGATGAGGTAGAAAGAGTGGGTGGGGCAGGGAACGAGGACAGGCCAGGAAGTGAAACCTTCTTTGACCTAGAATCAAACCCTGACCAGGAGGATCAAAATGATTCCCACCTGGACAACTTTGATCTTCCAGGAGGTGGTGGAGAAGGCCCCAGTGGCCCTCTCTTCACTCCTCCAGGAAGAGTGCAGAGTTTACCCAGGAGATCTACATCTCCCTCTGCTGAATCTCACCATTCAGGAACTTCTATAGGGACCTCCGTATCCCATAAGAGAGATAGCTCTTATGACAGACAGTGCCAATTTCTAGAGCTTGAGAAAGTCAAGATTAGGCTCAGGTAAGAGCAATTGGCACTAGATAAGGAATCATTGGAACTCCAGAAGGCTAGGACGAGATTGGGACTAGAGTCCCATGATGGCAGCAACAGTGTCCCTAGGATTAAGGAGTATACTTATGATCATAAGAACCTGAGCAAGATAGTCCCTCCCTACCATGGTGGGGATGACATCCACAAATGGATAACTGCTTTAGAAAGGGCCTGTAAGGTACAGAAGGTCCCTCAAGAGCAGTGGGCATCTATCATGTGGCTCTCCTTTGCTGTGGCTCTCACTGTTAGAGAGGAGGATGCTGACAATTATTCAGTCCTGAAGAGTGCTCTCATTGATGGGTTTGGCTTAACCACTGAACAGTACAGGATTAAGTTCAGAGACACCCAGAAGACACAGACTCAGGAGTGGGTAGACTTTGTAGATTGTGCTACTAAGGCTCTGGAAGGATGGTTACTTGGCAGCAAAGTGAATGATTTCAAGGGATTGTACAATTTGATTATGAGGGAGCAGATCCTTAATAATTGCCAAAATCAGTTGTTGCATCAGTACCTGGTTGACTCTGATCTGACTTCTTCCCAAGAATTGGGAAAGAAGGCAGATAGGTGGGTCAGAACCAGGGTGAAGCAGAAAAACCAGACCACAGGTGGTGACCAAAAGAAGCAAGATTCTAAACCAGCAGATAAAGGTGGGGAGAAGGGTAAAGACCAGAAGTCTTCTTCAGGGCCCCAAAAACCTGCATCTGGAGGTGAGTCACAATCTAACAAGGGAAAAGGCAGAAAGAAACCTTGGTGCTTCCTGTGTAAGGAGAAAACACATTGGCCTACAGATGCCAATTGCCCAAGGGCCAAAGATCCTCCTACCACCACCACTGCCCCCAAGGCAACTGTTCCCCCTAGTTCAGCTCCAAGTGGTGGTACAGGGAACAAGGGTATAGTAGGGTTAACCTTGGGATCTGAGATGGGTTCTGGCCTAGTCAGAACTCTAGCTCAGGCTGTTTTAGTCTGCGATGGAGGCATGGATATTGCCTCCCTATTTGTCAGTCCCAGTAATCTGGGCAAATACAGACAACAGCCCTTAATAAATGGTAAGGAGGCCATGGCATATAGGGACACAGGAGCCAGTGTCACAATGGTGACTAAGGATCTTGTGAGCCCTGACCATATCATACTTGGTGAGATGTACCAAGTGACCAATGCTAGCAATGTCAGGACAGATCATTCCTTGGCAGTTGTTAATTTCAGCTGGGGAGGGGTAACTGGCCCTAAGAAGGTTGTGGTTAGCTCAGACCTCCCTGTGGAATGCTTGTTGGACAATGATTTGGAAGCTTCAGCCTGGGCTGAAGTGGAACTCAGGACACATGCAGCAATGTTGGGCATCTCTGCAGATGTGTTTGCTGTGACTAGGTCACAGGCAAAAATGTCTTCCACTGAACAGGCCCTGGATCCTGGAAAAATGGACCAGGTGCCTTCCAAGAGAAGGAGCAGTAGGGGTAAGGCAGTGTCTTCCCCCCAAACTCAGGGTGAGGATCAATCTCCTAAGGAAGATAATCCCAATCCCTGTGAAGGAACTGTCTCAGAGGAACTTGAACCTGATCAGGTTGAGTTCTTGGGGACAGGGGGCCCTTCCAGGGCGGAACTGAGTCAGGAGCAGCACAGCTGTCCCTCTCTTGAACCCCTCAGACAGCATGCTGCTGCTGAGGCTGCTGGGAGTGCCAGTGGGTCCCACAGGATCTACTGGGAAGAAGGACTCCTTTACTCAGAGGGTAGAGACCCCAAGCCTGGTGCTACCAGGAGGTTGGTTATACCTCTGAAGTTTAGGGGCTTCTTACTGACACTAGCACATGATATCCCTTTAGCAGGCCACCTAGGCCAAAGTAAGACTTGGAACAGACTTGTCCCTCACTTTCACTGGCCTCGCATGTCAGAGGACACAAAGGAGTTTTGTCGCTCCTGTACCACCTGTCAAGCCAGTGGTAAGGCAGGTGGTACCACAAAGGCCCCCCTGATACCACTACCTGTGGTGGGGGTTCACTTTGAGAGGGTTGGGATTGACATAATTGGTCCCATGGATCCCCCAACCTGACCTGGGCACAGATTTATTCTACTGGTGGTGGACCATGCCACTAGATACCCAGAATCCATACCCCTTAGAACCACCACAGCTCATGTGGTGGCCAGTGCCCTCCTGGGAATTTTTTCCAGAGTGGGTTTCCCTAAGGAGGTTCTAACTGACAGATGTGCAAACTTCATGTCTAGCTACATTACTGCTGTGTGGAAGGAGTGTGGAGTAAATTACAAATTTACCACACCCTATCACCCACAATGCAATGGGTTAGTTGAGAGATTCAACAAAACCCTAAAGGGCATGATCATGGGCCTCCCAGAAAAGCTTAGGCGAAAATGGGATGTCCTGTTGCCCTGCCTTCTCTTTGCCTACAGAGAGGTTCCTCAGAAGGGGGTTGGCTACAGCCCTTTTGAACTTCTGTTTGGACATCCAATTAGGGGTCCCTTATGTTTAGTGAAGGAGGGATGGGAGTTACCTCTCAAACTTCCTAAACAAGACATCGTGGACTATGTACTTGGTCTCCGCTCCAGGATGGCTGAGTATATGAAGAAGGCAAGTAAAAACCTTGAAGCTAGTCAAGAATTACAGAAAGCTTGACATGACCAAAAGGCTGTGCTGGCTGTGTACCAGCCAGGACAGAAGGTATGGGTGATGGAGCCTGTGGCCCCAGCAGCTCTCCAGGACAAGTGGAGTGGACCCCATACCATTCTTGAGCAAAAGGGAGAGGTCACCTACCTGGTGGACCTTGGAACTCCCAGGAGCCCCCACAGGGTGCTCCATGTGAACAGGATCAAGCCATATGTTGACAGGGCAGACATGGGCTTGCTCATGGCTATTGATGAGGGACAGGAGGAAGAGAGTGACCCACTCCCTGACCTCCTCTCACAGAACCCTGATGATGGCTCAGTTGATGGTGTAGCCTTGGCAGGCAGCCTCACTGAGGAGCAACAGACTGATTGCAGGAAGGTGCTCAATCAGTACAGACATATGTTCTCCCTGACTCCTAGTCAGACCACTTGGTGTACCCATGAAGTGGACACAGGTGAAAGTCTGCCTGTTAAAAATAAGATTTACAGGCAACCTGACCATGTCAGGGACTGCATCAGGACTGAGGTCCAAAAGATGCTGGAATTGGGAGTCATTGAACCCTCCGTTAGCCCTTGGGCTAGTCTAGTGGTCCTGGTACCCAAACCTCATACCCAGGGTGGTAAGAGAGAAATGAGGTTTTGTGTGGACTACAGGGGGCTCAATGCAGTCACTAGGACTGATGCTCATCCTATTCCTAGGGCAGATGAGCTCATTGATACTTTGGCCTCAGCCAAGTTCTTGAGTACATTTGACCTCACAGCTGGATATTGGCAAATCAGACTAGCTGAGGATGCCAAACCCAAAACAGCATTTTCAACCCCTAGTGGGCACTATCAATTTGTAGTAATGCCCTTTGGCTTGAAAAATGCACCTGCCACATTTCAAAGGTTGGTGAATAAAGTTCTAACAGGCCTGGAAGACTATAGTGCAGCTTATCTTGATGATATTGCTGTCTTTAGTTCCACCTGGGAGGATCACCTGGTCCACCTAATAAATGTTCTGGAGGCCCTGCAAAAAGCAGGCCTCACTATCAAGACCACCAAGTGCCAGAAAGGGCAGATTAAGGTTGTGTACCTGGGCCACCTTGTGGGTGGAGGCCAGGTTCAACCATTGCAGAGCAAAATCCAGACCATCATGGACTGGGTTGCTCCAACTACCCAGACTCAGGTCAGAGCTTTCTTGGGCCTGACTGGGTACTACAGGAGGTTTGTTAAGGGATATGGATCCATAGTGACCCCGTTAAATGATCTGACCTCGAAAAGAATGCCTAAGAAAGTTCAGTGGACAGTTAGCTGTCAAAAGCATTTGATGACCTGAAGCAGGCCATGTGCACTGCTCCCATTCTGCAAAGTCCTGACTATTCCAAACAATTCATGGTTCAAACTGATGCATCTGAGTTGGGGGTAGGGGCTGTGTTATCACAACTGAATGAAGACGGTCAGGATCAGCCAGTAGCTTTTATAAGCAGAAGGCTGACCCCCAGAGAGAAATGTTGGTCAGCTATTGAGAGGGAAGCCTTTGCCGTGGTTTGGGCTCTGAAGAAGTTGAGGCCATACTTGTTTGGCACTCACTTCATTGTTCAGACAGACCATAAGCCCCTCTTATGGCTAAAACAGATGAAGGGTGAAAACCCCGAACTTTTGAGGTGGTCCATTTCCCTACAGGGGATGGACTATTCAGTGGAACATAGACCTGGGAGTAACCATGCCAATGAAGATGGACTCTCCAGATATTTCCACTTAGAAAATGAAGACTCAACTAGTCTAGGTTAGTCTCATGTCCTTTCGTTGGGGGGTGGGGGGGTTGTGTAGGAAAGTAGGATCTGCTTCTTATGGTTACCCCCACGTTTTGCTTGATGTCTCACTGTTTTTGACTAGTCTGACTGGGATCCTGCTAAACAGGACCCCAGTCTATCTGCTTTCTCCCTTAAATTGACATACATGTACTTTGGTACACTCCAGACTGGATACTGGAGTACCCTTATCTGTCCCTAGTATATGGTACCCATGTACCCAGGGCATAGGTACCCCAGAGGCCTCCCATGGGCTGAAGCATGTATTATGCCACCCATGAGAGGCCATACAAAATGGAACTCCAGGTCTGCTACTGCAACCTGTGTAAGCTGGTGCTTACACCACTTACTTTAGATATAGGTTCACTATATCTAGTGGTCACTACACTTAAAACTTATAAGTCACCCCTATAGCAGGCCTTAACAATCCTGAAGGCAGGGTGCTGGGTTTTTAGTGAGAGGGTGCCCCTGCATGAGCAGAGCCCCTCTGCAGCCTTCGGAGACCATTCTCCCGGGTTGTCAGTGACTCAGCCGGACATATAGGTAGAGGTGCATTATAACCTCGCGGTAAATGCTATCTCAAAAACGGCTGCATAGAAACATATCGTGTTTCGTATCAAACACCTTGGAATCATATCCCCACACCAGTAACTGGTGTGGGAGGTATGATTCCACCCTTCAGAAGCGAGCTTCGTTGGGTCACTGGGCTAACCGGTGCCAGCCTTCTCGACCCGGACAGCACAAAATGGATGCTGCCAACCAGAGACACATTTCTGCTCTCCTGCTGCTGAGCCAAGCTCGAGCAGAGGAAGGCAGCACAATAGGCATCCTGTCACAGGGAGGTGTGACCACCTCCCAGACAGGGTTTAGTGTATTGGGGCTGGGTGGGTGCACTATGAGAGTGCCTGAAAGTCTGCACCCGGGGCACATTTGGTGTCCCTGTGCATAGTCCAGCTCAAACCAGTTCTGGGAGCCATTGGCTCCTGCTCTGGCTTGAAACTGGACAAAGGACATGGGTGTAACCCCCCCCCTCTGTCCTGCCCCTCCCCTATGAGGGTCCTCTGAATCTGTCCAACCCTCTCCCGTGGGTACAAAAGGGCTTACCTGGCTGTAAGACTTCGCTGGACCTCGACTGGGCTCGACTTCGTCCCCCTTTCCGTCCGAAGCTTAGTTTGTACCTGTGCTCCATACAGGCTCCGTGCAGGACCTGTGGTGCACTAAAGACAACTGAAGAATCTCCCTTGGCGTGAAGGAGTCACTCCCCTGCATTCGCAGGCACCTAACCGCAACTGACCGGTCTGCTGCTCCTGAGCTCCGGCGGACTCCGAAGATTTCAGCAACACAGGAGGTGGGTTTCCGAAGGTCCCTGAGGTCAATCTGCCCTCTCACCGAGTTTGAGGCCAGTATCCCTCGTGGGGACTGCATAACCCGAAACCCTGTGCACCGCGTCCATTTGCAAGTGCATATGCTTGTTGGCGATTCCCGAGCTTGTGCATTGGACTCCGTGTAGTCCTGACCCTGAGCAGTATTTGCACCAAAGAACTCCGGCCTCCTCGCACCGAGTGCTCCGTGGGCTGGTACTTTGCAATCTTGCTCGAGGTCCCCTCGCGACTCCTGGTCATTCGGCCCGTGGGTCCTCCTGAGGGTCATCTTGATTTCTGTTGGGCTTTCCTGGTTGCTCCAGACGTGCCCTGACTCCCCAGTGCTTGGTGAGTCCACTGGACCTTGCTGGTCCACACCGTAACCTGCGTGGGTAGCTTTTGCCAAGGCTTGTTGGTGCTCCCGCCGGACACCGACCCCTCAGTACTCAACATCCTTCGTGGGACAGCTCACCTCCGGCTCCTGGTCATCCTTGACGTCTCCTGGTCCTCGTGGCTGCAGAGTCAAGCATCCCTTCTTTGCACCTGAAGCACCTGACATCGGTGGGCATTCGTCTTCTGAGCCCCTGGTCACTCTGAAGTGACCCAGACTCTGTCCCCTCTGCTTTCAGGTTCCTTCCTTCCCGAATCCAGGCTGGGATCCGGACCCTTTTCACCTTCACGGCAGCAGCACTTCTTTGCAGCTCTCCATTGAGAACGACGGCAGTTTCCGACGCCACTTCAGACCTATGCACCCGGCTCCTCTGGGATAGGTAACTCGGGTACTTCGGTATCCACGGGTGGGGTGGCTCTTCAAACTCTTAAGTTCTAACGGGTTCGCTCGAAGTCCTCCTAGAAGGGTCCTTAAACTTTAAAAGTATAACCGCGACTTCCCCATAGAATTGTACGGAGCCCGCTGTCGTGTTCCCACACTGCACCAGGCCTCCGTGGGGTCCCTGTCAACTCACCTGGGGTGGTTCCTTGGGGTCCCAGCGATTCTATGTGCTCCAGACCTTGTCTTCATCCCAGTTGTGACTGTTATACCACTATTTTAGTATATGGTTTGGGCTCCCCCTGGAGCCCACTGTGTATTGTGCTACTTACAACTGTTCTATTGATCTCGTATTGTGTGCTTTGTGTTCTATCCTCGTGTAGAGGATAGTAGAGAGTGTTATATTAATAAATACATATTTTTATATAACTACTGCGTGGTTCTCCTTCATTTAGTCATTCAGGAGGTGATATTCTGGTAAAACAAGCTGCTTTACATTCCTTCAAGATTAAGCCTGAAGGCTGCTCTCCACAGCTACCACTAGGATAGCTTTCTAAAGGTTATCTTTGACCTCATACATCATAAGGGTCGTTTGGACTGGTGCAAGGTGCCCACTTTAATTAGTGGACAGCATATACCAGGCCAACTTCTCACAGGAAGTGAGGTCCTAACAGGGTTGGTCTCAGCTTCCTCAGAGCACTGGTCACCATGGAGGCCTTTCTTTCCATGACTGAGTTATATCTGGCCCTAGGGGCCAACCTCTGGCTTCCTACAGCTGGGGGTTGAGTCCCTCTGGTTGGTTCAATGGAGGGCCAGGGAAGGTTTGGGACAGCTTTGTCCCAGGTTTTCCTTTGCCCATCAGAGTCCATCTGGGGGATGTCTCTACCTAAAGGTAAGAGGGATCCCTCAGAATGTTGAGGAATATTCACCTGGCTAGTGCTACTAGACTGGTTGTCCCTAATCTGAAGATGAGGGGGTTCCTCTGGACAGTGGGCCCCTAGGGGTCCACTGACATCCCTGACCTCTGCGGCCCTAGGCCTGCTGAGGCTGGGTAGAGAGGGGCAGGTTACCTGCTCCAGACTGGGCACCTCCTTGGAAGGGTCCCCTGCCCTCAGCGGTTCTGCCAGGACAGGCCTGACCACCTCTAGGGCAGTTCCTTCACAAGGGGTAGAATCAGTTCCCTGAGGAAGCTGACCCGTACCTATAGTCTGGGGGGAAGAAGACTTTTCTTCCTTCCCTGTGCTCTCTGGTGGAGCTGAGTGGACCAGTGTTTCAGGCTCCACTACTCCAAAAGTTTCCTGGAGTTGGACTGAGGCCCTAGGGGCCCCACCAACTCTCTCAGGGAGGCCTAACAACTGTAAATGGGCCTTCAGTTCTACTTCAGCCCAGGCTGAAGTTTCTAAATCATTACCCAAGAGGCAATCTACAGGCAAGTTTGGGGACACTGCCACTCTCTTTGGACCAGTGACCCCTCCCCAGCTGAGACTGACTATAGCCATGGGATGATCTGTCCTCACACCATCAGTATTGGTCACCTGGTACTTGAACTCAGGCAAAAGCTGGGCTGGGGGCACTAGGGTTCCTGTCACCATGGTGACACTAGCCCATGTGGCCCTACAGGCTACAGCTTTCTGACCATTGATCAGAGGCTCTTGTCTGTACTTGCCCAAGGAATTGGGACTGACAGTAAAAGTGGGAAACCCCATGCCACCATCACAGACTAAAGTGGCCTGTGTGGGGGACCTGGCTAGGCCAGGGTCTACCTCAGTTCCCCAAGAAAACCCATCTAAATTTTTGGCTGCACTACCACCACCTGGGGGATTACTACCTGTAGTACCAGGAGGTGTAGAAGTAATGTTTGGGGGAATATTTTCCTTATTGCTGACCTAGGGGCAAATGGCATCATTTTTCATGTGGCCTGGCTTCTTACAGACAAAGCAATAAGGTTTCTTGTCATGGGAGGAAGGAGTTTGGGACCCACCCCAGAAGAGGATTTTTGGGGCCCTTCAGAGGACTTATCTTTTGATTTATCCCCACCTTTCTCATGGGTCTTGGAAGAATCTTTCTTCTGGTCACCACCCTGGTTCTTTTGCTTTACCCTGCTTCTGACCCATTTATCTGCCTTCTTTCCCAATTCTTGGGGAGAAGTCAGATCTGAGTCCACCAGGTACTGGTACAAAAGCTGGTTTTGACAATTATTAAGGATCTGCTCCCTCATAATCAAATTGTACAATCCTAAATAGTCATGCACCTTGCTGCCAAGTATCCAACCTTCCAGTGCCTTTGTAGCACAATCTACAAAGTCTACCCAGTCTTGAGTCTGTGCCTTTTGGGTGTCTCTGAACTTAATCCTATTCTGTTCAGTGGTTAAGCCAAACCCATCAATGAGAGCACTCCTCAGGACTGAATAATTGTCAGCATCCTCTTCTCTAACAGTGAGGAGCTTATCTCTACCTTTGTCAGCAAAGGAGAGCCACAAGATAGCTGCCCACTGCTCTTGAGGGACCCTCTGAACTTTACAGGCCCTCTCTAAAGCAATTATCCATTTATGGATGTCATCCCCAACATGGTAGGGAGGGACAATCTTGCTCAGGTTCCTATTGTCAAAACAATGTTCTTTAACTCTAGGGACACTGTTGCTGCCACCATGGGACTCTAGTCCCAATCTTTTTCTAGCCCTCTGGACTTCTAGGGACTCTTTATCCAGGGCCAATTGCTGTTGCCTAAGCCTAGCTTTCTCAAGTTCCAGAAATTGGTACTCCATGTCATAAGAGTGGTCCCTCTTGCTAGATACAGAGGTCCCTACAGACTATCCTGAGTGTTGAGATTCTGCAGAGGGAGATCTAGATCTCCTTGGTAAACTCTGCACTCTTCCAGGAGGAGTAAAGAGGGGACCATCTTGGCCTTCTTCTTCAGCATCTCCCTGAAGATGTGAGTTGTCCAGGTGGGAACCATCTTGCTCCTCCTGGCCAGGGTTTAAGTCTAGGTCATAAAAGGTGTCACCTCCTGACCTATCCTCATTCCCTGCCCTACCCACCTTCTCCTGTTCATCTGATCCAGGGGTCTTCCTAAGGTCATAAAGAAGTAAGGCCTCTATGAGGCGTTGAGTGTTGGCATTTCTCCCTGTCTTCAGCTTTCTAGAGGCACACAGGGCTTTCAATTCTTGGAATGAAAGCTCACTGCATTTAGAGGGCAGAGAGCCACTGGCATCCCCTTTAGAAGACATACTAAGTGTGGTGAGGTGTTGCACCTACCTAACCTAGTGGGAACTGAACTCTCTGAGGTTGGAGAAAGGGTGTGCTAGACCCTTAACTTACCCAACACTAAGTTCAGTAGAACTTACTTATTCTAAGCTAGAATTATATGTACCTAGTACTTAGTGGTTTTCAGTTAATCAATACAAAGATTTATCTGGTACAACAATGCAGGCTTGAATCCCAACCGCTGCACACCAATGTGAGAAGTTGGCCTGGTATATGATGTCCACTAATTAAAGTGGGCACCTGCCACCAGTCCAAACAACCCTTATGGTGGTTTAAGAGGTCAAACATAACCTTAGAAAGTTATCCAAGTGGTAGCTGTGGAGAGCAGCCTTCAGGCTTAGTCTTGAAGGAATGTTAAGCAGCTTGTTTTACCAGAATGCAATCTTATAGTATTGGTTAAATGAAAGGAGAACCACACAGTAGTTATAAAAATATGCATTTATTGTTATAAATGCATATTTATATACCTCACAATATCTGCTACACGCAGATAAACACAAAGCACACAATACTGTAGCACAGAAACAATCGTAAGTAGCACTAATACACAGTGGGCTCCTGGGGGAGGCCAAACCATATACTAAAACAGTGGTATAAGAACCACAACTCGAGTCAAGACAGTGTCTAGAGGGTGTAGAATCGCTGGGACCCCAAGGAACCACCTAAGGTGAGT
Source organism: Calotriton arnoldi (assembly GCA_963921515.1). Classification (NCBI taxonomy): domain Eukaryota; kingdom Metazoa; phylum Chordata; class Amphibia; order Caudata; family Salamandridae; genus Calotriton; species Calotriton arnoldi. Next base: position 609,339 of record CAWUFW010005198.1, on the reverse strand, counting down.
AAGTAGGGACCCCACAGAGGACGGGTGCAGTGTGAGAACACGACTGCGTGCTACGTACAATTCAATGGGAGAGTTGCGGTTGCAGTTTTAAAGTTTAAGGACCCTTCCCAGTGGATTACGAGGAAACCCTTTGGAACATAGAAGGTTGGAGAGCCACCCCACCCGTGGATACTGAAGTACCAGAGTTACCTATCCCAGGGAAGCCGGGTGCATAGGGCTGAAGTGGCGAAACCGCAGTCGTTCTCAATGGGAGTCTTCAAAGAAATACCACTGCTGGAAAGAAGAAAAGTGTCCGGTGGAACCCACAGGTGGATTCTTGATGGAAGGAACCTGAAAGCAGAGGTGACAGAGTCTGGGTCCCTCAGGAGTGACCAGGGGCTCAGTAGGCGAATGCCCACCGATGTCGGGTGCTTCAGGTGTGAAGATGGAGACTTTGACTCTACCGGGAGACGTCGAGGATGACCAGGAGCCGGATACGAGCTGTCCCACGAAGGATGTCGAGTGCTGAGGGGTCGGTGTCCGGCGGGAGCACCAACAAGCCTTGGCAACAGCAACCCACAAAGAAGGTCAGAGAAGGTTACGGTCTAGCCCAGCAAGGACCAGGGGACTCCCCACAGCAAGGGGAGTCAGGGCAGGCCTGGAGCAACCAGGGGAGCCCAAGAAAAGCAGTGTTGTCCCTCAAGTGGACCCACAGGCCGAAGGCACAGGAGTCGCGAGGGGACCTCTAACAGTTTCACAAAGTCACAGCTTGCAGGGCACAGAGTGCGAGGAGGCCGAAGTCCTTTGTACGAAATGTGCGCAGAGGTTCAGGACAGGGAAGTGGTTACTCCCATGTCCTTTGTCCAGTTTCGCGCAAGAGCAGGAGCCAACGGCTCCCAGGACTGGTTGGAACTGGACTATGCACAGAGACACCAAATGTGCCCCTCGTGCAGACTTTCAGGCACTTTGGAAGTGCACCCACCCAGCTCCAATACACTAAATCGTGTCTGGGAGGTGGTGACACCTCCCTGTGACAGGATGCCTATTGTGCTGCCTTCCTCTGCTCGAGCTTGGCTCAGCAGCAGGAGGGCAGACATGTCTCTCTGGTCGGCAGCAACCATTTTGTGCTGTCTGGGTCGAGAAGGCTGGTACCGGGAAGACCAGGGACCCCACGAAGCTTGCTTCTGAAGGGTGGAATCATACCTCCCACACCAGTTACCGGTGTAGAGGTATGATTCCAAGGTGTTTGATACCAAACACGACATGGTTTGTTGCAGCCGTTTCCGAGATAGCATTTTACGCAAGCATATAATGCACCTCTGTAAGAAACTGGCTCTATATATACTACACCAAAATGAGGTATAGTGTGTATAGAGTCCAACTGACCCCAGAGGTTGGCAGAGGTTAAAGTTAGATAGAACCTTACTCTCTATTTGTGGTAGAGTGGTCGAGCAGTAAGGCAGTATCAGAGAACAGTGTTAAGCATTTGATGTACACACTCAGTCAGCAAATGAATTCACACACTCAATAACTGAACTCTAGGCCAATTGTGTTTGTATAAAAATATATACTGTTGTTTTATTTTTAGAACCAAGCAAGCCTGGCACAGGTAAGCATTAAATACTTTTCAGTAATAAGTTACTGGATATAGAACAGTTTGAAAATGCAATGAAGTTGTACTTTGTTTGATTTACAGGGGATGCAGTAGGTTGCAACACTTAGCAAATACAGTACATTGAAATGAATAGGCTTTTTCAGTAACTTACAGGTAAGTTACTTTTTACGTTACTTTTCTAACTCAGTGCTGGATACCTAGATTCAGCACTGGGACATTTCCTGCAAACAGGTAAGTAAATACGTTTTGGTTATTTGTGCGATTGTTAAAGAATATTTTTAGATTTCAAAACTCCACACTTAGAAACTTTTTGGATAAAAAGTGTCAATGTTATCCTATGGAGGAAAAACAGGTTATCGGTTTGTAGGTAAGTAATCGACTGTGGGAGTTAAGATTCTGCGGTTAGACTCAGGGGTCCCCCAGGGTCAGTGATGCACTGTTGTTGCACCCTCAGCGGCACTAGGGTGGGCGGGTGCAGAGTGTTGAGGCCCAATGTTATCCTATGGAGGATAGGGGGTCTCCGGTTGGTGGCTGCTTGCAAGCAGGCCACTGGGTTGTGGGAGCAAATCTCCTAGAGTTTAGGTCAGGGCAAATAGGGAACCAAATTAGCACCAAAGGTGCACCCTCAGCGGCACTAGAGCGGCCGGGTGCAGGGTGCTGTTTTGAGGTTGGGTGCCCTGTTGTTTTCAATGGAGCGCCTCCAGTTAGAAGAAACACTGCAGGCTCGGGGACGAGGATCTTCTGGGTGCGACCAGCACTTCGAGGGGTAAGTTGGGAGGTCTTGGGTTCGTTAGGCACCGTTGGTTTGGGCACACAAGGCCGTGGGGCGTCGGGTGCAGGGGTGCCTTGGGACGTTGGAAAGTCTTACCCGCTCTGGTCGCGGTAGAGGGGATCCTCTGTATTGAGGCTGCAGGCATTGACTGGAGGCTTGAGGCAGGTCAGGAGTCGCCGGATCTCGGGTCAGGATCGCCGGGGTGACCTCCTCGTGGTGTTTTTCCACTCGAGCTCGGGCCGGGTTCGGCGGGTGCAGAGTGGGCTGGATTCGCGATATCCGGCCGGAGCCAGAAGCTGCAGTTTGAACAAATCCGGTGTTCACTGGAGAAGCAGGCTTGGAAGTGAAGGCAGGCAGGTCCTCCTGGGTTTTTGAGGTTGCTGACTGCAGGACACACCGGGATCTCGCAGGAGCAGGTTCGAGGGGAGACAGGCCTGTAGGGCTGGGGCCAAGTCAGTGGGCGTCGTCCTCTTGTTAGCTCTGCACGGCTCTTCGTCCTTCTTCTTCTTTTCTTCTTGTTTCTTGTCTGGATCTGAGGAAGCAAGATTCAGGGTGCCCCCTAAATACTAGATTTAGGGGCGTTACAGGTAGGTAAAGGGCAGGGACCAATGGGTCCCTTCCCTGGGGTGGGTACACCCCCTATCGTGCCACCCTCCAGAGGGAGGGGGGCAGGAGCCTGTCCCTGGTTGGCTAGGTCCCCCCATCCTCAAGATGGCGGGGACTCAGAGTTGTGCTTCACCTCGCCTCCCCCACCTGAGGGGTGGAGTTGGCAGAGGTGGACACACCTCTTTCCCTCACTTGTTTTTCCCACCGGTTCTCCCGCCCAAAGTGGGGGGTAGAACCAGTAGGGACCAGTTGCTGAAAGCAGCAATTGGTCTGGGGAGGCTCACAAAGGCGGCATGCCTTTGAAGCTTCCCCTTCGTGAACTCTGCCCATCCTGGGGGAGGATGCTTGGCACATCATCCCAGGATGTGCATTGTTTCAGGCCCCCGAGAGCAGCAGGCTCTCGACCCAGGGGTCCAGAAACATGTCTGTTGGTGGCAGCCTAAGTAGCCACTCAGTCAGGTCACTAGAAGTTGGTCGAGTTTCAGGGGGCATCTCTAAGATGCCCTCTGTCGTGCATTTTACATTAAATCCCACACTGGCATCAGTGTGGGTTTAATGTGCTGAGAAGTTTGATACCAAACTTCCCAGTCTTCAGTGTAGCCATTATGGTGTTGTGGAGTTCGTAATGACAAACTGCCAGCACCATATACTCTTAATGGCAGCACTGCACTTACAGTGCCCAGGAATGGACTTGGGCACTGTAGGGGTACAGGGCTCATGCACCTGTACCCTCACCACTGGCATAGGGCACCCAGCTAGAGGGGTGACTGATGTATGCCAGAGTAGTGGTTTGTGGGCATGGCACACAGGGATGTGTGCCACGTCGACTCTTCACTTTGTTCTGCACCACGACACGCAGCCTGCAAAGGCAGTGTGTGTCAGGGTACAGGACCTCTAAGGGTGGCACAATAAGTGCTGCAGCCCTTAGAGGCCTTCTCTGGTCACAGTGCCCTGGGTACCTGTGGTACCATTTACCAGGGGCTGACATGTGGCCAGAGATGCCAATTGGGTTTAGGCTTCAATGCAGTTTTAGGGAAGGAACATAGGCCCTGGGCACCTGATTAGCAGGAGCCCAGGGCACACTCAGTCAAAGAACATCAGCAATTCAGCAAAAAGTGGGGGCATACCATGCAGAAAGAGGGCACTTTCTCACAACCTCTACCTATATGTCTGGATGCGTCACCGACAACCCGGGAGAATGGTCTCCGAAGGCTGCAGGGGTGCTCTGCTCATGCAGGGGCACCCTCTCACGTAAAACCCAGCACCCTGTCTTCAGGATTGTCAAGGCCTGCTATAGGGGTGACTTATAGGTTTTAAGTGTAGTGACCTATAGATATAGTAAACCTATATCTAAAGTAAGTGGTGCATGCACCATCTTACACAGGCTGCAATGGCAGGCCTGTAGTTCCATTTTGCATGGCCTCTCATGGGTGGCATAATACATGCTTCAGCCCATGGGAGGCCTCTGGGGTACCTATGCCCTGGGTACATGTGTACCAAATACTAGGGACTGACAAGGGTACCCCAGTATCCAATCTGGAGTGTACCTAAGTACATGACATAACATTTTAGGGAGAAAGCAGATAGACGGGGGTCCTGATTAGCAGGATCCCAGTCAGAGTAGTCAAAAACCAGCAAAACATTAGGGGGGGGGGGGGTAACCATGCAGTCAGATCCTTCCTTCCTACATTTGGTAACTGTCATTTTACTACTTCTGAATGGACACTATCTACCAGAACACTCTGCAGTACAACTTATGAACTTAGTTCTGAAACCACATGCATCATCGCACTGTGAACTAAGGGACCTGTCCCTGGTAAACATTACAGCAGTTCCCGTTCTGGAAGGAATAGTGTGGGACAGGGTATTGTATTATGTGTATGGTCCTACTGAACTTTTACAAATACCTTACTTGTTTAAAATGTCTTTAAATGATATCATCACCTCTAGTACTTTCTCAGATGATTGGGACATTGAACCTGCACAATTTGCTAGCAGATCTAGAGCAACCAGCTGCATTTTCTAATGATGAATTGTATGATGATACATCAAATATGGTCACCATTTCTTACACAAAGCTAGTATCCCATGTGCTGTTTACAATTATACTCAATGGGAACACTGCCCTACACCGCCAAAAGGTAGTTCAAAAACATTTGCAAAGACGTTTGCATATTTTTCTGGTTTTTGACAGATCAGACCCAGCCTCTTATTATTTTAGGCTTGCAATTACATCTGCAAAGAAAATATGCTAACAAACACCAAGCTGATATACTCTGCTTCCATTATTTCCCAACTGTCTGTACAAGGTTTCGACTTTTGGAAAGACACCACAGTCACAAAATCTATTTGGGGGACAAAAGGTTGGCAGATTCAGGTAACTGAGGCCTTATTCAGAGCATGCCTCACACCACGTTAGATAATTTTCCTGAATAAAACAGTGAAACAAACTTCCTGTCTTGGAATATCAAAGATAAAGGATTTGAACACACCTCGTATTTCCGCATTTTCATATTTTGAGAACTGGCAGCATTTAATACACTTTAGTGAGGATACACTAGATACCATGATACGTAATGGTTCTTTTAATTCATCAGACCCCAATTGGAAGGGATGATTGGTTTGCCCTGTGGACACTAATGAGTGTCAATCTAAATTCCTGGGCAACACCGAAGGGTTTAGGATCAATAGGCCTGATCAGCGATATGTACAAACAGGACACTCCTGGGTGGTGACATCATATTGTGTTGGGAAGTTGTGCCTCAATTGGCTAAAAACCTCCACACTTTCTCTGGTGAAGCAAGACTTGTCCCTTCTTTCTGATGACTTGGATCTCAGAGATTTCTTGTTAGGTCCCCAGAACCCACGTCAAAAATGCTTCTTGTATGGAATATACAACCAACTATGGAATAATTGCTGAGAGACTGCGCAAGATCAACAGGGGGTTAGAAAACGCTTTGGCTGTGGTTGACAATGGTATGACCACATTATAATCCAGAATTTATTCACTGGGCAACATAGTATCGTCTGCAATTGATATAATACAGCAAGACATGTATATTTTACAACATGGACAATCACAACTCCGGTCCATTGGACGTTGCAAACATTACGTTCTGGCCACGTGCCATGGCATTACTTCAATAGTAAGAGTAAGACAGATAGTAATGGCATGCAGAAAAGCAAAATATACCATGTTGCACATTGAAAAATTAGACCAATTACCTTTCACCATGGCTGAGACACCATCCACGGACTGGATAATCCATGGTCACATCACCCTACCGGTCACGACTTTACAATGCCAATATTGTCTACAATACCAACAGGTAGGCAGATACGAAGTGCCAGGGGAAGGCTTTGTGCATGAGTACTGGGAATTACCATTCAGGCTTAATTGCAGGAATGGGGACACTGAAGTTTTTCTTAGTGGTTCCGACTATGAGGATGCTTTAAGTGGGTCCTTAGTTTGCAAGGACTTTTTTCTTCATGGAGCATGCAATGCTTCGTTGCGAACTTGTCCTGTTATCTGAAGGGTTCTCCGGCTGCCGTGATTCATCCGGTACTCAAGCTGCTCTCGAATGGGAGCTATTTGAGGCTGAATGATCGAGGTTGCTGTGGAATGGAACTGGGTTATCGCTTATCTGGTAACGGTTAATTCCATAGTCATTTGTTGCACACAAGTACTGTTTCCACCTGCCCGGACAGTTAGGGAGGCAAAGCTATGACCTTCGATAAATGTTTCCAACATACGCTTTGATTCTCTGAGCAAACTGAAAGCCATGTTTTTTCAAAAAGATGTGGCCTTAACTTCAGCCAGAGAGACGTTTTATCTCCAGGTTGCAAGGTCCTCATCTGAGATACAGACACTACCCCACACTAACTCCCAACTGCATTTTTGAGAGCTGGTTCACGGTATCTTTAATATGTCTGATACGAAGGGAATAGTGCACTTTTTTAAACGTATTGGCTTCGGAGTTATATCATCTTTCATACACTCAGTGTTGGTAAGCATTTTTGAAGGTCTCCCGCTTGTCCTGCTTATTGTGGCGGGAATCCGGATTCTAATTTTTCTGCTCCACAATGGACGTCCCAGTTCAACCAGGAATTTTGACAGCACTGCTTGTGCTGCGATGCCATGAGCACATGGTACACTGCTTCAGCACACCTCGGCTTCAAGAACTAACTGAGCGCTGTGTACAACCTGTATTCCACTGCCTGCTTTGCAGCCACAAATGCATATTGGATCTATGACTAGGATCACAATCAGTTGCGCGACTGGACACTGAAGTACTGATGGACCCCTTAAAGGCCCATAGGTATTGTTGTATCCAACGTATTCCATTGCTGATGCATGCTTTCTTTGAGCCACCCTAGGATGCTTTGGCTCCTAGTGAAATGGACACCGGCTCTACGATACGCTCACAGGATGCAGACCCTCACCAGCGGCTGCTGTGGGAATTGGATGGAATCACCTCTGCTCCATAAACCTGCTTCGAGGTGCTCCTCTGGAAACGTCGTCTGCGGTTGTGGGCAACAAGAATGTTGGGTCTACGTCTCGGAACACAAACAATTGGCTTTTTTCGTGACGTGGGAACTATTTGGCCTGTTTTAAAACAACATGAATCAAAACAGCTTGTACTTTTATTTTGCTAGGCACCATGGCTTTCTGAGTGCTTGGGATGTCAAATAGTATAATGACTTTTTAAGGCTTTTATATGAATATTTTAAAGGGAATCTTGCTTTTAGATGATTTTAAGAGTAGTTGTAAACTGTTTAACTTTACTTCATTATGGCATTCTGGCTTTTAGATAGCTTTTATATATCGACCCTTAATATGAGGAGTAGGTGTTATGTGACTGGGTGAGGCCCATTTAGCGAAGCTGCTCATTTCTTACATTGTCCTCTTTTCACAATAACATTTCTGCCGTGACCTTTTGCACATATTTGTGTGCACGGCAATGTTGGATTCCTTTCTCTGAAACTACTACGGCAATGCACTCTACACAGGAATCACCGCACACCTCCTCAAGAGACTGCAGACGATACAGAACACGGGCCAGGCTCATCCTAGACCTCCCCAAGCAGACCCACATCACACCCCATCTCAAGAAGATCCACTGGCTCCCCATCCAGAAGAGATGCCAGTTCAAGATACTGATCCAGGTCTTCAAAGCCCTCCACAACCAAAGACCAGCATACATCAACAACTGACTGAACTTCCACCTCCCCTACAGACACCTGTGCTCGACCTCGCGCTGCCTCACCCACACCCACTGCATCCACCGCAGCAAAGGTGGAAGACGTTCTTTCTCTTACCTCGCCGCAATATCTTGGAACAGCCTGACACTTCAGCTACGGACCTCACCCTCCCTGCTGGAATTCAGAAAAGTACTCAAGATGTGTTTGTTCGACTGAGCCCTTTAGCAGCACTTAAGCATCTGGATATCCTCATGGGTGAATAACGTGCTTTACAAATCCTGATTAATGTATATATGTGCTCCTGCTTACTTGCAGACACATGACAACAAGCATAATTTTGTGATCAGGGTGGTTCAGAGTAAGTCAGGTTTATGATACATTGTGTACAAGCAGTAAAACCACGCCCATCACAGGTCATACTTCTATTCAGCAGCACAAGAGCACTTTGATCCTTTTGATAATATCCTCACGGCTGAGCAAGCTACGACAATGAAAAAAGAAACAAGGCAACACAACTATCATTATACCAACATTAGATATATCCATAAAAGCAAGCATATTCAAAACCAGAGCCTTGCATATTAGACAAATGCAATGAGACCTGATCAGATGAGTTCAGATATATTATTTTGAGCATGACTCTACACTGAAAACATGAAAGTGTCTTCAATATTAACAGGTTATTGCACATTCACATATTTATGTGGAATACATATATGAAGATAGCACGACATACACTGCAAGCACAATGTCTGGGTAGCAATGAAATAAGCAATTACTCCATTTAAAGCTTGGAATCTGTGCCTGAAACAAAAGTGAACTGCAATTTTATTTTCTGTGTACGTCTTTAATGGGAACCCTTGACCATGGCACTACACAGATATTCCTCTTGAAAATATTTGTATCTGTGTAGACTACAGCCAATCACCCAATGTAACAGAAAAGTAACATTATTTTATTTGATCTACCAGTAAAATCAATAACTAGATTAACTTTCACAGCAGCTTTCCAGAGAGTCAACTGAGATGCAATAAAGATACTTTCAGATTATAAATGTGTGCTATTGTTGCACATACCCCTAACGGAGTGATCATGTCGGGAAGCATCTTGGACATGCAGGCTTCAGCCTTGGCATACAGATGATGATTCTTCAAACAGGTCAGAACTGCTTCATGATTCCTTCGTCTAAGGCACTTAATGGTTGAAACACATCTATAGAAGACACATAGAAACATACATTATAGCTTAGTTTTTTAGGTTTGGGTTTTAACAGCAGAGCTGTTAAACATATTGCTTTAAATAACTTAGGCTCTGATTACAAGTAAATCAGTGTTTTCTGACCCCTCGCTAAACCCGTGCTTGTGCAGGTGTCTGAATTACAAGTTGGCGAAATTTACCACATTCAGTAATTACTAGATGAGTTAAATATCTCACCCTCCGTTAAACTACAGCAGGTCAAACCTGCCGGATTTCAGGGGGAAAAAGGGTACATTTCTTTACTCATAACTGTTGCTATTTCTCGCACCTGATAAATAACGTACCAGAGAGTATCATTAATTCATAAAATCGTTATTCGGTTGACAAAAACAACCATAAAAGAACGCAATAAATATGATGTAAAATCATCTCAATAATATTCTTGAACATAAAATACATCTCAGATAAAAACCCATGACAACAAAATACAAAGTAAGGAAATCAGTCCGGTCTGGATCTCCTGGGCGTCAGTGCTGCACATAAAAAACACAGCACAGTACCCAGAGTATCATTATTCATCTTCTGCAATTAAAACACCTGGATTCCTTCAAATTCTAAATCCGGGCTCTAGCGTGTGATTTGGGTCCACTGCTGTCAACCCGTGGCGATTTTGGAGAAGCCTCTCTTAGCCAATTGCTTGAAACTGGGTCAATAACTTTATTCAGTTAAAAGGAGTATTTCTCTCTACCTTAATGCAATTGGCTGTCAGAATGTATCCTGCCACCTCCAAACGAATGTGTGCACTGAACTGCATCGGCTATTTTACAAGTACAGGTTTCTCTGTCAGCTCCTTGAAGCTTATTCCCATTTTTCACTTTCCTTTCTTCTATCCACTCCTGCTGGCTACCTTCAACCCTATCTCACTCTTCCATTTCACCAGCATGCCAACTCCTCTCTTTCCTCCTTTCTGCTTCTCCCTGTATGCTATTCGTATCTCCCACCTGCAACCCCACCTCTTTCTTTCGTCCTGACTTCCCTCTTTGTCCGAAGTGTTTTCCTCGGTCCACTTCCCGCCACCCCCTTCGCCCCCTTCACCCCCTTCACCACCTTTCACCTTTGCATCCTCTTCATTTCCGTGCTTGCTCTTCCTTAATGGCGCTTTATTATTAGTACCCTAGTTGTCTCCTTAGAAATGATGCTGCCTTGCCATTAATATAGCCCTCTTTTTTATGTCAAATGTAGGTAGGGGGGCAAGGATGCCCTTATTATAATACTTTAATTCTTTCTATGTGAAATAAACTAAATAAGGACCGAAATGAAGGCTCCTTTGCAATGCTACCTTTGACATAGAAACAACAAGCATTTGCAATGCAATAGGTCTCGCATTTACACGAGTTTGAGCTAGTGGCATTGTAAATGACAATACCTTTTATTTATGTTTTGTTATTTAAAACATAAATAGAAGGCATTGTCATTTACAATGCCAATAGCTCAAGCTTGCGTAAATGCGAGACCTATTGTGACTCGGGCAAGTGTTGCATCGGAGAGGCGCGGCGGGCTGGGGCCATCGACGGAACCACAGATTGGGCAAGGCCAGTGACGAGAATCCCCTGCGAGGTGAAGGAGAGTGTATGGGCAGACCCGAGCCTGACAGGAGAAATGCCACACAAATGCACACTGACCGAAATGTGGCCATTAGCGAGAGAGGGAACTATATTTCCTACTGAAGCGATTGAGGGGAGAAGGGGCTGCGCTTTGGTTCGACCGCGGAGGCGCTCCGAAACCGGACAAAACTACTAAAAAAGGGAAAATAAAAAAACACAAGAGGGAAACACTAGAAGAACACAAGGAATAAGAGCTGCAGTGGAAAGTATTTAATTGACCATCTTACCCAGAATAGAAAAGCAAAAAAAGGAGCTGAGAAAAGGGGGAATCACTGCGTATTGAGGAAGAAAACAGCTTTGATCAGGTAAGGGCAACATCTAGACTGATAACAAGTGATATGAATAATTATTATTTATGCAGCGCACATTCTAATATGCAATGTACGCCTCAGCGCTTGAATACCTAGACCTGAAACTGGGGGTTGAAAAGTGCAAACGAATGAGCTCTCATGAAATATCTGTTGACTTTGGTGATAGGTGCCAGGAAGTTCAAATACAGGGGCGTAACGCAGGCCACTGCGCAGGGTGTCCCCTAAACTTTAAGGGGTGGCCCTACCCGTCAGGGGGCACCCATTGACTCCAAGACCAATGAAGTCTCGGAGCCCCTCATCCCATTTTGCAAAGGTAATGGGGGTGGAGCTCGGGGGTATAATTTTGCCTTGCGCCACTGTTCAAAAATAACTAACTGGGTAACTAGGGGGCAAATGGAGGGGGGGCAAAGAAACATGTATCGAAGGCCCCCCTTCCGACCCTCAAAGCGGTTGCACTTTTTTACCTAGGGATCAACGCTTTAGCATTAGTGAGCGCAGGGAATCGCGCCATAATTGTAAATCCTTCCCCGGGGCTATGGTCGTGACTGGCTCAAGCAGGATTTCCACAGTGTGTGACCTTGAACATGTGCGTAATGTGATGGACTGGGCCTGCACTGGGATGTTCTTTCAGAAGATGCGAGCTCACCTTCACCGCTCTGGGCTGGCAGCAAAGGTGGGACCGGATCCAGTCGGAAGGGGCATTAACGGAAAGAAAGAGACTTAAAATAAGAGATAGGTGGAAGACGAGGCATTATCCTGAGAGAGAGGAAGTTGAGAGAGAGAGAGAGCAGTGAGAGTGAGAGAGAAGGAGAGTGGTAGAGAAAGAAGTAACCGCGCAATAGGTGAAGGGAGACGAGAGCAAGAAGGTAAGGGTAGAGTGAGAAAGATGAAGGCAGGTAGAAGGAAGAGAGGGAGCTAGGAAGACCATGACAAAAGACCACAAGGAAGAGGATGAGAAGGGAGAGAGATAAAGGCAGGAACAGAAGTAGAGGGGTGGTGAGTGTTACAGAGTAGGAGACAGACAGCAATGAGAGGGAAATAGAGGCGAAGATAGGAGGAGAGCGAGGGAGAGAGCGGAATAAAACGCGAGGACAGTGAGAGAACAAGCGCTTGCCATCTGTTTTCACTCAGCCGCTTGTTTATATTTGCATCGCGCTTTCACTTAAAGTGAAAGCGCGATGCAAATATAAACAAGCGGCTGAGTGAAAACAGATGGCCCCCTACTAAAGATAAGAAATTGCTTTGCGACAGCCGCAAAGCAGACTAGCCAGCCCGGATGGGCCGGCCGAAAAGGCGAAAGGGCGGCAACTAAAATACCCCATTTCCAATGGCAGGCCACCGTTTAGCATAAACGGTGACGCAAGCCAGTGAAAATGAGGGGCGGGGCTTCGAGTCCCCTTCTGAAAACTCCTTATCCACAATATCTCTCGCCGAGCGAGCAGCGCATGCACTGCAACGCTAGGCGAGACCTAAAAACAGGACTGGATTGGAGGTAAGGCGGCCTAACAATCAGTCAGCCTTTCTCTACTTAAATTTGTATGGTTTTAACCTCCATAGACCACATGTGTTAGCACAATAAACCCAGGCCCACTCGCGTTCCTATTTTTTTGCTTGAATCTGTTTGAGTGTTTTCGGTTTTTAGAACATGTATATCATAGGCACAAATAATATAACAATAGTGTCACACTGAGTTGAAAAAATGAGAAAGAAGGTCACTGTACAACAGACATCAGGATGGAAAGCATTCTGCTAAACAAATGAGATTGTTACGCCCACGGATTTGCCAATGCCTAGTTAGGTCTGCCCACTCGCGTTCCTATTGCTTGTTTAAAGGGTCGAATTTTACATATAAACAGTTAAGCAAAGACGGAGCTTCATTTTACTTGTCAATTCCTTATCGTATTACAAAATAAAGAATCCAAAAAAAAGTTATGGTGAATATCATTCGACACCGAATTAAAAAATGTTGAATACTGGGAGTTATATGATGAAATGTACTATTTTTTAAGTTTAATTCTGTCAGGACCGGAGGTGAGGATTATTAGGTCTCGTCTGGCGTTAGCAGCGCGCATGCGCTGCTCTCGCCATGACGAGGGCCTTTTGGAATCGATACGGATTCCAAAGCGTGCACGCGGGGAGACAGAAGATGTGCACGCGGGGATTGGATGCTTTACTGGCGGCGTGATACACTGGGGACTTTTTTTTTTGCCGCCAGTAAAGGCAGTCCCCCGCGTGCACATCTTCTGTCCGTCCCATGACGGGCCGCGCTTGTTTATTTATTCTTTTCCTGTTTTTCCATCTTGTGCGCCTCTGCCCCCTCACCCCCCTTTGGGACCAGACACCCCCTCCCTGCGTCACGAGCGAGCCGCCATCAAATTCTCCCTGATGGGCGCGTGCAGGGGGGGACTGGGGAGAGGTGAGTCGGGGGAGCTTTACTGCCACGGCGGCTTCTCCCAAAATTAAATTTGTGGCCTATTTAAGCTCTGGTAATTATTTCGTCGCACCCGGTCCTCATTCATATTCATTCGCAGAATTGTATTTTCTGTCCATGCGTGATTATTCCGTAGATTGAAATCGGCCTGCGCTGTCGGACAGAGAGACTTTTGCAGAGAGGTAATTAAGTCTGAGATAAAACGAAATAAGAGAGTTTTATTATCTGACAGAGGAGAGGCGGTGGCAGTGCTGGGACGTGTGTTTAATGTAATCGTATCGCGCAGTGGGTCTGCGGACTGGGCCAGCGGGTCAGGTGTAGGGCAAAGCATTAGTCAGGCTGCGAGTTTCGTGGAGGGGGAGTATCCTTGCGCACCAGTTCTCTAAACTGAATGAGCATGGCCATGTCCCAGGCCGCTGCTATAGGTCGTTTACGGAGATGGCGGGCTTCCTCATAATGTAGGGCACCTCTCTCGGCTTCCCCCCAATGGATGAGCACCTTGTGCTATTGTGAGACAGCTTGAGGTTTGGGTGGCTCTCCAATGTAATGTGAGGGTCCATTTGTTTAGCAGTAGGGTCAGGTTTGCCAATCGTGCTCGCACTTTGTGATTTTTCCCTCGCTTGTACATTCCTATGTATTAGGGCACGGGGACAGAAGTTAAACAAGCATTGAAAATGCAATAGGTCTCGCCTTTGATTAAGTTAAAGCCATTTGCTTTGCTAATGGTATTATATAGCAAAGCAAATGGCTTTAACTTAATAAAATGCGAGACCTATTGCATTTTTAATGCTTGTGCTTCCTTGCTTCGCTTTTATTTTCAACAAAGCAGCCATCATTTAAAACACCACATGTAAAAAAAAGAAAATGCTACTTACCAGTATGCATCTGTTCTTGGCATGCAGAGCTGCAGAGTTGTACACTTTTGCATAGATCGCCATCTGGTGTTGGGCTCGGATGTTTGCATGTTGTTTTTGTCTTCGAAGAAGTCTTTGTAGTCACGAGGTTGGTGACTCCTCCTTCGGTCGACAGTGCGCATGGGCATCGGCTCCATCCTTAGATTGTTTTTGCCACGTAGGGTTAGATGGAGTAGTGAGAAATAGAAAGATGTCCATGTGTAATGTATCAAAGTAAGATCACACTGGAACAGATAGAGGTATCCGGGGAGGCGGGTGGGCGTGTACAACTCTGCAGCTCTACATTCCAAGAACAGATGCATACTGGTAAGTAGCATTTTCCGTTCGAGGCATATGAGCTGCAGATTGTACACTATTGCATAGACTATACAGCAGTTACCTCCTTAGCGGTGGCTACCTGTATCTGTTGCAGTAGTTTGAAATAGTGTTCTTAATACAGCCTGGCCCACACTAGCTTGTTGTTTTGCCTGCACATCTACACAATAGTGTTTTGTGAAGGTGTGTGGTGTAACCCAAGTTGTTGCTTTGCATATGTCATCTAGGGAATGTTCCCTAAGAATGCCATAGAAGCCCCTAGTTTGCGTGTAGAATGAGCTCTAGGGGGAATGGTTAATGTGCGTTTGGCTTTGATGTAGCATATTTGTATGCATTTTACAATCCACCTTGCAATTCCTGTTTTGGATATAGGATTACCTTTATGAGGTGGAGAGAAAGCCACAAAAAGTTGTTTAGTTTTCCTAAAAGATTTTGTTCTTTCAATGTAGTAGAGTATTGCTCTTTTAACATCTAAAGGTGTGTAGAGCTCGTTCTGCCACTGAGTCTGGTTGAGGAAAAAATACTGGGAGTTCAACAGACTGGTTTAGATGGAAGGCAGATACTACTTTGGGTTAGTTCTAAGAACCACTTTGTTATGATGGATTTGTAAAAATGGTTCTTGTATGGTTAATGCCTGGATTTCACTTACTCTTCTGAGGGATGTGATAGCAACCAAAAAGGCTACTTTCCAGGTGAGGAACTGCAGCTCACATTTGTGGAGGGGTTCAAAAGGAGGACCCATTAGACTGGTAAGAGCTATATTAAGGTGCCACACCGGAGAGGGTGGAGCTCTTGGTGGAATTATTCTTTTAAGTCCTTCCATGAAAGCTTTGATAGCAGGAACTCTAAACAAGGACAAATGTTGTCTGTTTTGTAGGTAGGCTGCTATGGTGGCTAGATGTAACCTAATAGATGTATACGCTAGGTTACATTGTTGTAGATGCAGTAGATAACAGATGATGCTCTGAATGGAAGCCTCTAGTGGATTGATCTTGTTATGCGTGCAGTAAATGACGAATCTCTTCCATTTGGCCGCATAGCATGCCCTTGTTGTAGGGCGTCTGGCTTCCTTGATAATATTCATACAGTCTGGCGGGAGATTGAGGTAGCCAAACTCTAAGACCTCAGGAGCCAGATCGCAAGGTTGAGTTGATTGGGATCTGGGTGTCTTATGTCTCCATGGTTCTGAGTGAGAAATTTGGGTGAGAGGTGTAGCTTTTGATGCGGTACTACTGATAGTTCCAGTAGAGTTGTGCACCATGGTTGCCTTGCCCATGTTGGAGCAACTAGGATCATTGTGAGAGAATGTTGTTTGAGTTTCCGCACCACTAACGGAATGAGTGGGAGAGGCGGAAAAGCGTAAGCAAATTTGTTTGACCAATTCACCCATAGCGCATTGCCTTTGGACAATGGGTGTGGATACCTGGATGCGAAGTTTGGGCATTTTGCGTTTTGGTGTGTGGCAAACAGATCTATCTCTGGGTGTCCCCACAGTCGAAAGAATGGGAGAAGAACTTGAGAATGAAGTTCCCATTCGTGGATCTGTTGTGCCTGACGGCTGAGTAGATCCGCAATCTGATTGTGTACCCCTGGTAAGTGTTCTGCCAGGAGGTATATGTTTTGCGGAATGGCCCATCTCCATATGCTTTGCGCTAAGTGTGATAGCTGTAGGGAGTGTGTCCCCCCCTTGCTTCTGTGTGTAATACATTGCTGTCATGTTGTCTGTGCGGATCAGGACAGCTTTGCCTAGAAGGTGCAGTTGAAAAGATTTCAATGCCAAGAATATTGCTAACAATTCCAGGTAGTTGATGTGAAATTGTTTTTGTTGGGGGGTCCAGATACCTTGAATGGTATGGGTTTGAAGATGAGCTCCCCAGCCGGTGAGCGATGCGTCTGTTGTTAGCACTATCTGTGGAACTGGCTCGAGGAACGACCGCCCTTTGGAAAGGGTCTGTGTGTTCCACCATTGCAGAGAGCAGTGGGTGCGGTCGTCCACCAACACCAGATCTGTTAGCTGACCTTGAGCCTGGTTCCACTGACGTGCTAGGCACTCTTGTAATGGACGCATTTGTAGTCTTGCATGAGGAACGAGAAAAATGCAAGAGGCCATCATCCCTATTAGTTGCATGAACACTCTTGCTGGTAGTGAGTGTTGTGGCTGAAATTTTTGAATTAATATCTGTATAGCGCTTATCCTGACTGGGTTGGGATATGCTAGGGCTGTGGAAGTATTTATTGCAGCCCCTAGATATTGTTGTATTCTGGACGGTTGGAGATGGGATTTGCCCTGATTTAGTGTGAATCCCAGACTGTGAAGCAGTTGTATGGTACGGAGTGTGTGTTGAACACAGCTGCTGTGGGATTTTGCTTTTATGAGCCAGTCGTCCAGATAAGGGAAGACATGAATGTGTTGTCTTCTCAAATGAGCTGCAACCACTGCAAGGCACTTGGTGAAAACTCTGGGTGCCGTGGTGACTCCGAATGGTAGAACCTTGAACTGGTAGTGTTGGCCATCTACCACAAACCTGAGATATTTCCTGTGAGCGGTATGAATGGGAATGTGGAAGTAGGCGCGCTTTAGATCTAGGGTGGAGAGAAAGTCGCCTTGCTGGAGTAGTGGAAGCACTTGTTTGTAAGGTGACCATGTGGAAGTGGTCTGATTGGATGTAAAAGTTTAGCGGTCTGAGGTCCAGTATTGGCCTGAGAGAGCCGTCCTTTTTTGGAATGAGAAAATAGAGGGAATAGACCCCTGTGCCCTGATGAGGCAAGGGAACCGGTTCTATTGCATGTTTTTATAATAGCGCAAGAACCTCCTGTTTGAGAAGCGTTAGGTGTTCTGATGACATTGGACGCTGTTTGGGAGGAATGGTGGGAGGGGTAGAAGTGAGTTACAGGCAATAACCATACTGGATAATTTGTCTTACCCACCTGTCTGTTGTGATGGAATCCCAGACAGGTAGGAACTGTGAGAGGCGTCCCCCGACAGGAGTGGGATGGTCGGGGAGAAGCGCAGGGAAGTCACTGTTTGGTGCTAGGGGAGCTGCGGGTGTTATTACCCCTGCCTCTGCCCTTATTGTTGTTTCCCCTGTAACCTCCCCTGGAGTATCCTCTAGAAAAGGAGCCCTGGTTGGGACTTTTATAGGATGAGGATGGGTGCTCTGGTGTATTTGTTTTGGAGCCTGCTCTATAGAAGGAACGCCGAAAGGACCCTCTGGTAGAGGTTGACTGCAATGCTCCCATAGACTTGGCAGTCTCCGCGTCCCTTTTTATCTTTTCTAAAGATGTGTCCACTGGCAGGGCCAAAGAGGTGCTCCTGATCAAAAGGCTGATTTTGGATGGTATTTTGTACCTCTTGTTTAAAGCCAGAGACCCTGAGCCAGGCATGTCTGCGTAGCCAAACACTAGTGTTTATTGCGCGGGACGCGGTGTCTGCTGCGTCGAGCGCGTATTTTATGGAAGTATTAGTAATCAGTTTGCCTTCCTGTATAAGGTCATTGGCTTTGTCCTTATATTGTTGAGGGAGGTGTTGAATGAGCTTTTCCAGCTCATCATAGTGAGCCCTATTGTACCTTGCTAGAAGGGCTTCTGTGTTTGCTATTTTCCAGGAGTTGGCAGCTTGAGACGCCATACGCTTGCCTGATGCGTCTAATAACTTAGATTCCTTGTCAGGAGGTGGTGTGTCACCTGATCCCTGAGAGTTTGCTCGTTTGCGCGCATTGGCTACGACTAGGGAATCTAAAGGGAGTTGACCCTTGATGTAGATGGGGTCGGTAGGAGCAGCCTTGTACTTTTTATCTACTCTGGGTTTAAGAACCCTAGCTCTAACTGGGTCTTTGAACACCTCAGGAGCGTGTCTAAGAAGACCTTTAAGCATTGGCAATACATGGGTAGATTTTTGTGGTTGATCGAAGGTCTCTAAAAGAAAATCCTCTTCTACAGGGTCTGAATGTAGTTTGACTCCATGGTATGTTGCGGCCCTATTAACTGGGCAAAACCCACATTGTCATCTGGTGGAGATGGTTTTGAGGGGTAGTAGTCTGGATCATTATTAAGATCAGGATCAGTATTGTAATCATGCCATGGGTCTGTATCCTGTGGTGGATCATTAGGATCCTCATTGTCAAGTGGCACTACGTCTTCGTCTTCTTGCCCATCCCTATGTTCCTCGTCAATATCCTGTGGTTGTGGAGAATGTGCTGGAGAAATAAGTAAGTTAGGGTTATGTCACGAAGCGTCTCTCCGTGATCAGACGGAGGAGGAAGACGACGGACAGATGCCCCCTTACCTCTCTCCTGTGTTTTGTTTACAGTCGCCATGGGAGACACCCGTACCAGGACCCTGCGGCCCCTTTAAGACCGATCACCACCTCGATGACGTTTTCCCCCATGTGACCCCGTCACGTGACTCCCTCGGGGTGACGTGTGCAGCTGGCCCGGGATTTGAATGGGGAGAGAGAGACCAGCAGGGTGTCTCTGTGCAGGAGTCCCTGACTGCCGATTACGGAGAAGGAGCAGACGAGACTCTGGCCATCACGTCTCGTACACCGCTCCAAGGAGGAACACCAACACCGGAAGGCGATTCCAGGAACTGGAGGTACCGCCGTGAGAGGGAGACGGACCGAAGAGATCTAGAGCACCGCCAAGAAGGGGAACCGGACCCGAACCGGTACCGCGAGAACGCCAGCCACGTACCTGGAGGTGCGTGGCTTCCTGAGGTACATGCCCGATTCCGAGGGTGGTTCACAAAAAGGGCTAGTGCTACCTCACAGGAGGAGAAGTCCCCGGGCTAGCGGGAGGGTTCCTGTAGTCCCACACTCCCTTGACCTTGCACGCGTGATTCACTTGGTGACGGTCAATCAATCAATCAATCAGGGGTTTGTTAAAGCGCGACTACTCACCCGTAAGGGTCTCAAGGCGCTAGGGGTGGGGTGCAGGTTCCATCCATCAAGGAGGGGGTCTGTCGAAGAGCCAGGTTTTGAGGTATCTTGCGAAGATGGGGAGCGATGTCTGTCTGAGGTGGAGCGGAAGGGCGTTCCATGCTTTGGCCGCGAGGAAGGAGAAGGAGCGGCCTCCCGATCTGGTCTTTCTGATGCGGGGGACCACGGCGTAGGAGAGCTGGGCTGATCGTAGGGTCCTTTGGGGTGCTTACTCCTTCACTCCCTTTCCCTACCATACTGGTTACTCAGTAACCTCGTCCTGATACAGTTCTGTTCTGTTCTTTTCTTTTCTTCTTTGAACATTGGCGCTGAGGCTACGACCGTCGACTACGGAAAGGAAGGAAGAATCCTTCTCGACCCCTGCCGGAGCTCCTGATGTTAAGGAGCTAAAGGAACTTTGCTGCCTCTTCCATGTTCGCTACTTTGACCTAATAAAAATAACCCGTGAACTTGCCTTTCCCTGTCTGGCTCCCTCGTGTTTATCCACAGGTTAATTGGTGGGGGGGGGTGAAGGTGGTGGTGAAGTATTAGTAGCTATGTGTATTTTCTTGAGAGGAACTGGTGCATGTGATAAATGTTCTGGTTTCCTCTTTGTAGGTAGCTTGGTAACTATATGACCAAACTTTGGGTGAATCAAAAAGGTGGTTTGCTTTGGATCGGGGAGAAAAAGTTCTTCGGGATCGATGGTTTTGTTTGGTGTGGAAGATTTCTCCTTAGAAACTGGTCTTGGCTGTTTAGTGGCAATGTCCGGTATAGAAGCCTTCCCTGGTACCGAGACCTTCGGTGCGGGTTGTTTTGGCTCCGGAGGTGTTTGTTTGGGAGGCTTCTCCTTTGATGTTTTTGGCTCCGACGTTTTCGGTGTCGAAGGATTATCTGTATGCTTCGGTGCTAAGGTCTTATCCGGCTGCTTCGGTGCCGAGCTCTTATCTGGTTGCTTCGGAGCCGAGGGGTCTTTTGCCGGTTTCGGCGCCGAATGTTTCTCCGGTGCCGACGGAGGAGGGCGCGGCATCTCGGGTGACTTAATTTTCGGTGCCTAAGATTGTTTTTCGGAACCGGGTGGCTGGCTCGAGCCGGAAGGCTTTCCTCTATCCTTCGGAGCCGGGCCCGGAGGCGGGGCGCTCGAAGTTTTCGTTCAGTGTGGACCTGAAGGTGAAGGCGAAGGTGTCACCGGAGCCTTTGGTATGGGCTTGGGTGGGGCGGGGGTCTCGGTACTCACGTCCCGTTGCGCCGGGGTGATGTCATCTTCGGCGTCGGAGTCGTCTGCTTCGGAGACCGAAACCTGTTCCTCTTCTGGTTCCGGAAGGCTGTCGGGACCTGGATGGAAGATGTCCAGAATGGAACCTATGCCTCGGGACATCTCGTGGCGTCGAGCTCGTCGATCCTGGATAGTCTTCTTGGATTTGAATGAAAGACAAGCCTCACAGTTGTCCTCTCTATGTTCTGGAGAGAGGCACAGATTACAAACGGGATGGAGGTCAGAGTGTGGGAATTTAGCACCACACTGGGGACATTTTTTAAAGGGAGTCCGTTCCATCGACGTCCGTCGCTACCGGCGCGGGCAGGCCCAACGGCCCACGTCGAAGCTCGCCAATGTCGAAGATTTTCGACGTTTTTGTCGAGGGCGTGTCCAAGGATACGCGATCGAGACAATACCGTCGGTTAGCTGTGATTGCACGTCGAAAGGGGGTTCGATAACGACACCGACCCGGAGCACAGCAACTCACATCCGAACCCGATGGCGGAAAAAAACAATCTAAGGATGGAGCCGATGCCCATGCGCACTGTCGACCGAAGGAGGAGTCACCAACCTCGTGACTACAAAGACTTCTTCGAAGACAAAAACAACATGCAAACATCCGAGTCCAACACCAGATGGCGATCTATGCAAAAGTGTACAATCTGCAGCTCATATGCCTCGAACCTACATTTCCCATGAACCCTAGTGTAGGAAAGTAGCCCTTTTGGGCATGGTCACCCCCACCTTTTGCCTGTTACTTGATGTCATTTTGACTGGAAGTGCACTGGGTTCCTGCTAACCATGTCCCCAGTTTTTTTTTTTTAAACAAATTTTGTGGAGCATTTCTTGTATAGCCTCTTACATTTCAGTACTTACAATACAGCTTTGCAAGGCTTCAGTGAGAACAGTGCTTATAGAGTATTAGTAACTTTCATCATACATATACTCAGACAGTATGTCATGGGTCTATCAGTGTGTCATTGTGCTGTGACATCTCTTTGATTTGTATTTTAGATGCATCGCTTACTTCTCATGTACTGTCCCGAGTTGCGAGACAATCTGAATCATAGCTTCTGTTTCTGCAAAACAACCAACAACCCAACTCCTTTCCCCTAGGCGTGCCTTAGCGTGATGTGTCTCAGTAGGTCATGTCCTATTCAGGTTCGTTTCGTGAATATGTTGTATAAATGCCCAACGCTTCTCGTGCTGGGGTAATATATAAGTGATCACATTTAGTCTCCTTCTCTTCCATCCCCTCCTTGCCCTTCCTCGTCAGCATCATTACGTGGGTTCTTCAGTAGTGTCACCAACGCTTTCCATGCTCTGACTGTCTCTAAGGATCCCCTGCCTCTTCTGGCCTCACAGTCTTACCGCCCCCTCGTACGTCACCCATCTCGTAAATTATTTCTTCCATAGTTCCACACTGGGTCTCCCCTGAGCTTTCCAGTTCCTAGTCATCTCTCTTTTGGATGTCAGGAATGCCAAATCTTGGAACTTACTCGTTGTTTTGGTATTTGATGTGTGAGGGAACCAGTGTAAGAGACAGTATCCTGGCGTTACTTGTACTTCTTTCTCTGTTATCTCCGCTAGCAGTGTTGGCACTGTTCTCCAGAAATTCTCTAACTAAGGGCAGTCCCAGAACGTATGCAAGAATGCAGCATTGGCCTCCCCACAGCGGGGGCATAGAGCTGCCCGTGTCCCAAAGTGCTTGTTGATGCGTGCTGGTGTGAAGTAGGCTCTATGTAACATGTATAAATGTATTAGTTGGAACCTGGCGTTTCTAGTAACCCTTGTTGCCCTCTCCACTAATATGTCCCATGTTTTCTCCTCTATATCAGTCCCCAAATCCTCTTCCCATCTTTCCCGTAACTGGGTGAGTGCGGGCAGTCTCTCATTCCTGAGGCGTCGGTACAAACAAGTAATGCTTTGAAAGTCCCGGAGGCTAACACCACATCTTGGCAGCCTCCCGATGTTGGTGGTTCCGAATGACCTTCTCTCCAATGTTTCCGTATTGTCTTGGTGAGGGCGTTATAAAGTAAAAAATTACCTCGGGGTATGTCATACCGCTCACTGAACTCGTTGAATGGTAATAGGGATCCATCCTATTACAACAGGCCACCGGTGTAGTGAGCAAGGTTCACACAGATCCAGAGGGCAGATATGTCCTGCTTCAGGGGAGGATACCGGGCAAGGAACTTACACTTGGGAGCATTTACGCACCGAACCATGATCAGATCCAGTTCCTACACAGCTTATAAAAGCACCTCTCTGAGCTGGACACTTCTCGTGTATTGCTGGGGGGGGATTTTAACTGCGGGGCTGACATAGCGATGGATAGGTCAACCACCCCACTGAATAATAACCCGGTAGCCAAGATGACTAGGGGTTTTCGGGAGTGGCTAGAGGACTGGGACATGGGAGATATTTGGAGACTGCAACATGGAACTGTGAGGGGTTACTCGTATTATTCCCCCTTGTATAAGTTACATACCAGGTTTGATATGTATGTTTGCTCTAGTGGTTTAGGACAGTCCATCACCCATACAGAATACTTGGGGCACACTATATCCGACCACAACCCCTTATTGCTGTGTTTCCGCCCATTGTCAGAGCCCACACTGACTCCCACCTGGCGACTAGACCCTAGTCTATTGGAAGATGGTCCATTCCATACGTCACTACAAACGGCCATAGGACAATATTTTCAGGGTAATCAAAATACGGCCACCACCAGGGAAATTGAATGGGAGACTTTTAAAGTGGTAATACGTGGACAATGCATGGGCCACAAAGTAGGGATAAGGAGGGAAATATTAGAGTAGATTACTAACCTGGAAGCCCAACTACAGGAGAAAGAAACCTGCTTACTTACAGATGAGGGCGCACGTGATGGCTACGAGACGTAAGACAAAAACACGATGAAGCGCTAGAGCGACTGAAAAGCTTAGAATCACGTGAATACAGTGGAGGAATACATATGGAGGTAGGTAGGGCAGGCAGGCTACTTGCATGGTTGATCAGGCCTGAACATGGGAGGACCCCTATATCCCGGATACAATCAGACGGAGGGATTACACATCACCCTAGAGAAATAAATAACGCATTCTGAACTTACTATGCACAGTTGTATGTGAGCCCAGACCGCAGCAGAGGGAGACCATAACAAATTACTTAGCACCCCTCCCCCTCACGGTGATACCGCCCGACCAATGAGCAACCCGGGGGGGACAGATTAGTGAGATGGAGATTAGGGCAGCACTAAAAGAGATGGCTCAGGGGAAAACTCCCGGCCCTGATGGGCTACCGGTGGAGTTTTACTCTATGTATGCCCAGACCCTAGTAGCAAAACTAGTGGAGCTACACACCGAAACGTGGGATGTGGGGGAACTACCCTTTTCGACCAGGGACGCTCTGATAGTGCCTCTCCCCAAAACTAAAAAACCACACCCACAGGTGTCAGATTTCCGCTCACTCTCGATGCTCAACACCGATTTTAAAATTCTAAGTAAGATCTTGGCCACACGTCTAATGCCATATATGACTACCTTAATACACACGGACCAGAATGGGTTCGTGCCGACCCGTTCCACCTCTGAAAACTTACGAAGGCTATTCTCTGTGTTGCACCACCCAGGCTGAGACCAGTACCCGGATGCATTTATAGTATCTATTGACTTAGAGAAATCCTTCGATTCGGTAAGATGGGACCTCCTTGAAGGCACGATGAAACGGATGGGAATGGGGGAGGACTGGATTAGATGGGTGAAAATTCTATATACACTCCCAACTGCACGTGTGAGGATGAATGGAGTGGTCTCGGAATCCTATCATATATATAGGGGCACTAGACAGGGATGCCCTCTGTCTCCATTGTTGTTCGCTATCGCAATAGAACCCCTGGCGATGGTTTTTCGACAACAAGAAGGCCTTCTTGGAGTTCAGTTAGGGTCCAAGCCCCATATGATCTCTCTCTATGCAGATGACCTGCTAATGTATATAAGAGATCGGGGGACGGGAGCACAGAGGGCTTTATCGGTGCTAGATGAATACGCGATCTGGGCAGGGCTCAAAGTTACTAAATCTAAAACCTACGCCTTTCCTTTACAGGAAGACCAGACGCAGCCGGAAACCTTCCCGACAGGTTTGGTGTGGGCCACCCGCTCATTTAAGTATTTAGGAGTTCAGGTCTTTCATAAGTTAGATGGCCTGCGCGAGGGCAACCTTAATCCGATTGTTAGATCCGTGAAAGCATCTGTACAATTCTGGCGCTCCCTCAAGCTACCGCTGATGGCTAGAGTGGCACTTTCAAAAATGATTATGTTACTGAGATTACTGTATCACTTTGTGAAGCTTCCGGTGGTGATACCGCCGAGCTGGTTCTCGGACTTGAATCAGTTGCTTCAGGAACTGATCTGGGATGAGGGACGAAATAGGGTAGCCCTGGAAATAACGCAAAGAACAGCAGAGAAAGGGGGACTGGGCGTCCCAGATTTCAAACTGGATTACCTAGCCGCTCAGCTGCAATGGCTAGCCCAGTGGTTGGATGGTCGAAATGTGGAATATTTGGGAGAGATGAGCGGGGAACATAACTGGGGTCGGTTCGTGGCTAAAGTGATGCACCAGAAAGTGAGCCTCCCGTATCCCAATGTGCTGCTGAAGACAGCCTTGTATTGCTGGAGGAGGTGCCTCCAACGCACGGAAAAGGGACACCCCTATGCGCCGGAAATACCACTTACAGGAATCCCATATGGGAACCCGTTGACCCCCTATTCAGGATTTAAACTAGCAGCATGGACAGAAGTGGGGATTACAATGGTGGGAGATTGTTTCCACCTGGGAACATTAATGCCCATGGATGAGCTGATGTCTCATTATGACTTACCACATGGCCAGTTCCTGACCGATCATTCACTGATACAAACATTTCGTGACCTATGGCGGGATGGCTTAACTGAGCCCACTACTCACAGAGTGCTTCAAATGCTGCTAACCTTGGGAGCCGCTCGACACCTAGTGAAATGGTTATACCAAGTACTACTCGAATCAGTTACAAAACAGCTAGACCGCACTAGAGGTAGATGGGAAGAGATCATTGGGAAACCCCTGACAGATAAGGAGTGGACACAAGTTCTGAGAGGGTCAAAAAAGGTATCCAGAAACTCAAATTTGAAGACGATTCAGTTTAACTATATACACATGATATATCTGACCCAACACAGATTGAATGTATAGGGAGGGGGGGGGGGGAGAGGGGGCAATAAATCCTGTGCCAGATGTGGATTGATGGATGCAGGCTTTGCACATATGACGTGGGAATGCATACATTTGAAGGACTTCTGGGAAAAGGTCTTGACCGAGATTGGGAAGACGCTATCCCGTACGCTTCTGAACACACCCGCGATTTGCCTGTTGTGCCTCTTCCCCAGACCCAAAGCCAAAAAAATAGGGAATAGGTTTACCGATTTAGCGCTGGTCCTGGCTAGAAGTCAGATGCGCAGCAATGGTTAGCAACCACTACTCCTTCTATAGCAACTTGGGAGAAAAATGCGGACACCTGGTTTAGGACAGAACTGAAGGCCCTCCAGAAAGAGGACTTGCAAGGCATACGTAAACGCCCCATTACGGATTTGTGGGCGGAGGTGATGAGGGATTGGGAGTTCCGGAATAGCAAGGAAACTGATGAAAGAGATGAAGTAGCAGAGGACTTGAGGGAAGACACCCCTGATACGGGATACCCAGACCCAACCGGTTCCCCACTTTAACAACAAATGGCTACATACACATGGAGGCACGACCCAGACTTAGGAGCCCCATGACGGACTAAGAGGCATACCCGTGAACACATATGATGTAACAAACGCATTACGAGGCACTACACCACGTTTAGTTTGATTTATTATTTGTTAACAAATTGGCGGGAAATGTTTGTAAGTGCAATGATGAAGAAATTCCCTGGGGAAATTACATGACATGGTACGGAATGTAAAAGTATCACATATATTGCAAGCTGCTGTTAGGAATATATATTGAAAATATTTTCTATTACTTGTGTAAAATTGGAATCCGACATGCGCAGATTTGCAGCTCCAGAAATGTTATATGATAATTCGTACCTGTAAAATTCATTTAATCAATTGTGAAATGCCAATAAAAATATGTTTAAAAAAAACAGGCCCACGGTGGTCACTCCTGCCTCCGCCCATGATTCTAAACCTCGCCAATCCCCTCCGTGTGGAAGTGCCATGCAGAGGGTTAGGGGAAGCTCCGGAGCGTATGGCTTTTTAGTTTTAGTTCTCTGTTGGCTCCTAGCCCAGCATTTATGTATCACTTTGATTCCATTGGTTTCATCCCCCCTCCGTGCGGGTAATCAGAGCACTATGTTAGACAAAACTCTTAGACTTGGGATTGTGTCATCTGGCTGGTTAGCAACTCTCACCCTCCCAGCCACCCATTTCGTGAACCACTGCAACTGTGCTGCAAGATAGTAACATTCGAAATCTGGTAATGCTAGACCTCCCGCCCTCTTTGCTAACCAGGTCCCCAGTGCCAGATCTCTTTCCCAAAACTGTGCAATTGTACCCCAATTGGCAATACCTTTGGCACTCCCCTGTAAATCTCTAGTAAGTGGTACCCCTGGTACCTAGGTCAAGGAGGCTAAAGAGGGTCCTTAAGGGCTGCAGCACGAATTGTGCCACCCTAACGGACCCCTCACCAAACGCATACAGACTGCCACTGCAGGCTGTGTGTTTCGGTGGAGACAAAAGTGAAAACACGATCTAGCACACATCCCTGTGTGCCATGCCCACAGACACTGCATGGAGTATAGGCAAGTCATGCCTACTGCAGCCCTTGCAGCTCGAAGGCAGGGTGCACTGCACTACATGTCGGAGCATTACTGCATGAGTACGTATGTCCCTGTGCTGGTCAGCCCTATTGCTGCCAGTACAAGTGAACATGGAAGCCATTTTGAGTACATGTGCTGGACACTGGTGAAAACGAGTTCCTCAGCTACATGATGGGTTGGTATCAAACATACCCTATTAATGAACCCAAACTGATGCCAGGTACACAAAGGACACCTTAGAGGTGGCCCCTGAAAACCTACCAGCTACTGGTTTGCTGACTGACTGGTTTGCGCCAGCCTGTCACTCTGCTCTCAGGAGGTCAGAAACAAAGCCTGCTCTGGAAGAGGGTGTTCACACCCCTCAAACACAGGATGACCTGCTGATTAGCATTCCAAGGCAGGGAAGCTTCAAAGAAGCCACCGCCTTTGATCTGCACATCTGTCTCCCCTCAAAGGAGAGGAAGCCGACCCCCTTTGTCCAAAGCTCTTTTGTACCTGGACAGACGGGACAATTAGCTAGTCAAGTAGGCGTGCCCACTCCCAGGCTAGTTCCACCCCTAATGTTGGCTACCTGAAGTGAAGACGAAATTTCAGAGACTGCCATCTTTTTAATGGCAAGCTTAGGAACTCAGGGACAGGGTTATGCCCACTTCCCACAGGCAGTGGTTATATATGGGGCATAGTGATCCCAGGAGTAGGAAGCCCATTGGCTACTGCCCTACACTCCCCTCATGTCCCTAAATTCAGTATTTAGGGGAGCCCCTGGCCCCAGGAAAGCAGAGCCTGCTGACATGAAAGAAGAAGACAGACGTGTAGAGTCTCAAAGAGCAAGAACAGAAGATCCAGCTACTGACATGGCGCCAACTCTGCCAGCCTGCCTGCTGATTTCGACAATTGCACCAAAAGAAGACTTGTCCTGCAGCTGCTGTGACTCCAAAGTCTGGGAGACCCTGCAGTACTTCACCCAGGAACCAAGAACACCAGTGGGAAGCAGAACTGTTCCCCTGCTTCCTGCAGGTATCAAAGGCTGAGCTGTGAGGCTCCAAGACCGAGGAATCCTGGCGCCGGAAAGCACCACTGCACCCGAGCCACCCAGTCCAAGCTGAAGAGGGCCAACTGTGCCAACGTGGTCCCCAGACCCTCCAGACTCAAAGCCTACCTTGGGTTTCTCCACTGAGGACTTCCCGACAACGCCTGCACTCTCTGTTGCAGGCCCCCACTACCGCGACTGCTCCTGGTGATGAAAACCCGACACCAAGGGACACCTCTGCACCCGTCGCCCCTGGCCGGTGGAGAAGACGACCAAAGGTGTCCCCACATCCCAACCATCGTGAGGCCTAAGGCCCCCTGTTGGTTCAGCCCAACTGGCCTTCCAGTCAAAACCTGCAGCCTCTCTTCAAGAAGATCAATCCCCATTGACTTCCACTGGGCACCAGACACAGTGTTGCATCCCTACACCGGGCCGCCCCAGTGCTGCTGGTGGTGTCTTGCTGATGCTGCCTTGGGCCTTGTCCTACACTCACCTTAAGTCCAGGGCATTGGTCTCATAAGTCACTGTACTGTACCTGAATGCAGTACTTGATTTCCCTCCCATAGGATAACATTGCAGCTTCCAAAAATGTGTCCACTTTTTAAATGCAAAAGTATTTCTCTTCAATTTTTATTTACCTGATTGTATTGATTCTGGTGCCTAAATATATATATAAACATACTTTTTGAATTTTTTTATAAATTGGTATGGATCTACTTATTGAGTCGTGTGCATCATTTATTGACTAGTGTGTGTATCTGCAGATGTCTTACACTCCTCTCTGATAAGCCCAAGGCTGCTCGACCACATTACCCCCAGAAGAGCACTTTGGATTGCTAGTGCAAGCCCCTGTCCACTCATAAGCTAACCCCTGGACTCTTTGCATGGTATATCTCATTTTGACATATCATATAAAGAGCCAGCTTCCTACACCTAGGGAAACAGCAAAAAGTCCATCCAATGGCACTGCTGGGAACTCTTTATAGTCCTTCCTCTCCTTTCATGTTCCTCTTTCGTCGCTGCTCAGCCTGCCAGTTAAGTACACCCTCTCAGGGTCTCCCAGTTAGTGACTAAATTTCGCTTGGCTGGGGTCAGTCTGTTGGCAACTGTTTGAGTAATGTGTATGTTATGCTGTTACTTGCAGGTTTGGTCCGCGGTAGCGGTGTCAATTAGGAGACTCGCTCCTATGCAGTGCGATCTGGCTGTATCGGCCCACTAGGCTGCTGACCTGGTGTGGTCCTCTGGCCCCTAGAGGGTACTGCTGACCACTGGTGAAGGGAAACTGGCAGGCTTCATGATCGTCGCGCAGCGGGAGTTCCGATTATAGGAGAGCGGCGCGCCGATCGCCGAGTCCTGCCAACATTGGCCCACTGGTTGGAGTCTGTCATCCCCAAGAGGGTTCCAGATTGCTGATTTATCCCAGATTTCTATCCTTTTCGGCATCGACCGGGGTTTTCCTACTGCAGCGCTACCCCGAACACTTGACAAGCACCTTAGGACATGACCCAGGTAAGCTTGCCCATAATAACTTATGGGCGCTCTGTGTTCCACTAGCTTTTAATTGGGCTCTACAAGTCCCACAATATACTGGTCTCACAGTTACTAAGATACAATGCAATACTTACAGGTTAATTTGGAGGAGGAGGAAGAAGCTCAAACTTCCCCTTTGATGAGTTTTGTGAAGCAGTTGATGCCTCTATTTCGAAACCAGTCTCATACGCCATTGCGCCCTGCGAGAAGACCCTACAACAACTCTTTGAGAGCTGTAATGCACCCCTCTTCCAGAGAGAAGATCTTTCAGGACCTGCGGTCCAACTATCTCTAGGGCAGTCAGGAGTAAAACCCTATAAGATGACCATGAAGCATAAACACACGCAAGAGGTGGATACTGATGCCTTTGTCGGGCTTAAGAGGGCATTCCTGTCCCACAAGACAACCCCCACAGATACCCTCCAAATACCTGCACCACCGGGGGCGGGGGGTGGACGAGGACCTAGAGGCATATGATCCTTATACCCCCACGGCTCCCTCCCCGGATCCAGACAGTGCAGACTACTTCCAAGGGGATTCGGACAGGGATCCAGGTCACTCCAGACCTTGGAGACCATGCTCTGGGAACATTACCCTATCCCCCCACCTCTAACCATGAAGCAGCTTTACCTCGACTAATGATATGCTGGATCCGGAGGATTCACTCCACTCTAGACAGACTGAGTGGTTCACCGAAGAGAAAGTGCCAGCCTATGTCACTGGACGACTCCGGAAACCTCTGGCTAAGGAGGTGCGTAACCGCCTTAGAGCGGAGTGCCCGCGCCCTTAATTAGAGGGAAATGGAGGTTCTCATGCCTGAGACAGACCCCAAGATGGCCACATTCTTAGTCCAATATATTCGAGATCCCAAAACATGCGTAGACATATCTCGGCGCTTTTGCCAGGATAAACTCCTGGATTTCACAAGCCCCTTAACCAAAATCTTGGATATGGCGGCAGAGGCCAAGGTCTAGTATCACCAGACATCCTCTCGGGCTGGGCTCAGCAAGCCATTATACTATTAGGAAACGTTAACTGCACCTTATCAGCAGAGCATCATCGGTCTCTCCTTATCAAGGTGGACCCCAAACTGGGGGATCTAGCCACATCTGCGGCGGTGGCGCAACGCTGTCTTTTTGGTGACCCATTTGTTAAGGATCTGGGCAAGTTTGTCACTACCTTCTCCTCTGTGGATAAGGCTCAGGCATCCATGAAGCAGACTTTCAACCCAAGGGTTTTCGCTAGGGCTGGTTGTGGCAGGGGGTGCTCGACCGGACGCTTCACCTCCCAAGCCCCTTCCAGAGAACAAGGCCCAAGAAGAGGGCAATGGCAGGACTCTGAGAAGTTCAGGACCTTCTTTCCATCCAGAGGGGTCCCCGTCAATGAGGATCCAGGGAACAGTTTAAAGGAAACAATGGCCAAGGATCTGCCCAAGGTAAGAACAACCCCTTCTTCCCTCTTAGGAGTGGGTGGCAGACTAGCTGTCTTCCAAATTGTGCACACTCACTATCAATGCATGGGTGTTACAAACATTGCAGGGGTTCCATATAGAGTTTTAATGTTCCCCTCGTCAGATCAGAATTCCCAATCCAATCCATTTTTCCGAGCGTAACTCGGAGTTAGTCGACAGAGAAGTCAGGGCACACCTGGACAAAGAAGCAATTTCTCCCACATCGCTTCACCCAGTGGGTTTCCTCAGCAACGTGTTTCTGGTGTAGAAAAGGGATGGCGGCCGGCGTCCTGTCGTGTAGCTCCCACTAATCCATAGGATTTGCACGCTTGTTATACAACAAACTTTGGGTGAGGTGCCCAGACTGATTCCAAGCACCCCCGCAGAATATGTTGGCCTAGAGACCAGTTAGCTCACAGTGCCACCATAAGGCCCCCTAACCCAACCAGGGAGCAAATAGTTTCTGGCAACCACAGAACATGACAACCCTGAACCCTCAGGGATCGTGGTAACAGATCAGGACCTTTCGCTCAGTCACTCGTGCTCTTTTGCTCTCAGAGAAATATACAGAGAATACGCACTGGGAAGTTTTTAATATATTTATTGAACCAACGTTATTCTTGTATAAAATACATGCGCTGCGATAATCAGTAGACAAAAGCAGATGAAAGTGATTACAAGCACCAAAAGTGTAAATAGTAGATATAATTCTACCATGGTGCTAAACAGTGTATATATGCAGCCATATAAAACAAGATAGTAATCAGACGTACTCCTATTATGCGAACCCTACTCTGTGTGTACCTAGAATGTGTGTAGGTGTGAAGCCAAGAATCCCCCCCAAGGAACGATCCAACCCCATTACCTGGTGGGAGAGAATGCAGGACCCCGTCTTAGTCATGAACTGGACACCCCTCACGGAGATGTCAGACCGCTGCGTGGTGAAGTCTCAGCATTCAGGGAACCTCTGTGTCTGTTGAAGTGCCTCCTCTGCTAATTTGATAAGATGCTGATTATTTATAATAAAAAGCATCCTTGTGATGTACGTATAGATTAGCAATGTTATGGATATGTAGACAGCCCTGTCGCCCTGTGGATGAAGATAATATGACATTTGTACATTCGTGCATAGAGGTCTTGTACTTGGTGTTTGAGGCATTGTGATAATGTTGTGCAAAGCCAGATGTGTAAAGAGAAGTAGTTTCAGAGAAACTAATCCAACATTGTCACGCACGCAAATATGTGCAAAAGGTCACAGCCGAAATGTTATTGTGAAAAAGAGGACAATGTAAGAAATGAGCAGCTTAGCTACATGGGCCTAACCCGGGCACATAACAGTCTGATAATCAACTTGAAGATTTTCAACGAGTACTGGTATTCTGCCACTTCAAAACGAAAGGCATCCACCTTCTCCGCGATTTGCTTCATCAAGGGGACTGGTTGGTTAAACTGGATCTCAAAGACGCTTATTTGGCTATCCCCATCTACTCTCCTTACTGCTGGTTCCAGCAATTCAGGTTGAAAGCCCAGGTCTTTGAGTTCATGACCCTACTGTTCGGCCTGTCTTCAGCACCCTGGTTTTTCACCAAGGTGCTCAGACCAGCAATAGAGTACCTGCGGGCCAAAGGGTGTTCGCCTTATCGTCTAGCTAGGTGACATTCTTCTAATGGACAAATGCCCACAGAAGCAAACAGAACATCGCCAGATGGCAATCTCACTCCTCTAGTTGCTGGGCTTCGTGATCAACGAAGACAAGTAGCGTTTGATACCAACTCAACAGTTGACCTTCTTAGGATTCGTAATTGATTCAGAGGAAACTACCCTCAGTCCTCCTTCCCTCAAGAAGGAGAGGACCTCCCTTTGGGAGCTGGTGAGAATCGTAGGTCTCCTCTCTTCGTCTATTCAGGTCATATTCCTGGGCCCCTTGCATTACCGAGCTCTACAATTCCTGAAAGCATCCCACCTTCAGAAGGTCTTAACATGCTCTGCACTTTCAATGGAGGCCAAAGAGGAGATGCGCTGGTGGTTGACGCATATGGAATCCTGGAATGGGAAAGCCATATTAGGTTCCAACCCGGATGTGGTCATCAAGTTTGAAGCCAGCCGGTCCTGCTGGGGAGTTCACTGGGGGGAATTGTCCACAGGCAACGTTTGGTTCTCTCAAGAGAAAAAGACTACACATAAACTGTCTAGAGTAGTTGGCGGGTTCCTTCACCATTCGCATTTGGACAAAAGAAAGGTCCAATGCTCTGTCGTTTTAAAGACGGACAACATCTTGGTAGTTCGCTATGTTAATTAACTGGGCGGGACTAAGTCCAAACTCCTCTCAGACCTCAACAGGAACCTCTGGGTGTACTGCCATGACAACACGATATCTTCCAGGATCCCGGAACAAGACTGTCACTCCAGACACATCACAGATGCCAGCAAGTGGAACCTGAACCCCCGTGTATTCCAAACCCTGTGCAGGTCATGGAGACCTTTTTCAGTGGACCTGTTTGCCTCCAGACTGGATCACCAGATGGACAGATTCTTCAGCTGGAAGCCGGACCCATTGGCGGCAGCCTGCAGGATTGGAGTGGAGAGAGGGACTAGGCATTTCTCTTGTTCTTGATAAGGAGAATCTCCGCACAGCTGGGAAGGCAATACGCAAACGTGGAGATTGTGTCTCCCCCCTCTCATAGGTCTCAAGTCTGGAATTGGGATTCGCCAATCCATCTACCCCTGTTTTGGGATCTCCTTCAAGATCCATGGGGAAATCCTCACAGGTTGATTCTGAAAGGATCCATGAGTCTGATAGCGTTGAGGGTTACCGGCAAAGATGGTCAGTCCCAGGCCTTTCTGAACAGGCTCAGTCTTTCCTTTACAAACCATGGGCGGACTCCACCTCAAAGAGATACCGATCAGCTTGGTTGCGTTGGTTCAGTTGGTGTACGCAAAGGGGTGGGTATCCTATGGGGTCTGCCATGGTCTAGATTATGAATTTCCTTTCTGAACTGGCGTCACAGGGTTTGGCTTACAGGTCGGTAAATGCTTTCAGATCTGCCATTTCAGCAGGGCACAACCCCGTAGAGGGTGCTCCGGTGGGTGACCATTAAATAAGGAAGCTACTGAGAGGGGTCCATTTAAACAGACCTTCGGAACACAGATACTCCGTCGTCTGGGATGTTATTACGGTCCTGAACCTGTTCCTTTCCTGGCAAGACAGTAATTATCTCTTGAGGAAAGAGTGATCAGGTAAGCTAGCCATGCTACTCTGTCTTGTATACTGAAAGAGGGTTTTGGA
Organism: Calotriton arnoldi; assembly: GCA_963921515.1. Taxonomy (NCBI): domain Eukaryota; kingdom Metazoa; phylum Chordata; class Amphibia; order Caudata; family Salamandridae; genus Calotriton; species Calotriton arnoldi. The sequence continues at coordinate 574,020 of CAWUFW010005198.1, read as the reverse complement.
TGTCCGGGCTCTTGATATTACAGGTAGGATATTCACTCCGGAAGGAGTTACATTTCATATTCATAGCAGAACGAAGACAAAATCCATGGTGATGTCTGACCCATCTTTTGAGAATAATCACAAGTTTTGTGTGGTACGATGCATCAAAGCGTATGAGGAGATGACAATGGAATCCCGTCCTCTGGCAGAGCGTCAGTTACTTATATTCCTGAAAAAGCGTTTCAAGGAGGTTTTTGTTCTCCGACCATCGCTGGATCATGCAAGAAGCATGTGTTGATATTCATTTTTTTGGAGCACACTTGGCCAGAGGCGCAATGGCGTGTAAGTCAGCAGTTATGGGGGACAGGCTAGAAGATATTATATCTGCAGCAGACTGGTTGTTTAATTCAGTATTCAAACAATTCTATTTCAAACCAGTGATGAATATGGCCTCCTTGGTGGTCAGTAAGATTTGAACGAGCAGAATCCTCGCCTCCGGTCCTGACATAGAATATAACATTGCCTTGCTACCGTAACAGAAAGTTTCAATTCTATTAAGGACACGAAGGCGAGGATTATCCCTCCCTTGGATCAAAAGATGAATACAATACGCTCCCGTCAGACTATAAATAATTCACGGTGTATTATGGCAAACTCTTGATTTACATGGAAATAAGTTCATGAGTTTGTAATGCACATATATTTAAGCTCATGATGTTGCAATCCACACTAGACTGATGGAGAAGTATTTGGAAGAATGTGGTGAAATGCTGATTGAGAAGTAATTTCCTTTCAGTAATTGGTGTCATTTTTTTTCAAAGGGAATTAACTATTGAAACAGGATTAGACTTTATGGGTGACATGCTGAAGTCGCTGAACAAACAGGAACATCAAAGAAGAGTAAGGACTATAAAGAGTTCCCAGCAATGCCCTTGGATGGACTGGTTTGTTTTTTGTTTCCCTAGGGTTCACAGGAAATGTAGTTTTTTTGACATGTTGCGTGTTAAATGATGGCTGCTGTGTTTAAAATAAAAGTGAAGAAACGAAGCATAATCCTCGTCCCAGAGTCCTTATTAGAATTGAAACTTTCTGTTACGGTAGCTAGAAATTTTTATATTGTCCGTTATAAAAGTTGTCCTCATTGCTTCCGCGAACAATATCAGTTATCATTTTACACTCTGACTCTTGAAAAAAATTGAATTTCCACACACGATTTCTGAGCGTCAGGTCTACAGACCAACAAAGATCCTATGCAAATCAAATTTTCTAAGTTATGATCATTTTCTGATATTCGACTAAAGAGCTTTCGTCAGGATTTGCTTATTTGGGTCAAAACATCCCTGAAAAACAACTAAACACAATAAAAGTCATCACAAAATGCACATTGAAATAGAGTGAAAGAACTAAGCATATCATACATATTTACAATATATCAGGATGATTAAATGAATCTTTAAAATCTGTGTTGACATCATAAAAAATTCATATGTTAATAACATCAAGTACGCAAAGTATGACACTTCCTAATTAACCATGCCTAATATATAAAGCTAGAAAGTCACAAAAATAATCAGGTCATTAGTCTCACTTCTAAAAAATACGGAAGAGTATACTGGAGGCATCTCACTTCCAATGAGCGAAAGACGGGCGCAATCCATTTACTTCTTATGTGGACAAAGCCCACACAGAAGAACAAACAAGCATTTGCAATGCAATAGGTCTAGCATTTGCGAGAGTTTAGGCTATTAGCATTGGAAATGACAATGCGTTTTATTTATCTGTTTTGATAATTAACACATAAATAAAAGACATTGTCATTTACAATGCCATAGTCAAACTCTTGTAAATACGGATGTTTATTGTACTTAATTTCTTCTTTATAGCGCCTCAAACGCTTCTGGCCACTTTGATGCTAGTGACAGGCATTCACACCAGCATTTGTGTTCATGGTTTTATTACGGTGCACATACCTTTGGAGAAACTGGTGGCCGAAGTGGCCAAGGAGCAGGAAACGTAAGCTGAGCCCCAGACACTTTAAACGCATAATAAACTGGTCCCTACTGAAATACGCCTGGCCCTATGCGAATAACTGCATATTTTGTTTACAATGTGTACTGGAGTTCAATTAACATATCACAAACACAAGGAACACGTTATATATTCAAGGGGTGACTGAGGCCAGAGCTGCCGACTTTGGAGCTGGGAACTAGGTTCAAGTCTCGGCGTTGGCTGTGATTGTCCTGTGATTGTGGACAAATCACTACATCTCCCTGTGTCTACCAAGAATTAATGTGTCGTCGTATAACGTAACTGGTGCTCATGTAAAGCGCTCTGATACCTTCCGATCGAGTTCGCGCTATATCAAACTGTCAAAAGAAGAAACAACAAGCATTGGCATAGCCAATAGGTCTCGCCTTTGGGGCCTTATAAGTGTTTAGCCAGAGCTACTGACTTTGCCAATGTCTTCAAGCTGTGCTGTAGAGAAGTGTGGCTGCTGTGCAGCATGCTGAAAAGTTATAATAAAAAAGTGTCAGAAGCATTTTTGTTACTTTATATATGACCAAGAAGGCATTATGTAAAACTGAACGACCATATTAAAAAAAGTATTTACAATAAAAAATGTCCTCAGTTTTCTTTTGTTCTTGCAATGCTGGCAACTTGTTTCTGCCTATTGCAATGGTTGTTTGTTAAAGCTTTTTTTTGAGGGGGCATAAACAATCGGAGGGTGAAGGTTGGGAACCTGTATTATAACACTAGCAGCGGCCAGACGCTAGGGGGAATCAACAGATGCCAGATTCCGAGAGCAGGCTGAGGTGGTGCTGAGTGATGCTGAGGTGGTAGTGGTGGTGGTGGTGGTGGTGACTGTTGCAGGAGACGATGCTGAGGTGATGCTGAATGATACTCAGGTCTTGCTGAGTGATACTGCTGTGGTGCTGAGTGATGCTGTGGTGGTGCTGAGTGATATTGTCTTGGCACTGAGTGATGCTGTGGTGGTGCTGAGTGATATTGTCTTGGCGCTGAGTGATGCTGTGGTGGTGCGGAGTGATGCTGTGGTGGCCCTGAGTGATGCTGTGGTGGCCCTGAGTGATGCTGTGGTGGCCCTGAGTGATGCTGTGGTGGCCCTGAGTGATGCTGTGGTGGCCCTGAGTGATGCTGTGGTGGCCCTGAGTGATGCTGTGGTGGCGCTGAGCGATGCTGTGGTGGTGCTGAGCGATGCTGTGGTGGTGCTGAGCGATGCTGTGGTGGTGCTGAGCGATGCTGTGGTGGAGCTGAGCGATGCTGTGGTGGAGCTGAGCGATGCTGTGGCGGCGCTGAGCGATGCTGTGGCGGCGCTGAGCGATGCTGTCGTGGTGCCGAGTGATGCTGTGGTCGTGCCGAGTGATATTGTTGTGGCACTGAGTGATGCTGTTGTGATGCTGTGGTAGTTCTGAGTGATGCTGTGGTGGTGCTGAGTGATGCTGTGGTGACCCTGAGTGATGCTGTGGTGGCGCTGAGTGATGCTGTGGTGGCGCTGAGTGATGCTGTGGTGGCGCTGAGTGATGCTGTGGTGGCCCCAAGTGATGCTGTGGTGGCCCTGAGTGATGCTGTGGTGGCGGTGAGCGATGCTGTGGCGGTGCTGAGCGATGCTGTGGCGGTGCTGAGCGATGCTGTGGCGGTGCTGAGCGATGCTGTGGCGGTGCTGAGCGATGCTGTGGTGGCGCTGAGTGATGCTGTGGTAGCGCTGAGTGATGCTGTGGTGATGCTGTCGTGACGCTGAGTGATGCTGTGGTGGCGCTGAGTGATGCTGTGGTGACGCTGAGTGATGCTGTGGTGGCGCCGAGTGATGCTGTGGTGGCGCCGAGTGATGCTGTGGTGGCGCCGAGTGATGCTGTGGTGGCGCCGAGTGATGCTGTGGTGGCGCCGAGTGATGCTGTGGTGGCGCCGAGTGATGCTGTGGTGGCGCCGAGTGATGCTGTGGTAGCGCCGAGTGATGCTGTGGTAGCGCCGAGTGATGCTGTGGTGGCGCCGAGTGATGCTGTGGTGGCGCCGAGTGATGCTGTGGTGGTGCCGAGTGATATTGCTGTTGCGCCTAGTGATGCTGTGGTGGCCCTGAGTGATGCTGTGGTTGCACTGAGTGATGCTGTGGTGGCCCTGAGTGATGCTGTGGTGTGGCTGAGTGATGCTGTGGTGGCGCTGAGTGATGCTGTGGTGGTGCCGAGTGATGCTGTGGTGGAGCTGAGTGATGCTGTGGTGGAGCTGAGTGATGCTGTGGTGGTGCTGAGTGATGCTGTGGTGGCGCTGAGTGATGCTGTGGTGGCGCTGAGTGATGCTGTGGTGGCGCTGAGCGATGCTGTGGTGGTACTGAGTGATGCTGTCGTGACGCTGAGTGATGCTGTCGTGACGCTGAGTGATGCTGTGGTAGTGCTGAGCGATGCTGTAGTGGTGCTGAGCGATGCTGTGGTGTTGCTGAGTCATCCTGTGGTGGCCATGAGTGATGATGTGGTGTCGCTGAGTGAAGCTATGGTGGTGCTGAGTGATGCTGTGGTGGCGCGGAGTGATGTTGTGGTGCTGCTGAGTAATGCTGTGGTGGCGCTGAGTGATGCTGTTGTGGCGCTAAGTGATGCTGTGGTTGTGCTGAGTAATGCTGTGGTTGCGCTGAGTGATGCTGTGATGGCGTTGAGTGATGCTGTGATGGCGTTGAGAGATGTTGTGTTGGTGCTGAGTGATGCTGTGCTGGCTCTGATTGATGCTGTGCTGGCTCTGATTGATGCTGTGGTTGCGCTGAGTGATGCTGTGGTGATGCTGAGTGATGCTGTGGTGTTGCCGAGTGAGAGATAGAGTGAAGATATAATGCCCAATTAGAGAGGGTGGTGAGAGAGAGAGAGAGAAAGGGTGTACATAGAATAAAGAGTGGAGCGGGATAGAGAGAGAGAAAGGGGAGAAAGAGTGAATGAAGGAGTTTGAAAGAGAAACAGATAAAGGGGTGAGAGAGAATGAAAGGCTAAAAAAGATAGAGAGGGAGAGTTAATTAAGTAGAGAGAGAATTAGAGAGGGAGAGAGAGAGAAGGAGAGAGACAATAAGAGTGGGGGTGTGGAGTTTAAATAGAGTAGAAGTGACGCGGAAAAAGTAACCTTAAATATAGCTTTGTGCTTTGCGCGAATAAATATTTTTAAAAAAAGAGTGAGACAAAAATACTGGTAATTAGGCTGTGACTCCCAATATAAAACAAATAGCGATATAAGGTGAAATCAACCCACCGAAGCAATATTTCTAACTAGACAAAAAAAAGCTTGCATTTCAATGCTAATCGCTGTTGTTTTTCATGTGACTGTAGTCCAGGGCCGTCAGTTGGTAATGTGAGCTGCTGCTGCGATTGAAACATCAGAGTCCAGAGAGTTAATGAGCCATTACGAGGAAATGAGGAAGAGATAGGAAACCCAGATGGCAGCTGCGCGCGTGCACGCCATCGTGAACGCAAGCTGGTCGCCAGCCGAAAGCCAGTGGGTTTGCACTTCCAAATCCCGCTTACTAAAACTCTCGGCCAGACCAGCGCCAGCGCTGGTGCAGGCCGAGACCTAAAAAGCACGTCATTGGCACACCTTATTTAAATTTTTTTTTTTTACAAAGGGCGAGGTGTGTCATGGCCATTCACAAGGTCACCAAACCGACACAGATTAGACGAACGACAATACGGCGATACCATCCCCTAGTGAGAACAGACATTAACACTCTCAAAACGTTCCATGTGAAAAAGTTTCATACGGAACTGTAGCCAGACACCGTTTGGAGTGAAACAGCTGCATGTTTTTTTTTGCTTTAATTAAGGGAAAAACTGAGCATGGATAAGAAGCAACAGGGAACTCTCGAGCAGATGCGGCCTCTGGCCGTTTTCACCTGCCTGGTTGTGCCAGGAACTACTCACTCCATGCGAGGGAGTGCCCGGAATTGCATACTTCTTGCCTGAGATGCCCTGGTGCTGTATACGCGGTGCCTGGGGGAAAAAAACCCTCCCTAAACTCTGCCACCCAGGGAATGAATACCACGGTCTTCACTCTGCACTCGGAGAGCTGAGCAACTGTCACTCCACACTCGTTGTCAGCAGTGGTGGCTGGTGACATTTGAAAGTGGTGGGGCGTAAAGTTATTGGCATACTGCACCTCAGCGAGCGAGCGTAGCGAGCGAGCCCGAACAACCTAACGGGGGTTCGGGGGGTGTTCTCCCCCCGAGAAAATTTTGAAAAAAGAGTGGACAAATGGTGCATTTTCAAGCAAATTTGAGAAAGCAGGATGGTAAATAAAGCAATTGTGAAAGTGCAGTTATTACATTAATAAAGAGATGTCATATAACATAGGTAGCTGCTTATTCAAGCTTTCTTTCACCCCATAGTCCAGCAGGGTCTTGATACAAGACAGATAAGAGAAAAAGCAGTGTGGTCCTCGACCAGGAAGACACTCATATTTCGTTGGTAAGAAGTCAAAGGATTGGTCAAATTGAAAACCTGAAATGCAATATGCAATCAAACAATTTGCAAGTACATCTCATCTATGTTCAACAAGCCATGTTTTACCCATGATTGGAATTGTGAATCACCAAATAAACTGAGCCACTGCAATCAAAAGCAGAGGGCCTCCTCAAAAGTATGCCCTTAAGAGAGTTCTCTCATCTCATGTACTCTCTATATTTTCTCTGGAAGTTGAAAACTCATCACATTCTACTGCACAAACCTGAACCCTTCTGCATATTCCAACACCAGAACTCATTCTTGGCCATTTAGTTTGGAGCCATTCATACCAGGAATACAGAAAATACCTTTAAATAGAGTAGAAGGTTTATGAATACAAGCACTTAGCAATTGTACATATACTATGAATGAGAGCCAAAGGAAACAAAAAGGAATAAAGAAGGGAGCAACACTCAAACACAACTCATGCTCCGGAACGCCATAAAATTCTCTATGTGGCAAGTTCATCACCTATAGCAGAACACAGTACATTTAATGTCTCCCTCAGTTTAGCATATTAAACAATAGCAAGTGGTAATTCTTGTGATATGTACTCATCACTGTAGACTACTGTAGAGTCACTATATAAATACAATTAATACAATATGTGGTGTTAGGTGTAGAAAATCTAGACTCACACCTGTCTATATTTTTTTTGATGTTTTATCCTTGATAATGTGCCCTATTGACACTCTGGGGACCATATTCAGTGTGCGCGCCCTGAAACCGCTCATAAACTCGAAAAGTAAATAGAAATGCCCCCTTCTCCTTCTATGTTTCACTACCCTTCCCTTCAGCTTGTCTGTGCACTGTCTCTCTCTCCCTGGCAGTCTCTCTCCTGCCCATGTCTCCCTCCTTGCCTCGGATCTGTGACTGTAGTATGATTCCAACTGTCTCCTCCCTCTATTCAAAGCCTCATGCTCATTCCTCTGCTCTCCCCTGTCACGGCCACCAGTCTGTCTGTGCCTGTCTCTTTCTCTGTCTTACTCTCTCTGCACTCAAGTTAATTCCTTGACTGACTGTCTCTTCCCTGCTCTTTCAGCTCTTATCTCTATTCCGCTGTCTCTTTCTCTGTCCAATTTCCTCTCTCATTTCTCTCTCGCTCGGTCTTGCAGCTTCTCGGTCACTCCCTCTGTTTCCCCTGTCACTGCCTCACTCCCGGTCTTTTCTGTGTCTCTTAGGTCTCTTCCAACTCCATCCTCCTCTATTATCTCTCGCTATCTTTGCTGCTTGTCTCTCTCCCGCATCTGCTCCGGCTGTTTTCTTATCCCTGTCATTTCCTTAGTGCCCGTCTCTTCCAACAACTAGTGCAGCACGAGTCACATCAATCTATACCACAGTGTTTTATATTATTGGTAGAATGGTTTGTTACAAGAAGGTAGAACCTCCACTCTGAAACACATCCCATAATTGCTGGGAAAAGATTTGTCACAGAAAACAAAGTCAAGACCCTGCGGCAATATGGCAAGTTTCATAGGTGCGATCAAGCTGGATACTGCACAGCGTGTTGATCTCTTGATACACCTGCATCAATCTAATGTGCATACCCCTTCACAATCATCCATTGCAAACAAAATGTATACAGCAAGTGCTTTGAAGCACTCGGATTCGACAAGTAAAAAGGAGAGCTGTAGCAATACAGATGGCATCTATGGAATGCACCAACGAGTGAATGAATATTCACAATCTTGGAACATTTCTACACTTGGTTTTCCAAAAGAATGCCCCTTCTGCGGCACTACTGGACTTCTCCGCAAAGGAAACACATATACCAGGTGAGAAATATTGCCAGATCGCACCTGATGCCCAACATGTACACATCCATATTACCTCACATGTGCCCATCTGCCCTTGTGCCCAGTCAGGCACACTACAACACAACTGGACACACTATTTCAGATGACGTATACGAAACAGGACCCCGGACCCCGAAGTTGCCTCCTAAGTGGAGCTCGTGTTCTATAATCGGCCACCGGGTCTTGGAAAATTGACACAATGGTCTGTGCACGCGGCAAATTCAGAGTTTTTTTGTTGTTGTCACAATCTGCATACGATTAATCTTTAGTAGGACTCAGGAGTTCATTTCTGCATAGCACATAGAGCTAACTGAACCAACTTAAAGGCGCATTTGTACATTCCTCCCATCCCAATTCCCACCCCCTTATAAAAACGTGCTGGAAACTGTCCGGTGATGGACTCCCCGCTGCAGAGATCCATGCAGACCCTGGCACCAGTGGCGTCAATCCTCATTAGATAGCTCCGGGGTTCAGCGCCTGCAGGTGAGCGCTAAGTACACCACCACGCTGCAAGATCCAGTGAGGTGGCAGAAAGTGTTCAGCTCCTCTGTGATCTGCGAGCACGAGGCACGTCTGGGGTCCAGTGGGACAGCTCAGCTGACTGACTACCAGTTGCAGCGGTAACGTATGTGAACTTTGCTCCCTACTTGAAAAGTTCGGTTACTCTAGGGTAAAGACGGGTGCACACAGAGGGCCACAGAAAAGGCAGAGCCGGAGACTACATCCAGTCAGCCGCGTTGCAATCGGCTAACAAGTGTCCACTTGAGTGGGCCTGCCTGGAGACCTTTACCGACCGCCACTACCTATGTCACTAAGTCTAGTTTTAAAACAAACCCTTGCAAGTATTCTCAAGCAAGACTCCTGGTGAACCTTTCAGTGCTTGTTGCTGCTGAATGTTTACTTCACCAAGCCATTTCAACATTAAATGTGCTAAAAAAAAAAAGAAGTTCATCATAAGCATTAACGCCCTTTCTTTTTTGTCCCCCCCACCCCCACCCTATGTTCTGGGTGATGCCTTTCCCATTCCTGTCCAACTCCTTGATTTGCAGGGCCACCAAAGCAGAGTGCGGCTAGGCTGTTCGTTATCCTTCGCACTTTATGTATTCATTTTACTTACTACTCTTAAAACAGCTTTGATCGTATTGGTTAAAAGAAGTCAACATGGCACGCCCTGCTATGCAATGCATGCCTCATGACAGGTGTGCGTGCATTCGTCATCTTACTATCCAAGGAAAGAGGCCGGAGATCTCAAGCTGTATATCCTGTCACACATTCAGTCCGGGGTTCTTTACATTCTGGGACTTACAGTCCTGTATTTATAAGATAAATTAAGACTACAGGTATCAACGGCAAATGGAAGACATACCAGATAAGCTTCAATGCATTTCTACGAGGGGGCAGAAGGTGGCGAAGAGCTGTCCTTGGAAATGCGAAGGGAATTATTTGCATACTGCACTGGGGATCAAAAAGAGCACATTCGGGTCTCTTTTTCCAACTTGCCTATAAAGAATTATGCAAACCTGCGTAAGGTGCCACCTGGCAGAAGAAAGCAGCACTCCCTCCCACGTGCTTTGAGTGCAGGATGACACCAGGAAGTGTAGGATGACAAGGAGAGGTCAGGAGAGGATATTGTTCTACAGAACATCTGCGCCCTGCGCTGCCCTTAACACTCCACACATCCTGATTGTGCGAAATCGTTGCCTGGATTCACACTCTCGCAAGACTTTCACCTCTCACAAGATCGGGAAACACTTGGGCGTAGCTGGCTATAAAACCCACTACCGCCACTAAACTGCCTGTTATTGAAGTTTCCCTTTCGATGTGGTCGAGTCTTCGTGAGCAGTTGCTTCAGTTTAGACGCCCGTTCTTCCCGAGACCAATATCCTCCAAAGATAGGCTTAATTATTATCGCAACCTAATAAAGAAACAAGATCAAGAGACTACAGTTGTCTTCTGCTAACGGTAATGGCAAACGAGCAGCGCAGCCGAGCACATACTTACTGTCCTTGGGGAGGGCTCTCCCGACATTGATTCTAATGTCATGTAAACCTTGTTGGCAGGGTTGGACTGGTATCACAATTAGGCCCGGCACTCCCAAAAAAGGTGGACCTCATTCGCAGATCGTCTCTCTTTCCATCTGCTTAGTCTCATTGGAATCTGACCCGTTATTTTTTTATTTATTTTTCTAATTTTATATAACGCCAGATAATCCCTGCAATTGAGTTTGCAGTGTCGTATGCTCTCTGCATGCATGTGCAGTGTCTGGTATTCCCTGGAAGGGAGTGTATAGTGACTGGTGCTGTCTGGAAGCAGTGTGCAGGTCTGGTGCTCCCTGGAGGGGAGGCTACAGTGACCGCTGCTCTCTGGGGACAGTGTGACGTGCCCTGGCAGGGAGTGTGTGTACAGGGCCCGGAGGTCTCTGAAAGGGAGTGTGCACCGCATGGCGCTCGCTTTCAGGGATAAATTCAGTTTCTGTTGCTCTCTGCAAGCAGTATGCAGCGCCTGTTATTCCCTGCAGTGTGCAATGTCTGACAAGTGGTGTTGTGTCTGCGGGCTGTAGAAAAGGAGGACCTGGGCAGCCATTACACATGCCCCAGTACTGCAACACAGGACAAGCTTTTCCGATGCATGCATCACCTCCTGCGGATTTGCAGATATGGATTCAAAACCACTATTTTTCAATATTGTAACTTTTAAGCGGCGCAGCACGCCGCTTGTGCTGCGCTGCTTACGAAAAGGGTATACAGTTACAAAAATAGAATTTGGCCAGCTGGGTCACAGAAAAGAAAAGCGCGACGGCAATGAGGAGCAAGCTGCCCCGGTGCCAAAATAAATAAACAAATAAACAGCTTTGGAAAAGAAAAGCGCGACGACAATGAGGAGCAAGCTGCCCCGATGCCAAAAAAAAAAAAAAAAAAAACAGCGTCGGAAAAGAAAAGCGCGACGGCAATGAGGAGCTAGCTGCCCCGGTGCCAAAAAATGGTGCGCGCGCTTGGGAGAGCAGTCTCCACTTTTCAAGCACTGCACTCGTGCTTGTGGCGCGCCGCTGCTTGCTCCCGCAAGGTGGATGCCGCCACAAGCACGAGTGCAGTGCTTGAAAATGAGCAGAGCGACGGCTAAAGGCCCTCCTATGCGCGCTGCGTAGGCGAAACCTAAAAATGCTCTTCTGTTTCATCTGATGACAGACACACACGGAATAAATTAAATGTAAGTGTTAGAGAAGTCCATCAATAACTAAGAGCAGGGGAGTCTGTATTTAATATAAAGATTCTTGGCGCTTGAGTGCGTGATTTTATCCAGGTTATCCTCTAAGAAGGGGGCCTATTCATGATCGAGAAACCGATCAATTAAACTATTGGGCCTGGACTGTGTAATACAACTGGTCCTCCCATACATCCAAAATTTACTTCTAAGTAATTTTGGTGAACTCTTGGTAATGGTTTTAGGAGAAACATAGCTGAGGTGTAGCATAGGCTTTGTTCAATACCAAAAATTCCATTAGTGACTCAAGTTCATCTGTTATCCATCCACTACATTATTGGTCTCAACATAACAATATTAGTTACCCTGTTCATGCCTAAACCTAAAAAAAAGTGGTAACATAGGAGCATTGGAGGGAAGGCTAAAACATGATCTAAATAAGTTGTTTTCTACGACAGCTGGCGCCAAGATATTGACACATCCCCAAATCTCAGCACTGTGAAGTGCCGTCCTAGACACTAATCAAGACAAATTTGAACATAGGTGAAACAGATCTAGATATTGTGGACTTAAACACCATGAGTAAAGCTAAGGCTCTATGTGTCACAGAAATATGACTTTTTCTAGTCTGCGGGACCCAGCTGAGGGGATCGGATATCCTCACCCCCAGATAATCAAAGATTTTTACTTTATCTAAAACATATACATTTAATAAGAACTCAACTTTAAAAGATCTATAGGGGTTAAAAGTCATATACTTAGTTTTACCATTATTTATTTGAAGAGCACACTCATTACAAAAAATTGCAAATTCATTAAATATCGTTTTTAGGCCTATTGTAGTTCTGGAATTTAGCAGGGTGTCATCAGGAAACATTAACACAGGAATTTGACAACTTGCAATTTGGGGGCGTTATTTTGACATTTAAAAATTAAAACACATCATTAATATAAAGGATAAACAGTGTTGATTCCAGCACACACCCCTGCCTGAAGCCTCTCTCAACACTAATGCGGACATTCAGGTCTTTGTTCCTTCCCCCCTTACATGTGCAAAATTATCTTGGTGAAGAAAAATAAGTACACTTAACTGCTGTTCATGAAGACCTAGTGAGTGCAGCACTTCCCATATTTTACTATGGGGACAAGGTTGAAAGTCGTCCCAAGATTAATAAAGACGACAAAGATGTTCCAGCCTGAGAGACACAAATTTCCAGTGTATCTTGGTGAATCGAAACAGCTTATCTATTGTGCTCACCCATACTCTAAATCCTGCTTGATGGTCTGAAATCAGTTGTTGTTCTGTAACCTAATCCTGACTCTTGTCTAGCACCCATTTGAAAAATACTTTTCGCAAATTATCCAGCAAGCGGATTGGCCGAAAATTGCCTGGGCTGTCTTTCTTACCCTTCTTGTATATAGCTATAATTTCTGCACCTCACCTAGACTCGGGAATGTCAGCTCCTAACAATATAGCATGAGAAAGTAAATGAATGGAAGGAGCCCATATCACTGGCTCTGATCTATATAAAACGCCCAGAATTTTATCAAGCCCTGCAGCGTTTCTGGGCTTAAAGCTCAGGATTGATGAAAAAGTATCCTCCAAAGAGAACACAATTGGAGGAGAATGGGTATTTCAGAGCCTCTGAACAGATGCTAAATTTAAATCATAAGGAAGAGGGACACGAGTCAGGCCCTGGGAAGGATTAGAGTTCCCTAAAGTGGCTCTCCCAATCATCAGGGAGAGGATTGTAAATTCCACCTCATCAGGGGGTTGAAAGTTTCGGTTGTCTTTCCTAGCTTCAGCCTCCATCATATCCATCCAATTAGTCTCCTTCCAGGCCCTCGGGCATGTAGGTTAAATCAATTTATAGGCTTTATGAGCTGTTATAATCACTGCCCTATTATGGCACTTCACAACTAACAAGTTTTGATTTTGCCTTACTGCACTTCCGTGTAAACCATGAAGGATGCTTCTTTGGGCGTTGAAATGAGCGGGAATCCCTTACAAAATATTCTCTCAGTGCAGGGAATAACTTGGAGTGGATATCTAAAATTAGTATAACGCTCCAAAAACAAAAACAGCATCATAGATATTAGGTAAAGTTTTTTTTTTTTTTTTTTTATAAAAGGCCATTTAACACCTCTTTAATTATTTGAGATACATGGTGAACAGACTTCAATCTGATCACCTCCTTCAATTTCAGAAAATATCCCCTGCATAGAGAGGGACAGAGGGAAGTAGTCAATATCGCATTGGTCTACAGCTGACATATCCTTTAGGAAAGACCACAAACCTACATCTAACATAATGTAATTGATAATTCTCTTACAATTGCCTCTTCTGAACGCATGAGCCCTTGTAGTGTCAGATATACTCCGGCTCTTACAAACTCTGAGTCCTTTTGGCAGTGTCAGGGCAGTCAATTGAATGGTCGCTGCAGATCAATGATTCATTGAGTCTGCATCTAAAGATAGTATACCCCATGCTTCGTCCTCATATTCACTGTGAGAGTTAACACCTACCAATCGTTTCTAGGAGATATTAGAAAACAAGATACTTACCTTTGGTAAAGCTTTAGCTAGAAGAGACTATCTAGCCGCTGATTCCTTACCTTAGAATTATCCCCAGGCATCAGACTGGATCCACAAATTTTTCGTGAGCAGTACCCCTGCGTGCCAGTAGGTGGCATTGTTTAGCTCCACGTGACGGCGACATCTACGCCGGAAATGACGTTCGTGGTGTCTATATAGGCGCCACCCAGGCGTGCTAACGTCAGTTACTTTTCATGACTTGCAATGCCAGAAGCACAGAGCCACGAAGTACACAGACCACTGGTGTGGAAAACTAGGGCCATGAAAGGGGAAAGCCCGGTCTCTTGAAATCAGCCCGCAGAGAGGGGAGGATGGGTGGGTCAGTAAGGAAATCTGCGGCTAGATAGAGTCTCTACCAGATAAGGCATTACCGAAGGCAGGTAACTTGTTCATCTGATAGAGTCTTTGAGCCGCAGATTCCTTACCTAAATCCGAATCCTAAATCCAGTGTTTGTAAAACGCAAACCACTCACCCCTAAGGGTCTCAAGGCACTGGGGGCCGTCGGGGAGATTAAGTGAGCTATTGCCCAGAGTCACATGGTGCTGAGCTGAGCCGGGAATCAAACCGTGAGCCCTGCACTCCGGAGCCGCCCCGGCTGCTGCGCCACACCTCTCCCTTACAATAGATACACAAGCAATACCTCCCCGGAGGTGGGTCTGTGGACCAATTTCACACGAGGAAGTCCTGCAGGACTGAATGGGCAATGTGCCCATCCCTACGGACCAGACTGTCCAGACAGTGTGCAGGAAAGCCCACGTTGATGCCTGGCAGATTTCCAGGACCACAACTCTGCAAGCTAACGCAGTGGTTGAAGCTATACCTTAGCTGGAATGATCACTCAACCCTCAGGTGGTTGCTTCTCAGTCGACGCATAGCAGATTTTGAGGCAGGGTACAAACCATCGGGAGATGGTCCTCTTCTGCACCGTCCAACCTTTCTTTTCTCCGACATTCCCCACGAACAATTGGGCGTCCACCCGAAACTTATTCGTGCGGTCAAGATAAAATGACAATGCTCCTTTTGGACCCAGTCTGTGAAGGCGCTCCTCTTCCTCAGAGGGATGAGGCGGAGTGTTAAAAGTAGGCAGAGTGATGGCTTGGCCTACGTGAAATGGAGTGACCACTTTCGAGAGAAAGAAAGCTCTCGTACCAAGCACCAGTTTGTCTGGGTACATGTTAAGATAAGGAGGATTAGATGACAAGGCCTGAAGCTCACTGACCCCCGGGCAGATGTTATTGCCACAAGAAAGGTTGTCTTGATGGTAAGGAACCTGAGTGGACAATTGTGCAGAGGCTCAAAGGGAATGCACATAAAGTGAGGACGAGATTGAGGACCCACTGGGGCATAATGAAAGTAGTGGGAAGAAACATATGTTGCAAGGGGGGGCGAGCTGACTGCCGATGGAATGAGCAGCATTGTTCGGAGCGCCGCTCGGCTATTCCCCCATCCAGTGCCATCCTGTCATCCCACGCCAGACCAGGGGACCCTAATTAACTCCCGGGGATGAGCCACCATTAATGAGCCTGCCGAAGCTGCCACCAGCCGTTCCTGAGGCTACAAGCAACGCAGGAACTGAAGTATGCGGACCTGAGCAGGAAGACAAAATGGCAGCAGCCTGAGACCAAGAAGGACTGCCGTGAGACTCCGGACCGGCTACTGCTGAGCCGGGCAGATTAAGTAGAGGCGAAGTGGAGCGGAGTGGTGAGACGGGCACGCTGGGCGAGCGGCGCTGAGGCAAGGGACAGTGGAGGCGGTGCCCTGCTCCTAAATTAAAGGCCGGTGGGTGGCCCGACGCCTGCTACCCAAAGGAGAGAGGAGAGTGAGGCCCCTGGTCCTGAGACTTGGATGGCCCTTCCTTCCAGGGCTGCTAAGACAACGAGGCCGGGTGGCCTGGGACTGGGCGCAGCCTAGCGGAGGAGTGAAAGAGCTGTCATCCTGACAACACTATTGCTAGACGGTGAGTGGGGGCGCAGCTGGGCCCGATCAGCCTGTGTGTCGACAGGCGCCCTGGAGGGCGGCAAGCCTGGCAACGAGAGGCAGGCACCCCAACTACAGTGAGGAGACCGGGCACGAGCAGTCTGCACGGCCTGCGATACGGGGCCACAGAGGGCCCAGCCAGTCAGGCCCACAGAACACGGGGCTCCTAACACACTGACCAGAGAAGTAGTTACGAGAGGGCCACTGAGCAGCGACTGGCTCAGAGTACCCTCCAGAGGGCCGCAATAGGTTTGGGAACCATTGTCACCCAGCTACTGGGAATTATATGTTCCAAAGAAAATGATCACCCTACATACCATTGGTCAGAGAGAAAGAGGACCTGGCAGTTGAGGACCGGTCGAGAGACTGAATCCACCAAACCCTCTCTATTAAGTGGCAGGAGCGAGGCAATATGTCATGACACTGGGCGGGGGGGGCACTGGTCAGTACCAGCTCTGCAGAGAAACCTGCAAGGGGGAGCCGAACTCAGAGACCTGCCTGGGTGATGGACCCATCAACAGCAGCGACAATGGGCAAAACATCCCGCATACGGGACCCAGACCCTGAGGAAATGACAGGGGCTGCAACAGAGAATGAGGGAATGCCCCCCCAATCTCGGACGCCAGAGAAGGACCCCATATTGTCAGATATCCTATAGGCTATCACTGCTTCCAGAACAGCGCTCAAAACAAAGATTGACAGCCTGAGTTCCGACCTGGGCCTCTTGCAAGATGGCCACAAGCGATTGGTCGAGTGAGTCACCACCACGGAGCGTGAAGTGGCATAAATACCACCTACACTTGCCTTAACAGCGGAACGCATGACCGCTATGGACTCTAAAATCTGTACCTAGAACTTAGAGCAGAGGTGCGGAAAAGCGCTCGCGCCGCAACAACATACGAGTGGTGGGGCTGCCAGAGAAAGTAAAAGAAGTCAGCCTGATCACGTACCCGGAGCAGTGAATATGAACAGAAGTAGCGCAAGAGGGCCGCTCTATGTTTTTTGCCCTTGAAAGGGCACATTGAGTCCCGACGCGCCCACCCATGTCTGGAGCCCCGCCGAGACCGGTGGTGGCACAACTCCTGTACTACAAAGACTGAGATCACATCCTGGCCCAGGCTTGCCACAAAGGAGAACTCTGCGTGGACAATGCCACAGTACGAATATTCCTGGACTTTTGTTGGAGGTGCAATGATAAAGAGCCTCATTCCAGGAAGCCAAGTACAGCTGTGCCTACTTAGCCTCCCATATGCAATGCTCTTCCCGGCTAGACTGCGGATAGTAGAGCAGGATGGCCTCAAATTCTTTCAGACACCTCAAGACCTCTGGGACTGGCTGGAACAGACCCCGCAGCAGGGGCCTTCAGACGGACCGAGGAAGCAGCGCGCATGTCGCTCTCGCTCTAGATTGAGAAAGACACCACTTAGCTCGGCAGCACCAATAGCAGGCTGAAGCACAAATGGGGCGACAAAGTGGCGCAAATCAGCGGTGCAGACACGGGCCCATCGGTACAGGAGGGAGAGAATCCAGCATGGGACTAAGACTTGGATCGTGGCTCGATTAGCTCTGCAGCCTCCAGCCTTGCGCTCCCCAAGGTGACCCAGAGATCATCAGAATACCTCATATGATCAACTTATAACAGTATACGAACACAAAAAGGGACAATAAGAGGGTAGAAAGGCTTTCAATGCCAATTGGATCACTCAGAGCGCCAACAGGTTGATGTGTTTCTACTGTCAGATCTGGCTGGGGAAGAGAGAGGGTTCTGCTGCTGGCCCATTTGCGGTTCGTAAGGTCCTTTGAAGTTCCCTCCAAGATCTGGACCATGTCGGAGAGAATCCCCTGATGCTGCGCCCACTGGAAATTTGGGTCCCACTGCAGAGTCCACATATGCCAACCGGCATGCATCACAAGCAGGATGCAGGAAGCCATGAGGCCCAGCAGCCTCAGCGTCAGTCTCACCAAAATCCAGGCTACAGGCTGAAACATCGGTGTCATAGCCTGAATATCCTGGACTCGATGTTCGGGAGGATAGGCCCAAAACTATATCGTGTCCAGAACAGCTCGGATAAAAGGGAACGTCTGAGAGGCAGTCAGGTGTGACTTCAGCACGTTGATATTGAACCTCAGAGAATGCAGGAGGTCCGCCGTATTCTGGAGGTTGGAGACGACAGCCTGCAGAGAGCCCGCCATCAAAAGCCGGTGATTGAGATAGGGGAAGACTGGCACCCCTGTTCTCCATTGATGAGCGGCAACCACCGCCATCACCTTGGTGAACACCCGAGTGGCGCTGGAGAGGCCAAAAGTGAGCACAGCGAACTGAAATGCTCGTGACCCACCATGAACCGCAGAGGCTGGAAAGCTTGCGCACCGCTGTGGCTGGGCAAGTAAAGACGCAGTTGTACGCCCCTTCCGTCACCGCGAAAGACGGATTTAGGGTGACATGGGGCCATAGAAAGGCCCAACGACCTGGTCGTAGCCCTGCTGTCGTTAAAGAGCTCTAGCAGCGAATCTTCCTTGTCCCTGAAGAGAAGGGAGCCATCAAAGGGCATGTCCATGAGTGAGGACTGGACATCCCCAGAAAAGCCAGTCGTCCTCAAGCAGGCGTGGTGTCGCAAGGTCAATGTCGATGAAACCACTCTGCCTAGTGAGTTGGTGGTGTCTAGTCCACAGCAGATGGCGAACTTAGCAGAATCCCTCCCATAGGCAACAGCCTGGAAGAGCACGGTCCGGTCCTCCTTCGGGACCGTTGACAGGACCTGAGCAACCGTATCCCACAGGGCATGGGAACAGCGACCCAAAAGGCATGCAGGGTTCACAGACCATAGTGTCAGGCTGGCAGAAGAAAACATCTTCCCAAGATTCGCCAGCCTCTTAGATTCCCTGTCCGAGGGTGCAGTAGGGAATGCGCCAGGACTTACATGTGATGTTGAGGCTTGGACCACCAAGCTCTCTGGGGTAGGGTTTTGGATGAGGAAATCTGGGTCCCCTGGAGTGGGGCAGTGGCGGTGGGCAATCGCTCTCTTCTCAGGAGACCCGGAGTTGTGCTTGGACCAAGTCCCAAGTAGGACGTCAGTAAGTGCCTCATTGAAAGGGAGAAGCAATTCTGATGGGGACACTACCGGCTGAAGCAATTCCGTCAATACATTAGTCTTGACTGCCACCGAGGGCAAGGACCTCAGCTGCCCTCCGCACCACCATTGCGAAGGAAGCTTCCTACTTTGCAGCCCCGGTAGAGGGAGAAAGAATGCCAGTATCTGGAGAAGTAACCAGTCTACTGGCTTCACCCAGATCCTCACAACAGTCCATTTGTTCTTCATAAGGCAGGTATTCCTCAGGGTCCAGCGACCCCTCACATTCCTCCTGAGTCTTTGCCCATAAGAATAGGGCTCAGGTTCGGGCATGGAAGGCATGGCTCCAGTCAGCGCCTGAGCTGGCGTCGAATAACACCCCTCCAGCTCTGTGTCAGAGTCAGGATGGGGATGGCGTCACCACACCAGGAGGGAAACTTCAAAAAAGGCTTCAACCAAATGTTGAAAAAACCTAGTCAAAATGTGACAAAGGGGTAGCTCTTCCCAGATCTGCTCTAGCTGGCACGGAAAGAAGAGAACTGATGTCAGTACATCCGAGTGGCCCCTTTATAGGCATCGTGAACGTCAATTCCGGCACGGACACCACCAACAATGCCATGCGGAGCCAAACAACGCCACCTACCGGCACACAGTGGTACTGCTTGTGAAAATTTTCCAGATCTAATCAGACGCCTGGTGATAATTTTGAGGTAAGGAATCTGTGGCTAGAAGTCTCCATCAGATGTCGCCCGCAAGCAGTTTTAGTAAAAAATGTATCTTGATCCAAATAGGTGTCAAGAAGGTTCAAAATGGGGGGACTCTTTATTTGAGGTCACACTACGGTAATAGAAATTTATCAATCTAAACAAAAACCCCAATTTCAAAGAAAATAAAAGATTCAATAAATCTGAAGAAGGGATACCAAGCTTTTTGATCTGGCATTTTAGGGACAACTTGATCCATATGGTAAGACCACCTGAGGCTCTTCCTGACTGGGAGGGTTGGCCCTCTATGCAAAAATTCAAAACTCCTGACCTGAAAACGAGACCCATCGCCCAAGTTTTTTTAAAAGGGACAGCTGTGGTAATTATCAAAAAATTTCCGCCAGTTGGGGGGGTGGGGGGTGTCATGTAATTTGGACAACAAATCCACAATATTCAATGACAGTAAACTCAAATAAGGGGAGTTATTAGGACAATGCTAGTCGGGTACACAAGTAAGGCCGGAATTATTAGTGTACGTAGCAGTACTTAAAGGTGGCAAGGGAGGGGGATGTCAGGTGAGTTACCACCTGGTGAAGCTAGTTTCAGACTCTCATCTGCGAGGGATTAAAATTGCAAGCTACAGGAGACTGCCCAGTCCCATTAACCAAGTACTCAGAAACATTGATACCCCCTATTCCTTGTCGAGTCAACACAGGTGGAACCACCCCTTCCTTGATGGACATCATATTCGTGGGTTCCCCAATTCCCAAAGAACGATTTATCTTAGTCAGTGATGGGCAAGCATTTATAGAAATTCCTAGATTATCATTCAAAATTGCTATGATCAGAGCAATCAGCTCAACTCCCAGCCCTCCAATAATTCTCACTAATGTCTCCTCCTTGCACTAAGACTTGTCACTGCAGGTTTGAGTGGCAACATCAAGCCAAGTGTCCACCTTTTAGGGAGTTTGCTAGCCCCATCCTAGGAACAAGTCAGAGATAGAAATCTGTCATTAGGAATCCAATGTGCTTTGTTAGAAGGACAATAAATACCAAAGGAGGGAGTGGAGAGAGGGTGTCCTACACGAACACCTAGGGTGGATTCGACCTCCCCTAACAATTATTTATAAACAAGAGGATCCACCCAAGGGAGAATTCGATGGATGATGATTGATCATGGGTCAGGTGTGTTTCCTACATTGGTGGGAAGCACATCGTGTTTCTTAAATACCCCTCACACACCAAAAGGGCCCTTGGTGTCATGCTTCATCATAGGAGTCTTCGCGTCCCTCTACGGAATGCGGCGTGCTACTACCAGCGAATACGCGGGAGCACTGGTGTTGTCACTATGTGTAGTGTGCGAGAGGGTGAGTGGTAGGGTCAGGAGTGAATGATAAGTGAATGTTAAAAAATACCTAGCACCTGTGGAGTTAAAATTAAAATTATGTATGCTATAGATAACGGTTCAGCAAAAAATAAAAATACCAAATCAATACCAAGTCAATCTGAGAAGAAATACCAAGAAGGGTGGCCCAGCCCATCCTCTTCCTGGTGATGACGTGCAAAGTTGGGCCCACCCTTGGCCCGGTTGTGTCCCGTGCTGCTGGAACACGTTGGCGCTTGATGATTCCTCCCCTCACTCCAGGCATGCTCAGATTTGTAGTTAGCACACAAGAGTTCCAGCGTCCCGTGCGGCAGATGCTTTTAAGCACTTGAAAAATCAAGGGAGCGGCCCACCTCCTCCACCCCTCACTCCAGTCAAGCTGGGACTTGTAGTCTCCACAAGAGAGTTCAGAGCATTTGTTTACAGTCTCCAACAGCGCTCTTCATCTTCATTAGATAAAAGTGAGGTATCTGACAAATTTTGTTATTCTTTAAAGAGTAAAATAAAGATGATGAATTAAATAGTACTAGCTTCTACGGGATTGGAGAGAATTAATAGGAATATCTTTGTCTTATACTAATCCTACTCAGTAAGATCAACTACAAACCGACCAACAAACCTCTCCCTTATTTAGTTGCTACTCTAGGTTTCCCATTCATTCAGTTTAAGACAGACACATGTAAAATAACCTTTGGCCTTTAGCCATGAAAGCCTCATAATATAACTTAAGTTTTTCTTGCAGTCTAACTTCAGAAAAATAATTTGTTAGCTCGAGATTTTTAAAGAGGCACCCCATGATATTCTATTTCAATTTCTTTCTATAAATAACCAAATGAAATAAATGCATAACTTTAAAATAATTGGCTGAGGTTCTTCCTCCCATTCTTAAGTATGTTTAGAAATCTCAAGAGGAAGTGCCTGGTTCCTCCACAATAGGGGTACATCCTTGCTGGATTTTAATCTTGGCATGTTTTATTTAGCCATAAGCATATACATTGGTGAATGTTTGTAATTTATAACATAATCCTCCAAAAATATGTGTTGATGCCAACCTTTGCTGCAGGATCCACCTTTGCTGAGTAATACTCTACTTATTTAACTTACAAGTCTGTCTCCCTACAAAATACCTTTTAAGCACAAAAGGCTCATATTACTTCAGAAAAAGGATAGTAGTAAATTTCAGGACATGTATGATAGAAGATCTTCCTCACCAATGTCTGAATCTACCTCCTATAGTAAGGTGAGAGAAGAGATGAATTTGTGATCCGAGCTGGAACCTATTAAGAGTTGGGCGGATTGCGTTTCAGAAGACCACGACTGAAACGCCAACCCCAGAGTTGCCATCAGCGAAAGGGAGGTGCCATAGGGTGGTACTGAGGAGCTCCACTGCCGTCCGTATTATGAGTTGCCTTTCTGAGGAGCCGAACGCCGTGGTCCAACGGCCAACTTCAAGTCAGTGGTAACGAAGGATTTCCGGTGCATACTCACCCCTTTCTTGTTCTTTCCATCAGGGTTCGATGTGGATCCCTTTCTTCAGATACCCCTTCACAGCACCATCTTCACCCTGAGGAGTACGACTCTGTTTGCGGCGATCTACAGGTGAGTCGTTTGTGTACCATATACCCATGCATGGACTGCCCACATATTGGCCCGACTCCTGCAATGGGTAGGTGGTATTTTTCCACATGTAACATGCATATGTATGCATTCAACACATATTCAGTCACAATGTTCACACAGGCACTGTACATATGGAAAAAATAATCACAACCACCGCAAAATATCCACAGCAACTCAACCGGCACAGCGGTCAACTCGTAATACGGCGGTCTAAAGACCACCAGCACTGTGGGCTACTGGCAGCCGCTGTCTTCAGGCTGTCGGACCGCCAAACTCGTAATAAGGTCTAGAGTGTTTGTCACCCACTCAGCAAATGCTCTTTAAAAAGAATGAAAGAGGTTCAGCAAATTGCACTCACAAACAAGGAACAGAATCAGAGGAATCTGACTCAGATGAACAACAACATAGTCACACAAATGGATTTGAAAATCTCCAGGATATTTTGAAGCCAGTTAAAAAAATCCAATAAATTACAGAATAAATTGTGAACAAAGGTAAAATAAAATCAAGGCTAAAGTTGGAAAAATAGACCTAAATTATCATATTTTTCATAGAAGAAAAAACTGTACACATTGAGGAGAAATGTAATGGAATAATGCATACTAAAAATTCTGCAATTCACAAAAAACAACTGCAATGGAAACCTTAGGGCGCTTGAGAATTATTCAGAAGGAACAATCTCTGCAGTGTTGGAATTCCAGAGGGTGCAGAAGGAGCTCAGAGCATGGAAACATTTTAGAGTACATTCATTAAGGAATCCCTGTACCCTGATCCTCCAGGTAAATTAACTAATTCAGAAAACTAAGAATATGTCACCGGCATGAAGAGTCATTGCTTTTGTCAGGATTTTCTCACTGTGTAGTTAATACTAGAAATATCTTGTGCATCTGTATACAAATACTACGGCTGCTGCTAAATAATCTTTTCAAGAATTTTTTTATCTGTTTTTTAAACTACCAAAAGAGGTTAAGCAGTGAGGCAGCTAAATGTGGAATTAAAAGTTGCTGGGGCACTAGTTTTGAACTGCACAATTGTTGAACTCAAGACTCTCTGGAAAAGACAAGCATAGAATGTTACTAAAGTTTGAGATGCCTAGCCCTACTGTGAGCCAATCATTTATCATTATTGGTGAGAAGAAGTTTAGAACAAAGCAAAATGTTATAAGTACTGTAAACTGACATGCCTTTCCAGAAGCCCACATCTCCAAAAGAGTGTCAGTTAAGGAATTTTTGGGGTATCTACTGTCGCTTCTCTGAAAACAGAGGAATACACAGATAAAGAAAAGAAGAACAAAGTGATAAGTTTGGGTAAAAGCAGGTCAATTAAAGAAATGAAGTGGAGATAGAAAAACGAGGTTGTTTATAGACAAAAGTCAAGATAACTAACATCCAGGATATATCAGTGAATGTGAATAGAATATAGAATGCAAGAAGAGAAATATGATGATGAGTCCAAAGCAGATATTGTCTTTGCTGTTAGAAATGTTTCTTACTAGGAAAAGAAAAGAAAAAATCAGAAGGGAGGTATCCCAACTAATCTGGATAGGTCAAAAAACAGTTCTGAGCGAATCTCTGCTCAACCCCCAGTAGCAATGGCACAAGCAGGAGGCAATTCCTAGAGAAGGGTATTAAGTTCAAGCAGTACCAACAATTTTAAAGTGAAGAACACAACACAATAAAATTACCAGAAGAAATATAGAACAAGCATTGAAAATGCAATAGGTCTCGCTTTGATTAAGTTAAAGCCATTTGCTTTGCTAATGGTATTTTATAGCAAAGCAAATGGCTTTAACTTAATGAAAGGCAAAACCTATTGCATTTTAAATGCTTGTTTTGAATAATATTTTCGCCGCGCGCGCGGCCCCCTCCTCCCATCCTGGTAGATGCCAGCTGCCACTGCTACCGAGTCATGATGACCCTTCTACGATGCTGCAATGGTCAGATAATGTACCCTTCTGTCTCCTAAGAGCGATTAAAAAGGGTGTCATATAGTGACAAGAGACTTTCACCAGGCTAGTGTGTGCTTTATAGCTGCAGTCAAGCAGTTGGTGTCAAAGCATTTTATACTGGGCTCCGTGGCTTACAAAAATTGTGAAGAGCCCTAATGAAGTCTGGGAATTGGAGACTGCGAGAAAAAAAACATGCGTCTGGGTTGGACTGCAGGAGGATGTTTCTTGAGGCACACATCTTTCAGAGTTGAGCTTAATTATGAGTGAAAAACGAGCCACCTACCAAATCTCTACAATGCTGATGTCCTATCTGAACCAATGAAAGCAGGGCAAGAATCTGTTTGCAACATCGCTGCTTGCCCTTTGACTGTGTTTCTTTTTAACACTGAGGTGGCATTCTATACAAAATGAAGGTGGAAAGTATGGAAGGAACAGTTAAAGGGCAGGAGTATGCCACTTCATGTAATCTAGGAGTATATTGAGATCTGGGCTTTTAGAAGGTTGCAATGGCTCTGCTCAGGATACCAACTTTGATTGGTCTTTTAATTGTTATCTTGGTATTGGGGGTGGGGAGTAGCTCAGCAGTAGACACTATCCCCGCCTTTAATGGGTCGCACAGCCCTGTTTTTTGTCATCTGATATAAGTATATTTATCAGAATCCCTGCCTTGTGCATGCTCCCAACTAAATTAGTGGATTGACCCCCATTTTCGGTCTAGAAACGTGCACACAGGACAATTCGACATCCAGTGAAAATCAACACATCTCTAGCTACTCCGTCTAACAAGAAACATTAGCCAGAATAGTTCTAATGCATCTAACATAGAGCACCAACAAAACATCCCCTTTAAGCAACCCCACCACAAATATTCAACACAACACTTAACCAGCACTTTGAACTGCCACCCAAGACAGCACAGATATTCCACATGGGCTTGGATTATTAATGAGCTCACAATAGAATTCTTGGTAATAAACAAAGCAGATTGAATGGGGTTGCACACAAGCACGGCGGAGGGGAGAAAGAGCTGGTGGTCGCTTTGCACACATCTTCCGCCAGCACACAAGCAGCCCATACATATACACTCACAACTTGTCAGAGGCGCCATAGAGTTGGGCGTTACCAAGCTCACAACACCCATGAGCTTCACAAGCAATGTGCCACTCCATAACACAACATTAATCCAAAACCCTGGTTAAAGAGTTACTATGGGCAAGAAACCAAACTCCCAATTGCCGGAGATACATATTTCAAGCTGGATAATGCACATTCCAATTTTCCTACATGTATTCAAATGAGTAAAGACGTGAGACAACATACACCAGACAGTACTAACAGTAGCACAATACCAAATATACACATTAAATCTCACATGTTGTCAACACCCACACTACTGATATCTAACTCCATTAGAAATCTGACTCTAGTCTGTGACTGAATCCTCAAGACCAAGGCATGAAGATATCTCTAAAACATAACGTGCACTGTCAATCCCATCAACTAACTCCCAACAATCCTCCAAATCATTGGTGAAGAAGGCATCTTTGAAAATAGAAAGCATAGCTCAGTGATGGGCTCATCCAATAAAAGTATCATACTGCCACTATCTGCTATTAAAGGCTATTTGCCAAGTGTGCTCTAGCAAGAGTCGTCCAAGAATAGGTCTATGAAAGAAGTCAAGGAACTAGTCACCTGGTAAACATCCCAGTGAAGGACGCAGGGATGAGGGTGGGAGAAGGGCAACCAAGGAGTCGCAGGAGCCTCCGAGGACCAAAAACACACAACCTGAAGGGCGTAACACTTAATGTAATTTCTTTAAAGCAGCTTCTTTCTCAATGCCATCAACTAACAGCTCTCCGCACAGCTAACACTATTGAAATTTTACTATAAATCAGGTGGGACAGCATCATTCTGCCACGTCCCCGTAATACACAGGTTCTAAGGTGCTTGCCGAGGGTTTTTTTGTGCATCTCTAAACTCGGAACTGTGCAGGATTTATTTTTAAAAAAATACAAAAAACAAGACTTTCCATTCTCAAGTGCCATTTCTTTATTTTAGAAGGGAGTTCTTTCATGAGGCATGGAAAATCTCTCCTACCTGATGGTAGTTTTCCAACTCCATAGCTACTCTATGTTACAAAGACACTAAGTCAGAACACAAGACAGCAGTGAAGGACCGCATGCCATTGCCAGAAGTTTAAAACCTTGTCAAAAGCAGGCCTTTATCATAGGCACCTGCAGCTAGGGGCATAACAAAAGTGGGAGAAAGTTTTTACTCGTCCCCTCATCTCTGAATTTTATGTCACATCAAATTCCTGGACATACTCCGAAAAGGGCATACTTGAGGGAATTCAAAGTATTGCTTTGAAAAACATCTTCTTAGAGCAACATTTATCCAACAGATCCCACCTGCCTCCACACCACCAAGGAGGGTGCGGATAGGATGAAGGACTCCAAGCACACACACATTACCTGAAATACTTTATCTGTTACATTATGGACATCCGATATAGGAACAGCATTATCAGTCCACAAGCACGGTCAGCTTCAGGGATTGCGATATCTGCACAGAGGGGCCAATGTCCAAAAACACACAACTTAGCCATACAACATGCCCACAGGAACATGACTTGGCATCTATCAACCCAGGGTTCTTAAAGTACTGGGTCAAAAGGAATGGGGGGTGGACATCACACAAGGGTGAAGGTTGGTGGCGTATCAGCAGTAAAGGCAAAACTCATTTACAATGATTAGGGAAAAACATGACCAGCCCTAACACAGCTTTATGTGGACAATAAACACAGAAAGGGTAAAAACAATCATGCTGCAGGGACACTAGATCTGTAAGATATGCTCTGCCACATACAAAGGAGGAGACACTTCAAGCACACCCAACGGGGCTCAATCTGTGGCAATTTTCATTCACACCAGCACAAAAGAAGTTGCTATTTTTTCCCGAAGCTGTTTCTATATGTTGACGTTACAGCGCATTTTAAAAACAAGTCCCGAGAACGGGAAGAAACTGCAAAATTAAACTGCAGTCTTCCACAAAGTATTAGGTGATAGGGATAAAGAAAGAAAATGCAGCCTATGAACAAAGTAAATCCTTCATGAAGTTATATGGGCACAGGAGTGACGGTCTCCTCAATGAGGCTGCTGAGGGACATGGAAGATGGAGACAGTGGGAAGATGGAGACAGAGTGGCACAGAGACAGATTATGAACTGAAACGGGGGGGAGAGAGAGTATTGCAGCTCATGGAGAAACTCAGCCTTACAGAGGTTGGAAGAAGGTCGCAAAACAAACATTAGCAAAGCCAATACGTCTGACCTTTGATACCTATTGGCCTCGCCAATGTTTTTTAGCAATAGTATACAGCATAGCCGATGCTGTGCAGCATGGCAAAAGGGAAAAAAATGCAGTGACAGTCATGTACATGCATCACCATGCTTGTGCGTGCGTACAAAATGATACAGGTGCCTTTTTTTATTTACCAATATGAGATGGATTGATGAAAAAAATAACAGGAGCGTAAAATCAAACCTTTTTTACTTCAAAATCTTTCAAAAGAGGAGCCGGTCGGTTAGAGGATGGGGGATGCAACACAAGAGAACACAAGACAAAGGGAGAAGCACATAGGTGAGAGATGCACACAGACAAGAAAGGAATACAGAGAGTGGGGCAGAAATGTAAATGGGCAAGAAAGAGGAACACGGAGAGCTGTGGCAGAGAATCACGAGCGCAGGTGGTGTTTGAAAAGCACATGGTCAAGAGAAGCACACAGACAAGAGAGAGCAACACCAGCACAGGAGTGGGAAGAGAAACACACAGGCAAGAGAAAATAAACACACAGAGCAGGTGGCAGAGAAGCATATGGGCGAGAGACGAATACGGAGAGCTGGGTCCAAAAAGCACACAAGATCTGTGGGTGGTTGAGAAGCACACGGGTGAGAGAGCAACACAAGCACTGGTGAGGGAAAAGAGGAACACAGATGAGAGAGAGTAACACAGATAGCAGGGTTGATAGAAATGCACATGGTCGAGAAGAACAGAGTTAGGGGGCAGAATATTGCAAGGGCGAGAGTGCACATCAAAGCAGAAGAGCACAGAGGCAAGTAAGAGTGACAAGTGCGGGTGGGGGGAAAAGCACACAGATGAGAGAGAAATGTGGAGCATGCAGGGTAGCACACGGGCGAGAGAGGATTACGGAACACCGAGGGGAGAGAAGCACACTATCAAGACAACTGACACACCTGTAAGAAAACATTGTCACTGTTTGCATTAAATTGCTTTAAATCCACTGACCCTTCTTAATGTCCCATTCATAGAGTCCATCACTTGTGTCCAAAATCACTTCTTCCTCCCCTTCCCAGTGCGTCAGGCTTGAACCCGCCGCAGTCTCACCCCAAAAAAACTTTCATCGCTCCCTACACATTACGTTCCAATGGCTCTAGATTAGTCGCGTCAAATCGCCAGAATATTGGGTCGGCACTGTTCTGGGCTTTAAATAATTCCCTGTCGCACTGACTTATTAAATGTAATCACGTAAATGGAAATAAGGTAGCTAGCATTCTGCGACAACCCACTTAGTCTTCGTGAACCTACAAACACTTTACTCCCTTGACAGCTTCTGCCACAACCCCCTTTAGTTCGCAAGACAGTACTGCTCCCTCACCGTCACCGCTGCCAACTCCTGCTGATCCACCGCCTGAGCCCAGGAGGCCGACATTCTTAGTTTGCAAGCGGCAAAGAGCCGGCAATCTTCCGCCGAGCCTGGTATCAGTGCAGTCACTCGGGCTAGGCAGGGTAAAAGAGCGGCCGGCTCCGGAAGTACTTTGTGGTAGAAATTAGAATGTGGAGCTAACCGGAAGTTACTCTCAGAAAGAGAGGACTGGGAGGGAGCACAACCGGAAGTAAAAGAGAGTGAGAAAACGTAGGGGAGAGCGGAGCCGTCATAGGCTCTTGCTAACCACTGTGGGTTGTAACCGAATCGTGATGTGTGTTTACCGGAGACTGCGAGTTAAGCTTAGCGGTGCCTTCCACGAGGAGGCACAGTAGAAAGGGAATGGTGCTCAGGCTGAAAGCATTTACATTTTTTAATTAGTAAATTGTTAATATTAGGTACACATGACAAAACACAAGATTAAGGGAAAAGGAACGTTCTTTACGGAAACGCTTGAACATCATGTGACATCGTCAACATGCATTCTCTTCAGTTATTTGCAGTATTTCGATGTGCGTATACATTCTTGATAAGGGCGCAGCAAGACCCTAGCCTCGGAGCTAACAGGACAAACGATGGAGGCGGAGCTATGCTTAGAGTCATTACAAGACAAGCGCTCGCCATTCCCGCTGTTTATTTTTGCATCGCGCTTCCACTTTATGTGAAAGCGTGATGCAAAAATAAACACGCGGCGCCCTGTCTCCTTTTGGGACGGCCCATCCGGACTGGATCACACGGCTTGTTTATACAACACGCCTCCTTGCGATAAGAAACTGCTTCACGACAGCCGTGAAGCAGGCGATCCAGTCCGGATGGGCCAGACCAAAAGGCCAAAGGGAGGCATCGCCAACAGCTCATTTCCAATGGCAGGCCACCGTTTAGCATAAGCGGTGACGCCAGCCAATGGAAATGAGGAGCGGGGCTTAGAGCCCTTTTCTGAAACTCCTCAGTCACAATAAATCTCGCCGAGGCGAGCAGCGCTTTGCGCTGCAACGCCACGCGAGACCTAAAAATGGAGAAAACTAACTAGTTCCATGCGGAGGGTGGAACGGTTCCGTCCTCAGCCACGGTGGTCGTGTGCTGAGGACGGAACTGTTCCGTCCTCCGCAGCTGTTTACAGCAGAGGGGTTTCCTTTTTTTATTTTTCAGCCTCGGGAGCTGGGATGCTTGTTAACGGTCCAGGGAAGACCTGGCTTGGCAGTTCGGGCTGGACTGTTCCCATGAGGAACAGGGTCAAGACTGATTTGCATATGGCTGGGTCTGAACTGGGGTGGTAAAGTGAGCTAAAGAATGATGATGGATTCAACCCAGATCTGTGACTGGTGGTGAGTGTCTGAAAAGTTTCAGCACTCCGTCCATCATCTCCTTGTGTTTGCTTAAGGTACTTAGCAGGAGGCTAACTGTGAAAGATTTGGCAATCTTTTTGACGCTGAAGGCTGAATGTATTTCCCCCCCAGCATCGGCCTTTGGTCTTCCTTCAACAGCCCACTGGCAATACATAGCCATTTAACATTGGGTATCCCTGCCTTTGACTCGTCCACATGCTAGTAGATCCCTCACCCCGTTAGAGAAATGGCTCATTACCCGCTCCTCTGATAAGCGCCTTCTTTCAGATATATATGCCTTAATAGTCACGCCGCAAAGACTACCTAAAACATCAACACAACTTAGGTGGGAGGCAGAGTGCGAATGCATTTTTACGGATAGGGAGTGGCGTGATATCCTCCATCGCGCCCGGGCTTCCGCGCAATACGTCTACTAAGAAAATGTTTCTCCAGATAGCACATTATTGGTATTATACCCCAGCTAGAATTGCACATTGGCATACAGGCAGGGATGCTACCTGTTGGCGACGATGTGGATAACTGGGCACTCTTACTCATATCCTATGGCACTGCCCTAGACGGAGCATTTTCTGGCAGGTGGAAATTTATGGCACAGTGATCCCCGACTCCTCAGCTATGTTTTATTGGGGCTACTGAACCCACTGACATATCCCTTAAAATCACCCAGGGGACACGCCAAGACTTTGGCTTTGGGGGCTGCAAAGCAACCCCTACTTTCAAGATGGGGCTCGGAATCGATCCCGACCTTTACAGAATGGCTCCATAAACTTTGGGATTTACTGGGGTTGGAGAAGTGGACGACGGTGGCAACACAAACGATGCACTAATTCGACAAGACATGGTGACCCTGCATCTGCTATCTCTCAGACGAATTTTGAGAATGGACGTGCCCAAAGTACTTACAAGTTCTCCAACTCACCCAAAATGATCGAGATTAGACTTAGGCAGGTGGAGGACGACTGTATAAAGCTGGGCTCAATCCCCCCTTACACTTTCTACCTTGCACCGGATGTTGTACTGGTTACATTCGTCGTCAACACACACATACTCCTTTTGTCTACACCCTTTCTAACCCTTTCCTCTGCTCTCATTTTATCTTCTTCGTAAGTTACGGTTACTTAATAAGCCCCCACCAGCCACTGGATGTAGGTGGGATGAATGTTTAATCTGTTGAATATACATCTACTAATAATAAAAGAGATCTTAACCCTAAAATGTACTAGATGTGGTGTGTCTTTAAAACGCAAACGGTAGTTTGTAATTAATCACTGGTTGTCATATGTAGTCAAACTATGCTTAGACACACAGTGCTGCCATTCAAGACAGCAAAAGTTAATGCTAGTCTGGTGGATGCATATAGATTAAATTCACAAAGATATGAGTGAACAAGGAGTATCCAAACATTCAACTTGATGGATTTCTGTGTTGTTGAACGGAAAACACCTGCATTAATTTAAGGGGGGAGGCAGAAAGAAAATGCAAAATGACCTTTACTTGAGTAGTCAATATCCCAAATAAAAAACAAATTGTTATTCTTACCTTATGAAGTTCAGGACACACAGTTCTTCATGTTGGCATATTTTGAAATTTAAGAGCATGCCATCCACCTTCTCTACAGCCTTTTCCTCTTGTCTGAGGTACTTGTGGTACAGCTTTTTCCAAGGAATGAACTAGAATGAGTAAGCATATTCACTGCATCAGATTTTGTGCTAGAACAAAGGTTATCTTTGCACTGACTATGTTTTGCATAGGTTCTAGTGTGATATCAATTAAGACTAGATAGTCTTAAAGAGGAAGAATATTCATTCAATATTACAAGGTGTAAATGTGTACTGTGTAAACCATATCATTAATTATGTTTTCTAATTTAAAAGTGGACAAAATTTGAAAATTATTTTCTCCGCTTTAGAAACGATCTCAGTGTGCCTAATTGCCTCATTAAGTGGCAGACAGCTTAGGGAGCACTATGTTACATGTTATTATTGATATATCTATAAAGACTAAAAGGTGTCTGATATCTTAAGTATTTTCTTTTAAGAAGCTATTGACTCATGTGCTCCTTTGAAATCACAGTCAGGCCAAAGGACGAGAGGAAATCACCTCCTTACCTTAATTCTCCTGCACGCTTGATCACAGTTCCAAGGCAATAGTAGAATAATTTTCACAAGACTGGACTGATTGAAAGTTCTATGTTTAATTTCAAAAAGATACTACACACCTGAGTTGTTTTTGGAGCGGACTGAAGCTATGCACTAATTATGAGAAACCATTACAATGATTATGTACAAGAGCACATTCTGATAAACCTGCCTTTTTTATATTTATCCATGGGAAAACAAACTTGACATCCACAAAGAAGCAATGAATGCTGCTTACAACAAGCATTAGCAAAGACAAAATGTGTGCCACATAGCAGAGCATGAGGGGGGGCAGGTCCTTGAGCCAGCTCCCCACCCTCAGTGCACGATCAGCAGGCCTTTCCTGACTCTCCGTTTGTGCTCTCTCTGCCGCCAATGTTTTGTCGCTATCTCCTCTGTATTTCACTGTTGTAAATAGCCTCGACTGTATCACTGTTGTCTAAATAGCCTCCTCTGTGACACCCTTGCTGTTTTTTAGCCTTCTCCGCAAACGCGGTTGTTGTCCACTTTATTTTTACCATTATAGACCTGTTTTTGTCTTCTGTTAAAAAATAGTATAAGCCTTGCTGTAGGATTGTTTGTGATTGTGTGTCTACCAGAGTTGATACTTTGTTGCCTTTCTCTGCGCTTGTTTCACAGAGCCGGCCCACCTTGCCACTCAAACGTTTCTCGCCGTTTTTGCCACTTCCGCCACCCTGCGCCCCTTCCAGTGCCTACTTAGTGGAGGCCAGAGCGCAGCCATGCCGCTTGGCAAGCTCCAAGCCTTGGAACCCAGACTCCGCAACAACTCCCCTCAAACCACAGTAGGACCTTTCACGTACCAGAACGGTCTCCTTACCTGTAACACCGCAGCACCCTCAGTGACTAAGAGAACCACCACCACTCCGATCCTGACTGCTTCAGCACAACTGGTCTGCCTCCTGCTTAATGCAGATCTCTCTGCAAGCATGCCACCAAGATGTGGGACACCATCACCTCCGTCACTCCGACGCAGTCTACTTCTTCTTCTTCACAAAGACCTTTTTCTTCTTCACAAAGACCGGTGTACTGTTTTGTAAGCTGCGTACTGTTTTGACGCAGGCTACAAAACAGTACACCGAGGCCGCATCAACAAACATGGAAGTGGAACTGCCATAATCCACAGAGAAACCATCCACTGCACCACCTCAGCAGATGAGCCCACCGTGATCATGGAACACCTCAACTTTCAACTCCACACAGACGGCAAAACCACCAACAGAGGCACCCTTGCCTACAGACCACCAGTTCCTCGCCCCAGCTTCAGCAACGCCATCCCCACATTCATCGCCCTGCTCACCATTGACTCCAAACGCTACATTTTCCTCGCTGACCTCAAATGTTCACCACCACGACTCCGATGAAACCAACACCACCAGACTCCTCAAAAGCATGTGCAAAATCGGCCTCACCCAGCTTGTTAACAACTCCATGCACACAGGAGGACACACACTTGATCCCATCTTCACGGTCATCGACAGAGTCAAGTACAGCCATATCACTGAGCTAACCTAGACAGACCACGCCATCGTACACTTCACTATCGCAGGACCCCCCAGCACTGCCACCAAGCCATCCAGCACCGCTGACCGAAACTGAAGCAAAGTATCTGTGAGCCAATGGGCCGACGCCCTCAATACTGCCCACCCCGGCACCACAACCAACCTAGAACAGGTGGTCAAGAACTTCTCAGGAATGGATTACCAATTGCGCCAGCAGAACGACGCCGTCCAACTCACTAAACCCAAGAGATCTCACCAACAGGCCAGCTGGTACAACACAGAGCTGAGAACCACCAAACGAAAAATGCAATGACTCGAGAGAAAATGGCATATCAGCAAAGATCCCACAGAGCGTGCCTCTTTCAAGGCACCCCTCAACCTATACCACAAACTCCTGAAAGAGACAAAAAGGAGAGCCCTCGCCGACAGCATCAAAGCCAGTTCCAAGCACAACAAAGAACTCTTCAATGGCGTCAGAGAATTCTTCAACCCTTCAGCCACCGAAAACATCACCACCCCTTCTCAGGAACTCTGCGTTACCTTGGCAGACTTGTTTCACGACAAGATCACCACCATTTACAAACACTTTGCACCCCAACCCACCACTGACGTCCCCCTCAGCCTCCTCGCGCCAACAGACACATACCCCGACCACTTGCTCATCACCTGGAATCAGTTCACCACCGTTAACACCGCAGCCATCATGAAGTCCACTCAGAAGCAGTCATGGACCCCTGTCCCCACCACATCTACAACCTCAGGAGCAAGATAATCAGCATCAAACTCACCACCATCCTCAAAGCATCCATCGCCACCGCCACCTTCTAATAAGAATGGAAACACGCGGAAGTCAAACCCCTTCTCAAGAAACCCTCTGTCGACCCCTGCAAACTCAAGAACTTTCGTCCCATCTCCCTTTTCCCACCAAAGTCCTCGAAAAGGCCATTAACAATCAACTCACAGAGCACCTGGAGAGAAACAACCTGCTGGATGCCTTGCAATCCAATTCTGCTCCAACCACAGCACCGAAACAGCCCTGATCGCAGCCACAGACGACATCAGAACCCTTCTTGACCGGGAAGACCTGGTTGCCCTGATCCTCCTCAACATTTCAGCTGCGTTCAACACAGAATCTCATCACACCCTGATCAAGAGACTTCAACACATCGGAATCCAAGGAGACATCCTCAAATGGATTGCCTCCTTCCTCACCAGAAGAACCCACAAAACCCGCCTACCG
The DNA here is from genome assembly GCA_963921515.1 of Calotriton arnoldi. NCBI lineage: Eukaryota > Metazoa > Chordata > Amphibia > Caudata > Salamandridae > Calotriton > Calotriton arnoldi. The sequence continues at coordinate 538,297 of CAWUFW010005198.1, read as the reverse complement.
CCCTTCACCGCACAATTTAAGAACATAATCTGTGGCGTCCATCAGGGCTCGTCCCTCAGCCCCACTTTGTTCAACACTTACATGACTCCTCTGGCCAGTATCATCATAAACCACGGAATAAACATCATATCCTAAGCAGAAGACACCAGTTCATCCTCTCTGTCTCAGACCCTTCCACCACCATGACCAACTTCCGCAGGTGCATGACAGACGTAGCCAACTGGATAAAAGACAAATGCCTCAAACTCAACATGGACAAAACTGAAGTATTGATCTTCAGGAACAACACTTCCCCTTGGAGCAATCCTGGTCTTCGAACTAGGACATTCACCCACACCGACAGACCTTGCCAGCAACCTTGGAATCATCCTCAACAGCAAACTCACCATTAAAAACCACAACAGTGCAGTCTCCTCTGCCTGTTTCTTCACTCTCTGCAAGACCTTCTGGTGGCTCCCCACCAACATCAGACGAACCGTCACTCAGGCCCTTGTCTTAAGCCGGCTGGACTACGGCAATGCACTCTACGTAGGAATCACCTCCCACCTCCTGGAAAGACTACAGACCATACAGAGTGCAACAGCCAGACTCATCCTCGACCTCACCAAGCGAAACTACATCATCCCCCACCTCAGGTAGCTCCAAAGGCTCCCCATCCGGAAAAGATGTCAATTGAAGATGATGATTCACAACAAGCATTGGCAATGCCAACAGGTCTGTCCTAAAATGATTGCTCAATGGTAATGTGAAGTATTACAAGTAAATAGCATGGGACTGGATATGCATTTGTGTAGAAGCATAGAACTGTAGAATAATATTGGTGTCGGTCAAAAGGCCAGGTGATGGTTGTAGTGTCAAGCCAGACCTAAACATTCATGTAGGTTAATGACTGCCCTCCTCCCATCTGTGCTGCTGCCAGAGGAAAAAAACATAAGTTATCTAGTTATCTAAGACACGTAGGAAGCTGGCTCTCTAAATAGTGCACCAAAATGAGGTACACTGTGCATAGAGTCCAGGCGAACCCCAAAGAATTACAGAGGTACAAGTGACACCCCAAAGACTGTCTTTTGTGGTAGTGTGGGCAAGCAGTTAGGCATATTAGAGGGTAGTGCTAAGCATTTATTACACACACACACACACAAAAGCAGTAAATGAGACGCACACTCAATAAAGAACTCCAACACCAATTTATAAAAATAACACGTACTTTTATTAAATTTAGATACCAAGATCAGCAGAATCGGGTAAGTACTTTTTGAGATATGAATTTTTACAGTTTTAAGAAATGGCACTTAGTGCATTTTCTGAACCAGCAATGTTATCCTCTGGAGGAAAAACATGTATTACATTAGGACACTTAGCAGCAACTTACGGGACTGTTCTTCAGGACTTACAATGAGTATGGGGCAAGGCCCAAGGCTACACCAACAGGTCACCTTAGAAGGCTCTGGGGCATCCGGGTACAGAGGTTTGCCACGGCATTCACTTCAATGGGAGAAAGGTCCAGAGAACGGTTTGGTCAGAAAGAGGCTGCAAGCAGGGCCTGGGGCACCAGTCCGGGGAACCCAAAGAGGGTTCGACTATTGAGATCCATGGGTACACAGGGACATCCTTGGCCCACTTCTCCCTGGGCTGTGGGGCTTGGGTGCAGTGGTGTCTTTTGGCGTCAGATCCGGTGCTGGAGTTTCGCACGGTTAGAAGGGGGGCCTGCAGATAGAAGCTGCAGGCAGCGACTGGAAGTCCAGTCTGGGCAAAGCCAAGCATGGGCTAAACTTTTGTGGTTGGCACCATCACCTCCCTTGGACTTGGGCTCTGGAACGAGGGCGCGTAGGTGCTTTGAGGCATTGTGTCGCGGAGGTCACAGACTCACTTTTGGTCTTTGTTTCCGCTGCAGAGGGGCAAACAGGGCAGCTGGGCCACTGTCGATGTGGGTCTCACCGTCCCGGAGGTCCCTTGACGTGCAGGTCGGTCTTCCTTGGCGTTGGTGTCCGGTCTGGGCACCACAAGCCTTGGCTGCTGCAAGGGGTCCAGTACACGGGTATCGGTCCTGTGCGACCCCGGTTGGTCCTGGTGTTCTCTCACTCTGTCGGAGGACAGATCTGACCTTCAGGAGCACAGGGTCATCTTCCTGAACAGATGCTACGTCGGTATTTCCCGTAGGAGGCAGTTCGGTCTACTGGGTCTTCCTTCTTTGAAGGCTGCAGCTGCAGGGGGGTAGCTCCTCTACTCCAAGGGAGGTTTTTATTTTGGCAATTTACGAAGCACTGGCAGCCCTCTGTGTTTCTTGAGGTCTGCACAGCGGCAGGACGAGTCAGATGCTCCATGAGGGTCGGGTGCAGCAGGCGGGCCAGCAGGGTTGGTGCAAAGTCAGTCATGCTCCTTGGTTCTCTGGTCAGCAGTCTTCTTCTTCCACTCCTTCTTTTGTGTCCAACACAATTGGAAGATCTGATATCGGGGTGGGGACCCTAAATACTAAATTTAGGGGCGTTAAGGTGAGTGAGGGTAGTAGCCAAAGGGCTACTTATCCCTGGGGTCACTACACCCCCTAGATGACCACTTCCTGTGGGGTGTGGATTACCCTGTCCCAGAATTCCTAAGTTTGCCATCATCAAGACGGCCAACTCTGAAAAGTCGTGTCCAGTTCAGTTAGCCCACCTTAGGGGTGGTACTAGCCTGAAGTGTGCACGCCTCCCTGACTAGCTATTTTTCCCACCAGTCCAGGTGCCAAAGGGGTCCGAACAAAGGGGGAGGGGGGTCTGTTTCCCCTACTGTGACAGAAGCCAGACTTGCATATCAATGGCAGTGGCTTCTCTAAAGCTCCCCTGCCTTGGAACGCCAATCAGCAGGTTATCCTGTGGGAGGGTGTACGAACACCCTCCACTCAAGCAGGCTTCGTTTCTGACCTCCTGAGAGCAGAGGCCCCCACCCTTGAGGGTCAGACACTTGTCTCTGGTGTCAGGCTGGCGTGAACCAGTCAGTTAGCACACCAGTGGTGGTAGGTTTTCAGGGGGCAACTCTAAGGTGCCCTCTGTGTGCATGTATTACTAAATCTGACACTGGCATCAGTGTGGGTTCATTAATACAAGATGTTAAACACCAAACATCCCTATTTTCAGTGAAGCCATCATGTAGCTGGGAAACTCGTTTTCACCAGTGACCAGCACATGCTTTTAAAATGGCTTCCCCGTTCACTGGTAATTTCTAGTAATAGAACAAGACATCACAGGGGCATATCTGACATGCAGATATGTCCACACATAAAATATAATGCACCCTGCCTTAGGGCTCAAAGGCATGCTGTAGGGGAGACATACATATATTAGATAAATGACTTTGGCATGACACAGGAGTGTGTCATGTCGTGTTTTCACTCATGGTTTGCCCCATGTCACGCAGCCTGCAATGGCAGTCTGTGTGGAATTGGTATGTGGGTCCCTGAGGGTGGCACAAGATATGCTGCAACCCTTAGGAACCCTCTTTAGTACCAATGCCCTAGGTACCTGGAGTACCATCTACTAGGGACTTACAGGGGTGCTAAAGTCCTTTGTCAACTGTAACATAATTAGACAACTCCTTACTTTAGGGAAGGAGCACTAGCACTGAGCCACTCTGCCATTTCACTTTTAAATGTTGTCTTTTACATGAAGGCGGCCAGATTACTTTTTAACATTTACATAATTCGTCTAAGCAAACCAATTTGTCGCAGCGTTACATCATTGTTGAGCTGCTTTTCAAAACTGCCCTCAGCAATGCAAGTTTTACCTTTAGCTTTAAAGTACGCCTCAAATTTCACAAATGGAATTTGCTTGAACTGCATGAATTCAACAAACCTGGTGCTCATGAAAGTTTGTGTTTCATCTAAACATTGATCTTGCACTAACTGGACAAAAAACCTGTGGAACTGCTTCCCCCAGCAACAACTGTTAAAAAAAAAAGAAAAGAAAAACCCAATGGGATTGTGGTTTGACTCGCTGCTCGGCAAGTAAACGAAGAGCACAGTAAAAGAGGGTTATCTCAGTTAAAATTGAACACAAATTTCCCACTCTTCCCCATCATAATGTAGAAAATAAACATGTCAATGGCATTTCCCCAACAGGATTACATCAATAGTATTAATCTTGGATGACATACATGCTTAATACGTTGCTTGGAGAAAGAGCAAATTATGACTGCACATCTCTTGTTACTCCTGAGACACTAAAATCACATATCTCCACCCCCGATTTTTCCACTGGGGGTTTGTATCCGATATTAACATTTCAACTGTATATTCCTGAACTTAACAGAAAATCTTTATCTGTGACTTCCCTGAAAGATGACTAGAAGTAACTACCTTCTCAATGCTCAGTGCCACAATCACAAACATGCTCTTGAATGAAATCAGATCAGCAATAACTTGGAGTTCAAACGTCACAAAAGACCAGAGAATTCCCATAACAGGTCTACTTTAGTCTCACGTTCATGGTTTTCTTTGCTCTCAGCAGCAAGATGATACTACTGAGGGGCAAGCAGATTTCTCTTCTATGACAAATCCCACTACATGACCCGCAACCAAATAGGTATTGTGGCTGAGTTCAGTCTCATATATTTCTGACTAGTTGGCACAACTGGATGGAATGGTCACTTGCTCACAAACCTCCACTGGAGCAGGAGATGAAATAATGAAGGATAGGGAATATAGCCTTGGATGTCCTGGTTGATGAGGAGGAGTAGCCATGTCTGGTCAGATCATGTTCTGTGCCACATTCAAACTCTGACAAGTCTACCACAATGAAACCGGTAAGTTTAGGTACAGAACCCCCCCAAGATTCGATACACTCTGTGCTATTGATATGTCCCGATTCAGCAATTCTGGGTGCTGGTCTTAATGTATAATACTTAAACCTGCAGGCCTTTGCCAGGTCTTCACAACTACAGCATTCTAAAACCAGCAAGTTGCTGTTACAAGACAGAACTGCAAATGGCAACTGTTTTCCATTAACACTCAAACCTATTCAAGGTGATATAAAACATTTTCCCATCCAGTGTCATGAACAGCTTCCTTGATTGATTGAGAGGATAAGCAAATAGAGGAAAGTAATTAAAAAAAAAACAGAGAGAAATTTAGAGAGTAAAGCAGTAAGGAGCACTGGGATGGGTAGAGAGCAGGAGAGAGAGGGACCATTTCTAATGATAATGAGATCGCATCTATCTGAATAAATGTGAGTTTCTATGCTTGATCCTTCTTGAGGGTACTCTACATTGAATATTAACTTCATCTTCCAGACTCTTAGACATCTGTGTTAATGCGCCACCAAAATAGTCATCAAATATAACATTACTTATGTTAGAAGCTCTCCTATAAGGTCTTCACAATATCCTCCCCTCACCTACATTCCACTCTATAAGATCATTCATTGCCATTTTCAACTTCAGAAAAGACTCTGTGGGGTGGCACGTAACGTTACATAAAACTAAGCTTTTTTAACCAAATGCAAGCTGTGACAAAGGTAGCTTTTTTCACATGAGACAACTTAGAAGGTGCCTCCCTGACATCAGCCCAAACTTTGAAGTCTGATCAATATGAGGCTAAGTCGCTCATCTCCAAAGCAATGGAAGTCATTGCATCAGCTTCAACATGCTGGAAAGTTGTGGTGATCAGAGTGCCACTTTTTGATCTCTGACCAAACTGCGGCCAGTATTCCTGGTCAGCATCCCAGTAATGCAGAAGATCTTCAAAAGGAGTAGTTTGTAACCTGAACTTTGGGTTAGATAGAGATTTTTACAGGCAGATCTCAGTGTTATCGGTGGAAGGTAGGGAACAAAACGATCAGAGAGGAATTTGGGACCAATTTGATAATAGACCCAGTACACAATATTTAAAACTTTGAAAAGAATCCATTTACCAACTGGTAACAATTGGAGTTCTCACAAACCCTCTGTGATGGAGCTTTGACGAGGCAGTTGAAGTAAAAGTCTAGCTGCAGTATTTTGTACCACCTACAGCTTCTGGATCAGATAGTTAGGTAAACGCTAGAGGAGACGATTGCAATAGTGCAGCCTTGAGGTGATCAGGGTAACCGACTTCCTTGTTGAAAAGGGTAGAAAGTCAACAGACTTTTTTAGAGACCTAATCACAGAATAACATACCACTCACACATTTCAGGAGAGTCAACAAAGTTACAGCAGATCTGCTATCAGACCCTGCAGAAGTCGGTGCGGGTTTTGTAGGCCTCATCTGGATCTACATCCCCCAGTAAAAGGTGATGGATTGAAGGCCGAGCTTCTTCCTCACACTTTACTAACAGCTCATGGTTGCAGGCACATATCGGGGTACCGTTCACAAAATAGATCATACAAACCTTTCTTAACATGTTTGCTAGGAGAGGTGATGATTTTGATTTAATTTTAATTTAAAAAGCACAACAAATGCTCATAGGCGTCAAGGCGCTATAGTCACAGCAGCCCACCCAATCCAGCTGTGAAACACACAGGTCAAGGGCCATAGAAAAAAGAACAGCCTAAGATGTTTACAGCCAGGCCTTCAGTGCCTTTCTGAAAGGCAGATGCCCCTTGAAGCGAGTTCCAGAGTCTAGCAGGAGCAACTGAAAAAGCTCTGCCCCCTCCCCCCCCCCACCCCACATTTAGTCTTGTGGAATCTAGGTATGGTGACCAGATTGGGGTGGTGTAGGAAGCTGGCTCTGTATATACTATAGCAAAGTAAGGTATAGTGTGCACAGAGTCCAGTGGAACCCCAAAGATAGGCAGAGGTTAAAGTAGATAATACCTTACTCTCTATTTGTGGTAGTGTGGGCGAGCAGTAAGGCTTTATCAGAGGGTAGTGTCAAGCATTTATTATACACACTCAGGCAAGAAATGATGTCACACACTCAAGACTGAACTCAGACCAATTTTGTTTGTATAAAAAAATATTATTTTGTTATTTTATTTCTAGAACCAAGCCAGGCCTGGTGCGGGTAAGTGTTATAATACTTTGAACCTGCATTAAACTGTAATTTACTGTATAAATCTTGCAAAGGTAGTTGGTTGATTTACAGGTAAGCCACTAATCAGAATTACTTTTCAGTTACTTTGTAGATTACAATACACATTACTTCTTAGATTACTTTTCAAGTTACTTTTGCTAATCAGTATGATATGCCTAGATATCACACTGAGACATCTCCTAGACAAAAGGTAAGTAATTCACTTTTTTCACATATGCAGTTTTTCCAGTTTTCATACAAACCAACTCCACAATTAAAAGAATTTTAAAAAAAAAAGCAGTTAATGCAATCCTATGGGAGGTAATAATGTTATCGGATTAACGGTAAGTACTTAGGTTTTGGAGTTGGTATTCAGGGGTTAGAACCAGGGTTCCCCCAGGGTCAAGGATGCGCTGTCAAAGCACCCTCAGCAGCACTCGGGCGGCCGGGTGCAGAGTGCTGAGTCCCAATGTTATCCAATGGTGGATAGTGGGCCTCTGGTTGGTGGCTGCACACGAGCAGGCCACAAGGTTGTGGGAGCAAAGCTCCTGGTGTTAGGCTCAGGGCAAAGGGGGATCCGGTTTAGCACACAAATTGCACCCGCAGCAGCACAGGGGCGGCTGGGTGCAGGGTGCTGGTTTGGCGTCGGGTGCCATGTTGGTTTCAATGGGGATTCTCCAGTTGCAACAAACACTGCAGGCTCGGGGACAAAGATTTTCTGGAGGCGACCACCGGTTGGAGAGATGAGTTGGGATGCCTGGGGATGCTGGGACACCGTCGGTTGGGCCACCCAAGGCCGTGGGACGTCAGGTGCAGGGGTGTCTTTAGGCGTCTGGTTTTCTTTACCGGTCGCGGTCGGGGGATCCTTCAGAAAGGGGCTGCAGGCGTCGGTTGGAGATTCGAGGCAGGTCAGAGATCATCAGATGTCAGGCCAGGATCGCCAGGGAGACCTCCTTGTGGTGTTGGGCCACTCGAACTCGGGCCGAGGGCGTCGGGTGCAGTGGTGCAGACTCGCGGATTCGGCCGGAGCCAGAGTCTGTGGGTGAGCAAATCCGGTGCTCACGGGAGACAAAGTCTTGGTTTGGGAAGGCAGGGCAGGTCCTCCGGATTCTTGGGGGCTGCTGGCTGCAGACGGTTGGGACAGGCCGGTAGGGCTGGGGCCAAGTCAGTGGGCGTCCTCCTCTTCTTAGTTCAGCACGGCTTCTTCGGTCCTTCTCCTTTTCTCTTCTTTTCGGATCTAGTCTGAGGAGGCAAGGTTCGGGGTTGCCCCTAAATACTAGATTTAGGGGTATTACAGGTAGGTAAAGGTCAGGACCAATGGGTCCCTTCCTTGGGTTGGGTACACCCCCTATTATGCCACCCTCCAGTGGGAGGGGGGCATATGCCTCACTCTGGTTGGCTGGGTCCCCCCATCTGCAAGATGGCGGGGACTGAGAGTTGTACTTCACCTCGCCTACCCCACCTGAGGGGTGGGGTTGGCAAAGGTGGGCACACCTCTCCTCCTAACCTGGTTTTCCCATCAATTCTCCCGCCCAAAGTGGGGGTCAGAACCGGTGGGGGACCAGTTGCTGGGAGCAGCAAATGGCTGGGGGTAGCTCACAAAGGCGGCAAGCCTTTGAAGCTTCCCCTTCGTGGACCCTGCCCATCCTGGGGGAGGAGGCTTGGCACCTCGTCCCAGGATGTGCATTGTTTCAGGACCCTGAGAGCGGCAGGCTCTCGACCGAGGGGTCCAGAAAGAGGTTAGGTCGTTTTTTCAGGGGGCATCTCTAAGATGCCCTCTGAGTGCATTTTTCATTAAATCCCACACGGGCATCAGTGTGGGTTTAATGTGCTGAGAAGTTTGATAGCAAACTTCCCAGTTTTCAGTAAAGCCATCATGGTGCTGTGGAATTCGTAATGACAAACTCCCAGCACCATATACTCTTAATGGCATTACTGCACTTACAATGTCTAAGAATTGGCTTGGACATTGTAGGGGTACATGGCTCACCACTGGTATAGTGCACCCAGCTAGAGGGGTGGCTTACCTGTGCCAGGGCAGTAGCTTGTAGGCATGGCACACAGAGATGTGTGCCATGTCGACTCTTCACTTTGTTCTGCACCACAACACGCACACTGCAAGGGCAGTGTGTGTGTAAAGGTACAGGGCCTCTAAGGGTTGCACAATAAGTGCTGCAGCCCTTAGAGGCCTTCCCTGGCCACAGTGCCCTTGGTACCTATGGTACCAGTTACAAGAGACTTACATGTGGCCAAAGAGTGCCAATTGGGTTTTGCATCAGTACAGTTTAGGGAAAAAACATAGGCCCTGGGTATCTGGTTGGCAGGAACCCAGGGCACACTCAGTCAAAGTACATCAACCGTTTGGCAAAAAGTGGGGGCAACCATGCAAAAAAGGGGCACTTTCCTACAGGTGGGCTGATCACAAATCTCTACCAGACGTGTACCAATGGAACATCTCCCTTAACCCAGCAGGGCTTACCTGAAAAAGAGCCTTATGAACCACGCAGATAGCTTTAAATTTAATACGCTTTCTGATGGGGAGCCAGTAAAGCTCACGCAAACCCACAGAAGCAGACTGGCGCTTAGGAATATCAAGAATAGCCCTAGCAAGAGCGTTCTGTGCTACCTGCAATCAAGTCAAAATAAAGAGCATTACAATAGTCGACTCTGGACATAACCAACGCTAGAGCAACCGTCTTCTGCGCACAGATGGGAAGGAAGGGAAAGATTTTCTTCAGCATTCGTATACGCCAGAAGCACATTGCCACTGTGCGATTGGCAGGTCCATTAAGAGAAAGCTCGGTATCAAGGATCACTCCTAGATTTTTAGCTTTATCAGATGGGACAGCCAAGGTGCCAGGTCAATTCGGCCATCCGGTGTTGTTACATATTGAGGTATGCGTTCCAAAATGCAGCACCTCAGTTTTCTCACCACTGAGTTTAAGAAAGTTTCTTCCCGTCCGTTCTGCTACTGCAGACATACAGTGTGTCAAATTGGCTGCTGTGACTGCAGTGTCCTTGGGAATCGACATAATGATTTAGGTGTCGTCAGTGTATGATATTGCATGCAGCCCACAGGAACGAATAATGGTGGCAAGTGGAGAGACGTACAAATTAAATAATGTAGGGCTCAAAGAAAAGCCCTGCGGTACACCACAAGGCAGGGAGAAGACATCAGAAAGATATTGAGCCAGCATAACCCTTTGAGAACGATTTGTCAGGAATGAAAACATCAGTGCAAATGACCTATCTGTGATGCCCATCTCTTGTAGGCATTTAATTAGTAGAAAATGAGAGATGGTATTATAATGTACGTATGTTAAGTCGTAGTAACATGCACATTTTACATGTCACTGTACACGCTCTTAGCTTGAGTCTTTCTATTTCCTTTATCTACTCTTTATGACTATAGTAACAGAATCATTTCAGTATGCTCCTAAACAGTAAGACTGCTCTTTGACAACGATCCACCACCTTTGACTGAGGCTTTGGAGTTGGGGGATATGAAACTACTGTGTGGCAATGGCTTCTGGTGAGGGAGAATGGCTCGCCTATTGCTATACAGGAATTTGGAATACGTCCGGGATACTAGAGGGATAGGAATACCAACAGCAAGGAGTCCTGATGTTCAAAGCAGCTCACAAAATGGGTGATGGCTGTCCTGAAAATATGGACCCTGCATCCAAGATTGATTCCAAATCCTAATTTTCCTGCCTTTACGTGAACAGACTATTATGCCAGAAACTCAACTCCAAGAAAACAGAAGTCCTCATCCTTGGCTCCAACCCCTCCGCGTGGGAGGACACATGGTGGCCTCCAGCCCTCGGAAACCCCATCACCCCGACGGACCACGCACGAAACCTTGGCATCATACTTGACTCATCACTTACGATGAACCACCAGATCAACGCCGTATCCTCAACATGCTTCAACACCCTCTGCATACTCCGAAAAACGTTCAGATGGATCCCATCTAAATCCAGAAAAACGATCATGCACGCCTTCATCAGTAACAGACTGGACTACGGCAACGCCCTCTACGCTGGAATCAACAAGAAAGTACTTAGCAAACTCCAGACCGTCCAGAACACCGCAGCCAGACTGATCCTAGATGTACCCCGTCACAACCACATCACCCAACATCTCCGCGACCTCCAATGGTTCCCCACCCCATCGAAAGAAGAATAACCTTCAAGCTCCTCACTCATGCATACAAGGTCCTCCACAACATCGGACCTGCATACCTAAACAATTGCCTCTCCTTCCACGCACCTAAGAGACACCTCTGATCAGCTGACCTCGCTATAGCCACCATCCCACGCATAAACAAGACCAGAAAGGGAGGAAAGTCCTTATCCTACCTCGCAGCCAAGGCCTGGAACGACCTCCCCCTCCACCTCCGGCAAGTCCCTACACTGCTCCAGTTCAGGAAGGACCTCAAGACCTGGCTCTTCAGATGACCCCAGCACTCAACTGAGCCACGCCCCCTGCCCCCTAGCACCTTGAGAATTTTGCGGGTGAGTAGCGCTTTACCAATCCTGATTGACACAATTATCCCTCTACAATCTTTTGGCAATGTTTTAGTTCCTTCTTTTAAACTACTCTACTTTTCTAATATTTGAATCAAAGTGGGACATTTTTTTTGTAACTTGTATGTCCCTCTCCTAGAGCACAACCTGTTTATTATCCTTCTAATTGGCTGACTTGTATTATTCCACTGGTCACATTTAGTCAACAACTCTTTTCTTTTTCTGCAAGCACTCCATGAGATTGCATGTTTTCTTGCTCTCTCTCATATGCTTCTTAACCCTGAACTCCCATAGCTTCCCCTTCATCCACTCCTCTGTTGTACTCCTACCTTTCATGATCCTGAAATATGTATTTTTTTAATGTAATTTTCCTTTTTGTAAGGTATGTCAGTTGCCCTTTCCTGCTGGGCAGAAGCGGCCACTCCCTGTTGTTTCACCAGCCACCACTTGGTTGTCCTTTGCTTCTCCATCCCTTGCGGTCATTTTAATAGATTTGTTGTTTACCTTACATTTTTTGTGAGGACCATCTGGTGCCGGGCTGCTTCTGCTGACAGAAAAGTGTTATCTGTAAACCACTCTGCTACTATTAGGTTCAAGCTGTATCAAATACTTGATATGTGGAATTTTAAAAACAGGACACAGACATACTTGCACGCATTCACGCACACTCACACACAAAAATGCAGAAGGTGCAATACCAACCGAACTACCTTACTCCACACCTACCCGTTGCGCTATCTTAATCATATTGGAGCCTGTATCTTGCAGGTGACAGTGACAGTTTCAGTGGCCAGTGCTCAACTCAGTGATCTACTGTCAGATTTGTCAAGCTACCTGTATACAACACACACACACACACACACACACACACACAGAGGCTTCAATGCTTGGACAAGCTTGAGAGTTCAAGAATGGTGTGTACATTTCAGAATACTGTTCTCCTCCCACTGGTATTCTCTGATACCCCAACTTTCCCAATACCCATAATTTCTTCTGGAACTCCCTGTTTGTTACACCTTCTTTTCAGCTGGAGTACACCTTAGTGGTTGGATGGAAAACTCAGACTCACATTAGTCCAATCTCAAAGACTACAATTCACCCAAAATTCTTACTTCACAGTACCTTCAGTGGGCAGCAGAACAGACTATCCGTCCCTAACCTCACATACTGGCTCGGTAGCAGTGGTGGTATAACGGTGTGATCAGGCAGGTGTGAATGAGCCCACGTACCAGAATGGCATGACAGGTTGGTGGCAGAACTTGACTGAGCAGAAACTATGCCCCAGGGCGCCAGAACTTTCAGGTAACTGCATATGGTGATGCCCAGGAACATGCAAAGTAAAAGAACTCTTGTTGGAGGGCCAGAAGGACGAATTCCATGCAAATTTAACATGGTCAGGTCAGGCCCACAATAGTGCAGCACAATGACTAACAATCTTGCTGTGCTAGTTCTTAGATAGGAAAGCAAAGGTGAAATCCTATTTGCCCAAGATCCTCCTAAGTCCCAAGTCCAACCAAGTCCTTTGCCACCCATGATATCTCACCACACAAATTTTCTTTTCTTAAGTCCAGGATTTGAAGCCCCAGTTTTAACTCCGTATTTCCTATGTAGTTCTTAATATTCTGTACCAGTTCACTCTCCCACCCCTTTTTCTGCCTCCATTATTAGTTTCCTCCCTGAGCTCTAATTTCAAGTCCCATATCACCCAAACATTTCTGGTCTTTCAACTGATCAACAGAACCGTCACAGATGCAATCTCAGTGCTGGAAAGGAATGCGAGAAAACTGTGGGAACTGTGATTAAAATCAAAGCTAACTCTAATTATACATTTTAGTTACTTTATTTCTTCATATACTTACTGATGGCTCATTGACTAAGTTTCTCCATCTTTGACAAACCAAAGAAATGTTCTTATAGAGATCGGTGACTGGTAAAAAGCCAAAGATAGTCATCAGGACTTCATCAGGCAGCTGGGCCCAATGTCCTTGAGATTCCTTTTCAGAAAATGATGTCCCCAAAAGGCCAAAACAGGCATCTGGAACAAATTCAAAAGCCACGTCATCATCTGAATGTGCTTTAATTTCCTCATTTTCAGATGAAGGGTGTGGGAACATACCAATCATCTGATGTCTCATACCTCTGCCACGCTTACATAGTCCACTTATATGGCTGGCATTTCCTCTTGAGCAAAATGGTCGCTTTCCACGCTTAGAGCTGTCCATGTAAGCCCCATCACCAGGACTAGCAGGTATGTCATCCTCTGCCCTGTAAAACCTCATATCATCTGCAACGGAGGGTTCAAAATCACTAGTGGAGTCATTCAGTCCTTCAGTACTAGTGCTTTCTTTCTCATGCTCGGCATGTAATTCCTCTTTTATTTTACCACATACAGGGGGCAGACCAGGGCTAGCGGATACCATGTTTCTTTCAGAACTGGTACCCCATTTGCAGAGGCTAATGCTCTGGTTGCCGACTACATTTGAAATAAATGGCCGGTTTCGAGATAGGACAGTCTCGGATTGGCCAACAAATCCAGAGCACTCTTGTAATGCCATGCAAAACTGTTCATCTTCATCAATGGAAGCATCCATAGCTTCTGCCTTTAGTGCCTTGAGTTCCTCTCCATTAACAGTCCAATGTGAACGGTGGCCTTTGACACTGAAGTAATCTGTGATGCTCTTCTGGCAGGCGTTATCTATACAATTTATGGGAGGAAATAAACATACAGATTAAACTCTTGCATAAATTAAGTAAAATGGTGCGCAACATCTGAAATACTTTCCATTTATAAAGCTGTATTCACACAAAAAATGAAGATCCAACAAGGCTAACTATCCACTTCTTATGGGAAAAGTATAGGATTTGGAAAACAATGTAACTGCAGTTAAAACATTCAGCCCGCCTCCAAAATAAGAAAATCTTCAGTGCCTCAAAATTGGTTGTTTTCCACACTCATTTTTATATTGGAACTTTATATTTTAAGTATGTTTGGTGTTTTTATTCTCCAAGTGAAAGGTGGAGAGCGAATCGTCTGTATTCTTTTCCGCTAGTGCAAGCCTGAGACACATTTTCTTTGATACAAATGTCAATAAAGTGACATTTCATAGTATCCAAAATGTATTCATAATTCTTCTAGTAAGTATAAAAAACAACCATCACAGTTCTAAAAAAGTACTAGTGGAGGTACAAACATAACTTAAAACTGCTTCCCATAAGGTAGACAGTTGTACAGTACTGGACCCCTCCCCTTATCACTGATAAAACCACAGTACCCTGGATATTAAAGCTACCAGAGGACAACGCTTCCACATCAAGCCCTAGTTCACAGGCCAGTAACGGTCTTCCACCCTTCCATAAACTTATTTACCAAAATACCAACAATTTATTAAAGTTGGCCTGCATCAAGTAACCTGAAGAAGTTGTAGTAGCTTTAACATCTGAAAAAAAACTAAAACAGGTTTCCTGCCACCGCACCTCGATCTAGCAATATGGTTTCAACCTCTTTGAGCAGCTATTATAGTAATTGGAAAAAGAAGTAAATAGTGACTTGGATTTTTGTAGAAATAAAAAGATTGATGCTATGTAAAAGCATAACACTTTCATTTTGCAGCTCCAAATTCAGCCCGCATCAATTACCATAATTGTGTTAATAACATAACAACTCTGTACCTCTTCGCTGTATCCTAAGAGAAGGGTAAAGACCCCTGTTTACGTCACGACTTGTTCGTCTTTGACTGAATGGCTGGGTTAAAGAGTACGAGCCTTCTCTGCTTTCAGCTAATGCTCTGCAGTCACTAAGCACAAGGTGTTTTCGTATTGGCCTTCTCACTGTTCAAGGAGAAAACAAAGAGTCAGTTTACTGTTCATTTACTTAGAAGTAATTTTAAAGCACAAACAACAT
This sequence comes from Calotriton arnoldi, assembly GCA_963921515.1. Lineage (NCBI taxonomy): Eukaryota > Metazoa > Chordata > Amphibia > Caudata > Salamandridae > Calotriton > Calotriton arnoldi. Next base: position 522,902 of record CAWUFW010005198.1, on the reverse strand, counting down.
AGTCAGAGAGATGTTGAAGCGGAAAGTAAGCCCAGAGATAACTACAGGTAAATAAATATTTTCATTTTCTGCCACTGCTGGGTGGCTTTTCTCCCTTCGTGACAAAAGCTGCTGTCTTTCAGAGATTAGTAGGATGGACATTGGGACAAGTACAAATATTTCAAGGACTGGAACCGAAGTAATCATATTTATTAGTTTCCCTATAGGTGCCAAAACTGGTCATAATAAGTAGCAGACCTGACATGCTGCTAAAACATATTTTAGCATAATGGAATGTTAACATACAATTTTATTTTCTCTTAAAACCAAGTTTTTTTAAGTATCAAAAGATAAGAACACATTTAATTAACTGAATTACCACAAAAAATTGTGACAGTGAGAACAAAGTAGTAACCATGCATTATTTGCAGGAGGAAAAACACTAGGATTGTGCAACCCACCAATAAATTTAACCACTGAAGCCACTTCCAAAGCCCACATATCATCACGTACCTAATATTGTAAATGAAGAAAGCCCAAGTGAGCTGGGGCAATGTTCGGTTTGAGAAATTAATCTGGAGTTACCAAAAATGTCCTAGCGAGTGCAAAAAAAAAAGAAGTCACTGACACACTACATTTTTATCTATGTCTTTATTCTTATTTTGCAGGGCTGATATTCCAAAAGATGTCTAAGAGATAACTCATAGCCACCAGAGGATAACTAGGCTCGAACAATGCCACTGACATCCTCAATTGTTATAAATCTCTTTACTGATTTTAGGATTTTTAGCTGATAGACACTAGCTTTTTCCATGGCATTGATGTGGAAGTCTATAATTAATCTGTTATCCATCAGGAAACTAGAGATTTTGCATTGTGAACAATTTAAGAGCAGAGCCATGGTCCTTGTAAGACTGAGCCATTATTAGTAGTGATCATTATTATTATTTATCCTATGCAAATAAATTAAACACTCCCTTCTAGTACAGCAGAAGAGAAAGTATAGCTGGTTACAAGTATAAAGAATCACACAAGGATATTAATTATAAAATGTATTTGGAAAAGCAAGAAATGTGATTATATATTAGAACGGAAATATGGAACACAATGGCAAGAGAGTGCTATCTTGTGCTGTAAGGGGGCACTGAAAATGGTTCAAACGGGGGCGTGGCCAGCAACATGGCCGGGTAGCTGCGTGTGCCGTGAGCTCCGCCGGCCCCGAGGCTAATCCTGTTAAATATCCTGTTCCTCCTTGCCCATGAAAGCTGAATTCTCGCACTAAGGCACGCAGCAACGCGGTGGTGACGGAGACGGTGAGAAAACGGCCGTACTTTTCCTCCAGCGGAGACCATATCGGCGCGAGGATCGACGCACGGTCTCTTAAGATGGCGGCTGCGGAGGGTTGTATGAGGCCGTAAGCAGAGACGGCGGAGCCCCCAACAGGCGGATCGCGACAGGCGAGCTGAGAGGGCTGACCTGACTCCCCCAACGCACCCACGGCGAGCCTGGTCACGCAACGGGTGAGCCCCGGCAGGCATCCGCCGAGGTCTGGAGCGGGTGTCGAAGGGTGTTGTGGGGGAAAGAAGACGAGGAGGTGCCGAGAACCTGTGGACCAGCGAACCGGGGGCCCAGGACTGGGAGCGGTTTGCGGCGAGTCCTGTGCCGGCGAGCGACGAAGGTCCGAAGGCTCTGGAGGGGCAGTGTCCAGCGCGAGACCGGCTCCGAAGTGTGGGCGGCTGGTAATGGACTTCCAGACGGCGGTGGGAGGCCGCCGGTATTGCCCCTGAGGCTGGGCAACAGTGGAACCTGCCGATGCGCGCGGTGAATGCTGAGAGGGGCGGACCAGGAGGCCCGGAGGGAGAGAGGCTTGCCGTTCGGCTTAGCTGGTAATTGCGGTGTGGAGGGTGCTGCCGGAGCCTCTGGACAGTGCCAACTCCGATTTCGTGGCGGCCCCCACCGGCGCTTGCTACAGGCCCTCTCTGAGGGACAGTGATCCGGGTGATTGCGCCACAGCCCTACCTCACATAGCCCTGCCCTACGCCGGATACGCTCGTCCTTCGAACCAGGTGGCGCCTACAGATGCCCTGAGAGGGGGGTGCTGCAGGGTCTGATAGGAGAACGGTACAGAAGCCTGCGTCCCTGAGGCCTTGTCTCTGACACGGTGGCTGAGTGACACTGCTGCTGAGGCTGATGCGACGACATTAACTGAGGGGAGATGGTGCCCGTGGTTGAGGGGGGTTTGATTACTGCCCCCCCCCCCTGCGTGGCATAAGCGGTGAGTGACGTTGGGAGCACCCTCTCGTAGAGCGCATCACGACCCTGGCAACTTTGGTGAGGTGAGCCTCTGATCCCCTTTGCGAGCCCGCTTCGCGGGCCTGGACTGTAGCGGTCATCTGTGAGAGGTGAACAATTTGCTCAAGGCACTACAAGAGGCGGCGGCCGGGGACACATCCAGCGAAGAATAGAGGGCGCTGAGGGTGCCCCGACCGGCCGTGGAAGTGGCCGTACCTGATACTACTAGCCTCTCCCTGGCGGAACACTCAAGGCTGGGGTTACGAGATTGAGTGGTTGGGGCCGGCGGTTGCCACCACACCTGGAGCCCAGTGGCCATGGCAAGAGACAAGGAGCCTAAATCGTCCTCTAAACAGGGGAAACTGGACCGCTTTACCAAAGCTCTGCCGCCGCCTTCTGGGGCCGAGGGGGAACCCGCTCCTCGACAAGACACAGATGCGATACTACAGGCCATCCACGCCTCTCGCGAAAGCCTGGAGGGTAAACTGGCGGAAGTGCGGACGGAGGTCTCTTTTCTTCGTCAAGACCTGAAGAAGGTGTCCGAAAGAGTAACCGAGGTAGAACAGCGAGTGTCGGAGTTGGAGGATACCTCTTGAACCACAGGTGCAGATGTAAAGGGACTCATGGCGGCAGTTAAAGACGTGGTTTGGAGAGTCGACGATGTGGAAAACAGGGCACGTCGGAACAATCTGCGCTTCATTGGCCTCCCAGAAAATGTGGAACGCTCGGACCCGGGACATTTCCTACTACAGTTCCTCAAGGAAACCCTGCCGGAGACCCGATTCTCAACCTGCTTTATCATAGAGAGAGCACATAGGATGCCGGGGATTAGACCGCCGCCAGGGGCCCCCCCTCGACCACTGATCGCCCGGTTCCTGAACTTTCAGGACAGAGACACAATACTCAGGGAGATTAGGAAGAAGGGCGACATAAGATTCGGCAATGCCAGGGTGATGGTATTTCCAGACTATTCGAGGGATGTCCAGAAAATGAGGCGCCCCTTTGACTCCGTCAAGGTGAAGCTTCGGGCACTAGGACTCCAATACATGCTACTGTTTCCCGCAAAACTTAAAGTTATCTACCAGGATAAGACACTTTTCTTCCAATCGCCGGAGGAGGCCTGGTCGTGGATTGAGGAGCGGCCCCGACTGAGGCGTGGGTCGCCATCGGCTGGCCCGAGCCTGCTCAGTGGGGTGTCGAATTCCACGCGGGATCAGCCTGCAGAGCGGCGTGTACGAAGAGTGCGGAAGCGGAGGATAACCAGGGGAGCCACGCCGGCGAAAAGGCCGGAGCGGAGTGATCAGTCACGCCACACCTCGGAAGCAGACGACGATACAGCGCAAGACTGTGCATCTCATACTTCCCGCAGATCGGCTGATAACAGACTCAGATCAATTGGAAGGGCAGAATGTGGAGGAAACGGCTGCGGCGCATCCTCTGCTGGACAGCATCCAACGCATGGAGGCCTCTGGTTTGGACCCTTTGGGGAACGACCTACAGTCGCGGCAGCTTCACCATAAGGGCGAGGAGGAACGCAGTTGTGGGGCAGGACGCCCGCAAGGAGAACTTGTAGATCCCTCGTAAATTGCCGGACATTGTGGACACTAGCCGGTACAAAGGGAAGTATACAGTGGGTCACTAATACTGTAATTTGTTTTTTGTAGTATGAATACGGGAAGGCGGGTGGGTCACAGACCTCTGATTGGTTTCCAACACCAGAATTGTCCTGTTGACGAGTTTGGGATGGTGGGGGTACCTGCGGAGCGTGGGGAGGGGGGTATGAGGGGTCTGGTATTTTGCTTTCTGCTTTGTTTGCTAATGGGGGTGGGGGGAAGGCAGGGGGGGTATTTGAGGGTAATGGAGACTGAGTCAAGGTCTTGGTCTAAATGCTGGAACGGGAGAGGAGGGGGGAGGGGGGGCAGACTTTTGAAGAGGGGCGAGAATGGGGAGGACCCGAGTATTGAGTTAGTATGGCAGACGACAAATATGCAGTAATGACATGGAATGTCAACGGCTTAGGCAGCAAAGTTAAGAGGGGGTTGGTGACCCGATATCTTAAGAGACACAAACCTGATATTGTATTCCTACAGGAAACACACCTGATGTGTTCGGGCTGCTCTTTCCTAGGAAGGGGACAATATACCACTTTGGCTCACGCGGGTTTCACCAAAGGCTCCCGGGGGGTGGCTATTCTTATTAGAAAATCCCCTCCCTTCCACGTAACACAACGCTGGGCAGACTCAGAGGGGACCTATGTGGCAGTGCGAGGCACTTGGAAACATAAGACATACCTGCTCGTTAGTGTGTATGCACCCCCAAGGCTGCAACAACGTACATTAGACAACATAGCTACGCTCCTTTTGCAATCTGGACCTGCGATACACATACTGGGGGGCGATTTCAATGATGTTCTTAAGCCATCGCTAGATCGTACCCACGCCCGTCCGGGAGGCCCTGAGACCACACCTTTGGCCCGCTTTTTAGATACCCTGGGACTAATTGATCTGTGGCGGCGACATCACCCGCATCACCGGACATACTCGTATTTTTCTGGGGCTCATAAAGTGTTCTCACGACTGGATTATCTTTTTGCCCCTGCGGGGGAAGTACGCCGGGTGGATACCATAGAATACCTGGCTAGGGGTATATCCGACCATTCTCCTCTCTTGATGAAAGCGGGTGGTGGGACGGGTCGTCCAGTGCTACAGTGGAGGTTGAATGCGTGGGCACTACGGGATGAGACAATCACGGAGGAGCTCCGGATAGACTCCGAGCTCTACTTCAGTGAAAATGAAGGCTCAGTCACGTCTGCGATCACACTGTGGGAGGCGTACAAAACGGTACTGCGTGATAGGGCACAGAATATAATAGCTCATAAGAAGAAGCGGGAAGCCGAAGAAATTCAAGAGATGGAGCACAGACTCCTAGACCTAGAGGGCGCTGACCCCGCCGCACTGTCTGACCGTGACTTGCGCCAGCTCGAAATAACTAGGCGAGACTACTTAGCCCTTGCGACCAACGAGGTGCGAACACAACAATTAGCAACCCAACATAAACTTTACGAAACTGGGGATAGAGCGGGGAAGCTACTAGCGTGGTTGGGACGGAAAGAAATAGAATCGCGATGGGTACGGTCCATTAAGGAACACGATGTCACCCACACCACCCCGGAGGCCATAGCGGGAGCCTTTGCGCGGTACTACGCAACGCTATACACAGCCCACACCCAGATGGAGGAACTACAGATACGTCAGTACTTGAGGGGCATTGACCTGCCCTCCCTTTCGCAAGATGAGACGGACAGTCTAGAGGGAGAACTGACACTGGCTGAGGTGACGGAAGCCATTGGCCGGCAAAAGGCGGGCAAGACTCCGGGGCCCAACGGCATTCCAGGCGAATTTTTTAAACTAAATACTGCACTAGTGGCGCCGCATCTCCTTAAAATGTTTCAGGAATCAAAGGATCAGGGGATCCTGCCTCAAGACCTCCGTCTAGCCACGGTGGTGGTCATCCCTAAAGATGGGAAACCCCCAGAGGAATGTGGGTCCTATCGCCCCATATCCCTTCTTAATATTGAGACGAAGATCCTGGCCACAATCCTGGCGAGACGCCTCTTGGCGGTGATTCTCCCACTGGTACACAAGGATCAGTCTGGATTCATGCCAAAGCGTGCCACACGTTTTAATCTGCGCCGTCTAGCTAATTGGATGGACACAGTACAGGGACGGGACGACCCCCATCTGCTTCTCTCGCTCGACGCGGAGAAAGCGTTTGATACTATTCAGTGGCCCTTTCTGTGGTGTACTCTGGAACAAATGGGCTTCGGCCCGGTCTTCCGAGAATGGTTAGCACTACTATATAATACTCCGGAGGCGAGGGTGCGGGTGAATGGCACTCTTTCTGCCAGCTGGCCGATACAGTGCGGCACCAGGCAGGGTTGTCCCTTATCCCCCCTATTATTTGCCCTTATACTAGAACCGCTGGCCTGCATGATTAGAACCCGATCAGGGTTGGGGGGATTCCTTGACGAGTCACGTCTTCTAGCAGAGGAACGTATATCGTTATACGCAGACGATATTCTGCTCTATGTCACACAGCCAGACGAGACACTCCCCCGACTTCTGCAAATCTTTGAAGAATACGGCTCCTACGCGGGCTACAAGATCAATTGGAATAAATCCACCCTCTACCCGCTGAGTGGAGGAACGGACCCTCATACCTATCCGAGTTGCCTGCGGATATCTGCAAAGGGGTTCACCTACTTGGGGCTCTACATTACCACCGATCCTGAGGTCAGTCTGGATCGTAACATTAGGCGAATACTACTGAATTTTCAGGAAGAGGTGGAGGAAACTCCCTCTGACTATCATGGGAAGAACCGCCATGTATAAAATGGTAACACTCCCTCAACTCCTTTATGTTTTGCAGAATACTTATCATAAAATACCAGATGCCATTTTCGATTCCATAAACAGCGATTTACGCCTCTTGTTATGGGACGGAGCCCACCCGCGAATAGCATTATGCACCCTGCAACGCAACCCATATAATGGAGGCTGGCCTTACCAGATATTAGAGCCTACGATAGAGCGGCCCACCTTATAGTTATTAATGAGTGGATCCATACACCAGGGGACCACCCCACACATAGACTGGAGAAGCTGCAATTCCACACACGTACCTTCCTACATTACATATATGGGGGTGCACGTCTCCTCCCCGCCACCCAACGTGTAATCGCGGCATGGAAGGGGGCGGAAAAGCAGATGAAAATGGGAGGGGAAACCTACACGGGAGACCCCCCTGTGGGAGGGTGCTAGATTGACCGAGATCAGAAAGTTGAGGGGTTTTGGGAAATGGGATCTTATAGGTATCTCTAAGATAGGAGATCTTCTGGAGGGGGGCTCCTTAGCCTCATTCTCTTCCCTTCAGTCCAAATACCAACTCCATAGCTCCCAAGCCTATGCATACCTTAGACTTAAACATGCCTGGCATGCTGAAGAATTGGACGGTGTGACGCTGCCAGAATATGCCCCCCTATATGGTAGGCTTCTTCAGGAAGAGATCCTCACCCAGGCGATATCCCTGACATATAAGACTCAAATCAATAATATCCCGGACAACCTTGGCCCGTTGCGCGCTAAATGGGAACTCACCACCGGTCCACTGGACGATATAGATTGGGAGGCGGCCCTAATGCATCCGCGCGAAGTAGCGATCAGGCCGAGACTGCGCCTCGTACGGTAGAAGATCCTTCATAGGGTCTACTTTGACAGGGCACGACTATACAAGATGGGGAGGGCGGAAGAACCAACCTGCCTCAGATGCCATATAGAACACGGCACATACATACACACTATCTGGGAGTGCGGTCACATCCAAACCTACTGGCACACAATCCGGGGAGAATTGAGTAATATATTAGGAACCCAACTGGAGATGGACGCCAAATTCCTGTTACTAGGGATCCCTACAGACGTCGACCTGCCGCGATATAGGCTTCTGCTGGCCAATTTAGGATTAGTGGTAGCCAAGAGGGAGATAGCCAAGTACTGGGGGGCCCAACAACTTCCCACACACAAGGAGTGGACGTCCAATATGGATCTCTGCATGGCTACACAGCGCGAGGTTGCCCGCGTAAATTCCGAAAAATCTGGACGCCCTGGGTAAAGTACTACAACCTGGACTTGGACACGGGCGGGGGGAATCTGGATCTCACACACGGCAGGGCAGAATTAAGTCAGTAATAACCATAATGCCTAGCCCAGGACGGACAGCTACGATTGTACAGGGGCTGCCTATGTGTTTGCTTGTCTGGGACGTTGATGTAACCCTATGTTTTCACTGAAGAATCTACTGCAATACCTTTCACCTAATGTTGTAACTTATATTCTGCAATTGCTCATACTCCATGCACTACTGACTCCTACTCCAAAGTCTATGTTTTGTTATTCCAGCAATAAAATAAAATAAAAAGTTTAAATTTTTTTTTAATGGTTCAAACAATCAAAGACCAGGCACTGGCATAGCCACTATGTCTAAGCCTTGGCATGCGTTCATGTAAAAAATATATACATTTATCAATTTATTTAGCTAACAGATGCAATATGCAAACAATATAGCAGGTATATATATATATATATATATATATATATATATATATATATATATATATATATATATATATATATATATATTTATTTATTTTTTTAAACAAAAAAAAACAAAAAAAGAAAAGTAGTAGCCAAGCAACCCAGGCACACCAGCCCTTGCTTTGAAGTGCAATCCTTTCCAGGAGGCTGTGCACATGTGAACAGGTGAAATGCCATCAATCACAGTTCAAGACAGCCACTGAATGGAGTGGGCTGACCCACTGCCCTACGATGCAAGCTGTAGGATGAGAAAGCAAAGTGTGAAAGATACAAGACACTTGAACAAACCAACAGATGAAGACGGTTGATCAAACGCCCTGTATGTATGTATTTTTATTATGAATGTTTTTAGAAAACATGAAGCTGGCAAAACCGATAAAGCTTTGTCTACGTCAGACCTACACAGTAGTGCTCTCACAGCGCTGTTTCATCTAAAGGAAGGCCCATACAGAGGTGTAAAACCTATTGTGCACAAGATACATCAGGAAAATAGATGTAATACTGGGTCTGCAGCTGAAAGTTTCAACAATTTAGAAGAGGCACTGCTGTACGCTATAAATCTTCAAAACTCCATCTCCGGGTTAGTGTGACTCCTATACAATAAGTTTGTGAGTATAGGGGTCAGAGATCTGTCAATCAGGTTGAAGTTTGGAACAAGTGTCCTTTACTTCAGCAGTAATCTCAGACAGCAAGACATTTTTATCTGCCCACACCGTGCTCACTGCGCCACTAGATTCAAGCTAGCCTGGCTGATGAAGGGTGATGCCCTGAAAACGGTCCCAGGATGCTTGTTTCCGATCCAAGGAGGACCTGGCTTGGCAGTTTGGGCTGGACTGTTCCCATGAGGAACAGGGTCAAGATTGATTTGCATATGGCTGGGTTCAAACTGGAGTGGCGTGGTGAGCAGAAGAACGTTGGATTAAACCCAGATCTTTGTGACTGGGGATGAAAGTTTGCATTGTTTCAGCATTCTGTCCATCATTTGTTCCTTTTGCTTTTGACAACGGGACGATTAGCAGAGAATATGCACTTCAGAGAGCACATAACTATCACATTAAGATTAATATCAGTTCTATATCACACTTTCCAGCCCAGGCTGTCTAGTCATCGATTTTCAAAAATGCTGTCCGAGGAATTAGAAAAGATGCATTATAAGTATTTGTTGAAAAGAAGCTGAAAGAGCATTACACACGTGGCAACCCAACAGTTCAAAATGTATTCTATATTTTAGTTTTACTTTTTTAATTGCAAGTGCATACCTACCACCTTTAGGGAGTGGCATGCTTTATTTTTTTTTATTTTTTATTTTGTAGAATATGCTTCCAATAAAACAAAATAAAATAAAAATATTCAACCACTGCACTGCTTTGCCAGTGCTTATTTTATACAGTACTAAATGTTAGTGTTGCTCAGTGCTATCTGCTTTGGTATATAAGAAATGTGAGGCAGTAGGAGATAAAGCAATTTGGTTAAAAAAAAATCTACAGAGGACCTCGGTTATATGAATTTAGCTGCCATGCTTTCAATGCTAACAGTTGAACTATTTAAATCCTCGCTCTGTAATGGTCTGTAAAAGTAGCATGGTGTTTGTTTGGAAGTGTGTTGCCTTTGTTTTGATCCTGCGTGGGAGTGCTTCCTTGCTACGCATGCGGATTACTGAGATGAGGTTATCTTCTGGTGGGACCCAGCGCTGAGCAAAGTGATGGATGAAGAAGTGTGAGCGACAGGGCCGCAGTTTATGGTTTTCAGTAAGCTGGAAGCTTTCAGCAGCGCTGGGAGTCCCTTTTTGGTATTTAAGTTTTTATGTTCATATTACAGTTAATCGATTACTGCTCTGGATTGTCCATTTTGAGATATTTTGTTAAAAGTATATGGTCCTGGGAAGGCATAGGTTAAAAGGGAGAAATGGTGGAGGGATCTACTGTGATGGACTTTGTTAATATTATCCCAAATCTGACTGTCATTGTGAGATGCCAAAAAGAGGCCATAGTATGTAGCTAGTCTGGACCTGCCGTGGTGGACTAAATTAGAGTCCTCGTTGGCCAGTGGCATAAGGCAGATCTCTTTAGTTATTCCACGCTTCATCAACTGGTATCAGTGGTTTATTTCTGTGGACTATGACCCTTAGCAGTTTTGTATTTTGTGAGTTTAAGAGTGTCAAGCAGTAAATGGGTTTATTATTAGGCAGCCTGTATGAACAATCGACTGTCTTGACTGCTAAGTGTTATGATATTCGTTTTAGTGTGGATTATATATTGTATTGTGATTGCATTATATAGCACTTACTACCCCTGGTGAGGCAGTGTTGTCCTTTACGCTACTCCAGGTCACAGGGCTAGTGTTTTTTTTGTAGTTATTGTTGGTTATTGGGATTAGTATTGTAGTCTACAGGAACCATTCCATGTCTTTATTCCAGTGTCCATGTGGTAGTTTACATTACTAGGAAATTAGATGTGATCTTTAGTTGGAGATGAGTGTTTGGGAATTTCATGCATTGGTTGGCAGGATTGATAAAACAAGCTACAGGAGATTAGGTACTGTTGGGTTGCAGGGGTTATAACTTTTAAAGGAGAGGTTGTGATCTTTGAAATAAGGTGTGGGCAATTTACAGAGATACAATAATAGGAATTAAAGCAAACATGCATGTGACAGAGTGGGCTGTACTCAGAGCAGAGGCATGTAGAGGATGGAAGGGAAGAGTCATTTGAAAGAAAAAGGAGAGTCGGCAATCAGAAGTTTTAAGTCAAGGTTGGTTTTTCATTCAGGGTTTTTAGGAATATTGTGGAGGCTTTCTGAAATATCATGCGAAAACTGTAGAAGGTAAAGACATTATTTGTTTTACAATAGCACTGTACGCCATGAGGACCCCAGCGTTCACACACACCATTATCACCCACCAGGTAAATACAGTAAATAAATATGGGTTCATCTGCCCATAAACCGATGAAAGGAAACAACAAAACAGGAAGGTTGTTTTTTAAATGTTTGTGCTTGAGATGCTCCTTTCCCTCTGATAAGGGTGGGATAAAGGGAAAGACAGCATGTTTTAGTGAATGTGTGTAAAAGTATTACTTCTCAGGGAAGGTTGCACTGATATGTCTCCAGTCTGAAGCACCCACAACATACCACAATGAAGCATGAGATCCTGCATCTGGACGTCATTCAGCCTTCCTGTAACAGTAATCAAGACACACAAAAGGAAAAGCCCTGTCTAGAAACTTCTTCAACTGAGCAATAGAAACTACAGCCCCGCCCTTCACACTTCCCATCTACCAAACCAGCAGTGCTGGGGAAGAACAATTATTGTGTTTTTGGGGAAGTGGTGTAAAGAGTAGTGGTCAAAGCCATGCAGCTTCTTGGCGCTAATGAGAAGGAATCTGCATGCTAAAGTGTTGTTCTGTGGAAATGCAGAGGTACACATTTTAGTGCTGCCTTTGAAATAGTCGGCTGCCCACACTATTATAAACCACTTTATTTCACAGCTTCGCTCCTCTCTTTCAGGAGCAGATGTAAACTACCATGCTGTGACGCCCCTCCCCCCCCTCCTTTTCCCTTTCAGGGAGAAGAGCGCACAGAAGCTAGCTGCTGCATGCCGCTGTTTAGTGAAATGATAATGTATCAAAGCAGCCATCGACTCATACCCTCAACGTCATCCAACTTTTGTTCAAAAGGTCACATAAACCTCTTGAACTCGTACCTTTGTGGTACAGCGTTCTGCCATTCGCCAGAGCCTCGGTGCAGAGCTATAAGTGGAATGAAAAAACTGGTGGTCTTTCAAAGGGGCGTGGCCGGTGTAATTAAGGGCATGGCTTAAAAATACATAAGCTAAAAAATCTGTGCTTAGCATATAGTGTGCTACCCGACTGGTACTTTGCTGTTTCTGTCATAGTATCCAGATATATGATACCACACGTAACATTACACCTACAACAAGCCAGGACTATTCGTTTTGTCAATGGTTGTTAGTTGCATAAAATAAATAAGCAACAACTATGGCTTTGTGGATATAATATTGAAAATGCTTCTGTTCTGAAACGATGAGACTGTAAAAGAACTAAAACAAGTCTCTTTGAGGTAACATTAAAGGCTTTGAGCAGTGGTGGAACTGCTGCAGAGTAAAGATATTTATTTCACCCTGAGGGTGAAGGCAAAAATGGAGAGCCCGAAAGGGGCCTGTCTCAGCACCCGCTTTTAAGGATGTGGTCTCACTGCTTAATCTCCCCGTGCCTACCAAAACAAGCATTGGCATAGCCAATAGGTCTCGCCTTTGGGGCGTTATAAGTGTTTAGATAGAGCTATTGGCTTTGTTAACGTTTTTAATATGTGTTGTAGAGCATTGTGAATGCTGTGCAGCATGTTGAAAATGTACAAGTTATAATAAAAAAAGTGTTATAACCATTTCTGGCACCTTATATATAACTAGGCTATCTGGTTTTAGGTTTAAACCTATATTAACTGATAAAACCCCACCAGAAGGAAAATAGCGATCACCGGTGTAAACATATAAACACTGAAAAAACACCTTCGCAACCACAAACTAAGTGCCATCAAAGAAAGGAAAAGATGAGTAAAAGAGTCATTTTTATTTATTCCTGAAGGGGCAAAAACAATATAACTTTGTTATACAAGGCAGCAGCAAGAAAGACTGGGCTAACATTATTCTGTTTAAGTTTTGTTGTTTAGGGATGTCACTTAAAATATTGTCTCTTCTTCCTTCTGCTTTTTCAGTTTTGTGGTCTTTGGTCTAAAGATGCAGTGTTTAGAAGCATGTTTTAGGTATTATTTAGTTATTTTATAAACTGTAGAGAATGAGGAAATATCAAAATCATATTTTGGATACATTTGATTTCACTGATGGATAAAATGGCTGGTTTCATAAGAATCTTTACCAATATGTACCATCACATTTACAGACAGACAGATAATGGGGAAAATCCTTTGATACATCAGCTCCCTTTTCTAGAGTGCCAGTATGGACTGTAGGTGAATTGCCAAACACCCCAGGCTTTAAACATTCAATGCAAGGTGTAGTGACAAGTATATGTGAAAAGAATGTTGTCACCAAGCATCTGAGATAGTGGCGAAAACATGACACCAGACGTTGGCAAACATGGAACGCAGTGTCACTTGGAATGCTGCTGAAAAAAGTTACTACCAAGTTCAATAAAGATTGGAGTGATATTGTTTGTATTTGCAGTAATCAAGCTACGTCTTTGAAAATGTTGTATGATGACCTGTCAAAGTCGATACCTGAGCTGAAGCGCTTTCCTGTAAGAGATCCTTGCCACTCGCTAGACAGTATGCTGAAAGCATCTTTACAATCTTCAGAGTTAATGAAGAATGCTTTTGACTTTGTAGTCCATTTTGGTGCACTGTTTCATTATGCCTGGGAACTAAAATGCAAATATTTCTCATATTGTGGCATCAAAGAAAGAGTCATCCTAACGGTGCCATTTACCCGGTGGTTCTCAGTCCTAGAGCCTGTGAATGCCATATTATCCATGTGGCGACAGTTTACAGAATTTGTGCTTAGTGATGATGCCAAAGACAAGAAATGTGATAATCTTTTTTCACATATTGATAGTGATGTGAAAAAAGTACAGTCTACTGCATGCTTAGGTTTTTACAGGAAAACATGATTCTGTAGTGGACATAATCAAAATACTAGAGTCTGAAAACGCCTTTGTCTACCAAGTGTTCAGCGTAATTGGTGTAGATGTGAAACATTCCTTAAGGGTAGGCTGGATGACACTTTGTGACTTTGGCACTGCAACATGCTCCATGTTAGAATTCTTGCCACTTGGTAAGCAAAGAAATGTTGAGGAGCAATTCAGGAAATTTTATTTTACAGTCTTTGGGAAATGGCTTGCAATGATGCATAGAAATGGCCATTCATCAACCATGGCATTTGAAGTTAATGAAGCCTCACTAAGGTACTCTGCACAAGTTCTAGATCCCTTCTTTTTTTCCCAGACTTTGAAAAATACGGATTCACTTTTGACCGCTTCAATAACTGAGGGCATATGCGCCCAGTTCAACGCATATGTTGCAGAACATGTCCTAGAGAATCACAATCTTCAGGTACACCAGTATTGGCATGGAAAGCTATGTCATTGGCCAGAGTTAGCAAATTGTGTACTGGCTGTTTTGGCGCTGCACGTCTCAAGTGCCAATGTTGAGAGGACCTTTTCACAGATATACATTTACACAGGAAGGAAAGAGTGAGCGTGCATGAACAAAGACTCACCAAAGAAGTATTGTATGGTATACTACAAAAAGTTTGATTCGCAAAAATGTATTTGGACCTCATACACCCTGTACACACACTATCTATACACATGCTCTATTAGTGCAGAAAGCAAGCAATAATTAAAAGCAAATAATTCCATTAACACCGGAAAAACACTGTTTCTGTTGTTTTTAATGGCGCAAAAATGTGTACCCACTGATAACTGAAAAAACACCACCAGAATTTACCAAAAATAGAAACTGAAAACAGGAAAGCCTATATATAACCTAAAAAACATTATATACAACAGGAGTATCCTACTAAAAACCAGAATTAACACCAAAATTGTGTTCTAGTTTATCTGTTTATGCAATGCTATCAATTTTTCCTTGCTTGTTTTAATTTTTTTTGGTTATAGTTTTTATTGTTAGGTGTGGGATATAAACAACGGGAGGGTGGATGTTGTGAAATAGTACTTTAATTAGATAGGAGTAGTGGAGAGTTATTTGTGGAGAATTAAGAGATGCCAAATTTTTATGTCAAACTGAAGTGGTGCGGAGTGATGCTGAGGTTGTGAGCAGTGGTGGAGGTGATGCTCAGGTGCTTAGTGATGTTTTGGTGATGAGTTATGCCGATGTTGTGTAGCTGAACTGGTGCTTATGTGGTGCTAAGAGATGTTGTTTTTGTTCTGTGTTGAGGTGTTGCTGTATTGATGCTGAAGTGGTGCTGCGTTGGTTTTGAATTGCTGCTGGTGTGGGGCTGTGCAGGTGCTGAGCTGGGGCTGCACTGGTGTCGATGTGGTGCTGTGTTAATGCTGAAATGGTGCTGCATTGGGAATTATTTGCTGCTGAGGTGGTGCTGCGCTGGTTCTGAGTTGGTGCTGTGCTAATTCCGTGGTGGGGTGAGTTGGTGCTGCATTGATGCTATGCTGATGCTGGGGTGGTGCTGTAGTGGTACTGTTTGATACTGAGGTGGTGGTGTGCTTGTGGAAGTTGGTGCTTGATGGTGCAGAGTGATACTGATGTGGTGCTGAGTGATATTGAGGTGGTATTGTGTGATGCTGAGGTGGTGTTGAGTGATGCTGAGGTGGTGTTGAGTGATGCTGAGGTGGTGTTGAGTGATGCTGGGGTGGTGCTGACTGATGCTGGGGTGGTGCTGACTGATGCTGGGGTGGTGCTGACTGATGCTGGGGTGGTGCTGACTGATGCTGGGTGGTGCTGATTGATGCTGAGGTGGTGCTGAGTGATGTTTTGGTGATATTTAGGTGAGGCTGCATTGGTGATGCGTTTGTGCTGGGTTGAGGTGGTGCTGTGTTGATGCTGTGGTGAGGATGTGCTGGTGCTGAGTTGGTGCTGCACTGATGTGGAGGTAGTGCTGTGCTGAGGGGGTGGTGTTGAGTGATGCTTAGGTAATGCTGTGCTGGTGGTTAAGTGGTGCTGAGTGATGCTGTGGTAGCACTGATTGATGCTGTGCTGATGCTGTTCCGATGCTAAGTTGGTGGTGCTGCACTGATGCTGAGGTAGTGCGGTGGTGCTGCAGAGGTGGTGTTGAGGTATTGTTCTGGTGCTGAGGTGGTCTGCGCTGGTGCTGAGGTTTGAGGTGGTGCTGTACATGGGCTGTAGAAAGGAATGTTCTATGTCATAGATTACGTTGTGATACTGTTTGAAAGGAAGCAGTTTTTTTAGGTCTCGCCTAGCGTTGCAGCGCGCATGCGCTGCTCGCTCTGCGAGGGCTATTGTGATCGAGGAGATTTTAGAAGGGGACTTGAAGCCCCGCCCCTCATTTTCATTGGCTGGCGTCATCGTTTATGTAAAACGGTGGCCTCCGATTGAAACTGAGGCTTTTTTGTTTCCGCCCGGTCTCCTTTTCGTCCGGCCCCTCCGGACTGGATCGCTTGGTTGACGGCTGTCGTGGCGATATTTCTTATCTTTGGAGGCGTGTAGTCACGGGTCATGTTTCCGAAGGGAGGTCGTTTTTTGTTTTTTTTGCTAACATGTCGCCCGCTTCACTTGCAGCTACGCTCTGCGAGCATCGAACGCTCAAGCGGATCACTCCCTTCCCCATAAGCAGTTCACGCTGCTAACGGAGGCTCAGCCATGACGGATCATGTTTCCACGCTAATAATCAGTCAATGTATCAGCTGCTGCTGTGCTGTTCGCAGTCTGTCCAACGCGCTCAGGTCACGGTCGCCACTGGGGCCACAACACCAGGCCGCAGCCGGCTTCATTATTGCCTCTTTACATGCCCTAGTCTGGAGGTCTCAGGGCTGCTGGTTTGCGTTCATTATTGATTCTGTAAAGTAAATATTAGACGACGCCCTCGCTCTGGGGAATTAAAACGTGGAAACGAGCGGCAACTGGTACCCCTTACCCAGGTACGCGTTACCTCATTCTGCACCTTAAAGAAAAGCCACTGAGGCGGGTTCTGCAGTGCACGGCGTGCATGCCCAGGAGCACACGTGGCGCAGCAGCTGGTAAACCTATGCACATACATGTTTGCACAATCTGTAAACAAATGGACTTTGCACATCTTTAAATGACTTTCGCCACTTTATGGCAAATAGCCCCCTTCATCACACATTGACCCTATTCCATGAACACATGACACGATAGAAATGGGATTTCCGGCTTCCAGGCTGCAACTCGCACTCAGTAGTACAGAGAACGTGTAAAAACAGCACACGTGCACGGTGTAAGGACACGACCAAACACATTAAAACCAATGCACACCGAGTGCGTCCAAAAACAGCAACTCCAACCCCGTCCCCCACCCCACAAAGAACAGTGCGTTTCAATGAAATGTCACTTCCTCTGTGCGTAAGGTGCATTCAAATTACACTCGAGTCAGTCTCCGCCTCTTCAAAAGGCAGCGCTTACATGTACAACAACACATCAGACATCACAGCAAAGTAGTGCCGGGGGCCCCTTCACTTTCAGTCCCGGGGGCATCCTGGGGGGACACTCGAGTCCCCTTTAACACCAGCGGAGTTGAACAAGCAGAGGCGATTAAAGGTCAATAATTTACCTATATTTTCGCATAAATTGAATGAGAGTCGACTGCGCAGTGTTATGTGTCTTGTCTCTTGAGTGCGACCCAAGAGCACACGGCGCGCTTTGATTTACTGTGCGCAGCTGTCGGATGCGGCCTGGTGATAAAGAGGCGGCCCGTAGCAGGCTCTCCCACTGGAAATCAATTCTTTCTCCCGATGTCTATCTCAGAAAGGCCCCAAAAGGCACAAGTGTGCTTCCTGCTCGAGAGAGGCCGACGGTCTTGTCGAAAGGCCGACTCGGATACTGAGCTAAAGGACCGGGAAAAGCGGGAGTGGGGTGCTGGAAGAGCAGAAGGTGGTGTCTGCTAGATGGAGGTAGCGTCTGCAGGAAGAACCAAGGTGACTGCGAGGGGAAAGGAGGTGTCTGCAAGGGGATGAGAAGTATCTGCGAGCAGAAGGGGGTGTCTGCAAGGCGGAGGTGGGGTCTGTCGGAAGACAAGAGGTGTCTCAGAAGAGAAGAGAGGTGTCTCAGAAGAGAAGAGAGGTGTCTCAGAAGAGAAGAGAGGTGTCTCAGAGGAGAAGTGATGTGCCTGTGAAGGGAAGGGAGATGTCTGTGAGGAGAAGGGAGGTGTCTGACAGGAGAATGTGGTGTCTGCAAGGCGAAGGGGGATGTCTGTGAGGCGAAGGGGGATGTCTGTGAGGAGAAGAGAGGTGTCTGGGAGGAGGTGGAAAGTGTCTGTGAGGAGAAGAGAGGTGTCTGGGAGGAGGTGGAAAGTGTCTGCGAAAATAATGGGGTGTCTGCAAGGAGAAGTCTGAGAAGAGAAGATATGTGTCCACAACTCGCTGTCTACAAATAAGCAAAACCCATTAAACAAATGAATCAAGTGAAATGACCCCCTGTCCCCGCCCCCCGGAACTGGCAGAGTGGTGCCTGCAGCAGGTGTGAGGTCCCTGCCATCCACGGCCTGCTTCACACGTGCACATAGAACTGATTACATGTGAACACATGCACTGCACACTGGCAGGACCCAAGGTACAGAAGCCTGGCTTCCATTGGTGCAGTGGCTGTCTTTTATAATTCAAACCGTAGCCGGATCAATGTAGACTCGAAACACACGTGTACAAGAAACGGAAATAGCAATTTATTGTCAGGCAAAGGACACGAAACATCAAGCAGACGGTGCCCCCCCCCCTCCCGGTCCACTACACAGAGCGCGGAGTCAATCCTGCTTTGGCCGGGACAGGCCCCACTCAACATCAAAGGCGCTGCTCGGGGGTGGGGGGGGGGGAAATGGGGGGAAATGGGGGGATCGCTCCATGCCTATCAATGTATCTTCCCCAGCCTCCAGGAGGGGCACCGTCCACCCCCACCTTTCTTTCCTGACTCCCCCTCCACCGCCCTCCCCCTATTCCTTAACACCTCCTGATGCCAGGCAAAGGGTTTGTTCCTTCCTGAGCAGACCTATGAGGTCGGAACGTTATCTCAGTCGCACACTGTTAGTTACAGCAGCCCTTACACACACATTATCATGTTTTCCTGCAATCCACGGGAAGTCCGAGTCAGACTCTGAAGGCTGCTCGGGCGTATAGTTTAATTGTTACATCTCTCGGGGGGGGGGGGGGGTTACACGGATTTGCCGATCACTGCTTTGCGTTCGTTTTTCACACTCCTTTGTGTGTTTATGACACCCTCCTCCTCTTTGTAGCGCTACTGGGTGTAGTCAAGGCGCTCAAGGCTGCGGAGATATTTCTGTCATTCAACTTTTAATTCAGGTTTGTCGACTCTCACTATATCTGTATGATTTCATAATTGAGATGCGTGTGCGATTCCAAGGTTAAGCTCTAACGTAAAATGCAGCTCTCAAAATCCTCTGCCGCGCGCAGCAGGGGCCCATAATCCACTTATGACTAAAAGCAAACACGTTTCTTTTAAGCAACTTATTCACAGCTGGATTGTGGTCGTGCATACGAAGCAAGAATCCGCCAGTGCCTCCCCACAAACCCCCATTCCTAGACTTAGAGGCGGGTTAGTCAGCACGCACACAGTGTATGAACACTCCCACCCAACCTAGAAGCAGCGCAGTGCAACATCAAACGTGAAGCAGTGCCCGGCAGACAGTGTAATCACAGAGCCAAAGGTGTTGGTGCGCTTTGTTAGTGTTTATAGCTCGGATCATATGTAACTCTCACTTCACACTTTGTGTCTGTAATTTACAACACTTACACATCTTCTTCACTGCACTATTTATCACTACTTTCAAGACGTGGCAGTCCGGTCTATGCCTCTGAGATTTACAATCTAACAAGCAGTTGAGAAGGCCCTTTATTGCAATGCAATAGGTCTTGCATTTGCGAGAGTTTAAGCTATTAGTATTGTAAATGACAGTGCCTTTTATTTATGTTTTAAAACCCAAAACATAAATAAAAGGCATCGTCATTTACAATGCCAATAGCTCAAACTTGTGTGAATGCGAGACCTATTGCATTGCAAATGCTTGTTGTTTAAGTGTAGTATGGTTGTGGTTTAAATAAGGACAGGGGTAATAAAAGGAAAGAATAGCTGCCATAACTCAGCCAATAAGCTGCGTGTTTTTTTGAAAGATGCTTTGTAATTGGCTGAAACGGCAATGTTGCTTTTAGGCTACCTTTCCAGTTGAATGTGTTTGAAATGCATTCACACCTTGCTCCCCAAAGAAGACCAACTGATGCGCCAAGAAGTCTGGAGTGGTGTGAAACGTTTGAATAGTTAGTAGATGTGTTTGAATGGGAGTCTGCAGTGGTACAATAAAGAGAAATGTCGCCTCCTGGTAAAGATCGTTATCATTGGTAGGAGCTGTAAATGTGGCTTTCATCAAGTTGTACATATGGATGCTGTTTAAACAACAGGCTGGCAAGTTTCTTACTGAGATGAGAATGTTGTTCGAAAGTTTCCATTCCGTTTGCGCTGTAACAGTTTCACTTGCAAAAAGTTAAACAAATTACTCTACCCAACACTGCTTGTTTTTCAAACCCACTCTTTAAACATCCATGCTGACATTTAAACAAAGTCCCTCGGCCAATTATGGTAAAATAGGTGATATCAGCACCTTGTATTCCTTGGCAACGCTTAGAAGCAACCGCGTTAATTTAAAACATGAAACCGGGCGCAGTGGTGGGCTGCAGGAACACAAAGGGAAAAACGCATTTGGAAAGCAAAAATAATGATAAAAGCGGCACCGTGCGTATTTAAATTATGTTTATTGCGACCCTGAAGACGCAATAGTGATAAAAAAACGGGCGCTGTGGTGGGCTGCAGGAACACAAAGGGAAAAACGCATTTGGAAAGCAAAAATAATGATAACAAGCATTGGCATAGCCAATAGGTCTCGCTTTTGGGACCTTATATGTATTTTAGTTTTGCAGCACAATATCCTTGGTGCAACAACATCAGCTGTTGCATGGTTAAACCTTGTACCTTATAAGTGTTTAGCCATGCAACAGTTTATGTTGTTGCACCAAGGATATTGTGCTGAAGTTATCCAGCACAATATCCTTGGTGCAACAACATCAAGTGTTGCATGGCTAAACACTTATAAGGTCCCAAAGGCGAGACCTATTGGCTATGCCAATGCTTGTTGTTACCGGAGGCTGGTCTTGCAGCATAGCTGCGGTATCGGCCCCCTGTAACAAACATCCCTCCCCCTCCCCCCCACTGTGGCCAGTCCGACTCAATTGCCAGGGCCGGTTTGCGTTCCCAGTCTGGCCCTGGCCTGTATTCAGGCCCAGCCTCCCCACACGCCTACACTCATCTATTCAGCGCTTGGATACCCTCAAGGGTGACAAACAGCGCTATACAAATCCACCTTACATCACATATACAAGATCTATAACAGATGCTTTTTCAATAATTAAGAAACAGACTAGATTCCCTCCAAACACGGATTCTATGCTGTAATTGTGGGCACATAACTTTTTTATTTTATGTTGAGTCTACCGCTGCAAAAATTATGTGGAAAAAAACACTTGCTGCACAGTTTAATAAAACAATATCGCGTCTGAATGGTCATTTTGTAGTAAAATGTTTGTGAAAGTCGTTCACAAACGGGGCTGCAGGAATGTTAAAATCGGCCCTGGCCGTTTTAGTGTCCGCTGGTTACCGCACTCCACCGCGCTGCCAATCAGCGTTGACCTCAGGGTTTTGCCCCTCAGAATTGCTGGCTGTGTTTTAATAATAACCAGCGTGACGTGTCGGCATGAAGGCTGCAGGGGAGCGCGCGCAGGCTAATTATTCAGGTGCAGCTGGCATTATTTGTGTATTGGAGCGGGAGGCTCCTACCTTGGTCTATAGCTATATATAATATATACTCTCTTGACAACTCGCAGGACTGGAATAACTGCACAGTGACTTCCTGCCAGCTCCTTCTTCTGAGTCAACACTCCTCGCGTGCGTCAGCCCTGTTCGGATGACCCAAATTCTTCTTCTCACCCCCTCCCTACGGCACAACGAAAGTGAAAAATAGAAGCGGAGTTCAAAAGGTTCTGGAGGGA
Source organism: Calotriton arnoldi (assembly GCA_963921515.1). Taxonomy (NCBI): domain Eukaryota; kingdom Metazoa; phylum Chordata; class Amphibia; order Caudata; family Salamandridae; genus Calotriton; species Calotriton arnoldi. The sequence goes on along the minus strand of CAWUFW010005198.1, from coordinate 500,734 downwards.
GCGACGGAGAATGCTACCAGCATAGAAGATGCCGGCCTGCCTCGGCAGTGTCTCATTCATTGTTTTAGATGTTCTTCTGTGAGGGAGTTTCACACATTTCTGCATTGTTTTAGCCATGCTGCCACAGTATGTGGTAAGATGGGGTTTTGCAATGCCCTGGTAATGTCAGTGGGTGTCTCGTCCGTCTTGCGTTTTGGAGTGCCAGGAAGCGTTTATGGCCACGTCACATTTACAGTACCAGACGCTCGTGCGTCATGGCCTTTTGCCTGCGATTACACGCACGGCAGGCATGTGTTTCCAATTATCGCGCCCGCGTCTGGGCACGATAATTGGAAACAGATGTGTGCGGCGCGCGTAACCGCAGGGAAAAGGCCATGACGCACGAGCGTCTGGTCAGCTTTTCAAACTCCCTAACTTAAAGTCTCGCAGAGCAGCGCTTGCGCGCTACTCGAGGCTCGACCTAAAAACGGCACCGTGCGTATTTAAATTATGCTTATTGCGAACCTGAAGCGACGCAATAGTGATAAAAAACCGGGCGCTGGGGTGGGCTGCAGGAACACAAAGGGGACAAGCATTGGCATAGCCAATAGGTCTCGCCTTTGGGGCCTTATAAGTGTTTAGCCAGAGCTATTGACTTTGCCAATGTCTTCAAGCTGTGCTGTAGAGAAGTGTGGCTGCTGTGCAGCATGCTGAAAAGCTATAATAAAAAAGTGTCAGAAGCATTTTTGTTACTTTATATATGACCAAGATGGGGGGCGCTAGAGGGCGCCTGGCAAGAGGGCCGCACTTCAGTGAGGCTCTGCCCGGCTGGGCGCCAATCCGCCTAATATCCGCCTGTAATTAGCTGTACCTGAGTCCCAAACGCTGCTGCCCTGCTTGGGAGGACACCTGGAGCTCGCTGAGCCGGTTTTGAGCTGCTGGGGGGCGCCGATCGCTCCAAACACACCGCGCTGAAAAGTCCCGGCGGCGCCTTCACAAAATGGCGACTGCCACTGGACCCTAAGTGCAGGCCATCCCTGCTGTCACGGAGGCACTTGGGCCCGGGAGTCATTGCTGCGGATTCCGGGAGAGGTGCGGCGCTGCCTGGTGGCTCCGGGAAAGGACAGTAGAGCGGACAGCTGTGGGACGGTGTGCTGCTCTCTACGCGGTGCGGGGGGCGCTCCGGCCCTGCTACGGAGTGCTGAGACTGTCGGAACCTGCGGCGCAGAGGTGGACCACGGGACGGCCCTGGTGTGCGGAGTGCTGCCTGCGCTGGTTGCGGTGAGTGGGGGGCGGTTTGTCCCTGGCCGGTGGCTGCGGAGGCGGGTACGGGCTGGGGAGAGAGCCGCGGCCTGCGAGCTGTGACTGGGGCGGGCGGGCGCTCGGTGGACGGCCTTGTGGATGCCTGCTGTACTGCTGCGGCTAGACTGTTGGTGCTGGAAGCTGCCGTGTGGAGGGCTCCGAGGTGCAGCTGCCCTGCTTCTTCTCCCGGCGTCTTGCCTGTCTGGGTCCGGGTGCCGATCCCGGTGGGAGTGCTCCGGATCTCTGGGTCCGCCGTCTTGGGGTCGCGGTCCCTGGCTGGCACACACGCTGGAGTGCATCCATCCCTATGATGATTGGGATTGTTGTGGCCACCTCTGGGTGATACCTACCTGGCTTGCGCCCTCCGACTCACTGCGGCTGGATCCTGGGTCGTCGGCGTCCGCCCTGTGCCTGCTGACCTTGCGCTGCGACCTACCAGGCTTAGGGTAGCGGAGGCCTTGCTTCTTCGTGCGGGGGTGGACCTCTCCTGAACTGCGACATGCCTTCCCTTGCTGGGGTGCCTGGGCTGCTAATCCATGAGGTACTGCTCTACATCATCCTGTTGGCCCGGGACCCCGACGTCTCGCTGCGCTGCTTCTTTGTGGCGGATACCCTGTGGGGCGCACGGAGCAGGGCGGGTGTGAAGCTTGATATCAGCGTGTGTGGCCTGCGTGGGAGCTCCCTGCGGTACCTGGTTGGCCTGTAGATCCGCATCCTATTTTCAATTGGGGGCACCCATTCCAGTGCTTTCACAGTAGTGTGACTCAATTGCTGCCAAGATGGGGAGGACCGATAAGACACAACCTCGCCTCACGTTTGAGGCGCGAAAGTCAACTAAGACCCCGCACAGAGCTGCCTCTGACTCCGAGGCGGATGCTCAGGATGCGGGTCCATCCACAATTGAGACAACGTTGTTGGCCATGCAGCGCAGCCTACAGTCTATAGAGGGCACCATGACTGCAGTTAACCAACGCCTCGACCATATGTCATCGCAACTCGAAAAGCAGGGCGCCCGCGTCGGAGAGGTGGAACAGCGGGTCTCTGCAGCGGAGGAGGGACTGAGTGAGGTGGCCGGGAAAACACTAAATATGGAAAAAGTCCTCTCCCTTATCCAGGCAAAGAATGAAGATTTAGAGGCCCGCTCCCGCCGCAATAATATTCGAATTACGGGGCTGCCGGAATCGACAAACGTGGGCAGAATGGAGATCTTCATTGAGAACTTGATTAAGGACATTTTTGGTACTGAATTACTCTCCGCCATGTTTATTGTCGAGCGGGCCCACCGCTCCCTTGCGGCTCGTCCGGTCCCGGGGGCTCCCCCACGCCCTGTTATAGCGAGGGTTCTGAACTACAGGGACTGAGACGCCATCCTGCGCATGGCCAGAGATAAAGGAACAATCCAACATCAAGGCAGTACCCTCTCTTTCTTCCCGGATTTCACTGTAACTGTACAGGCCGCACGCAGGGAATTTGGGGTGGTGAAAAAGTTTTTGCAAACTGAAGGTGTCCCTTATGCCATGTTATACCCAGCTCGCTTGAAGATAGGTCCAGATGGGGACTCCAAGATCTTCACCAACCCCAAGGCGGCGATGGAGCATGCGAAACATCTTCAGAGGCGACGGCGTGACTCCCGGACTCTATCAGAATCTGAAGAACAGTAGGGATACTGGACGCATATTGATATTTTGGCTTACTGCTTGGCTCATTTGGTAGCTTTGTCTTCACATTGATATAGGCTTGCCTTCTATGCATCTCATGTTTTCCCTTCTAGTGCAGGTGGACACTTTAATGACTTTTTGCTGTTGCGCCATGGTGCCTCCTTAAACCTGGACTCTATGATATATCTTGACCAGGCAAATATGGTGTGTTGCTCAGCCACCCCCTACTAGTTAGGAGGTTAGTGGCACTCTGACGCCCCCATGGGAATACCCCTTGTACACTCTTCGGAGTTTCTTTTGGGCTTGAGTTGGGGGGTGGGGGGGATAGTTGGGATGGCTTTGGCCAGTTGGGGACGCTGAAGTGGGTGGGGGGTTGGGGGATGGTGGGAGTTGGGGGACTCTGGAGGATGGGGGGGTGGGATATGAGGGAGGGACCGGCACTTTCAGTTTCGTTGTTTGGTGTACTCACTTTTTGTATTGCAGGAGCAGGCATGCCCCTTTTTATTCTCTAATTGACAGGCTCAAAAAGTCTCTTCTCATGTCATGAGTGGTAAAGTGCGACTGATAACCTGGAATGTTCGTGGCCTCAACACCCCCAGAAAGATTCGCTCTGTGTTTGCTGCTCTGGACAGAATGGATGTCCAGATAGCTCTATTACAAGAAACTCACCTCACAAAACTGTCCGAAAGCAAGGTTGGGAATCGGTGGGCGGGGGTGCGCGTGATGTCCTCGTATTCCAGTTATGCAAGAGGGGTAATGATACTGATCAAACGAGGGGTCCCCTTTTCGGTTATCCGCACGGACACGGATGACTCTGGCCGCATTGTGCTTCTATATGGGCAACTGGGTGGAGCGAAAGTGTTGCTGGTGAACGTGTATGGCCCGAATATAGACGATCCAACCTTCTTCTCTGATGTGTGGCGCCGCATTACTAGCTTCCCGGAAGCCGAGATACTCTGGGGCGGCGATTTTAATGTGTGCTTGGATATGACTGTGGACCGCTTGGGTAGCTAGACTACGCGGCCCAAACAGGCGTCGGAAGTACTGCTGGGACTGATGGATGCTGGTCGGTTGTGTGATGTGTGGCGATTGCGGCACTCTGTGGCGCGTGAGAGTACTTTTGTTTCCTCTGCTCATGGGACTTGGTCTCGTCTTGATTTCTGGTTGGTCTCTGAGGCTGCGTGTACTTGGGTGACGGATGTTTGTCATATGGCTCGGACGCTCTCGGACCATTCTCCTGTGCTCCTGGAGCTGCAGGTTCCTGCGTGCCGGAGGCCTCCGTTCGCTTGGCGCCTGCAGCCATCCTCGCTATCAGACCCTGTTTTTAAACGTGACATTGGGGAGGCGATTCATAACTTTTTTAGGGAAAATGAGGGTTCCGTCGATAGTGCGGGCGTCCTCTGGGAGGCTTTTAAAGTGACCATTCGGGGGGTGTGCCTGGGGGCGCAGGCTGGCGTCTTGAGGGATTTGAGGCGTAGGATTCATAAATTGGCTGCAGAAATATCCGCTCTAGAACGGTCCTACGATTTGGACCCTTCGCCCACAACACTCTCGGCAATACGGGATTTGGTTACCGAGCATAACGAGACAGTCGATCAGGAGATGGCCCATAGATCTCGCCGCAGCAAGGCTCGTTACTATGGCAAGGGGGGCAGACCCAGTCGCTCTCTGGCTCAGAGGCTGGCTGAGCCTCGTGGCCAGGACTACATCAAAGAGATACTCGACGAGGCAGGGGAGGCTCATTACACCACGGCGGACATTAGCGGGACCATATTAGACTTCTACGCCACCTTATATGCAACCAGAACTGAGGCGCCGCAGGACGAGATCCATGAATATCTTGATGATATTGCTCTTGGGTGGCTGTCCTCGGGTCATAGGGAATATCTTACGCAGCCCTTTGATGAAGAGGACGTCAAACTTGCTATTCTGTCCCTCTCCACCTGCAAAGCTGCGGGATTGGATGGGCTCCCGAGTGAATTTTATAAGTTGTACGCTGACGCACTGGCCCCTAGACTGCTTGCGGTATTTGCGGAAGCATACGATGCGGGTTGCCTCCCGGCATCCCTAAGGGAAACCCTCTTGGTTATGTTGTTGAAACCCGACAAAGCACCTAACCACTGCGATTCCTATAGACCCCTCTCCATTATTAATATTGACGCTAAAATCCTAGCCAAAATGATTGCCATGCGTATACAGCCCCTGATTCCTCTCTTGGTACTTCCCGATCAATCGGGGTTCGTGCCAGCCAGGTCTACCACACACAATCTACGTACTCTATTCGCTACGCTGCACTATTTTGAGTCCGACTTTCAGGCCGTTGCTGTGCTGCTTGATGCAGCAAAAGCGTTTGACTCCCTCGAATGGGATTACATGTTTATTGTCCTTCTGAGAATGGGTTTCCCTCCATTCTTCCTCAAGTGGATTAGAGTGCTGTACTCCGAACCTGCCGCCAGGGTCCGTGTTAATGGTTGGGTGTCATCGGCCTTTTCCATCGGTAGGGGCACGCGGCAGGGTTACCCCTTGTCGCCGATGCTCTTTGCCCTGGCTCTGGAGCCCCTTGCTTGCAAGCTCCGCCAGTTGCATGCGTCGGCGGCACTGCGGGTCCGGCAGCGCCCACTCATAGTTTCACTTTACGCGGACGATATGCTTTTATACGTTCGGGACCCCGCAACCTACCTCTCCGGAATGCTTAGAGAATATGTGAAATTCGAGCGCTTCTCAGGTTTAGGGATCAATTGGGCTAAATCAACTGTTTTCCCTCTGACGGCTGGTACTCACGAGATCCCATTGGATTTCCCGATTTCCTGGACCCAGGATCCGGTGAAATACTTGGGTATCTGGCTGCATAGGGACCCTGAGCAGGTAATATCCATGAATTATGGTCGCATCATCTCCCACCTCACGGACAGGGCTGTGCGCTGGGCTAGGCTACCTCTCTCACTTGCAGACCGCATTGCTGTGATCAAAATGTCTATTTTACCTAAACTACTGTACTTATTCGTAAACATTCCTATTCGCTTGAATCTCTCCCTCTTCAAAACACTGCAAGCTGCCCTGCTGTCATTCGTCTGGGGGGGGGAAAGCCTCGATGTAGCTGGCGTACACTTGTGCAACCATTTGATCGCGGTGGCTTTGAGGCACCCGATATGCGTCTATACTATTTGTGCGCTCAAGCGCAATTCGCACATTATTGGTTCTATCCACAGCGGTTTTTACCACACACGGCGATAGAGGCAGATGCTGTGCTCCCACTTCCGCTTGTAACGGCTGCTCTTTCAGGAGGCGTCGGGGGCCCTCGGACAGAGATTAATCCAGTGCAGTGTACCGCCTGGGCCTGGCGTGCCCTTGCCCAGAGAGCGCAGCTTGGTTACCTCTATGGTCCAAAATTACCTGTTTCGGCCCACCCGGATATCTCTGCGGCGCAGGAGCGTCTGGCCCTGCGCACGTTGCAGGCGGTCGGGGTTATACAGATGGGCGACCTATATAAGCTGGGTCAATTCCGATCCTTACAGGACATTCAGGCTGGCCGGGCATCCAGCCCGATGCTGTGTTTTACATATGTCAGGGTGCGGCAGGCGATTAGGGCAGCCTACCCCAACTACCCAGCAGAACCAAGGCCATTGCGTGCATTACAGGCGGTGCTGTCGGGGGAGGGACGTAAGGGGTTGATAACCAGATTGTATGCAGCGTCCCAACGTGAGATTGACCTAGACGAACACCCTTCATACCTTAAATGGAATACAACCTTGGGGCACACCTTGCCACTTGATCATTGGCAGTACTGCTGTGGCCTGACGGGGCGCCTCACCGCTAACTGTAATCTACGCATTATTCATTTCAAGTTTTTACATCAGTGGGTTTACACACCGTTGCAATTAAAGAAATATGGACTGCGGGAAGACGCTTGCTGCACCCGGTGTGGTCATGCTGAGGCTGATTTTTTGCATCTATCGTGGCAGTGTGCAGGGGTGGCTGCCTATTGGGTTAAGGTTGCGGCTGTGCTGTCGGAGGTGGTGATGGAGCAAGTGTGCTGTGTGCCTGAGGTGTGCCTGCTGGGAGATGTGAAATCCCTGAAGCCCTGTAACAGGCGGTTGGTTGCAGTGGCGACCTTACTAGCGAAGCGAGCTGTGGCACAATGCTGGGGTGGTAGGAGCCTCCCCACAGTCCGAAAATGGGTTCGAGATCTGACCTATTGCCGGGAACAACTGGAGACCTACGCGGAGGACCTTCCCGAGTCATCTCGTCCTAAAGACTTCTGGGCCCCACTTACCATGTACCTTCTGAGCCATCCCAATTTGTAAGGTGTCCTGCGCCTGGCATATTTGGTATTTCTCCCTACCCTTGGGTCAGTGCACTGCTGAGAACTATTGTAATTTAGCTCATGAGACGTGTTATCATGTTGCCTGTCACTAATGTACATGTACCTTTGTTTCTATGATATTGCATCTATTTAAGTGTCTGGGGGAGGGTGGGGGGGGGTAGTTGGCTCTCTGAGCTGTTGTATCAGTTCTTTTATTGCATCAATGTCTTATAATGCTTGTGTTACTCTATGCTACAAGGCTACTGGTGGCTCCGTATTGGGGCACGTGGATTGTTACTTGCAAGCTTCAATAAACAAATAAAAAAAATATATATATATATGACCAAGAAGGCATTATGTAAAACTAAACGACCATATTAAAAAAGTATTTACAATAAAAAATTCCTCAGTTTTCTTTTGTTCTTGCAATGCTGGCAACTTGTTTCTGCCTATTGCAATGGTTGTTTGTTAAAGCTTTTTTTTTTTTTGAGGGGGCATAAACAATCGGAGGGTGAAGGTTGGGAACTAGTACCTGTATTATAACACTAGCAGCGGGCAGACGCTAGGGGAGAATCAACAGATGCCAGATTCCGAGAGCAGGCTGAGGTGGTGCTGAGTGATGCTGAGGTGGTAGTGGTGGTGGTGGTGACTGTTGCGGAGACGATGCTGAGGTGATGCTGAATGATACTCAGGTCTTGCTGAGTGATACTGCTGTGGTGCTGAGTGATGCTGTGGTGGTGCTGAGTGATATTGTCTTGGCGCTGAGTGATGCTGCGGTGGTGCTGAGTGATATTGTCTTGGCGCTGAGTGATGCTGTGGTGGCCCTGAGTGATGCTGTAGTGGCCCTGAGTGATGCTGTGGTGGCGCTGAGTGATGCTGTGGTGGTGCTGAGCGATGCTGTGGTGGTGCTGAGCGATGCTGTGGTGGTGCTGAGTCATCCTGTCGTGGTGCTGAGTCATCCTGTCGTGGTGCTGAGTCATCCTGTCGTGGTGCTGAGTCATCCTGTCGTGGTGCTGAGTCATCCTGTCGTGGTGCTGAGTCATCCTGTCGTGGTGCTGAGTGATGCAGTGTTGGCCCTGAGTGATGATGTGGTGTCGCTGAGTGAAGCTATGGTGGTGCTGAGTGATGCTGTGGTGGCGCGGAGTGATGTTGTGGTGCTGCCGAGTAATGCTGTGGTGGCGCTGAGTGATGCTGTTGTGGCGCTAAGTAATGCTGTGGTTGTGCTGAGTGATGCTGTGGTTGCACTGAGTGATGCTGTGGTTGCACTGAGTGATGCTGTGGTTGCACTGAGTGATGCTGTGGTTTCACTGAGTGATGCTGTGGTTTCACTGAGTGATGCTGTGGTTTCACTGAGTGATGCTGTGGTTTCACTGAGTGATGCTGTGGTTGCACTGAGTGATGCTGTGGTTGCACTGAGTGATGCTGTGGTTGCACTGAGTGATGCTGTGGTTGCACTGAGTGATGCTGTGGTTGCACTGAGTGATGCTGTGGTTGCACTGAGTGATGCTGTGGTTGCACTGAGTGATGCTGTGGTTGCACTGAGTGATGCTGTGGTTGCACTGAGTGATGCTGTGGTTACACTGAGTGATGCTGTGGTTGCACTGAGTGATGCTGTGGTTGCACTGAGTGATGCTGTGATGGCGTTGAGTGATGCTGTGATGGCGTTGAGAGATGTGTTGGTGCTGAGTGATGCTGTGCTGGCTCTGATTGATGCTGTGCTGGCTCTGATTGATGCTGTGGTTACGCTGAGTGATGCTGTGGTGATGCTGAGTGATGCTGTCGTGTTGCCGAGTGAGAGATAGAGTGAAGATATAATGCCCAATTAGAGAGGGTGGTGAAAGAGAAAGAGAGAGAAAGGGTGTACATAGAATAAAGAGTGGAGCGGGATAGGGTGAGAGAAAGAAGGGGAGAGAGAGTGAATGAAGGAGTTTGAAAGAGAAACAGATAAAGGGGTGAGAGAGAATGAAAGGCTACAAAAGATAGAGAGAGGGGAGAGTTAATTAAGTAGAGAGAATTAGAGAGGGGAGAGAGAGAGAAGGAGAGAGACAATAAGAGTGGGGGTGTGGAGTTTAAATAGAGTGAAGAAGTGACGCGGAAAAAGTAACCTTAAATATAGCTTTGTGCTTTGCGCAAATAAATATTTTTAAAAAAACAGAGTGAGACAAAAATACTGGTAATTAGGATGTGACTCCCAATATAAAACAAATAGCGATATAAGGTGAAATCAACCCACCGAAGCAATATTTCTAACTAGACAAAACAAGCATTGGCATAGCCAATAGGTCTCGCCTTTGGGACCTTATAAGTATTTAGTTATGCAGCACAATATCCTTGGTGCAACAACATCAACTGTTGCATGGCTAAACACTTAAAAGGTCCCAAAGGCGATACCTATTGGCTATGCCAATGCTTGTTTATTTTGCCCTTCCGCTTGACTTGAGTGTTCCCAGTTGAGGCTACTACACTGGACTCTGGCCTGGGTAGGCAGATGTTACTGTTTTACCCTGTCTGAGGCATGCAGCTGTAAGACTGTTGATCTCTGTCAATCTGTCAGCATCCATCCATGCGCTCATTCTTTGAACCTTTTATCCAGCTCTCCATCCATGCATGCACTCACTCATTTAGTCATGCTCTCACTCATTCTCACATTCATACACACACACACACACACACACACACACACACACACACACACACACACACACACACACACACACACACACACACACACACACACACACACACACACACACACACACACACACACACACACACACACACATATATATATATGACTGTTGACTCACTCTTCCACCTAACTTGCCACACAACCACAACCGCACCCTAACTGGAAAAGATACACTTTAAATATAAAGAGCCAGACCTACTTGCTTTGCTAATGCTTGTTTTCACATTAGAATTACAGGTTTCCCATATGTTACACTGTTGTATGTTCTAAAACTGGCAATATTTTGTGATGATAAATATGTGAAAACACCACATTTCAGGTGGCAATTTTCTCTCTAGATTCTAAGATGTATTAGAAAGTAGCATACTATAATAAACGAAATGGCAAAGCAAAACTCAAAAGAGTAAAGGAGTTCTTATGTCAATTGTAGTGAAGTGAAACTTTTGACCAAAACCTAAATAAAATGAACATTTCCAACACATAATTATGGCCATAAATTGGCCTCAAGAGGCACGAGCTAAAGTTATATTTCTACGCCCTACTCCATGTGTGATTTTAAACAAGCCACTTAACCCCTTCGATGCTCATGACGGAGCGGTTCCGTCATGAGCATCGGTTGGGCTGTGCTTATGACGGAACCGCTCCGTCATGAGCGCAGCCCCTGGGGGGAAGCGCTGGCGCTCCCCCCTGGGGCATCGATCTTGCCCCCACAGAGGGGGATGGCAGCAGAAGAGTTTCCGCTGCCACCCCGGCCCCCCCCACGCTTCCCCATGACGTCAGCGCGCACGGCGCGCGCCGACATCAGGAAGCGCTGGACGCGCTGGAAATCATTTCTTTCCAGCGCGTCCAGAGGGAGGGTGAGTGTTTGTTGGTGCGGTGGGCAGAGGGCCCAAATCTGGATGCCTTGAGGCATCGGGGGAGAGGAAACTGTAATTCCTCTCCCCTGATGTCTCAATGCAGGGCATTCCTGGTGCACGATCGCGCACAGCGTCGCGATCGTGCACCAGGAATGTCCCACTAGACACCAGGGATTCCTTTTTTTTCTATAAAGGAAGCGACCACTTGGGCAAGGGTCGCTTCCTAAGGGGGCAAATAAATTAAAGACTTTTCTGCCCCCTGGGGACAGATCGGCCGATTTTTGGCCGTTTGTGGACCCAGGGGGGGCAGAAAAGCCCACTAGAGCCAGGGATCTTTTTTAAAATTAAATTGGAAGCGACCCCTTGGGCAAGGGTCGCTTCCTAGGGGGCCAATTAATTTATAAGTATATTCTGCCCCCTCTGGGGGCAGATCGTTTTTTTTATTTGGCCTTTCTGCCCCCAGGGGGGGCAGAAAACCCCACTAGACACCAGGGATTTTGTTTAATTGTAAATGGAAGCGACCCCTTGGGCAAGGGTCGCTTCCAGGGGCTAATTTTTTTTAAAAAAAAGTATATTCTGCCCCCCCTGGGGACAGATAGCCTGATTTTTTGGGCGTTTCTGGACCCAGGGGGGGCAGAAAACCCACTAGAGGCAGGGATTTTTTTTTTTTTTTTTTTTTTAAATTGGAAGCGACCCCTTGGGCAAGGGTTGCTTCCAGGGACCATATTTAAAACAAAATTATATTCTACCCCCCCTGGGGGCAGATCGGTTTGTGTATTTGGCCAGGGGGGGGGCATAAAACCCCATTAGACACCAGGGAGAGTTTTAAATTTTAAATGGAAACGACCCCTTGGCCAAGGGTCGCTTCCTTATGGGCCTAAATAATTTTTAAGACTTTACTGCCCCCCCTGGGGACAGATCACCTGCATTTTATGGCATTTCTGGCCCGGGGGTGGGGGGCAGAATAGCCCACTAGAGCCAGGTATCTAAAAATAAATAAATTGGCCGCTTCAGGGGCCATATATTTTTTATGTGTATTTGGCCTTTCTGCTCCCATTTGGGTAGTGACATAGCATGTTATAATGTTGTTTTATTTCTTGTGAATTGCAATTGTAATGCTTTATTTCTCCTTTTTTTGTTAGGTCAAGGCTTTTGCTCTTTAGACTGTTCCAGGTTGCGGTTTCGTTACGGTTTGCGTAGTTGCATGTGTTTGGTAAGAGACTTTTTTGTACAATGTAAATGAGTTTTATTTCTCTGCATGAATGTGTTTTTTGCGAATGGTGTAATAATAGCAGTATGTTTGGCTTCTGTTTTTTGAGTGTCAAAAACTTTTTGCATTTGTGCTCGATGTGTATTTTGTTGTATTGTGAGTAATTGGTTTTGTTTTTTTCTTTCTAGTGGGATATCGTTGGTTTTTGCTGTGTCTCTGCAGAGTAGGTGCCGGTGAGTGTAGCTGTCTCTTGTAAGTGAATCGTATAGTTTTTCAGTATATAGATCTTTGTGATAAAGGCACAATTTTTTTTACTTACTTGCTTTGCACAGTGTTGGTTGTTGTTGACTTGTTTGTGCAGTCTCCTTTCTTAGTAAGGATAATGGCTAGCCGCAGGATTACTGCTCAGCAGGTTGTTGGTATGCTTTTTGAGTCTTCCTCTGACCATGGTTCAGAGACTGACTCTGCATCTGAGGCAGAGGAGGCAGGGGACGATTCAGGCAGTGAGTTTTCTCTCCACATGGAATCATCGGATGATGAAGCTACTCTCAGTGCGGATGAAGTGCCTGTGTTAGAGGAGGACATTGATGTGCCGATAGTGCGGCAAGAGGCATCTGGGCTGCAGCCTGGGGCTGCAAGGCTTCCTGTTGGTGAAGTGCGGCAAGAGGCATCTGGGCTGCAGCCTGGGGCTGCAAGGCTTCCTGTTGGTGTAGTGCGGCAAGAGGCATCTAGGCTGCAGCCTGGGGCTGCAAGGCTTCCCGTTGGTGTAGTGCGGCAAGAGGCATCTGGGCTGCAGCCTGGGGCTGCAAGGCTTCCCGTTGAAAGTGCTGACCTCTGGGTTGCCCCAGGCATGGTGCAGCCGGCATTGCCAGACTTTACTGGTGTTCCAGGGTGTAGAGTGAATACTGAAAACTTTTTGCCGATAAATTTTTTTCAGTTGTTTATGGACGATGTGTTTTTGGCAGAGATTGTTGAGCAGACTAATTTGTATGCCGAACAGTTTTTGAGGGACAACAGTGCCAGCCTTAAGCCCCACTCTAGAGCTACCCGGTGGACTCCCACAAACTTGGAAGAGATGAAGAAGTTCTTGGGTTTAACTTTTTTGATGGGCTTGCTAAGGAAGCCATAAATGTCTTCATATTGGTCTACTAGTCCCTTGATGGCAACGGCTATATTTCCGGCAGTCATGAGTCGTGATAGGTATTTGCTTCTGCTTCGGATGATGCATTTTGTCGATAATGGTTTAGCGTTGCCACGAGATCACCCTGAATGTGACCGTCTTTTTAAGATTCGGCCTGTCATTGATCACTTTGTTGATCGATTTTCTGAGATCTATGCTCCTGGGAAGGAAATTGCAGTGGATGAGTCTTTGGTGTTGTTCAAGGGCCGCTTGGTTTTTAGGCAATACATTCCTAGTAAGAGGGCACGCTATGGAATTAAGCTGTATATGCTGTGTGACAGTAGGACTGGATATGTTTCTAATTTCAGGGTGTACACCGGTAAGGATCCAGGATTAACCCCCTTGGTTGTCCGTCCACTTTTGGAGTGACTGAGAAAATTGTGTGGGAACTTGGTAGAGGATTTTTAACAAAGGCCACCATTTATATGTAGATAACTTCTACACTGGTGTGCGGTTGTTCAGGGAATTGGCCAAAGTGGACACTGTTGCTTGTGGCACAATCCGCTCTAACCGTAAAGGTTTCCCAAAAGAACTTGTTTGCCAAAAGCTTGTGCGGGGACAGTGCAGTGCGTTGCGTTGCGAGGAGCTTCTAGCTGTGAAGTTTTCAGACAGGAGAGATGTCTACATGCTGACTACCATCCATGATGAAAGCACTGCACCTGTGACTGTTTGGGGTCACATTGCTGAAGTGCGCAAACCTGTGTGCATTTTAGACTATAATAGGCACATGGGTGGTGTTGACAGAGTAGATCAGAGGTTGGAACCTTACGCTGCTCTTCGTAAGGCTTACATTTGGTATAAGAAGTTGGCTATCCATCTTTTCCACTTGGCAACCTTTAATGCTTTTGTTGTGTTCCAGGATTCTTGTCCTGAGTCAAAGATGACTTTTGTTAAGTTTCAGGAGTCTGTAATAGGCAGCCTTGTTTTAGTGGAACAGGCAAGTGTTCCTAGAGTTGGAGTGGTGGAGGATGTTGCTGGATTGAAAGCTCGCCACTTTCCTGATCACATTCCTCCCACACCCTCAAAAGACTTTCCCAGTAGGAGATGTAGAGTCTGTTGGCGAAGAGGTATGCGGAAGGAGACTCGTATGTACTGCCCCGAGTGTCCTTCTAACCCTGGGCTGTGTGTGCCTGCTTGTTTTAGAATGTACCACACGCAAAAGAATTTTTGGGAGCATCCATGAGTGGTAAAGTGAACTGCCTGGCCTCTATTGTTTAATATTTTTTGTTCAGTTTCAAGGTTGGCATTTGTGTAGTGTATTTAGTTTCAGATTTTGTGTTAGTAGATTTGTATTTATTTGCAATTTGTTTGTGTTTTCTTATTTATATAAAAAAAATCCTAAATGTGATGGCGGTGTGCGTGGAGTGGCGCTTGTGTGGCGGTGTGCGTGGTCTGGCGTTTGGCTGGCGGTGTGTTTGGATTGGCGCTTGGCTGGTGGTGTGTTTGGATTGGAGCTTGGCTGGTGGTGTGTTTGGATTGGAGCTTGGCTGGCGGTGTGCGTGGACTGGCGCTTGGCTGGCGGTGTTTGGACTGGCGCTTGGCTGGTGGTGTGCGTGGACTGGCGCTTGGCTGGCGGTGTGCGTGGACTGGCGCTTGGCTGGCGGTGTGCGTGGACTGGCGCTTGGCTGGCGGTGTGTGTGGACTGGCGCTTAGCTGGCGGTGTACGTGGACTGGCGCTTGGCTGGCGGTGTGTGTGGACTGGCGCTTGGCTGGCGGTGTGCGTGGACTGGCGCTTGGCTGGCGGTGTGTGTGGACTGGCGCTTGGCTGGCGGTGTGCGTGGACTGGCGCTTGACTGGCGGTGTGCGTGGACTGGCGCTTGGCTGGCGGTGTGCGTGGACTGGCGCTTGGCTGGCGGTGTGCGTGGACTGGCGCTTGGCTGGCGGTGTGCGTGGACTGGCGCTTGGCTGGCGGTGTGCGTGGACTGGCGCTTGGCTGGCGGTGTGTGTGGACTGGCGCTTGGCTGGCGGTGTGCGTGGACTGGCGCTTGGCTGGCGGTGTGTGTGGACTGGCGCTTGGCTGGCGGTGTGCGTGGACTGGTGCTTGGCTGGCGGTGTACGTAGACAGGCGCTTGGCTGGCGGTGTGTGATTAGTGACTAGCTACTGGTCACTACACACACTGCTAGCCAAACGCCACTCAACGCAATCCGTGAGCTGGTGTGGTTGCTGTGTCAGGAATGTGGGCATAATAAAAGTGATGGGCCCTTGAATGGCGCTGTCTGCTGGTGTGAGTGTTGTAATGTGCTGGGCCCGCGGCTGGTGTTGTGAATGGTTTTGTATGTGTCACACGTATGAAAGGTGTATGAATGGCCTGTAAAGAGGTTGGTGCCTTGTCGTGGCTTTACAGCTCACGAGCTGTGAGTCAATGGTTCAGTTTCTCGTCCTTTCAATTAACAGTGCATTTCATTTTTGTGAAATCTCTGGTTAATACAACTGTATATACTGAACCATCACTCACCCTCGTGCCAAATCCAACCAGTATGTATGTGTGCGTGAGGAATAGGAAGTTGTGCATAAAAATGTCTTTTCTGTTTTTGTCAAGCAGGGTGTACCTTGTCCTTTTTGGTGAATGTTGTAATGTGTTGGTTTTGTGCCTGGTGGTGTGAATGGTCTTGTGTGTATCATGTATGAAAGGTGTGTGAATGGCCTGTAAAGCGGTTGGTGCCTTGAAGTGGCTTTACAGCTCACGAGCTGCGATTCACTGGTTCAGGTTTTTGTCCTTTCAATTATTGACAGTGCATTTCATTTTTGTGAAATCTCTTGTTAATAAAATTTTATATACTGAACCATCACTCGCGCCAAATCCAACCAGTATGTGTGTGTGCTTGAAGAATAGATGGCTCTGCAGTAATCTTTGTCTGTTTTGTCTCTCTGCCAAGCTGTACATTTCATCTAAGAATAACCTAACAACTGTAGTTTTTGTCGTAAACTAAACACCCATGGGAGTGCATGGTGATGTCTCTCTTGTGGATTCCAACAAGTTATCTTACCCACAATGTCCTGCAAACCTCAAAAAGTGACTGCGACATTTTCCCTGCATTATTGTGTCCAAATTTTCACACTGCAGAAAGTAACAACAAATTTCCAACCCCCCAGCATTTCTCCAAGTATCCCAATAGAAATGGTACCTCACTTGTAAGGGTGGGCCAAGTACCCGCTGCAGGGAAGGGCCCAAAACCTATTGAAGCGACATTAAAATTACCTATCACAAACCAACCTGGTTTTGCAAGGGGGGTCCCATGAGTTTTTGGCCCGGGGCTCGGCGGCCATCTAGGGAAACCTACCTAACCCACACATTTCTGGAAACTAGACACCCGGGAGAGTCCAGCGAGGTATGGCTTGCGTGGGTCCCCCATCATTCTCCTACCCAGAATCCCCTGCAAACGTCAAATTTTGCTGAAAAATTCGCTTTTTCTCACATTTCTGTGGTGGAAAGTTCTGGAATCTGCGTGGATCCACAAATTTCCTCCCACCCAGCGTTCCCCAGGTCTCCTGATAAAAATGGTACCTCACTTGCGTGGGTGGGTCAAGGACCCGCGACAGGCAAGGGCCCAAAAGCTATTGAGGCGACATCAAAATTACCTATCACAAACCAACCTGGTTTTGCATGGAGGGTCCCATGAGTTTTGGCCCGGGGCTCGCAGCCATCTAGGGAAACCTACCTAACCCACACATTTCTGGAAACTAGACACCCGGGAGAGTCCAGCGAGGTATGGCTTGCGTGGGTCCCCCATCATTCTCCTACCCAGAATCCCGTGCAAACCTCAAATTTCGCTGAAAAATTCACTTTTTCTCACATTTCTGTGGTGGAAAGTTCTGGAATCTTCGTGGATCCACAAATTTCTTCCCACCCAGCGTTCCCCCAGGTCTCCCGATAAAAATGGTACCTCACTTGTGTGGGTAGGCACAGTGGCTGCAGCAGGAAATGGCCCAAATCGTACTCTGGAGACTTCAAAATTACCTACAGCAAAACTACCTGGTTTTGGTGGGGGGGCACCTGAGATTTTGGCCCCGGGCTCGGCGGCCATCTTGGGAAAGATCCAAACCCAAACATTTCTGAAAACTAGACACCCGGGGGAGTCCAATGAGGTATGGCTTGCGTGGATCCCCCAACGTTTTCCTACTCAGAATGCAATGCAAACCTTAAATTTAGCTGAAAAAAACACATTTTCCACATATTTGTGTGTGGAATCACCGTGCCGGCACAAATGTCCTACCACCCAGCGTTCCCCTTGTTCTCCCGAGTAAAATGATACCCTCACTTGTGTGGGTGTCCAAAGCAGAATTGGCTAAAAACTTATTTTTTTTAAATGTAGCGCTTAGAATTCTCGGTGCTATACTCAAAATCCCTATGTTTTGGGCTCTTCCTAGCCACAGGCCTTTGGCCCACCCACACAAGTGAGGTATCATTTTACTCGGGAGAACAAGAGGAACGCTGGGTGGTAGGACATTTGTGCCGGCACGGTGATTCCACACACAAATATGTGGAAAATGTGTTTTTTCAGCTAAATTTAAGGTTTGCATTGCATTCTGGGTAGGAAAACGTTGGGGGATCCACGCAAGCCATACCTCATTGGACTCCCCGGGTGTCTAGTTTTCAGAAATGTTTGGGTTTGGTACTTTCCCAAGATGGCCGCTGAGCCCGGGGCCAAAATCTCAGGTGCCCCCCACCAAAACCAGGTAGTTTTGCTGTAGGTAATTTTGAAGTCTCCAGAGTACGATTTGGGCCATTTCCTGCTGCAGCCACTGTGCCTACCCACACAAGTGAGGTACCATTTTTATCGGGAGACCTGGGAGAACGCTGGGTGGGAGGAAATTTGTGGATCCACGAAGATTCCAGAACTTTCCACCACAGAAATGTGAGAAAAAAGTGAATTTTTCAGCGAAATTTGAGGTTTGCACGGGATTCTGGGTAGGAGAATGATGGGGGACCCACGCAAGCCATACCTCGCTGGACTCCCCGGGTGTCTAGTTTCCAGAAATGTGTGGGTTAGGTAGGTTTCCCTAGATGGCTGCGAGCCCCGGGCCAAAAACTCATGGGACCCCCCATGCAAAACCAGGTTGGTTTGTGATAGGTAATTTTGATGTCGCCTCAATAGCTTTTGGCCCTTGCCTGTCGCGGGTCCTTGACCCACCCACGCAAGTGAGGTACCATTTTTATCAGGAGACCTGGGGAATGCTGGGTGGGAGGAAATTTGTGGATCCACGCAGATTCCAGAACTTTCCACCACACATATGTGAGAAAAAGTGAACTTTTCGGTAAAATTTGAGGTTTGCAGGGGATTCTGCGTAGGAGAATGATGGGGGACCCACGCAAGCCATACCTCGCTGGACTCTCCCGGGTGTCTAGTTTCCAGAAATGTGTGGGTTAGGTAGGTTTCCCTAGATGGCTGCCGAGCCCCGGGCCAAAAACTCATGGGACCCCCCATGCGAAACCAGGTTGGATTGTGATAGGTAATTTTGATGTTGCTTCAATAGGTTTTGGGCCCTTGCCTGTTGCGGGTCCTTGACCCACCCTCGCAAGTGAGGTACCATTTTTATCGGGAAATCTGGGGGAACGTTGGGTGGGAGGAAATTTGTGGATCCACGCAGATTCCAGAACTTTCCACCACAGAAATATGGGGAAAATGTGATTTTTTGGACACTTTTTTAGGTTTGCAAGGGATTCTGGGTAACAGAACCTGGTGGGAGGCAGTCAAGTCACCCCATCCTGGATTCCCCTGGGTGTCTAGTTTCCAAAAATGTATAGGTTTGCTAGGTTTCCCTAGGTGCCGGCAGAGCTAGGGTTCGAAAACTACAGCTAGGCACTTTGCAAAAAAAGGGTCATTTTTCACTGTGAAATTGGGGTGTGTCCACGTTGCGTTTTGCGCCGTTTCCTGTCGCGGGCACTAGGCCTACCCATGCAAGTGAGGTACCATTTTTCTCTGAAGACTTTGGGGAACGCGGGGTGGGTGGAAATTTGTGAATCCACACAGATTTCAGAACTTTCCACCTCAGAAATGTGAGGAAAATGTGTTTTTTTGACAATTTTTTAGGTTTGCAAGGGATTCTGGGTAACAGAACCTGGTGGGAGCCAGTCAAGTCACCCCATCCTGGATTCCCCTGGGTGTCTAGTTTTCAAAAATGTATAGGTTTGCTAGGTTTCCCTAGGTGCCGGCAGAGCTAGGGTTCAAAAACTACAGCTAGGCACTTTGCAAAAAAGGGTCATTTTTCATTGTCAAAATGTGGTGTGTTCACGTTGGGTTTTGAGCCATTTCCTGTCGTGGGCACTATGCCTACCCACACAAGTGAGGTACCATTTTTATCGGGAGACTTAGGGTAATTCAGATTTGTAAAGCAACTGTTATTACCTATTGACTTTCGATGCATTCTGCCTTCCAAATGAAAAACATTGTGTAAAAAAGAAGTCATTTTAAAAAATAACCGATAATTCTCATGCTAGTATGAGTATTCCCAATTTCGGAAATGTGCAAATATCTACTGTTTCTAAACTCTATATTTTGTTCCCATTTCAGAAATGCATAGGTGTCTTTCATACCGATTTTTCCATGTATACATTTTCCCACAATAATTGCTATATACCCGGTACATAATAAAAAACCATTGCAAGACGCTGCTCAGTTATTGGCTCTGGGTTCGTCGGGTTCTTGGTCCTACAAGTCCTATATATCCCCACAACCAGTAAGGTCCAGCGGATTTAACGGTATATTGCTTTCAAAGAGCTGTCATAATTAGAAGTAGTTACAGGTGAAAACGTTGACACAAAAGGCTGTTTTTTTCAACTAATTTTCAATTTTTCCTATATTTAACTGTTACTTTCCATAAAGAAACCTTGATGGATCTACACAAATGACCCCTTGCTGAATTCAAAATTTTGTCTACTTTTCTAAAATGTATAGCTTTCCAGGATCCATTATTGCTTTCATACCCATTTCTACCATTAACTGGAAGGAGGTTAAAAGCACAAAAAATAGCAAAAATAGGCTATGTTTCAGAAAAATGCCAAAACTGTGTAAAAATATTGGTTTTCTGACAAAAGTCTGTCATTCCCTAACAGCTGGGAAAATGGTGATTTCAGCCCCACAAACCCTTTTTTGATACCATTTGCAGGGAAAAACCCAGACGCTTTCATTTGCAGCCCTTTTTTTCGCATTTTTCCCAAAAAACCCAAAATTTAGCTGTATTTTGGTTAATTTCTGGGACCCCTCCAGGGGAATCCACAAACCCTGGGTACCTTTAGAATCCCAAGATGTTGGAAGAAAAGGACGCAAATTTGGCGTGGATACCTTATGTGGTTAAAAAGTTACAGGGGCCTAAGCGCGCACTACCCCAAATAGCCAAAAAATGGCTTAGCACAGGGGGGGAAAAGGCCTAGCAGCGAAGGGGTTAATCTCAGCAACAACATTTCTCAGACAGTGAAAGGGGAGGGGGCGCTCCTAAATCTGTCCTAAATACTAATCGTATAATTGCTATTTCCTCTCTCTCTCATCTCCTGCCCGAGTTATCTACCTCACCATTCGATGTTAAGGGCAAAAGGGACAGAGAGGGGTATTAAAATGTAATGATCTGTGAGGATGCCGTCTGCCAGCTGACCCGTGACACCCAACTAATAAATAACACAACGGCCAACAGCGCGCGTGCCTCACATCTCAAAACTACGCTCTGCACAGAGGAAGCGCCGACAGCCGCAGCATGCTTGAACAATGCCCGAGGAAATCAAAGGCACGCAGAGCAGCCAAACTCACACACCTTGACACAAAACAGCGAGCAAAGGAACTCCCGGGGTAGCATGCCACGACCAGAGAAAGCAGATCTCCAGACTGAAAGATAAGACACATTTGGGATTTGAAGGAAAAGGTGACATGTCTGATGCTGCCGAAGGAGAGCAGAGACGCATATGCGAGTTGATATTTGTCATTCTGGTCAGAGAGGGGTGTAGGCACGTGCGGGAGTGTGCAGAGCAGGATCAAGGTGCGTTTATTGCAGCATCTGCTTCTCGCAGTGAGGCACAGAGTGCACTGCTTAGGCTTCCTTAGAGGCGTGCAGCTGAGAACCGTGGCTGGGAAAGAAAAGACCCGGTAAGACCGGAAACGTAATACCCTGTAGGTAGAAAGAAAGAGGAATGGTGAAGGGACAAGGGAGAGAGAGATAAAGTGTCTGCAGCGCTTTTATGCACCATATTGTGGGATACAGGGGGTGGGGGAGTGGTAGGCAGCTTGGACAGGGTGACACGCATCCACAGTATCTCTCATGTAATGTCCCCATGCCTAATAAAAAAAAAATGAATGTAATTGGTGCTCTTGTAAAGTGCTGAATTTCGTGGTATATAACATTGCTGTTGCGGCTGGCAAGAGTGAGAAAAAGCGGAAAGCAGGAACTTATTCACAGCTGCTGTTAAGAAACGCCACAGAAATATGAATATGTTCCCAGGACCACATAGTGTCTGCAGCTCATTCAAGAAGCAGGTCGTGAGAGATGGAAGTGGGGGAGCGGCAAGCAGCTAAGATGGTGTGGCAAGCATCAACAGGCTCTCTCATGTAATGGGCCCACGGCTAATTGAAAAAAGAAAAACATGTATGTAATGTAATTGGTGCTCTTGTAAAGCGCTCGTGTTCGTGCTTTCTAACACTACCAGAACAAGCATTGGCCGCGCGGCCGTGAAACTGACACGGCCGCGAAAGTGAAAGTAATCGCGAAGGAAGCCAGATGGCGAGGAAGCCATATGGCGCCTGATCTCGCGTGAACGCAAGCTGGTCGCCAGCAAAAGCCACTGCTGTTTGCACTTCCAAAACCCGCTTACTAAAACTCTCGCCAGAGCAGCGCATGCGCTGGCTCAGGCGAGACCTAAAAAAGCTTGCATTTCAATGCTAATCACTGTTGTTTTTCATGTGACTGTAGTCCAGGGCCGTCAGTTGGTAATGTGAGCTGCTGCTGCGATTGAAACATCAGAGTCCAGAGAGTTAATGAGCCATGACGAGGAAATGAGGAAGAGATAGGAAACCCAGATGGCAGCTGCGCGCGTGCACGCCATCGTGAACGCAAGCTGGTCGCCAGCCGAAAGCCAGTGGGTTTGCACTTCCAAAACCCGCTTACTAAAACTCTCGGCCAGACCAGCGCAAGCGCTGGTGCAGGCCGAGACCTAAAAACGCATTTGGAAAGCAAAAATAATTATGAAAGCGGCACCGTGCGAATATTTATTGCATTGAGTTTGCTGAATGATATAAGTATGTGTATGCTGCAGTATGTACTGTATTACAAGTTATCAGAAATATATAGTAAAATGCAAGCAGGATGTAAATGTGCCCAGCAGTGAAAGAATTTAAACCATTGGCTGAAAAGTGACAACAAACTATGAAGTGGAACAGCATGTTGTTAAGAACGTGTTTTGTTTACTGTCTGGGTGCTAATTGTTAGTCTATAAAAGATGACGATGCTGATAATCATAAAAGGTCTTCTTTTGCAAGTGCCAAACAGGATGCTTAGTGGGACTGTTTTTCAAAACAAAAGAAACAATGGCATTTGTGGGCTCCTGGCTTAAAATGCCACTGAAGCAGAAAAAAAAGAGAATTGTAACGTACATAGGAAAGAAAACATTATTTAACCAAAGAGACAAATTTAGAAGAAATATTGGCAGAAACATACAGATAAGTAAATGTAGCTGCAGAAATTTACAACGTTCTTATAATGCATTTATAGGCAAATATATATTAACTTATGTAAAAGTTACAAATATTTCCTTTTTTACAACGTTTTACAAAATAATGCAAAGAAGCCCACCTTGCCACAATTAATAATGAATGGCTTGGGCCTAGGTGTACGCAATGCGCACGGAAATTAAGTTCACGTTATATCATGAGGTAGTATTTTTTTTTTTTTTTTTACTAATCTGACTACAGACATTGTTTAGTATAGTTTATTTTACTTTAAAATGTATTCTTGGGATAGGAGTTTATAAGAGGGAGCTGGTAAAAGAAATACGAAGGGAAAAGGAAGAGAATGGGAGAACAAGAAAAAGAGGAGAGAGTGGGTCAGAGGCAGAAATACATGGAGAGAGTGAGGAGAGATTAGTAGAGGAGGGGGAGAGAGAAGGGGAAAATGCTAAAAGAAGAAAAGTGTAAGAAGGGAGTAAAAGCAGAAGAGGAGGAAGGGAGCGGGTGAAATAGCTAACTGAATGGTGAGGAGAAAGGAACAAAATAGGAGTGCTATTGGGGAAAGGATATGGCGTTATATGAATAGATAGCGATTTTGGAGCTGGTGAACAAAGTTTGAGTTTTGGCGTAGGCCCAAGATCCTGTGTTGTTGGGCAAATAATTTAATCACCGTGTTTGTCCCATAAAGTAATATGTCCTTAAGTGATGCTTATAAAAAGCACTCCAAAAACGCTGGGTCCAGTTTGTGTTATAAGTGCCAGTGTTTATAATTAAGTGCTGTGGTGAGTTCCGGAAAGCACCAGCTCAAATTAAGCACTACTATAGAAAAAGTAACAGATTAGGAGAGGAAAATGCCATTGGGGAAAAGCTATAACATAGCACTGAAAGGTGCCGACTTCAGAGCTGGGGAACAAAGTTTGAGTTTTGGCATTGGCCCAACATCCTGTGATCCTGGGCAAATCACTTACTCTCCACTTTTGTACCAGAAATTAATATGCCCTTAAATTATGCTCATAAAAAGAATTCCAATATTTGTAGGTCCAGTTTGCTGTATAAGTGCCAGTGTTGTGATTTAAATGCAGTGGTGAGTTCTGGAAACCACTGTCTCAAAATAAGCACTGGCGGTTACAAAATTAAAGCAGCATATTAAACACCGTAAAAAATAAGAATATCGCGATCTAAAAATAATAAGTATCTCACAAGTGCGTTTTACTTGTGCAAGTTACAAAAGCCAAACAGCATGTTAAACACCGCGCACAATAACATTGCGGTGTATAAACAATAGCTATATCACAAATGAGTTTTAGTTGTGAGTGTTATAAAAGACAAAGAGCATGTAAAACACTGTGCACAATAACACCATTATTGTCTATAAATAATAAATATATTACAAATGTGTTTTAATATATCCTTAACTGGTGCTTATAAAAAGCACTCCAAAACCTTTGGGTCCAGTTTGCACTGTAAGCGCCAGTGTTGATAATTAAATGCTGTGGTGAGTGCAGGAAAACACCGGCTCAAATTAGCACTACTATAAAGAAAGTAACAGAATAGGAGAGGCAAATGTCATTACGGAAAGCTATAGTGTAACAGGCAAAGATGCCGACTTTAGAGCTGGGAAAAAAGTTTGAGTCTTGGCGTCGGCCCAACATACTCTAATCCTGGGCAAATCACTTAATCTCCATGTTTGTACAAAAATTAATATGTCGTTAAGTGGTGCTTATAAAAAGCACTCTAATATCTGTAGGTTAGGTTTGCTCTAAGAGCGTCGGTATTAATAATTAAGTGCCTTGGTGAGTTCCGGAAATAACCAGCTCAAATTAAGCACTGTAGGTTACAAAATGCAAAAAGCATATTAAACGGCGCGCACAATAACAGCATCGCAGTCTCTAAATAAAAGCTATATCAGAAATGCGTTTTAGGTGTGCGTGTTATAAAAGCCAAAGAGCATGTAAAACATTGTGCACAATAACAACATCGCAGTTCATAAATAAAAAGTATATCAGAAATGAGTTTTACTTGTGCGTGTTATAATGCGTTTAAATATATCTTTAAATGGTGCTTATAAAAAGCACTCCAAAACCTTTGGGTCCAGTTTGCACTGTAAGCGCCGGTGTTGACAATTAAATGTGATGGGGAGTGCAGAAAAACACCAGCTCAAATTAAGCACTACTATAAAAAAAAAAAAGGAACAGAATAGGAGAGGCAAATGCCATTGGGGAAAGCTATAGTGTAACAGGCAAAGATGCCGACTTTAGAGCTGGGGAACAAAGTTCGAGTCTTGGCGTCGGATCAACATCCTGTGATCTTTGGCCAATCACTTGATTTCCATGTTTGTACCAAAAATTCTTATGCCCTTAAGTGGTACCTATAAAAATCACCGTGTTTGTTCCATAAAGTAATATGTCCTTAAGTGATGCTTATAAAAAGCACTCCAAAAACGCTGGGTCCAGTTTGTGCTATAAGTGCCAGTGTTTATAATTAAGTGCTGTGGTGAGTCCCAGAAAGCACCAGCTGAAATTAAGCACTACTATAGAAAAAATAACAGATTAGGAGAGGCAAATGCCATTGGGGAAAAGCTGTAACATAGCAGTGAAAGGTTCCGACTTCAGAGCTGGGGAACAAAGTTTGAGTTTTGGCATTGGCCCAACATCCTGTGATCCTGGGCAAATCATTTCGTCTCCACTTTTGTACCAGAAATTAATATGCCCTTAAATTATGCTCATAAAAAGAATTCCAATATTTGTAGGTCGAGTTTGCTGTATAAGTGCCAGTGTTGTGATTTAAATGCAGTGGTGAGTTCTAGAAACCACCGGCTCAAAATAAGCACTGGCGGTTACAAAATCAAAGCAGCATATTAAACACCGTAAAAAATAAGAATATCGCGATCTAAAAATAATAAGTATCTCACAAGTGCGTTTAACTTGTGCAAGTTTCAAAAGCCAAACAGCATGTTAAACACCGCGCACAATAACATCGCGGTTTATAAACAATAGCTATATCACAAATGAGTTTTAGTTGTGAGTGTTATAAAAGACAAAGAGCATGTTGATAATTAAATGCTGTGGTGAGTGCAGGAAAACACCGGCTCAAATTAGCACTACTATAAACAAAATAACAGAATAGGAGAGGCAAATGTCATTACGGAAAGCTATAGTGTAACAGGCAAAAATGCCGACTTTAGAGCTAGGGAAAAAAGTTTGAGTCTTGGCGTCGGCCCAACATACTCTAATCCTGGACAAATCACTTAATCTCCATGTTTGTACAAAAATTAATATGTCCTTAAGTGAATTCGAGACAGAGGCTGCGTGCCCCGCTTTGGCTGAAACGGCAATGTTGCTTTTAGGCTACCTTTCCAGTTGAATGTGTTTGAAATGCATTCACACCTTGCTCCCCAAAGAAGACCAACTGATGCGCCAAGAAGTCTGGAGTGGTGTGAAACGTTTGAATAGTTAGTAGATGTGTTTGAATGGGAGTCTGCAGTGGTACAATAAAGAGAAATGTCGCCTCCTGGTAAAGATCGTTATCATTGGTAGGAGCTGTAAATGTGGCTTTCATCAAGTTGTACATATGGATGCTGTTTAAACAACAGGCTGGCAAGTTTCTTACTGAGATGAGAATGTTGTTCGAAAGTTTCCATTCCGTTTGCGCTGTAACAGTTTCACTTGCAAAAAGTTAAACAAATTACTCTACCCAACACTGCTTGTTTTTCAAACCCGCTCTTTAAACATCCATGCTGACATTTAGACAAAGTCCCTCGGCCAATTATGGTAAAATAGGTGATATCAGCACCTTGTATTCCTTGGCAACGCTTAGAAGCAACCGCGTTAATTTAAAACATGAAACCGGGCGCAGTGGTGGGCTGCAGGAACACAAAGGGAAAAACGCATTTGGAAAGCAAAAATAATGATAAAAGCGGCACCGTGCGTATTTAAATTATGTTTATTGCGACCCTGAAGACGCAATAGTGATAAAAAAACGGGCGCTGTGGTGGGCTGCAGGAACACAAAGGGAAAAACGCATTTGGAAAGCAAAAATAAAGATGAAAGCGGCACCGTGCGTATATTTATTGCATAGAGTTTGCTGAATGATACAAGTATGTTATGCTGCAGTATGTACTGTATTACAAGTTATCAGAAATATATAGTAAAATGCAAGCAGGATGTGAATGTACCCAGCAGTGAAAAAATTTAAACCATTGGCTAAAAAGTGACAACAAACTATAAAGTGGAACAGCATGTGCTTAGGAACATGTTTTGTTTACTGTCTGGGTGCTAATTCTTAGTCTATAAAAGATGGCGATGCTGATAATCATAAAAGGCCTTCTTTTGCAAGTGCCAAACAGGATGCTTAATGGGACTGTTTTTCAAAACAAAAGAAACAATGCAATTACTTTTCAGTCCAACAGTCTTTGGATTTGTGCTTTTTAGGCGGTAAATAAATCTCTAGGAACTGCTTTTTTTGTAATTTAAAGTCACGCATTTGTATGTGAGAAAGCTCAGAGAGTAAACGCATCTGCTGCAGACATTTGCGTCTCAACTGACGATCATAGGTTGATGTCCTGGACTTGGCCTTTCATCCTTCTGAGTTGGGTGGTGTACAGTAGTTCTTTTATTTGTACATTTTTGGTGTGCTGCGCAGTCTCAAGGTGCTACGTGTTCCAAACTTTGCAAAACAGTAATCATTTTGAAGGGAGGATGACTTTCCGAGTGTGTGACCCCAATGCCTTTGCCATTTTCAAAGTTCCGGAAGATGGGTGTTTTTCAGTCGGTGCTCCTTTTTCTAGGACTGAAGCCTCTAACATTAACAAAAGGAAAACTCCAAGGTCGTTAAATATAAAATTCAGTTATTCCGCATACGCATCTTCGGAAAAGAGGGGTTTAGGGCGTAGTGTATGCCCTGCCAGTTGTGTAGCGCTCAAACTCTGGCGAAACAAGGCGCTAGGAGAAAGTGACAAAAATGGAATAGGTGCTGATTGGCATAAGCATCGATAAGTCTACAGCGAAGTGTTCTGGTGCACATGTCACACCTGCATCATCCAGCGAAGGCTTATGGAAATAAGCAAGCAGGTGTGAATACTGCACATTGAGGACCGACCTGCTTCGAAGCGCTTGTGCGTTTTCCTGTAAAGACTGGACTCCCGAAATAAGACAAAAGCAGAATTCCCAACATGGAAATTGGGATGGTTTCCTGGCAGGCCTTTAATTGTAAAAATGCAATAGGGATGGGGAGAACAGCGACAACAGCACAGTACATCTCAGGGCAGGATATAAACCCCGAACTCTGACTTGCTCTGCCTCAGCCCCGTCAGCCTTTCAGAAGCAATGTCCTGTCCTGATTTGCCTAGACCCCCTGTATCCACCGACAACTTTCAATGTGAAACAAAATGTGTTTTTGTACAGCAGCAGCACGATAGAGGTCCGATACTGATGTTCACGCCTTTCCTCATTTTAAAACTCAGGATAAAAGTGTAAGCGAGCCTGTGGCGCGAGAGAGCTATATTTGGCCTCAGAGGCCCCCAACCTGAGGTATGGGAGCACAGATCAAGAAAACAGGAGAGGACAAGCAAGAACAATACCTGGTATCAACAGAACTATATCTGAGTTCATAAGATCCCGGCTCGATAATAGGCGCAATGCTCTTTCATTCATAGAAATCGAGTTCCATTGATGAACGCGGTCTGCTGAGGCCGGTGCCCAGCGGCATGCTTGGTAATGCATACATGGGAGGCAGATTAAAATACAAAACAAGCATGGGATTCTCGTTCAAATCCCCGGGAGTAAATAGCGGACATGCACTGTTGTGGAAGCGATAAGGTGGTGTGGGCATGGGCACGGGGAGATTAAGAGCGGCACAACGGGCGCCTAAAAAGGCAGAGCCGATGAAGGTTTCGTGGCAGGGAAATGAGCAGAGACAGGCAAATGTAAACAAGCGCGGCCACGAAAGTGAAAGCGACCTCGCTAATTTGAAACATGATCCACAACAGATGGCACCCTGCGCGCCGCTGCTCGCTCCCGCAAGCTGGATGCTGTGGGAGTAAACATTTACTGAGAAAGGTGGGACATGCACCCGCCTTTGGCCAATTGCGTGCTTTAATTTTTGAAAGCCACACGCAAAGGCCAATACAATGTGTGGAAAATCTAAAGCCACACGCACAAGTTCTCAGAAAGTCTGGAGTGATTCCAAGAGGCCCTCTCCTAAAGCAGCGCATGCGCGCTGCGCTAGGCTCGACCTAAAAATGAATGAGTCCTTGTGCAATGTAACTGGTGCTCATGTAAAGCGCCCCAATACCTTCGGGTCGAGTTCGCGCTATATAAATCTGCAACAACAAAAAAACTTCCTGTGCTGAGCACAGGCAGGACCAGGCCCTCTTAAAGCTCTGCCTAGGAGCGCTCATATGAAACTAATACCTCAAATAAACTGACCACATATAACTGAATGGGCATACCCATACTACAACACATAAAAGGGAGTGTATTTAGGGTGGGTACCCCGTGAGAGCTGCTGGTTTCAGCCAAAGCAGCAATGGCCCACAACGAGTAATATAAAGTGATTTATGGTTGAAAGGCGGAGCTGCACAGTTGGAACCCTCCGCTGACCTGCTTTGCAGGCTGCATGCTCCTCAGGGGTTCCTCCCATCAGGCCAAATGTCTTTGTAAACCAGGGAAGCAGGCAGTTTAAGTGCTCTTTTAGGGCTCCCTCACCAAATATTGCAGCTGGAGGGGTGCGGGAGGGGCTGGTTTTGCATCACTGTGAGTTAATGCTCCTACCTCAAGTGCCCATCAGCCACACATTCTCTCCAGATTTGAGTAGCTGCAACCCCCTACCCTCACCTCACTCCAGAGTCCGTCCCCCCGTGTGAGGAAGATTTGACCCAGGGGATCCGTGAAGGGGACACCGTTTGTCATTTTCACTTGGCACTGTAATGCAATCCTAGCACCTTGTGGGAGACATCGTTGTAAAAGAAATGACCGTAACTGGAAATACCCGGCCCCTGTGAAATGAGAGCCCGTGTTGGAGGGGAAATACTGGGCCCTGCTCTACAGGCCTGCGCCATTATTGAAGGGACACTTTCTATGTGTTCCTTCCTTCAGGTCCACTGCTCTTTAGAGAAACCGTAAAAATACATCCTTCTAATTCCCCCGAACAACCAGTTATCTGCAGAAGGAAGAGGGTTTTTCACTGTTACCTTTTTGCCGCAAGCAAGCACTCTCTTATCGTGTAAAGGGCTGTCCATCTGCTGATACGCTTCGACACCTCGTCGGTGGCATGAAGCGCTACTTAAAGGCAATAGTAATACAATAGAAATACATGACTCAGCGAGAAAGGAACTATTTGGTTTGTCTGTGCAGCGCTGCCATCTTATCAGCGGGAAACACACTGCTGCTAAATTCTCAACGTTGGCCCCAGGCTAACGGAGCCGAAATCCAGACGGCCATTAAAGTACACTGTCGCCCGTTCGTAAGGATTCATTTCAACAGAACTGCGACACGTTGGAAACTTGAAAGTTCCAGCCATTATTTCTAATAAAGAATATTATATATGCCTTCAGCCGATTAATTAGGCTCTCAACAGTGATTTCCACACTATCAGTGCTGTTTTTTCTCTCCCGGTCATGAGGAGCCACGTAGGCCCTAGCATAACTCCAGCCTTCTAGGGCGGTCTATGATCCCCTCACCCACCCTCACACCACAGTCCTGATGAAGACCCCGGCATAAGGATTTGAATAGCCTACGGATATATTGGGGTCGAAACGTCGACATTTCTTTATCAAGCCAGTTTTAACACCAGAGATTTAGTACTGTGTTAATTATTATCATGGCGATACAAGTTGTTTTGTGTATATTTTGATTAATAGGCTCAATCAAGGAGCCACATGTCTTTTGAATATTAAATTGTTTTGTTTTGATTTGAACTATACTTCTGAAGTCACTACCCTTACCTCACTTGAATTACCTTCACTCCACTTTCCCTCCTTTCCCTTTTCCCACCTAGGGATATCACTGTATATAATATGAACTATGTCAATAATAGACTAATGCTCAGTGTGAATTAAACACTATGAGCAACAAAATACCTTGTGTCTTAGTTTTTATAATCACGTTGTAATTTTGGCCTTTGAATTGTATGGTCGCTTTCTGGGACCACTGTTCTTATGTACTAATGTTTTATGAAGCATGTTTTTTCACTTTAAATTCCTCACTTTTAAACAAATTACTGTACTGTCCTGTTATAAATAAGGCACCATGTCTACAGGCCTCTGGGAGTAATATGCCAGCTGTTTGTAAAGACACTTTGACACAGGAGAAAATTAACATGATGAGTTTTATGTAATTCATATAAACATAAAGTTAACTCATCAGTTGAATTTCCTCCAATTTCAAAGTGTCGCATTTACACACAGCAGGCATCTTGCACAAGTGGCTGGTAGACATGCTGACATATTTAGAACTGAAAAATAGAGCCATTTTTTTTTAAATGGGAGAAATTTAAAGTGAAGAAAAATGTTCCATCAAGTGCAGAAAAGTGTTCCTTATTAGGAACACTTTTGCAGAAAATTTTTCTGCACTTTAAATTTCTCCCATTGAAATAAAAAAAAATGGTTGTATGTTTGTGTTGCACAAGTAACTGTGCCACATATGGCGAAAGGTTTGTCCTGTGAATCAAGTACATACAACACAGGCTGTCAGCCACCCATACACATGTATCCCATTCATTCACACACATGTTCATACATCACCACAGACCATGCACTCACTGACGTACATGGCAGCCCTATCATAGTAGCCCTAATCACAGTATTTTTTTCAAACCATAGTATCGGGCTTCATGGATATTAGGTTTAAAGTCAATGAAGCTGGGCCAGGGGTTGTCTAGTAACAATGCTTATGTCACTTGGTCTTCAGTAACTCACAACAAATTTCACTGATCTGAAGAAGCTCTCACTACAGAAATGGTTGTAGACCCCTGACATAGAGTGAAGCGATGTAGAGTGGTGCAGAGCAGACTGCAGTGGGATAGAGTGCAATGGCGTAGAGTGGAGAGGCGCGGAGTGGAGTAGAATGGCGTAAAGTGCAGTGGCGTAGAGTAGATTGTTACAGAATAGAATGAAAGGGTAGAGTGCAGAGGAGTAGAGTGGTGTAGATTGCAGTGGCATAGAGTAAAGTGGTATAGAGTGCAATGGTGTGGAGAGCAGTGTTGCAGAACAGACTAGAGTGTCATGGAATGATGTAGAGTGGCGTAGAGTGTAGTGCCATATAGTGCATTTGATGTAGAGTGCAGTAGAGTGGAGCAGAGTTGAGTGGTGCAGAGTAGAGTGCAGTGGAATAAAGTGCAGAGTAGAGTGGTGTTGAGTTCTGTGGTGGAGAGTGCAGTCTAGTAGAGTATCAGAGTGCAGTGTCGTGGCGTAGAATGCTGTGGCGCAGAGGGCAGTGGCGCACAGTAAAGTGCATAGAGTGCATTGGGGTAGAGTGCAGTAGAGTGGCATACAGTAGAGTGGCATAGAGTTCAGTGGCAGAGAGTGCAGTGGCCCAGAGTAGAGTGGCGTAGAGTTCAGTGGCAGAGAGTGAAGTGTTGCAGAGTAGAGTGTCGTAGAGTGCAGTGGTGTAGAGTGACGTAGAGTGCAGTGGTGTAGAGTGGCGTAGCATGCAGTGGCGTAGAGTAGAGTGTTGCAGAGTAGAGTATAATGGCGTACAGTGCAGTGGTGCAGAGTACATTGGTGTAGAGTGTATTGATTTTGGGTAAAGTGTTATAGAGTGCAGTGGGGGAGAGGGCAGTGGGGGAGAGGGCAGTGGCGGAGAGGGCAGTGGCGGAGAGGGCAGTGGGGCGGCACAGAGTAGATTGCAGTGGTGTAGAGTGAAGTGGCATAGGGTGGAATGATGCAGAGTGGAATAGAGTGGTGTAGAGTGCAACGGCATAGAGTAGGTTATTTTTACAGTAGAGTGAAGTGTTGTAGAGTGCAGTGGCATTGAGGAGTGTCGCAGAGTGCAGTGGTGCAGAGTACATTATAGTGGCTTAGAGTGGATTGGCGTAGAGTGCAGTGGTGCATAGTAGAGTAGTGTGGGGAACAGTTTATTGGCAAAGAGTACAGTGGTGTAGAGAGGCATTGAGTGAAGTGGCGTGGAGAGGTGCAGTGAGGCACTGTGGAGTGGCATAGTGTGGAGTGGTGCAGAGTAGACTGGAGTGGGATAACATAGTGTATGTATAGTGTGGTAGCGCACTGCCATTAAAGACAACACATCTTCAATTGAAATGACCATTACATTTGCACAGATATACAGTTTTACTGATAAAAGTATACAGAGCACAAATGATAATGTGTGGAAATGTCATCACTTGGTGTATTGATTTGTTTTGATCGTATTAAAATATTGATTTTCACCACACTTAAGAATTACCAACAAATGTGCTTCACTTGTGCTTTTCATATTCTGAAATATCTGCAGAGTTCATTTACAGACATTTAAATTTTGTTTTGTGCTAGAAAAAAAATTCATACAGCACACCCGAGTACCCAGCACCATTGTCACATAAAACCTCTCACTTTGAAACCCGAGAAAGAAAAGTAAACACCAAGCTCCCTAGAAGACAGAGCCTAACATTTGACATCTGTGTTTGAATGCACAGCAAATATGACAAGATAAGAACAAGATTTAACGTCTGTTTACAGAAATTCAGTACTGGTGGAAGAATACACTAAATAGGGTTTGGGCAAGGCAAGGGACAAACTCAAGCGGTGCAGCCTAAAACAAATAAAGCCATCAAACAGAAAGCAAGCAAATGTGAGTTACAAACCACAAAGCCAATGGTAAGCAAAGGGTGGAATGCATTCCCAGGGAAGCTTTCCAAATGTCCCCAAAGTGTCGTAAGCAAACCAGCAATTTTTTTTTATATAACTGTCCCTTAAAAGCACACACTTCACAGCTCAGCAGGTAACTCCCTTGCACTACTACTCAAAAAGAATAAATCTTTGTCATGAGGAAACTTCAAGTGATTCCATCTATTAAATCCAGTACTGGCTTCCAAGCACCCTTTACATTTGCAGATTAACCAGTTGCACACTTTTCTTTAAGGAAAACATGCACCCTAAGAAGAAGCCTTGTTTCTTATTTAGCTGTCTGCCCTCCTTGGGTTTCACAGCAAAGGAGACTCCCTGCCTGACACTTCACCTGACGCATTTAAACTATCGGAATTAACCGTCCCCGGACGGTTGTCTTTTCACAAAAACTAGGGAAACAGTTTTTTTTCATAGATTAAAACAGTATGGGCACATTGTGCTCCTCTGATCCCGCCCACTTCAACCTCTGGCCTGAACATAACCAAAATGTTTCCGCAAATTGGCAAGGGTCAGTTGTGACTCCTGTTTGAACTGAGTCCTTTTGCCCTGTAATTGGTCAGGCCAGCTGTAATAAAATGCATGCTCTGAGTTAGCACAGCTGCATGCGCATCCCCTAGTCCTAGCGCACTGGCATAGGGACAGTGTAAGCTCAGAATATACAAATACACTTTCTAAATAGGGCTCAGGAACTTTGCACAATTCGCAAATGTCTTCTAATAAGAAGCGTATGGTACCCGGTAACAGGGAGCCAAGGCATTAGGGAGAATGACCTCCCCACTACCCGGGCCACCTTTTTATTTTTCTTCTTTTTTAGGACTCGCCTAGGCAGCGATTGCGCTGTCTCTTCGAGACATGTGGTATTCAGTCTATGCGCTTTTAAACACACCCAGCACTTTCCATTGGCTCTTTCCCCTGCCTTTACATATTCTTCTGTTTTCATTGGTCAAAAGCATACATTTGTCCTGCCTTTGGGCTGTTTTGTTCCTCCCTGGAGACTGCCCCTGCTACATGACTCCTTTCACTATGGGTCATATGTTTTGTTTCAGAGCACTACTTTGTCTTTCTGCTCTCTCCTAGCTGGTGCCCTCAGTTCCCTTAATCTCCTGTGCAGTTCCCACAACAACACCTCCCACCCATTGCAGCTTGTTTTTATTCTGAACAGCTGCTCTTTCCTCCCTCTCCTGGGCTGCAACTGCCTCCTCCTCCCTCCTGTTTGTTTAAATTACATCGGCTTGTGTTCTCAGCAAACGCAGGCAGCTGATGTTTGCAACGTTACTGCTTTCCCCTTCCACCCACCGTGTGCTGTTCCATTCGCACCACCCCCTCCTTGTTTTAGATTGCCCCAGCTCGTGTTCTCGGCATACGTGGCTGCTGATTTTTGTAACGTTACTGCTTTCTCCTCCTACCGTTTCTGTGTGCTGTCCCCCTCAGATTACCCTTCACCCTGTCCTTGTTAGGCTTTGTTTCGTTTTCATGGTTGGACTTCATTCAGTAGGATATGCCTTTTTGGGCTTCTTTTGAAGAGAGTTATCCTTTTCTTTTTATAATTTCAATCAGAGGTGGTCGGGGCAAAGCTGTACAGCCATACAGCGCCCGAGCCTAAGACAGCTGCATTGCCTTTGTGATAGGAAGAGACGGTGCCAGTAAGAAGATTCTTCCACAACTGCAGTGTAACCATCCTTTAAGTGCGTCACTTGCTCGTCATCTTAGTCACTGCCCTACGAGCACCCTTTCTCCGGGCTAGGTGCTAGGCCCCGCTCACCACCGACGCTGAAGATTGTCACTTCTGTGTCCAGCCGACTGACCCTCTACTTCATCTCTGTGGGCTCTCACTCGTAATGGGGGCACTTTTGGCCAGATACGCTTTTCTTCCCTCTAAGGTCTATAAACTGAGTTTTGGAGAGTTGTAAACTACAAATGTATGTCTGTGTGCGTGTCCTTGTGTGCTTGAGGTTGTCTGTGTGTGTGGTTCTGTGCTGATTAGCAACTGCTCCACCTTTAATGAAATGTGCGGGATTATCTTGCGGTCAATGTTTTCTATACTGTGCCTTTGCTCCGTATCACTGAGCAGCAGCCACAGTTTGTGTATGACATACAACGCTCCTTGCTGTAATCAAAGAGCGCGCTGTACTCCACACTACACATATTCGCCTTGGCTTTCACACGCCTGAGTGAAAGCTGCATTCTTTTATTTGGAGATGCTAGAGATATGCAGAGAACTGAGGCTTTACGGTGATAACATCCCTTTTCCCCTTCCACTGACTTGGCTGTCAGGCTCCCCCAGGCTGCTTGCTCGAGCCAGGGTCACTTCCCCTGTGCATTGCTCTCTGGGTCAGAAAGCGCTGTTTCTCACTGAGCGCCGCTCTTTTCCCTTTAAACTGCTCTAGATTACAGATTATACTGGACTTGTTCCAGGGAGAGGTCGACACGAGGGGCTGCGAGCCAAAGACCAGCAGGTGGGGGCGACTTTCAATCTCTGTTTCTGAATGTTTTATGTTCTTCCAGAATGAGCTGTTTATTCTTTAACCCTACTCGAGAGGCCAGGTTTTATTTCCTTAGACATTTTGAAAAACTTTATTTAGGCTATCTGCAGATGAGTTGTTGAGTTATATAAAATGCTAACCTTGCCGCAAACTGGACATTGGCCACCCGCTGGACCCGTGTTTTTTACAGTCCCATTGTGCCGGCCTTCGTTCAAGTGGGAATTTGTTGCTCTGTTTATTTTCAGGTCGAGCCTAGCGCAGCGCGCATGCGCTGCTCTATGGGAGGCTTCTTGTGAGCACTCCAAACTTCTCCGTGTGGGTGTGACTCCGCCTACATATTTGATTGGCCTTTACGTGTGGCTTTCAATAATGAAAGCACGCAAATGGCCAAAGGCGGGTGCATGTCCCACAACTTCTTCAAATGTTCACTCCCACGGCGTTTGGGTCTCGGGAGCGAGCAGCGGCGGGCAGGGTGCAGCTGCATTCCTCGTCGCGTATCATGTTACTAAATAAACACAGCGCTGTCGCTTTCACTTTTGCGGCTGCGCTTGTTTTTTTCACTCCCCACCATTTCCCACAAGCCTATGACTGCGTTTAGTCATCTCCATTTCCCGTCTCTCCTTCTGTCTAGGCGAATCAGACATAGTTTACATTTAGAGCCGTTGAGGGGAAGGCAGGCCTCAGGCGCTCGCCACCTTTCCCAGAGGTCGCTCCCGCCTTGAACGGCATTCCGTTTTATGCGTTGAACTGTATTTACACCGGCCCAGTGCATGTGCAGCACTCGATAACTGATAAACAACTGGGGCTTTGGCCCTGGGAAAGCATAAATAGCAGCCGTGGACCTACGCAGCCTATTTAGTCACTCATTCAACCCAAATTAACGCCTGCTGTCTTTAGCTTTGGGATGTGTAACGGGAGCAACCATTCGCTGTCCTTAGCTTGCCTTGTTTGGAGCTTGCGGTCTTGGGATGTGCTCACTTTTAAAATACGGAGGCGATCCTCGTTTCCGCTTTGACACTTTGTTGTCAGGACTAGAGACGAATGTGTCTTGCCTGAAGCAGGGAATATACATTCCACTTCTGAATGGACCTGGGAAAGAAACGTTATTCTTCCGAACTATGAATGTCCCAGCAAGAGCTCTAGCAAAGCTTTTCTGACTCGAGCTGCTAATAGTTATTTAATGTTATTCTTCGCTCGGGAAGAATCCTGCCAGGTTTTCGTTTCTAATCTCTTTGAATTGCGGCCTGAGCGAGTTCTCTGATGAAGCTGGCTCGTGTGTTCTCAGAGCCTGCAGCTGAGACAATGGGGCCGCAGAATCCTTTCACCTCTTGTTGTCAGACAAATCCAGAACTAGGATTGTGGGGCCTCACGTCTGAGGACGCAAAGATCCTTATCCAAGTTGTCTTGCACGATATTATTAGGAAGCTAAAATGGATTGCTACACTATTAGTAAACCTGACAAAATATGTAAACCATAATTCAGAAGAAGAAATAACACGTAGTGACATCTTTTTCTGATAACATATCAAAAAGTGTGGTGCACAGCGTTATGAACACGGGTCTGAAGTGGGTCACATGGCAAATCTTCAGGCACCTATCCTACAGATAGGGATATAATTTAAAATGGAGCACGTTCAAATATTACGTAATGTCTTTTCTAGCGCTTTGTTTTTGTGAAGTTTGTCAGAACATGTGGAATTTAGCAATGAAAACATTCATGCCCTGGGTGGTTCCCACACTTAATGCCACACTGTGTCTGCATGCCTGCTGAGGACTGGAGTGTTGGTGATGATTTACTGCTCACTAGGCACTTTGCTTCATCTCCCTGGCTCGCCCCAACAACACTTCCCACCCCGGACCCTGCATTTAAATAGCCGCAGGCGTTTCCAGGGAGGGCGGCAGCTCTCACTGCTATTGTGCTTTGCACACCACAAACTGGGTAAAAGTGAACTTTAATGCAGTGTTAGCTGCGCAACACCGTCTTCATCTCTCCCTATAGCTTGCATGTTCAGACAGCCTGTGCCCGTCCACCTACGTAATTTACTTTTATGCCCCTTTATTACTTACTTAAATAATATTGCTTTTGTGTTTTCCCCCATTACAACAAATTATAGTCAATATCTGGCTATAATATCAATGCAGCACATTATAAACAGAGTGATGTTATTGCTCCATTGCTGTTTCTGAAAACAAGCACGTATAAGGCCCCAAAGGCGAGACCTATTGGCTATGCCAATGCTTGTTTCCTCTGTTGGCAAGTTACATGGTTTGGTTCCTCTATAGCAGGGGTCTTCAAACGGGGGGCGGGCCTCCAGGGGGACTCAAGTGATCCCAGGGGGGGGGGAGGGGGGCGCCAGGCTCTGGCCAACAGAAGCATTATGCTGAAAGCAGTGCTTTGTTTTAAGGAGGGGCACATGAGCTGCAGTAAAGCTGCTTTGTAATGGGCCATCACTAACATCTTTTATCATTTATTTCATAGCTGGGAGTATGTGTCTAAAGGGAAGGGACTCCAAATATGCTTTAAAACCCCCACCCTCATTTCTAATACTCACACTGTGGATACTTTTACAAGGTAGCAAGGTCTGCCTGACCAGAATAGTATGTTTGGCAATCATGTTATTTGGTTGTATTTTTAAAACGGTAACAGGATTTAACTGCAATGTTTAAATAGTGCCTTGTGTTTAAATAAGTCGAGACATATTTAAACATTGACAATTTAATAGAATAATTGTGAAAAATTCTTAGGGGGGCAGATGAATTTTATTTTTTCACTGGGGGGTGGGGGCGGGGCATTGAAAAGTTTGAAGACCACTGCTCTAGAGCTAACGCTGCAAAATGGCGGCCAGTCTCCTTGCTGCTTGGCAGCAAACTTTGAAGGAAGCAGAGAAGAGCAGCAGTGGTGTGTATATACAACGCTCACCCTTTAAAATGTCCCATTTTTAAATATTACCCCTGAATTACAGCATAGTGGTGCCAAACCAGACACCCTGCTGCACATGGGGGTTTTCACAGGACTTCAAAAGGACCCTAACATACAATTCAAGCAATGGAGCTCCACATGCAACATTAAAAGTATAAATAATTTACAGTTTCACACTGAAAGCTGCCAAAAAACAATTGTCTTTTTTGCGTTTATTCTTTATCAATTCATCAGATGTAGTTGGCAGCTTACATCTTCCACAAATAGTATTTTCACAGCCCAGCCATCACGGATTTTGCACAAGTAAAATTACTTAATCAAGGCGTGATTCCTGTGTGTACAGACTCATTGCTAAAATACTTGTGAAAGCAGTCGAGTGACTGTCTTTGTTTACCCACGTCTGCTGACATAAAACTGCAGCATCACGGTGGCACACTCCTCCGCACAAGTGTGCACATGGCTGGGATAAACAAACTAGCTTGCTTCCAACACCTACTAGCTGGCTTCCATTACTGCCGGTTGTACAAGGAAATGTTCCACTTGTCCTCAGTCTGTGTCCACTCCACTGCACTATATTTCAAAGCAATATATGCAGCGCCATTCTATGCCACTATACTCTACACCACTTAATTACTAGACACATAATTCCACTGCACCCATGCAACATATTTACACTACACAAATTCACTGCACGCCACACAATTACACGACTAACAATTCCAATCCAACCCACATAATTCCTCGCAAACTACATACATCTACTCCATAAAACAAGGATCAGACATTACCATTTACAACGTCAACAGCTCCAACTAAAAAAAAAGCGAGACCTATTGCATTTCCAATGCGTGTTTTTTTTTTAAAAAGAGAGGGGACGCCAATTTCCCTTAGCCATGGGATCCGGGGGCTAAGATGTTGTTGAGCTCCACCAGTGTTTCTGGTCGAGCATGCTAACAGCGCATGACATCACGTACATAGGCTTGTAATGTAGTCTTAGGGTATTTTCGACCCTTCCTCGCACTGGCAGCGTCCTCTTTATTTGTGAAAATGGCACAAGATTGGATATCTTTGAATCTCGTCCTGCTCACAATAAACCCTTCCCTACCTCGAGATGGTGGGGACGAGAGGAGCTTCTGCGTTTTTAGGTTGTTAAAGAACACCAGCAACATAGAAATGCTTGAACAGCAAGTGGTCAGAAATCAGATCAAAGAGGGCTTAAATATCACGTACAAGAAGTAAAAGTTGAAACATGAAGTGGTAAGCACGAATTAGGTGTTAAATCGTGGTAAATTATACATCAGTGTGTCAGCGATCAGACTGCATAGTTGAATTTGTTAAGACACCTGGAAACGTTACATGCATTTGAATTTGCCCCTTTCTCCATTTCTTTATAGTCTTACATGTTTCTGGAATCTATGCAAACTTTACCGTTTTGAGAATCTCGTTGAAAGAGTGGATCAAAGTCGTCTATCAGTACTGTATTTGGCCAAAGGGTTCTCAAATTTTAGATAAGGATGAGAACACATAACATGGAGGTATAAAGTAGAAATATGCTTTGTTCCTGCTTCAGAAAATACGAATGGATAATTCCTGTTAGCGATCACATCACCTTTTAACACAGAGAATCAGAATCTGAGGCAGCAAAAGCCTGCTCCCGAACAACCCGTCTACCGCCTGGTTATATACAAGATGCTCGTTTCCTGCGGCTTCCATACAGCTGACACAAACTCCGTTTCCTTATGCTTTAACTCCGTATACTCGGCCCTTAACTAACTGTTGCCCAATACATCTTTCGACGTATCGGCGTAAGTTTGTCACTATCTCGACTGTTCTTTTTCTCGTTTCTTACCACGTTCCTGTGCCCAGTCTGGTCTCTCCATCAGCTGGTACTGTCCACTTCCCAAACAACTTTCTCTTTGCCTGTGTACACAGTCTCCAAACCATAGCCATAAAAAAAGGACTTATTTGGTGATCTACCCAGGGCCTCCACTCATTCTATGTGTAAACGTGGCAGCCATCTTGGTAGTGGCCTTTCCATTTTACTGCGGTGCACCAGACAATCAAGATGACGGTATTAATTCAATGCAGTCGATTCAAATTAACTTTTTGTCAATCTTAATAAGTGGAAGAAAATTCATTTACAAAACAGCAGGGTTGGCATCTTATTTTCATTCAGATTTAACAAAAAGATTAACAGATATTTAATTGGGGGTGGAGGGATACCTGCTTGTGATTTAAGTTTCACATGTAGCATGCAGACAGGGTGTCACACTTTTAAAGCTAATTTCTGTCATCTCTGTGTACTTGTTTAATGGCGCATATTTTGTTCATCATCTTTTCTAGAGGGAGACTTTGTCTCAAATGGCACAAGAAGGAAAATGTTACTTACCCTATAAACATCTGTTTGTGGCATGTAGTGCTGTAGAGTCACATGTTGTGCATACTCCTGCCATCTTGTGTTGGGACTG
This sequence comes from Calotriton arnoldi, assembly GCA_963921515.1. Taxonomy (NCBI): domain Eukaryota; kingdom Metazoa; phylum Chordata; class Amphibia; order Caudata; family Salamandridae; genus Calotriton; species Calotriton arnoldi. The sequence goes on along the minus strand of CAWUFW010005198.1, from coordinate 459,200 downwards.
GATGTGTACAAGTTGTTTTTCCTCTAAGAAGTCTTTTGAGTCATGAAGCAGTGTAACACCTCCTCTTGCTGGTAATGGGCATGGTCATCGGCTCTATTGTTAGATTGTTTTCAAGCACAGCAGGTGAGGAGGGAATGTGAAGTGAAGCGAAGTATGGAGAGATGTCCATGCAAAAGAAGAAAAAAAGCAAAGGAGACTGCAACAGCCACAGACATCCGTGGAGGAGAGTGGGCGCACGTAAATCAACAGCACTATATGCCAAGAACAGATGCTTACAGGGTAAGTAATATTTTTAGTTCGAGGCATGTGTTGATGTAGATACACATGCTGTGCATAGGCAAAAAACACACAATTGATGGACGGAATGCAGAACAAATCAAAACATTCACCCCCAGTCAAGAGATCTGGGTTAAATCCATAATTCTTTTGCTCACCATGCCACCCCAGTTTAGACCTGACCATATGCAAATCAGTCTTGACCCTGTGCCTAATGGGAACAGTCCAGCCCGAACTGCCAAGCCAGGTCCTCCCTGGACCGGACACAAGCATCCTAGGACCGGTTTCGGAGTTTCACCCCTCATCAGCCAGGATAGCTTGAATCCAGTGGCACAGTGAGCCCGGGACCCACGTCTGGGCATACCCGGCGCACTTAGGGCAAGAAAGCAAAAAACACACAATTGATGGACGGAATGCAGAACAAATCAAAACATTCACCCCCAGTCAAGAGATCTGGGTTAAATCCATCATTCTTTTGCTCACCATGCCACCCCACTTTAGACCTGACCATATGCAAATCACTCCTGACCCTGTGCCTCATGGGAACAGTCCAGCCCGAACTGCCAAGCCAGGTCCTCCCTGGACCGGAAACAACATAGACAAAAGCAGCCCTCCCAAAAAGTAGTGGTTAGCCTGTGGGTGTTGCAGTAGATTGAAAGAGTGTACGCAGTACTGCTTGACCAACATTAGCTTGTTGGCGTGCTAGTACATCCACACAATAGTGCTTTGTGAAAGCGTATGATGTGGACCAAGTATCTGCTTTGCAAATGTCAGCTATTAGGATGTTCCCTAGGAAGGCCATAGAGGCTCCTTTCTTCTGAGTGGAGTGAGCTCAAGGAAGAATGGGTAGAGTCCTTTTAGCTTTGGCACAGCATGTCTGGATGCGTTTGACGATCCATCTAGCAATACCTGACTTGGATAGAGCCCTCCCTTTGTGGGGTTTGAAGACAGCAACAAAGAGTTCCTGTGTCTTTCTAAATGGTTTAGTTCTATCAATGTAGTAAATGAGGGCTCGCTTTACGTCCAACGTATGGAAAGCCTGTTGTGCAACAGAATCAAGTTGTGGGAAAAACTCAGGAAGTTCAATATATTGGATAAGGTGGAAAGGAGAGACCACCTTAGGGAGAAATATGGGATTGGTTCGAAGGACAACCTTATGGACTTGGAAGAAGGGTTCTTCCAGGGTTAATGCCTGTAGCTTATTGACACGCCCGAGAGAGGCGATAGCAACAAGGAATGCCACCTTCCAAGAGAGGAATTGAAGGGCAGGAGTAGAGGGACTCAAACGGAGCAAAATGTTGAGATGTTAATGCCAGGGTGTTATAATGAAATGTGGATCCGGTTCCAGGGTAACTTAAGATGGTATTTATTCAAGTAGTAGGTTCATGGTAAAAGGTACAAAGAGCCCCACCAGGAGCAGCCTTCCTGCTGCTCAGCCCAAACTCCAACTGCCAGCCTCACTCATCCAACATTCCACAGGATCATCACGCACCAACAATCCACACCACACCCACACTGGCTGAGCAGCAGGTACAACACTTCTCCCTTCCTCAGAGTGAATAAAAACACAATGCAATGGTCCAGGGAAAAAGCACACATTGATAAAAATAACATGCACATGAATCTGGAATGGTACCATTGCAAAGACCTCTCGATTGTTGATGGCAAACCAGTTAAGATGTAAACAAGGGAAACACAGTACAATGGGCTTACCGGTCAACATCGAAAATGCATACATGCATAGTAGAAAGTGATAAAAAGCATAAATGACAACATAAGGCAATGCAATCATGAAGAATGACAATGCCCACCTGTTAGATTTGGCATCTTTTGGTGTGTTTCCCCTGAGTTTTTGCTTTCTGACCTCCCGGTTTTGACTCTGTTTTTGCTGGCTTAGTGTCTCTGCGCACTTTTCTCACTGCTGATCAGTGGTAAAGTGCAAGTGCTCCTGTTGTAAACTGTGTTATGGATTGGTGTTTCCATGATTGGCATATTTGATTTACTTGTCAGTCCCTAGTAAAGTGCACTGAGTGTGCCAGGGCCTGTAAATCAAATGCTGTTAGTGGGCTGCAGCACTGGATTGTGCCACCCACGCAAACCGCCTGTAAATGTAACTCAGGCCTGCCATTGCAGAGCCTGTGTGCAGTCTGGGACTCACATGTCGACTTGGCAAGTGCACCCACTTGCCAGGCCCCAACCTTCCCTTTTTAGGTCTCGCCTGAGCCAGCGCATGCGCTGCTCTGGTGAGAGTTTTAGTAAGCGGGTTTTAGAAGTGCAAACAGTGGCTTTTGCTGGCGACCAGCTTGCGTTCACGCGAGCGTGCACGCGCGATCAGGCGCCATATGGCTTCCCTCGCCATCTGGATGCTCGCGTGAACGCAAGCTGGTCGCCAGCAAAAGCCACTGTTTGCACTTCCAAAACCCGCTTACTCACGATTACTTTCACTTTCAGGGCCGCGCGGCCGTGTCAGTTTCGCGGCCGCGCGGGCCAATGCTTGTTTTCTTTGTGGCTGACATACATAAACCTCCTTCTGCCTCAAGCTAAGGGCGAGTGCTCCCTCTCTAATATAAGCGTTGGCACTTCGTCCACCTCATGTCGTTCCCTGCATTTTGCCGTTTCTCTGCTCACGACTCCTTTGTAATTCTATTGCTGTCTACTACTCTGCCTGTGCCTTCCCGCTGCGCCTTGCTCTTGGTCCCATCTCTGCCTGCCCCTCTTCTCTACTTGTCAATCTTCTTGTCTCTGCGCCCTTCCCCCAGCTTTGTCTCCTACTGGATCTCCCTTCCCTGGTCTCGGATTGCCTGCTCCTCCTTCCGGTCACTCGGCACCAATTCCTGCCTCCATCACTGCTTGCACGTCAGCTATACTTCATGCCTGGCCATCTTTGTGTCTTCTGTCTCTCCTACCCCCCCCCACGCACTCTCCCCATGTCTGCATGCCCCCTCAGTATCTGCCCCTTTTTGAATGTCAACCATGTTCCTTATGTGTCCCGGTTTTTAGGTCTCGGCCTGCACCAGCACTTGCGCTGGTCTGGCCGAGAGTTTTAGTAAGCAGGTTTTGGAAGTGCAAACACTGGCTTTCGGCTGGCGACCAGCTTGAGTTCACGATGGCGTGCACGCGCAGCTGGCATCTGGGTTTCCTATCTCTTCCTCATTTCCTCGTCATGGCTCATTAACTCTCTGGACTCTGATGTTTCAATCGCAGCAGCAGCTCACATTACCAACTGAGGGCCCTGGACTACAGTCACATGAAAAACAACAGCGATTAGCATTGAAATGCAAGCTTTTCTTTGTCTAGTTAGAAATATTGCTTCGGTGGGTTGATTTCACCTTATATCGCTATTTGTTTTATATTGGGAGTCACAGCCTAATTACCAGTATTTTTGTCTCTCACGTTTTTTTTTTTAATATTTATTCGCGCAAAGCACAAAGCTATATTTAAGGTTACTTTTTCCGCGTCACTTCTTCACTCTATTTAAACTCCACACCCCCACTCTTATTGTCTCTCTCCTTCTCTCTCTCCCCTCTCTAATTCTCTCTCTACTTAATTAACTCTCCCCTCTCTATCTTTTTAGCCTTTCATTCTCTCTCACCCCTTTATCTGTTTCTCTTTCAAACTCCTTCATTCACTCTCTCTCCCCTTCTTCCTCTCTCTCTATCCCGCTCCACTCTTTATTCTATGTACACCCTTTCTCTCTCTTTCTCTCTCACCACCCTCTCTAATTGGGCATTATATCTTCACTCTATCTCTCACTCGGCAACACAACAGCATCACTCAGCGCAACCACAGCATCAATCAGAGCCAGCACAGCATCAATCAGAGCCAGCACAGCATCACTCAGCACCAACACAACATCTCTCAACGCCATCACAGCATCACGCAACGCCATCACAGCATCACTCAACGCAACCAGAGCATCACTCAGCGTCACCACAGCATCACTCAGCGCCACCACAGCATCACTCAGCGCCACCACAGCATCACTCTGCGCCACCACAGCATCACTCAGCGCCACCACAGGATCACTCAGTGCCACCACAGCATCGCTCAGCGCCACCACAGCATCGCTCAGCGCCATCACAGCATCGCTCAGCGCCACCACAGCATCGCTCAGTGCCACCACAGCATCGCTCAGCGCTACCACAGCATCGCTCAGCGTCACCACAGCATCGCTCAGTGCCACCACAGCATCGCTCAGCACCGCCACAGCATCGCTCAGCACCGCCACTGCATCGCTCAGCACCGCCACAGCATCGCTCACCACCACCACAGCATCACTCAGGGCCACAACAGCATCACTCAGCGCCGCCACAGCATCACTCAGCGCCTCCACAGCATCACTCAGCGCCACCACAGCATCACTCAGCGCCACCACAGCATCACTCAGCGCCGCCACAGCATCACTCAGCGCCAAGACAATATCACTCAGCACCACCATAGCATCACTCAGCGCCAAGACAATATCACTCAGCACCACCACAGCATCACTCAGCATCACAGCAGTATTACTCAGCAACACCTGAGTATCATTCAGCATCACCTCAGCATCGTCTCCGCAACAGTCACCACCACCACCACTACCACCTCAGCATCACTCAGCACCACCTCAGCCTGCTCTCGGAATCTGGCATCTGTTGATTCTCCCTAGCGTCTGGCCGCTGCTAGTGTTATAATACAGGTACTAGTTCCCAACCTTCACCCTCCGATTGTTTATGCCCCCTCAAAAAAAAAAGCTTTAACAAACAACCATTGCAATAGGCAGAAACAAGTTGCCAGCATTGCAAGAACAAAAGAAAACTGAGGAAATTTTTTATTGTAAATACTTTTTTTAATATGGTCGTTCAGTTTTACATAATGCCTTCTTGGTCATATATAAAGTAACAAAAATGCTTCTGACACTTTTTTATTATAACTTTTCAGCATGCCGCACAGCAGCCACACTTCTCTACAGCACAGCGCTTGAAGACATTGGCAAAGTCAATAGCTCTGGCTAAACACTTATAAGGCCCCAAAGGCGAGACCTATTGGCTATGCCAATGCTTGTTCTACATGTCAGTCACCCCTAAGGTAGGCCCAAGGTACCCCTGTGGGCAGGGTACTGTGTATGTTAGAGGTAGGACATGTACTGCTGTGTGTGACATGTCCTGGTGGTGAATTACAGTGTATTTCGTTTTTCACCATTCCAAGGCTGCCTGTTCCCATAGGACAGAATGGGGAGTTTGTTTATAACATCTTATAAACATAACTGGCCCTGGGAACAAGGTAGGAAAATAAAGTTTAGTATGCCTCAACTCAGAATGTTAAAATGCATCTTTTAGTGAGGGTGATTTTTACATTCTGTGTTTGAAAATACCAATTTTAGAAAGTAGGTATTTTCTTGCCTAACCATCCAGTGTGCCTCTGCTAGGTTTGTGTATTGCACGTCTGGCTTTTGGATGACAGGGACTGGAGAGGGGCAGCGGCTCCAGAAGTCTGATGGGTCAGGGCTGGGCTGAATAGACCTGGGTTGCATTTAGAGTAGTGGGAGGAGATTTCCTTGCACCTGAATGGGCCTGGTCTGCCTCGCACAATGCCGTCTCCACCCCCTGCCAGGAAGCTGCACCAGTGAGGACAGAACTGGTTTTGGCTGGGTACAGACACTCTCTGCCTTCAGAGAACAAAGGATTTGTGGGTATAAATATTGGGGCCCAGACCCCAGAAATTTAGAACTCTTTTGGACCAAGAAGACTGCCAAGAAGAAGAGCTGGAGAAGCTGCGAGGAGGAACTACCACTTTGCTGAGTGCTTTGCTGTGTTGGCCTGCAGTGGCTGCTTCTGTCTTGGGCAGTGAAGGGACTGGACTGAACTTTCTACAACTTCTTTCTTTGAGTATCTCCAAGGGCTTGAGGTAGAGCTTGCCCCCTGTTCAAGAAGTCTCAGGAACAGCAAACACTTCAAGTTCTTCTGCCCTCAGCACTGGAGACTGTGTGTTTTGTGCTGCAACAGAAGAAAAAGCAACCCGACGCAGTCTACGACGCCGCTGACGACTCCGTGTCCTGAAGGCACCGCAGAGGGCACCGCCGCAATGCCGCACCGCAACCCTGGCCTCACCGACGACGCCTGCTGACGCCGCCACCGAGCCGCTGCTTGCACCGCGACCTGTGGGCACCGCACTCCGCACCCCCTCGCTTCACGCCGCCGCCTAGGTATCCCCGACGACACCGCTCCATGCAGAAATCGACACCGCTGCCTGCACTGTGGTTCGAGGGCACCGCTCATAAAGTTACATGACGCACCGCCCTCATCCCGCACCGCAGCCTTGGCCTACCGACGCCAGCGCCATCGACTCCAGTTCGTCAGCCGACGACAGTGCTTCAGCAACGACAACGCCGCTTCTTGCACCGTGACCTGCCAGCACCGCATCACTTTGCACCGCGACCCTGGTCTCCCTGACGACGCCATCTGACACCGTCACCAAGCCGCTGCTCGCACCGCAACCTGAGGGCATTGCACGCCGCACCGCTGCACTTCGCACCGCAGCACCCGACGCCAGCGCTCCTGACTTCAACCGCGAGGAGTTCGATCTGCAACGCGTGTGACTTCAAGGGCCCGACGACTCCTGCACTGACCTCCGGATCCGACGCCTGCGGACGCCGTGCTTTCGGAAGCTCAACAAGAGGTCGCCGAAACCCTGCATTTCTAAAGGTACTGTTTTGCGGGTCTTCCCGACACCGTAGCTGGCCTGCGACGCCGCGGTCAGCCAGAACTGTTTGGATTTCTTTGTTCACGACGCTGTGATAGCCCCAGAGGGAGCTATCGACTTCAAGGAACTATTTTTGAAGATTATTTTGATAACTGAAGATTTCTAAGTACTGTATTGTGGATTTTTATCATTTTTGGTCTTGTCTTAAGTATATAAAAATATTGGATATTTTTCTAAACTGGTGTGGTGTCCTTTTGTAGTGCTTACACTGTTTTACTGTTGGTTATGTGCAAAATGCTTTACACACTGCCTCTAAGATAAGCCTGACTGCTCATGCCAAGCTACCAAGGGGGTGAGCAGGAGTTATTTTAGGAGTGTAACTCCCTTATCCTGACTAGAAGGAAGGGTCCCTACTTGAACAAAGGTGCAAACCCTTGCCAACTAGAGACCCCCATTTCTAACACCACCCATGTACTTAAAGGGAAAAAAAACACCAAGCTGGACAAGGAAAATCGGTCTTCAAGCAGAAAGACAACACCTTCTCACATCCACTCCCTTTCCACACAAGACAGACAAACCTTCCACCTGAAGAACCGGGCCTTTGGGCCTGGCGGCGCAGGGCACGCCTGAAATCTTCGGGTTCACCTGCCTTGTTGCACAGAGACACGGAATACTCTGTTGGCGTAGAAAACCAAGTTTATTAGCTGCAGCTAAGCACAGTTGTCCAAGAAGTACATCAAGTAGGTTCTCAGGAGACTGCCACTTGACTCCGTGGCTCACAAGCTTTTATCGTCGAAATACACCTGTACAAACATACACCCATCGCACAAATTTTTAGCCAATCAGGAGAGTTTGAAAACAAGATATTGTGTCACCAGAATGCTCTCTGCTTACATGTTGTGTGTTATCCAGCCCCCAAAGTTAATCAATACTGGTACCCATAGTTCGGTGTTTGCAATGGCAGGACATATCTGTATGCTTCAAGAGGAAGGTTACGAAGTAGGAAAACACAGGGAGAGAATAGCGAAGGCCAGAAGATAAGATATGGCGAGAGGAGAATACTAAAGGCTAACAGATAGTTGATACGGGGAATAGGTAGTCCAGACAAGGATTAGTTAGGCCGGCTGGTGTCTGAGATTGGTTTAAGGACAAGGACGGAGGGGGTTTTTGACACGTTGCAGTCCAAAAGGGCAGAGACACTTCGCTCATCGGGCAGCCTGTGTAAAGGCAACACAAAAATGGCGGTGACTGTAAGATGGGGTCAAAATTAAAGAACCTCACACCTTTCTACACAAAACAAATCAAACCAGCAAACAACTACACCGCGCCCACCAACCAACCCCAAATGCCACAAACACATCAGCTGGCCAGGCCGAAATTGAGCGTGAGCACACAGGGAACCAAACCACAATGGTGCAGGAGACAACACGCCAGAGCAAAACAAATACACAACCTGAGACAAACCCCCAAGCTGAAAGGGAGGAAGAAAAAAGAGAACAAGCACACAGAAAAAAAAACTTCAGCAACAACGCCAAAGCTAAAGGGGAAGCGAAATTCACCTACCAACCACACAAAGGTGGTAGACACGAGTGACTCAAAAACAAGTCAACTCCAACACAACGCCCACAAGGGTGACAACCTATGTCAACCCACAACTACAAAAATAGTGGTAGGCCAGAGAGGCTCTGCAACAAAAAGCCTTCTCACACACACATCCCCAACAGTGAGAGATACGAAGACTCCCACGACAAGGGGATCAACTCAAACACAGTGCCCACAAAGGTGACAAACCTATGTCAACCCACAACCACAAAAAATAGTGGTAGGCTAGAGAGGGTCGGAACCTGAGAGCCTTCTCGTACACACAGCCCCAACAGAGAGATACACAAACTCCCACAACAACAATAAGGGGACAACCCAGAGTGATTTCACGCGTAAGAGTCAGCTCACCAACACATACTCAGGTGGTAACACAGAGTGACCTAACACCAAAAGTCAACTCACACACCACCAACAGGGTGACCAACTCACGACAACCCATGCCTACCAAAAAGGTGGGAGACCAAAGAGGCTTAACCCCTGACAACCTTCTCACAGGCACACCCCCAACAGAGAGGGATTAAACAACCCCCACAACCACAACAAGGTGGTAACCCAGGGTGACAGAACATCAAAAGTCATCTCAAACAACATACCAACAGTGGGTGATCCTTCCCACATCCACACACAAGTGGATACACTGAGTGACTTTGTGCCTTAAAGTCAACTCACACACACACACTGAGTAGAAACAGTCACTCCAATGAACAAACATTGTCAAGGGGAATTAAAAGCCAGCAGAGGAGGAGTTCCCCCTCCAACACAGAGCAATAGCAATAATGTCAACAGTGACGATGGTACTGTGCCAACCCACACCCAACACAAGACCACGACTTACTTATGATATGTATGCAATGAGAGATGAAGCAGTCAATACCCAGAGTGAAACAAAACAACTGACAGACTGTAGCAATAAGAAGACTACAATGCCATAAGAACATTTGCTGCCGTTAGAATCAAAACCCCACATCATTTTTTACAACATTTCCTCCAATCATTTAAATGATAGTCATCAGGAACGGAGGTCTCTAAAGTCTCAAATGTCCTGACCACAGGAAACCCAAACACAACAACCTTCTCACAGATACGGGTGTGCGAACAGGTCTTGGACTCCGACCCAGAAACACGACGCTTCAAATGCACCAGAAAACTGTGCATCGGAAAACGCTGCTGGTGCTGAGACTCCCCTCCTCAACTCTACAAATGGTGTCATCGATGACGTGAATAAATGTCTTGTCGTTGCGGGATTCCTGCTCTCTGCGGTAAAAGAAGAGACTTAGAAAATGGCGGCACGCAAATTGACGGAGAGCCGGGTGGCTCCCGGCACGTCCCTGAAGAACGATGTGGCTCGTGCTATCACCAACGAACGCGAAGAGGACGTTGAAGGTAAGTGACGGTTGCCAGCTGTAGATTTCAAAAACGTGAGGCACAGCGAACGACGCTCAAGCCTAGGAAAAAGACACGTGTGTTACAAGTTAAAGCGGCAAAGATGTACTAAATACAACACCATGGCGGGTTCACCACGCAGTGCCAAAGATCCTCTTCACACACGGAGTGAGGGAACTCCTCCTCCGTGCCATCCAACTCCTCCCTCTTGATGCAGCTCCGAGCGGCTCAACCTCACACGAGCTGTGAAGACAACTTCTCAGACGACTTTCACCTCCCACTAGTCGCTCCTCCTCAAGGCACGAACAAGGGACTCCTCAGTCCACCAAACAGGAACAGGGGGCTTCTCCCACACAACGGTCACAGGAGAATGTAGCTCTCTGGGGACACTTGGCAGTGACACTTCCACAGGGAGGCTCTGGGGCTAGTCACTATACACGAGAGGAACCCCATTTACAATTCCCACGACACCAAACGCTCTTCCCGACAAAGACAGAGGAAAAGACCTTCATCTTCAAAGCTGTTCGAGAAACAGACTAGAAGGAAACCTTAAACTTGTTGCTCCTCTGGGGAACTCCTCTTGATGGAGACACTCTCTCAAGGCAGCAGGACATGGACACCTCTTCCAAGGTTACAGCAGACAGGAAGAGAGGAAGTCGAGCAGAAACTGGCACGCCCGGGTTGGGGCCGACCGCTCTTCAGGTCATTGGTGGGGCTCAGGGCTGTCAGCTTCTTCGAGTTTAACTTAGTTGATTTCCAGTTACTTCAAGCTTGATAGTTAAAGTCCATTCAGGTAACACACGCAGGCTCTTTTCAGTAAAAACGTCTCCAAAATGTTGTAATGAAACGTGGATCCGGTTCCAGGGTAACTTAAGATGGTATTTATTCAAGTAGTAGGTTCAAGGTAAAAGGTACAAAGAGCCCCACCAGGAGCAGCCTTCCTGCTGCTCATCCCATACTCCAACTGCCAGCCTCACTCATCCAACATTCCACAGCATCATCACACACCAACATTCCACACCACACTGACACTGGCTGAGCAGCAGGTACAACACAGGGCCGGAGGAACCCGAGGAGGAGTGACCCTTTTGAGACCCTCCATGAAAGCTTTAATGACTGGAATCCTAAAGAGAGCGATGTGTTGCCTATTCTGAAGGTAGGCAGCCACTGCAGCCAAGTGTAGACTTATGGAAATGAAGGCTAGACCAGAAACCTGCAGATGTAGTAGGTAACAAACAATGTCCTGCACTGTGGCTTCAAAAGGATCAATGTGCTTTGAGTGACAGTAGCACACAAATCCTTTTCCACTTTGCTGCATAGCAGGCCTTGGTGGTAGGTCTGCGCCCTTCTTTAAGAATCCTCATGCAAACTGGAGGAAGATTGAGGTATCCAAATTCTATGACCTCAGGAGCCAGACTGGAAGGTGAGCGACCCAGGATCTGAGTGCCAGATTTCTCCATGGTTCTGAGTGAGAAGGTCTGGCCTGTTGGGGAGCCTCTAGTGTGGAACCAGAGAGAGTTCGACCAGAAAGGTCAAACATGGTTTGTTCGTCCATGTGTGAGCCACCAGGATGAGCGTGAGGGATGTCTGCCGAAGCCTCTGTAGTACAAATGGAATGACAGGGAGAGGCAGAAAAGCATAAGCAAATATCCCTGATTGGTTCATCCATAGTGCATTGTCCATGGACTGTGGGAACCTGGAGGTGGAGTTTGGGCATTTGGTGTTTTCTGCAGTTGCAAACAGGTCCATTTCTGGAAAGCCCAACTTGCGGAAGAAGTGTAGGAGAACTGCTGGTGGAGTTCCCACTCGTGGACTTGCTGCTGCATCCTGCTGAAAAAGTCGGCAAAGTCGTTCATCCCTGAAAGGTACTCAGCCTGCAAATGCATTTGTGACAGCGAGCCGATCACCAAATGCTCTGGGATAACTGTGAGAGCTGTGGAGAGTGTGTGCCCCTCTCTTTCTGAAGGTAATACATAGCTTTCATTTTGCCCGTGCGGATAAGAACAACTCTGCCGATCAGGTGAGGTAGGAAAGCCTTCAACACTAGATGAATAACTAGAAATTCCAAGTAGTTGATATGGAGACCCTGTTGTGTGGGCACCCATCGGCCTTGAGCAGTCAGATCCTGTAGATAGGCCCCCCATCCCGTGAGGGAGGCCTCCATTGCGATGGTCCTCTGTGGAACTGGATTGACGAAAGGCCATCCGTGCAACAGGTTGTTAGTGTTCCACCACTGCAGAGAGCAACAAGTGCGGCAGCCTATCAACCCTAGATTGTTTCAATGACCTTCCGATTGAGACCACTGTTGCGCTAGGCATTCTTGCAATAGATACAAGTGTAACCTGGCATGGGGTACTATGGCAATGAAAGAGACCATCATGCCTAGGCGGCGCATTACTGTTCTGCCTGTGACTTGTTGATGTGGCTGGAAAAGAGGGAGCAGTGCTTGAAAAAACTGAATCCAAGCATGGTTTGTATAGGCCATGCCAACTTCTGTGCCAAGAATGGTCCCCAAGTAAGGTTGGATTTGGAGGGATTAGAGGTAGAATTTTGGGGTAAACCCTACCTGTGAATCAGGTCTATTGTGACCTGTGTGTGCTTGCGACATGGCTAGCAGGTGGCACTCTTAATCAGCCAGCCGTCCAGATATGGAAAGACACGGATGCCCTGCCTACGCAGATGTGCGGCCACCAACGCAAGGCACTTGGTGAACACCCGAGGTGCAATAGTGACCCCAAAGGGAAGTACTTTGAATTGGTAGTGCTTTCCGCCAGGTCTTCCCTGAACCGTTCGCCCTAAGTTGGCAGGGTATGCCTAGACGTGGGTCCCTTGCTCACTTTGCCACTGGATTCAAGCTAGCCTGGCTGATGAAGGGTGTTACCCAGAAACCGATCCCAGGATGCTTGTTTCCGGTTCAGGGAACACCTGGCTGGGCAGTTCGGGCTGGACTGTTCCCATGAGGCACAGGGTCAAGACTGATTTGCAAGTAGCTGGGTCTGAACTGAGGTGGCGAAGTGAGCTAAAGAATGATGATGGATTCAACCCAGATCTGTGACTGGGGGTGAGTGTCTGAAAAGTTTCAGCGCTCCGTCCATCATCTCCTTGTGTTTGCTTTGTTCGCCCTAAGTTGGCAGGGTATGCCCAGACGTGGGTCCCTTGCTCACTTTGCCACTGGATTCAAGCTAGCCTGGCTGATGAAGGGTGTTACCCAGAAACCGGTCCCAGGATGCTTGTTTCCGGTTCAGGGAAGACCTGGCTTGGCAGTTCGGGCTGGACTGTTCCCATGAGGCACAGGGTCAAGACTGATTTGCATATAGCTGGGTCTGAACTGAGGTGGAGAAGTGAGCTAAAGAATGATGATGGATTCAACCCAGATCTGTGACTGGGGGTGAGTGTCTGAAACGTTTCAGCGCTCCGTCCATCATCTCCTTGTGTTTGCGTTGTTCGCCCTAAGTTGGCAGGGTATGCCCAGATGTGGGTCCCTTGCTCACTTTGCCACTGGATTCAAGCTAGCCTGGCTGATGAAGGGTGTTACCCAGAAACCGGTCCCAGGATGCTTGTTTCCGGTTCAAGGAAGGCCTGGCTTGGCAGTTCGGGCTGGACTGTTCCCATGAGGCACAGGGTCAAGACTGATTTGCATATAGCTGGGTCTGAACTGAGGTGGCGAAGTAAGCTAAAGAATGATGATGGATTCAACCCAGATCTGTGACTGGGGGTGAGTGTCTGAAAAGTTTCAGCGCTCCATTCATCATCTCCTTGTGTTTGCTTTGTTCGCCCTAAGTTGGCAGGGTATGCCCAGACGTGGGTCCCTTGCTCACTTTGCCACTGGATTCAAGCTACCCTGGCTGATGAAGGGTGTTACCCAGAAATCGGTCCCAGGATGCTTGTTTCTGGTTCAGGAAAGACCTGGCTTGGCAGTTCGGGCTGGACTGTTCCCAGGAGGCACAGGGTCAAGACTGATTTGCATATAGCTGGGTCTGAACTGAGGTGGCAAAGTGAGCTAAAGAATGATGATGGATTCAACCCAGATCTGTGACTGGGGGTGAGTGTCTGAAAAGTTTCAGCGCTCCGTCCATCATCTCCTTGTGTTTGCTTTGTTCGCCTTAAGTTGGCAGGGTATGCCCAGACGTGGGTCCCTTGCTCACTTTGCCACTGGATTCAAGCTAGCCTGGCTGATGAAGGGTGTTTCCCAGAAACCGGTGCCAGGATGCTTGTTTCCGGTTCAGGGAAGTCCTGGCTTGGCAATTCGGGCTGGACTGTTCCCATGAGGCACAGGGTCAAGACTGATTTGCATATAGCTGGGTCTGAACTGAGGTGGCGAAGTGAGCTAAAGAATGATGATGGATTCAACCCAGATCTGTGACTGGGGTGAGTGTCTGAAAAGTTTCAGCGCTCCGTCCATCATCTCCTTGTGTTTGCTTTGTTCGCCTTAAGTTGGCAGGGTATGCCCAGACGTGGGTCCCTTGCACACTTTGCCACTGGATTCAAGCTAGCCTGGCTGATGAAGGGTGTTACCCAGAAACCGGTCCCAGGATGCTTGTTTCTGGTTCAGGAAAGACCTGGCTTGGCAGTTCGGGCTGGACTGTTCCCATGAGGCACAGGGTCAAGACTGATTTGCATATAGCTGGGTCTGAACTGAGGTGGCAAAGTGAGCTAAAGAATGATGATGGATTCAACCCAGATCTGTGACTGGGGGTGAGTGTCTGAAAAGTTTTGGCGCTCCGTCCATCATCTCCTTGTGTTTGCTTTGTTCACCCTAAGTTGGCAGGGTATGCCCAGACGTGGGTCCCTTGCTCACTTTGACACTGGATTCAAGCTAGCCTGGCTGATGAAGGGTGTTACCCAGAAACCGATCCCAGGATGCTTGTTTCCGGTTCAGGGAACACCTGGCTGGGCAGTTCGGGCTGGACTGTTCCCATGAGGCACAGGGTCAAGACTGATTTGCAAGTAGCTGGGTCTGAACTGAGGTGGCGAAGTGAGCTAAAGAATGATGATGGATTCAACCCAGATCTGTGACTGGGGGTGAGTGTCTGAAAAGTTTCAGCGCTCCGTCCATCATCTCCTTGTGTTTGCTTTGTTCGCCCTAAGTTGGCAGGGTATGCCCAGACGTGGGTCCCTTGCTCACTTTGCCACTGGATTCAAGCTAGCCTGGCTGATGAAGGGTGTTACCCAGAAACCGGTCCCAGGATGCTTGTTTCCGGTTTAGGGAAGACCTGGCTTGGCAGTTCGGGCTGGACTGTTCCCATGAGGCACAGGGTCAAGACTGATTTGCATATAGCTGGGTCTGAACTGAGGTGGAGAAGTGAGCTAAAGAATGATGATGGATTCAACCCAGATCTGTGACTGGGGGTGAGTGTCTGAAACGTTTCAGCGCTCCGTCCATCATCTCCTTGTGTTTGCTTTGTTCGCCCTAAGTTGGCAGGGTATGCCCAGATGTGGGTCCCTTGCTCACTTTGCCACTGGATTCAAGCTAGCCTGGCTGATGAAGGGTGTTACCCAGAAACCGGTCCCAGGATGCTTGTTTCCGGTTCAAGGAAGGCCTGGCTTGGCAGTTCGGGCTGGACTGTTCCCATGAGGCACAGGGTCAAGACTGATTTGCATATAGCTTGGTCTGAAATGAGGTGGCGAAGTAAGCTAAAGAATGATGATGGATTCAACCCAGATCTGTGACTGGGGGTGAGTGTCTGAAAAGTTTCAGCGCTCCGTCCATCATCTCCTTGTGTTTGCTTTGTTCGCCCTAAGTTGGCAGGGTATGCCCAGACGTCGGTCCCTTGCTCACTTTGCCACTGGATTCAAGCTAGCCTGGCTGATGAAGGGTATTACCCAGAAACCGGTCCCAGGATGCTTGTTTCCGGTTCAAGGAAGGCCTGGCTTGGCAGTTCGGGCTGGACTGTTCCCATGAGGCACAGGGTCAAGACTGATTTGCATATAGCTGGGTCTGAACTGAGGTGGCGAAGTAAGCTAAAGAATGATGATGGATTCAACCCAGATCTGTGACTGGGGGTCAGTGTCTGAAAAGTTTCAGCGCTCCATTCATCATCTCCTTGTGTTTGCTTTGTTCGCCCTAAGTTGGCAGGGTATGCCCAGACGTGGGTCCCCTGCTCACTTTGCCACTGGATTCAAGCTAGCCTGGCTGATGAAGGGTGTTACCCGGAAACCGGTCCCAGGATGCTTGTTTCCGGTTCAGGGAAGACCTGGCTTGGCAGTTCAGGCTGGACTGTTCCCATGAGGCACAGGGTCAAGACTCATTTGCATATAGCTGGGTCTGAACTGAGGTGGCGAAGTGAGCTAAAGAATGATGATGGATTCAACCCAGATCTGTGACTGGGGGTGAGTGTCTGAAAAGTTTCAGCGCTCCGTCCATCATCTCCTTGTGTTTGCTTTGTTCGCCTTAAGTTGGCAGGGTATGCCCAGACGTGGGTCCCTTGCTCACTTTGCCACTGGATTCAAGCTAGCCTGGCTGATGAAGGGTGTTTCCCAGAAACCGGTGCCAGGATGCTTGTTTCCGGTTCAGGGAAGTCCTGGCTTGGCAATTCGGGCTGGACTGTTCCCATGAGGCACAGGGTCAAGACTGATTTGCATATAGCTGGGTCTGAACTGAGGTGGCGAAGTGAGCTAAAGAATGATGATGGATTCAACCCAGATCTGTGACTGGGGTGAGTGTCTGAAAAGTTTCAGCGCTCCGTCCATCATCTCCTTGTGTTTGCTTTGTTCGCCTTAAGTTGGCAGGGTATGCCCAGACGTGGGTCCCTTGCACACTTTGCCACTGGATTCAAGCTAGCCTGGCTGATGAAGGGTGTTACCCAGAAACCGGTCCCAGGATGCTTGTTTCTGGTTCAGGAAAGACCTGGCTTGGCAGTTCGGGCTGGACTGTTCCCATGAGGCACAGGGTCAAGACTGATTTGCATATAGCTGGGTCTGAACTGAGGTGGCAAAGTGAGCTAAAGAATGATGATGGATTCAACCCAGATCTGTGACTGGGGGTGAGTGTCTGAAAAGTTTTGGCGCTCCGTCCATCATCTCCTTGTGTTTGCTTTGTTCACCCTAAGTTGGCAGGGTATGCCCAGACGTGGGTCCCTTGCTCACTTTGACACTGGATTCAAGCTAGCCTGGCTGATGAAGGGTGTTACCCAGAAACCGGTCCCAGGATGCTTGTTTCCGGTTCAGGGAAGACTTGGCTTGGCAGTTCGGGCTGGACAGTTCCCATGAGGCACAGGGTCAAGACTGATTTGCATATAGCTGGGTCTGAACTGAGGTGGCGAAGTGAGCTAAAGAATGATGATGGATTCAACCCAGATCTGTGACTGGGGGTGAGTGTCTGAAAAGTTTCAGCACTCCGTCCATCATCTCCTTGTGTTTGCTTTGTTCGCCCTAAGTTGGCAGGGTATGCCCAGACGTGGGTCCGTTGCTCACTTTGCCACTGGATTCAAGCTAGCCTGGCTGATGAAGGGTGTTACCCAGAAACCGGTCCCAGGATGCTTGTTTCCGGTTCAGGGAAGGCCTGGCTTGGCATTTCGGGCTGGACTGCTCTGATGAGGCACAGGGTCAAGACTGATTTGCATATAGCTGGGTATGAACTGAGGTGGCGAAGTGAGCTAAAGAATGATGATGGATTCAACCCAGATCTGTGACTGGGGGTGAGTGTCTGAAAAGTTTCAGCGCTCCGTCCATCATCTCCTTGTGTTTGCTTTGTTCGCCCTCTTCCTTTATCTCATGTCCCCTCTTACTGTATTCTTCTGGGAGGTATTGGAGGAGCTCCTCCATTTCATCCCAATGGTCACGGTCATATCATGAGAGAAGGCCAATTGAATTGGCAATGTGCCATTGGTTGGCGAATTGCACTGTTACCCTTTTACCTGCGGCATCTTTGCGCTTATTCTCTTTTTACGAGGGCTTTGCATCCCCACTGGCCTGGGAGTTAGCCCATTTACGATCAGTAGTGACTACTAGGGAGTCGGGCAGGAGTTGGCCACAAATATCAATAGGGTCAGAAGGGGAAGCTTTATATTTTGTATCTACCCTGGGTGTTATGACCCTAGCTCAGATGGGGTCCTTAAATATGTCATGCGTGTGCGTAATATGCCCTTAAGCACGGGGAGGTATTGAATAGAGCGGTGAGTAGAGGATAGAGTTTTGAGATGAAGTCCTCATCTAAGGGCTCTGTATGAAGGTCCACCTTGTGGAATAGGGCCGTTCTACTAACAAGCTCCTGATAGGATGTAGAATAATCCAGAGAAGAGGAACAGGTAGGGTACAGGTCAGGATCTGTGTCCCTTAGTGGGTCTGTATCATAGGAGTCCCATGCGTCACTCTATGGAGGAATGTCATATGTATCTTTCCCCTTCCCCATGCCTGCCAATGTCAGAGCGAGGTGACCCTTGGGGTGTATTATCAGGGGGGTCGCCTGGAGAAGTAGTGGGGAAGGTGAAGGCTGAGGAACAGGGTGAGGAGATGGTTGAGAGTGGGATAAAGGGCTGGTCTCCCTATTCGCCTTCTTGCACTGCTTTGCTGGAACCTGTACATCCAATGCTTCCTCGGACAGCTGGCGCTTGGAAGCTGGGGCAGCAGTAGACCCCGGAGGGAGGGCAACATCCTGGCCAGTATGGGGATGAATGAGCAGGTGTTTCTGCCTTGCATCGATCTCCTCTTGCAGCTTGAGGAGGATCGGTTTGACAGTGTCAGCACCGATGTCCGAAAAGCTGGTCGATGCCAAAAGTCTTCGCTCCAAGAGCACTTTTGGTTTTGGCGACAAGAGTCTGGTCGGTGTCAAGGCAGATGTAGTCGGCACCATAGGTCGGCTTGGTAGGAGTAGCCGGTGCCAAAGCGGTTGGCTTAGAGGGTTTCTTTGGGGTCAGAGCTGTGCGGAGCGTCTGAAGTACTTTGTCGGTGTCGACCATGGCCTGTAGGCAGTGGCGGTCCATAGGTCTGACTCTGGAGTGCCAGAGTGGGTGTGTGCCCTTTGTTGGCAGGCTGCTCGGCTTGAGAGTGTTGTCTAGGGGGAAGGGGAGCCGTTCTCACAGATTGCTAGGCTGGTGGAAGATCTTCAATTTGCAGTTCGGAGCCCAAGCTTTTCTCGGAGGAGAAAGCTTCTACATCTGCAGCCGAGGGTTGTGGATGATGTTCCTCCTCGAAGAGGTCGGCGGTGTCATCGCTGCTCGACAGTCGCAAAGAGTCTTCTTGGATGTAACGAGCGGCAGGTGGACTCGCTGTGCTCAGGCGAGAGGCACAAATTACAGACCTGATGGAGGCCACTTCGAGGAAATTTGGCGTGGCTGCGAGGACAGTATCTAAATGTACGTTCCATCACCGTTGAGGCATGATGGAGAGACGAGGCCGTGATGGAGGGAGGCCCTGCAAGGCAAGGCTCACGCAGGGCCATGGTTGACCCGAATCCCACTCGAGCAAAGTAATAATCTTCGACCTGAGACAAAGAGTAAGGGGGACACGATCGAAGAACAATACCGACGGAGGGAAGGAATCTGTGTAGACCGAAGAGAGCACCACAATGGTGTCGACCTGGAGCACGGAAGCACACATCCGAACCCAACGGCAGAAATAGAATAACCTAACAATGGAGCCAATGACCATGCACATTATCAGCAAGAGTAGGAGTCACACTGCCTGGTGACTCAAAAGACTTCTTCGAAGAAAAACAACTTGCACACATACGGGCCCAACACTAGATGACAGGAGTATGCACAGTATGTGTATCTACAGCTACACATGCCTTGAACAGTATGTTTCTCGTGTGCGGCCTTTTGGTAGAAAAAGTAGCTCTCACTTACACTGTCTATTATGAATCTGGACTACAAGTCCCAGAAGTCAATGGAAAAAAAAAGCCTGAACTGGAGCAGCAAATCATGCATGGACCTGGGAAACTTGGCAGCAAAGGACTGTCTCAGAAATGGGGCCTGTGCGCCCTGGTCCCCTTTCATTCAATCCCTTTCCAGGAAACAATGGTTAGGTGTGTAAATATGTGTAATGTATGTGTCAAGGGCCAGGAGGTGCAGTATGCATAAATGCCAATGTGAGAGATCTTGAAAAAAAAAATTGGGGGAATGGATTTTCCCAACTGACATACATTGAATCAGAGCCATTTTCAGACAGGAGATAGGTAAAAGAAGGCCATTTTTGGCTTTAAAAAAATTGGGAGTCTCCCACCTGAATTGGGTCTGCTGGTATGTATGAGTATGTACCTCCCCGCAATAAAATGAAAACCAATCACAACACAACTGAGGTGACCAGATGGTTCCATGTCACCAGGACACACATTTCCATTTCTGGATTTTGCTTTTACATATAATTGTTATCAGCTGTGTTGGTCCATTTGGCTCAATTCAAATGAACCAAGACTACAACTCCCAGAATGCACTGATACGTAGAAGCAAAGTTCAGGACTAGAAAAGCAGTGTTCCGTGACATAAACACAACATAACAAAGCCAGAGCTGTCGTGAAATATCTCTGGAGGACGGTATAAACCTATTGGCGTTCAACGTATCTGAATGCAGTGAAGGCATAGGATGAGATCAGAGGTCAAATCTCCCATGTCCACGCTGTCTCACAGAGCTGTTATGTGACAGACCCACTGCCACATGTGTTATAGATGGCTTGCCAATTTATAATGGGCTGGGGCCATTTTGTGACAAGTCTATTGCCAAATGTTCTGAATAGCCCGCTCTGCAAGTTCATCCCCTTTAGCTTGATTATCTAGTGCAGGTTCAATGTGACTGTCTTCATGAAAACCCCAGGGCAGTCTTCCAAACATGGTTATGTTTCTTGTCAGTCTCTCACTGTTACATTCAGCCAAGATCAGGGTGCCACCGATAGCAACCACTCTCCACACACTTAAATCAATGAGAGTCTGATCTTCCCACTTGAGTGGAGATCCCTACCAGTATTTGATTCCCTGATACTGATCAAGCCAAGTTTAACTACCTGACTACAACAGTCCCTTCTGTTATTGGATCATTATCTCCCTTCAGTGTCTTTAGCCACAGAGACTCCAGGAGTCAATTAGGTATGGTATCTCAAACCAATCTCTCAAATAGCATTGATGCTGGGCTGCATTTGGTGGCACTGAAAAGTGTGAAAGGGACATTCTGTTTTTTTTACTGCTCCAAACTTATGTACAGTGCGTGCCTTCTTCATGATGGGCATAAAGCATCCTACCTGAATGTGGGCTTGGGACCACTTCAGGTGATTCTTTGATGGTCAAGGAGGAGAGTGGTGCTGACTTTATGTAGGACTCTCAGTATGGCCCTCCACACCATCTGGGGCTCCACAGTGCGGTGGCTGTGCCATTCCAATAGGCCTTTGGCCTAGCAGTAGTGATGGGAGCCTGGAGGCACTCGTCATTCTTGATGGCCTCCTTTTAGTCCTCAAAGTTATTCACTAGTGGACAAGCCCATTTGGTCACTAGACATACATGTTTTTTGATGCCTGTGGCCGAACACTGTTCCAGCTTCAATGTTGGCCTCAGGTGACAGGATAAGCAGTCTGCTGGGTTGCAATACCGGGACGATATGAGATGCAAAAGCACCACTTCTTTAATTTGGGAGTTTTGTTCTTAATTTTGGGAGTGGGGGAATTTGGGAGGTGAGGGCTGACTTTTGAAATAGAGGTATCAATTGTTTGTGATCAGTCACCACTGAAAACTCCTATCCATAGAAATATAGATCAATATGGAATTGATTGCCTGTCCCTTCCTTTCAGTCTGGGAGAACATTTCTACAGTACTCTTGAGCGCATGGCTTGCAAATGCATTGGATGTCCAGATGTCGGGTGATTGCTTTTGTAGAATGGCACCGAGCCCCAGTAAATTACCAAAGTCTTAGTGTGAAACAGTACACAGGCAAATATTAAGGTAAGCGAGATCCAAACTGAGATTACTGCTGCATCGTCCACAGCTCCCAGCCAACCCCTTGTTCCACCCTTCAAATCTCCATAACAGTTTTAGAACCAGAACACCATGACAACAATGTGCTCAGAGGCGCAGGACCTGTCACGTAAAAAGCACACACCTTTCCCCTTTAAACAAAATATTGAGAATATAACAGTGAGAGTCAAAAATTTGAAAATATATTGCTTCAAATAAATCTTATACAGAGTGAAAAATAAGAACAGATATATGCATCAAATAAATGTTAAACAGAATACAATTATTATTACAATACAATAACTATCTTACATAATCATGTAAGTAAACATATTTCTTCGAATAAATATTAAACAAAAAAAAATTACCTTAATCATACATTCAATTTCTCCCATAGTCATGTTGATAGCTGGGTACCTTACGACATCTTTTTGGCTTTGTGCCCCCAAATGTTATAGTTGTCTCACATGAAGATCCACTCTTCTTACTACTAGCTGAACTGCTATTCTTATTAGAAAATTTGTCACCATCATCAAGATTTTTGTTTTCATCACCAAACTTTTTGTTTGAAACTATATATTCAGAAACATGCTCCTTCAAAAGAACAACTCTATTAAGATTCACAATTCTTCCATCCTCCATTTTGATGGCATTCTTAAACAGCTTAATCACTTTCCTTTGTGCAGTATATTTTGAACCAGGTTGTACTCCTATTGGAGTTTGAATTTTTATTTAGTCTCCCACCTTCACATTCAATTTTCTCACAACATGTCTAGCATCAAACGGATATTTCCACATAACCATCTTCTCTAGTTCTTTAGTTCTCCAACTGTCATCAACTTGTCAAGGTCCACTCACCTGATAGGTTCTATGGAAGCAAAGATGGTCCTCCCAATCGCCCGTTTACTAACCCTTGGCACACAATTTACTTCTACGAGCGCCAGCAGTTAATCCCCAGTGGAAAGGGGGTAGGGAGTGAGAGAAGAGATGACTGATCCTCTGGATCGATCGCTTGGTTCATTGGTATGCATCCTGGGATGCCTTCTTTACTTCGGGAAGTGAGCTTAAACTGGGGACTCCAACTACTGCCTCACACAACGCAGACCTTTTAAAAAAACAAAAACAAAGTGCATAGATTAACCAAAAGAGTAATACAAACAATTGTACACACCACAATAGTCTTGCTAAGCTGTTTGAGTATACAGTTCTCTTGTTATTACTGTTGCACATTTGGGATGTCTCCATTACTAGCATAGTAGATGATAGGTGCATTCCAATCTTTCAGATCCAAGGTGTCCCTATTATATGCCATAGGAAACGTTGGGAATGTTGAAGATCCTTCTCAGGCCAAGTTCAAACATTCCGGTACGGTGAACTGACCTTGTTAAGTTGTGTTATTCAAGACGGAGGTAACAGTTCCTGTTCAGTGTCCTTTCTTTCAGATGCGAAGTGGAAGACTGTCAACAGGCTTGATGGGAACCGAGGAATCAGACGTCTAGAATCGGGATGATCAACTCAAGAGGTAAGTTCTAGATCTCATTGTTGCGGAGGTTTGGGAGGGAGAACCTCTCTCTCAAAGGGTAGGAAAGCCAAGCGAGGGTTGGTAGCATGGGAGCGGTCTTTATAGACCACGTCCATCTAAGATGGCTGCCAAATCTCACGAGATCTCCAGTCTTTCAATGTAACCAGGGAATCTAAATGGACAAGAAGGAGGCCAAGTCTGACAGGGGGATGGGTGGTAAAGGTTGTGGGTATTTACACGGTGTGTGGAAGTAATGTGATCTCCAGATATGCGTGCAAAACGGAAGACTAGAAGGGCAATAATCAGTTGAACTGATGCATGACATAACTCAAGGGCCAACTCAGGGAGCAAAAATGTTAAAGTTTTGCTAGAGTTATTTGGTGGCAGTTACTAACTCTGGGAGCATCAAGTGTCTTTGGTAGAGGGCACTAACTCTGGGAGCATAAATATAACATGTCCTTGACAAAAGGCACAGGAGGCACAGGTTATAAAAAAACTGAGACATTCACCTAACCTTTATTCCAATCCATCCATCCTGCAACTAATTTTGAATTGGGTTTTTTCCATCTAAAGTGTTAAAAGGGAGACTTACTAGTTGTCATGTGAGGTGAAAGATGATACATAACCAAACAGTTCTGCAATTCTTTTTTCAAATCCAGACCACTGTTTCTGGCTAAATGATAACTCTCTTTTAATGTTCTATTGAATCCTTTTATCATCCCATTAGATTCAGGATGGTACAACGCAGGTTTCCTATGTTTGATTCCATGTCAAATAAGGCAAGGTGCGGGGTCGCTCTTTTGCTTACCTTGTTACCTTGCCCCAAACCTTGGAACAAACTCCCCTTTGTCCTTAGAATCGCAAGGTGCGGGGTCGCTCTTTTGCTTACCTTGCCCCAAACCTTGGAACAAACTCCCCTCTGTCCTTAGAATCAACCAGTCTGAATGTAGTTTTAGGAAACTCCTAAAAACTCATCTATTTTTGTCTTCTTTCACTCACTTTCAGGTGCATCTAGCGATCTGGCGGATGTGTTGTCTTCAGTGCTGGGAGGCTCGGTTGAGCAGCTATGCACTATACAAAAACTCCAGGATAGAACAGAATATGACCCTAGGAATTCCTCAAATTCTTTGGAGCAAAATTGAACCCCATTGTCGATAAGTATGCTATTAGCTACCAGCTCCCTCCTGAACGGTCCATCCAAAAATCGAATTACAGCTTCAGATGTTATGTCAGACATGCAGACCACTTCAAGCTATCTCGAGAAAAGATCAACAGCAAAAATGTCAAGAGTAGATCTCTCTCCCTTCAATACGCCAACCAAATCAATAATAATAATAATCCGGTATTTGTAAAGCGCGAACAATTATCCCAAGGGTGTCAAGGCGCTGGGGACCGTCGGGAAGATTAAGCGAGCTATTAGCAATTTCTTGCCAAGGTACCCTAGGACATACTCTGCAAACCATGGGGACATATCTTGTCTTATAAATCTTATCACTCCCCTTACTTTCAAGACATTCACAAAGCTTCCTCTCAACCTCCGTGTCTAATGCGGGCAACCAAAATCCGCCACGCTTTGATGACACCCAGATGTCCCTCGAGGGACATATCAATTATTCTGTTTCTCATACCAACAGAAACATTAAGGAGATCACCTCTAAAGATCAACCCATCATGAACAGCAAGCTTATTTCTGATCATTCAAACTGAATGTGATTTTTAATTGAGTTTAGTTTTTGCAGGCCACACTTCTAAAACGTAAGAAATTATGGACATAAAATTATCATCCTTCTCCACCTCCAATTTCAACTCTTCTTCACCAATAACACCTTCTGTCACCTCACATACACTTTCATCTGCCCAAATAGTGTCATCAAAATTGTCACAATCTGCATTTTGTTCTGAAACTAGATGGCACAAACAATATGCAGGACAATTTTGTACTCCTGGAACATATTCAACGGAAAAAGTTTATTCTTGTATTTGTACAACCCATTTAAGTATTCTGGCTGAAACACTATCCAACCCCTTCTTCATGAAAATCTCCTTTAAGGGTTTATGATCTGTCACCACAGTAAATATGCGTCCCAAAGAAAATACTTACTTTTTTAAAAAAACAAAAAAACTGTAAGACTGCTTTTTTTAAATTAAAGAGTAATTTTGTTCAGCCCCTCTAAGTGCTCGTGATGCACAAGCAATAGTATGTACCTCCCCGTTTTCAACTTGCAACAGAATGGCACCCAGCCCTTTATTACTGGTGTCAGTAACTAATTTAGTTTGACTGTGTTCTAAAAGCATTGAGATTAGGTGAATAACGTAATTCATGTTTAATGTCTTCAAAATCTTTCTGACATCCACTACTCCACACAAATTCTATGCCCCTTCTGCACAAACTTCACTTCCCTCTTGTTTGACTGCAAAGACCACTTATAAATTTGCTATAAAATTCCACCATGCCCAAGAACCATATTACCTCATTCTTGTTTTCCACATGGACTAAGTTTACAAATTGTATCCACCAATCCAGATTTCGGTTTAATTCCTTGTGGTGTGATTGTGTGCCCCAAATAAGAAATGTAACTCTTACCAAACAAGCATTTGTCTACATTCAAAGTCAAATCTATTTTTTCCAACACTGTACATAAATTAGAACATCATCTTGGAAACATTTTACTCCTTACAACTTCCCTAGAATCGAAAACATTAATCTGTGAAAAACAGAGGCAGCTGAAACAAAGGCAAAAGGCACCCTCAAAAATCTAAATTCCCTCGTAGGAGTTATAAATGATGTAGATCTTGCTAATTGGGATGCAACCTGATCTAATGATATGCAGATGCAAGATAAAGAGTAGTAAAAATGTTGGCATCACAAACTGTAGAAATCATTTCATGTATGTTTAGTAGGTGAAACCTATCCACCACCACCTCTTTATTCAACCCTCTCAGATCCACACACAATCAAATAGCTCCTGAAGGTTTCTTTGCAATCACTATGGGTGCCAACCATTCTGTTGCTTCTACTGGGGTTATGATACCTTCTGCCTCCAACCTTTCTAACTGCTTGCATACTTCTTGCTGCCCAATCAACAGGATTTTCCTGACCATGAATGAATATGGTATTGCCCCCGGTTTAAGTTTAATGTAATGAAGATAATCTTTAACACATCCCAGTTCATTAGTAAATACCTCGGGGAATTTATCTGCAAAGTCAGCACACCCATTTTCAATTTGTCTAACCCCTACTTGAGACTGTGCATTGGGATCAAGAAATATGCCAAAATCTTTCTGATGAGGCCACAATAAAATATTGTCGTCTTTGAAGCTGCATACATTTTCGCAAGAACATTGCCCTCTTTGTTCTCTACAGTGCTCATAAAATAACCTAGCACAGCCAGCTAGGAGGGGACTCCATCCCCCATCACGCCCTGTGCCCGTTGCCGCCAACGTTGTTTGTTTGCGCCAGGAGGCGCTTAAAAACTGCTCGGGGGAGCCCGTCTCAGCCATCCAGGAGGACACTCAATCCCCCGTCATGCCCTGCGGCCGTCGCCGCCAACGTTGTTTGTTTGCGTCAGGAGGCGCTTAAAAACTGCTCGCCGTCACAGCCAGCCAGGAGGGCACACCATCCCCGTCACGCCCTGCGGCCGTCGCCGCCAATGTTGTTTGTTTGCGCCAGGAGGTGCTTAAAAACTGCTCGGGGCTCCGTCACAGCCAGTCAGGAGGGGACTCCATCCCCCGTCACGCCCTGCGGCCGTCGCCGCCAACGTTGTTTGTTTGCGCCAGGAGGCGCTTAGAAACTGCTCAGGGCTCCTGCAGCCCGTCACAGCCAGCCAGGAGGGTACTCCATCCCCCGTCACGCCATGCGCCCTGCGGCCGTCACAGCCAACGTTGTTTGTTTGCGCTAGGGGTTGCTTAAAAACTGCTTAGGGCTCCCGCAGCGCGGGACGTGCGCGGACGCGTCTGGGCCGTGCCCAGGCAAAGCCCGGGCCAAGGGCGGGCCCGTCCACGCCCGTCGGAGCCCGGAGGAGGCTGGGCCATCCCCCCAACATCCGAATTCCAGGAGGTACGCAATCAAGACTTTGTCTTTCCATTTATTTTACACTGTTGTTGGGCGCTATATTCAAGATCCTCTTGACTGTCTAACTGATCGGGATTTGGGGACTTGGGGACTTCACCAGGGGGGGTACCACTGATACCATTGTTGTTTAATTGTTTAATTTTTTTCTTTACGTGACTATTTCGAGGCCCTCTTGTTCCTGTACTGGTGTTGCCCAACAATACTTCGCCCTAATTATTACTATAACTATGGGAAAGAGGAAAGCAACCGAGGGGTCCTCTGTCACTACAAAAACTAAAAAAAACAAAAAGATTACTCAAATCTGCCGGTGGGAACTGTGTGATTGACCGAATTGATAACCTCATTGTTGACTGTGAGGACTTGCTACACTCTGACACACCGGTATTGCGGGATACTTAAACTACCCTGGACTCTACCACACAACCGCGAATACCCAGCATGTTTGGAAAGACAGCAAAACAGCCTACGTCCACGGCCGTTACCCAGAGTAAATCCCTTAGTCCAGATGTGCCAGATCTAGCTTATCTATCCAACATAGACGATATTGTCCACTGTAGCAATCGATTCTCCCCTTTACTCAACATTGCAGATGATTTTACTATCCCTGTCCCCCACCCAAATCCCGCTTTGGAGGCTATGTTACCAGAATACTCAATTCAACCAAGTAGGGAATGCATTGCTTTAATTAATGAGTTAAGAACCGAAGTGGAAGAGTTAAAAACTGTTATATCTAGATTGGTTTTCACGATAAACAAACTAAAATGTGTAAAAGATATTGATAAATCTACTATTTTGAATAGCCAGTCTACTCAGACTATCCAGTCTATTCAACAGTCTGATGCACAACAGCTAGTTTCCCCACCTAATACCCCCTATCCATTGGGAACTCATGGAGCACAAGAGGCAGCAAGCAGGAGTTGCAGGTCCCTAAGTTCCCATCTACACTCCAAGCACCCCCAGCACAATGTTAGAGCCAATTCTTTACAACACTGGAGTAATAGTGCTCCGAGAAACTCTAGTTTGCCTAACCCCCGCCAGTTGCAGCTCTCGAATCCTTCATGGATTTCCAACTCCCTGTATGACTTAACCAACAGAGGGTGGAACTATACGCCCACCCCCTGTCTTAGAAGTAGGCCTAATAACTTAAAAAACACAGTTGCTATGATAAAGGTACCCAAACTGCAACCCCACGTAAAGTTTGAATCTGAAGATTCCCTTATAAACAAAACCATCCACTGGATCAGGCACACTAGAGGTTGCCGCTCGATTATTTGAGAAGACATTCTTTGTGCTCAAAGGAGTTCCCCTAAGAGCTCAATGTTTGATGTGATAGAACTAACACTAAAAGGCGCAAGGATGGTGGATGATTTAGTGGCCCTAGATATTAGGACAAATCCCTCAAATAATTCATGTATTAGATTTAAGTACTGCAGGCCAGGAACTGATGTACCATAGGGTTCTATGCCAAGGAAGGGGCCCTCACCCTCACCGCAAGATGTGGATTGACTCAGGAATACTACTAACTTTTCCCCGCTACCCCTGCATCACTCAATGTAAAAAGCAGTAGTAATACATGTATAGTAGGGCCAGATCACATTACCTTAATTCAATCTCATGGTAGTGGACTAAGGGATGATTTTAGCTTGAATAGTATGGGATGTGGCCAAATGGGGAAATTAAAAACTTCTTTGCATCTATCACTAGATCATACACCTTTTAATAGCGGCCTCATTCCAAAACCCCTGGCAGTCAGTCACACTGTTGAGCCACAGACTATTAACTTACATTTCAAAGCACATAATGATGTACCATCTACCAGCGACATTGGTAAAACCATGGTTGCGCACCCGCTGTCATTTACTTCTCCTACCCGATCTGTCTATTCGACCGCTGATAATATGTCGCCTAGTGACGCAGAGACCCATGGATGCATGCCCACACCCAATAAGGAGGCAAATAACAGACTAACCCTAATCTCCTGGAACCTGGCGGAGATCCACTTAAAACTTCAAGATCCAGAATGGCACTCCTTTATAGGCAAAAATGATATCTGTATTTTCCAGGAGACTTGGGCTGTGGATAGGTTATACATAAACGGATACACAACATATAGTGTGGAAGCCAACGCACCAAAAAAATCGGGCAGAGCAAGCGGGGGCAGATAATTCTTGTGAGGAATACTCTAGCCTGCAAGCATAAACAACTAACAATACAATCACAAGATATACTGAGGATTCAGCTTATCTTTCCTACAGGTCTAGACCTGACCGTGCTCAATGTCTATGCTAGGTCCGAACCTTATAGCAGCGAGTCTCCAGTATTATCGCTGTTACATGATATGGTCGGAGTACATCAAAGCAACTCTAAAATCATAGTAGCTGGGGACTTCAATGCCTCTTTTGAACCCTCTCCCCTACTAAGTATGTTACTAGAGGAGGAGGATGAGATATGGGGCATTCCTAACCTGTTAACGACTAAACGCTGCCATCGCCAAACGTCCATTTCCCTGCAGATTGCATCATTGGTTACAGGAAAGAGCTTGAGGGCATGCAACGGGAGGACCATATCTGATTCAAACAGGCAGGTTACTTTTAAATGGGGTGTCAGCACTAGTGTCATCGACTACTTTTTAGTTGACGTAAGAATCTGGTCACTAGTTGAGGATATGATAATCGCACCGAGGTCCGACAGCGATCACAACACCTTGCTGTTAAGAATGATGGGTACTGCCCTGGATAGGAACTCATCCAGTTGTATCTCTAGGGTGGACGAGCCACTTGTAACTAACAACCGCAGAAGAGTCACCTGGCCCAATGTCCTTGAAAACCCGGTCTTATATACTAGGATTTATGAATTATTTGTACAATATCTGTCTGGCTTGAGTAGCAGTTTGGACCATATGCATTCTCCTGGGCCAACCTCCCTGCTACTAGTGCATAGGGAATTCTATGGAGCCCTGAAAACTGTATTTACTAAAAATAACTCAGGCAGTAGGCCTGCTGGCATAACAAATAACAAATGGTTTAATTGTGAATGCAAACTAGCAAAGGGGGCATTACAGCTATCAGTTAAGGAGCGTAGTCAGCCTGGGGTAGTCCTGGCACGCAAGAGAAACAAAGCTGCACTTGCCAAAGCCAAGCGTGATTACACAGATAAAAATTGGCAAGATCTGGTACTATCTGCCAAACGCAATGACAATCGCCTGTTCTGGCATATTATTGCAAAGGGAAATTCAGAAAATGCAAATACACTCAGTTATCATATCCAGCCAGAGGTATGGGTTGAGCACTTTTCCACTCTATATACCAGGAACAAGGATACTTGTTGTATAGACAACCTTAGAGTTGACCAGAACATTTCTAATATACTCCCCATCACGCATACTACTGGCACTGCATTGGTTTTCAGCCTGGATGAGACATTGTCAGCAATTAATAGACTTAAGGCAGGAAAAGCCCCTGGCCCTGACCAGATACCAGGTGACTTATACAAATCAGAACCGATGATTTGAGCTCCGTACATAAATCTCTTGACAAATTGTACATCTGCTGTTGGGGATATTCCGGCAACCTGGAGGGGAGCCGAGATAATTACATTACATAACAAGCATTGGCATGCCAATAGGTCTCGCCTTTTGGATCTTATAAGTTTGTAGCCATGCAATGATATTATAACACATAATAAATACACTAATATACAGACACGTAAGCAAATGTTGGCAATGTTGCCCCCTCTGAATGGTGGTGACCTACAATCCACATATTTCAAAACTTGGGGGGAGGAAAAACAGAGAAAAAAAAACCTGTGCCCTAATAAGCAGTAATACTTTATTACAGGCTAGACAGAGTTTAAAGAAAATTTTAAAAGTGAGTACTACCTATTTGATTAATAAAAGCTCCTAGGGCAGCTCGTCGATGATTTCAGGGAAAAACCTTGCAGGACTACTGATAATATAAGAAACAAAATGCGAACAATAAATTTGACAATTTGCACTTGACAACAGCCCTAGCAGATTACTGCACTTGAATCGCATGTTTATAGTTCATACATATTTAATACCAGCGCATAACCTGTTCAAACGCACCCATGATTTTAGTGGCACTGTGAACTGATGCAGAAGATATGATTTTACCAAAATAAAACGTGTCAAGGTAAAAAAGCCAGTACTGAACTTATGGCTTATTTTACCATCTAAGACTGGAGCTCTAAAGTCAATGGCGAAACGGGAAGAATGCCAAATATGTATCTTTTGGTGATGTGTCAAGTTTTGGCAGATGATGGGGCAGTATAAAGCCTGAGGGTCATGAACATGTATTGAACCCCAGAAGTGGTGAGAGAGCTATGTGTTCCCGGCGAAGAATCAGGGGTACTGATAGGATATATATGACCTCTTACCCCGCACCAAGCATGACAGCTTAAAGAATCCCCACTCTCACCCGCCCCTTCTTACCAACTTCCGTCTCCTTGGCGTCTGAGTGCGAAAACCTCGATTCCGACTGAAGTGAGATGAGTCACCCAATCAGGGGCGAGAGGAAACCATCCCAAGGAGAAGAATGAGACCTGAGAAGCCACCGCACATTCCCGGCATGCCCCACGAGCAGCAGGCACAAACAGGAGACATGCAAGGAGGAGGTTAGAGAAACGAGAAGGCCTCTGTCTAATGGTTGATCAGCCCAGCACCCATCTTTGAATTGTCAAGTTTCTTGCAAATCTCAAAGTATTAGTCAAAAGAAAAAAACAAATCTGAGAAGGAAATACAAATTCCAGCACAGTGCTTATTTAGGTACACTTATATGTGGTTATTTACAAGTGTAATACAGTGTTTATTAGATTAACACAAAAAGTAAAGCATAACATTCAAAATGACCAAGAGCGATATGGTTACAAACAAGAAGTGTTGTGGGAAGGGCATAGGGACGGCACAGGAGATTGTGAGAAACTGCATCCGAAACATGAAGCGCCTCTGTGAAATGGGCGCCGACACACAAGCCTGAGGCAGACGCCAAGCAGTGTTGTGTGAGGGGCATCGGGGACGGCACTGGAGATTAAGTGAGAACGGCATCCCAAAGATGAAGGGCCTCTGTGAAATGGGCGCCGACACACAAGTTGGGAAGAGGCCTGTATAATTAAACAAGCATTGGCCGCGCGGCCGTAAAAGTAACGCAGCTGAATAAGACAAGCCCGGGAGTTGTGTGTGCGAGCGTGCGCGCGCTAAACCGAACAAGCGAGTGGTGACGCGATCTGTGGTGGGGGAGGGGGAGGGGTATTAAAGCGAGGCGCGCGCGCGCTTGTCAAAATGAGAGGAAAGCCAGATGGCGCCTCTGAGAAGTGAGGGGGTAGTGCGCGCAGAGGAGCCATTAGAGAACACCCAGATGGCAGCTGCGCGCGTGCACACTCGTGTGAACGCAAGCTGGTCGCCAGCAAAAGCCTCTCTGGTAGCACTTTAAAAACCCACTTACTAAATGTCTCGGCCAGAGCAGCGCAAAGCGCTGGCTCAGGCGAGACCTAAAAAGGGAGATGTTTCTATCCCCTCCAATTATAGACCCATCAGCTTGTTTGACAATTTGCAAAAGATCTTTGCAAGACAAGTCCTGGACAAACTACAGAACTGGATAGATGATATAGTCCCCATATCAAGCAGGCTTTCGCTCCAAAATAAGTACATGCGACTAGGCCTTCAGACTTACCTTATTAACATGGAAATACGTGATGCTAAAAAAACAAAAACTCTATGTAGCATTTGTCAATCTGAGAGCCACGGTCGACTTAGTACCGCACAAATTGTTATGGAGAACCATGCTTGACCTAGGAGCCCCAATCGATCCGGTAATTTTGATAGCCAGACTTCATGAGGACAACTATGCCCAGGTCAGATGGGGAAAAAGCTGTGAATTGACTGATAGGATACCCATACAGCGCGGGGTGCGCCAGGGGTGCGTGCTCGCTCCCACGCTATTTTCATTGTTTATCAATGATGTGGCTAGCAGAATACTGGACTGCAGGAACGACTCTCCCGTTACGAATGGCACGAAAATCCCAATCCTGCTCTTTTGCAGATGACTCTTTACTCATTTCCACAACACCTATGGGCCTGCAAATCTTAGTGGATACGTTTTTAGATTTCTGCAGGGACAGGAGTTTGGAGCTTAATGGTACCAAAACAAAAAATATGGTGTTCGGGAAAGCAAAGGGGAAATCACGTGAGGTTAGGATTGTATGTGAACCCCTTGAGAGGGTGAAAAATTTTGACTACCTTGGGATAAGATTAAGCGACTCACTTGGCTGGGAACAACAATTAGATAAGAGTTATCTTACTCTATGCCACAGGTGAAAATCAATACTGAGATATCACAGACAGTCACACATTCGATCACTGACCCCTGCATTAGAAGTCTATTGTGCCAAAGCCCAGAGTGGTGCTTTGTATGGAGCAGAGATATGGGGCCATACAAACACAAACAAACTGACGACTTGCGAAAATATCTTTGTAAGATCACTTATCTCGGTACCCATCACTACTCCACTAATCCCACTGTTCTTTCACCTAGGGATGAAAAGAATAGGAGATATGGTCTCACTGAAACCATTAATGTACTGGCTACGTATCTGGACAACACCCCAGCTCTCTGATTACTCTAATTCCATGAGGAAAGTTCTGCTGATTAGTGGTACAAAACAACTACTGTGGGTCAAACATATTGCAAGCTGGTGCAAATCGCTGGGCATGTCGGAACTATGGGAATACCCGGAGAGGGCAACTAGAGGGGATCTACAGAGACTGAAATCCAGGTACTGGGTGGTTGTGGGAGAGCGCTATGCTACCAGACCAGTAAATGGTAATCTAACAACACAATTTTTAAGTGTCAAACCATGCCCCAGATTCGAACTCTTCTTGGATCAAATCACACCCCCACTTGCTAAAAGTCTATATGTTAGATTTAGGTATGGCAACTTGCTCCTAAGGTTTCCCAATAATCAAGTTGCTCGGTTATCACCAGAACTATGCCCTGCCTGTGCTAGAGTACAAGAGACAGAAGAACATATACTTTTTTTTTTTGTATTAAATACCAACTGATTCGCAGGAGGTAGATACAGCCGATCTGTTTAAACCTTGGTGCCAGGCAATATCAGGTTGCCTACAGAATCCTAAAAACAGATACATCCGGGGCAGTAGTTTTTGCAGTTAGTCTCTTTTTACTCTTATTCTGGATTAATCGACAGAAGCTTTTATCCTAGGCTGCATTGACTGTTATTATCAAAATGAATTCTTGTGTTTTTGAAATGTTGGCTACTGGAACAAATTAACTGTGTATTGTATATAAGATTACATTTCAACATTTTTAAGTAGCGTTGTTTTTAACTGCAAGGCTATTAACTGGAAGCTCGCCTGTTTTAATGCTTTTATCCTGTGTTTTATTATATATTTTATATGTAACTCAAGAACCCTATTTCTTTGTTTTAGATTGCAAATGATGGATCGTTTGATTACTTTGATGGTTCAAAGCAAAACAACTGAATAAAGTTATTTATGAATAGTTCTGAACCTTGCATCTTTATATCTTGACCTCCATAACCCCCCGCCTTGATACCCATACAAGAGAGCATTATGCAGGAAAACATTTCCTGAAAATTACATCATCAATAACTGTGAGTTTTAACATGAGTCAAATAACATGTTAATTTTTACATCATCCACCATAACAATGTCAGTAGGATTATCAGGTGCTTTAGTATTTAACTTTTCCTCCCTGACTTGCATCAGTACCTCCTCCCCGATGTCATTTACTCCACTACTCTTACTTATCTTTTTTTCCTTCTTTTCCAGACTTATCAGTATGGCATCACTTTATAAAATGACTTGTAAGCCCACATTGATTGCAAACAGTTTTTAAGACAGACAATTACCGCTATTTGGCATATGACCCTCTTGTCCACATCTAAAACATTTACTCTTGAAACCTCCAATGGGCTTAGCAACAGCTTTAGATTCTACATGTTTTACTAGTCCTTCCACAGAGTCCCCTTTTTAGGTCTCGCCTGGCGTTGCAGCGCAAAGCGCTGCTCGCTGTGCGAGAGATTTTGTAGGAGAGTAGTTTTGAGAAGGGGACTTGAAGCCCCGCCCCTCATTTTCATTGGCTGGCGTAACCGTTTATGCTAAACGGTGGCCTGCCATTGGAAATGAGGGTTTTTTGGTGACGCCCTTTCGCCTTTTCGTCCGGCCGATCTGGACTGGCTCGTCTGCTTTGCGGCTGTCGCAAAGCACTTTCTTATCTTTATGGGGCCATGTGTTTCTAATTAGCGTGGAGGAGCGCACTGCCCCCGACCTCTCAAAGGAAAAAAATCTTGGTTTCGTCAAGATTTTTTTCCTTTGAGAGGTCGGGGGCAGTGCGTGCCTCCACGCTAATTAGAAACACATGGCCCCATAAAGACAAGAGATCAATGCTTGTATTCACTGGAGACGTGTCCTGCTGGGAGCATGGCTATAGTAATACTCCAATGAGGCTCTATCGGCGAGTTCTGCCAGAGGTTTAACACACACAAGGCCCTTATTCTGCGCCCACGCATTGTACACTCAGCGAATCGCCCCCTCTCCTCCTCTCTCCCCTCTATTTACATGTTGCAGATATCGGGCCATCTGGCTTCCTGTGCCGATAAATAATGGATCCGAGGTTTCTTAACAACAGGAAAATTAAAATCTATGAAGGGGAAAGTCATCTCCGCGCTCCCAGCAACCCTCCGGCGCCTTAGCTGCGCGCGGTCTGGGCTGCCAGATGGTGGCAGGTGCGGATCTGTAAATACCGCAGTGACGTCACCTCAGGCGGTAATAATTCGAAACCAACACATGCGGTGCAAGCTTCCTCCACTCACTGGGTGCAATCCTCTTTCCCTAGCCCGACTCAAAGCCCGCCTCCCCCTCCGGTTTTAATGGTAGCTCACACCTGAAAAACAGGACTTATATTTTTAATGAACTTAGTAATTACTGAGAACATGTATAAAGTGCACTTATGAAACTCCCAAAGTTCTCTGAAGGTTCTAGCCTGTGTCGAATATCTAAATGCAAAATATTGGGATGATTATTCCAAGATCGACCCCCCCAAACCCTAACTAGCGCCCACACTCCCAATTTCACTTCTATAGATACTCGCAGGCGAAGGAGTCGGATACGCTGATGGAGTGAGTAGCAGACCAAACCTCGCACCGAGCAGGACGGGTATAACAACGTGCTTCCCTTTAGCTGAAATTTACAAGGCTGTTATTATAGGGCTGTAACTTAGCGCAAAGCTGTTACAGCCCTGCCGGCGGTGCGCGCCGCACAACTGGCAGAAAAGAGTTACAGCCCTGACAGTCGTGGGTGCCGCACAACGGCTGCCATTGTACTGTTACAGCCCGGCCAGCGGTGCTCGCCGCTCAACAGCTGCTAGGGTACAGTTACAACACTAACAGCAGTGCGTGCCGCACAACAACTGCCAGTGTACAGTAACAGCCTTGCCAGCAGCGCGCGCCGCACATCGGCTGCCAGTGTATAGTCACATCCCCTGCCAGTGGTGCGTTCCAGGGAGAGCAGAAATGTGCGGGTAGCTCTTGTGGTCTGAAGCGTCACTTGGTGGTTTATGGGGGGTGTTCGTCCGGGCACGCGTGAAGCAGGAGGCCACTAGGACAATTGCAAGTGAGTGAAACGAACACAAGACTTTGTAAGGTTTGCGGATTATCACACACGCTTCAAGGCGCTACCACTGTGGGGGCAGGTGGCTAGATCAAGAAAGTATTCATCAAATTGAAAGACATAAGTGGCTGCTGGATTCCTGTGCCAGGGACCACAGTTACAACCTCAACACACAAAACGTCACAATAGATATGACACTCTACATGAGGTTATAGCAGCCAGCCCCAGGGCTGTACTACTAATATTTAACACGGGAAACCCCGCTAAGGTAAGAACCAAGGGGTTGGTTTTAGAGGCGCATGGACAGGGGATCGCCAAGTATGTGGCACGGAAACAGCCTTGAGGAATACCCCACAATTTTCTTACAGCAATGTGTATTATTAGCCCCGCATTCCCTCCTGCGGACGGCTGGACTCATTCGCTTCAGTAGGGGGGGGTGGTGTAAACAACACTTTCCATGGCTGCTTTTAGCTCCAAGTCCCACACTCACTGAACAATAACTGAGACATCTACACCAAAGTCTGGGGGGTGGGGGGGGGGAGCTCCATGTGAAGCGACACCGCTTAATCATCATAATGCACGTGTTATTCCATCAAAGGCCGCAACACCCTGCCTTTATGACAGGCATGCGATTCAGCCTGAAGCCTCAAGACCCCATCAGCAAGGTGTGAACAGAACTACCTGAGAGGACAAGCCGCGCTCGGTTAGTGTTTAACAGAAGTCAGCCCTGGCTGCCGGATGTTCAAGGTGGGAGTTGGCTGAATTTTGTACTCCTTCAGGCATGAGGCTTACGATTGTTAAGAGGGAGGAAACCTATAGCCAGGGCCACTGGAAATTTGCAATTGTGCGACCGCGCCGATTTTCGCATGATTATAGATTTGCCAAACAATCCATCACGT
The DNA here is from genome assembly GCA_963921515.1 of Calotriton arnoldi. Taxonomy (NCBI): domain Eukaryota; kingdom Metazoa; phylum Chordata; class Amphibia; order Caudata; family Salamandridae; genus Calotriton; species Calotriton arnoldi. Next base: position 421,225 of record CAWUFW010005198.1, on the reverse strand, counting down.
GTCGCATGATCCGCATATTTTAACAAAAATTTTTGTAGCTCAAGCCGTTCAAAAATTACAAAAAATACAGCAACATGTGTTGCCGTGCAGTGAAATGCCGTTTGCAAAGGTGGACTGGTCACCTTTCTGTTGCTTATTGCTATATTTGGGTGTTAAACTGGTACTAATGAGGTGCAATCAATTCCCAGACACTGTTACCAAGTATAGCAATAATGAAATAATTAAGTACTATTATGCCGCATAATTTGCCTTTTCTTGCAGCATCATTTAGTTAAAACTGCCGCATAATTTGACCCTCTTCCTGTTGCATAATTCCAGTGGCTCTGCCTATAACTGGAATACTTAGAGACTGAATACAAAGAGACTGTGCCCAAAGATAACTATTACTCACACCCTCGCCATGCACTTAATTACTCCACATATTACATCACATCTTCTATGACATAAATATCACTGCAACATTTGCAAGGAAATTGAGGACCAAACTGTGTATGGTGGGCGCACGAGTTATAGATACCTTAGGGCACAAATTATAATTACTTGAGATAACCAACTATAACTGGTGGATTTCTGTGTGTTTTTTTGTTTAAAACGTTAAGTTGTTACTAAATGTTTCACCTAACTATAAAGTTACTTTAACCTTTGGTTTTTTCCCCAGTGAATATATATATTTTTATATATATCTATATATGTATATATATATATATATATATATATATATATATATATATATATATATATATATATATATATATATATATATATATATATATATATATATATATATATATATATATACACACACAAAGAACTCCACTTTACCGGGGGCCTCCGACTCTGCAGGGCGGGCTCCCAAGCAGGTATGGAGAATCCTGTTAGTTGCACAGACAAAAGAACAGAGCCCACAGCTACGGCATCCTTCCAAACTGACGCTTTATTGGTCTATGTGGCATGGCAGCGTGAAACAACCCTTTATCCTTACGCGTTTCAGCGCGAAGCGCCTTGGTCACAGGTGAGTTTATTCTGTACATAATTCAAGTCCAAGTGGTCACATGGTCCTTACTCTAGACCACCATACCCAGAATGCATCAGTATTCAAATAGATGACTTGGCTCACGTTTCAATTTAGGCTAAAATAGCGTTGCATGATTGCCAGTCCATATAGTGTTCACGATGCAAAAATGGAAAGTAAAAATAAAACGCACAGTGCACTTCGCTGCCACTCCGAAAAAATGTTTGCTTGAAAAGGAAACACCGAGTCTGCCAGAAAGAGGGCAACCCCTCCTTCGTTTCCCTTTCTCACTACCACCACCAAATGATCCTGGAAGTCCAATGATTGGTGTGGTATAGAGCGTGTCATGCCCCCTCCGTTAAATACACACACAAAGAACTCCACTTTACTGGGGGCCTCCGACTCTGCAGGGCAGGCTCCCAAGCAGGAATGGAGAATCCTGTTAGTTGCACAGACAAAAGAACAGAGCCCACAGCTACGGCATCCTTCCAAACTGATGCTTTATTGGTCTATGTGGCATGGCAGCATGAAACAACCCTTTATCCTTACGCGTTTGGGCGCGAAGCGCCTTGGTCACAGGTGAGTTGATTCTGTACATAATTCAAGTCCAAGTGGTCACATGGTCCTTACTCTAGACCACCATACCCAGAATGCATCAGTATTCAAATAGATGACTTGGCTCACGTTTCAATTTATGCTAAAATAGCGTTGCACGATTGCCAGTCCATATAGTGTTCACGATGCAAAAATGGAAAGTAAAAATAAAACGCACAGTGCACTTCGCTGCCACTCCGAAAAAATGTTTGCTTGAAAAGGAAACACCGAGTCTACTAAATGTTTCACCTAACTATAAAGTTACTTGAACCTTATTCTTTATGGTTCATAATGAGGACAATATTATTTATTATGAATTGTTCCTTCTAAATATACATTTGTGTTATTTCATTCCACTTTATATGTATGTTAACATCATTGAAATTACCACTCTAAAATGGCTGCCATTGTTCCTTACATTTTAGGTAACCTTGTAGTCCTTTGTTTATTTTCTTATTCTGTGCACTGTATGTAATGGTGAATAACAAATGTCTAACTGACCCGTGACCAAGGAACGGCTGTTCCGAAACGCGTCGGGTTTTATTTGCCATATGAATTGGATTAAATAAACCACGTTGAAACAGATATTGGGCTCGGCACAATCTTTTCGATACTGCAAGAAGGATTGGTATTTGCTTGCGCATATATATATATATATATATATATACACACACACACACACATTAATCATTTTTTCTTTTCATCTCTTTCACCACAGATTTTGCCCCCTATATTTTGCTCTCCTGAATTTTGACTCTGAATCACACTCTAGTCTTTGCTGACCCTGCACCTCTCCTCCTCACTTTTCATCTTACTCCCTTTCTTCCACACGGTCTCTCTTTGGCCTTAATGCCCTCCCACTATTCTTCTTGGTCCTCCTGTCTCTCCAAGACGGGCCCAACCAGGCCACAATGTGCTTTCCAATTACATGAACTGCAGAGGCCACCTCCAGCACCAGATGTCCCTGTAGGGGTGGGTAGAGGTGAAGGGGAAACATTACGAGGATAAACAGTTTGCCCTCAAGGCCCACACTAAGTTGCAGCTGTTTGTATGGCTGAGTTAGCTCCCGGGAGGGGTTACGGAAGGTTGGTGTGGACAGACATGATAATGTAGCTTCTACCTAGTGCTTAATTTGTGAAAGAAAAAGTGCTGGTGCCAGCAGCTCTGCTCAGAAACTGGTGGCTGGGGCAATAAAATGTTGGTGCGTGGAATACAAAGGCTGGTGGTCTTTAATCCACTACCAGACACCCTTGCCCCTTTTAAGGTTGAGCCTGGACAGCACATGCGCTGCTCTGCGAGGCATGCTGTATTGAAGTAGGAAATTGAAGCTCGCCCACATTTTTAATTGGCTTGTGTCATTGTCCACTGTAAACTGTGGCTGTTCATTGGTCAAAACTCTTAGTAGTCCCTCCTTAGTACCACCTAGTCTCATTATGTAACCTCCCATGGCAACAACCCGTTAGGTGTGCTGTTGCTCGGTAGGCTTTAATTACAGCCTCCGAGCACTATTTTCTCAAATAGCATTGTCAGACACGCTCTCTCCTAAAGCTTTTAAAACATTTTTTATAGCATGCATCTGCAATGCAATAGGCCTCTCATTTGTGACGAGTTTAAGTTATTGGCATTGTAAATGACAATGCCTTTTATTTATCCATTTTAAAAACAACACATAAATAAAAGGCACTGTCATTTACAATGCCAATAGCTCAAACTCTCATAAATGCGGGCCTATTGCATTGCAAATGCTTGTTATAATTCATTAACCACTTCAGCATGTGTGCCACTCTCTAGGCTTTGGCTAACACATCTCCCAATGGCGGATCATCTTTCATCCATAACTCTTCTCTTATCCTGTCACTTTTACAGTGTAGAAGAAATTGATCCCTGATGCGTTCTTCTACCAGTGCTCTAAACTTGCACGTACATGCAAGTTTTCCTAGATCTGTTACAAATTCCTCCACGGTTTCATCGTCTTTCTGCATACACTTTCCAAAATGATACATTTCCAAATTAGTGCTAGTGCGTGGTAAATAATGGTTATCCAGTTTTTTAATTACTACTTCAAATTCATTCAATCCATGTGTTTCTTCTTGACTGAGCTCAGGTAGAATCTCCAATACATCTTAGCCTTCTTCTCCCAAGGTGTGTAACAACATAGCTAATTTATGCACCAAGCTCAAACTGGTGCCACAAACTCTGGTATAAATGTAAAATACTTTCTTCCATTTAGCCCACTTCATAGGAGGGATTATTTAGAAAGGACGATGGAGATGTTACGTTCTGCATAGTGTAAACTTAAGATGAGCACAATATATAGAAGAATATAATAGGATTTGAAGTGTTTTTCCACTATTTTCTCACTAAGACTATAAAATATATATATTCTTCAATGATGTTTGATGGTTCCGTTTATAGAGAGTCAGAGTAAATCCAGGTCTAAATTTGTTGAAACCTCACTCAAATAGTACTGACATATGTTCAAATACAATAACGCCAGCAAAACCAAAGAAGTTTGCTTGCACTAAAATGGCTACCAGAAAATAGTTAATCATGAAAAAACATGGCTGAAGTTCATGTGCCTTACTCCCCAAACATTTGAATTGGTGCCGCACATGTGCAATTCTCGGGACAATACTGTTATTTCTTCTGGCAAAAAACATGACGCAGATTATATGATTTTGTAGAATTCTAAAATATGTCAGGGGCACATGCGCTTTAAATAACAATGTGGTGCTTTGTATGAAAATGCGGTCTACAGTATACACTCCCAGGTCAAACTGAATGACTTTAGAAGCCATCCCAGAATCATCGAATGATCATCCAACTACTCTAGAAGTAATTTCGTCATCATCAGACATCATCAAGCTCTTGAAGTCATCAGCAGAGTTTAGAAACTCAGCTTGATGATTTCAGGATGACTTGAAAATGACTGTCTGATTACTTTACAGGGTGTGATTGCTCTTGATGACTTGAGGATGATTCGGAAATGAGTATCTGATGATATTACTTGTGCCAAAGGGTAAACCTATCTCATTTATAACACAGAGAGGTATGAATACAAAGTGCACTCCAGTGCTTTTGAAAAATATACTCTTTCAGTACATACTGTTCGAAGTGTTCCCCAACATGTAATTATTATTTTTTTGTTGCATTGAAGAACAGGATAGGTACTGTTATTGGTATTACGCTTCTAACATCCAGAGTAAAACAATTTGTCTAAATCAAATAAAAAATTGCACTTAACATTCAATCCCCTCTACAGCACGACGGTGCTTCCCCGTGAGACTAACCTTCAGTGCTCCCTGATGCCCTCTCCACTCCCCTCCTGGTAACCCCCGGCCTCCAGCCCCGCACCACCAGTCGCTCCCATTTATCACCTGCAGCAGGTGGTGAATGGGAGCGATAATCTTCACGTAATAGGGAATTATGTGTGTAATTTCAACTGAGAGAGTCCGATTCGCATAGTTATATCTCATTCCGTGGGTTTACCAAAACATAAATAACCAAGAAACTGTGTGTGTGGTTTTTTTTCTTTTTGGGGGGGGAGAATTGTGCTCTGGCAGGAGAGGGGTGAGACTATATTACATTTTGAGAAAACAGGCATTTGTATGTTTTTTGTTTGTGCGCGTGGACATCTGCATTTATTTAAATATATTAATTCAAAATTGCACGTCAAAATGGTCTCAAAGTATAAAAATAGATTATTTTACACAAATATACATAGGCATAAAAACGAGAAACATTTACAACAGACAGGTTATATAAACATATTAAATTGTATAAACATGTTTATCACACATAAAAAAGCACATAATAAAAGTAGCAAAACAACACAGCAGTAACTCTTTTCATTACTAAAAGAACGAATTGATTGTATCTTCGGGAATCAAAATGTGTCAGTGGGCCATCAAACCTACTGTCGTGCTGCACAGAGCCAACATTTAAGAGGAATCTCTTGGAATGTGTTTTGTAGCTTTTGTTACCTCTGCGATCGGCTTGGAATTGCTTTTTATTGTGAAATCTGTTCTTAAATTATTAGAATTCAGGTGAAGATTATTGTGTCTTGTAAATTCACTTAAAAGCTTGTTATTGCAATGTGTGGTGTTTTCCTTCGCTGCATGCGCTGGCATAGCTGCCAAGGTTTCAGATTGCTTATGTGTGACATTTTCATAAATTCAGTGTTATTATAAGTGACATTCAATGACTATGAGTGACACTGTATTGCGTGCAAAAATCAAGCAATGAAGTCGTGGGAAACATAAATGTCAGAACTTACACCCATTTGAGCAACTAGAAACTCTAAGAAGACCTTAAAACTGCTGTAAAGCACCTGAAATGGAAGGGCACTAACCAACATGACACACAGGCATTGCACTCATCTTCAGTAAGTGCTCTGCTGCTGGACTCACTGTGTCATGATCAGTGAATCAGCCTCTCTGCAATGCCAGGCTGAGTAAAGTCAGAGTGCGTCTTTTCCCCGTGTTCTGCGGGGGGGGCAGTGAGCTCACAGTGGCAGTGCTGCTGTAGAATGAGCTGCTGTTGGGGGCTGCCCGTAGTCTCACAATGGGTTGGTGCTGAGTGAGGCTTGTTTTCACTTCGTTGCCTACTTAGGTTCTTTTTGCAGTTCTTATATAGCGCGAACTTGGCCTGGAGGTAACTGAGCGCTTTAAATGAGCCCCCGTTACATTTCACAAGGAAACATTCATATTGTTCAGGCACAGGTGGTGCACAGTCACTTAACCTCATCTCTGGCGCTGCGCTAGAACTGTCTGGTTATAAGAGGGCCAGTGTGAGGGTTGTCTCACGTCTGGCAGCCTCCGTGTAAGACAGCTGCTTTTCATTGTCGTCCATCCGAGCTGCAGACCACCGGTGCCCGCCACTTTTTAAGTGTGCACCTGTGCCAAGAGTACAGACGCCCCAGAAGCACTGTACACATTCCCCGAGGTGATGCCAAGCTAGCTCAAAACTTGTTGACACACTGCAGTGTCAACAAGATGATTTATAAATCGGTCTGGCAAGTTTGAAGTGTCTCGGGTGAGGGGGCTGGGGCCCAGGAGTGAGGGGAGAGTACGCTATGTATTGTGCAAGGTAGAGACTCCTAGCATCTAAGGTCCAGACAAGGTTTGTTAATGTGGGGGAAATCAACAGTAAAACCCGGCGCTGCCCACCGGATCCGACAGACCCTCAAACAGCCCAAAATATTGATATTAGTTAACAATCTTCCCTGTCGGATCTTCCCTCTGAACTGCACTGGCTGCGGGCGGAGCATGCAAAACGAAAGCTGCCGGACGCTTCCTTAACATCTCTCGGGCCAATCAGCCACACTGCGTGATTGTGATGGGGCCGGCCATGAGGTGCCATATCATACCCTGTCATCCCATTACATATCAGGCCTTTGTAATAACAAAACATTGCCAAAATGACAGCACCAAATATCACATCACTAAACATCACCTCATCAAACATGATCAAACCAAATGTCACATCACAAAACACCATGCTGCTTCACCAAACATCACAACTCAAAACCTCTTACCACCATCACAACACAAACATCACATTACCAAATGTTTCCAACACGAAACACCATCAAGTATACCATTGCTCTATCAGAATTCTAATGAATGTACACCCGCTGGTGAGGTACATGCCCTCACTCTGGCTCTGTTATTAAACCGTATTTTCCCCTTGTTCATTATTGGGATTGTGTAGCCAGCATGTGGACAGTGTTCCTACGGTAAGTGTGCAGGGCGCGCTCATACATAGCTGGGAGAGTGGAAACATGCCAGTGCTGACTGGACGTCGGAGGAGCTATTTAAAAGCACTGGCTCATTAATATTCAGCTGCTATGCTGGTGCCGGGGCGTGGAACATGGAAAGGAGTCTGGAAAACTGACCTGTACCGAGTCGTCAATTGGAAGAAGAAAGGTAAAGCTTTACATCATTCTACGTGTAGTATTTACAACAGGTGCTGCGCACTCAGAAGGCGGCAATCTTAAAAATAACAAACCGACTAGGCACCACTCCTGGATCCACGCAAGGGCACTCCTGGGTCCTAATAATTTATATCACCTCGGGTGACGCTGGCAGACCACGCGGTATGCTGGAGTGAGAGGTCGGCTCTGCCAGTTCATTGAAGCAGTGACCAGCTCTCGCCGCTCCTACTATACACTCCAGGGCAAAAGTGTATTTGACACAGCAAGCCTGGTTCACATGCAGCACAGAGCGCACTTATTGGTAGCTCGCTCGCTGCATAAATACATCTCTAGGCTCCTTAAGTGCGCCTCTCACGGTGTGGTCATGGTGCTTTAAATGCGTGACTAATGCATTTCAGTGCGGTGATGCGGAGCACCACACTGAAATGCGTTAGTCTAACGCTGGGCTGTTCATTTCGGGTAGAGTTGGCCTGCCAAACAGATCTACACTTTCATCTTTCGTTATTAGGAAGCCTGCTGCTGAACTCTGCCCAGATGGACTACAAGGCTGCACTTGAGCGTCTGCGGTCCTCACAGAGTTCTCTCTTTGCACAGGAGGTGCATCAGTGCCAGCGAGTTACTATCCACTTTCACTAATTCGCTCAAAGCGCTCCTGTCACTTGGCCGATATTCATCCCTTACCGGAGTTTCCTGAATATCAATTGGACATCTGCATGCCACACCGTCTTGCACGCTGGGATTTTGAGTCCAACATCAATAGAAGACAAAAACTGAAACCACAAACCCCAGACTGCAATCGACTATTGGATGAAATGGCTTAAACAACTCCTTCAGCGCATCTTGATTTCTTCACAAATCATCTAGTCCACGTTTTAGGTGTACATTCTAAGACTTATAGTCCCGATTTAAATATAACTACAAGTCCCAGAATGCAATGTTGAAGTGCTTTGAAATGCACTTCCGTTTGCGCCGGAAGTGACGTCATATCGGAGCATCGGGCAGTCCTTAGGTCAACACGCGTGGGTCAGCAAGATATTTACAAAAGTGGACATGGCGCTTATTCAACCTCTTCTTCTAGAGTATTGCAGATTTCTTTAGCGCTTCCCTACCGTTTGCATGTTGGTGTGGGAGAAACCTTTATCGGGACGGGGGTAAGATATCGAATTACTGCTTCTAAGGTAATTGACGGACTTGTGTTTTTGATGGTTCGGGAAGGTTTCGCTTTGTTTAAATCAGCTCTCTAATGAAAAATGCTTACAGCAGCAAAAGCTGCCGTTTGGTACTTCTTAAGCACTTGCTGGGCCTAGAAGTAAAGGACAGGGAAACATTAAAAAAAAATCTGAATCCATTTTTAAAGGAACTATTCGGGCAGGAAGGGAAAGGGTGTAGGAGAGATAGCAAGGAAAGACGAGATGACCGAGGTGAGTGCAGGCACTGAATCTACCCACCCCTAGGTGAGAGATACACCAATTTGGTATTTTTTTAAAATTGGAGGGTATAGGAATGCCTCTCACTCTCGGCCTTTTAGTACGCTTCATTTTTCTCCTATCAATACATTTTGCTCTTTTGATCTACATCCCGCTTCAGCACGGCATTATTCTATTGACGCTCATATCTAGGAATTAAACCCTGTTCTATCTTCCTCATGCACTTTTCACTCTGTAGATCCACTATACATCTGATCTCGACTGCATCTAATTTCTACCCTGCATCCACACATCTCTCCACTCCGCACATCTGCGCGCTACATCCTTCATCATCCACAATTCCATCTCTAGATTCTGCTCTCAACTTTCCACATGCACACTCCCAGGGGTGTGGAGTTAACCCCGCACCCCTGCGCTTTAGCAGCTACAGTGGCGGTGGGATTTTTGCTGGGGAGCTTCTGCTGTCTGCAACTCAGCCCTCCAAGTCTCATAATTAACGAAAGAGGATGGGAAGGTGAGGGAGTGAAAAGATGGATGTGTGAAATGGTGGATGGGTGGGTTAGTGAAGGGGTGGATGGACAGATGCATGGATGAATTAAATAGCATAAGGATGGCTGAGTAAAAGGGAGGAAGGATGGAATGTTGGATGTGTTAAAGGATGGATGAGAGAAATGATGTCTGGATGAGTGATTGAATGGATGGATGGATTGAAAGGGTAAATAGATGTTGGATGGGTGGAGTGAAAAGCTGGATGAAGAATGGGTTGAAAGGATGAATGTAAGGATGGATAGGTGAAAGAATGGATGAATGTGTGAAAGGGAGGATAGATAGGTGAAAGGGCGGACAGATTGAAGAATGAGCGAAAGGGTGAATGGATGAGTGAGTGAAAGCATGGATGCAGAGGCGTTGTCAACTTCCTGCTTTAGCAACAACAGTAGGGATGGGTTTTTGATGGCTTTTTCTGCCTGCAAGGTGAGTGAGTGAAATGACGGATAGGTGAGTGAGTGAAGGGTTGGATAGATGGATGCATTGATGAATGGAAGGATGGATGGATGAGTGAGTGAAAGCATGGATCGATGAGTTAAAGGGTAAATGGATGGATCAGTGGATGGATGGATAGAATAGTGAAAGGATGGATGAGTGTAAGAATGGATGAATGAGTGAAAGGCAGGGTAGATGAATGGTTGGATGAAAGGGTGGACGGATGGGTGATGCAGATTACACATGTTCTCTACCCTACACAGCAACATATACGCTCCACCTTTTATATCCACTCTCCATTAACTAAATTGTTTGTCCACCCTGTACAGTGGCGTAACATAGCACCCCGCGGTGCGGGGGGGCCCTGAGCTCCAGGGGCCCCCTCAGCAGTGAACACTGGCCTCAGGCCTCTTGACTGAGTCCAGAGGAGGGGCCCTCCCTGTACTTTGCCACCATGTACATATGCTCTCGTCCTCCAGACAAGCTCTCCATTCTTCAGATACACTTTTCACCCACTTTGTGATCTCTCAGCCTCCATTTCCTCTCCACTGAGTACTTCCCTCTTCAGCCTCCATATGGTCTTTCCACTGTGCACATGCATTCTCCACTCGGTACATTCACTGTGCAACCTCCAAACCTTCCCTCTCTTCTCTTCACACCAATTCACCACATCTTGTGTGCAAGCTCTACATCCTCTTTTCATCACAGCCTGAATTCTCTCTCCATGTTTCACTTTTCGCATGTTTCCCAATTTCCTGCACCATATTGTATATTCACTCCTCCACCCTGTTGCGACCATCAGCTCTATGCTCTCCAGCTGATACCTTTACACAGCTGCCCTTAACTCTAGATCTCCACACTTGCTCATCATCCTTCATGTGGTAAAGCAATCGTCCATGTGTGTTTTCCACCCTTCATTTGTACGATTCATTGTCCTTCTATATTTACATCTGTGTGCCACCAACTATATCCCCTCCTTATGCACTCTTTGGCCTCTAAAACCAACCTCTTTATCCACGCTACACCCTCATGTCTCCCTATCTGCTGAACATCCACTGACTCCCCATCTCTGCTCACCTCCAGCCTCTACAAGCACTCTCCATTCTTTTTTAGGTCTCGCCTAGGCACCACTCTAATCTATGCAATGCCATTCCACACATCACCACTCTGTACAAAGTCACTCCATGCAACGCCATCCAGCTCTATGCAACACCACTCAGTTTTACGCAACACCGCTCCATACAGCGCCATTCTGCTTTAATCCACTCCGATTTACTCCACTCTACTCCATGCCACTCTGCTTTACTCCACTATGCATTACTCCACGCCACTATGCATTACTCCACTTCACTCTGCTTTACCCTACTCCTCTCTGCTTTACTTTACCCCACCCAGCTTTACTCCATGCCACTGTGCATTACTCCACGCCACTCTGCATTACTCCACTCAGCACCACTCTGCTTTACTCCACTCAACGCCACTCTACTGTGATTGACTCCCCTCACTCTGCTCAACCCCACTCTGTTTTACTCCGCTCAACGCCACTCTGCTTTACTCCACTCAACTCTGCTTTACTCCACTCGGTTTTACTCCACTCTGCTTTACTCCACTCTGCTTTACTCCATGCCATTTTGCTTTACTCCCCTCTGCTTCATCCACTCAACGCCACTCTGCTTTACTCCCCTCTGCTTTACTCCACTCAGTGCCAATCTGCTTTGCTGCACGCGACTCTGCTTTGCTCCACGCCACCCTGCTTTACTCCCCTCTGCTTCATCCACTCAACGCCACTCTGCTTTACCCCCCTCTGCTTTGCTCCACTCAGTGCCACTCTGCTTTGCTCTGCGCCGCTCTGCTCTGCGCCGCTCTGCTCTGCGCCGCTCTGCTCTGCGCCGCTCTGCTCTGCGCCGCTCTGCTCTGCGCCGCTCTGCTCCACTCAGCTCTGCTCCACTCAGCTCTGCTCCACTCAGCTCTGCTCCACTCAGCTCTGCCCCGCTCAGCGTGGTGCAGCGGCCAGGGCAGCTGACTTCGGAGCACAGGGCTCACGGTTCGATCCCCGGCTTCGGCGGCAGCTCAGCACCATGTGACTCTGGGCAATAGCTCACTTAATTTCCACGACGGCCCCCAGCGCCTTGAGACCCGTAAGGGTGAGTAGTTCGTGCTTTACAAATACGGAAGAAGCCCCGCTCCACACCGCTCTGCTTTACTTCATGCCACTCCAATCAACCGCACTCCACTCTACATAACTGCACTCCACTCTACCCCACGCCACTCAGCTCTACGCAATGCCACTAAACCCAACACCACTCAATACAATGCCACTCCATGCAGCCCCACTCCACACAATGCCACTTCACGTAACTGCACTCCACTCTACGCAATGCCTCCCCACTTTACGCAACTGCACTCCACTCTGTGCCACTCCACGAAGCGTCAATCAATGTAGCGCCACCCACGCACTGCCACTTCTTGCAATGCCACTCCACTCTACACAACACCACTCCTCGCAACCCCACTCCTCTCCACACAATTCCACTCTGCTATATGCAACACCACTCCAACCAGCTGGACTCTACACAATGCTACACAACTGCACTCTACTCAACACTACTCCATGCAACACCACTCAATACAATGCCAATCCATACAACCACACCAGGCAATATAATTACAATCCACATAATACCACTGAACACCACATAATTCAACTCCACCTAATTACACACTACTCAATACCACATAAATACACCCCACATAAATCCACTCTATACCACATTACAATCCACATAAAAACACTCCACACCATGCCACATTATTCCACTCTACATAATTTCACTCTATACCATACTGTTCCATGCCACACTATTCAACTCCACACAAATCCATTCCACACCGCATTATTCCACCCCACAACCCAATTCCTATACACACCACATATATCAAATTTACAACACACAATTCACCATCATACCATAAAATTCAACAGCACACCACGTAATTAAACTCCACAACACTCCACTGCACAAAATACCATTCATAATTACACTCCATTACACACAGTCCCACTCCACATAACTCCAATACACTCAAAAACACATAATTGCTATCCACATAATACAACGGCACATCATGCCACATAATTCCACTACACAAATCCACTCTACACCACACAATTATACTACACAATGCCACAACTAATCATTCCAATCCAACCCACTTAATTGCACTACATACCACATACATCCACTCCAGACCATAACGTATAGGTAATAGACATTTACATTTACAACGCCAATAGCTCAAACTCTTTTTTTTTAAACACACAGCTCTGAAGCTTAGCTCCTATTTATTTCTTCTTTTTCATCACCAAACAGGTAAAGCTAGCCATACATTTCCCCACCACACAATTCAACTCCACACTTTGCAATCCACACCCCATAATTCGACACCAAACCACATAATACAACTCAACACAATTACACAACACATACATCTTATCCACACCATTCCATTCCACATTTTGACACAAAATTTAAGAGCACACCATAGAATTAAACTCCACTACATACCACTCCATAACACAAAATACCATTCCACATAATTACACTCCATAACGCACAATCCCTCTACACATAATTCCAGTACACTCAATACCACATATTTACTATCCATATAATTCCACAGCACACCATGCCACATAATTCCACTACACAAATCCAGTCCACGCCACACAATTCCATGCCACACAATTACACAACTAACTAACCCAATCCAACATACATGCTTGTTAGTGGTGTTGTGGGGTCGAGGATGAGCAGAGATGGAAAGTAAGGGGTGTTATTTCCCACCTCTCATCGCCTTTTGTTTTTTTTTTGCAAGTGCTGTGCTTTGTTTGAAAGGGCGGGAGCCCGCCATTAAAATTGCAGCCCTCGACTGCTCCGTTTTGGAGAGGTGGATGCAGTATGTCTTTCCATTGCGATATTTTCCAATTTTGTCTTTCTTTTTAGGTCTTGCGCCTAGCGTTGCAGTGCATAGCACTGCTCGCGCAGCAAGAGAACTCATGTAGGGGGTTCTGAAAGCTGACCACACGCTTGTGCGTGTGCTTTTGTTTTCGTCATCTGCTATTGGCTTTTGCGTGCGTCTTTGTAAAAAAGGCAGCACGCCATTAGTGAAAGGCGTGTGAATGACCCAGCTTCTTTAGAAATGTAACCGCCCATTTCCCAGTGGTGTCTTACGCGCAGCAGCGGCATCTGAGACCTAATACTAAACATGTGTTTCTAATTAGCGCGCGTTCGCTTTGCTGCCGCGCTCCCTCGCCCCTCTGTGGTGCACGCGCACTACTGGTTATGCTTCCAATAGACTAATTCACACGCGATTCCACCAGGGCAATCACTATACAGAATGGAGGCAGGAGCAGTGGTGTACTGGCAGTAAGGTGGGGGAGCGTAATAGTGCAGAGGATCATGCACACTTTTTTTTTTTTCACGGGGAGCACACTGCAGCCAAATAGATTGCTCAGCCGTGATTACGGAGACTCAGCGTCTCTTTGCAGCCATAGCGCTTAGTCCGCAGTGTAGCTTCCCTCGCACTTTTATTTTTCAAGACATTGTTTTGTTGCATTTTATATAACTTGAACTTCACCCGAAGGTATTGGAGCGCTTTACATAATAAGCGCTAGTTAGTTACATCACACAAGGTCACTCATATTTCCTTTAGGTACGGAGAGATTTAGCGATTTGGCCAGAATAACCTGGTAGCTCTGGTCGTAACGCGAGATCCTCTCCCTTGTCCGACATCTTGAGAACATGTCAGGGCCACTTTTACCATGTCAGTTCTGCTCTCCGGAGTGAGCCCTAGGCATCCGCCTGTCACCTTTAGAGCACAGTGCGTGACCTGGACTCTGGGTTCACCAGAGCACGCGCAACATTCTGTTTCCGAGTCCACTCACTGCACTTTCATCGCCTTCAGCTGCTGCGCGGCTGGTCCCGCGAGTATGTCCTATAACTTAATTCAGTGCGCAGGCGGGGGTTTCCTACAGGCCTCGGGGACTCCAGAAGGCTTTCCTAGAACTTGAAACGTGGTGGAGTGCTTCTTTTTCAGCTACCTCACTCATGCACTTCTGCCCCCTCCACTGTCTGTTACACTTGCCCCCATCCTCCTATTGTTAGCAGTGTTGCATTCCCCCTCCAGCTATTCCGCACTCCTTCCTTCCATTGTTGCCTGTCCACAAGCAACCCACCAGCCCTCCATTCTTCCACTGATGTTTGTCATCACCTAGGCACACGCTCTCCCTCTTTTTGTTGTTGCTTGCCTCACCCACCCTCCCTGTCTTTCTTGTTCTGTTATTGCTTGCCCTCACCCATCCTTTTTCCTTCGGTTGTGCTTGTTTCCACCTACCTTCCTGCACTCCCTACTTCCGTTGTTGCTTGCCCCTCCCATTGTTGTCAGTGTTGCTTGCCCCTCCCACCCAATTACCCTCCTTCTGTTGCCCGTGTTGCCCCCCTACTGGCATTCAAAAAGCGCCCTGACGCGGACAATTCTTGCCGCATCATAGAGTTTTCTTTTCTCTACCGGCATGTTGCCTCTAAAGTATGCGGCTGCCATTTTTTTTCTATCTGTTTATTTTTGTTACAATCACGGCACCGGTGCTTTAGCTTTAAATATCTCAAGCTAAAGTGCCAGTGTGGCAATTGCTTCAAAAGTAAAGAAATATAAAAAAGATGTTTTTCGATTTGTTTACTTTTGAAGCAATTTCAGCACCCACGCTTTAGTTTAAGATGTTTGAAGCTAAAGTGCGAGTGCCGCAGTTCATTTTTAATGCAATAGATCTGGAATCACTGAAAATTTGAGCTATTGGTGTTACATTATTATTAGCACTGCCAATAGCTCAAACTTTCACTAATGCGAGACCTATTACATTGCAAATGCTTGTTTAAAATGTGGGAATGGGACACAAAAACCTGTTGCTTTGCATGATTGTGCGTTTATGAGACCCTGCATGGACCGTTGAATGCAGCACTTGCATAGTGGGGGGTAGAGGTGGACGAGCCAACAAGTTGAAAGGGGTAGACGAGCTGGAGCGGAGTCAAGAGATCAAAAGTAATGCCCAGTCTTTAAATTGTTGCCATGTTATTAGTGTCGATGACAATCAGAAACCAGTTTTTATAGCGCAAAGCACACTTTGCCCAATGACATAAAGGCACTTCAGAACACGCACAGATTACATTACACCTTTTTTTTGTCAGCACAGGGACATTTGACCAGATTCAGAGGATGTTGAGCCAAGGCTGGAATTTGAACCTGGTTACCAGGGGCAAAGCTTCTATTGGTGCAGCAGGTGCAGTGGCACTAGGGCATGTAGGCCTGAGTGTCCCACTGAACCCTAATTATTTCTGTATTTTACAATTCAAACAGTAGCTATGGGTTATGGGAGGGGCACGTCCTTCCTTGTTCTAGGAACCATGACACATTGGCTATGCCACTGCTGTCCCCCCCCATATGCCAGGGTTGGCATTCCTAATCCCTAGACGACATCTCCACCTGTGAAAATTCGTCTAGTTTCGGGTTTGGACTTCCAAAAGCACTTTGCCTCGAGGCGTCAGTGGCTCCCCCACCACTACTGAGGGTGGTTATGAGCTCGCCTCTCAACACAAATGGGGCAGGGTCAGTTGAATTTCATGCATTATAAATGTAAAAGTGTTTGTGTGGGAGCCTATCTGACTACAATTCAATCAATCAGGGGGCTTTTAAAGCGCGCTACTCACTCATGAGGGTCTCAAGGCGCTGTTCAATTAAATGTGGTACTTCATTTTGAAAGAAGTGGTAGTGGGAATTTGTCTCAAAGCCTGAGCCTATGTGACTGAAGTGTCAGTGTGATTCTCCACCAAAACTTAATACTGATGGGGTGACTGACACTTCATTATCTCTTATCAGGAATACCTATTGTGATGCCACGAAAACTTCTTCTGATCGCAGGAAACCCTAACACGATGAAAGAATCACTATTGTGTGTTTTGGACAGCAAAGCTGTACATTAGGTGAGGCAGGCCCAGGAGTGATAGTCGTCATCACTCAACTTTACATTTTATTACTGCATACATCATGAAGCAGAGTTATAGACTTGCTCGCTCTCCCTCACTATCTGCTTTTCTTACTCACTTCACCTCGTTCCTTTCCTGCTCTCCATGCTCTGCCTGCTTTTCTTCTTTCCATTCTTTCTCGCTACTAACTGCTTTTCACTTTCCTGTTGTTTCCTTCAACGTTCCTTTCTCTCCCCTTCTTCACTCTCCTCTAGGTACACTTTCTTCACTTCCACTTCCCCTCTTTCCACTTTTATCCTCATTGTTTCTTTGTTGCACTCCAATCTCTGCTTTACCCAGTTCTCGTCACTCTTCTCATTCCTTGTCTGTCTGTGGATCCCTCCTTGATCTCTCCTCCTTCCTCTCTCTCCCTTTTATCTGTTTTTCCTTCACACACCTATCCTTCATGACATCCACCTCTTCTTGCTTCCTTCCTCCTTCTCCACTGTTCTTTCCTACTCCTCCACCTGACAAAATGTTTTCACATTGTAACCCAGGCCTGGTACAATAGTGCAATAATGGTTCATGCAATGTGAGAATGTTTTTTAGGTGTCGCATACAGAGTGCAAGTGCTATGCTGTCAGACATATTGTTACCTGTTTAGGGGGCTTACAGTCCACCAACAGCATACCATTAGTTCTTTTTGTTGTCATTCTCATTAGCAATCTTTCGCTTGCCTAGCTCCTGTAGGGTTCCCTTCCTTTCTTGTGTTGCTTATCCCTAGAGCATGGACCACATACATGTGTTCTTCCTCATATTTGTTCTTCATCTTTTTGCAGTGCACATTTTTTAAAAATGCATAAGCATTTTAGTATTATTTCTGGACGTGCAATGTGCTTTCCTACTTTTAACAGGCACCCAGCTTCTTATTTATGTTGCTTTCACCCTATCTGTCTCTGACGCTTTAGTTACTTATACTGTACTAGTCTACTCCACCCCATGCCACTCTGCTCCACTCCACACAGTGCCACACTGCGGTGCTTTATCCCACTCCAAGTCACTCCACTCTGCTCTCTGCTTAGAGTGGCTCTAAGTCACTTCACTCCATGCCTGTAACGCCCCTAAATTCAGTATTTAGGGTCACCCTGAACCTTCCTTCCTCAGATCCCGATTCCAAAAACAACAAGAAGAAAGAAGACCAGCCGTGCAGCTGCTAACAAGAGGACGACACCAACTGACTTGGCCCCAGCCCTACCGGCCTGTCGACCCTCGAACCTGCTCCTGCTAAACCCCGGCCTCTTCAGTGGTCAGCAACCTCAAAAACCCCGGAGGACCTGACTGCCTTGCTCAACTAAAAGACTGGGACTCCAACGAGCAGTGGTTCTGCTCAAAGCATCTGCAACCCCAGGCCAGCCTGAGACCGCGGATCCTGCCCACTCTGCACCCGCCGAGCCCGGCCCGAGCCAAAGTGGACAAAGACCACGAGGACGTCCCCCCGGCGACTGTGACCAAGAATCCAGCACTCAAGGACTCCCCTCGACGCTCCTGACAACGCCTGCAGCCTCAATACCAGGGACCCCTTCAACCGCGACCAGCAGAGGGTAAGATTTCCGACGCCTAAAGACACCCATGCACCCGGCGCCCCACGGCCTCCTGTGCCCAACTCCTGGGTGCCTACCCTTCCCACAGCTTCCCAACTTACCTCTCGAAGTGGTGGTCGCACCTGAAGAATCACCGCCCGAGCTTGCAGCCTTTGTTCGTCTTGCAGCTTTCCCATTGAAATCCATTGGGCGCCAGACTGCCCAAAAGCCCACTGCACCCGGCCGCCCCAGTGCCGCTGAGGGTGCACTAACTACCCTGTTCGACTTCCCCACTTGCCCTGAATAAGCTACCAGGAGCTTTGCTCCCACAGCCGAGTGGCCTGCCTGCCAGCAGCCACCAACCAAAGGACCACCGCCCACCATAGGCTAACGTTGGGCCTACTCTCTCTGCACCCGGCCGCCCCTGTGCCGCTGAGGGTGTAACAACAGTACAAACCTGAACCTGGGAGACCCCTGAGTCTTGCCCCAGAACCTTAACTCTGCCAGCCGAGTACTTACCTGAAAGCCGATAACTTGCATTTTCTCCATAGGGTAACATTGACTAGTTTTCACTTGGATATTCTTCTAAGTGTCGAGTTTTGGAACTTCGAAATATTCACTAAAAATCGTCTGAACATCAAAAACGAAATTACTCACCTGTTCTCAGGAGAGATCCCAGTGCTGGATTTAGGTACCCAGCACTGACTAGAAAAAGTGATTACAACTGTGATTTTCGGGTAACTTAATTTTCCTCCATAGGATAACATTGCCTGGTTTTGCCAGAAATTCTTCTGTCGTTTTTTGCAACATACAAATATTCCTTAAAAATCGCCTGTGTAACAAAAACGATTTCTTTCAACTGTTTACAGGAAATGCACCAGGGCTGAATCCAGGATCCAGCCCGGAGTAAGAAAGACGTTCGTAAAGTAATTCTATTACGGTTTACTTAAAAATCCCATTGAGCTCAATGTTATAGTATACCAAGTATTGTGTTGCCTATTGCAACCCCTGTACTATATTGCATTTAAAGTCTATTGTTCATTGAAAGTATTCAACAAACAGCATCTTATTTTGAGAAAGTATTTTTATGCAAACCTGTGGTTCTAAAATAAAACAGTATTTTTTTATACAAAACAATTGGCCTAGAGTTCAGTTCTTGAGTGTGTGGTTTCGTTTGCTGACTGAGTGTGTACATCAAATGCTTTACACTGTCCTCTGATACTGCCTTACTGCTCGACCAAGCTACCACTTTAGAGAGTAAGGTTCTATCTAACTTTAACCTCTGCCAAACCTCTGGAGACCCTTGGACTCTATACACACTGTACCTCACTTTGGTGCAGTATATATAGAGCCAGTTTCTTACACAAAGATCAAACTAAAATATTTGAGGTGGGAAAGGATTAAAAATAATCAATAATAGTGGTTTTCTGCTTTGTGTAATAGCTTAACATACCAGTGCTATTAAGTTGACCACAGAACACTCAAAGTAGTAATCTTGAAATTGCCCTGGAGTAACCTAAACATATCCTGAAGTCCTCACAGGTAAGGCTGGGTAAATGTTTTGAGATGAATTGAATTCCAAGCCAAGTTGCTTTTTCCTGTTTCTTCTGTTTTCTGTACACACATAACATAGAGAACAGCTAAACGTATCTCATGGTGATCCATGAACTGCTGAGAGAATACTTGCTCTATGCTACTGCACTGTACCCTGTACTACTCCACTCTAAGCCACTTCACTCTACTCTGAGACACCTACACCACTGCACTTTATGCCTCTACACCACTCCACGCCACTGCGCCAATCTACTCTATAACACTGCCCTCTACACCACTCTAAACCACTGCACTCTACCCCATCGCCCTTTCTGCCAAGTTTGGTGTAATTCTATTCAGTTGTTTGGGCTGTAGTAGTGTTGACAGGGTCCGATGGGAATTAACATTGCAAACGCACCCTTTTTTCCAACCCCATTTTTCTCAGCCCCCGCTTTACAAATACCCCGAAACTTTCCATGTTCAACAAGAATCAACGGAGCACCTTTTTGGGAAAAAGGTTGCGAAGATTCGTCAA
The DNA here is from genome assembly GCA_963921515.1 of Calotriton arnoldi. Taxonomy (NCBI): domain Eukaryota; kingdom Metazoa; phylum Chordata; class Amphibia; order Caudata; family Salamandridae; genus Calotriton; species Calotriton arnoldi. The sequence goes on along the minus strand of CAWUFW010005198.1, from coordinate 400,612 downwards.
ACGGTGGCAAAGTTGTATATCTCTAAATGTGTGTGTATATATGTAAATGTGTGTGTATGAGATATATATATGTGTGGATATGTGTGTCAGTGTGTAATTGTGTGTGGATATGTGTGTGTGTGGATATGTGTGTGTGTGGATATGTGTGTGTGTGGATATGTGTGTGTGTGGATATGTGTGTGTGGATATGTGTGTGTGGATATGTGTGTGTGTGGATATGTGTGTGTGGATATATGTGTGTCAGTGTGTAATTGTGTGTGGATATGTGTGTCAGTGTGTAATTGTGTGTGGATATGTGTGTGTGTATATGTGAGTGTGTGTATAAGTAAGTGTGTGTACATGTATGTGTATGTGTATGTGTGTGTGTGTGTATATATGTATATGTGTGTGTGTGTGTATATATATATGCATGTGTGTATATATGCGTGTGTGTGCGTGCATATATAAAATACCAGACTTAAAATAAAGCTATGAGTCAGGTAGGCTCCTTGCCTTGTATTGAAATCACATTTGGTGGCAAGGAGTCCTATTAGTGTCAAGGGCGCTGTTCTCATTGCAAATGATTCTGCAGTGAAGTTAGGGTACCATATGGTGATTTTTCCTACATTAAAGGTCTGCTATCACCAAAGTATAAATCATTTTTTATACTATACTTCCTTCTTTTAAGCGCTATATCTTACAGTTGTTACTATTACACTCTTTCATATTTCTCGATTTACCAGTCTCAGGATGGTAGACTAAGTTTGCTCTACAACTCTATGCCACTCTACTCTCTGCCCCTCCACAGCACTCTACGCTTCGCCACTCTACTCCACTCGACAACACCACTTTGTGTCACCACTTGACACCACTACTCTATCACACCACCACTCTGCTACAACTGCTCTCAACGCCCCTCTACTCCCCACTCTAGGCCCTTGGACTCCATGCCAATGTATTCTACGCCACTCTACCATATACCACTTCACTCTACGACAGTCTACTCTGCAACACTGTACTCTCTGCCACTGAACTCTACGCCACTGCACTCTAAGCTGCATCACTCTATGCTGCACCACTGTTTTACTCTGCGCCGCTGCACTCTGACACTCAGCTCTGCAAGACTGCATTCTCTGCCACTGAACTCTATGCCACGCTACTCTGCACGACTGCAGTCTAAGTCACTGCACTCTGCATCGCTCCACGCCACTCTAATCTATTCTGTACCATTGCACTCTACACTACACTGCAATCTACTCTGCACTCTACGTCACTACTCTGCGCCAATGCAATCTACACCACTTTACTCAACCAGTGCACTCTACGCCAGTCTACTCTGCACCACTGTGTTTTACACAGCTTCAATCTAGGCTACTGCACTTTACGACACTATAAGCTACGATACGCCACTCTGTGATGCTCTACTCCATTAAACTCTACTTGACTCTATGCCACTCCACTCTACAACACTACTCCATGCTATGTCACCCTTCAACACTACTTTAGTCTACTCTATTCTACAACACACTACTCCACGCCACTCCACTCTGACACTCAATTCTACAACACTTTACTCCACTCTGCCATTCCACTCTCCTACATTACTCCACTTTATGCCACTACACTCTACAGCAATCTACTCTACGCAACACTCAACGCCACTCTGTTCCACACCACTCCATGACACTCTGCTGCTATAATCTATACTACTTCATCACATTGCACTTTTCGACATGCAACTCTCCTTTACCCCACTAACCTTTAGCCATGCTGAACAACAGCCACGCTTGTGTACAATATGGCTAAAACATATTAGCAAAGCCAATAGCTCTTGCAAAGGCCAGACCTTTTGGCTTTGCCAATGCTTGTTTATTTTAACTGATACTGCAAACCATCGGCAGAAGACATTGGCAAGCCACATGGTCAAAAAGGCATGACCTATTGGCTTTGCCAATGCTTGTTTTTGTAACAATTATTTGCTCTGCTAACGAACTAATAAAAATGTGTATTTCTTAACATCCTGTGTATGTCAAACATGTATTACTGCTCGAGATCATCCTAGAATATTACATCTGCATATTGAAACCCCCATGCAGTAACGCAGCCAGAACCCATCCTACGGTAATACATCCCCATCATGAATTAATCGACTAGTACGGTCCCTATCCCATTCTAAAGTTATCCTTGGATCATCCATGAGTAATGCAGCCTCATTCTGAAGTCATCACACGATGATTCTGTAATAATACAGCCCCATCCTGAAATACTCAAAGGATCATCCTGGAGTAATCCAGCCTAATCCTGAAATCATCATAGGATCATTCTGGAGTAGTACAAGCTCATCACATGTTTTCCATTTAAGTAATCAGGAACCCATCCTGGAGTAATCCACCCTAATCCTGTAATCGGCATGGGATCATCCTGCAGTAGTACAAGCTCATCACATCTTTTCCACTGAAGTAATCAGGAACTAATCCTGGAGTAGTTTCTCTGATGACTCGAGGAGTCATCCCATTTAAATATTCTGCCCTATAGGCATACTTCAGGATGGCTTCGGATGACATCCCCAGTTAATTGCAGGAATAGCCTGGCTGAAGTCATCGGATGACTTCAGAATCACTCCAGGATGATCTTCCTTTTTGACTTGGGCTACCAGGCGCGCAACGCCCATTGGGCTCAAAGGGCTTCAGCCCGAAGGCCCCACCCCACCCCCCTCCCCCCTCCGTGTGTGGCAGCCCGGGCTGAGACAGCTTCCTAGGCACACACACAGCCGCACCCGAGTACTTCACAGGTCGTTAAAAGACCATTTGCTTGTTAATGAAGCTTTGTTGTTTTTTTCACCCCTTCTTAGAGCCCCTGCTTCTCCCCCCTGCCTATTGCTGGAAGAATTAGCACCCCCCCCCCCAAAATTTGGCTCTAGTTGCGCCTCTGTACACTACAAACCTTGATTTTCTCATCCTAATGAAATGGCTGCCGTGCAAGCGCTTAGTACGCCATAACGCTAATGGCTGCCCTGCACGCGCTCCCTCCACTCAAGAAGCGTGAGGACGGCAATGCGTCAAGATTGTCGGCCGTATCTGACCCAACACTGAAACTGGAAATATTTCATCCCTGAAAACCGGCAGAAGATAGTCCTCATCCTTGCAGAATGTCAGAGACAAACTCCAGCCTCCATTCACTGGACTCCTCACGCTGCCATGAACTTCTGCCTCCAAATCCTGAACAGCAGGCTGTGTTGCGGCAGAGACCCGCTCGTTGCTAGTGTGAAAAAGTACATGGATAAGGTAAGCGAGATTACCAGTGAATGTACTGCTGCCTCTTCCATAGCTCCCAGTCGACTCCTATTCCACCCTTCTTTAAATCCCCTTAACAGAGCTAGAACCAGAACAAGATGACAACAATGTACTCAGAGGCACAAGACCTTTGATGTAAATACCACATTTACCTAAACCACCCTGCAAGGTATGGTGAGGGCCACCCATATCATCACGCTGACACTGGTCATGCACAATTATTTACTTTCTGCCGGCGTGTTTCATTATACAACTCTCTTAAAAGAGAATACTGATAACCCTGAGCATCAACATGCACTGTAGTCAAAGTGACAACAGGGCACACAGAAAATTGGTTTCAATGTTCTTGATTTGGAAAGTGGGCGCTGATGTGCTGACTGTGCGTGTCCGTGTTATCTCAGAAATTTAAATCAACAGAGCTCTTAGGAAAAGGTTATTTATCAGTTTACTTTGGAAGGCATGTGGAGATGCAAATGAAATTCAATTGCTAAGAAGTAAAATGGGCATCACTTCTACCTTCACACAGTAATTAAAAATAGAGTTTCCAGTTTTCTCAACGTCTATTTTACTTTTTATAGAATAATACACCTCATGAGGTGTCACCCACATACCACTACTAAAGGAACGTTGTCTTTTTTGGACAATATTTGGCCTCGTAGCTAAATAGTTTACTATTCCTGGATTCACATCCCAGCTCTCCCTGCAACAAACTGTGTAATCCTGGCCAACCAATGTATCTCTCAGTGCCTTGGAGTCTGTGTCTGCCAGCATTGGAAGTGCCAAGAGGTGATTCAATGCACATTTGAGTCAGCTGGGACATATATGGCCCCATATTGCAATGAGCCATCAATACAGACTCATTATAGGGGGCTGGGCTGTATGGTTCCACCCCCACCAAGATAATTGGAGAAAAATGTGATGGGGGCACATGTTGCTTATAATTATTTATAATTATAAGCAACTTGCTTATAATTACTTATAATTACTAATAAATCAGTAATCCCTAGGTTTTACAGATAGATCTGGAGGAAACTCCTGTGCTTTATGGATTGACATAATATTCAGAAGTATTAATTCTTTGTATCAGCACATCCTGTATTAACTCATAAAATGAATGTGCCAGAAAGAAAAGCACCATACAGATTGCAGATATGATAGAATAGTAGCAATAGTTCCTGTGACGGGTTTCTCAGCTCTCCAGGAACCCTGTAGGTGGAACTATTACTGCTTACCTGTGATTGACTGCATGATGAAAAGTGCAGATCCCAAGTCTAGTTTACAGCGCGGCTGAGGGGGCTTCACCCATCACTGACGTGGCCCCACCTACTATAGCAGGCCTGGAAATACAAGCTTGTGCAGTGAATCCTCACCAACTCAGCCAGTCTTTCTGCAAATATAAAAATTGTTAGGCTGCATATATGTTATTTCTTTCGGGGCCAGCTAGTGCTTTGGGGGGGGAGGGGCCAAAATGTAATGTTGTGTGGGCGGCCCCCTCACCCCATAGGGCATACGGGGGGCTTTATTATGCCTCTGCCAATCCCACATGGGTTGGTGTCGATGACCAACTATATGCATTTATGAGTGTCGAAGAACTTTAAGGATGCATCCTGCAGCATGTAATCTTTCGGCCCTTAGAATGCCTCATCAAGTTGGAATGTTCAAGCCCAGGGACAGTTTGCTCAGAGGTTGTGTTACAGTGGCCAGGTGGGGAATTACCATTTCACAGCATGCAGACTTAACAAGGAAGCTTTGAAGTTCAGTGACATCCTAAGATGGCTATTGGACCTGGCCCTATCTGCAGGGTCGCACCCAAACTTATGCCTTCACCCCTCCGGTTTTCAGAACCTGTTTTGAAGGCTTTTAGCACTCTGTGCACTTTACCACTGCTAACCAGTACTAAAGTGCTTGCGCTCTTTCCTCTAAACATGGTAAAAATGGCTAACACCCAATTGGCACTTTTAATTTACTTATAAGTTCCTAGTAAAGTGGTACTAAATGAACCCAGGGCCTGTAAATTAAATGCTACTAGTGGGCCTGCAGCACTTATTGTGCGACCCACTTAAGTAGCCTTCAAAACATGTCCTAGGGCTGCCATTGCTGCTTGTCTGTGCAGTTTTAAACTGTCATTTTGACCTGACAAAAAAAACTTTTACAAGACCTAAAAGTCCCTTTAAGTCACCCCTAAAGTAGGCCCTAAATAGCCCATGGGGCAGAGCACAGAGTATTTAAAAAGTTAGACATGTGCTTTTAAGTTTTACATGTTCTGGTAGTGAAAAACTTCTACATTTGTTTTTCACTACTGTAAGGCCTGCCTCTCCCATACGATAACATTGGATTACCTTATAACATTTAATAAAGTGGGAGCAGGTAGGAATGTCATATTTGGTGCCTGGGGAATTGTAATTTAAAACCCTCTTTAATGGTAAAAGTCAGATTTTGTTTCACATTTCTGGAGATGCCACTTTTAGAAAGTTAACACAAGACTGATTTGCTCGGTTCAAAGTGGAATGGCATGGTGAGCAAAAAAACGATGGATTTAGCCCAGATCTCTGTACTGGGGTGAATGTATGACATTGTTCTGCATTCTGTCCATCAATTGTTGTTTTTGTACTTTTAGAAAGTTGGCATTTGCTTGTCCTAACCCTTAGGTGCCTGTTCCTGGGTCACATGACAAGGTGTATCTGGCAGTTGGCCTTTGTGTATTCCTCCCAGACAGCATCACAATAGAGGGTCTAGGTGTTGTCAGGATGGATCATCTCTGGCTTAATGTGGGTGGGGGGGGGGGGGGGGGGTCAGAGCTGCCACCTTCCACACTTGCACTTTAAAAGCAATGGCTCAGCTCACATACAAAGGACTTCATACTAGCCTATTGTGCCCCCAGACAGACTAGGATCAGGACAGGGAGGCAGGAAATTCTAAGCACCTCTGTAGGGGGAAACCACAGAAGCTTCTTCCACTTCATAGTGGGCACCAGTTATGAAAATGGGACCCTTGGACCTACTCTTCAGTAGGCTCCTCGACCTATGGATACTACAGAAGAAGGACGCCCTGCTGCCCTGTTGCTGGAGGCCTGCCCTGCTTGCTGAGAAGGAACCCTGAACCTGCTCACTTCACCCAGACCGAGTGACTCCAAGGGTCAGCGGACTGACCTCCTGTTCTGAGCTACAGGGACATAACAAAGTCCAGAGGCCTCCCTGCATCTGCTCTGCTGCCTGGACCTTCAATTGGAACTGCATGAGCCCTGCTGGCCTCTGCAAGAGTGAGTACCTGATCCCCAAGAGGTGCCTCCCCAGGCCCTGGACCCTTGGTTGGCATCAGAGTGCAGACCTCTGACTCATAAAGGAGAAATCCTGAAATGTTGGGCTTTTGCGACTGCGAACAGGCCCGTTCACGCTAAGATATTACCGCACATGCCGACCGCCAAATCGAAACTACAGCAACGACCATCCACAATGCCCAACAGCATCTTCGTAATACAGTGATGACCGTCCGAGACACCCGGCCTGCTCTTCGCACTACAGTGTCGACCATCCGTGATGTTCTATCTTCTCCTTGCGGCCTCCTCCGCCACGAATGGAACTCTTTCCGCCACGAATGGAACTCTTTGCGCTGGACTTCAGAAGGTAACTTTTCCAGTCGGACTAACCTGGTCTCTGTATCCGGCCTGTACTCCATTGTGGTTGACCTGAATGTGTTACTTTCACCAGGTCTCGCATGACTAGGTAACGGTGAGCGGCGCTTTGTACGATTCTACCAATTGAATTTTTGCCATTTTGGTGGCTGTTAGAAATGGGGTCTCTAGTTGGCAGAGGTAGGTACCTTTGACCAAGTAGGGGCCCTTGCTTCTAGTCAGGGTAAGGGGGCTACACTCCTAAAATAACCCCTGCTCACCCCCTTGGTAGCTTGGCACGAGCAGGCAGGCTTATCTCAGAGGCAGTGTGTAAAGCATTTGTGAACACATACAGTAATACAGTGAAAACACTACAAATGGACACCACACCAGTTTAGAAAAATAAGTAATCTTTATCTAGATTTAACACAAGACCAAACGACAAAAATCCACAATACAGTATTCAAAAATATGACTTTCAAATGGTAGAAATAGCTTAGTTAAATGTAGATGGTAAATGCAACACTTTACTCTCAAAGTACCTTGGATGCATAACGCAATACAAACAAAAGGGTCGCAGGGAAGGTGATGCGTCGGTTCCTTGCTTCAGGGGAGGTGATGCGTCAGTTCCTTACTGCAGCGCAGGGGAGGTGATGCGTTGGTTCCTTACCGGAGAGGAGGTGATGCGTCGGTTTCTTACTGCGTTCCGGTTACGATGCGACAAGATGGCGCCTCGATGCGATGCGACGATCCAATGCGATGCGACAAAATGGCGTCTTTGATGCGATGCGACAACTTGGATACGATGCGTGCACGCCCGGCGGCCGTGCAGCGAACTCGGTGGATTCTTGAGCCGCGACGGGCCCTGCGACACGCTTCTACGGTGATGCGGCGGCAACCTCTGTGGCCGCGACGCGCTTCTCCGGTGATGTGGCACGCTTCTTCGGCGATGCGTCGACAAGCAGCTGCGGTGGCGGCACGCTTCTTCGGCGATGCGACAGCAACGGCGGCGACACGCTTCTTCCTTGTTGCGTCGCGCTTCCAGCTCCCAGCGACACGCAGTCTCTAGAGGTCCTAAAACAGCAGCAGGCAGAATTCCCAGCAAGGAAATTCAGGGGAGCTGGTGGTGAAGTCTTTGTGTCCCTGAGACTTCAGAACAGGAGGCAAGCTCAGCTTCAAGCCCTTGGAGATCTTCCTCAAGATAGTAAAAGTACACACAAAGTTCCTTTTCTCCTTTCCTTGGCAATGAGTAACCACTGCAGGCCAACCCCAAACAGCACAGGGGCAGTCTCCTCCTTCAGCTTCCTTGGTTTCTCTCCTTGGCAAAGGTTCGTCTTGATTCCCAGAAGTGATCTAAAGTTCTGGGGTCTGGGCCCCAATATTTATACTGCAAAATCCTTTGTTGTCTGAAGGCAGAGAGTGTCTGTGCCCAGCCAAAACCAGTTCTGTCCTCCCTGGTGCAGCTTCCTGGCAGGAGATGGAGACAGTATTGTTGAAAGCAGACCTGGCCCAGGTAGCTGAAAGGAAATCTCCTCCCTCTACTCTCTATTCTATGAAGGCTCAGGCAAGTGAAAGGAAATCTCCTCCCCCTACTCTCTATTCAATGCAGGTCCTATTCAGCCCAGCCCTGACTCATCAGACTGCTGGAGCCAAAGCCCTCTCCAGCCCACTGTCACTCACAAACCAGACATGGAATACACAAACCTAGCAGAGGCATGCTGGATGGTTAGGCAAGAAAATACCTACTTTCTAAAAGTGGTATTTTCAAACACAGAATGTAAAAATCACCCACACTAAAAGATGTATTTTAACATTCTGAGTTCAGGCATACTAAACTTTATTTTTCAATCTTGTTCCTAGGGTCTGTTATGTTTATAAGATGTTATAAACTAACTCCCCATTCTGGCCTATGGGAACAGATTGCCTTGCAATAGAGAAAAACGAAATTGGCTGTAATTCACTATCAGGACATGCCACACACATCAGGGCATGTCCTACCTTTCACATACAATGCACCCTGCCCTTGGGACAACCTTAGGGGTGACTAACATGTAGAAAAGGGAAGGTTTAGGGACTGGCAAGCGGGTGCATTTGCCAAGTCGACATGGCAGTCCCAGACTGCACACAGTCTCTGCAATGGCAGGCCTGAGCCATATTTTACAAGCTGCTTTTGTGGGTGGCACAATCAGTGCTGCAAGCCCACCAGCAGCATTTGATTTACAGGCCCTGGGCACTCATGCTGCACTGTACTAGGGTCTGACAAGTAAATCAAATAAGCCAATCATGGAGTCACTAATCCATTACAACAATTTACAATAGGGAGCACTTGCACTTTGGCACTGAACAGCAGTGGCAAAGTGCCCAAAGCATCTAGACCAGCAAAAACATAGCAAAAACATAGGAGGCAACAGTGAAAAAATGGAAGGGAGACCCACGCCAATGGTGCCAGGTCTAACACGTGTCCCCTCCAGCTGAAATTTGGGGAGAACTACCCACCCTCTTGGGAGTTCTCTTCACTAAGGCGGAAAAATCTGGACAGACCATCGGCATTGGCGTGTTCTGTACCAGGGTGGTGTTCCACCGTGAAGTCCATCCCCTGTAGGGAAATGGACCACCTCAACAGCTTTGGATTCTCACCCCTCATCTGCATCAACCATCTGAGGGGCATGTGGTCTGTATGAACCCGGAAGTGAGTCCCAAACAAGTATGGTCTCAACTTCTTCAGTGCCCAGACCACAGCAAATGCCTCACGCTCAATTGCACTCCACCTCTGTTCTAGTGGATGTAACCTCCTACTAATGAAGGCTACAGGTTGGTCTAGGCCCTCCTCATTCATCTGTGAAAGTACAGCCCCCACACCATGCTCTGAAGCGTCTGTCTGCACAATGAATTCCTTTGAGAAGTTGGGCGCCTGAAGCACGGGCGCCGTGCACATGGCAGTCTTCAGGGCATCAAAAGCTTTCTGACAGGTGTCAGTCCAGTTCACTTTCTTGGGCTGCTTCCTGGAAGTGAGCTCTGTCAAGGGGGCAACAATGCTGCCATACCCCTTGACAAACCTCCTGTAGTAACCTGTGAGTCCTAAAAAGGCTCTCACCTCTGTCTGGGTCTTGGGGGGTTCTCAAGCCAGGATGGTATCAATCTTGGGCTGTAGGGGCACCACCTGGCCGCTCCCAACCTGGTGTCCCAAGTACACCACGGAACCCTGCCCGATCTGGCACTTACTCACCTTAATCGTGAGGCCTGCCCTCCGCAGCGCCATCAACACTTCCCAGAGGTGGCGCAGATGTTCTTTCCAACTGGCGCTGAACACTGCGATGTCATCCAGGTAGGCGGCACTGAAATCTTCCAGTCCAGCCAACACCTGGTTGACCAACCTCTGAAAGGTGGCAGGGGCATTCTTCATCCCAAAGGGCATAACCCGGAATTGGTAGTGCCCATCTGGTGTGGAGAATGCAGACCTCTCTTTTGCCCCATCAGTTAAGGCGATCTGCCAGTACCCAGACGTTAAGTCAAACGTACTGAGATACCGGGCAGCCCCTAACCGATCAATGAGCTCATCAGCTCTGGGGATGGGGTGCGCGTCAGTCCTGGTGACTGAATTGAGTCCTCGGTAGTCCACACAGAACCGAAGTTCGGGTGTGGCACCAGGCGCGGCAGCCTTTGGGACCAAGACCACCGGGCTGGCCCAGGGGCTGTTAGAGGACTCAATCACCCCTAACGCAAACATCTTGGAGACCTCCTCCTTGATGCAAGCTCTCACCCTGTCAGTCACTCTGTAAGTTTTGTGTTTTACAGGAGGACTGTCCCCAGTGTCCACATCATGGACGCACCACTCAGTGACACCGGGAGTCAGGGAGAACAGATCAGGAAACTGTCCCAACAGTTGGCGACAGTCATCCTGCTGCTCAGGGGTCAGGGCGAAGAGAGGTTCACACCGTCCACTGACCCATCTTGCTCTGTTGCAGACAGGAGGTCAGGAAGAGGCTCATTCTCCTCCTCCATTCCATCATCTGTTGCTAGGAGCATGCCCACTTCGGACCTCTCCAAGTGGGGCTTCAGGCAGTTTACATGCAGGACCCGCAAAGGGTTCCTAGGAGACCGCAAGTCCACCAAGTAGGTGACATCACTCTTGCGCTCCACCACCTCAAATGGTCCGGTCCACTTATCCTGGAGCGCACAAGGCTCCACAGGGGCCATGACCCACACTTTCTGTCCAGGCTGAAACTCGATCAGAGTGGCATTCTGATCATACCACCGTTTCATCTCCTCCTGGCTGGCTTCCAGATTCGCCTGAGCGAGTTGCCTGAAACGCCTAGTTTGGTTTCTGAAGGCCAGCATGTAGCTATATACATCCTGGGGAGGTTTACTGGGAGCTTTCTCCCAGCCTTCTTTTACCAAACTCAGAGGTCCTCTTACAGGGTGACCATACAGCAGTTCAAAGGGACTGAACCCTAAGGACTTCTGTGGCACCTCTCTGTAAGCAAACAGAAGACATGGCAAGAGGACATCCCACTTACGCCTCATAGGTTCCTCAAGACCCATAATCATGCCTTTTAGGGTCCGGTTGAATCTCTCAACCAGCCCATTACCTTGGGGGTGGTAAGGAGTGGTGAACTTGTAGGTTACACCACACTCCTGCCACAGGGACTTCATATACTTCGATATGAAGTTGGTACCACGGTCTGACACCACCTCTCTGGGGAACCCCACAAGGGCGAAAATCCCCATCAATGCACGTCCCACCACGGGGGCCGTCACAGTCCTGAGAGGGATGGCTTCCGGGTACCGGGTGGCATGGTCCACCAAAACCAGGATGAACCTGTTGCCCATGGCTGTCTTGGGATCCAGAGGCCCCACAATGTCAATGCCTACCCTTTCAAAGGGGGTGCTGACCACAGGGAACGGTTGGAGAGGAGCCTTGTGCTTCCTCCCACTCTTACCACTTGCCTGGCAAGTCTGACAGAGGCTACTCAAGACCTGGCTGTTCGACCAGTAGCAGCAACCCCCCCCCTTTTTTTTCTCCCCAGCGCCTTGAGACCCTCGCGGGTAAGTAGTGCGCTCTACAAATTCTGTGATTGATTGATTGATTGATTGACAGGTCCTGCAATGAGTGTCTGAACTCTGCGCATTTGGGGCCAATAAAAGTGGGTGACAAGCCTTTCAAAGGTCTTGTCTTGCCCCAAATGTCCTGCTAAAGGCACATCATGTGCCAGACCCAGTAGGAAGGCTCTGAAGCGCTGGGGTACCACCAGCACACGGGCTGACCCAGGCTCAGCAACCTTAGGCTTGCTATACAGGAGACCATTCTCCCAGTAGATCCAATGTGATCCAGACTGATCACCTGCTGCCTGGTTGTGGCCTGTTGCCGCAAACCCACAAGAGAAGGGCACTTCTTCTGCTCCTCGCAGAACTCTTCCCTGGAGGGTCCTCCTTCCTGCTGCCAATGGGTCAGCTCAGGCAGGTCCCCCAGTTCAGCTACTTGTTCCCCTGTAGGTTCCAGGGCATCCCCCTCAAGGTCTGCCTCCTCCTGGACCGTGGGAACTTTGGCTGCTGGTTTCCCGCGCCCCCTACCTCTTCTCTTTAAGGCAGGCACCTGGGCCACTCTTTCAGGCTCCAGGTCCTCTTGAACACCCTTACTGGCTGCCATGGACCGAGTGGTCACACACGCCCACTCAGGCAGGCCCAACATCTCCAAATGAGCTCTTCGCTCCACCTTAGCCCAAGGAGAGCTTTCCAAATCATTGCCTAGCAGACAGTCAACAGGCATGGCTGGCCTCACAGCTACTTGAAAGGTACCTGAGACCCCCCCCCACTCAAAAGGGAACCTGGGCCACCTTACAGTGGCTCTCTGAGTTGTCAGTGGCAACTACAGGGTAAAATGCATGGGGGATCACCTGCTCTTCAGACACCAGCCGACAACTGACAGCTGTCACACTGGCTCCGGTGTCTCTCAGAGCCTCCACCCTTTGGCCATTGATGGTCACCCACTGCCTGTATTTCTTAGTGTTATCAAGCAGCTGGGTCCTGGGGACCATCTCACTGTCTCCTAAAGAGACTAGGGACATCTCTGCGGGACCCCACCCACCTTGGGCACCCATCTCCTCTCCCAGGGCTACACTAGCCATCTGCCGGGGCGGGGCACCAGTGTGTGCTGTTTTACCTTTGTTGGGACACTGAGGCTCCCAGAAGAAGTGGCCCACCTGACCACAACTAAAACATCTCTTGGGATCCCTCTGAACAGGCTTATCTGTCGGGCCCCTGGCTTCTTCTCAGGGGGAGGCTGGGAACCCTTCCCTTGGTTACCTCGGGGATTACTTTGGGGCCCTTTCTGAAACTCCCTCTGTTTACCCTTGTCCCCCCCAAACTTCTGCTGGGGACCCTGCCCACCTTTGGCGAAGTCTCCCACATGACCCTTGTGGACCCGGGTATTAACCCAGCGGTACGCCTCCTCAGCAAGCTTCCTAGGGTTAGTCAGCTTACTATCAATAAGGTGCTGGCGTAGCTCTGGAAAACAATTACTAGACAAGTGCTCCCATGCAATCAAATCACAGAGCGCTTCAAAATCATTCACTTTGCTACCCTTGACCCAACCATCCTATGCTCTGCAAAAAAAAGACACATATTCCACCCAAGTACTTGACTCCAGTTTCTTACAATTTCTAAACCTTTGTCTATAAAGCTCTGGGGTCAACCCATACCTGGTCATCGAGGCTTCCTTCATGTGGACATAGGAATTCTGGTCCTCAGAGGGCAAGTCTAACAAGGTGTCCCGCCCATCAGTGAGAAATCGCCCCCACAACCCCGCTCCCCAATCCTTCTCAGGGACCCGGTGGGAGGTCATAGCCACCTCATAGGCCTTAAACCATTGCCCAATATCTTCATGCTTGTGGAACTCCTTAATTACATCTTTGGGGATGAATACTCTTGTTTCTACAGGCACGGATGGTGTGCTGCCACCAGAGGGAGTAATTTCTAAACTCTTGGCTTTCAACTCCAACTCCCTCAACATCCTCTCATGCTCCAAATGCATTCTCTTTTCTTCCAAGGCTAACTTCTTGCTTTCTAATTCCATCTGACCACCCAGTTTGAGCTTGGCTAGCTCCATCCTATGCATTCTATCCTTCTCCCTGTCCTCCAGCTCTTCTGGGGACAGGCCCTTTGAAGAAACACTGCTGCCTGCCCTGGAAGGTACTTTCTCCCTAGTTAGACCCAATGGCCCAACTAGCTGCCCATCTGTATTCTCTGCCTCCTCCCTGGGCTCTTCAGGATGCTCAGGAGTATTTCTAGATTCCAACCAGGCCCTCAGCGCCTTTTGGAACTCCTCCTTTTTGGTGATGCCTTTCACAGGGATTTTAAATCTTTTACAGAAGGGTTTAAGCTGTGGCACAGTGTAGGTATCAACCCTATCTTCTTCAAATTGTAGATCCATAGATGCGTTGGATACTGCTTTGCTCATTGTAACAAGGATTGGCAGTTCTTAGCAAAAATAGAAGTCCGAAGGAAAAAATTCGACCAAAATGTATGTGGTTGCGTTATGGTCTGCACTCACCAGTCCAGACTCCTCACCGCTGACCACCAATGTTAGAAATGGGGGTCTCTAGTTGGCAGAGGTAGGTACCTTTGACCAAGTAGGGGCCCTTGCTTCTAGTCAGGGTAAGGGGGCTACACTCCTAAAATAACCCCTGCTCACCCCCTTGGTAGCTTGGCACGAGCAGGCAGGCTTATCTCAGAGGCAGTGTGTAAAGCATTTGTGAACACATACATTAATACAGTGAAAACACTACAAATGGACACCACATCAGTTTAGAAAATAAGTAATCTTTATCTAGATTTAACACAAGACCAAACGACAAAAATCCACAATACAGTATTCAAAATTATGACTTTCAAATGGTAGAAATACCTTAATTCAATGTAGATGGTAAATGCGACACTTTACCCTCAAAGTACCTTGGATGCGTAACGCAATACAAACAAAAGTGTCGCAGGAAAGGTGATGCGTCGGTTCCTTGCTTCGGGGGAGGTGATGCGTCGGTTCCTTACCGAAGAGGAGGTGATGCGTCGGTTTCTTACTGCGTTCCGGTTACAATGCGACAAGATGGCACCTCGATGCGACGATCCGGTGCGATGCGACAAAATGGCATCTTTGATGCGATGCGACAACTTGGATATGATGCGTGCACGCCCAACGGCCGTGCGGCGAACTCGGTGGATTCTTGAGCCGCGACAGTCCCTGCGACACGCTTCTCCGGTGATGCGGCACGCTTCTTCGGCGATGCGTCGACAAGCTGCTGCGGCAGTGGCACGCTTCTTCGGCGATGCGACGGCAACAGCAACGGCGGCGACACGCTTCTTCCTTGTTGCGTCGCGCTTCCAGTTCCCAGCGACACGCAGTCTCTAGAGGTCCTAAAACAGCAGCATGCACCTCTCTGCAGGTAGAATTCCCAGCAAGGAAATTCAGGGGAGCTGGTGGTGAAGTCTTTGTGTCCCTGAGACTTCAGAACAGGAGGCAAGCTCAGCTTCAAGCCCTTGGAGATCTTCCTCAAGATAGTTAAAGTACACACAAAGTTCCTTTTCTCCTTTCCTTGGCAATGAGTAACCACTGCAGGCCAACCCCAAACAGCAAACAGCACAGGGGCAGTCTCCTCCTTCAGTTTCCTTGGTTTCTCTCCTTGGCAAAGGTTTGTCTTGATTCCCAGAAGTGATCTAAAGTTCTGGGGTCTGGGCCCCAATATTTATTCTGCAAAATCCTTTGTTCTCTGAAGGCAGAGAGTGTCTGTGCCCAGGCAAAACCAGTTCTGTCCTGCCTGGTGCAGCTTCCTGGCAGGAGGTGGAGACAGTATTGTTGAAAGCAGACCTGGCCCAGGTAGCTGAAAGGAAATCTCATCCCCCTACTCTCTATTCTATGAAGGCTCAGGCAAGTGAAAGGAAATCTCCTCCCCCTACTCTCTATTCAATGCAGGTCCTATTCAGCCCAGCCCTGACTCATCAGACTGCTGGAGCCAAAGCCCTCTCCAGCCCCCTGTCACTCACAAACCAGACATGGAATACACAAACCTAGCAGAGGCATGCTGGATGGTTAGGCAAGAAAATACCTACTTTCTAAAAGTGGTATTTCCAAACACAGAATGTAAAAATCACCCACACTGAAAGATGTATTTTAACATTCTGAGTTCAGGCATACTAAACTTTATTTTGTAATCTTGTTCCTAGGGTCTGTTATGTTTATAAGATGTTATAAACTAACTCCCCATTCTGGCCTATGGGAACAGATAGCCTTGCAATAGTGAAAAACGAAATTGGCTGTAATTCACTATCAGGACATGCCACACACATCAGGGCATGTCCTACCTTTCACATACAATGCACCCTGCCCTTGGGCTTACCTTAGGGGTGACTAACATGTAGAAAAGGGAAGGTTTAGGGACTGGCAAGTGGGTGCATTTGCCAAGTCGACATGGCAGTCCCAGACTGCAC
Source organism: Calotriton arnoldi (assembly GCA_963921515.1). NCBI lineage: Eukaryota > Metazoa > Chordata > Amphibia > Caudata > Salamandridae > Calotriton > Calotriton arnoldi. The sequence goes on along the minus strand of CAWUFW010005198.1, from coordinate 384,253 downwards.
ACAGGCTCTGCAATGGCAGGCCTGAGCCATATTTTACAAGCTGCTTCTGTGGGTGGCACAATCAGTGCTGCAAGCCCACCAGCATCATTTGATTTACAGGCCCTGGGCACTCATGCTGCACTGTACTAGGGTCTGACAAGTAAATCAAATAAGCCAATCATGGAGTCACTAATCCATTACAACAATTTACAATAGGGAGCACTTGCACTTTGGCACTGAACAGCAGTGGCAAAGTGCCCAAAGCATCTAGACCAGCAAAAACATAGCAAAAACAGGAGGCAACAGTGAAAAAATGGAAGGGAGACCCACACCAATGGTGCCAGGTCTAACAGTGGCAAATTTATTAAAATCTACTCTATTTTTCTAAATTGGTGTGGGATATTTCTTGTGTGTGTTTTCACTTTATTACTGTTTGTGTGCTGCATAAATACTTTACACATTGCCTCTAAGTGAAGCCTGACTGCTTTTGTGCCAAGATACCAGGGGGTCAAGCACAAGTTAATTTAGTGACTTTTTGTGGTTCACACTGACAGGATAGTGGCTGTTGTTTGAGTAAGGGTTTCATTGCCCCCTCCACTAACAACACAATTTCTCACATTGGCACAGCATCTTATATGTCTTTTTGGCCTTCTGAAATCCACACTCATTACCTTACTTGGAAAAAAATACCTTGAAATTGGCGATTGTCCTTCATGAACTCATATTCCTTTCTACTGGAGGTCAGTTCCCAGGAAGGTATGCACAGGAGGGCTGCAGATAGTAGTGGTGATTATGCTAAAACTGTATGGCATATATGAGAATGTCATCACTTACATTCATAAACCCTTCAAATTCCTACTCTCAATAAATGCCCAAAAGAAAGAGATTGTTCAGATTTGGAAGGGGAAAGTGGAAAAAACGTTTGCTGCAAACGGGGCTCGTAGGACAAGGCTGCCCTAGCTAAATCAATCATAGTAAATGTATCCTACTACCTTACCATACAATGACCCAGAAGTTAGGGTTGGAGATTATGGATGGAATGTCCTCCTTGTGACAATAACCCAACAATCCTAGTTGTTTTTTCAGTGACCCTCACCCACTCTACTAGTGGCATGCTTCATCATCGGGTCGAATCCTGGTCCCTAAAAACCGGGATGGGCTCAACCGTATCTCAGTCACGCACTGTATGATGTAGATACAAGTATTTGACACATATAAGTACCTAGAGAAAAAAGATAAACATCTAAGTTTGCACTTACTTTCAGGTAGGTTCAGACATTGAGCGTTCTCTCAACAATCCATTACGTATGTCCTCAAGGGTGACTTGTAAACACCTATAGTAACACCCTGATCCCGTCCTGGCTGCTCGCTCATCTGCAGAGCAAGCCGCTTTCTTTCATCCACGATGTAAACGGCCTCTTTCCGCTTGAAACTGGGCTGCTGCGTGATGAGTGTGATGTCATCACACAGGGGTAGCGTACGTGAGGTGGAATGATGAGAAATTTAGTTCCCAACTATACCGCACACAGCTGTGGTGCATAGTTCAGAGAGGAACACGCCCGTCCATCCCAGCCACATGGTCTGGAAGACACGGAAATACACTATTGTATGGAGATGTAACAGCGCATTTGGGGAGAAAAGGAGAAAACATTTTTTTATGGAAATATACTGATTTTCTGGGATCAGTTGTTAAGCAAAGGTTTTCAATAAGACAATTTTATTACTGACAAGCCTTGTCACGCAGTTCTGTGGAGGCTAAAAATAAATATTGTTCAAAAATATTAAGGAAAAGCAGCATTTTATGAGCATGTATTATCTCTCAGTTCTTTGAATGGAACAACACTGTGGAAAAAGGATGGTTTACTTTCTTGTTTCATCTTGCTTGTGGTGCAATGTCACTGATGCAGAAAAAAGGGAGAGAGAGAAATTACATACCTCCATATGACTTCATTGCATAGTGTTAAGTTGGTTCCATGGTATCTCATCATTGAGGACGTCCTTATGTGTCTCTGATGTTCAATAATCCTTGTTTTTATCTTTCTGGATGTCATTCCTACATACTTTAATTACAAGGACATTCAATCAAATACACCATGTTACTGGAGTTACAGTCTATGTGAGTTGTTTGGTCCCAGGGCGTTCTCAACCCGAAGTCTATTTCAGTGCTGTGCGTGGTAAAGCGGCATACCGAGCATTCACCACAGGGATATTGTCCGTGATGCCAGGAAGGTCCCATTATGTTCTGTGGTCATTTTTGTATGAACTAATAGGTGTGTCACGCTCGCATTTCTCCAAAAGGAGAATAAAGGTTTGTCAAAATTCAAACTGTTACAGTTAAGAATACACCAGTGTTTATTTATGATTTTTTTCACTGCGTTGGATACTATAAGGGCTCACACAACTTAACTGCCTTCTCCTTCTCACTTGTTTTGTTTTCAAGGAGCCAGTCTCTATTGTTATTCTTGGCTCTTTTGTTTGCTTTATCCATCAGGTGTTTTGGGGATTTGTTTCTCAACCAGTTGACTTGTCAAAGTTCCTGCCTCAGTTTTATAATCATGTATATTTGAGCATTTCCTCCTAATGTGGAGGGCTTGTCCTACTGGCAGTTTCTCCCTTAGAGAGCACAGATGTGCACATTAAAAATGGAGTAAGCTGTTTTTGTCATTGGGCATGGTATACATGATTGTCGTCAGTCCGCTGTTCTCTGACCTGATAGTCAGGCCGGGCGGGCTGGGCGCAGAGTAGGTTGGTTAGCCGTGCTCTGTGCGCAAAGGCAGTCTTAGCGGTCACGGGCAAGCAGCTTGCAGGGATGATATCAGGACTGCAGGGCCACTCACGGATTCGGTCTCAGGGGTCTTGACGTCCCTCGATGGGTGCTTGCTTCCTGGGCAGTTGGAGTCCGGATAGGACTCTTTAAGTCGGTGTTGTTTGCAGGGTGTCCGGTACCCTGAGGATTGGTATGGCATGGCTCCAGTTGGTCCTGGTGTCTTCACACTTGGTGGTGAGGCAGAGTTGACCTTCCAGAGCATGAGTACCTCTTTCTGGGCGGTTGTGGCGTCTGTCGGGCAGGGGAGCTGCAAGTTGGTAAACCTGACTCTGCGTGTTCGGTGTCTGCGGTCTGTAGGGGAGTAGTTCCTCTACTCCAAGGGAGTTCCTGGGTGATTGGCGAAGGTCTGGAGGTCCTCTGGAGTTCTTAGAGAGCTCACAGTTACTGGATGAGACAGTTCATCACGATGGTTGAGTCTTGAAGTGGCAGGCAGGGTTTCGCGGCAAAGGTCCACAGCAGGCACTCAGTTCTCGGGTTCAGCAGCTCTTCTTTGTCCATTTCTTCTTTAGGGCTGTTGAATCTGAAGTTCTGGGTCGAGGGGTGCCACCTAAATACTCAATTTAGGGGCGTTAAGGGGAGTACCAGGTAGTACCCAATAGAATGTGGGAAGTGGGCATAACCCTGACAGGCTAAATTTCTCTAACACAAGATGGAGGATTCTAAAAAGTGGGGTCCACGAGCTGCCCCACCTTAGGGGTGGTGCTGGCTAGATGTGGGCCCATCTCGTCATCTAGCTAATTTTTCCGCCTGTCCTCCCACGAAAAGTGAGGTCAGGACAGCGGGTGGGCATTTTCCACTATCTGGAGAGGCCTGGGTCGCATTTCAAAGGCGGCATGGCCTTTGAAGCTATCCGCTCTGGAAGACAGTTCCTGCTTGGATGAGGTGTGAACACCTCCGCCTAGAGCAGGCTTTGTTCCTGGCCTCTGTGAGTGAAGGCTCTCACTCCAGGTGGCCAGAAACATGTCTAGTGATGGAAGTCTGGCTGTAAACAGTAGGCAACCACATTAGTAGTCATTAGGTGTTCAGGGGGCACCTCTAAGGTGCCCTCTGTGTGCATTCGTTAAAAAATCAGACACTGGCATCAGTGCAGGTTTATTAAGACGAGATGTTTGGTACCAAACATCTTGGGGTACAGTGAAGCCATCATGGGGTAGGGGACTTCGTAATGACGAGTGTCCAGCCCATGTACTCGGTATGGCTTCCCTGTTCACTTACAATGTCTAAGAATGGACTTGGGCAGTGCAAGGTCATATCTGATCAGGCACATATGTCCAAACATGGGATGTAGTGCAACCTGCTTTCAGGCTGTAAGGCCTGCTGTAGGGGCGGCTTACCTATATCTCATGCAGTGTCTACAGGCAGGGCACACAGGGCTGTGTGCCATGTCGACTCTTCGGTTTGGTCTGCACCAAGACACGCAGCCAGCAATGGCAGTTTGCAAGATCTTGGTGAGGGGTCCCTAGGGTGGCACAATTCGTGCTGCAGCCCTAGTGAACACCCTCTTCAGTCCCAATGCCCAAGGTACCAGGGGTACAATTTACTAGGGGCTTACAAGGGGGCTGAAGTTGTGTAAATAGTGGAACAGTTTAGGGACAGAACACTGGTACTGGGGACCTGATTAGCAGGAACCCAGGACACTCTCAGTCAAAGTTGCACCAGATACTAGGCAAAAAGTGTGGGGGTACTGCAACAAAAACCCAGTTTCCTACACAGCCCAAATGTCTTCCAGTGCCCCTTCAGTTAAATAAAAGTTTGCTTTGACAATGGCATTCTCACACCATATTCTCATTTTAAATTTGCTTGTTAAAGGAAGGGGTTCTATTAATTGTCTTGAGTTGGATAAATTAGTGCATCTCCATCACATTGCTTTATGCAACTGTGTCAATGAGGGTGGAGCCACTGCACTGCCATTTCGCACCTGGACTGCAGTCTCTTTGGTTTTGCACTTTTATCCACAAAAGAAATTAGTAATACCTCTTCATTATCTCCATCATTGGTGTGATTGGCAGGGGCATTTCGGAGTACCTGTACTCAGTCTCAGTAGTCGCTGTGAGTACTTTCTGTGCACATAAGCTCGACCTTAAGGTAGAGGGTATAAACATTTTTCACTTTGATCAGAGATCAGTGATCACTATATATATGTATATATATATGTATGTGTGTGTGTGTATATATATATATATATTCACTGAAAAAACCATAGGTTTCAGGCACGTTATAGTTAGAAATTAGCATTTAAAAAACCTTAGAAATTCACTGAAAAAACCATAGGTTTTAGGGAAAGTTATAGTTAGTTGGACATTTCACTTGTACAAAACCAGAGAAATTCCCCCGTTATAGTTAGTTCAGCTAACTATAACTCGCGCCCCGCAATGCACTGCTGATGACGTCACATATGACATCACTCATGACATGGTCAGTGACATCACTGATGACATCTCAAATGACATCACTGATGACATCACTGATGACATCATCTAGTGACTGTGTGTTTCTGTAAAGTTTAAATATGTTTAATATATATAGGGAAAGGCGTATTGAAGAATGAGTGGGTGTATAAGTGTCTGAATGGATGATTTAGTAGGTGTGTGACTGACTCTATAAGTGAGTGATTAAATGTATCTTACTGAATGCACGGGTTAGTGACTAAACTGTGTGAATGTCTGTATCCGTCTGTCTGTTGGTGTGTAAGCGGCTGCATGGGTTTGTGAATAGCTACATGAGTGTCTATATGGGTTATTGATTGGTTGTCTGAGTACCTGTATGGATGCCTGAGTGTTTGTATGGGTGGGGTGTGTGTGACTTTGTGCATAGATGTGTGAGTGGGTCACTGGGTGCATGGTTTCAAGAGTGCATCTGTGATGGACTGTATGGGTGTGTGAGTGTGTGGATGGGTGTGTTAGTGAGTGAATGTATATCTGAGTGGTACATGTGTGAGTAACTACATATGTGAAAGGCAGTATATATGTGTGTTGGAATATATAAATAGCTATAAGTGAGAGTGTGTGATTATGAGAGTGACTGTATGGATGAGTGTGTGCTTGTATCAGTGATTGTATAAGAGCGTAAGAATGTCCTAGTATTTGTATGAGTAAGTGAGCTGGTGTGTGTATAACTGTATAGGTGAGTAAATGGGAGTGTGATTAATTATTTGCATGACTGACTAGGTGTGTGAGTACCTCTACGGATGAGTGGTGGTGTGTGAGTGTCTATATAGGCGTATGAGTGCATATGATAGTCCTGTACTGAGTGATTGTAAGTATGAGTGACTGTACGGGTGAGTGAGTGGATATGTGTTTAGACCTAAGAATCAGTGAGTGGGTATGTAGTTATTGCTGCTGGAGTGTCTATGGTTTTGAGAATGGCAGTCTGTTATTTAGAGTTGGTGTATCAAAGGTTACATTAGGGTGTGAGAAGTTGTATCAAATTATCACATGGATGATGTCATCAGTGATGTCATTTGAGATGTCATCAGTGATGTCACTGACCATGTCATGAGTGATGTCATATGTGACATCATCAGCAGTGCATTGCGGGGGCGCGAGTTATAGTTAGCTGAACTAACTATAACGGGGGAATTTCTCTGGTTTTGTACAAGTGAAATGTCCAACTAACTACAACTTTCCCTAAAACCTATGGTTTTTTCAGTGAATTTCTAAGGTTTTTTAAATGCTAATTTCGAACTATAACGTGCCTGAAACCTATGGTTTTTTCAGTGAATTTCAAAGGTTTTTAAATGCTAATTTCTAACTATAACATGCCTGAAACCCATGGTTTTTTAAGTGAATTTCAAAGGTTTTTTTAAATGCTAGTTTCTAACTATGCCTACAGAGGTAGGACATGTGAAGAAAGAAGAAGAAAAGCGCAGAAAGAAGGAAGACAAATGCAGAAAGAGGCAACAGAAGTCCAGAAAGACGAAGAAAAGTGCAAGAAGAAGGAAGAGATGTGCAGAAAGAACCAACAGAGGAGTAGAAAGTACTCCTGTGCCCCCAACTTTTTGCTGATGGGTACTGGTGGTAACTGACTCTGTCTCTGGTGGAAAAAGACACTTAGAATACAGTGAAAACACCTACATACACTAGGGAACACTATGCGTTGGGGTACCCCTGTGATTAGCATGACCTCCTCTGTATTTGCCATGAGTTAGTGCCTGGGTCATTGGATGAGTACATGGGTACTGACTGGATGATTAGAGTACTGCAAGGAGAGTGGATGGTGAATTTATAAGTGCTTGTGTTTTGGCGGAGTGATTGGATAAGTACATGGTGTTCGCTGGTTGATTGGAGGAGTGCATGGGTAGTGACAGGGCGATGGCTGGACTGCATCAGTAGTGCTCATGGTAAGTTGGAGGATTAATTCCCCTTGAATCCTGAGGGTCCCTATTTGATAAAAGCCCTGGCGGTGGTGGTCCCCGGGGCTTGGGGGGGCCTTGGAAGCCCCCCCCAAACATTAAAAAAACAAGCCTTGGGAGGTGGCGGTCCCCGGGGCTGCGGGGGCCCCCGCGGGCCCTGCATATATTTGTTGGCAATGCCCCCGGGACCTGGCCCACCCGGGGGTCTCAATTAAATGAAGCGCGGTATCCCGCGCTTCATTTTTTTTTACATTTCGGCGGGATTCGCGACCCCAGCGCGAATTTTGCCAATTTTTTTTAAAAAAATGCTTTTTTGGGCCCTGGGGGTCCTTGTGGGACCCCCTGAGCAGGCCTAGGGGGTCAGGGTGTTTCTACCCTGCCCCCTTCTTCTTTTTCACCTTTGTTTCCCTGTTTTCTTGTGACTCGGTTCTACCGAGTCACAAGATGGCTGCCAACACTTCCTGGTTTGGAGTGTTGGCAGCCAATTAAAATGAAGCTCGTGGTCGGGAGGGTTCGCGGATCCACCGCGCCTCTAGATATCGATATTTGTTTTTTTACAATTTCTCAGCAACTACCGAACGGATTTACACCATTTATAAAAAGGTCGCTTTCTGAGCCAAGCAGTTCTCAAATAGCGACAAAGCACTTTTGAATTATTTGTTATCTCTATGTTTTTTTATCCAGTTGACCACTTGATTAAATGTTACGCTTAGGGGAGAAAATGTGGTGTTACCAAGTTGGAGTTTCTGCTTCAGCTCGTCATTCTGTGATTCTGGTCAAATCACTTAATCTCCCCATGCCTACAACCAAAATGAGTTTGTCCTTGTATGATGTAACCAATGCTCATGTAAAGCACTCCAATATCTGACCAGCCTGCACTATTTAAAACTGCAAAAAAACAAAGGATATAAAGTGTTTTCCACACTTCTGTCATTGGGCTATACGTGGGCTACATCTGGGTGATATTTGTGCTACATTTGGGCTCATTTTTCTCTGGTGGCCATCTTGGGAGACTTCAATTACATTCATTAAACCTTATTCGATCTGATTTAGAAACATAGATCATAAAAGTGTACATAAAAACAGTAAATCCTCTTTCTTAATACAATACAGTGAGAATTAATTAAAACCAGTAGGTAAAAACCGGTGTTACAAAGCCCGGTTCAGAGCAACTTCAGGTTAACAGAATAGTAAAGTTCAATGTTTCGCAAGATCAATCTCATGTACTTCGTGCAAAATACGCAATAAGGGGTCCAAGTAAGATGCAACGCTCCAATACCTGACCAGTCTGCACTATATAAAACTGCAAAAAAACTAAAAATAAAAAGTGTTTTCCACACTTCTGTCATTGGGCTATATGTGGGCTGCATGTGGGTGATATTTGTGCTACATTTGGGCTCTTTTTTCTCTGGTGGCCATCTTGGGATACTTATTTGTTATGAAGTTTCCTAATTTCCTCATTTACTGCAGTCTCCTCAGTAGGAAATGCTTTCAGTTTTTACTTTGATTCCATCAAGAAGGCATTCAGATGTGTCACACATTTGCCATAAATTCAGAATGTTAGCACTCTAGTTGCTCATTAGATCACTGTAGTAAAGCTACTGCTCACCAGGGAGTTAACTGGAAGTCTACTGCTGGTATTGAAAGTGATTGTTTCAGTTTGCATGTCAGAATTTTCTAATGAAATAGAAGAGGATTTGAGATCTCACTTAAAACATGCCCTAATTTTTCTTTCTGCAGAACTAACCATAATTTCTATGGCAAAATGAACCCCCTCATTTTTTTCCTTTTTAAATTAAATGTTTTAAGTGTTACCGGTTTATTCCAATCAAGATGGCTTCAGGTGTGCCATACTTTTTTCATAAGTAAGACTGTTAGCGCTCTAGTTGTTCTTTAGAACACTCTGGGAAGCTGCAGTAGAACACAAAGGAATCAACTGGCAGGCTGCTCCTGTTGAAATATAACAGGAAGATATTTGAGATCTCACTTAAAACATGTCCTAATTTTTCTTTCTACAACACTAACCATAATTTCTAAGACAAAATGAACCCCATCATTTTGTTCCTTTTTAAATTAAATGTTTTAAGTGTTACCAGTTTATTCCAATCAAGATGGCTTCAGGTGTGCCATACTTTTGTCATAGGTAAGGTTGTTAGCGCTCTAGTTGTTCTTTAGAACACTCTGGGAAGCTGCAGTAGAACACAAAGGAATCAACTGGCAAGCTGCTCCTGTTGAAATATAACAGGAAGATATTTGAGATCTCACTTAAAACATGTCCTAATTTTTCTTTCTACAGCACTAACCATAATTTCTAAGACAAAATGAACCCCATCATTTTGTTCCTTTTTAAATTAAATGTTTTAAGTGTTACCAGTTTATTCCAATCAAGATGGCTTCAGGTGTGCCATACTTTTGTCATAGGTAAGGTTGTTAGCGCTCTAGTTGTTCTTAAGAACACTCTGGGAAGCTGCAGTAGAACACAAAGGAATCAAGTGACAGTCTCTGCCCTTGTTGGATGTACATGTTTTACTGAGAATGTCAGACTTCATTCTCACATGACTGAGAAAGATAATGTGAATTTACAGAAAATATGCTCTCATTTTAGCTTCTGGAGCACCTTCCAAACCTCTGTGGGACAAGCATGAGAAAATTGTTTTCTCTCAAACATGATTCATGAAATCCCAGCAGAAGGTTTTTCACAGGGTAAAATCACCCTAGAACACACCACAATTCCTAAAATTAGAATGGTACCATCAACAAATGAATTCTAATGTAACTAAAGTCTGTTATCACCCTTTATAGTTCTCCTTTTGGTGACCTTCAAAATCTTCTATTCACTACACTGCATTTCATTGGGGTGCTATCATGTATATTGGTCCCAAGATGGCTGCCAACACTTCTTGGATGAAGTGCTGACAGCCAATCAGATCTCACAATGACATGTGTGGTTAGGCTCCGCCCAGATATATAAAGTTCTTTTTCCTTTAATATTTAAAAAACTACTGAACGGATTTTCACCATTTTTGAAAAGGTCGCTTTCTGAGCCAAGCAGTACCTTTATGCCAAATTTGGGGTAACTCCGTTCAGTAGTTTCCGCTGTAGCCTTGCACAAAGTTCCCTATGGGAAATTGATTTTTGACTCTTATTTTTGAATTTCTCAGCAACTACTGAACGGATTTACACCATTTAACAAAAGGGCTCTTTCTGAACCAAGGGCTACCTTTTGCAACATTTGGTGTAATTCCGTTCAGCAGTTCGGGCTGTAGCTTTGTCTAAAGTTTCCTATGGAAAATAACATGGAGAAAACACGTTTTGGGACCCCCCTTTTTTTCTCGGCCCCGCTTGCCGAATCACCCCGAAACTTTCAAGATAGGAGCGGACCGGAGCGCCCCACGAGTTTTGAAAATTTCGCGAAGATTCGTCGACCGGTGCCAAAGTTATTGGGAATAGAATGTTGTGAATTTCCTATGGAAAATAGGTCCTAACTATAACTACCTACTGGCGACCGCCAGTAGGTAATATATATATATATATATATTTATATATATACATATATATACACCATCGGAGAAGGGGTGGAGAACTGCTAGGAGTTGGTGGTCCGGTGGGTGTGATCCTCCTATAGGGCCTGCTTGCGGTCAGTCTTGAGTGGCGGAAGCGGCCGTGGTAGCCCCGGTGTGGCTTGCTGCTCAGGGACGGGCCGAGCCCGTGAGGTCCGACTCCTGGTTGCCTCTCACCCACACTTAGGCGACCCCACTTGCAGGCTATCACCCAGGTGGGTGGACTGCTACTCGCGGTGACTGCCAACGTGACAAAGGATAAGACATCCGCGCCCTCCACGAAACAGAGCACCTTAGATCAATATACCACCGCCCCTGCTAGTGCAGCGGGAGGATCGGACACGGGGGGCCCAGTCCCGGATAATGCAGCCCTGCTGGCAGCGATCACACAGTCCTGCGACATGTTGGATGCCAAGATCGGTGCCGTGGGCGCGGAGGTCTCCTTTCTCCGTATCACCGAAGCGGAAACTCAAATGTCAGGCGAAGAAGCCACAGTCGCGACGCTGCAACAAAGAGTCAATCGCCTCACGGTCATCACCCAGGAACTCGCCACACGTGTGGAAGATGCAGAGGGCAGCACACGACGAAACAACCTACGCTTCGTGGAATTTTTCCGAAGGGCTGCGAAGGGGTTTCCGCGACGGAATTTATGTCACAATGGTTACGCTCCCTTATGCCGGAGGGTTCCTTCTCCATATGCTTCGTCCTCCTGGAGCGCACCCCCGCCCGGTCATTGCCAAACTCCTAAATTACATGGACAGGGATGCAATCCTTCAGTTTGCCCGGAACCACAGAGATAAGCTGATCCACGACTCGCAAGCTATTATGATCTTCCCAGACTATACGCGCCTTGTACAACAGCAGCGTCAATCCTTCATGGCCGCCAAGCGCAAATTGTGAGATCTCAACATTCAATATATGTTGTTGTACCCCGCACTGATGCGAGTAATCTATAAGTCCAAAACTTTATACTTAGATACTCCAGAAGAGATATTCAAATGGACTGACGAGACCACCTTGCTTAAGCCCAATACCCCACCACCGCTGGAATCAGACTCCTCCCAGAATACTAGACAGAATCGTCCAAAAAAGCATTCATCGCGGCGAAGGCATCGATCGAGATCCAACTGGCGCTCCCAGACACAGGGAGAAGACTCATAATTCACCTGTATTGTGTTTCTTTCTCTTCTCCTCCCTCATTCCTTTCTTTTCCCCATTCTTCTCTTGCATGTGGGAGAGTGATACAGGAATGTGGCCTCAAATTCTAGGACATGGCCCATGCAGGGAACTGAATGTCACGGTCGGCCTCACGAATCCCACCCAACGTTCGAAGGACGATGATTGGGGGGGGGGGGGGTCAGGGATCCATTGCTGTGAGGTCCCCCCGTTGGGTGGGGGAGGGGGGTTGGGATGTTTATTTTAATCAAGGTTTTTTCATTGTTGACTAAACACACACATATGCGCCCACCTGATCCCACACACCTCGCACATGTATACCATTACTCCTAAGTAACAACCAATGGCAGACATGCAGATGGCCCATTCTGGTGAGATCAACATTATGACCTGGAATGTGCGGGGAATGTTAGATTAAATCAAGTGGGGTGCAGTGTTAAAGCAAGCCAAAAGATTGGAAGTAGACGTAATGCTGATGCAAGAGACCCATATGATGGGGAACCGAGCCCCTTGCATGGCACGGTATGGATTCAACCAAATATATCACTCTGGATTCACCCGGGGATCTCGGGCATGGATATCCTTATTCATCGCAGGATTCCCTTTATATGCACCCAGACCTGGCTAGACCCGGGGGGGTCGGTATACCATAGCAGCAGGCACACTATACAGGGAGCCCCTGGTTTTTGGCAGCTTCTATGCCCCCCCCCTCCCTACTAGGACACACCTTCGTGGAGAGAGTCATACAATTATGGGGTGCCTTGCCGGACGGCCTCTCGGTAATGGGAGGTGACTGGAATGATACCATGCAGCCCACAGATAGATGGCGCAATGGCGAACATGACCGCGCCACGAGTGAATCTAAGCTACACTTCCTAGCATCCTCCTTGGGTGGGGGTCTGATGCGTGGAGGGCCTACCATCAACTGACACTGAATATACCTTCTTTTCGCCCATACAGGGGTCCCTATCCCGCATAGACTACATTTTCCTTCCTTTATCGTACGTCCACCAGGTTCCGTCTACCGCTATTCTCCCGCAGGGTCTCTCTGACCATTCCCCGATGACACTCAAACTACATATAGGACCTCAGCGATCCCGATTCCGATGAAGAATGTCACCCTGGCACTTGAGGGACCCTGAGTACGTGACCACCCTCCACCAAGCGGTCACAAATTACTTTGCGCATAATACAGAGTCCGCGTCCTCGGGCATAATTCTATGGGAGGCCTTCAAGCCCACCATACGGGGAGTTGATATTAGCTACCGGCCCGGGGCAAAACGGCGCCGCCTCCCACAGATCGTAGACCTGGAGTCTCGCCAGCGAGCTCTGGAGGACGAGATGCGGGCAGGAGGTAGAGACCAGGCCCGCCGCTGGCTCCTCTTCTTGCAACAACAGATTAACCAATTACTCACAAATGAAGCCCAGCAGGTGACCCAACACAGAATTTACCAATGGGGCGACAAATGGAGCAAGACCCTACATCGCTTATGTCAAGCAACACAGTCACAGACCCCAACACCGGCACTTCGGGCTGCCGATGGCACCCTCTGCACAAATCCCCAAGCAGTGGCCCAAGCATTTGCTGCGTATTACACTGTCAGGAGGTCGAGGATATCGGGAGTCCGGACCAGCCAGGTGAAGGGGTTAACGCCGTGCTGTTGCCTTCTATACAGGCGGGTCTGGAGCCCTTTAACGAGAGCACCTCGGAAGGGACCTCGGAGGCGTGGCCATTGACGCTGTACTCGGCCGTCCAATCCAGTGAGCGATCGGACGGAACAAGAGAAGCCAGCTCCCGCACGTATGCGGAAGGAGAATCCCGGGCGAGAGGAGAGCCGGAAGCGAGGGATCCCAAAGAATCGGACGGATGGAGAGAAGCAGAGACAGGAGCAGCGGACCCCGCGGAAGACGCCAAGCCAGGAGGCCAACGATACCGTGTTCCGCCCAGCCACCCTCCAGGAGGAGGGTGGCTTACAAAGGTACGGGCAAGACTACAGGGGTTCCAGGGCACGGGTAGGGGAGGGCGGTGAATGCGAGGGTGGTCACAGCTGAATCTTCACGGTGTCGGTGGTCACAGGTGACTCCTCCTTCACTCCCCGCTCCCTTGTATTGATAGCGTCCCGACATCCCCCTGACGTGGTGTTCTTATTTCTGTTTCCCTGGGCCTGGACGTATACCGGTGACGATATCGCAAACCTGCTGCGACGCCAGGACGCCGTTACCAACCCAGAGGCACCAAGGGGGGAAGCCGGAGAGAGAACAAAATAAGGAACCAGCCCCTACCAGAGGACTCTACCGTATTTGTGTAAACCAAGGCAATAAAACATCCTGCTAAATAAACCCCCCTATCTGGCCTCCTTACTGACCGTGAATCCCCGAACAGGAGCCCCCTCACAAAGTGGTGGAGAATGCGGGAATAACCCTCCTCGATACACGATGGAGAACCTGGTGTATCAGCTAAAGGAAGGCCAGGCCAAGCTGGAGTGGGCTATCGAGAGAAGCTCCAGCCAGGCCGAGATGGACAGAGCTGCTTTCACGACGGCCATTCAACAACAGGCCAACCAGATGGTCAAGTTGGCAGAGGGCCAGAACCATATGCTTATGGGAGTCGGACAGGGAAGAAGCCCCGCTCCCCCGGGTACCGTAGTCCCGCTACAGAGATGCGTACCTGGGGAGGATGCCGTTTCCTTCTTCTTGAACTTCGAAAGGGCCGCCAGGGCTAGTGGGTGGTCGGCGGACCGCTGGCCCTTCTACTTGGCCCCCCTCCTTACGGCTGAAGCCCAAGCAGCTTACCAGGTCATCAATAAGGATGGTACCGCGGTATATGGTACAGTGAAGCAATACATCCTGGACCGCCTGGGCGTGGATGACGAAACCCACCGTCTCCACTTCAGACAAGAACGCGGCCTCACAGGTGACACCCCGAAAACCCTCTTCTATAAGATCAAGGATGCTGCGGATCATTGGCTAAAACCCCAGGAGTCCACTATGGAAGACGTAATGAGCAAGATCTACTTAGAGCAATTCCTCGAGGCCCTGCCCTATGGTACCCAAAGGTGGCTCAGGCAGCATGCAGGCCTGACCTTGGAGCACGCCGTCGAAATGGCCACCTCCTATGTCAGGGCACAAAGCCGTCCCTTAGTAAAGGAGCCAGAGAAGCCCCAAAGAGGGGCCGTAGCCCCGAAATATGACAAGAAACCGATGAAGGTAACCCCGGACCTGTTTAGAACCAGGGCTGTAAGACCCGACAGCACAACCACGTCTGGCCCTCAATGTTTCGAATGTGGCGAATGGGGACACATAGCCCGCTTCTGCAGGAAGAGAAGGGACAAGGGTGAAGACGAACCCATGGATGTCAGTTATGCTCCTCGTTCCGTCCTCTTTGCCCAGGAGACAGGGCACATCTACTACGTGAGTTTGATAGTGAACCACCGGGAGGTAACTGCTCTTTTGGATTCAGGGTGCAAGCACTCCCTAGCCAGAGAAGACATAGTCCCCGCCACCGCTATGATACCAGAGAAGACAGTCAATATCCGTTGTGTACATGGAGACATCAGGGAGTACCCAATAGCACAGTTGTCCCTACAGACTAGGACAGGAAAAAGCACCTCGGTCACCGTAGGGGTGCTCCCTACCCTTCCTGAGGCCCTGATCTTGGGGGTTGATAATCCTTCCTTTGCTATCCTTCTCTCCCATGCTCTTGGCGTAGGCGTAGCAGACCCAGGTCCTCACAACAATCTTTTGACCTCGGAGCCCTGGGCCATTGACAACAACTTTAGAGTAGCCCAGCTAAACGACGCCTCCCTCAGACACGCATGGCAAGGAGCACAAGAAACAAGAAATAGGCCCCAACGCACTTATCCTTGTTTTCTGGAACAAAACGGTCTCCTCTACCGCCTTGCCAAGGAGGAAGCCGAACCCCAGCTAATAGTCCCCACCAGTTTTAGGGAGCAGATCCTATTTTTCGCACATTCACATCTTCTCGCTGGTCATGTAGGGGCAGAGAAAACTAGCCAAGCAATACTGGGTTCTTTCTATTGGCCAGGCATATATCTCCAAACTAAGAAGTACTGCCAGGAATGCACCATCTGCCAAAGGAGGAATCCTTATGTTCCTCCCAAAGTACCTCTACAGCCCCTACCCATTATAGGCCGTCCTTTCGAAAGAGTAGGCATGGACCTCATCGGGCCTCTCCCTAAGTCCAGCAAGGGTCACCAATACGTCCTCGTGTTGGTTGATTATGCCACTCGTTACCCTGAAGCCCTTCCACTGCGAACAGCCACCACCACCACTATAGCTCAGAGGGTGATAGAGGTGTTTTCAAGGATGGGGTTTCCAAGAGAACTGGTAACAGATCAGGGCACACCCTTTGTCTCTCGTTTAATGAGGGAGGTATGTAAACAGCTGGGCATCCAACATATCAAAACCTCGGTGTACCACCCCCAGACTGACGGTCTGGTGGAACGCTATAACGGTAATCTGAAACTCACTTTAAAGAAACTGTTGAGTGGGGATGGGAGGAACTGGGATCAGTTATTGCCCTTAGCCCTGTTTGTGATTCGTAGCTCTACCCAGAGCAGTTTAGGGGTCTCCCCTTCGAACTAATGTTCGGGAGAAAACCACGTACTCTCCTTGAAATCACAAAGGAGAGTTGGGAGGAACAAGGGGTATCTGAGGCCCAAGCCCTGTTGGAATACGCCAACCAGGTCAAATCGCGGCTATGTAAACTGAGGACATTAGCCCATGAGAACCTAGAAAAGGCTCAGACCCAACAGAAACATCAATATGATAAGGGTAAGAAGTGGAGAGAGCTAAACCCTGGGGACTGGGCCCTACTTCTCCTTCCTTCCTCCAGCCACAAACTCCGGAAGGAATGGCAAGGACCTTATGAGGTGGTACGTAGGGTCGGACACACCACTTACGTGTTACGGCTCTCCCCTAGGAAGACCCAGATGTACCACGTAAACCTGTTAAAAAAATGGCTAGGGCCTGTCCCTAAAAAGCCCTGTAATGTTTCTCTTGCTACCCCCTCAATGACCACAGTAACAGACACCCTTCTTAGTCCTGATTTAGAGCCCCAGGAGACAAAACAAATAGGGGACCTCCTACAGTCATTTTCCGACGTCTTCTCAAACCAGCCCGGTAGAACCACCCTAGCAACCCATACAATACCTACCATTGCGGGGGCTGTTGTCAAACAAAGACCCTATCGGGTTCCTGAGGCACGTAGGGCGGCCCTAAAAAGGGAGGTAGCCGATATGTTAGCCCTAGGGGTGGTGGTACCCTCCAAAAGTAATTGGTGTTCACCAATTGTCCTGGTCCCGAAGCCAGATGGTAGTATCCGGTTCTGCATAGACTTCAGGGCAGTGAACCGAATATCCAAACAGGACGGGTACCCCCTACCGCGGGTCGACGAATTAATCGAGCGCCTTGGTGAGGCTCGTTACTTCACCACCATCGACCTCACCAAGGGTTACTGGCAGATCCCCCTTCACCCAAAAGACCAAGAGAAAACGGCCTTTTCCACTCCAGACGGCTTATTTCACTTTACAGTCCTACCGTTTGGCCTACATGGTGCCCCAGCCAGCTTCCAAAGGCTGATGGACGCTCTACTCAAAGAACATCTCGAATATTCGTCGGCATACCTAGACGATATTGTCGTGTTTAGTAAGACCTGGGAAGAACACCTATCCCATTTATCGGCCGTTCTCACTGAACTAAGGCTTGCGAATCTGCATGTTAACGCTAAAAAGTCCAGGTTCGCATATCAAAAGTGAAGTACCTGGGGTACGTGTTAGGAAAGGGCTTAATCGAACCCCAAAGCGAGAAGGTCAGGGCTATCCAAGACACCTCGTATCCCACCACAAGAAAAGAACTAAGGGCCTTTTTGGGGTTGGTGGGGTATTATAGGCGCTTTATACCCCTTTTTCTGACACTGCTGCCCCCTCACAGATCTGCTAAAAAGACACCGCTCCCAGTCGTCTTAAGTCACCGACCACCAGAGAGCTCTTGGCTTTCCAGTCCCTGAAAAACACGTTGACCACCTCCCCTTTTCTGCTTACACCTGACTTCCAGAAAACTTTCATCCTTCAGACCGATGCCTCGGGGATGGGGATAGGGGCCGTTCTCTCACAGTTAGACGAGGAGGGGCTGGAACGACCTGTTTTGTACATCAGCAGGAAACTCTTCCCCAGAGAGAGGGCATATCCCGTGATTGAAAAGGAGTGCTTGGCCATCAGGTGGAGTATAGATAAGCTGAAATACTATCTAGAAGGGCGCTCCTTTCTGTTGTATACAGACCATGCTCCGCCCACCTGGTTACAGAGGAATAAGGGTACCAACGATCGGGTCCTTCGGTGGTTCCTGGCCCTGCAACCGTACCGTTTCCAGGTGCTCCACCGTAAGGGTAGTGAGCAGGGCAATGCCGACTGTCGCGTTTTCCACGGTCCCCCGATCGGGGACTCTCAAGGGGGGGCATGTGTCAGGAGGTCGAGGATATCGGGAGTCCGGACCAGCCAGGTGAAGGGGTTAACGCCGTGCTGTTGCCTTCTATACAGGCGGGTCTGGAGCCCTTTAACGAGAGCGCCTCGGAAGGGACCTCGGAGGCGTGGCCATTGACGCTGTACTCGGCCGTCCAATCCAGTGAGCGATCGGACGGAACAAGAGAAGCCAGCTCCCGCACGTATGCGGAAGGAGAATCCCGGGCGAGAGGAGAGCCGGAAGCGAGGGATCCCAAAGAATCGGACGGACGGAGAGAAGCAGAGACAGGAGCAGCGGACCCCGCGGAAGACGCCAAGCCAGGAGGCCAACGATACCGTGTTCCGCCCAGCCACCCTCCAGGAGGAGGGTGGCTTACAAAGGTACGGGCAAGACTACAGGGGTTCCAGGGCACGGGTAGGGGAGGGCGGTGAATGCGAGGGTGGTCACAGCTGAATCTTCACGGTGTCGGTGGTCACAGGTGACTCCTCCTTCACTCCCCGCTCCCTTGTATTGATAGCGTGCCGTTATCCCCCTGACGTGGTGTTCTTATTTCTGTTTCCCTGGGCCTGGACGTATACCGGTGACGATATCGCGGACCTGCTGCGACGCCAGGACGCCGTTACCAACCCAGAGGCACCAAGGGGGGAAGCCGGAGAGAGAACAAAATAAGGAACCAGCCCCTACCAGAGGACTCTACCGTATTTGTGTAAACCAAGGCAATAAAACATCCTGCTAAATAAACCCCCCTATCTGGCCTCCTTACTGACCGTGAATCCCCGAACAGGAGCCCCCTCACATACACCGACTTGTACAGGAAAAGGAAATTATTTCTCCAGATCTAATCAGAGAATTCCTACGTGATATACCGCCAAAGCCAGTTTCAAACGACGTGCGTGATCAAATGGATGCCCCTATCACGATGGAAGAGCTCACCACCGCTCTCCATGCTATGCGCCCTGGCCAGGCCCCTGGCCCAAATGGGTTCCCGAGTGAATTTCTCAGAGGGTGCATTTCCCAGACGAGCCCTCACTTACTTAGGGCACTACAGGAAACTCCTGAACAGGGGATTTTCCCGCTTGATTGGCGTCATGCCGAAATCGTGGTTTTCCTAAAACCAGGGCGTCCCCCTGACGACCCATCTTCATATCGCCCCATTTCACTACTGAACCTAGAAGCCAAACTCCTGGGCAAAATCCTTGCAAATCGCCTCCTACCACACATATCCGAACTCGTCCATCCTGACCAGTCCGGCTTTATGCCACAACGGTCCCACACATCACAACATCCGGTGGGTACACAATGCCCTTGCCATGGTATCGAGGCTTGGACGTCCTGCGGCGGTCCTACTTGCAGACATTGACAAAGCATTCGACTCCCTAGACTGGGACTATTTATTCCTCCTGTTACAAGCGTTAAACCTCGGCCCGAAATTCCTAGCATAGGTTTGCCTCCTATATACCGATCTTTCCGCCTCTGTGCGAGTGACTGGTGCCTTATCGGCCGCATTCCCCATCAGCAGGGGCACGCAACAGGGGTGTCCACTATCCCGCTCCTTTTTGCAGTTGCTATAGAACCCTTGGCAATATGGGTGCGGCGGGACCCCTTGGTCCGGGGCTTTAACTGGTCCCAAGAGGTGTCAGACAAGATTGCATTATATGCATATGCGGATCCAGGGTTCTAAGGCCCACAGATACTGCAGATCCTTAGAGTGTTTGGGGAAATGTCGGGCCTCTACACGAACCCGACCAAATCCATATTATTCCCAGTCTGCGGCGCTTAGGGACGGGGCACATGGGCATCGCAGTTGACATACGCATCTGGCGGTTTTCAATACTTGGGTGTTTGCATATCACCCGACCAGACGGTGTCCTGGATGCACAACATAAACCCCCTCATACCCAAGAGTAAAGATGAAGTGCGAGCTTGGTCCCCTCTGCCCCTATCCCTTTACAGCAGGTCCACCATCTTCAAGAGGGTCTCGCTACCGCAGATTCTATACCGTCTACAGAATTATCCCTATGGTATTCCTCAATCGTGGTTCACACAAATCAACGCAGTTCTCACTAGCTTCCTATGGGGTGGCGGGGCTACACGCATCGCACTACGAACGTGCACACAATCCACCTATTGTGGCGGGATCGCAGCTGCTGATATATTTGCCTACTACTCTGCTTCCCATCTCCTCAACATCAACGATTGGTGGTACAATTCCTAAACAGATCCCGCTTTCGCAGTGGAGAGAATCATGATGGAGGCCCAGCCGTTGCTTGGCTTGCTGTATAGTCGCAGCCGCTTAAATCAATTACCTCCCGCCACCAAGGTAGTGATTTAATTATGGAGACGAGTAGTCCTGCAGATGGGATGGGAGGGGCGGCCAACACGAACAACTCCACTATGGTCGGGATCGTACGTACGACAAATTGGGACGCTATCCGGTTTTCGCACATGGGACCTTATCGGTATCTTCACATTAGGTGATGTAATGAAGGGAACAGTCCTTAAATCCTTCCAGCAACTCCAGGAGGAATTTCACCTTCACCATAACAAATTCTACAAATACTTGCAAATGAGACACTCCCTGACCCCATAGATAGCAACACTTAGACGTCCCAGAATTCCATCCATTGGAAGGGCGATTATTAATGGGAGATATAGGCACACACAAGATCAGGCAGATATATCAAACCATTGTAACGCATAACAATACAACATTAGGTTCACTTCGACAAAATTGGGAAAGCAACATACCAGACCTCTCAGACGATGATTGGACGGAGGCACTTGTGAGTCCACACGGTGCCGCTATAGCATCTCGCTACCGCCTAATCCAATTCAAATTCCTCCATCGAGCCTATTTCACCAGACACCGCTTTTGGCGCATGGGTGCAATTTCGTCGCAGATGTGCCTCAGGTGTAACCAGGAAACAGGCACCTTCCTACATACAGTATGAAGCTGTAGCGCTCTCCAACCCTTCTGGTATAAAATTTTGACTTGTCTTGGGGAGGTATTATCCTGGCATATCCAGGTCTATCCCAAATTAGCACTACTCCATAGTACAGATGAAATTGGCGGTAATAGGTATAAACAACACCTCTTATTCCTACGGCTTACACTTGCTAAGCGGGATATTGCCCAACACTGGAAGAGTACCGCCCGCCATCCTTGGGAAAGTGGAAAAAGGCCTTGGACTGGTGCATGGTCATGGAACTGGCAGTTTTCCAGGCATGAGGTTGCCCATAGAAGCATGGGAAAATATTGCAACGATGGGCAAATTATAAAGGTATAGATTTGCCAATGGTGGAGTCATCGGAATCTCTTATAACACGGATAGCAATCTAATTACATCTCTATACACTAGATAGAATTATCCTTTTAGACAAAATGTGCAAATGGCTGGGCGGGGCGGGAGGGAGGGGGGGCTGAATCTGTGCTGGTTTAGTTATGGTTAACTTTATTTTATTTTCCTTCCTTTTCTTGTCTATAGTATTCCCTTTTGGTCCAAAACGGCATTTATTTGGGAATTTCATTCATGTATGGTCTCTTCGGGCCGCTATTGTGCCAAATATAAAACTTGAATTAAATTTGTTTAAAGAAAAAAATAATAATGTCTGGTGATGAGAGGTGAAATATTTCTGCCACCTAGTGCAATAAGATCAAAGTTGATTCACTTAGATCATGAGGGTGACCTGGGTCAGACATTAACTCTAAAAAGAGTCTGTGAAAGATTTTGGTGGCCGCTAATGGTTCAAGGTGAAAAGTTGGGTGGAGCAGTGTGAAATTTGCAAGGACTCCGAGAAGCGGTTGAGGTGGGACTGGGAGGTGTGGATGAGGCTCAATGTGTGTCAGAGATAGATGTGGTGTGGGAGAAAGTTTGTTTGAAGATCATTGGTCCTTTTACTTTTCTTCCGGAACAGGAGAAATTTGTGGCTGTGATGCTGGATGCCAAATCTAAATGGAATGTCAACACTAGGTCTAAAAAACCCTTTTGGGAGAAGTTTTCAGAAGGGCAGGTATTCCATCTGTTTTAGTAACTGATAATGGCGCTCAACTTACTTCTGAAGAAAGTAAGTTTTCCTGGACAATGTTGGGGTAAAGCATGTATGTACATATTTGTACAATCCCCCGGGCAATGGTTTGGTGGAAAGGATCAATAGGTTGGTGAAAGGCACAATGCAAATGGCCTGTAGTGCAGGGTTGTCTTGGCAAGACTCCACTAAAGACATGCTGTGGGCGTACCACACCATGGTCAATACCAGCACGGGAAAGTCCCCTTTCAAAATGATGCGTGGCAGACAGCCAGGCACCAAGTAAGTGCCTTCATGGATGTGTCAGGATTGTCCTAAGAAATTGAGTGTGGGGAACCAGCAAAGACGTTTCATTGATATTGGGTACTCAGTCAAGGTTAAACCTAGTTGCATTGGAAAAGGCTTGTCCACATTCAAGGGACCTTATACAGTGAGGGTAGTAGGAGGAAATTGGGTCAAGTTAGAAAATGGACAAACATGGAATCTGAGGAGAGTTGACAATGATAGAGGTGAGGTGGAAGTTAAAACTGATAGTGAAGAAAATTACTTAGCATTGCTTCTTATGGGAGATGAGGAGTTTCAGAACGTACAAAGGAGTTGGTGTGATTTAGTTCGTGAGAGGGGTGATGGTGATACTGGTGGGGTTCGGGTCCAAAGAGTGAGCAGGTCAAGGAAACCTCCTGCCTATTAGGGAGATTATGTTTTGGGATAGTGTGGGTGGCATTTATCCTTAGTTGGGTTTTTAAGTATTGTAGAAAGTTATCTTGGGGTTTGTGTCTGGGGGTTGTTGTTATCACTTGTGTGCAGTTATGTAGTCTGATTGTTTATTTTTTTGTTTTATTTTGTAGATTCACGTAAGGGTCTTGTATTTTGTTGGGAAGGGAGGGGGATGTCTTATAATGAGCGTGAGATATGTAGCCTATGTCATGTGGGGGAATGTTCATGTGAAGAGCCATTATGATATATGCTCACTCTATGGGTTTGAATAAAGCAATTCAATAGCTGGCTATGCCTGGTGCTGGCTCTGTCTTGGGTTCCTTCTGATGAAATAAACGTCTCATCAGACATTCGTGTGAGCAATCTTCCAGTAAGAAAACGAATCCTCTTTAAGATCCTTTGTCTGATCCACAAACACATGTACGGAAATGGCCCGAGATAATGGTCCAAGAAACTATGCTGGTACCAACCACGCAGGATGCTCAGATCCAGTAACAAATTTTTGCTTACCCCTCTCAAAATCCAAATGGCCAGAAAAGGAGGTCGGTCCTTCTCCTTTCTCGCCCCAGCATCATGGAACAAAATTCCTTCTTACTTACGTACCATCTCCGATCACAACTCCTTTCGTAAGAGGCTGAAGTCATGGCTATTTGACATCTGAGCTATCTTCTCTATCAGAGCCGTCTGCAAGCGCCATGAGACTTCCGAGTGATGTGAGCGCTATACAAATGTCCCTGATTTGATTTGATTTGAATCTTTATTTACCCTACAACAAACAGATCAAACCAAGGTTAATGGGAGCCCTTGTGAGGTCACTATTTCAACACTAATAATATTAATAGCTCGCAATGATTTTTGTTTAACATAAGTAGCTCTTATTACTCAAAAGGTTGGAGACCCCTGCTCTAAATGTATGAAAACTTGTTCTAGCTACATTGATTATCCTGCTTTTTCACATAATGACAAGCTGTGTGTAGTGAACTGTTTCAAAGCCTATGAGGAATGTACTAAGTTCCTTCGTTCTGACATGTCTGGTCAATTGTTGTTGGCATTTCAGAAGTCTTTCAAGCCGGTCACTGCAGCCACCTTGGCTAGATAGGTCAGGTGGATCGTGACTGAGGCAGGTATTGATGTGAGCAGGTGTGGAGCTCACTCTGCCCGGGGAGCGATGGCATCTAAGGCCATGATGTCAGGTT
Source organism: Calotriton arnoldi (assembly GCA_963921515.1). Taxonomy (NCBI): domain Eukaryota; kingdom Metazoa; phylum Chordata; class Amphibia; order Caudata; family Salamandridae; genus Calotriton; species Calotriton arnoldi. The sequence continues at coordinate 359,941 of CAWUFW010005198.1, read as the reverse complement.
CTCGGTTGGAGTATAGTCTTAATACAGCGGAAACGTGGGGTAAACATAATCACCACAAGTCACCAATTTAATAACCAACTTGTCTTTTCTCTTATAAAACTAAAATTTGGCCCATACCTATAATTGGTCCTCCAACGAACCTTTTGAGAATTTACAGGCACTAACAACTGTTAAGATGGATGTTACCCCCTTATGAGGACCTACAACAAGGGAATATTCTACAAACCAACTATACATTATAATGTTCAAGTCTCATTAATCATGATCATCAATAATGACTGACTCGGTTTTACTAATCACTTAGCTTTATCTAATTCTTTAAAAGCATATGTAAATGGTCATACAGTGACACAATATCAAAACATAGATCATCACACAAAGGAAGTAATTCACAATAACCTCTCATTTAAACGTGCATGAGAGAGTGGATAGGAAGAGTGACAAAAGAGCATTGCAACAAGATCAATGCAATTACAGGATAAATTATGAACCTAAGGAAACTATAGCACAGCATGCTAATAGTCTGAAGAGCTAACCCTCCGGCCGGAAGGGAAAGCTGGGGCAATCCTCACAAAGGTATGAGGAGCAAAGTTAAAGAGTCAGGATCGGACAGCTACAGCCATAGAAGAGATTCGAAAATCAGCTTTCAGCTCACACGGAGATGCTCACCCCCATCACGCCTGCCTAAGGCACACCGCGCCTACCACTGTAGAATCTAACACTAATAATTATACCCTAAATGTTAAAGTCCATCCCTAATTTAATAGCAAAATCTAAGCAATTCACAGTTCTCATTGGTTCAGGAGCATAGGGTGCTCAGTCACACCACTTCCGTCGCACCTCACTCTCAAGAGTTCTATGTTTAGAGCCATGCGGTCATCTTGGTCCTTCAGCAGAGGAAATCTTGATATTTTCCTTCCTAGGCTCGGGCACATCTTCAAATGAATCGCAACATTTACTAGAACAGTTATCCACAAAACTCAACATTTCCCCGGACAGTAGGAAGTTCAGCGCGATACCCCAACCACGTAGCCGTTGACAAGAAAAGAACACAATAATCATAATGAAGGACAAATACATTTCTCTGCAGCAGCCTATGTTTAAAAAAACAAATTAATCCTAACAGTGGTTTGAGGCCTTCTCTGCAAAGCGTGCAGTTTCTCTAGGAGAAATAAACATTCAGTTATTTGTTCACATTAAAAGCTCCATTTCATTATTCATTTTAGACTTCATGTTATTCTAATATAAACGCAAACATTTTCGACGATTATTCTATGTAATTAATGTCACTCGTGTAAAACTCTTTTGTCAACACGTTATATTCACGTTGCACATGAAAACCAAAACCTCTTTAACATTATTTCTCTGCTGTCTCTCATGCAGAAATCATTAGCGGCCTACAGAAACCATTTGTCATTTTCCTGCATATTTCTCGATTCTCTTCCCAAATCCCCCATGTTAATATTTTCTCTGTTAATCCCACAACTTTTGTTAATGATTTCACACTATAGGAGGTTTAATCCAAGCAGGTTGTATTTACGAAAATCCTGCTCCATCAGTCTCAGGGCTGCGAATTTGGTACTTTGATTCTGCATTCAAGTATTTTTATTATAAACCTATTGCGCATGTTGCTAGTTCTACGGTGGATCAGCTTTAAACAAGCATAACCTGAGCCTTCAGTCCTGACACAGAATAAAATAATTTCTAGCATTCGCAACAAGAATCTTTGATTCTATTAAGGACAAGGAGGCGAGGATTATCCCACCCACAAGTCGATTGGCTAGATAGTTCTGTTCCCTGTTTGATATGAATATATGCTGATGAGGGATGTTGTCGAGTTTCACATGTTGATCATGTTTTCTGATGTTTGCCAGCCCTTGTTGATGTCCTGTATTACCATTTTGCATTCTTATTCCGGGTTCAGAGCAGAAGGCTGAATGAGAACTTCGATATTTTGTTTCGCTATTCCAGAAGTGTTTGGTGCGGATTGGTTCCAGTGTGGATGCTGGTTGAATCCTAAGAGTTTGCTCGACCCAGTTACTTGTTGGACTTGATGTAGTGCAAAGAAGGAGGCAGCAAGATGGTGTCTCTGGATTTTGTTCTTCTAAAGTGATTGATGGACAATGACAAGGGGGGGGGCTTGGGGCCACTGGGTTCATGGGATTTTTAGTCCATTTTGTGTTTCATACTGTAAAGTTATTGGCTGCTGTTTGATTCAGTAAAGAGAGAGAAAGCATAATCTGAGTCTTTGGTTCTGACACAGAATCCAGTGATTCTCAGCAGTTCCCTGGCCCCGGCTCAGATCCCGGCGGGCGGTTCAGTAGAATGTGCCCTTGCCCTGGGCTTTTTAAATTTTTTCATTTATTCTCCCGCCAACTATCCTCATTTGAAGGACCTGCAGTGGGCCTGGGGTGATACCATGGCGGTACTGCATTACTGCCCTTTCCCTAGTTTTTGACCTCGTGGGATCCTCAGGGGGCTCTCCTTCTGCCCTGTGTTTTTTGCCTGTTGGTATCGGTCTGTGGGCCTTCCACGGAGCCTCGGAGAAGCGGGCGAGACCAGTTAAGCCCAGGGGGAACATACCAACATTAGTGGAAAAGGTATCAAGGAACTTGAAACCCTGCTGGATTATTGGGTTTGTTTGATTGCATTTGGAACTTCTGGAACTTGCACTGAACCCTTATCAAAGCCCAAACATCTGGATATGATACTTTTCCTCTGGTTTGTGGGTGGTGATGGCGATTGCTGGAGAGGTGAGTGCTGTGTGCATTTTGTTCTAACTTTTAACTTTTTTTGGTCCAGTGATTTGATTCACCGTCCCTGAGCTAGAAAGGCTTGTCTAGGACACTCACTCGCACATACAAGAAAGCCAGTGAAAAACTATTTTACTGGAAACACAGTGGGGTCATCGTACTCCCCCACCCCCAGTACTGGTTTCCCAGCAGCTGCTTCCAGCCATACTTTCAGCTACATATCTGCCATTGGGTCATCTGTCATATTGCTAAGTGAGGAAGCTACAAGCGAGGATATTAAATGACAGGACACTAGGCGGCTTCAGACACTCTATCATTGGGATAACCTTCAATCTAAACCCTCCGTATTTACTTCAACCATAGTGGGGGGGGGATCACCATTGCCCCCTACTTCCTTAGGGAGCCAAGTGAGTTTAGGGCGTGTGGCAGGGTGATCCGGTGATCGAGGGGCTGACTCTTGGTAACTACAGGTACGACGTCCGATGGTTTAAGGGGCTTCTTGGGAGAGTGTGTGGATTTAAGTTTTTTTAAAAATGGGTGGGCACCAATCCAATTACACCCTAGCCTGCCCTAGTCTGCAGGCGGAGGAGGGAGCTAACACAAATTATATGAAGAGAACCTGCAATTAATTGGGACATACTGGAGGAATTTTTATGATTTGACCACAAATCAGTGCACCAAACGATAAAGGGCCAAAACTTAAGATGAAGACGAGGAAACAAAAAGGACCCCTCCGGAGCATTTAAGGGACTGCCAAAAGATTAATAACGAGCAGGTTGATGCTGTTACTTTACTCGCGGCTGGCAAGAGATCAGAAAAAAACAAGAATTTACAACGTTCCACCATGCCTTATTTTGGGCCGCAACATCGCACAACGCCTATGCTAACTCTGACTGACCCTGTACCTGTAATTGAAGAAATAGTCAAGTCTCTACACCATGCACTGTGACTGACTGATTAAAGTATTCAATGTTTGGAATGCGTCCTGCTATGTATACGGACACTTGAGCAAGGGTTCATGTAAACCAGACTGTCACGGGGACCCTGACGAGCAAACACAAGATGACTCTGATGACAACGCCCTACCTGACCATGCCTTGCCCTTTTTCTTGTTACAGCATGGAATTCTCTTGACATCCCCGTTTGCACCCAAGAGAAATGATTCTGGCTCCTTTAAGGAAATCTATGCCCGGGATGAAGGCCCCGTCCCTCCAAATTGTGTCACTTTCGAAATACCCCCTAAACCAATAGGAGCTGAGCTGTTCCACAGTGAAAAGCCCGGAAGTTAAGTACAGCGGGGTGCGATCGTCGCAGGACATGAGGAGACGCCGAAAGGAGAAACTAGCGAGGAGCACCATACCGGAGAGATCGGTGTATCGGCTTTCGCGGACTGCAGACTCGAGACCAATGTGTTGTCCAGGAAGCGCGATGTCGGAGGTGGAGGAACGGAAGCAGAGGTCAGCGCAACCAGAGAAGGCGAAGAGATAGCAAGAAACCACGTTCAAGCGAGCCACGCTCCAGAAGGAGCGTGGCTGACAGAGATACGAGCGCGCCTAAGGGCTTTAAGTGGGAGGCAGGGCGCTGACTCTAGTTAGAATAGAGTCTAAACAAAGGGTGCATGTTCCTGCCTGAAATCCCCCTCCCTCACAACGGTGAATGGTCTGGTGCACAAACTTCCCACACTTCTCTCCCTAAGTCTCGTACAAGACCCTATATGTGGTCACTGATTCCGGTTCCACTTTTTTTTTTTTGAGGACTTTTGAAGTTGAGAAGACTCCAGGCGTGAATTCTTCTCGGTCAAACAAAGAAAGAAGAAGCCAAAGCCACATCCTCCTTGTGCCAGGAACGGGACTTACTTCTATTTTGTTAATTAATAAAATACTGAAGCATAGCATAAAAGGGTCCTTCCATTCTTCCAACCTACATAGGCTACACAGACATTTTGCCAATTCAAATAATTACAACAAATGTGAAAGGGTATTTGCTTATAAGGCATGCATCTCTGCAACAAGCAAAAAGATTGAGAGAAACATAAAAGGCAACGATTTTAATGCCATTTGTAAACATCAAAATGAATCAGCATTGTCTTAAACCTTTCTTTTTTACTGCTACCTTCTCTATCCAAGCTGCATTCAGCAATATTTTTTTTCTGATAGATATAGTTACTGTTGCAGACTACTTACTTGCACCTACTTCCCAGGCACCAGGCTGGACTCAGCATTTTTTTCATAACACTCATGTTCACCAGCGTCAAGGAAACCAGCACAATGATGTGAGCGGCATCTTATGGCTCCATTGGAAGTGATGCGCTGACTGCCTCATAGTATGCGATTTGCACTGGTCATATCAGTTTAGTCAATTACCAACACCCCTAAGAGCACAAGAACATCAAAAGACTGAGCGAAAACTTTAAGTTATATCAGTAACCTCATGCACTTAGGGTGGAACAGCGCAGGTAAGCTGCATTAGTAATCATATCCATCAGCAAGAATGTTACCAAAGGAAAGTACCTCATTCTTTTATTTTTTTAATACGTTTGTTATTAAGAAAGTCAAAACGCGAATACAAGTAGCTACATTGCACCATAATAATATATTAATAAATATCATACCCATAAATTCATTGAAAATACATAACACTCAAGGACATCTTAGATATTAAATCTTATCTATTCCGCCAAAGAACCCCATATTCTTTGAAATCTTTTACAACTTATTATATCTTTTGTTCTATGTAGTGGAGTGGGTAGATAATTACAAGCAATATACTATGCCCACCACTTCCATATTACCACAGGGTTTTGGACTGAGGCAGTCAGTTGTGATGCACAACCTTTCTACTGTTATTACAACAAATACTCTATGTGATGTGTCCCTTGAGATAGATCCATCAACACCAAATATAATTAATTGATAGGACAAATATTTGTAATATTTAACTCCAAAATAAATATTACAAATATTTGTATATTAAATATTCATATACTGAAATTTGATACTTTTCATCCTAGACCGCTAAAAGTAAACCTCCCTTACAGACAATTTTTACGGCCTAGGAGAAACTACAGTAAGATTTCAGACTTCAAATCACAGATGGAATCCCTATCTAAAAAACTGAGGGCATGAGAATATCAATAAAGGGTCATACAAAAAACAAAGAAGAGAGCGAGAAATCAAAATAGTAAGCACTTTTAGAGACAAACCTGAAAAATAATGATGTTGATCGGTTGACTTGTGTCACAACCTTTAATATAGCAAACAGAAGGAGATAATGGACGGAGCGCTGAAGCTCTTCAGACACTCCCAGTCACAGATCTGGGTTCAGTTCATCATCGTTATTTAGCTCAATTCGCCACCCCAGTTCAGACCCAGCTATATGCAAATCAGTCTTGACCCTGTGCCTTATTGGAACAGTCCAGCCCAAACTGCCAAGCCAGGTCTTCCCTGGACCAGAAACAAGCATCCTGGGACCGGTTTCTGGGTAACACCCTTCATCAGCCAGGCTAGCTTGAATCCAGTGGCAAAGTGAGCAAGGGACCCACGTCTTGGCATACCCTGCCAACTTAGGGAAAACAAAGCAAACACAAGGAGATGATGGGCGGAGCACTGAAGCTTTTCAGACACTCACCCCAGTCACAGATCTGGGTTGAATCCATCATCGTTATTTAGCTCACTTCCCCCCCCAGTTCAGACACAGCCATATGCAAATCAGTCTTGACCCTACTCCTCATGGGAATAGTCCAGCCCGAACTGCCAAGCCAGGTCTCTCCTGGACCAGAAACAAGCATCCTGGGACTGGTTTCGGGGTAACACCCCTCATCAGCCAGGCTAGCTTGAATTTAGTGGCAAAGTGAGCAAGGGACTCACGTCTGGGCATACCCTGCAACTTAGGGCGAACAAAGCAAACACAAGGAGATGATGGATGGAGCGCTGAAGCTTTTCAGACACTCGCCCCTAGTCAACCTTTAATATAGCATCCAACAGTGTGAAAAAGATCACTAACAGTAACTAGCGTATTTTAAACACAAGGTCCCGTAAATGGGACAAGATTAGTTCTCTTTAAAGCTAGGAGTTTGAAGGATGCACTCGTCCACACAACACCGAGAAGAAATATCATTGTGAGAGACACAATTCCTAGTCAGTGGGGCCTACCAAGTGTAACAGAATATTACCCATGTGGTAATTGTAGAATCTACCATCTGACAACCACCACAAAGGCTTTGGACCTAGGGCTGTCACCAGGTGGACCATAAAGAAGCATACTAATTGTAACTTCACGGAAGTCATTTGCATGATCACATGCGCTTGTGGTTTACGACGGGAAGGAATGTGGAGCAATATACGAGGCAAAAAAAACCCATAAAAATGGCAGACCATTTTGTAGCGAAGGGACATTCTACAAACAAGTTGAAATAGGTAGTAATTGAACAACTGGACAGTAACACGAAGAATCCTGAGAGAGTAATATTTGAAAAGGAGCAGCATTGGATTTACAGATTATCAACTCATAAGGGAGGCTTGAATGATAATATTACTTCGGGGAGCATTCTTATTAACCACTGATGTGTAGATTAGCCCCTATTAATCATATGGTGTAACCACACGCTATATTGTTTTTTGAACATCCCAATAAAAAGTTGTACAGCAAGGAGACACACCGTGGCATGACACAAATTTGATAGAAATAACACAACTCATTTCATATAGCCCATTTCTAAGAACGATTGAGTACTTTAGGTAAAGACATTCTGCCAGGGTCTTCATATTAAACCCCAATAGACTATGAACACAAAAAAAAATTGAAATATTTTTTCAATATGTGTAAAAAAATGTTTTTCAATATGTTTAAACAATATAGTTGTTTTTATAATGTTTTTATGCTTAAGCAAATGCTGGACAAATAGTTTTGACCCCAGCTCTTGGTACAGTGATAAGGTTAATAAGGGGCACATTAACCTGCAACGTTTAGCTCTATTTTTACCCAATGTTGTGGATGACTCCAGGTATGTCAGACCTTCAGTACTGACGATTATTCAAGGACGCCGGGGCACATTGACTTAACTGTAAGTTGCTGGTCTTTGAAATAAGTGGCTGAAACATTTAGCCTTGTTTTCACACAACGTGCCTGGATACCCCCAGGTACGTCAGACCTCAGGTACTGGTGATTCTCAGGACCGGAGGCGAGGATTATGCTATCACTTTCTTCGTTTATTCAACAGCAGCCATTTCATTAAGATTTAACACCAACTATAATTCCCATGAACAGGAAATGTAGTCAAAAGCAAAAACAGACAACTCTGCCTGAACAGTCCAGCACTATCCAATCACAGGCCAGCACTCCTTAAGTAGTACCTTGTCTTCGACAACACAGCCTCTTTCTTTGCTGCTAGCAGCCAAACGAAGTCACCTTTCTTTGTTGCTGTTGGCTTTAGGGCCTGTTATGTGCTTGTGCATGTCTGTTGCCTGAATGCTGGACCGCTCTTGCGCTCCCTCGCATCCATGAACCATATACTTGGTGCGTCTTGAACTGCGATATGGTCTTCCACCCACTAGGGTGCGCTGCATGCAGCATTACACAATTGCCAATATTCCATCAGGAGAATACTGAAGAGCCCTAATAAACTGTAGTTCATATGAGGAATATGATAAAAAATCTATGGAAATCACTGAACGTCTAGGTCAGAGAGGATATGACCGAAGAAAACTGGTGCAAACACAATATCATTTTGCACAAAGAGATCGCAACTCCCTTCTACACAACAACAAATCCCAGGATCACAAACCAACCATTCGCTTCATGACTAAATATAATAATGGACAACACCATGTCTGAAAAACTCTTAAAAAACATTGGAATATCCTTACCAAAACCCCCACTATATTGAATGTTTTGAAAGACTCACCACAAATCAGTTTCAAACGAGGTAGGAACCTCAGAGACAAACTATGTCCATCTTTCTTTCATGTCAAAAAAGACTCCACATCTTTTTTACTTGCTCCAGCTGCTCAATATGCAAATTGGGGAAATCCAAAACCAAAGAAGGTCCGGTGAATGGACATCTTCAACAAATTCAAGACTTTATCAATTGCGAGAGCACCAACGTAATTTATTTGATTTCTTGCCCCTGTGATCAACATTATATAGGGAGCACAACTCGACCTTTGAAAATCCGGATTCAGGAACACTAATGTAACATCCACAAAAATGACGAGAGGCAACCGTTAGTAGAACACTTGGAGAAATATCATCCACACCATCGCACTTTTACTTTCTGTGGTTTAATAAAGATGAAACAACATGCACAAGGAGGAAATCTTGAACTCAAGTTACGCCAACAGGAAAGTGCTCTAATTATCCGTTTTGATACTGTGAACAAAGGCTTAAATAAGGATCATGAGTGGCACTACTGGCTCTAACATTAAATAGACTGATCAATAACCACATGGGACATTTCCATCTGCCTGATATTTCTGTATAGAATATGGAACTGTATCCAAAATGTACAATCTGTTAGGATGTTTTACCACTTGTCAACCGTATAGCTAACCTCCTAAACAATGATGCTCACCTCGTTTGTTCATATCTGAGGCTGATATTACCCTCTGAACCCTTTCCCATCTTCTGATTTCATATTACTCCATCCACTAAAATAGCCTACCACTTAGTTCCTTCACTTATTTACCTTAGATAAATACGTGTGGAATCGCCAGGTGTTCTCCCTATCCTAACATCATTTAAATAATACTAGTGGAATCAATTCTCGCCGGATACTATAACACTTCTAGAAAGCAACAATATGTTAACTTCAGAATATTTAACATATAAAGGCACTTCCTATCTTCTCCCCTCCCTTAAGGGTCTACTCAGTATTATAAATGAATAGTATTTTTTTCCAAAATAGCAATTTATATATTTAGTTCATGGACATTATCTCGTATTTAATTCCCTGCTTATCCGATTCAATTTTAAAAGTGATTCCTGTAGTATCTATCCCTAACCAAAATGGCGCGCAGGCACCAAGTCATATCGACTTTATTCCGAATTTGATTTGTGTGCTAGGAAACGTTTTAAAGATGCACTTATACAGACCGTCTCATGATCTCTAATATAATTGCAGATCAGATTAAACCTAAATTAAATCCTAAATGCCCATACATACTAACATATTGCCATAATGTAACCATTCAGCTACATTCCACCATTTGAAGATGCCGGCTTATAATCGATGCGATACTGACGATTTCATGGCAAGTCTCTCCTCTATTTGAAATGGCGCTCTAGTACAACGCTGTTATATCTTACTTGATCAAGCAAGGATTAGACCCAGGATCTGCGGCGTGCTGACTTGAAAATGTAAGTAAATAAGACCTCATACCTTCGGTCTTTCATGGCAATAATGCTTGACGTTTCCGCTTACTAAACGCGAACCACTCTCGTGCCCCATAGAGTGCATTAGTATTATCGCTTTATTAATTTCTTGCTTATGAACCTCAGATTGTTTGACTGTTTACATTTTAAAGATCGCTATCACTAGCTTTCAACCGATATTGCTCTCATGCATGAAACGCGGCTTTAAGTAGCAACGCAAGCGCGTACCATCGTGCCCCGGTTTCCTTTACGATTATTAAAAATCTTTCAAATGTGAAAAATACCGGTTGACCGAAACAGATACACTAGTGAAAATCGTGCAGTTAACAAACCCCAATATGCCCATAGCATTCTTATCCTAATCGCTCCTAATATCTTGCTTATGGGATATAGAGTACATCCACCATGGCATATTTGAGAAACAAGAGCCTAAACAAATCTGTTATAGATAACACAAATTGATTAGCCGCTTTTTAGTATCCTTCCATGTATTTAATGCATTATTATATTTTCTCTTTCTTTCATCTAGATCTTTGTTTCCTTTGATACCTTTGATGCAACATACTTTGTCCGATACTATGTTATATGCTCAAACCTACAGCCTTGATTATAAAAGATATTTGCTTCTTTCTAGGTAAACCAAAGCTCCTCTCTTCACTTACTAAATATGGAATAGTAATTAGAAACCAATGACACTATTTCTTTTTGTAGTAGTAACTTTTCCTTTCTAGCTAATTGTAATTCTAGAGCCACACAATAACTACACTTAAAAAAAAATAACATGGTGCACATAATAAGAAAAGGTCACTAACAATATTACCAACTTACTTCATCATGCATGCAGTAACTACTAGGTATCGACTTGCGTTCAAAGTTTAAAAATATTTGCTAATGCCAGCACCTAAAAAGTTTGTCTTCATTTCTTTTCTTTTATTTCTAACCCCATTCACTTCTCTCACTACAGAACCTATTGCCTTTTCACTCGTCATTTTTACCTTCCTAATTCTTTTGAATTAACACTTCATTTTGAATCTTTGGCACTCTTGTCACACACCACTTGGTGGTGACTAAAACTGGTTCTAAGTTTTATCTTACACATTATGATGTTTATTACATTTATTTCAACCTTGAGAAAGCCCTGGTCCAAATGACCGCTTAAGGGCGAAACATGTGTCGGCTGTTGAATGTTTAAATAAAACTGGCTATTGAATGATTAAACAAAACTATTCCTGTAAACTTTTGGACTATGATGACAATCTATGAACCAGGACACAAAATTGAAAGAATAAAAGCAGAAAACAACAATTATTTGGAACTTTGAATTTTTACAAATTGAAAGAATATTGATATTTATTAAGGAGGAGTGTGCACTCATTTGTTCTTGCAGCATTACACTCTATGGTCATGGCACACGACTACGGATTTCCCTCGGCGCTGCTTACCGGATTCTTCCCCTGAGCCTTGCCCTCCTTTTAGAGTGACACCCCGTGCATCGGGGTCTGTACAGGCTGTAGCCTGCTTTCATTGCCCGCTAGGGTCTATGGTGTGAATGCAGTTCAATTGCCCCAAGGAGTATGTACTGTTTTGGGCCCTGAGAGCCATCAAGGGACCGCTCCCAGGCAGGGGTTCCCCACTGAAATATTGGCACCCAGGGGGGTGTGTGTGACGCAGGGGGGTGTGTGTGACGCAGGCATACAAGGAACAGCCCTGGACTGGATCCGATCATTCCTCACCGGAAGAAGCCAAAGGATCAGACTCCCACCCTTCGTCTCCGACCCCACGAAAATCACCTGCGGAGTCCCACAGGGTTCATCACTGAGCCCCACCCTCTTCAACATTTACATGGCCCCCCTCGCAGCCATCGTCCGATGACATGGCCTCAACATCGTATCCTACGCCGACGACACCCAGCTCATCCTCTCCCTCACCAAAGACCCCACCACTGCCAAACTCAACTTCCAGAAAGGAATGCAAGACGTCGCAGTCTGGATGACCAACAGCTGCCTGAAGCTCAACGCCGAGAAGACAGAAGTCCTCGTCCTCTGTACCGCCCTCGGAAGCCCACCTACCCCCTCAGACCACGCCAAGAACCTCGGCATCGTACTCAACTCATCACTCACCGTGAACCGACAGGTCAACGCCGTCACCTCCAGCTGCTTCAACACCCTCCGCATCCTCCGCAAGACCTTCAAGTGGATCCCCCCTGAGTCAAGGAAGACAGTCACCCACGCACTCATCACCAGCAGACTGGACTATGGAAACGCACTCTACGCCGGCATCAACAAGTCCCTACTCCGCAAACTCCAGACAGTACAGAACACCGCCGCCAGACTCGTCCTCGGCATCCCACGACACGAACACATCAGCCAACACCTACGAAGTCTCCACAGGCTCCCCGTGGAGAAAAGAGTCACTTTCAAAATCCTCACTCACGCCTACAAATGCCTACACAACAACGGACCCAAATACCTCAACGACAGAATCAACTTCCACGTACCCAAAAGAAACCTCCGATCTTCCAACCTCGCACTGGCCGAAACCCCGCGCATCCACAGAGCCAGAGCAGGCGAAAGATCCTTCTCTCACATTGCAGCCAAGACCTGGAACGAGCTACCGGCAGACATCAGACGCGCCCCCTCCCTGAACACCTTCAGGAAGACCCTCAAGACCTGGCTCTTCGGCTAAACAGATCTGCGGACCCCCCCCCCTCAGCGCCTTGAGACCCTCACAGGTGAGTAGCGCACTTACAATTCCCTGATTGATTGATTGATTAATTGTGTCCCTGGATGGAGACCCATTAATTTGTGAGGCTCTGCCCACCACTATCTGCGGCTGACACCCAGCCCTAATAAGACTCTGCAACGCTTCTGCCCTGCTTATACCCACCATAGAGCCCTGAGATAACGCTCCAGTCAGTAATTATGTGGGTTCACTGCAGTGGCTACTACTGCCTGCCTAGGTGCTCTCCCACTGGTCGCACCATGGAGACTTCAGAGGACATTTTAAGGGATGTGGATCACCTAGCTTTCCTTCCTTGGATGATGAGTTTCATCAAGCGGTGGATGCCTCCATATATTGGGCAGTGGAGGAGGCTATGACCCCCATGGAACAACGCCTATCCCAACAAATAGCGCATGAATGCACAAAGTTGGCTATTGCCCAACCCCCACAGCTCCCCCCAACGACCACAAGACTCAGACCCAGTCCCAGCTAAGTGCCCTCGTGAGGCAGGGGTGGAGTACGACGCTTTTGAGTGCCTACGAGAGGCTTTCTTAGCTCAGAAACAGCCCCCTACCTGGGGTTCGACTGACCCTGATACTGTTACGCCTCCCCAGACCTCCCCTACCCCCTTGATGATGATGATGCCATCGCTGGCCCTTCAAGGCCCTGTTGCCCCTCCCCTCCAGCCCTGAGTCGAGACCTGTGCCCAATGCAGATGATGATAACTCGGATATGCTAGACACTGAGGAGATTGTACACCCTCGCTCCTCTGATTGGGCCCCTCTTCGAAAGTAGCCAAATATGTGGCGGCCAGAATCAGGGCTCCTCTGGGCAAAGAAGCCCGCGATCACCTTAGGGTGGAGTGCCTGTTCTCCTCTTTGGTCGGGAAGGTGGTCCTGGCACAAGAGCTGAACCCCGGGATGGCCACCTTCTTAGACAAGCTCATGAAAGATCCCTAAAAAGGGGCTGACAGATATTGGCGTGCATGCCGAGATAAGCTCTTTGACGATCTTGGCCCGTTCACCAAGATCTTTGACATGGCGGAGTAAGCCAAGTCTTCGGGTTCCTTGATTTCCTCGGAGGTTCTTTCAAGGTGGGTGCAGCACGCAATCATATTCATGGGCAATGCTAACTGCGCACTGTCTATGGAGTGGCGTCGCTCCTTACTTATAGAGGTGGACCCAAAGCTGGGTGACCTGGTCGATTTGGAGGCAGGCACAGTAGACCAAGGGGGACTCTTTGTGGAGCCCTTCATCAAGGAGTTGGGGAAATCTGTGAATACATTCATGTTGTTGGACAAGGCCCAATCCTCCATTAAAAAGGTTTTCTCCACTCGAGTTTTCCGAGGGGCAGGTTGAGGCATGGGCCGCTCAACCGGCCAGTCCTTCTCACAATATCCCCCTAGACGGCAAGGCTCCCGGAGAGTACAATACCAGGACCAGAACCAGTTCGCTAATTTTTACCCGACTCTGGGACGGCACTTCAGAGGACAGAGAGGCAAGAGCTACAATCAGGTCTGCAATTCAGGTGAGTGCTCACCCTTTGTCCCTTCTAAAAGTAGGGGGCCGTCAGGCGAATTTTATCCATGTTTGGAGACAGATTACAACAGATGCATGGATCTTACAGACCATCCAGGGGTTTCAGATATATTGTTTTTTGGTTCCCCCAAACCAACCTCGTGCCCCTGACCTCCCCAGTTCTCTGAGCGGGAAGCCGCGCTGGTGAATGAAGAGATCACTGTAAAGATAAGAGGCCCCCTGCTACTATTGAGAAGTTCACCTAGGCAGGGAAATACAATCTGTAAAGTTCCTAGGGCAACTTCAAAACATATTTAAAAATACATCATGATATACATATCAAGAGAAGAGACAACCACTCATAATTAGAAAAATACAAAAATGTAATTTATTTAAATCTGTACATCAATGATTAAATAATATATTAGACAGAGAAAAGGAAGAAACAACGAACTGCAACCATTCCACATTCATTCGCTGTATCCAATCATACCAATCACATTCATACTCGACTTGTTTTCGTATATTCTGTACATTTGATATACAATGATTGTGAACAGACCATAATATGATCTCAGTATGATAACATGATTGTATAATTTATAAATCCAAAACAATATTTGCATGATTCAAGGTTGTGGCCAAATTCATCTACGCGCGTTTCGGCAGAGAACTGCCTTCATCAGGAAAGCCACTTCCTATATGATTTCTCAGAAAGCACTAGTCACATGAAGTAAGATGGACTGTCCTCCAAATAAAGTAGACTCTGCTGAACGAGAGTTACTAGATGTGATGGATGGGAAATCCTAAAGATGTAAGTGTCTGAAAGACGGAAACATGCCTCTTATTGCATAGAGGGGCTGATGATAATCTTTATGTAGACAGGATCTCTGGTAACTGGTGGATAATTGTTTTACCATGAGACATCGAGCTGGACTTCCATTATTGAAAAAGAGAGGGGAGAGGCGCTGCCACGAAGATGATGAACCTTTAACAAAGAATCACTGTAGCCTCCACTCATGCTACTGCATGGATCTCGAGAGTGCTAGGGAGCGGACGAGTGCCGAGAGAATGAAGAGATCACTGCACTCCTGGACAAGGGGACCATATGTCTAATCCTCCCACACCGCCACGGATTTATCAGCAACATCTTCCTGGTCGAAAAGTCCGAAAAAGGGCAAAGGGCGGTTATAAACTTACGCCAGTCCAATGAGTGGCTGGTGCATCGCCACATCAAGATGGAGGGCATCCATCTCCTTCAACATTCTCCACCCCTCCGACGTGGATGGTCCACTTGGACCTGATGGACGCTTATCTGTCCATACCGATCTTTCCGCCCCACAGGCATTTACTCCAGTTCCTCTGATGCCAACACACATTTGAGTTTGCAGCTCTTCCCTTTGGCCTTTTCTCTGCCCCGTGGTGCTTCACGGTTCTCAAACTGGCCGTGGAACACTTGCGGGCGCATGGACTGCGCCTTATGGTATACCTAGACGTTATGCTCTTCATGGACCAAGACCCCCACATATTGTCAATCCACCTGCAAGGGGAGGTCGATCTTCTGGAAAGCCTGGCCTTTGTCATAAACGAAAGGAAATTCCTCCTAGTACCTTCTCAGAAGGCAACCTTTTTGAGCTATGTGATCGATTCTATGGCGGCCACGTTAATGTTACGGTCTGATGTCCTTACCTGCCCCGTGTGCATGACTTCCGCTGTTTTGTGGCGAGTGCGTTTTCCCTTCTTTTCTTTCCGCGCGCTGCAGCGTTTCCTTGGTTTTATTTGCGCAGCCGCTGTTGGTTTAGAGGGCGGTATGGGGAGTATAAAAGACCCGCCTTCTTGGTTTTCCTTGCTTGGGTTCTCTTCCGGTTTGTGCCCCGGACAGATTCTGGACGCTGACGTGAACTTCTGGACTCCCTGCTGAACGGATTGGATTCCCCGATGTTGTGGCCTTGAGCAGCGATACGTTCCGGCTGGAACTTATCGGACTTGTCGATTTCCCCCTTCCTTTTCTTTGGGGTCCTGGAATTGAGGAGTTACGCTCTACAGGATGTTCAGGGGCGCGAGGTGATATTTAACCTCGTTGCTCGTGATTTTTCGTTTTGTTTGTATTTTACCAGGGCACTGGAGGATTGTTAAGCCAATGGACTACCCCTTTATATTTTTGGAGATTTACTAACGGACCATAGGCAGATTTTTTGTGCCTTTGTGCTTTTTCCCGCTGTTCACATAACTTTTTGGGTATCCCTTACCCTGATCTTGCGCAGCCCTATCTGTTTTGTGGGAGTCTCCTTTTTCTGGTTGCATCAACGAAGAAGACGGAGACTAATCAGGAGCCAGTGGAGTTTGGTCCCTAACCTTGAGGGGGTGAGCAGGGGCAAATTGGATTGCTAAGTTCACTCCATTGTATCACCTTGTGTTTCCGGGGTGTTTACTTACTGATGTCTGTCTTCTCTTTTTCTGCAGCATAAATCCTTGGGGTTCTTTTGTGTGCCTGATGTGGGGGTGCAGTCCCGCGACAAGAAGACTTGCGTCATCCTTGCCATCCTTGTTTTCTTTTCCTTCCTACCTTCCCCCCGGTGCCTTGTCCGCCCGTGCTGTGTTTTGGTAGGCACGGAGGGTCAAGGTACAGGGTGGGTGAATGGGACTAGCTTTGTTCCCGCAGTACCTGTTATTCAGGTGAGTGGGGCTGGTACAGTTAAGCCTTCTCTCACGGAAGGTGGCAAAGGTTCGTCATGAGCTCCGGAGGACTCTGTCCAGACAGCGACTTTCCTTGCATCCACTTGCGCACCCGGTGGGACTATTGTCGGCCTCCATTCAGGCCAAGTTCCCAGGGCCACTCCACTATTGTGCAGTTCAATGCCTCAAGGCAGCAAACCTGCGGAAGGGTCTCTTCTACTCCCATGGGTCGTCCTATCTCCAGGAGGAAATTTGCTGGAGGCTTTCTCACATGGAAGCCTGGAACGGAAGAATGATCTTCAGTTCAGCTCCAGACCTTATAGAGTCCGACAGCAGCAGATCTGGCTGGGGCGCTTGGTGTGGGGAGTTCTCCACATGCAGTGTGTGGTCTCCTCAAGAGCACAAATTACATATCAATTGTTTGGAGCTCCTGGCCAGCTCGTTTGTGGTCCGATGCTGGACCAGGGACAGGATCCAGTCATGTATGCTTCTCAAAATGGACAGCATGTCCGCAGTGCGATATATCAACCACCTGGGAGGCACTCGGTCCATGGCGCTCAGACCTAGCGACCATTTTCTGACAATTTTGCCTTGATCAACAAATCTCGGTCACTGCAGAGTATCTTCCTGACTCAGAGAATGGAGTGGCGGACTGGCAGTCTCGCCATTTTTGGGATTCCAGCTTTTGGAAGCTGCACCCAGAGGTCTTTGCCATGCTCCACACCCAGAGGGGTCCAGGCTGGACTACCAACTGCCCCTGTTTTTCAGCTGGAGAGTGGATCTTTAGGCGTCGGCCACGGATGCCTTCCTTCAAGATTGGAGGGCGGAAAAAGGCTATGCGTTTCTGCCATTTGCCATGATTACCATGGCTTCGGCCAAAATCAGACGAAAGCAGGCAGAGGTAGTCCTTGTCACCACAATTTGGGAATTTCAAGTTTGGTTTCCAGTCCCACTGGAACTTTCTTTGTATTTTCCAATCCAACTCCTCCTCTTTACGATTCTTCTGCTCAGTCTGGTTCTCCTTCCCCATCAAATGGTTCTGGAAGGATCCTTATGTCTCATGGTGTGGAAGATTTCAGGGGTCGATGGTCTTTCCCAGGCCTTTTGCACAAGGCTGAGGAACTCTTATCCAAGGCTGGTCGACAGCATCAACAAGCGATATCGATCTGCTTTGGGAGCAATGGTGTTGTTAGTGTGTGCGACGGGGTTACGACCCTGTGGGCACCAAGGTAGTCCACATTCTCTATTTTTTAGCCCATTTGGCACAGGAAGGGTTGGCATACCGCTCAATTAGTACGTTCCGTTCCTTCGTTTCTTCGGGACATGTTCCTCTGGATGGCTCCTTGGTAGGGGAACATCGTTTGTTTGTCAGCTGTTGCGTTGGATTAGGTTGTTGCTTCTGCCGGAACCAAGTTTTTCGGCTCTCTGGGATATGACCAGGGTGCTCAACCTTTTCTTGTCCTGCAAACCGAACAGGTTCTTGTCACAGAAGGAACTTTCTGCAGAGCTAGCTATGCTGCTATGCTTGGTAACCTGCAGATGGGTCTCCGATGAGCGGGCCCTGGACTTTACGGGACAAGTCTTTTCTCCTTCAGGGGTATTGTTCACCATTAGCAGAAGAACAAAATCCAACACTGGGGTCATTTATTACCCATCTTTTCTGAATTGCCTAAATTGTGTGGTTCAGTGCGCCAAGGCCTACGAGGACTTCTTCAGAGTTTCGCCCTCCGGGTGAGAGACAGCTTTTGCTTACAATCTGTAAACCCCACATGGGTCTGACCATAGCCAGCTGGGTAAAATGAGTCATGCAAGAGGCAGGTGTGGATCTATGGATTTTTGGCACGCATTCAGGAGATAGGGCTTCAAAGGCGTTCAGTCTGGTCGCTCACCTAGAAGACAATATGAACGCTGCAGACTGGTCCTCTGACTCAACCTTCAAGAGGTTTTTATTTTAAGCCTATGTTGGATATGGCTCGGCTTGTAGTGTGCAAGCTTTAAACTAGCATAATCCCCGCCTCTAGTCCTGACATAGAATGAAAAAAGCCCTAGCTATCGTAACAGAAAGTTTCAATTCTATTAAGCACTCAGAGGTGAGGATTATCCCACCCATGGAGCCTTGATACAGTTCACCCACCCTGTGACTAGTAAGTAGTGGTCCTTTTCCTATATTCCCTTTCTGACGACTTTATCTTGCTTGCCTTAATACATTGTTTGATGCAGCTTTAATGGTGCACCTTGTGTTCTTTCACTATGTCTGCTGATGCTTTTTGTTGCATAAGCTTGCCTAAGTTGTGTTTCTTCTCAGTGGAGAATCTTTGGTAATTTACTTCATTTTTCCAGGCTCGGATTCAAGGAAACAGGACCAGTGAGGATAGAGCTATGGCATGACTCGCACGACGAAAGAGGCTGTGATGTCGCAGACAAAGGACTACATAAGGAATGCTGGCCTGTGATTGGATAGTGCTGGACTGTTCATGCAGAGTTATCTGTTTTTGCTTTTGACTAAATTCCCAGTGGTTCATGGGAATTGTAGTTGGTGTTAAATCTTAATGAAATGGCTGCTGTTGAATATAAGAAAAACGTAATAGCATAATCCTCGCCTCTGAGTCCTTAATAGAATTGAGTTAGGAAAGTTTTCATTACGCAATGAAGTTGGCACGTTACATGTCGCATCACGTGACCCCGATGGTGCTCAATTAATGCTGTCCTCACCCACACAATCAAGATGCAGAACTTGGAGGACACGCCTAGGTCCTCAAAGGGTGAGATACCTTGACGAAGTAAGTGGGAGGGTAATGGTGGCACCCATGCAACATTTGTTGGCACAGAACTCTTTCAACCATGTAATGGTGACTCTGCATTTCTTCCTCCTCAGAGTCTGACAATAAGGTTTGCCCGCTTCTAAGAAGCAACAGAGTCTTGATAAGGAAGTACGGCTGTACAGATAACGCTCATATACAAGGGAATTTGAGAATCTCCCTCTTTTTGTAAATAAGAAAGTGCATGAGAAAACTATTTCACCTATAGATTGACATGCAGTTCTTACCACAAGTGAACAGGAGCATATATTTAATTGATAATAAAGAAGTCTTGTTTTTGATCCTTTTATATATACCATGAGGAAGTTCCTTATGATGGGTTTGTAATCGTAAGGCATGCACACAATAGAATGATTGAATGTGTATTGACACGTCACGGCAGCACAATTTTTTGGGGACATAACTAAACTAGGGATCTTCATTATTTACTGGTCCTGAAGAAAGCCACCAGACCTATGAGGCAGCACTTAAATGGCTGGAACTTGTAGACCCTCTTGATGTAACTCCAGTTACATCTACAGTCATGTTTTTAATCTTGCCAAGGGTCTCCCCAATAAATTTCAAAAGAGAAGGGATACCTGCAGGTAATTTTAAATATGAGATCCCTTGATAACAGATGCAGTTGCTTAAGTGTAGAACCCACCCAGATACTTTAGGTATGCTGGGTGGGAACACAATGATGAAGCATTCCACTAGTATGACTAGAGACTAGAATGAAAAATAGGGGTAGCCCACACTGACCAGTTCATTAGCGAGACAATAAAAGCCAACTACATGACACGTTCTCTCTCTCTCTCGTGATGATAGACTATGATATTTAGTGGAAGTGCAATGAACCTGTGTACTTCTTACTCCCCTCTCCCTTTTTTGTTTACCGGCTTCAACTATAACAACATGGAACAGCACAGACCTCTAATCAATTGATCTTATGTTGAACACAGGAACTAAACTGGTCCTCTCAGAATGGAAGAGCTCTCTGAATATTTTATTTCTTACTTGATGGACTTGACTTTGCTTTGTTATAACACTTATCTCCAGAAATCACACTCACCTTCTGGGAAATTGTGTAGTGCTACTGACGTCTATCTTAAAAGTAAATATCCTTAATTATCCCAAAGATAATAGTGCTCACATAATTTGAACAGAGCACCGTATTAGTCCCTTAATAATGCATGTATATAC
Organism: Calotriton arnoldi; assembly: GCA_963921515.1. Lineage (NCBI taxonomy): Eukaryota > Metazoa > Chordata > Amphibia > Caudata > Salamandridae > Calotriton > Calotriton arnoldi. Next base: position 338,905 of record CAWUFW010005198.1, on the reverse strand, counting down.
CTTTGCGGCTAGAGGTCCAGGACTGTCAACCATCTCGCCATCCAGGTTCTCTCCTCTCTTTCCTCTTTCTCTGATCTTTTATATCTTCTTTTCTTCTTTGTTTCATTAGGTATTTCTTTTCATTTTGCCAGAGTCATGGTACAACAATGTCCTTAGTTACAAGAGTAACCATTATCTATAAGATGATGCATTGACAATGTTGTTATCCATATTCAATTCACTATAACCAATTAGCTACAATGCAACTATACCTTAGTTACCGTTATTCGTTACCATGATAAGTAGTATGTATGCTAATCGTTGCCTGCCTCCGCTGAGGTATGTACCGCTGTATTTTTTTCCCTCTGTAATACACTTCAATAAAATCTTTCAAAATGCACACAAATGCCTCCATTGTGAGTGTACATGAAAGTTGGTTTGGATTTCACTAATTATCCCAGTGATATTCTGTAAAACTGATCGGTGCCTGACACACATCTCACTCAAGTACCGCCCAGTGGGTTAAGGGGTGGCTTTCTGTCTCAGGTTGGTACAATGACAAAGTCCTTAGTGCTAGGGGTCTAGAAAGCCTATTTTTTGGGCAGTGTTTTGGAGAATCTAGAAAACGTATCACCAAGAGGCAATCATTATATATGTCACAATGTTTAAGTGGCACATAACCCAAAGATGAAATGCTTGGGTTACCAAAGCTTAGGGTGTTTTACCTTTGAGATTGTTTACTCTTAGTACAAATCTGTTGCTAGAAAGTACTCTACAACCCCAATAGAATATGAAATGATTGTTGTAGAGACGACATTTAGATTTGATTTTGAGTGGCTCGCGAGGAGTGCAGGAGTAGAATACTTTCAATCTGGAATAATCATCTGCCTTTCCTATTAGGATAACATCGCCCACGGAGACTATGCTTCCTGCTCTCTGAGTCGGACTCTAGCCTGAATAGTCATATATTTCGTTTGCCACTTCATTAGAAAAAAACACACACAAAAAAATCAGCAATTTTTCTGTCTTGACTTAACTAATTAATTTAGGGAGCAGGTGGAAAAATTGCATTTCTTTGCAGGGCAAGTCGATTTCTGCAGACATTTGCCCCTTGGACAAGTTAATTGCTTGAAAAAAATTCCATCTCTCTCAATGAAGGATGGCTTAATAATACTACTTTATTTAACATGTAAACATGCTCAGTAAAAAGAGGATGCTCTCCAGATGTAAGTCATTCTCACAGTCACTGTGGTATTTTGCCTTACATATCCAATATCTATTAAATATGCCAACAAAACAAACCAAAAATTACTCTACACTAGTTGTTGCCAAGGATGCTAGGTCACAAATAAACATACCAACTCCCTCAATGCAAACAAAAGCATACTCTTACAACAGATTCGCTCTGCAAGCCTACCTTGAGAGTTATGATTAACTTGTAACTGATGCATCTATAATGATGATGATAAGCAAAACATAGATGACCGTGAATGAAATAACATCTCAAAATGTTGTGTGTTGTTATTCGATGACCACTCTTATGTGTGTAAATGAAAAATTTCCTAGTTACTGTAACGGAAAGTTCAAATTCTATTAAGGACATAGAGGTGAGGATTAGGCTTTTCTTTCTTCATTTATTTTGCATAGCAGCCATGTCAACCAAAACACAAAAACAAAAGGACTTCATTTCCCATGTTCTCCGGGAAATCATGAAGTTCAAACAAAAACAAGTCCATTCAATCAGGTACTTCCAGCCTCTGCAAATGTTGTTGTCCTTCATCTATCTTCCTTTTTCTTCCTGCGACCAAGCTGACCATGGAAGATGTTCACTCCTGTTTGTAAGACTCCGTTCCTGTAATTTAGAGAACACCAATTAACCTAATAAGTAGCCAACCAGCAGTAATCACAGTCCAAGCAACACAATGCAAACTTGTCATTATAAAGACAAGGAAAAACCTTTACTTACAATAAGTAGATCCAATAACCCAGGCGGGTCATGATTCATCACTGGGTGGGCTAATCCTCGCCTCTGTGTCCTTAATAGAATCGAAACTTTCCATTACGGTAGCTAAGAAATTTTTCATTATATGTCAGGACCCGGAGGCGAGGATTAGGCTATTTTAAAGCTTGTTCACCACCAGAGCCGCATTGGAGGAGACTGGCTTGACACAGAACCTCTTGAAGGTTGAATCTGAAGACCAGTATGCTGCATTCAGAATATCGTCCAAGTGAGCTCCTAAAGCAAAGGATTTTGAAGCCATTGCACCCATAGTGGAGTGTGCACCAAAAATGTTGGTGTCAATGCCAGCCTCCTGCATAAACCACCGTACCCATTGCACAATGGTCAGGTAGGAGAGAGCCTTGAACGGCTTCCTCAAGGCAATCAGCAGCTGCTTTTCCCCATGACGCCTCAGTTCTGCAGTCATGGACTCATAGGCCTTTATACACCTGACGACACACAACTTGGGTGCGTCCGCAAAAGACTGGTATGAAATCACGTGAAAGGTGACCCCATCTGGAGTGAATGAACGTCCCGTAACATCAAGGGCTCTGACATCCGACACCCTCCTGCATGAAATTAGGCACAGAAGGATAGCCAACTTGGCCAGGTATTTGTTCCTAGGCCATGCAGAGAACAGGTTAAAAACCTTATTAACATCCCAAAGGATTGAATACCTGGGCTCCAGCAGAAAGGACAGACGAATACCGTGGAGCAGTTTCTTGACCAGAGGGTATTCTCCAACTGAAAGGCTTGTGGTGGCTGCTTGGCCTGCCGACATTGCCGACCTAAAGGTATTGACTGAATGATAAGCCATTCCATTTGAAGCTAGGGAAGCTAGGAAGTTGAGGACGTGAACGTCTGCCCCCACGGGATCCAAACTTCGTTGCAGACACCAACCCTTCCATCAGGCCCAGGCCAAGCAATACCTCTTGATCGTGCCATCTCCCCAGGCTCAAGAGTGGAGATCCACTGCATCTCTTGAAAGGCCCGGGACTTGCCATCAAGACCTGTAATCCTCCACGCCATAAGCGGGAGGCTGACGCTCATCACCAGGGGGTGAGGGTTCCTGGGAGGATCGCTCAGGAGATGAGGATGTGGGTGTAGACAGGTCAGAGAAGCCCAGGAAAGTTCCATCAGAACTGGAAACCACACTTGTGACTTCTACACTGGAGTGATCACCAAGCCTGCCTTCTCCCAGCTCACCTCAGCCTCATGATCATGGCAAATGGGGGAAAGGTGCAGGTAGCCCTGTTCCACCGACCAATCCTGGAAAAAGGCAGCGGTCGCCACCGCTCCCAGATCCAGACTCCAGCTGAAGTACCGGGGAAGCTGATGATCAAGGCGCAACATGAACAAGTCAATCATGAATGGGCCCCACAGGGCAAGAAGGGCCTGGAACGCTGGGAGCAGTCTCCAGAGACTTGAGTCTCTAAGATGATGGGATTGCCAATCCGCCAGCTGGTTGGCCGACCCTGGAAGATGTTTTGCTGTCACTGAAACCTGATGCTTCAGGCAATATTCCCAGAACTTCTTGGCCGATCCGCAAGGGCTTTGAACCACGTACCCCCCAGATGGTTGATGTAGCAGACCGCTGCCACATTGTCCATCTTCAGTGGGATACAGGACTGCACCCGGTCCAACACTTGACCGCAAAGGAACCCGTCATCAACTTGAGGCAGTTGATATGGAGGGACTGCTCTGCAGCGGACCATCCTCCGCCAGTTGTGAAGTCCCCACAACGAGCCCCCCAGCTTGAACCACTGGCGTCAGACTCGATCACTAGATCTGGTTGCGAGCCAAACTGGCGCGACTGTTCGACGTCTCCATATGGGAGAGCCACCAGTTGAGCTCCTTCTTAGCTTCGTCGGCTAGGGGAACATACTGGGAGTACATGAGGCGTGATGAAGGTGGGAGGCCATGAGACGTTGCAGAGCCTGAAAGACGAGGGGTCCTGGGAAAATGGCCTGGATAGAAGACGATAACAGGTCTACCACCCTGGCAATCTGATGCAGAGAGGTCCGTGGCTTTGCTAGTATCCTCCTCACTTCGTGCCGGATCTTTGCTATCTTCCTGGGGAGCAGGCTCAGCGTGGATTCCACTGAATTGAATAGAAAACCCAGAAAGATGATTGAACAGGAGGGCGAGAGACTGGTATTCGCTCAGTTGATAATGAACCTCAGTGACTGAGGAAGATCCACCGCCGTCCGAAGGTGATGGGAGAGGGCTTGCGGGCATTGCTCCATGAACAACATATTGTCCAGGTACACAATCATTCGCCTGCCCAACGCTCTCAGGCATTCTACCACTGGCCGCAGAACCTTGGTAAAAAAACCCCAAGGGGCTGACGATAGGCCGAAAGGAAGAGAGGTGAATCTGAAAGTTTGGTTCTGCCATTGGAGCTCGAGAAACCGGCAATGCAGCGGGAAGATAGGGACCGTGAGATACGCATCATTGAGGTCCAGTCGGACCTTCCAATTGTTAGCCCAAAGGAGGTCGCAGAGAAGATGAATCCTCTCCATCCAGCCACTCATTGAATTTCCGGAGATTGATCATAGGGGGCTGACCCCCATCCCGCTTTTGCATCAAAAACTGATTGCTTACGAACCCCGAGGGATGTGGAGTGGTAGGACAAATCGCCCTCTTGGTCCAGAGCTCCTGTACCTCCAGGCCGGAGAAGAGGAGTGGTCAGGGAGGGGACGGCTGGAAGGGAGACCCATAGAACTCCACATGGAACCCCTGCACCGTTTGAAGCACCCAGGCATCGGCTGTAAGAGCCCGCCAATTGTCTAAGAACTGGGCTAGACACATCCCTAAGCAAGTGCATGAAACAATTGAAAACTTCACAGTGGGAGTTGGCGGCTCCTCTGCTGCGAGGTCCGTTTCGCTGGCCTCTGTGTCGTGACTGACCTCTGGTAGGGTAGAATCCCCCAAATTGCGATGAATCCTGCCATTAGCCCTCTGGGATCGTAGGCCCCTGCCAGAGGGGGAGTAAGAGGAACAGCCAGCCCAGCGCCCCCTCCCACGGCTGGCCCTGCTGAAAACATGTGCATTAAGGATGCGCTTGACAGTCGATTGGGCCTTGTCAAGAGAACTGTATATGGACCCAAATTAGCCAAGCTCCTTGATTAATGGATCGCCAAAGAGCCCACCCTGGGCAACCTGACATGTCTCTGACGTGACCAATTCCCCTAACTTAGGATCCAGTTTAATAAGCAACGACTGCATCTCTCGGTGGAAATGGCGCAGTTGGCTTTAAGAGAAATATAATCACTCGTTGGGCCCAACTAGATAACACATCTGGGAAAATCAAAGCTCCGGAGGCTTTAGTGTCCTCACCATGTCAAAAATGTTTACCAAGGGGCTGGTAATATCCAAGAGTTTATCTTGGTATGACTGCCAGGAGAGTCGATGCCCTTCTTAGGGTCTTTGATGTATTTGGTCAAGAAGGTGGTCATGCCAGAATCAATCTCGGGCGTGACCTCCACCTTACCCTTCGATGAAGGCCAGGGGCATTCCACCCTGAGCCAGGAGCGGACCTCTTGGTCAAGCAGCTTGCGCAGCCTACCCGCCACATACCTGGCCACTTTATCACAGGGAACCCACTCCGAGGAGCAGGGTTGCAAGTGCTCCTCGGGCTCTAGGAGGTCTGACTGGGCATCCCATGGCGCGTCCGTAGTAGGTTCCGACTCAGAAGGCGGGTTGGAGGAAGGGCGCCAGGACGGGTCGTGGTCAGAATCCCCATAAAAACCAGACTAGCCCGCAGGCGGAAGGTCGGCTGGGGGCTCTAATGAGGGGGGGGGGGGGAGGGGGAGCTGGCCCTCAGAAACGTCTGTTGAAGGTATCTAGGTCCACCCCTGCAGGATGCGAGCATTTGCGCGGATTCTCGATGGGGAGTGCAGCGGCTGGCTCTGGAGGTCTTGGGGTTGAGGGGCCAGGAAGGTCTTGCTTCTGGGCGACCAGTTGTAGGCAACATTGTGCCATCTCCAACAGTCTCTTATCCAGAGGGGCCATTGTGTCAGAGACTGCCCTGGCTATGTAGGCATCCAGCGCGTCACAGAAGTCATCCGTGACAGGGAAATACGATACGTCCTCCTCTTCATCATAACAACCCCAAAATCCTCCATGAGGTAAGTATAACAGCTCACAACCCGGCTGTACAATGTATAAATGGGGAACGGTACCCACCAGGTAAGAGGGATCAATGTGACTTGGGTGACCCCAGAAATGAGTAACAAAAGTAAAAGACCTTGTGAGGTCTTCAACACTGCTGGTACTTACAGCCCTTGTAAGGGTGTTAATAACCCAGGCCCACAACCTTAAAGGCTTCACCAAAGGGATGAAGGGACCCTAACAGGGGAGGCCCTGAAGAGCGAATGCGGTACCAGTAATGCTACTAGGACCGAGGGAGACCAGTCACCCTGTGTCAGACACGGGCACTTGCACTAACACAGCCTGGACCACGTCTGCCTACACGCAGGATTGCTTTGCTCCTGCCAGTCTTACCCTGCAGGGTGTCACTGCTCCAGGCTGTCGGGGCACAGACTCAGCAATACTAACGCAGGAGGAGGCGCTTCGTGAAAGCTGTAACTGACGCGCACTCTGCTCCACGGCAAAATAAACACATCTTGAAATTGATGACAGGGAAACTGATCAAGGAGCAGCCGCAAAAGAGCGTCCCAGCCTTCCCACGGCCGCATAAGTAAAGCAGATACCTCGCAGTCAAAGATACCTGCAAGCAGAGCAATACATAAACACAGTAACACCAATATAAGAACAAGCATTGGCATAGCCAATAGGTCTCGCCTTTGGGACCTTATAAGTGTTTAGTTATCCAGCACAATATCCTTGGTGCAACAACATCAACTGTTGCATGGCTAAACACTGATAAGGTCCCAAAGGCGAGACCTATTGGCTATGCCAATGCTTGTTCTTTCTTGCCTTTTGTCTTTAATGCCTTCTTTCACAAAGACAAGAAACTAGTAGTGCCAGATCGATAGGCTTTTTTAGATCTGTGTCAGCCAAGACCTTCTGGTTTACTAAAATTATGTGTATAACACAGTTATGCTGGTGTTCATTCATTTGTTCATTCAGTGCCAGACAGTATTATGGTAATTTGAGCCGAGACAAAAAAAATAAAACATTTTGCATTTAGTCCCAACAGGTTCCCAAATAATAAAGCTTTGCAAAAACCATGATAAAACAAAAGGCTGGTGGCCAACGCCAGGCCTATTGGCTTTGCCAATGTTTGTCCCTTATTGTGCTTTTCTCCCACATGCTGACCAAGCCAGATTGTCCACCCTCAGAAGGAGATTGTCCACCCTCAGAAGGCACTATCCAAAAATTAACCTAATGTATAAAAGTAACTAGTGGCGGAGAACAAATAGTTTATAGTTTAACTAGCTGCCCAAACCCAAAACAAACTCCAGTCCTTAAACAATGCCTTACAGACAGCTTACCACATGTATCCAACACACCTGACAGCCCAAAAAAAAGTGTAGAGGAGCGAGGCAGAGGAGAGGAAAATAAGCCTGACACGAAGCCACAGCAGTGCTCTGTGTTGGGGAGATCTGACAATACAATATCACTGGAGGGGGTGAAGACAGAACGAATTAGGCAGGGGTAAAAGGGAAAGAGCAAGAGCTCAAAAAAGTAAGAGAGAGAGAGAGAGAAGCGTGGCATGCAAATTCCACGAAGTGCTAAATCACAAACAGCAAGAAGAAAATATAGTTCTGTCAGCAGTGGAAAGACCGAGCTCATCCGATAAAATACCATGGTAGAACACAAATGCTCCAATGGCGAGACAAACACAAGAACAGTGAGGAAAGCCAACAAGTAAGGAGATGGAAATTAACAAGCAAGCAATCCAATCAAAAGCAAGGGGCTGATTGAAAGCCTACTCTAAATAGTGCTGTGTATAATGCTGTCTGCGACAGACAGTTGACGTGATATGTAGCAAGATTGCAAAACACATTTTTTCATTAGTACGTCACTGTTGGTTCGGCAGTGTTGTTGCATAGTGATTGCGCACGTGGCGGCCATCTCAAAATGGTAAAATAACAGTTTATGTAGAAGATCGTTCCGTAATGGCTGCACCGGGGAGCAAGAAGTGAAACAAGTGTCTCGTGGCAGAGATGTGCTGTCAAGAACCAAACAATAAATAATGAACTCGCTCTCCTTAAAAAAAAGTTATCAGTTAGGTGGAGTTTTAAAGAGCCTGCCATGTGAACTATTCCCTCAGATGTCCCATCCCATACAAGTCACACAAGCTTTGTTGTACATGTAACTCTTGACAGCACAACTGCGACTCCTCAGTAGACGTTTGTTTCGAACTCTGAATATCAATAACACGGGCATTGTCAACATCACAAGGGTGAAACGCCAAGTCAGTCGCGCTGGGTTTCAAACATGCCACTTAGACATTCGGGACATTGGTGCCACAATTGCATTAACCCACTACGCCACCTTACCACGTGGGTTGCAGCATTGGGCTGAGCGGCTTATGGAACAAAATTAGATGGGGCATGCAATAGTTGAACTATGGTGGATAATTTCAGTACAGTGAACGAGCCTGACTGTGGGAGCAAGAGGCCATCGAGAGAGAGAACCTACCCTCTTCCATAACAAAGAAAACAAGGGACGCCTCTATGTGGGCATAACAAACGCCCAGCATTAACCCACTCCTACCCAGCAAGAAGGGGAGGATGGGCAAAGATGAGACGAAAAAACAGAAGAAAAAGTAACTTACAGGCTGGGGCATTCTCTCTTGGACTACAGATGTGACGGAAAGTCGCGCAGCAGCAGCCAGCTCTGGAAGGAATTATTTGCGGGAGCCCATCGCCTCTTCCTACACTCTGCCACTTGCTTTCACTTTGTGTTTGAGGGCAGCGGTCCGGTCGGGAGTTCCCTGTAACTGCAGCTTCGCCCTCTCGCCTTCCCAACCCGGCCGCTGTGTTTATTTATCTGCCTTTCAGTCAGAGGGCAGGGAAAGGGGCCGTCCCAGCGTGACTTCACGAGAGCGCCTCTTCGGATTACACTGATCTCCAAGGCTGCACCAAACAGGCCCAAACAAAAGCAGGCCTGCCCGCCAGGCGTGCACGCAGGACTACGGGCAAAATACACCCACAGGAGGCTTACTCAGGGTTGAGAGGCCGTTCCTACTTTTTACAGAATGTTAGTATTTAAATATGTTGTTCATATGGTCACCGGACGGAAATCTGCTGAGGGAAGCTTTACTTTGAAGGGGAATAATGACCATAACATAAATAAAGAAACACACAGTTACTCACTGTGCATATCATTTTATTATCAAAAAACATTTAAACGTCATTGAAATAACGAATTGCTCATCTAATGGGAGGGACTGCAGGCAAAAACAAGCCTGGGAGTGGCGCGCGCGCGCGCAAAGGAATTTTTAAACAAGCCCGGGAGTGGTGCGCGCGCGCGCTTGTGTCCGCCGCTGCAGGTGAAAAACCAGCGCGACCAGCGCTGACCGCCATCTGTTTCCAATTAACGCGAACGCGATAATTGGAAACAGATGGCATTAATGCTCGCTCCCGAGCACCCTAGGCCAGGGAACAAAGAAGGCGAGACAATCACCAGCCTTGGACCAATTGTGTGCTGTCTTTCTTAGAAAGACGCATGCAAAGGCCAATTGCAGGTGATTAAAAAAAAAAGCACACGCACGAGCGTGTGTTTAGAATTTAAAAGCCCTTACTAAAGCCTCGCTGAGCAGCGCATGCGCGCTGACTCAGGCGAGACCTAAAAAGGGGGCCTAGCACTCCTCTGACACCCAGGAGCAGTGAAGAAACAGAAAGATAGATGAGGGACTACACCATTTGCAGAGACTGGAAGCACCTGATTGTATGGACTTGTTTTTCACTTCATGGTTTCCCTGGGAACATGGGAAAATAAGTCAGTTTATAGTTGCGTACTGGTTGACATGGCTCCTATGCAAAATAAATGAAGAAAGAAAAGCCTAATCCTCGCCTCCGGGTCCTGACAAAGAATCAATGAATATTTTATGCACTTTTCTTAAGTCTCTTTTATACCTTATAGAAAGTAATTGGACTATTAAATGACATATGAAGCCTGGCAGCTGTTTATTACTGGGTTTTTTAACAACCAGATTTTATTGATTTTAATTTACCAGAGAACAAACAAAACACAGAGCAATCACAGTGGTATAAATTTATCCAAGAGATCGTGTTATGCATTACAAAACATTAGTCATTAGTCAGACTAATGGCTCCACCATTTCCTGGAAATCTTGTGGTGTTTGTTCTAGAATTCCCTATCTTTATAGATGAACTTTTCCAATTTTGCACTCCTGTTCTTTGCTACCCATCATTCGTCTTAGAAGGGGGTTTTGGGGACTTTCAATATCAGGCACTGTCCCGTTTTGATATCATCATGCCGATTCCAACCAGTGTATGTTCCCCCCACTACAGCTACCCACATTTTCCATGATACCCAAAAGTGCAACGCGGGGAAAGCTGTTCATTGGGCTCCCTATTATTCTAGAAAGGGTAGAGAGTATTTCAGACCAGTACTCCACCCCGACAGGACAACTCCAGAACAAATGCGTGAGCCTCTGGTCCCACTGAATCCAGGGTAAGGCTAGCTGTCCACACAGGAGGGTCACCCTTGTGGCTTCCAGAAGTGAGCCTAGAAGGGGGTCCCCATACAGTAAGTTTAATATATTGTTATTATAATACAATTGCAATATAAGTGTAATATATTGTTGATCGAGCAGAGATGTCGCAAGACAAAACGCAGGCCCTCATGACACTCACACAACCATTTATCAACTGAATCTGCAATGCCCAGTATTAGAGTCAAGAGTCTGTCATGCCCATTCCCCCATCGAAGGGGGATTGTGAAAATCTGTGGAATGTAACATGGGAGGATTTTATTTGCCCAAAAAAAGAGCACCCCCTGGCCAACAGGACAATGAACTAGGATTGAAGGATCACTAAATAGAATATAAAAGCCTTGGCAAAACCATCTTTTTTGAATAGTGCCACTCTGCCAAGGATATTAAGGGGAAGGCTAGATCAGTTATTAAAGATCCTCTGAGCCGGAGACAACAATGGGTTAAGATTGAGACTACAGCTAAGCCTCGGTTCCAAGGCAACATGCATTCCCAGGTACTGGAACCTGAGCCAACAGATGAAGACGGCATTGTCAATCAACCATCTCCCTGTCACCTTTGAGTGGGAGCAGCAGGGACTTTGACCTACTGTAGTTCAAACCAGAGGCCTCACCATATAGTTTCAATATTTACATAAGCCAGGGACCAGGCACATAAAGAGGAGTATATCATCAGCACAGAGTGTGATCCAGCCTACAAGATCGTCGTTCCAGTGGAATCTCCTTATCTGGATGTTGCATCATACCCATGTCACGAGAGGTTCTATCGTTAGGGTGAAAGGAATTGGTGAAAGAGGGTATCTGTGCCTGATTCCTCTATAGAACGGGAAAGGTCGTTTGAGGGTTCTAGTCACTTTCACCTGTGCTTGCGCCTATAGTATTTTTGGAAAGGGCCGAAAACTGGGTCAAAATCCCAGCTGAGAAAAGATCTGAAACAGGAAAGAACAAGTAGGGAAGTCAAACCCTTTTTCAAAATCTATGAGCGTAGAGAGGTCCCTAAGTTTGAAACATTGCTTCAGGGCGATGCGCATCCTTCGAATAGTGTTAGGTACTGCAGTTGGGCATAAAGCCACATTGAACAAGTGAGGATCCGACCTGCAGAAGTCTGTTGGCCAGGACTTTGGCATAACTCTCTACTACTGCGTTCATGAAGGAAATAGGGCTATCAGACGAGCATTGGTCCGGTGGTCTTCTTGCTTTGTGATGACCACAATGGTGGCAAAGTCTAATTCAAGGGGAAAACGACCCCTATCAATGTCCTCATGGTACATACGCATTAGATGGAGAGAAAGGGTTGACTTAAATTTGGTATAGTATTCAAGCAGGAATCCATACAGGCACACCGTCTTTCACGGCTTCACATAGTCTATAGCCGCTTCAATCTCCTCTAGTGTGTATGGTCCACAGCATCTTCATCTAACGTGCTCACAATCTCCAGTGGGACATCCTTAAGGAGAGGGTGTGAGTGTCCGAGAGCAGGGCGTTCCTGCCAAAAGTAGAGATCTCTATAGTAAAAAGCAAAGGTAGACTTAATCTTGGCTGCTCCACTAATTTGTTCCAGAACCAGCCTGAATGCAGAGTCTTTGGTTGCCAGGCACTAGATCAGCTTCCCAGACTCTTCTCGCCACTCGTCTAGGTGAAGCGATCAAGCACTGTCCAGATTCCCGTATTCCTCCAGGCAGAGCTGGCGCCTCTACTTTGCCAATTGGCGTTGGGTTCTTTCGTCTCTTCTCACCCGGCATTTGTGTTCAAAGGCCAAAACCTTTACTTTTAGGTCAGACACCTTTTGGGTTTTATTCCTGTTTTCCCCACTCAAGAACGCTTTGGTCTTGCTGTGTAGGGTAGCTTTCCCTACAGCCCATGATGTCCCAATGGATTCCACAGACCCCTTGTTTAGGTCAAAGTAGGATGTCAGTTCTTGCAACAGGTACTTCAAGCATCATGCATAAACCAGGCACCAAACATTCAACCGCCAAACTCGCTGGCATCCCCACCCTGGTGGTCCTCACCCGAATTGTGATTGGAGAGTGGTATGAGAATCCCCTGCAAAGGATGTTTGCCATAGTGGTGCACGGTTGTATGACATTTTCACGCATGCGTTTACAATGCATGCCTTTACAACGCGGTCATTACAACGACTTGCTTTAGGGATGCGCTGGAGTTTGGAATAGTATATTTTTCTATTCCAACTCCAGTCTGTGCAACAGTAGGGAAGGTGTTGGATTTAAAATCCATCACCTAAAGTTCCCTAAAGCAAGTAGTTGCAATGACTTGTGTTGTAATGGAACGCGGTCGTTGTACTGACTGCGTTGTAAAGGCACTGCGTTTTTCTGACAGCGTTGTAAACGCTGTTTCCGACGGTGCACATCACGTCCGTGGGTGTCAGGAAAAGGTAATCAATTTTAGACAAGCTTCCATGAGCAGCCGAGATGTGGGTATATTCAGATGCATGTGGGTGCCATACTCTGCAGGCATCACATAAGCCCAAGGAGACCATCCAATCAACCACCACTGGAGGTCAGCTACTCCACTACCTTCGGCCTGTGGAGTGCAATGTGGGATCCGCCACTGTGTTAACGTCTCCGCCTGTAATCGTCAGACCCGGGGTATTCAAATTAGGCCAGGACTGGACAATGTGACCAGAGGATGTGAGTTTCCTGGAGGAGCAATACAGCTGGAGAGTGGGGCTTGACAAATCTAAGAACTTCACCTGTCTTTATATGTTTACTGAGGCCACTGATGTTCAATGACATCACTGTAAAAGCAACTTCATAAGTCATGAGACTGAGGAGGACATGTATGTTATAGTAGGGGCTCCGGAACCAGGTGTTATACTTGGGCCTAGGAAACTCAGGTGTGGATGGTACGTAACACCTGTATCTTGTGAGATGGAAGCACTGTCTGTAGAATGCAGGCAAGTTAACCAAACAACCTAGTAACATATGAACCCAATATCCCATCTACTCTACCCACCCCAGAAGGTTGTCACCTTAATTTCCCCCATTTAACAAAGTCGATTAAGTCGTATTATGAAGATGAAACTCTCCCCAACACCATGCAAGAATAATGTAAGGATATTGTGCTGCTGGTGAAGAATATATCAAATAAAGCGTACAAACGCAGAACACCGGTTTAGCGTGCTGCACTGCCTGCAATTAAATGAACGATGAAAAACTTTGTGACAGCTCAGCCTGAGCATTGGTCCGAAGTCTCCTCTGCATGAGGGCCCTTGGACCCTCTGGGTCCATGTCGCGGTGATGTGTCCAGCTGGATCCAAGTCCGCTTTTACTTTTCTTCCGCCTCCAAGGAGTCTGGTGATCCAGATGGAAGGCCTTCTTGTTGTCTTGATCGCCTTCCTCTACATAAATTATTTCTGCATTGGCCCGACTAAAGCCACCATTTTTTTAAAGACAGCCCTCTAGTCTTCATTTTTCCCTAGCCGGGATACCCACCCTTTAAAAAATAGCACGGCAGCATGAATACATGCAAAAGGCACGCCAACTACAAGCCCATCTGCGCCCGTCCGCAGCCAGGGATGCTGTCGGTTTCTTGAGATGGGGTATGGGGGGCTCGCCTTACCTACTCTACCATTTAGATTTTTAGAATCAGGAAGCAGATGAATGGTGAGTGTGTGACCACTTTGCCAATCTGTATGGGACCAGTAGCTTATGGGTATTGTAAGGCAGTTCTCCCGTTTCAGGATATAGTGACGGAGAGAAGTGAGGCTGATAGTGCCCTTGCTGGGGTGGATCGGAAGAACAACTTTAATGTGGCCGCTCACTTCAGAAGCATGCCTTACACATTTATAATCTTTTAGAAGACCATCAGTTCGATGTTTTATTTATGACGGAAAAGTGGACAGGGGAGGATTCAACCACAGACATACACCTGGCCTTTCAGCAGAATTATGTCTGCATACATCTGGATAGGGAAGGTAAACGGTGTGGGGTGTTGGCTATTGCCTTAAGAAGAATTTTAAATGCTCCACCTTCCAGTTGGAGAATGGTAAGGCGGCGGAAGCACTGTGATTTTGTATCTCTTTCTCTTCTCAGTCCTCCTTTTCAGACACCTCAATCTATCGCCCGCCCGGATATGCAGGCGCGTTTATCAGCTCTTTGGATGAGACACTGGCCTATTAGATACTACAATATACCAACTTTACAGGATTAGGAGATTTTAGTTTGCATTTGGATGACGTAGGTGATCCCATTGTGGGATCATTGGTCGAGATTCTAGCTTCCTTTGATCTGTCTTCGAGCCCCACAGGTGCTTTGATCAAATTTTTTCCAACACTGATATAGTAATTGAAAGTTCGCTTGAGGTTTTATGGTCGGATCATTTTCTGATCCCTTTTTCCTGGACTGACAAAACTTAAGGACGGCAGGAATCTCAGGTATCAGCTAATACACTTAGAGCCCAAAAATAAAGTCAATATCCCAGAGCTGTTGGACGTCTTAGACACTACTTTGTCCACTCTGTCGGGAGAAAATAATAATGATGCCATAGTAGTCAATCAATGGCTCCTAGCGGCTGCAAATCAGCTAGCTCTGGAAAAAATCTGTACCAAGCAAAGGCGAGCACCTTCCGTCCATGGTTCTCTGTCACAAACGCAGGGGAGAGATAACACTGTAAAAAGTTGGAAAAGGGATGGAGGAGACATTACTCCGCTGTAGATAAGATGATTTATAAGGAGGCATTAAACATTGACTATTATATAATGAAGGTGAATGGGGCCGATAATAAGCCAAGGAAGGTATTTAAGATTGGCTCACATTTTTTGCACCCTAAAGCATCTGCTCCACCCATTAAAGCCAGCTTAGACTTATGTTTTAAGTTGGGAGACTTTTTTGAGGAGAAAATTTAAAAATCCATTGAATATTCTTTCCCAAAGAACATCTACAGATGTGCTGCTGATTTAAAAAAAGTAAAAGGAACAAATGATGAACAGAATGCTGAACAATGCAAACATTCGCCCCCAGTCACAAAGATCTGGGTTAAATCCATTGTTCTTTTGCTCACCACGCCAGTTTGGACCCAGCCATATGCAAATCAGTCTTGACCCTGTGCCTCATGGGTACAGTCCAGCCCGAACTGCCAAGCCAGGTCCTCCCTGGACCGGAAACAAGCATCCTGGGACCGGT
The DNA here is from genome assembly GCA_963921515.1 of Calotriton arnoldi. Lineage (NCBI taxonomy): Eukaryota > Metazoa > Chordata > Amphibia > Caudata > Salamandridae > Calotriton > Calotriton arnoldi. Next base: position 323,134 of record CAWUFW010005198.1, on the reverse strand, counting down.
TTCGGGGCATCACCCTTCAGCAGCCAGGCTAGCTTGAATCCAGTGGCGCAGTGAGCATGGGACCAAAGTCTGGGCATACCCTTCACACTTAGGGCAACAAAAGCAAAAGAAACAAATGATGGACGGAATGCTGAGCAATGCAAACATTAACCCCCAGTCACAAAGATCTGGGTTTAATCCATCGTTCGTTTGCTCACCACCCCAGTTTGGACCCAGTCAGACTATGACTGGTGAGCAAACAGATGATGTTCTGTTGTCAATGAAAGTCTTTCGGTCATCTTGTTCTACTGTTCCAAATGGTTTCTCAGTAGTGGTCTTACATTCTAATCACACTCAGTGGAGCCTGATTCTAAGCGTTATTTATATAAACATCTATAATGACTCTTTTGGACTTAGATGGAAAAATATTTTCTAAACTGATATAGAAGAAACATTTATAATGGACATTTTACCTTAAATATGTTGGCATCTACAGGCTTGGACCAGAAAGGCTAAATGCTTTTTGTCTGCTTTATTGACTATTCTATGGCCTTTAACATAGTACACTAGAATCATCTCTGAGAGTACAGTTTAGGGGAATAGACTATGTTTGAATCTATATTTTGCGTTAGTTACACCTGGATACTTGGATTCAATTTAAATTGTTCAGTGAAAGAGGTGCTGCACCAATAATTTAAACTTTCAATGGCTTAAACAGCGGTGTATTTTAGCAGCCCTGTTATTTGCAGTGTACGTAGCTGGCCTGTTGAGTTATCTGGAGAAATCTGATGAATTAGCTTCGAAACTTGGCAATGAAAAGGTCAGTCACCTGGATTTTGCACATGACTAAGGGCCTGATTATGACTTTGGCTGTCTGGGAGCTGGCCGCCACACCAGTGCCCGCACCCAGACCACCAAAGTCGACCACCGCCCCCCAGATTACGTGTTTCCTCGTTGTTGGGCGGGCGGCGGTGCCATTGCGGGGCCTATTGAAAAGGCACCGCAATGGGAGCACCTACAGCTGTTCTGGCATTGCATTGACTGTGCAGTCCATGCCGTGCAGGAAAGAGGGTGCATGCAGATAGGGGCGCACATGTGCCCCCCGCATGCATTCCCATGGACAGGGGCAACAGGGGGCCCCCTTTGTTTCCCCACCGCCAGCCTTCTCATGGCGGGCTTACCGCCATGAAAAGGCTGGGGGTGGGGAAACTCATAATATGCTACGTGGTGCCGCAGGGGCAACGCCAAGCATATTGCTTCCCCAGACCGCCGCAAGGCGGCAAGGGATCGCGGATCCTTGGCGGTTGCGGCAGCCCTAACACAGTCTGACTGCCGTACTCTTATTACGGCAGTTGGCCCGCTGATTCGTCGGTCCCCGAATGCCACCGCACCTCCACCACAGGTTCGGCGGTCTGATGGACCACTGAACACGTAATCAGGCCCTTAATCATTTTATCAATTACTTCAGTGGGTTTGCAAAAAGAGTTAATTCATTGCAGTAATATGCCAATTATTATTAGTTTTAAAATGAGTTTATCAAAAATGTAAATTACGTTTAGTGAGTGATCCAAACTGGCATTTAAATGGTTCATGATTCTTCCCCTATTGAGCATGTTTCTAATTACTCTGATATGGGAGTTACAAATCAAGAAATATTAAGCTGGATGCAACATGTTACCAATTTAGGCACTTAGGCCCAGATGTACGAAACCATTTAGCATTTCTTAACAGGCCAAATAGAAATTGCAACTGCGATTTAGGAATCGCAAATATGAATTACCTATTTCTTCAATGCGAATCGGGCATTTGGGCAATGCAATTACCATCAACTTGAAGTTGGTGGTAACCATGTGCAAAATTAAAATAGGAGGCGCTATTTAAGAAATGCAAATGGGAAGCTTTGTACATCTAGGCCTAGGTGTATACGTGGCAGCAATGCAATTAAGCAGTTCTTCAATATTTATGGAGGCTTTTGATAGGCTCTACCATCACAGTAGCGAATACTTAACTCACTCCCAAAATGGTTCAGTAGTGTTTCCTACTAAAACAGTGATACGTATTGAAAAGATTTTTACGGTCCTCAATCCCTCACTGCAATATTCCACTTGAAATGGGTATTCTTTCAATGTTGTGATTAGTCATTGTTTAATTTCTGAATTATGTATAGTCAAGAGCAGAGGATCATTTTCTGAAAGCCCCCGTATATAGGGATACTTTTTTTAGTAGCACTGTGTCTGCATTGTCGATAGGAATACACATTAGCAAAATTGTTATCCAATGCAATTTAAATTGTTTGGAAATTTGCTTAAATAAGAGCATGTTACAGCATACACACCGTTTAAAACCAAATGTAAAAGGTTAATTTTATTTAAAGATATTACATTGTCTATAGCCTATAAAACTTATAACTATGTTCAGCAACCTATGCAACGAATGGGCAATTATATTTAGATTTAAATCTTCAGGCTGGAACTAAAATTGAACTTTTTACGCCCAAGGTTACTCCACAAACTGATTTTCCAAATTGAAGGCGCATTGTTTAATTTAGACAAGCATCAAAACGTTCTGTGAACATTTAATTTGGTTATGTCTGTATTTGCTTGAGTAACAAAAGATGCTACTGTGTCCTCTCTTTTGACAGGAACGGTGTAGACCAGCCTAGGATGCAACATTGTTTTGTTTCACTGGTGACTCAAATAATGAATATGTTGCATTGTAAAAACGTTTTAATTACCTTGTAAGCATCTGGACAAAGTAAAAAAATCTTAGATGGCCTCCAATAATGACAATGTAATTTAACCTGATACTGTTATGGAGGGGTTGAAAAGGTTCACATGATGGTCAGACTAGGTGACAGGATGGTTCTCACTCACTGAAATGGTGTTAAGAAAAGTAAATATTGCATCATTGGTATGCCCGACTGTACAAATGGGCCCAGAGACCACTTAAAAAAACGTAATCAATTCTAGACATTCTTATGGATAGAGATGTAAGGCTTGTCAAACCAGTTACTGAAACGGTCCTTGCATGCACAAGTTAGGCTGTTGTAAGGTTATCTCCTCAATGAATCCCAGAAAAGGCTCTGCAAATGCAGGGTTATTTGGTGGGTGAAAGTTAGATTTGTAGACTGGCAACAGAGTTCAATGGATGAATAGAAATTCGTCTTCAGGGCCGGTGTAATCACCTATATATTTTGTCATGAGGGTTGTATTGCATAAAATGTCTAAACCTTCATCAGTCTTTTTGAATGGACATTTTTAGGGGCATTTTACATCTTGGGAATGGTTTCATGTAGAGTGGGTGGGTAGTTGTAAGAAATTGGGTTATTGTTTGAGGGGGTGGAAACCCTGCTCGAGCAACAACCACAATCCTTGTCAGGAAGAATCATAAAAGTCAATAAATTAACCTGTCCTTAACTCTCTGGTAGCTTGGTACAAAAGCAGTCAGGCTTAACTTAGAGGAACTGTGTTAAGTATTTATGCAGCACACGAACAGAAATAAAGTAAAAACACAACTCAAGAATCCCAAACCAATTTAGAAAAATAGAGAACATTTTAATAAATAAAACAACACTAAAACAAATTAAATTGAAATCAGTTAAATCGGAGTTATGATTTTTTTTATGTTTCTAGTGAAAAATTGTGCCTAAAAGATCAAAGAGTCAATCGCGGGTATGTGGTCGCATGAGACTGGGGAAAAGTCAAATGCTAATGCCGACAGCGATGGAGCGTGGGTCAGATACACAAGGTGGATGGAGCCCGGTCTCAACTTACCTTCGGACATAGAAGATTTTTTGAAGAAAATTCCCTGGGATGGTAAAGTTCAGCTGAGCAGGGCAGCCAGCAGTGTCAAAGGAGGAGGCCTCATCATAGGGATGGACGGACGGACTGGCTGGACAGAGCCATGGTGAAGGTTTCTACCTTTGGACTTTGTCTCTTTTTTGGAAGTTGGAAATCTCCAGCGGGACGTAGCTGCAGCCTATAGCCAGGGCCTTTGGAATTATGCAATTGTGCGGCTGTGGTGATTTTTTGCATAGTTACAGATTTGCCGCATTTGCCACATAATCCATCATCTGCTGAATAATCTGCAGATTTTAACAAAAAATATTGTTTCTAGCTCAAACAGGTCAAAAGTTACAAAAACGAAGTGGCGCATGTTACAGCACAGTGGAACGTCTTTTGCAAGGATTGACTAGTCACCTTTCTGTTGCTTATTGCTATATTTGGGTATTAAACTGGTACTAATGGGGTGCACTCAATGCCCAGACAGTGTTAACATGTATAAGAAGTACATAATAATGACGTAATACTATTAAAGAATGTGCCGCATTATGCCACAATTTGCCTTGTCTTGCTGCATAAATTACTCACCCTTGCCGCATAATTTGGCCTGCTCCTGCCGCATAATTCTCGTGGCCCTGGCGATAGCCTATGAGGGCTCCACGAGGCCGGATACCTTTGCCGAGAGGTCCAACTGAACAGGATTTGCTGCTGCGGAGAAGAATATAGTGGGAGGTACCGTGGAGTCAGACCGACCGGCGATGCACCTTGGGCAGATCGGCGAGCAGGTAAGCCCCATTCTGTTATTGGTTTTCAAACCACTTTTTGAGAGAAATATTTTAAATCCCAAGTTTTAGGATTAGGCAGGAGCAGTTCTACCAATACCACAACCAAGAGTCCAGGACCAAGGGGGCACCACTTGGGGGGGGGGGGGTCAAGACTCACTCCAGCAGAGGCCAGGTCCAGGGTTCAACATCTCTGGAGCTTTTAATATCCCTGTAGCTCACACAGGTGGTCAGCTAACTGGCCCTTGGAGTCACTCTGGTAGTACTGGGTTCAAGCAGCAAGGCAGGCCTCAAGCAGCAGTGGAGACCTCTGGTGAGCAAGGCAGGCCTCAAGCAGCAGGGCACAAGGCAGTCCTTCTGAAGTCTTTCACAGGTCCAGGATTGTACTGAAGATGGGGTTTGAGAGTCCAATATTTATACTTTCCTTATACCAGCCTTTGAAGTGGGGGAATTTCCTATGCTACCCCCACAAGTGGTTCTGTAAAGTTATTTCATTCCCAGCCATCCTACCTATACCCAGTCCCCTATCTCTTACTGTCTGGCAGGAATGGGAATGTAAAAACCCCAACAGCAGAGCCACTCAAAGTCGAGTGACCCAGGATACTAACAGAAAGCACAAATGGTTAGGACAAGAAAATGTCAACATCTAAAAGTGTAATTTTCAGAATTATGACTTAAAATTCGACTTTTCCAATAAAGAGGACTTTAAATTACAATTAATTTGAGTCTAAACAGCATATCTCTATCTCCTCCCAATCTGGAGGGGCTCCATACTCCATCCCATTTTTAAACAAGCATTTGCAATGCAATCGGTCTTGCCTTTGGGACCTTATATGTATTTAACTATGCAGCACATTAGCCTTGGTACTGAAACATCTACTGTTCTTTAACATGGAGGGAAATTAAGCACCAAACTGCGTGACACGCCAGGTATGGGAACACATGGAGAGAAATATTGCCTTTCAGCAGGAAATGGTATAGTCCAAAGCTGTTTTTTATATAAAATCAGGGCTTTCAGTGGTCATATCACTGAAAATACAAGATTTGAAAAAAGTATTATTGTCTACGGGTGCTCGTGGAAGACAATTTCTATGGACTGGAATCTGGATTCTGGTATTTTACTGACCTCTGCTGGTCGTTTTCTATCAAGAAAGTTAAATAGAGGCAGTTGCCAGAAAAATAAAAAAAGAAAGTCCCTCAGCAGAAAGCAATTCTGGTATTTTACTGACCTCTGCTGGTTGTTTTCTATCAAGACAGTTAAATAGAGGCAGGTTAACAGAAAAAAAGTCCCTATGCGGAAGCGAGACAAGTCCTAGGGCTGATCTCCAGAGCCCACAAAGTACATACACATAAGTATATACTAAAGTATATAAGTATATACTAAAGTATATACAAAAGGTCTCAAATGCTCGACCTAAAAAGGATTGGCATGTTCGCCCAGCAACTATAGATTAATAGCATTGATGGATGTTGAGTTAAAATATTTTTCAACGCTGTTATTGCATGATTTGGAATCCTGGTCGCACGACAAAGGAAGAATCCCCATAAACCAAACTGGCTTCCTAAGGGGCCAAGGTACTCTTATGACCCTGAGCCTAATCAGGAACAGAGCAAAAGCAATTAGGACACCTCTTTATATGTGCTTTGTTGATTTCAAAGCAACTTTTGATGGTGTTCCTCGGGACAAACTATGGGCCAAACTTCAGCGATAGGATATCCCACCAAACATCCTACAAGCAATTAGGCTGGTATATTCGGATACCTGGGTCAAGATTAAAATTGGAGATGGCTCGTGCGTATCAAGGAAGGTGCAAACAACTTCTGGCGTAAAACAGGGCTGTGTCCTAGCCCCCTTCCTCTTTAATCTATTTTTGGCAGATCTCTCTACTGAGCTAGACCATCAGAAGGCCCATGCACCGAGCGTTGGAGGACAACAAATGTCGCATATCCTTTATGCTGACGACCTGGTGCTGTTCAGTAATACTCGAATAGGCCTTCAAAGGCTGCTTAATACTCTTGGAGCTTACACTGAAAAGAACGGCCTGGAAATACATTTTTCGAAAACAAGTGTGATGGTGTGCAATCGTCCTTCCAAGACCAATCAAAAATGGCTTATTAAGGGAAACAGAATTGACGAGGTCAGACTCTATGTATACCTAGGAGTGAAAATAGATGCAAATGGCTCCTTTGGTTCCCAGAAGAAGGCGATAAAGGCGAAAGCACAGACCATTAACTATGGCTTCTCGTCACTGGCCAGATACATTCGAGGCCATGATCTAAAGCCCATGGGGTCAGTTATGAAAGCCAAATTGTTGCCAACCCTTGCATATGGATCGGAGATCATGCTGGGGGACGATACTCTTCTGTTAGATAAATTGATAAGAGCCTACAAACATACCTTTAGGCTCCCCAGGTCGGCCTCTCCTGCACAGATCCGTCTAGAATTCCTGCTTGCAAAACAGACACTTGCCAGACCGGCGGCGTTTGTCAAGCTTTGTCATAACCTGAGAGCAGCAGCTGAAAACACCCTGGCTAATCTAGTCTGGATAGAAATTAACTTAAAACGTGGCAATGGTGCTCACAAGAAATATTTAGAAAACAGCATTAGGACGCTTGAATTGGGTGACCTTTGGACCTCTAATACTTCTGAGCAAACCTTTAAGAAACTAGTAAATAAAACAACTAAACTACAAAGTTGGGTGGCAGACAAAGAAAGCCTGTCTAGACATCGTCATGGGTGGCTGGTGTTGAAATCATATTACATTCTAAGAGAATCAGCCCTGTTGGCCGCAGCCTTCCACCGGAAGATCAAACAGACATTTCTGGCCTGAAGATTCTGAGAAATACCCACGCTAGACCTCATTCCAAAATGGAGAATGACCGGTCTAAGTGAAGATCGGTCCTGCCGTCTATGCCACCAGGGAAATGAAACATTGCTTCATATTAAGACCCCTCCGGGTATTCGTGAGCTTTACAAATCCCGTTAACATTAACATTAACATTATTGTATGCATTTGTCCTGTATTGATGGTTCAACGAAGATCTCTATTAAGACGGGAGTTCCTTGAACGGGGAATTAGGTCGTGCAGGCCTGCTCTGGTGGAGTCTATGGACCCATGCAACACAATGCTGAACATTAGACTGACTGTTATTGAATATTTTGAAAACGATGATCAGAGAACAGGTTATGCAATGAGTAATCTGGAGAGGGCTCTCGAATCCAATTTTAAAATGCGATAAATCAGAAACCTTTTAGGAAAATTTAACATGCACAGATAATCGGCAAAGACGGGCTGCTAGGGACTGCAATAATCAGCTGCTCCCTATCCCGCCTCGCGCAGATAACTACTTTGTCTATTCTGGTATTTTTAATGATGTAAAGTTTTGCACATCGGCACTTTTATAGCGGGACTCATAGCCCAGCCGGCACTGTATATATACCAGCCTCGGTCCTGCTTATATGCACCTTAATTACTTATATCAATATACTTAAGGGAACCTGAGCCGTCTGTATGGCAATTGTGCTTTTTTAGATATCAGGGAAAAGATCAACCCCTGTTTAGCCACTTTTATCTAATGTAGTTTTGTATTTGACATCCGACTAAAATACCTAGGAAGGAAAGCTGAAGCAAGCGAAGGGCTTGTGGCGCGATGCCCAGCGGCCATATTAGTTGTTTGATAAATCTCCTTTTAATTCATTTTGTATGTATTTTTAAACATTATGAACTGTGTGATTTTGTTTATGGTTTTAATTGACTAATAAACTAATTCTCTCTCTCTGCTCCCAATCCAAAGTTATCACTTAATAAATGTAAGAACATAATCCAGTATTAGTCAATGGGAGAGATAGGCCTTGCAGCAGTGAAAACCGACTTTTGGAGTTTTTCACTCCTAGGACATGTAAAACTTAAACCCACATGACCTATGGGCTGTTTATGGAGTAGCTTAGGGGTGACTCATGTGTATTAAAATTAATGTTTAGGCCTGACAAAAGGTTTATTTTGCCAGGTCAAATTGGCAATTTAAAACTACACTTTGGGGCGGCGGAGCCAAGATGGCGGCAGAGTTAAGACATGCTGCCAAGAATCTAGCCTGTTTAAGCCAGGAGCTGGCCCCCAGTGGTGCTGAAGATGGAGTGGGGGTCCCACGGGCTAGCTGACGCGATATGGTGCAAACGACTGTTCATGAGAAGGCTTGACGCAGGAACAGCCTGGGAGTGTTGTGGAGCCCAAGCCGCTCATAGTGGCGAGCGCCACGAAGTAGTCAGCAGCGGTCGAAGGAGAGGTGACAGGCAGTGGCACATGATTCAGCAGCAGACGGCAAACCCCATGGGCTGGTGCCCTGCCGTGAGTGGGGGAAGCGGGCTGTGTTCTGTGCGCCAGGTGGGCGCTGCGTTGAGCTGCGACGAATTGGGCGTCGGACACTCATGACGGGGCCTTCCAGCGCATACTGCCCCCTGAGGAAAGGCAGAAGTAGGGCCCAGACAAGAGAGCATGAGAGAGGAGCTGGAAGACCTAAGGATGCAGGCTCTGCTGGGGTGAGCAATTCGGACTGGAGAGGCAAGCCGGAGCAGTGAGTGCCTGCAGCCCCTGGGTCAGTGGGGAGATCAGAGTAGGAGGGGACCCTGCCTCAACCATTCTTGAGGAGACGCGGGGAGTCATGCCCTGGGTCCCTTACGATCCCAGGACACAGGACCCTTGGAGAGCACAGGGCGCCGGCTGGTGAACCCTTTGGGTGATACACGCGGAGCACTGGACTGAGGGGCGGGAGCACGGCCTAAGGCAATCTGACCTGGGCCTACACCTCTGCACCACCTTAAATGGCCTCGGCATGGGAGGAGGAAGGATCATATCCTGAAAGACATGCTCACACGTCTAGCAAGCTCCGCTGACATCAGCCAGCAACCCAAACAGGCTGTGTCTCCAACTGATGGAGGGGAGGGCGAGGCACCGCTAACGGAGTCACTTATTGAGATGCTCTTCGCTTCCCTGCACAAGGACCTCTTGGTAGTCCAGCGTGACCTGACAGAGGTGAGCGAGCGGGTCTCCACATTCAATGACAATGAAACGGTGAGAAGGATAGAGCTTGAGCACCTGCGCCAGGAAGTGCTCCACCTGCAGGAGCAGCAACTAACCCTCCAGTCCCGTACAGAGGACCTTGAGAAGAGCTCCTGCTGGAACAATATTCATATCAGGGGGATTCCCTCGGCTGTGGAGGGAGAAGATATTGCAAACTTTGTGATGGCCTTCTTTCAACATATCTTATGCTCACCAGGGGAGGCATGTGTGCAACTGGACAGGGTGGGTTCACAGAGTGAACTGCGCTGGTCCAGGCAGGACCCGCTCCCTGGACATTGTCTGTGGCAAAGCGAGAAACGCACAGCCAGCCCACTTCCGCGGCCATAATCTTGTGCTTTACCAGGACCATTCCGCCTGACCCTCCAGAAGTGCAGAAACTTCCGCCCCATCACAGTTTCTCAGGAATAAAGGGATTTATATATGGCTGTGGACATCTATTCTGCTTAATCTTTCCGCTGGCGGAAGCACAGCACCTGCTGAACCTCCCGGAAGAATCGGAACCCGGCACCCCACGCGGTTCACCTACACCTGGTGCGTGCCATCAGTCTCAATGGCAAAGGGCCAGTAAGTTCCCCCGGTCTTCGTCCAGACCCAGAGACCATCGCCTTGGAAAGGCAAGCGGTCCTGGACAGCCTTTCAGGTGAACCGGAGACGCATGGGGCGACCGGACTCTGATCTGGCACCTGATGCTCCTTGAGAGAGCCTGCACATCCTGGGCGGTCCTCTCCCTGGACTTGCAATGGGGGAGGCTGAGAAGTCAGAGCAAGGAGGTGGCATGGCCCTCCATCCTGGAGCTATCCAGAGGGCGGCCTTGGATATCACTGGTTCCTTCTGGACAATTTGGTTGTTTACCTGTTAATGTTCTTTGGATTGTTTCACGAGGACCAGTGCGGCTTCATCCCGGGCCGTAGTACGTCTATGAACATACGACGGCTGGTGCATATATTGTATGAGACGCAGGAGGCCTGAGGAGATGGCGTTGGTGTCTATCGATCCTGAAAAGGCGTTTGACACGGTGGATTGGGGGTACTTGTTGGAAATCCTCGGAAAGTTGGGGATTGGACCACGCTTTCGTCAATGGGTTCAAATATTATATACGAACCCTGTGGTACGTGTGCGGATGGGTCAAACCAGGTCGGTGCAATGGCTGCTGGGGCGTGGTACACGGCAGGGGTGCCCGCTGTCGCCGATGCTCTTTGCTGTGGCCATTGAGCCTATGGCGATATGGGCAAGGCAGGATCTAGGCTGCTGGGGCATACGAATTGGGCACAGTACACACCTTATCTCGCTGTATGCGGATGATGCGCTGTTCTACGTTACTTCTCCGCGTGAGGCTATACCGAAATTGCTGAGGTTGATGGACCAGTTTGCGCCTTATTCAGGACTGCACATAAACAGGCGCAAATCCCTGACATTCCCCCTGGCGGGACTGAGAGAGAGTGGGGCTGGGGAGCTGCCTAGCCTGGGACTTAGATGGGAGACGGACCACTTTAGATACCTAGGGGTGCAGGTGGCACACGGGGACGCTAAGCTGCTCCAGCTGAATATGACCAGGGTGGTCGAGTCGCTGAGGCGTTCTGTGGAATTCTGGAACACGCTGCCACTGTCCCTAATGGGTGGGATAGCGGTGGCAAAGATGGTGATGCTGCTGAGATGCTTGTATGCTTTGCAGAATGCGTTGTGCCCGATCCCTGCAAAAGTGTTTCGGCAGTTGAACTCCCTCCTGGTGACCCTGTTTTGGGCGGGAAAGCGCTGTAGGGTTGCACTGCAGGTGCTCCTGAAGCGATATGAGGAGGGGGGGCTAGGGGTGCCCAGGTTTGATATTACGCGGCACACCTTCAGCATGCTGTGCAGTGGTTGGATGAGGGTGATAATTGGGAAAAGCGTTTGCTTGGCGGGCAAGTGCAGCCAGGGGACCTACCTATGACTTTGATGGAGGGTGCCAGGGTGAGTGCGGAACTACCATATGTGGTTCGGCAAACAGCTTGTTTGTGGCAGAAAGTTGTGGAACGAGTGCTGGGGCAGGCTCCCTTTCACCCGGAATTGTCCATCTGGCAGTTAGTCCCTGTGCGAAGGATGGTGGAAAACATGTCTTTCCAGGCATGGAGAGAGGGTGGCTGCATGGTATTGGCAGACTTATATGTAAATGACACTTACCTCACTTTTGAGCAGGCGTGTGAAGGGTTTGGTCTGGGGCAGGGGCAATATCTTCAATATGCTGGCCTGATGGAACTGGCCACGGTGACATGGCCAACTTACCCAGATATGCCCCGGACCACTGAGACCTTAGACATATTGCTAACATGTGGAGGTGGGCGCAGACTGGTGTCTTTGTTGTACAAGGCTATGAGGGCGGACTCTGGATCTCTGGCTCTTAGGGCGTGGGACGCTTGGAATAAGGATTTACAGGCGCCGTTGCCGGAGAAGGATTGGGTGAGAGTATGTACGCTAATGCGTAAGGTGTCTTGCAATGCCCGGCTAAAGTTGCTGCACTATAACTTCTTGCAGCGGGTGTATATGACCCCGGCAAAGCTCCATCGTATTGATGCCTCCCGTCCGCATGAATGTCCTAGATGTCAAAGAACCCATACGGGGTTCATGCACTTAGCGTGGGAATGCCCAGAAGTCCACCAGTATTGGCTTGATGTAGTAGCACGGCTCCGTGGAGGGGTGGGAATCGCGCTAGAAGCTACGCCTGAACAGTGCCTCCTAGGGCTGTTACCGCACCGCAAAAAAAGAAAAATGGCTAACAAGCTACTACAGCTAGCGTTGGTGTTGGCTAAACGAAGGGTCGCCATTTGCTGGATGGGTGAGCGGGCTCCTTCTTTTGTGAACTGGATGAGTGATGTGGGAGAGTGGTCTTTGGCGGAGGAACTACACATGAAAGCCTGCCGCAGGGATGAAAAGTTGGATGAGGACATAGTAAGTTGGAGAGAGTTATGCAGGGAATTGTTCAACCCAACGGGGACAGGCAGTGACCAGGCTAGTGAGTCTGATGGTAGCAACGGCATGTAAACGTTGGTGCCTGTGTCAATCCAAACTGTATATGATGCTGGATTTGCTGCTGAGTCATGAAAAGTGTAAAGTATATATATATATATATATATATTTTTTTTTTTTTTTTTTAATTTATTGGCATTTCAAAAACAACAACAGTTACAACAACTCGGTCAGAGAGGTAGTTCAATTACACTGGTATTACACAAATAATTGGCAGTTCTAGAAATATACAGTACGCTCATACTATACCCTGATGTACTAGGTGTGACATGGGGCGTGGGATAGGCAGGACCTAGCATATCCAGGTAGCCAATCCAACCCAATACGGGGTGAGGGAACACCAGAAGTGTAAAGTATATTCAACTGTGTAATGTGCTTGGGACTCTAATGCATGTAGTGAAAATAAGCTAATGGATATTGTCTCAAAGGATTCTGTATATGACTGCCCAGTTTGATGTGCAATTTTATAAATACAGTTTAAAAAAAAAAATGTTCTTTGGATTGTTGGAGTTGTTCATGGGGATTGTACTCTCACTTCTGTGCATCGACCTCTTTGGGCCGGGTTGCTCTATATTCCTGGGCCCACAGCTGACCTGACCCCAGCATCGGTCCCTGGTCGGATAGGTAAGCAATAACACACAAATACACACATGCCTAACCCTCCTGAGCTAAACATTATCCGCCTCAATGTCCAGAGTCTTAATAGCCTGGTTAAGTGAAAGGTGGTGCTATCCTTTCTGGAGCATAGCAAAGGAGATATTTGCCTCCTTCAAGAAACGCATCTGCTGCCACAAGACTGGCACAGACTCAAGTCCCATAACTACCCACACCAACACTTTTCCTCTAACCACACTAACACAGGAAAGGTAGCTATATTATTTGCACGCTCCTTCACCCAAACGATTGGGAGTAGAATAGTGGTGATTCAGGGGCTTCTAGCGCTTCATGTTCAAACAAAGGGACTCTCCTTTACCATTGCGTCTCTCAATGCCACAATGAGAAATAGGTACAATTTCTACTGAGAATAGTGCGGGACACCATGTACACCCCTGATCAAGATGTATTAATAGGGAGAGACCTAACCCTGGTCATGTGTAACGATTGGGATAGATTGAGACAGAGGTACGGACAAGCCAGGGTGTAAAGGCTCCATGACGACCCGCGGATTACTGACGTTCAGGGTGAGAACAGGGTCCACATAGAAACTTAGGGTGAGAACCGCACACCCTAAGTCTCTACGTGGATGCTGGATGACCGCTTGCACTCCCTTCTTGGAGAAACTCAAACACTTTTGAAAGGTTTCGGGATTCCGCATGAACCTCCAGAGGTCACAAGCCCTCGATCTCACACCAGGCTCCCGGGAGAAACTCTCCTCCCTCTACCCTCTGACTTGGTCTACCACTTCCATTCTGTACCTGGGTAAGCAGATAGCACCGACCCTCAAAGATACAGTCGACATTAACTACCGGGCCCTGCTGCGACAGCCCAGGGCAGACTTAGCTCAGTGGAGACACTTCCACCTATTGTGGTCGCTCTAAAAATGACCGTGCTCCCCAGGGCTCACTTTTTGTTCCAGGCCTACTGCTCTCCCCTCCAGGGTGCATGCTCAAAACTCTTCAGGCAGAGCTCCATTGTTTTGTCTTGGCTGGCAAACGCCCTCAAATCTATTGTAACCTCACTTATTGAACCTCTGGATAAGGGTGGCTAGGAATACCTAATCTCACACAGTACTATGAAGTGTCCCAGTTCCGCTTCCTGCTGGAATGGAGCCGATCCGACACCGAGAAACAATGGTGCTTGAAGGATAGGGCGATAACTGGGGATCACCTATGGAAAGCACCCTGGTTTCACAGGATGCACAGGTAGTGGGGCCTATACTCCTCCCCAGTCACCAGGAGTTACCATGGTGGTTTGGGATAGTGGCCACCGGGAGGGGGCGGACGTCCTTCCCCTCACCACTGACCCCATTTAGGGCAATTAGGATTTTGCCCTGGGGCTTCGCCCTATTGATTTGCTGCCTGGCAGCGGGAAGGTTGCAGATCTATAGGTCACCTCTTTAATATCGCAAGGCCCATCCCCTGCATACAACTGAAAATGGATTTTTAATCTTCTCAAAATAGAATGCCACTGCTACCTCCAAGTTTGGCTCTGGGTGATGTACCCTACTATACGAAAAAGAGCACAGTGGTCGCTTACAGCATTGTAAAAATGGCTTCTGGCCAAAGAGGGTGATAAATGCCTCATTACAGAGCTCTATGTGCTCTTGGCCCAACCTGACAGAGAAGAGAAAACGCCCAGCCAGAAGCACAGAAAACAGGAGCTGGGGCACACATTAAGAAGGGGGGGCATCTATTACAGGGCGCGACACATGGCGTGTAACACGGCGAGTGTGGAGACAGCTAGTAAGATTGTAATGTGCTGGCATCTCACCCCCGCCAGATTACCCTGTCCGTCCTGAATATTGCTGCCGACGGTGTGCAGCGACCAGCACACTGGTGCACCTTTTAAGGACATGCCCGAAACTCACTAGATATTGGGATACAGTCCTCAACTACATTGACACTTATCTTGATACACAGCTCAAATGGTTCCCTGCTTACATCATATTGGGTCTTCCTAATCCACTGACCTTCCCTCGCAAATCCCAACGGAGGCAACACATTATTTTAGCCCTGGGAGCGGCGCTCCAAGTGATATTCTCTCACTGGGGGACGACAAAACCCACACACACACATGACGTGGATCCACAGAATTTGGCACATCTTGGGCATGGAAAACTATCCCTTGCCTTGACCAATAATTTGGGAGCCCACCGAGACCTCTGGGTGCCATACATTGCACTGCTCTCCACAGAATTTAACAAACTGACATGCCCTAAATACCTACGGTTACTAAAGCTTATGACCGTAGGTCAGTGTTTCCCAAACTGTGGTCCACGGACCCCCAGGGGTCCGTGACACATTCCCAGGGGGTCCTCAGGCAGTAATTTTAAAAGCACAAAAAAGTTCCTTGTAGAATTAGCAGTTTTCCAGCAACAATAAAAGTGTCAAGATAACGTCAGTGATTAATGTACCTGCTGGAGAGAGATGAGTTTTGTCAAGTGGCAGCTTTGACTTATCTAATGTAGCACAGAGGGTTAATATGCCTACTGCAAAGAACGTGTACCATGCATTTTAAAAAACAGTTTTTTATGTGCATAGGTTAGTGGGTTACTGCTTTTGTCACAGAGATTCTTATGTTACTGTGCAGTTCATAAGTGACAGTCGTAATCTAGCACAGTGACCTATAAACTGTCATTAAAGAGCTGCTTGCAAACTGCATGGTACAAGTTAGAAACATATGTTTTTTCCAAGTCTTTCATTATCCTGATGCTGCTAAAAAGGTTTATTGGGTGGAAATACATTTTTATTGTTAAAGTCAATGCTAACCACTGTGTTATGTTCTGAATCCTGAGTTTGTGCTTCTCCAGACCAAGCACTCTTTAAAAATGCCTACCAGTATGAATGACATGTGAATCCTACACCTTGTAGTCGTATTTGCCTTATGTAACATTTTCTATACACTGATTTACACGTATGAATCATTGTCTCTATGGGGCAGATTTACAAGTAAAGTGACTCAGTGTGTGCCGCAAGCCATTTGGCTGCGCCCCACTCAGTCACTTTCAAAGCACAGGCATGCGACATATTTACAACAATATGTCGCATCTCTGTGCTTCCCCCTGCGCTGGCGCACAAACTGCTGCCATGCGCCTGCACAGGCACATTTGCACCATGGTGCATGGTTGCCTGCGTCGTGGGGAGATTGTTTATATGCACATAAACAATCAGAAATGGCGTTTTTTCAACTTCTAAGTGCGCTGCATTAGCACACATAGAACTTGCAAAACGTCATTGTTTTACTGATTGTTTATGTGCAGGAAGGGACACCTTCCTGTACATAAACAAGCACCAGAGGTGATATCCTCTTTCTATGCGAGCTGCAGAATGCAACACGCATAGAAAGAGGAAAAAAACGAGGAGAAATGAATACATTTCTCCTCGTTGTGCCTCCCTACGCCTCCCCTGGGGAGGCATAGCATTCAGACACATTTCCAGATTTACGATTTCTAGTAAATCTGGAAATGTTCTGGTTTCATGGGTGTTGCGTGGGAACACCCACAGCAACACCCATGGTACACCCCTTTCACGCAAAGTGCTGTGTGCAAATGGGCCATATTTACAAGACCAGGAAAAGTCACGCAGGGTGGCTTTTCCTGCCTTGGAAATATGGGGCACTAAAATGCAGCCACCGGTGCGTCACTTTTTGTGACGCACCCGTGGCGCAAGGGGCTTGTAAATCTGCCCCTATATGTGTGTGATGTAAAGTGCTCTGACATCCTTCAATGGTATGAGAGATGCTATAAAACAAATGAAATACATGTGACAGAGGGGCTATGGAGAGATGAGAGGCACTGTTGGAGGGTGATAATAAGGGAATCATTGAAGAACCCCAACAAAGATTGTCGTATCCTGGTGCATAGTAAGGTCATCATTTACTATTCTTTAAAAGCTGATACAATTCAATATATAATGATAAATTTGTTGTAGAATGCACCATTGTTTTCTAAATTTTCTTGGGGGGAGAGCCTCCCAAAGCCCCCTTTGTAGTGGTCAGGCTCACTCACTGCACTTGTTGTGCACTGTATGGGGACTGGTCTGAAAACATTTGCCAGGGCTGCTGTGGGTTTCCAGTCTGGCCCTGGCAGGAGCCTCGTACTCCGAAATAAAACCAACCATTTAAAAGTTAGTCACGGAGATGCAGCACTAACCGTCCTGTTTTTTGCAAATTCTTTCAATATAAAATACTAAAATCCTTAGTAATTCGAGTATTTGTTTTGTGTGCACACGTGTGTTTATTGTTTTCGAATTACTGTTTTAATGTTTGAAATTTAAATCATACAAATTGCTTGGGGGTCCCTGGCTTCCAGTGGTGACTCAATGGGGGTCCTCAGGAGTCAAAAGTTTGGGAACCACTGCCGTAGGTGATGGCATGCAGGCAGAGGGGATGCATCCAAGGTTGATCATTGAGGGACCCTGAGACAGGCAGGCCTAGGGAATTTTACGGCAGAAGAGTATGGGGGAGGGAGTATTGAGAAGGAACAGAGAATGGGCACATTGGAAGTGTCTATACAAGGTGCTGTTTGTTCTGTTTTTGTTTTGCTACTGTAAACCAATAAAACAGATTTAAACCATAAAACTGCACTACAGGTTGCAAAGCCAGGCCCGAGATATGTTTTAGAGGGCTACTTAAGTGGGTGGCACAATGAGTGCTGGAGACCCACTAATAGCATGTAATTTACAGGCACTGGGTACATGAAGTACCATATATACATATATATACTCGGGACTTACAAGTAAAGTAAATGTGCCAAACAGGTGTAGGCCAATCTTACCATGTTTTAGGGAGAGAGTAAAATGCATAGTCCTGATACCAACTTAAACGAATTCAAGTAACAGTAGGGGTGAAGCCAAAAGATTGGAGATGACCCTGCAGAAAGGGTCAGTTCCAACAGTAGTGCATTTCAGCTTAGTCAGATTTCTGTAATAAACAGTAAGTAGTGCTTGATTCTGACATTAGCTCTTAGATGTTCAGACGATTCTTATTAATTCACATAATGTTAAGAAGCATACAGGAGAGACGGTGAATAGTTTTGAGTTGCAGATTGGTGTGTGTGGAAGATAAAGTAGTGGTTGGGTGAAAGAGAGAAAGCCATGGTCTGGCCATTCTATGCATGTGCATGCTCAATAAAGATTTTATGTTTGAATGTTTTTATTAGCATTTTCAAAAATACACAACATTCCAACAACGTCAGCCGTGTAATGCAGGAAAATGTGTCATACATACATTTATGCAATGTAAAAAAAATATATCGCTCGCTGATAAGGTTGTACATCCATATCACTATCAAGGCATTGCGAAAGATATTGCTGTTTATATGAAACCAAAAACTGAGACATCCCACCCCGTTCGATATCCCTTGGCCCCTGACTGTCTAGATCGTGTCTTGCCACAAAGACGGTTCCCTTCATACAGTTGGAGTAGGTTGCGGCTCTTTCCCCAGGTCAGAGAGTCGCAACACCCTCAGGTATTTGGGCTGAGTGATTTCGTTAAATTCCGCTAGGAGCAGTTTTAAGAATGGACCCCATACTTTCTGGAAGGAGGCAGCCGAGCCGCTCAGGGTGGCTGAAATGCGTTCCATCCCAATGATGTGCCATATTCGATGGAGCCACCCCACATATGTAGGAGAAGTGTTTGTCCCACAGTGCATCAAGATATTCTGTAAAGCGGCGCCCAGTGCTAGTCCCATCTGTCGCCCTCTCATGCTCTTCAGTGGAAATGTAATGGGATTGGGAAGGCCCAGGACCACATACACTGGGAGTCGCGGGATTTCAGTGTCGAATAGTTCATCTATCTCATCTAGAATTTTGGACCAGTAGGAAGACAGCATCGGGCACTCCCACAGTATATGGAGCAGAGTGCCCTCATTATCGCAGCCCCGCCAACAGGTGGGACTCATGTGTGGATTGCCCCTGTGGAGACGCGCGGGTGTTAGATACCAATATGTCGCTATTTTCATAGCCGTTTCGATACTAGCTACATTTCGGGCAGTGTGCTTGGCTCTATAATAAATACCCTCCCAGTCTTTCCCAGAGAGATCGCCTCCCAGCTCCCTCCCCCATCGCTTCTGACTCGGGGTTGCTTGTGAACCTGGGCCATCCCGGAGCATATCGTACATTTCAGATATCATCCCTTTGTCGGTGAGCTTGGTGATTAGCCATTTTTCATATTTCGTCAATTTGCGGCCCCCCTGCGCTCTCATCCCGGGCTGGAGAACCCAATGTCGTAGCTGCAAATACCTCAGTCTCTCGGACTCCGGGATCCCATACTCTGACCTCAGCTGGGGGAACGAGATTACTCCCGAGAGATCAAATAGATGACCCACCGAACGGCACGAGGTGTCACGCCACTCCCTAAATGACTTTTCAGACATACCTGGGGTGAATTCGCTATTGCCAAACAGGGGGGTCAGCGGGGAAGGAAAAGTCGTGAGTTTCTTGGTAGTCGCCACCCCATCCCAGACCGTCATTACTGACTTGGTGATTGGAGAGCCCATCAGGCTCCGCAGCCGTTGTGATCTCCGGAGAAAGGGGACCTTCCATAACGGGATGCCGGCCAACGCTCTATCCTGGAAAAGCCACCGCTTTTCGGATTCCGGCCGTGCCCACTCCACCAAGTATCGCATTTGGGCCGCCTTATAGTAGCTTAGGAGATCCGGTATTCCTGGGCCCCCATGTTCAGGGCGCATGTATCCTAGATCAGGGGCGGTGCGTCCATTGGGGGCGTTGGGGCGTAGCCCCCCCGCCCGCAGCTCCCTCGGCGTGTTTACTTAAGTTCAAAGAGCCGAGGGAGAACTGACAATCATGTCAGTCAGCATGACGTCGGATCGCCCACCCCCTTCAGAGTCTGAAGGGGGTGGGCGGTCCTGCAGTCATGTTGACTGACATGATTGTCAGAGGGACCAGGGGCAGCAGGCAGCACTGCAGCACAAGTGCGCATGAGTGGGGAAGGGTACCGAATTTTCGCGCCGTGCCCATTCATGCGCACTTGTGTGTGCACTGGCTTGCAGCATGCCCATTAGGAGAGCGAGGCTGAGCAAAGGCTCAAACCTCGGTCTCCTAATGGGCAGGCGGGCGAGGGGTAACCGTGCCTTAAGCCAATCCTGGCGCTGCCAGCAGCGCCAGGATTGGCTGAGAGGGGATGTAGGCAGGGCCAAACGGAGTCGGACCCGAGGCGGAGCGGACGGCGGACCTCCTCAGAGTCAGGTAGGATTTTTTTTTTATTTTAAAAATCCCCCGGGCCCCCGGCACCCCCCCCCTGCGAGCCGCGTTTGGGTCACAGTATGAGCCTAGAGGGCAGGGTCAGAGGTCACAGTATGAGACTGGAGGGCAGGAGTATGCTAGAGGGGTGTGACTTAACAGGGAGAGCCAACGGTATGGCTCGGATCTCGAAGCCTGTGCACGAGCCAAGCCATTAACACATTTGTTATGTAAATCAAACGACAAACATCAGGTAAAATGCGATAAAGTCTTGTGAAAGTTTTAAGTGTATTTCATGGTGAAGCTTTGACATTACTAGGGCACATTCTAACACTGCTCTGAGAAGTGCTCATTAAAAGGGATAGTTTTATACAACTGATAGTTTGAACTCACATATTTCAAAATGTTTTTATATGTGACAATGAAGAAGAAAGAGTTTGGGTGAAAAAAATATTTGCCTAAGATCACAGAATATACGCGGGAAAGAAACGATTCATCCACGTTTTATGGTTTCACATTGTACAAATCAGTCAGTAAATCGCGATCTACCTGTCTTTCCTTATATTAAAACTGTGTTTTTACCTCTTAGTGCCTTTTTCTGTGGTTGTATATAGCGCAAACTGGACCCGAAGGCGAGCGGTTTCAAGAGCACCAGTTAGATTACCCAAGGTCACATTCAGTCTCTAGGCAGGGGGAGATTAAGTGATGTGCCCAGAATCACAGGGTGCGGATTCGATGCCGAGACTCGAACCTGGTTCCCCAGTTCAACAGTGGGCAGCTCTGACAGTAATGCCACATCCTGGGTAGAGGAAGGGAGGCAGAAAGAAGCACGTGAAAGCTCGGCTCGAGGTTCCAACAGCACCTCGGGCCGAGCCAGGCTTCAGGCTCGAGCTTTCAGTGGCTCGCCGACCTCTAGAGTAGGAGGTTACACTGTGAGAGTTGAAGCCTTCATGTCCTAATTCCCTAAAGAGTGTCTAATACAAGATGACCACTACGTATACGGCAAATAGGAAAGCTTGTCTCTCCTCTGAAGCAAATATTACAATGTCTGCTATCAGTGTGCAATTTAAGGTACAAATGAGATTGAGAACAGTGCACGCAGATCAGTTTAGGGTGGGTTTGAAAAATGGACCTGCCTTTGAGAGTGCGAGAGGAGAGGTCAATCAATCACATGATGCTGTGCAAAGTTGGTTTACACCAAGAAGTTAGTACATTTTGGTGCAGTAAAGAATGATTACAAGTGCCCTTGCAGTATCCTGGCACTAAATCGGTACCTAATTGCAGGTGGGGTAAGTTGTACAGAAGGGTGAATAAAGTGCAACAATCACGTTTTTACAAGGTGTGTGTAGGAAGGGCTGACATGTTTGACAAATATATTTGTGAGGAAAATAGCAATAATCAATTTCAAAATTTCACAATTTTCTTAACCCTCTTACACGTGTAAAATGCGCGTATCTTACATTACTCAGACATAAGAATAGGAATATGGGTCAGCATTCTATATGAAGACATTCATAAATGCACAAATCGTATTGGATAGATTCATTGTTTTGTTTGCTTCAGTTGCCTACAAAAATCGGTAAATTGCAAATAATTGTGAGTTGCGCATCTGTACAATCGTATCTTGTGCTATGCTTAGCAGAATTATTTTTTACCAAACATTAGTGCATGCACCCCAGAAAGTGATTTTATACTGTGTGCATAATGCCGATTGGCAGGAACTTATCTGTCTACATTTTATCTTTCTCTCCATCCCAACACTTACGTTTTATTATATGTAATGTTATTGGCATTTGTTTGGTGTCAAGTCTGCCATTGGTATTGCAATGAAGTATTTTCAATAGTCCAGAGGCGACTTTCGCAATAGTACCGAAAGCTCCGTGGTAGACTGACATCTGATTTGTCTTGTGAAGAGGTGATATCAGTAGCTTACATTTTTATGGTCCTCTGTGAATGAGTTTCAATGATTTCAGCACATGTTCTTTTGTGTCTGATGGTTGAGATCAGAGGGTCAAATCGATTACGCACCTTTACTCCTGGTAGTACCTAAATGATCTCCATGGAGGTAGGGGTTTTACAGCAGTTTGCGACGCAAGAAAACAAGACGTGTCTGTAGTTAACCCACAAATGTGTGTTACAGTGCTCCATTACGCCGCAGCGCAGATTTCTAGCAGATCACAGCCCCTGCTCAATCTGCTCCAAAAGTGACCTGCTGCTTCTTCTCGTAATCTGATGACAGCTGTGAGCAGAAACCAAAGAAAATGAGGTAATTAAAGTGGGAGTCGGGCGCGTGCAACAGCTGAGTAATGGGAGAAGGGCGGCCCAGCCGGCCTATTAAAGTCATTAGCGCCCAATCAGAAGACGCGCGTGCGCGATTCAGCCTTTTTCGCCCGTCCTGCTGCTCTTAGCCCGGAGTGACAGGCCCAGCTGTCACTGAGGGGGCTGCTCCTGCTCAGGCTCCGGCCTCGTCCGTGGCTTCTGGCAGATGTTTTAATCTGCCTTTTGAAGAACGACTTCTGGGCAGCTGTGCTGCTGCATACATCTGTTTCTGTTTGGACAGATGGAGGCACTTCCAACTGCAGGACTCTGCCACACACTGGGGATTGTTTAATCAGCAGCTCAAGTGCTTACATTAGTGTACCGCAGCAGAAAGAAGTGGCAGAGCACATGGTAGGTTTTAAGCTCGATATAACGGACGGATAATTCACAACGTGATTTGCTGAACTTTTTTTTTTGCAGTTTTATGTAGCGCGGATTTGACCCGAAGGTATTGGAGCGCTAAACCTGGGCACCAGTTACATCCAGAAACAAAACACGTATTTTCAGGTGGCCGTAAGCAGGAGAAGCTTATTTTAGGGTGTAAATGCTGGCATACGCTTTATGTGCAGAGGGTCCGGTGTTCTGCGTGGTGAGTAGAGGGCCTGTCTGCAGCATTTCTTATTGTTGCCAATATTTTTGGGGCATAGCTTTCACTGTCGGACTTACGTTACTGCACCTCCTATGTGCTGACACTCCGTGACCCCCAGTGTATGGGATCTCAGAGTATTTCTTCTGTCTCCAGCCTGACTGTACTTGTCCCCATCAACCATTCACCTAGAGTGAGTGGGACTAGGGATAAATTAGACGTTTTTATTTTGGGCACGAGGAGTCCTTGAATGTCAACGATGTAGCAAGCCACTCGCAGGGACTTGTGCACCTGCGCTACTGATTCCAAAAGGCATTCGGTCTCAAGGGATGCTTGAAATATATCTTTCTGGAATGGATCTACCATCGAAAAGAGCCAGCGTACGCAGGGAGATGAGAAAAGCAGGCATCAGCAATACGCCTTCCCCAGCGAAAGCAGCGCAGGCAACTCGAAGCACTCTGCAGGAGCCAAAGATAAATGCAGGGCCCTGACTGTCTCGGAGCCATCCGGGTAAGATATGTCTGTGTGTCCACTGAACAGCATGGACACTTTGTCTGTATTAAGAGCCCTCTCTAATAAAATAGTGCAGCTTTGCTAATATTGAGATAACATAACACGGGCATGTAATGCGCATGTACCCCCGTAGGCATCTTGGCGCTGAATAACAGATGTTGGTTGTTACCAGACACAATGGCACTCATTTTATCGACCTTAGATGGATGAAAGGCTGAGTGGACCTGCCAGGATTTGAACCTGTGACCATG
This sequence comes from Calotriton arnoldi, assembly GCA_963921515.1. Classification (NCBI taxonomy): domain Eukaryota; kingdom Metazoa; phylum Chordata; class Amphibia; order Caudata; family Salamandridae; genus Calotriton; species Calotriton arnoldi. The sequence goes on along the minus strand of CAWUFW010005198.1, from coordinate 298,985 downwards.
AGATCGAAACAGAGGCCCCTGCAGTGGACGGATTAGTCCACTGAGCCACCAGACCCGGCCAGGTCTAGCCTGGTGTATCCTTTGGCTCACAGCAAGTGATCGATAAACCATCAATGCATATGAATGAGTCGACATCTGAGGTTTATTAAACTATTTAGCTTCAATATCTAGCAATATATGCACTGAAATCATTTCCTATACATGTCTCACTGTCAATGCAACAGATATCATTCGCCCCACAGGTACTGACAACAACAGTACCTCCTACCCTACGCTAGGGATTGGTAGCAATGTCCTCTAGAGAACAGAGACAATAGGAACTCACAATAACCATAATTACTCGCTAAATAAAGTCTCAGATCTCTTCACCCTATTTTGGTCCGGAATATTATTTTAACAAAAGCAGCAAGTCATTGTGAATAAACAGCCCAATTGGCAGAATGATGAGCAATGGGTTTGGGTGGAATCAAGTACGTGGGCTGCTTGTAAAATGTGGAGATGTGTGTGTAGTTAATGCAAAACACGGAAACGGGAAAAGTTTCTGCAGTAGCAGCTTTGTAACTCGGCTGAAACTATCCCGTAAAGGCGCGGAGGAGACTCCTTTGCGCTACACTGTGCTGCAGCGTCGACGCCCACCAACTGCACTTGAGAACTATCAGGAGCGGGGTCTGGCTCAGTTACTGCTGACGTCCTCTGTGTCATCTCATGCGAGGCCGGTGGGACACTCCAATACCAGGGGCTCAAAGTGAAAGCCAAGAGCAATCGAACTGCTCGGGATCCCGCCAGAGTCCTACAAGCAAGCCCCACCGCCCACAGAACGACATGTTTGCGTCCGGACGGTGTGAAAGGTAAGTCCTTTTAAAGTACAGCATGCAATATAGGCAGAGGCATCAGGAGGGAGAACTGCACAGTAAACCGGAGGAAAGCACCTTACCATGACTGAACAGCACTGGTGTGTACTCAGTGGAAATGACATCCAAGCAGGCGTGTCACGTGTAGAATGTACTTCATGCCATCAAATGTATTTCTTGTTTGAGAAGATTGCACATTAGTATATATGGTTCTTTGAAATTGAGAAACAAGCGTTTTTTTATCAATTTCGGTTCTAAATATTGTAAATAGACGTGGACGAGAGAAAAGGGCATTTTGAAAGATAGTTTGGTATCTGGTATGGTAGATAGATGGGCGTTTGTTCCAGTTTGTCTTTAACATGCCAGCTCCTTCAATTCTGTTTAACCCTGCCGTTTGGAGGAAAGAGTCCGCCCGGGATCCGGTTGGTGTTTGTTTTTGCTAATTACATTTGCTCCTATTTTCAAATTCAAAATTACAACAAAAAGACACCGTCTAAAATAGTTTGTGTGCCCTGTGATCATTTTGAAGTTAATTCTCGATACCAACAAACAAAATATAAAGCTTGCGTTAATAATGTCAAAACTACGGGACACGACGCACTAAGGGCTGGGATGGAGCGACATTTTAGATACTCGTTTGGCAGAACTATGTGCAGTTTGATAGCAATGCTCAATTTGTGTGGTTTGTGCGCGTGGAGCTTCTCAGTATTTCTTTTGCCACATCTTGGATGTTATGTGCAAAGACGAACTTGGAGATGCAGCGATTTTTTGAAGAGCAGCGTTATAGTTTGTCAATTAAAAATGGCCGTGTTTACTCCTCCCCTGCAGATCTGTGTACCTTTGAGTGCAGCTTTACAGTGATTATATCAAGCCACAGCAAATTGTTCCATAATTCAGTTTAAGAATTCTGCAATGCCTGCACAAAAATAGCTTAATGTCTAGAGAAAGGCAGGCATTTATCTTGTAAAGTTATTAACACTCGTTTGCAAGGATTTTTCCCCCTTCTTCATGAAACAAAGTTTTTGCTGAGGCCGTTAAAACTGTTTATAGTAAATTGTGCTCCCTCTGTGCTCAACACCTGATTTCATCTGCTGCTCTGCAAGACATGGCATCTCCCATGATGCCTTGCACGAACTGCTAGTCTCAGCTGAAACGGTGCCTAGTAACTCCAGCACTGAACATCTGGCGCGGTGTTTATTTGTTCTATTGCCCCTGTTAAGTGGTTGTGAAATATCAGAAGCTTTTGTAAAATTGTTTTTTCAGCCATCAGAATTACCACTTGCTATTGTTTAATATGCTAAACTGAGGGAGACATTAAATGTACTGTGTTCTGCTATAGGTGATGAACTTGCCACATAGAGAATTTTATGGCGTTCCGGAGCATGAGTTGTGTTTGAGTGTTGCTCCCTTCTTTATTCCTTTTTGTTTCCTTTGGCTCTCATTCATAGTATATGTACAATTGCTAAGTGCTTGTATTCATAAACCTTCTACTCTATTTAAAGGTATTTTCTGTATTCCTGGTATGAATGGCTCCAAACTAAATGGCCAAGAATGAGTTCTGGTGTTGGAATATGCAGAAGGGTTCAGGTTTGTGCAGTAGAATGTGATGAGTTTTCAACTTCCAGAGAAAATATAGAGAGGACATGAGATGTGAGAACTCTCTTAAGGGCATACTTTTTGAGGAGGCCCTCTGCTTTTGATTGCAGTGGCTCAGTTTATTTGGTGATTCACAATTCCAATCATGGGTAAAACATGGCTTGTTGAACATAGATGAGATGTACTTGCAAATTGTTTGATTGCATATTGCATTTCAGGTTTTCAATTTGACCAATCCTTTGACTTCTTACCAACAAAATATGAGTGTCTTCCTGGTCGAGGACCACACTGCTTTTTCTCTTATCTGTCTTGTATCAAGACCCTGCTGGACTATGGGGTGAAAGAAAGCTTGAATAAGCAGCTACCTATGTTATATGACATCTCTTTATTAATGTAATAACTTCACTTTCACAATTGCTTTATTAACCTTCCTGCTTTCTCAAATTTGCTTGAAAATGCACCATTTGTCCACTCTTTTTTTAAAAATTTCTCGGAGGGAGAACCCCCCCGAACCCCCCTTAGGTTGTTCGGGCTCGCTCGCTACGCTCGCTCGCTGCGGTGCAGTATGCCAATAATTTTACGCCTCACCACTTTCAAATGTCACCAGCCACCACTGTCCTAGAGCCTTGCTCATCCTCAGTCTTTTCCCTGCCCATACAAATTGATTAATGCTGCGCTGCATCGACGCAAGAACTCCAGCGGGGGGCTGAACCGGTAAGGTCTGAAACAGGTAAAGTGCTCTCGGAAGTAGGGACATTTTGACCGCAGCTACCCGTCCGAGGAGAGATAAGTGGTGCTTGCTCCAAGCGCCCAAGGCTTTCGCAGCTTGTTGGGACAGCCTAGTGTAATTCAGCTGAGCCGTTCGTTGAACCGTTGCCGCTAGATCTAACCCTAGATACGGAATCGTGTCTGCTACCTTTATACCGGCTAGCCAATCGTCCGAGGGTGTCGGTGAATGCGGCGATGAAGGCGCCTTTGGGCCGAGAGTCAATGCCAGGGACTTACCCACGTTGACCCGAAAGCCAGATACCCGGCTAAATGCATCCAACTCCTCGAGGAAGGCGGGAAGGGAGAGCCTAGGTTCCGTCAAAGCCGCCAGTACGTCATCTGCGTAAAGGCTGATGGGATGTGTTTCCCCCCCAAATGGGATCCCCCTAATTCTAGGATTATCCCTAACCCGCTGCGCCAAAGGTTCTATGTAAAGAGCGAACAATAACGGGGACAGCGGGCACCCCGGTCTGGTCCCTCTTTGAATAGCAAGGGGTTCGGAGGAGATGCCGTTGACCCTTATGCAAGCCGTGGGTTTGGCATAGCAGCCGCCCACCCATTCTCGGAACCTCTCACCTAAGCCGAATTTCGCCTTGTGTGTCCCAGGAACCCCCAGTCCACCCGATCGAACGCTTTTTCAGCGTCAATCGTCAGCAGGAGAGCGTCCATTTGCGTTTGGTGAGCCTTATCTACGAGATGGAGTATTCTTTTCGTGTTATCACTGCATTGTCGAGACTGGATAAACCCTGCTTGATCGGGTTCTATCAAATTTGGCATGTAAGGGCTCAGCCGCGCCGCAAGGATTCCCGTAAAGATCTTAAAATCTACGTTTAGTAGAGAGATTGGGCGGTATGAGCCGCATTGGTGCTTGTCTTTCCCTGGTTTGGGCAAGACCACTATTGCTGCCGCGAGCATGGCGTCTGGGATCTGGGTAGGGCCACCAAAGGTGTTGAAGAGCCTAGTTAAAATCGGTGCTAGGGTGGAGCAGAATTTCTTGTAGAAGAGGGAAGGGAACCCGTCCGGGCCCGGTGATTTGAGCAGTTTCAGGCGGGAGATCGCTGTAATAACCTCCTCTATGCGAATGGGGGCGTCTAAGGATGCAGCCTGGGTTGGGGACAAAGCGGACATATTGACCGATTGTAGGTAAGCAGCGGTGTCGCAGACGGGCTGGGAGTCTGCTGCGTAGAGTTTCTGATAGAAGTCGCGGAACGCCTGAGCTATCTCTGCATCCCCACTAATTTCTCCCCCGCCTTCCCTCTGTAGCGAGGAAACCTGTGTTCGCTGTCTCTGGGCTCGTAGCCGGTTCGCTAGGAGCCGGCCAGTGCGGTCCCCCCCTACATAGTAAGAATGCTTTAATCGGACCGCCGCCAATTCCGCTCTGTCCAAATCGAGGGCCGCAAGCTGCGACCTAGCCGCCTTCAATTGCCTCCAAACCCTCGGGGCCCCGGTCCTGCTATGCACCCGTTCAAGCTCCTGTACCTGTGCCGACAAAGTGGATCTCACCTCCTTGCGCTCTTTATTATGGGGTGCTGCGATCCCTATATGCTCCCCCCGTATCACCGCTTTCAGTGCCTCCCACAATGTCGTAACTGCAGTGTCCGGGGTGTCATTTATTGTGAGATAATCTTTAATGCAGTGAAGAAGTTGCTGCTCCACCTCCTTATTGTGAAGCATATGTTCTTTAAGTCTCCAACTTCCAGACCTGTGAGTGTGTGGGATCAACGAAACCTGCACCGTCAATGCATCGTGGTCTGACAAGGCCATGGGTTCAATGCATGTCTCCCTAACCACAGCATTAACCTCACCCCGTCACCAGAAAATGGTCTAAGCGGGCATAAGACTTATGAGCGTGGGAATAAAATGTGTATTGCTTCGAAGTGGGGTGGGCTGCCCTCCATATATCTATCAGGCCCATCTCCCTCAGCCATTCCTTCCCATCCCTCGAGAGCTCCCCTCCCTGAAAATAAGATGCGTGTGACCTGTCCATATTAGAATCCGTGACTATGTTGAGGTCCCCCCCACCAGCGTCAACCGCCTCTGCGGCGCCAGGACGTCCGTCAGGGCAGTTTGGATAAAATTCTCCTGGCCTGAATTAGGAGCGTAAATGGAGCCGACCACTAGGAGTTGGTTACCAAATTGGAGAGTATAAGCCAATAACCTCCCCTTGAGTTCTGCCACTTTCTCCTTCACCTCCCCCTTGCAGCGTCTAGAGATGAGAATAGCTACCCCGGCCTTTTTCTCCCCCAGCGAAGAGAAGTATTGGAGAGGAAAGGCCTGAGATCGCATGCGGTGAGTATCTCTAGGGAGGAGGTGCGTCTCTTGTAAGAGACACACGTCCGCCTCCGCGTTCTCCAGATATGACAAGACTGCACGGCTCTTCACCGGGTTGTTAAGCCCCTTTACATTAATCGTGAGGATTTTCACAGTCGCCATGGCAATAGGAGAAGGAAACAATACATTCTAAGCGAAACCCCAAGTGTGGGCAGAGCTCCCAGTCTAGTGGGTCAACATTGCATAGAGGGGTATCGCCATAAGGAGTACGGAAACTCTATTGTGGTGTCGACAGGGCCCCCCGTCGGGTCATGCACTTGTGGAACATGGATGTCGGACTTTGCTCCCCCCCACCCTAACCCCAACACACCCAACAAAAGAAACCACACTAAGTGTCCAGAGGCCGCAGTACTCAACTGCGCCATCTTGGTGAAACAGTCTGTAGAGCGCATCTGTGGCCGACGATGCACCCCCCGTCCCCGCCCGCCGCCCCCCGCCCCCCAGCTTGCTATAGTTCACTTATCTGGCCCCGGAGCAGTTCAGATGCCAGCCCCAAGTCCGGAATCTGCAGTCAGGGAGGCCAGTACAGCTCATGCGCCATCGTTTCTGGGTTCGGTTTCGAGGGGTTCCCGAACGCCCCCTGCCACCCACTTGTTGCCACCTCTCCCGTTGGTTTTTCTTCTCTTGGCTCGGGCCTTCCTCTGGCAGGGGCTGTTCTATGTCCAGGACCTGGCACGCCTCCTTCAAGGAACGGATTTGTTGTAGTTTGCCATCCCATTTGAAAATGATGCGAAAGGGGTGCCCCCATGAGTAGGAGAAGCCCTGGTTGCGGAGGTGTGTCGTGACCGGCCTAAAGTCCCTCCTCTTCTGAAGCGTGGAGGCCGCCAAGTCCTGATATAGGGTTATAGTGTGCCCCCTGAAGACCAGAGGTTGTACATCTCGTGCTCTGCGCAAGATAAGTTCTTTAAGCTGGAAATCCGGCAGGAAGGCCAGAATATCAGGAGGAGACGCCGGGGCCCTCCGCTGCAAGCCAACCCTGTGAGCCCTGTCAATTTTGATAGCGAAGTCCGAAGATTCTTGCAGCACATGGCGAAACAGATCTTGGAGGTACCCATTGATGTCTTTATCTTCGTCGTTGGAGGGGACACCCCTCACCCGTATGTTGTTTCTATGGGAGCGGTTTTCCAAGTCCTCCGCATGGGCCTGGAGATCGATTTGCTGGGCCTGCAAGCGAATCACTTCTTGCTGCAATTGTTCAACTTCCTCGTCGCGGGATTGTTCATGATCCTCCATAGTCGCCACCCTTTCGCCCACTGCGTCCAAGTCCCTGCGCACTTCCTTCATCTCATCGGCAAACTCTTTTTTTAAAAACATGGAGGTCGTCTCTCAGGGGCTGAGAAGAGCTGGGACAGGAAGGCCCTTGTGACCGGCTCGTCTGCATTCTCCGCCTCTTGTCCCCCGGGGTGGGCTGGAGAGGTGGGACCCCCTCCGCTGGTTGCGCCCGACATTTTAGCGAACAGGTCCTTCACAGTCCTATCGTCCTTCCCCTTGTCCTTCTCCTTCTTTTCCCGCGTGGTGGCCATGTCTAGGCTGTAGCTGTGGGGGCAAAAAGGGCCGTCGATGTGCAGGAGTCTCTCCGAGGACAGGGCAAAAGGGGTCTATAGCACGCGTCCTCCAATCACGGTAGGTGAATCAGCAGCTGATCTTCTATCAGACTCCCAGCTTCTGCACTGCCCGTGGGTTAGGATGCGCTGCGGGGAGCACCAGGGGGGGGAGGGTCCAGGGACGCCGCTCTCCTCCACCAAGAGAGGGCGAGACGCTGCTTGACTCGTCAGTAGGCAGCCGGGGTACCCAAGGTACCTGGTCGGAGGATGGGGCTCTCTAGGCACCCACCCACAGGAATCGGCCAGCTTCAAAGGTGCCTCGCACGTGGTAGGCCTCACCACCCGGCGAGCGTCTATCGAGTCAGGGCCCCGACCACCGGGCAGCTCGAGCCGGGCTGGTGCTAGGCATTGTGTTGGCTCCTCCGAGGCTCGCAGCCGTGTCCCCCCCAGACGTGGTGTTGTGACGCCGAGGGTCCCCCAGCTACTGATGCACTAACGCTGGGCGTCTCCTGCTCTGAAAAGCACCGAGCCACAATCAACTGTGTGATAGGCCACAGTCCGGCCTACACCTGCTCCTCCCGATGAGCCCTGTGTCTCCCGCTCCTACGTGTAATCAGAGTCTGCGTAGTGGCCCTCCAGCTGCGGTCCCAGGATCCCCAAGTCAATCGAGTAGGGCCCACCTCGCACGGCCCAGCGGCGATGATGCCAGGCCACACGGCTCTCCCCGAGGTCGGCGATGCGTGGGTGCGCTCGGGGTGGGCACAGGCTCTCACCGGCGCTAGAAGGGCCCGAGAGCCACCAGGTCGCTCACCTCTAGCTCCGCAGCCGCCGCCTCTGCCCGCTGTAGCAGCAGCTTCGCAGTTCGGAGCTCTCTCAGACGGCACCGGGCAAGCCGCCCCCGGAATCACTGGCACATCCGTTACGCCACCGCTGGTCTCGCCGCCCCCCCCAGCCACGGCGGGGTGTCCGCTGATCTGCCCCAGTGAGAGCGATGTACCGGCAGGCCTCCGAACCCCTCAGGCGCCCCGCGGAGGCACCTCCCGCGCGTCGGCCGCAACTCCGGGCCCGTATCTAGGTCCGGGCCGCCATCTTGAGGCCGGGTGCTCGGTATGCGAAGGCGCCGTTTCTTGGGTATCTGGCGTCGGATTGCGGCAGAGGAGCTTGCCAATATGCTCTTGCCACCGTTCTCTACCCCTCCGGGGGTCCGCAGCTCGTGTACAGTGCCGGGAAGCGCCCAGGCCGGCAGACGGGGATCGGGAGGCGAACGGGCTGCGTCCTACCCGCTCGCCATCTTGGCCACGCCCCCTCAATAAAGATTTTAGAGTGTTTGGTAGAGGTGTGGTGGGAGATGCAGAAGAAGTGGCGTAAGAAAATTTAATACAAATCCCATGATCCCCATAGAAACTGTTTAAGGCTGATCTTCTACAATTTGGTAAGATCTTGAACTGTACATCTGATGCAACAATGTTTAGCGGTCGATGCAATTTTTCAGGGCCTCTCATTAAAAATTACCATCACCTAGCAGTGCCACCCGACACCTGCATGCATTATCCCTTAAGCCTATGTTCTTGCCCCAGTCATTACATTTGAAGTGAACTCCACCTCAACTGTTACATATCAGGCGTCATGCTTAGTTACCTGGGTCAGAGACATATAGCTTAGGATGCTGTTTTAGTGCTTCCACATCTTGCTATTTTTTAACTGCTTTCCTCGTCTAGAGTAGCGTCTAGTTTTCCCTGTGTAGTTGTCATTGTATTGCCTTACCGTTTCCTGAAGGGTATAGCCGCTGCATCTCCGGTGAATCATTAAGTACCACTGTAGCCAGTATTTAAGCGGAGCCTCCAACAACTGTGCCTTAAACTGCCAAAAAACACTGAGACCCAGAAACTCTCTCATTCATACTTGTCCTGCTCCACTCCCTCTATAGACAGAAAGAGGGCTAAGCAGGAAGACAAATCCTTGGTGGACAAGATCAAAAAGATTGTGCTGGAGACCATGTTCTTTATTTGTTGTCGTATACACACAAGAGGGGCCTGAGGAGTTATAATGGACCAACGAGGGCACACTCCCCAACTAAAGACTCAAAACACACAGAGCCCTTGGGTCCGACGTAACGAAGTGAACGTCAAAATAGTGGGAACAGACAGTCTAGTGGGGGGTTTCCCCTTTTAAGGACGGTTTCCGTCACACACCAGAGGTGTCATGCTTCATCATGGGGAATCCTCCTCGTATCATGAAACCTAGTCATGATGCGGGCTACAACCCCCTCGCTGCGAGGGGGGAGCTCAGGGATGTTTTCAAGTATGAGGGGTATTCCTAAAACCAAATGTGAGCAGTTGGGGTGATGGAAGACGTGCAGTGCTGATAAATGGGTGACTAAAACTAGCTATAAGGTTAGCCTGATGCAATTTATTCTTGCTACCCTGTGCTAGGGTTAAAAACAAATGGCGTGTAATGCGGCTGCCGACATTAGATGGAGTCGTACTGAGTAGTGATCAACATGTTTCAGCCTAAGACCTAGACAGTGTCGTGGCTTTCATCAGGATCTCTATTATAGCTACTGCTGTGTGTAGGTGATTCAAAAAACTGAAATTGCAATATTAACACCGCGTCGGATTGTTATTGCAATTTCTGAAGAAGGCGTCGGCTGATCCGGCAGACTTGAAAAATTATAGGCCGATTTCCCTCCTTCCATGTTGCTCTAAGGTCATGGAGACGCTGATTAATCGACAACTCACGGGTTATCTGGAACAGTTTGATATGTTGGACCCCTCCCAATCGGGCTTCCGAGCGGGGCACAGCACCGAAGCGGCCCTGGTGGAAGTCACAGACACAATAAGGATGTCATTGGATAGGGGGATTCCAACAATGTTGGTGCTCCTGGACCTGTCGGCGGCCTTCGACACCATCTCTCACAGCATCCTGCTGGATAGGCTAAGAGAGATTGGCGTCGGAGGGATGGCCTTGGTCTGGTTACAAAGCTATTTGACCAACAGAACACAATGTGTCCAATTGGACACATTTGTGTCACAGACCATGGCACTGGATAAGGGGGTTCCCCAGGGGTCCATCTTAAGTCCCACCTTGTTCAACATTTATATGGCCCCTCTGGCTGCCATTATTAGATCTTGCGGTTTTGAGACGATCTTGAATGCGGATGACACGCAGGTGATAATCCCCATCGAGTCGGATCCCGCGGCAACCAGAGCTAAGGTCAAGTTCTGCATGTTGAAAATAGCCACCTGGATGAGTAACAATTTCCTCCAGCTAAACTCCAATAAAACGGAGATTCTCCTGTTCGGGAAGGCTGAGGAATTATGGTTGGCGGACTGGTGGCCCACAGAGCTCGGGGAGTCACCCATTCCAACAAAGAAGGCAAGGAACCTGGGAATCTTGCTCAACAATAAACTCTCTTTGGAAGATCACGTGAAGACACTTTCTTGCACCTGCTTTGGGATTATGCGGATGCTGAGGAAGATCTTTCCGTGGATCCCACTTGAGGCCAGAAAGACCTTAATTCAGGCACTACTAGTTAGTAGATTAGATTACGGCAATGCACTACTAGTAGGTGTAAGGGAGGATCAATTATCCAGGCTGCAAGTTGTGCAAAACAATGCAGCGAGGCTGGCTCTTAAGAAACCGAGCCGCACCCCGTCTCTACCTCTTCTGCAATCACTGCACTGGTTACCAATTAGAAAGAGAGCAGTGTTTAAGCTTTTGACGTTAGTGTTTAAAGCAACGCAAGGGACGGGCCCGGCATACCTAAGGAAGAAGGTAATTCCCTATGTTCCGGTTCGCCAGTTTAGATCGAGCAATCGGAAACTGCTATGCCCCTGTAAAAACAGGAAAGTCAAAATGGGTGGGCGTGCTTTCTCTCATCTTGCGCCCTTCCATTGGAACAGACTATCTGAAGAGATTCGAGCTTGTACAACGTTAGGGCAGTTTAAGAAACAGTTGAAAACATGGCTGTTTGAATAGCCATAATGTCATGTTTGACCAGGAGTGTACTGCCTAGGCGCCGAGAGATCCCCCAGGGGTTGATTTGTTGCGCAATACAAGTCTTAATAATAATAATAATAATAATAAATAGAAAATACTAAACTAAGGAGGCTCAGGGGGGATAGTCAACAAAGGACAAGACAAAAACTTCGAACTGGAAGGAGTTATCTTCAATTTTCCAGGGAAAGTGACATTTCAGGAGGGAGAAACATCATCTTTACCTGAAGCAACTCACATCAGGGGAGAAGACTATACAGTGGCAGACAGACTAAGCAAGGTCTCCTCCTCGTCTCAAACCCTGCCCCTCAAATGTCCCAGAGGTTTGCAGAACCGTTTTTAGACATGTTTGCTTACAGAAAGACACAGGATCTGGAAGCATGGGGCGGGGGGGGGGGGGGAATAGATGTGCTATCTTCACCATGGTCCCCTCAGCTGCTTAAGCGTTCCTACTCATCCCTTGTCTGTTCGAAAAGGTCCAGAGGGAAACAGTGGAGATAGTGGTGGCAATCCCATTTTGGCCTACTTGCTCTTGGCTTTCCTTACTAAAGAGCGTGTCTGTTCTTCCCGCTTGGGAGTCCTATCATTGCCCATTCCGTTCAGATTAGTGGGGTGCCTACCTCTTCAGAGACTGGCTCTGCTGGTCTGGAGATTGAGAGGACAGGGCTTCAGGGGCGGTGCGTCCATTGGGGCGTAGTCCCCCCGCCCGCAGCTCCCTCGGCGTCTTTGAACAAGTTCGAAGAGCCGAGGGAGAACTGACAATCATGTCAGTCAGCATGACGTCGGACCGCCCACCCCCTTCAGAGTCTGAAGGGGGTGGGCGGTCCTGCGTCATGTTGACTGACATGATTGTCAGAGGGACCAGGGGCAGCAGGCAGCACTGCAGCACAAGTGCGCATGAGTGGGCAAGGGCACCGATTCTCGCGCCGTGCCCAGTCATGCGCACTTGTGTGCGCACTGAGCTAGCAGCATGCCCATTAGGAGAGCGAGGGTTGAGCAAAGGCTCAAACCTCGGTCTCCTAATGGGCAGGCGGGCGAGAGGTAACCGTGCCTAAGCCAATCCTGGCGCTGCTGGCAGCGCCAGGATTGGCTGAGAGGGGCTGTAGGCAGGGCCAAACGGAGTCGGACCCGAGGCGGCGCGGACGGCGGACCTCCTCAGAGTCAGGTAGGATTTTTTTTTATTTTAAAAATCCCCGGCACAACCCGCAAGCTCCCCCCGCGTCTGCCTAAAATACAGTATAGGTTGCCTCCCAAAGACAGATCATTAAACTGACGAAATAGAGGAAAAAGGTACAATAAGGCAGGATATCACCTCGAGCCCAGGCCCCTCAACTATGGATCAACAAGGTCAGCAAGCGATCAGCGATCATCGGGATCATAACATAGTGGAAAACTAGAAAGAGACAGGTCCCTTAAAGTACTCTATGCTGTGCAGAAACCTCCTAGCCCAGACCATGATTTCTGTCACTGTGCACTTCAGAAACACTCATCATAAGGCTTACTAATCAGGAGAACAACCAAACCTTTGACACAGCTCCCAGCCTCAGCAATGCAGCGCCACACCCAGAGATGAATCCCCACCTTACACCCACTCAGAGATATGCCCTCAGTCAAGGAACTTCACTATAGATGCTCTTAAATGCAACACCGAAAGTATCAGCTGCGCGCGCCGTGGGCGTGAACCTCAGGCAGGGCAGAGCTGTGAGGGCCTGGTTGATCAACACGGAGCGGGGAAGTGGGCAGCTTAATCATAAACACAGACAAATAAAAACACAAGTAATAACCTTCAAAGATATCCCAGCACCTGGAGGCTGAGGGAAGTAACAAAGGCACTTGCAGGCCCTGCAGCCACCCTTCGGACCCTGCAGCCACACTAAGACCCTCCCATCCACCCTTCAGACCCCCCATACACCCTTCGGACCCCCTTCTCCCCATCCAGCACCAAGCCCGAAGAAAATCAGTGAGGTATGGAATGGCGGGGCCCTCACTAAATGCTGAATGGGGTGTCATTACGTCACTGTGCAGGCCAACAACTGCGCTATTTTTTTTATTTTTTTTTAAATATGCCGGCACTTTAAACTGCAAATTCAAAAGCCCCCAATGAACCTTTGTAAAACTAAATAGATATCCTGAGGCCATAAAACCCTACATTCAATAACTGGTTAATTATGCAAAGATATTTTAAATAATCCAAATCACTCGCTAATGGTATTCTGGTGACAGCACGCTTGTCAGACGAATCTGCAATTATGCAATCCACGTTAAGGGGCGAGTGTTCACAATAACATTATCCTTGGTCTCCGTTTTACACCGGGAGAGTTTTTTCGTCATCAATACTTGGGTTGTATCCTGTGTTACTGTTTTCTTTATTTTTGCTCAAGATAAACAGCGTGCAAAGTGTAAATATACTCAGTCACCAAAACATAATTAGACCAGACATGTATATTTTGTAACAGGGGAAATTCTGTCAATACTCCAGATAAGAAAGTTCCAAGGGTTAATGCCCTGGCGCTCTGCATCTAATGCTGCTCGCGGGTCTCCGTGGCCCAGTCCATTAATCCAGTCAGCACAATGCATCAGGTTAGAGATGTGTCTCCATAAATCACTCTCAAGTGCTGGGGGGTAGGAGGTCCTCGTTAATCAGCGCTGTCATTATGTTTGACTTGGAGCTGCCTCGCTCTGTTTGGGATAGGATGAGTGGATTTAACCCGTGGACTTCAGATGTGCACTGCTGGTTTGAACACATTTGCGAAAGGAAAAAAGATAAACAAGGCCGAAGAAGGTAAAATGTGAGTTTTGTAAACCTTACATTTGCTCCTATTTTCAAATTCAAAATTACAACAAAAAAGACACCGTCTAAAATAGTTTGTGTGCCCTGTGATCATTTTGAAGTTAATTCTCGATACCAACAAACAAAATATAAAGCTCACGTTAATAATGTCAAAACTACGGGACACGACGCACTAAGGGCTGGGAAGGAGCGACATTTTAGATACTCGTTTGGCGGAACTATGTGCAGTTTGATAGCAATGCTCAATTTGTGTGGTTTGTGCGCGTGGAGCTTCTCAGTATTTCTTTTGCCACATCTTGGATGTTATGTGCAAAGACGAACTTGGAGATGCAGCGACTTTTTGAAGAGCAGCGTTATAGTTTGTCAATTAAAAATGGCCGTGTTTACTCCTCCCCTGCAGATCTGTGTACCTTTGAGTGCAGCTTTACAGTTATTATATCAAGCCACAGCAAATTGTTCCATAATTCAGTTTAAGAATTCTGCAATGCCTGCACAAAAATAGCTTAATGTCTAGAGAAAGGCAGGCATTTATCTTGTAAAGTTATTAACACTCGTTTGCAAGGATTTTTCCCCCTTCTTCATGAAACAAAGTTTTTGCTGAGGCCGTTAAAACTGTTTATAGTAAATTGTGCTCCCTCTGTGCTCAACACCTGATTTCATCTGCTGCTCTGCAAGACATGGCATCTCCCATGATGCCTTGCACGAACAGCTAGTCTCAGCTGAAACGGTGCCTAGTAACTCCAGCACTGAACATCTGGCGCAGTGTTTATTTGTTCTATTGCCCCTGTTAAGTGGTTGTGAAATATCAGAAGCTTTTGTAAAATTGTTTTTCAGCCATCAGTGCCTAGAGCTAGTCTAATAATCTGTTCAGTCTATTCCTGGCATATGATATTGCTTTATAACCTATAATAATAGAACACAGACATTGCCTAGAGAATTCAAAATATCATTTAATGTAATTGTACTTTAACAAGTACCAGAGGGCACTTTTCGTGATTCTGGCACCCACTGTTTGCTAAAATTGTAGTCTAGTAAGAGATCTCGAGTCAAAATAAATGACACCAAGGTGGGAACATATTTTCATATGTTTCTTAATGACATCGAAGTGTAATGTATTATTGTTTATTGCAATGTAGTTTCAAAATGGTTCTTTGAATAAAGACTTTATAATCGTGCACTTCGCAAAATGCTTAACGCATGGTTGCCTCTTCTTATTGCGAATTAGTTGAACTGAAGAGTAGTGTAAACTGTACATTTCTGGCAGAATTGTATGAGCTAGCGACTCGCTGCTCACTAAACTGTGAGACCAAGATTTAATGTCCTTCGCGCAACAGAGTACTGCAGAAAAAATACAGTGTTGTGCTGTGCCAAGGAAAGATAATGGCGCACTATCAGGTTGAGCAAGTCGCCTGCCAATGACGTTGTCAGCGACGCTCATGCTGCATATGGCTGTTCTGTGTGACGCTCACCCTCGTGCTGTGGTGCGAAGTTGAGCCAGCAACATCTAGCCTAGGATTTGTAATCAAGCTACTTCCTGTGGTACAAAGTCCTATGTGTAGAGCAGTGCACAGAGGTCAGACGTGGAAGATGCGTCTTTTAGTGTAAAGCACACATTTTACACGTAGGCATTTCAGGCAATATTCCATTTGACCTCTTGCCTGGTTACTCGACTTGTTATGATTTGAAAGAAAGCTAGATCAGACTGCATTAGAAAATCTTGTTTTGCACCAAAACCTATATTTTTTGCGCTGGCTTCCAAACATGCCCCCTTTGCATACATTGACATGTTGTTGGCACAAAGAGGTTTGGGCACTGAGGGAGGGTCAACTTCTGGTGCAAATAGCTTTTCCGCATGAAAGTTGATCTGTTGCTGATGTTTTTGCATTGTCATTGTTTGTGTCGCTCGAGGTGCACCCTCCTGCGAGTAGCTGCAGGGAGATCCGGTGCAGCAGAGCAGGGCGCATGCGTGTGGTGTAAAATACATCTCCGATGGGCACCTGCAGTGGATAGTGATACCGCTTTAGGCTACGGATCCCAACTGATACAGGGGCTTGGTCACTTCGCATTCCCTCATCTCCTTGTGGTTTGTGTGTCCACAGCCAAGGTTGGCAACTTTTCCATCCGTTTAATTTCCTTTGTGAATGTATCTCTTAATTTGTTTTGTACATCAGACAATATGTTTGTTGCACTTTGGTGGCTAATCCGGCGAGTCAATGCTGAGAGTTTAGATGGGATGGAGATTCTCATTTGTGTCTGAAGGGTTACAGTTGTTGGTTTGTACATGTGTCCTTCAGCCATTGTAATTCTCTCTTCCGCATACACCTCTGACCATTATAGTTTCTAAAGAGCAGCGTTGGTGTGCGCATCTTTGCACTCGAGTATCTCCTCTGCAGTTCTTCAGTTTTGTGACTCGCCATGGGCCCAATGATATTATGTTTGTGTGATGATGCGTTTTGTTGTACATAAAGGGACATCCGCAGTTTACTTTTTTTTAAATATGTGTGTATGTGAGTGTGTCTGTGCTGCAGTTGATAGTACTTCCTTACAGATGTGCTGTCAGTAACCTGTGTGTACATCACACAGCCACATTGTAAACCGATATCAGGATATTGTTTCTGGTTCCACCCGCAGATTCTTGAATTGACCTGAGTAAGTGTTTGTGTGTTTTAAGTGGCACCAGAGCGCAGCGCGGCTTGCTGTGTCTGTTCAGGTGACATCCCGCTAGGCCCTCGGCAAACGGCCTACAAACACTTCCGCAATGTCACCAACAGTTGCCTCTGCCAACTTTCCTACATCAAGGGCAAAAACAAAAATTCACAAGTGGTGAGGGTGCAGATCCTTTTACTCCTGTACCCATGTCCGACCATATTGTGCAAATATCTGAAAATGCTGTCTTTTTATTACTCTCCAGTGAAGGATGAACTGTACACCTTTAAATACTTTCATTTGCCATTCTAATAGTTTTCTCTGCTAAACAGTACATTCTAATAGTTTTCTCTGCTAAACAACTTTCTATTTACTTTTCGAGTTTATGAGCGGTTTCAGGGCGCGCACACTGAATATCGACCCCAGAGTATCAATAGGGCACATTATCAAGGATAAAACATCAAAAAAATATAGACAGGTGTGAGTCTAGATTTTCTACACCTAACACCACATATTGTATTAATTGTATTTATATAGCGACTCTACAATAGTCTACAGTGATGAGTACATATCACAAGAATTACCACTTGCTATTGTTTAATATGCTAAACTGAGGGAGACATTAAATGTACTGTGTTCTGCTATAGGTGATGAACTTGCCACATAGAGCATTTTATGGCGTTCCGGAGCATGAGTTGTGTTTGAGTGTTGCTCCCTTCTTTATTCCTTTTGTTTCCTTTGGCTCTCATTCATAGTATATGTACAATTGCTAAGTGCTTGTATTCATAAACCTTCTACTCTATTTAAAGTTATTTTCTGTATTCCTGGTATGAATGGCTCCAAACTAAATGGCCAAGAATGAGTTCTGGTGTTGGAATATGCAGAAGGGTTCAGGTTTGTGCAGTAGAATGTGATGAGTTTTCAACTTCCAGAGAAAATATAGAGAGGACATGAGATGAGAGAACTCTCTTAAGGGCATACTTTTTGAGGAGGCCCTCTGCTTTTGATTGCAGTGGCTCAGTTTATTTGGTGATTCACAATTCCAATCATGGGTAAAACATGGCTTGTTGAACATAGATGAGATGTACTTGCAAATTGTTTGATTGCATATTGCATTTCAGGTTTTCAATTTGACCAATCCTTTGACTTCTTACCAACAAAATATGAGTGTCTTCTTGGTCGAGGACCACACTGCTTTTTCTCTTATCTGTCTTGTATCAAGACCCTGCTGGACTATGGGGTGAAAGAAAGCTTGAATAAGCAGCTACCTATGTTATATGACATCTCTTTATTAATGTAATAACTGCACTTTCACAATTGCTTTATTAACCTTCCTGCTTTCTCAAATTGGCTTGAAAATGCACCATTTGTCCACTCTTAGGTTCGGGCTCGCTCGCTACGCTCGCTCGCTGCAGTGCAGTATGCCAATAATTTTACGCCTCACCACTTTCAAATGTCACCAGCCACCACTGCAGGGCTTCAGAGAAGGGGAGAGCATCAACATTTAGCGGAGATTATCCAAGATTCTAAGCGCCCTCCAACTCTGAAGTCCTACTCCAAACATTGGAGGAATTCTAAAGTATAGTGGCCCAAATCTCTGTCTGCAGAACAGTGGACCAATTCCTCAGTTTTTCAATTCTAACTGGTTGGTTTTCAGAAGCAATTGGCAGCTACTACGCTAAGGACCCAGTGGGCTGCAATAAAAGGCCTATAGGGAACCCTAGTCCTATTCCTGCACCTTACCTGATAGACTGTGAAACATACTTGGACTGCACTTCCAAGGACGATTTCATGCTAAGGCTTTTTTGTCTATTTTGGTGCAAAATACTAGTAAGAACAACGATTAAACCCCTCTATAGGCACGCTACACGTCCTGCTATTATCCATCTTGTCAATTTAGGACCGTTTCGGTTACAGTTGCCTACAAACGCTGAACAGTTACTCGCACGTGGAGAGAAAACAAAGATCTCGCTTACCCTCTGTAACGCAGTTTCGTTTTTCTCATCCATGGACTGAAACGAGCAACACTTAATAGCGGCTCAAAAGAAGTTCCCTTCATAATTTAAACACCTCCTTCCTGCCTCTAAACATTAGACATAAATAAATGTCTACCTAGTCGAAAGGGCCAACAGGTCCCGCGTATGCATGCAGGCAAATATATAGACATAACGGCCAAAGCTTCTCTGTAGGTCTGGTAAGGAAACGCGAAGCACAGCCTCTCTAGCAGCAGCCAGCAGTGCGTGTGCGACTTGTCTTCCAAGCTACGCCTACCTCGTGCATCACTGCTACCGGCCCCACCCCTAACTCCGCCTTCTCTGCATCGAAACTACAGGTCACAGTAGAAAGCCGGCCCACGTGCGGATGGTAATCACGTATAGAATTGCATGAGTGGCCTTTAGGGGGCGCGAGGGGGTTCTTCCGGGACGGATGGCTTTTTATATCCGGGCCGAATTGATACTTTCTAACCAATCGTAGTCTTTGATGGGGAGACACTACCATCGTTAATCGGCCAGTACAGCGAACATTACTCCCTTCCATGTTTGAAGTTTGTTAGAATTTAATTTAAAGGAAAGCCGAGGCAATCTGTTTTTATTTTACTTAATATTCTTCTGAAGGAAGGTAAGGCTGACGTTAGGGAATTTGTGTAGTATATAAGGTACTTGTATTTCTTATGTGTGTTTTAGCATTAACATTGCTTAGGTTTTAGAAATTAATAGTGAAGAATGTCTTAAAGGAATGTTTATTCTAGAATGTAAGCTTTGGCAGTCACTTGATGGGCTGTTAAGCAGGGAAACAGTCGTGGGTCCTGTATCGGAATAAATCTCTTCTACTGGAATCTACTTGGCGTGAGATCTTTATTTGGTACTCCTGACCCTCAACAATCTGATGCCCGATTCGCCAGAATTGACAATGTTAGTATTTTTACTCCAATAATTTAACGTGTCTGTTTTGTGATGGTACCATAAAGCCATATCAACGTAAGCACATTTGGTGGTGACGTGCAACAAAGAGTAACTTTAACGGGTAGTTTGTCTGAAAACGAGTTTACTTACTACGTTTCTTGTTGTAGATGCATCTTGACAATGATTTGACAGGTCCTTAGGGCAGTGCGATTGGAGTCATGCCAGCTGCTAGTCGGTCACGTAATTGGAGGTGGGCGAGCCAGCAGATTAACAGGGCGAGCCGAACCAGGGGTCTGGGCTTGGCTCTTTAGCCTTTGCATGAGCCCAGCCGTGAAAACGTAAATAATACAAGAAACATCACACAAAATATGATAAAGCCTCTTCAGAATTCAAAAATGTGCATTTCTTTAACACGTGGAAGCGCTGTTGTTAATACGGCACGTTATAGCATCGACCCATTCCTGCCCCCACCCTGGCTGCAGTGCCATTAGTGAATTAAGAGGCAACACAGTTGTCATGTGAACCCTGTCTGTGGCCCAGTTTCTTATAGTTAAAGCAACATTATAGTATATTAAATCAAACGCCGTAGGTTTTTATACAGAAAGTATTCTGAACTTCCGTATTTGAAGGTGGTTTCCTATGTGAAAGTGAAGAAAAAGGAAGATTGGTAAAACAAATATATTTGCCTAAGCTCACACAAGTCGGTTAAGCAGGGAAGCCACAATTTATACAGGTTTTCTATTTTCTCTTTGTATGAATCGGCCACTAAATGAGTATCCAGTTGTCTCTTTTTTTACCTGAAATGTTAATGCTTTGTTTTTACCTCTTTGTGCATGATGTAAGAGTGAGGGTGGCAGGCAAAAAACATGAGCCGTTATGGGCTCAAGGTTCCAGCTAGACCTCTAGCTGAGCCCAAGCCAGGCTTCAGGCTTGAACCTGGCTCAATCTTTCAGCTGCTCGCCTAACTCTACGTGTCATATTTCACCTTCTGGTTGACCTTGACCCTTAGCCAGCAGCCTGTATGTATGCATACTTGCGTACCTCGAAGATAGTTACAAAGCAATGTAGAGCTTTAGAAGAGAACAGGAATTACAAGCCTGGGCATAAGAACTGGCGAATAGGGAGGGGGATGTGGCAAGAGGTATTTATTTCCCCAGATTAGTTTTGTTAATGAATTAATTGCACCTATTAATGGTAATAAATGTTTATTGTTTAGTTAATTAAAACCTTAACAATTTTTCACATGAATAAAAAAGAGCAATAAAATATCTTCGTAGTAATAAAACAAGATTTCTAATTTTAGGCTTTACATTCCCAGTAGTTACGATCAATGATGTTCATGTACTTCTAATGAAGTTCATGTCCTGTACAATAAAAAAATCTTAATAATTCATACAATTTCCACATTCTGCAGTATTGTTAGAGTTTTCAAAGCCTGGACGTAAGGTTGAGAAATTATCAGCTTGCATAACCTGTACAATAAAATTTCTTAGTAGTTCATAATTTTTTCACATTCTACAGTATAGTTAGGTTTTCAGTTTTCAAAGCCTGGTCGTGAAGGTTAAGAAATTTTATCAGCTTGCAGTTCATTTGAGGGTCTGACCTAGCCCTTTTATTATAGCCGCTCTGCATGTCCTTATTCCTCTGATGTTTAGAGCTTTTATTAATAAAGTGACTCGTGCTGTATAAAGTTTGGGGCATATGCAGATTAGATGAATAAAGTCCTCTTTTTTGCTACCGCGGAGTCAGCATGTTGTTGGCCCTTTGTGAACACAGCTTGGCTGGTCCGCAATGTAGGGTAAGTTTCCAAAGCGTAGGGCCATCAACTGTCTTTTTCGATAAACCGAAAATTTTATACTTAAGTAAGGTGCTGGTGCAAGAGTCTTATGGAGGACAATTTTGCTGTTTTGCTTATCACTCGTTTAAAGGTCGCATAAGGAAGATTATTGTTCCACAGCTCAGTCGTGCAAGTAGTTGTTAATGCTTTCTGGAGATATTGATAATATACTGATTTTTTATTTTTTTTAATCATTTTCAAGTTCTGTCCAAAGGGCCATATTGAGTAGGGAGGCAGCTGTATTCTGTTTCAATCGATACCAAAGCTTTATTGTGGTGTACATTCTCCCTATTGTTTCATTTAAAAGGCCAAATTCAAGTCACACCTGGGCTGGTGAGGCTGACTGATGGATCTGAAAAACCTTTTGATATGTTGCAACTAGCAGTTTGTTCAGAAGTACAGAATCTTTACCATGCAGCGCAATGCTGGCATACGTTATAGTCAGGCGCGCAATGCCCATTGGGCTCAAAGGACTTCAGCCCCCCGTCGTGTGTGGCAGCCCGGGCTGAGGCAGCTTCCCGGACACACACACAGCCGCACCGAGTACTTCACAGGTCTTTAAAAGACCATTTGCTTGTTAATGAGGCTTTGTTTTTTTTCACCCCTTCTTAGAGCCCCTGCATCCCCACTCTGCGTATTCCTGGAAGAATTAGCCCCCCGAAATTTGGCTCTAGTTGCGCCTCTGGTTATAGTTGGAAGCATTTTTGCCGATATCACTGCAAGCAATGGTTTGTATGAAGGGCCCTTCAGTTTTTTTGTCAGGGTCCTAAAGGCGAATGCTAATGCACTAGTTCTCTGTGACAAATAATTTTTCTGCTCGTTATGGTTTGATCTGTTATCCATGTAAAACCCCAGGTATTTATAACTGGTTACTTCCTCTAATGGTTTACCATCAAGCATGATGTTCTGCTTGGTGCTTGGGTAATTGCTTATGAGCATTGTTTTACTTTTTGATGTGTTAATTTCTAGTTTGGTAGTTGTTATATATTTCATCATTTCTATAAGAGACCTTCGGAGACCGATCTTAGTTAGGCTCATTAACACCATATCGTCCTCATAAGAAAGATGCGATAATGATAACTTTCCCGTTTTCGGTGGATGTGATTTGACCTTATCAAGCCGTTGTGTCAGACCAGACATAAATAGTTTAAATAGGTGCGGTGCCAACACACATCCCTGTTTTAGGCCTTTGCTTGTATTCAGCTTTCTTGATAATCTGGAGCAATCGCCCAACTTTATTCTTATCCATGTTTGGGAGTAGAATAGCAGTATACCTCTTACTATTCTCTCAGGAATGTTCCAAGTTTTCTGTTTTTTCCACAGGTGGTGACGATCCACACTGTCAAATCTGCCTTTAGATCTATAAAGCAAAGGTGCAGCTGTTGTTTCTTCCGCTTGCATTTGTCTGCTATTAATGAGAGTGTTAGAATGTTTGTTTGTGATCGTCCAGTTCCCTTTTCTAAAACCCTTCTGGTTGACCGGAATCAGGTTAAACTTGTCCAATCAATCAGGTCTGCTAGAATCGGAGAGGCGTAGTACTTTTGCTTCTACATCTAATAGGGCAATTAACCTATAATTCGATGGACATGTTCTATATCCTCCTTTGTATTTGTAGATCGGTGTGATGATTGAGCCTTGCCAACTAGATGGAATATGATTTAACAGCTCAATTTCTTTAAATAGTGTGGTTAGTTGGTTGCTCCAAAAAGATGGATCGTGTTTGAAAATTGCTTGCGAGATACCATTGGTCCCTGGTGCTCCATCTCCTCTGCCTTTCCGTATTGTGCTTGTTATTTCTTCTACTGAATAAAATGACGAATCTGGTTTTACTTTTAGACTACAAATCTCGTCTATTACAGAGGTGGGATTTTCTACTTTTTCTGTCGCAGCCGATCGATCTTGTTGGTTAAAATCGTCTTCAGAGCCAGTTGTTCAGAGGTTGTGATCTCTGTAAATTTGTTTGTTAGAAAATTGGCCCCCTCATGTTCTTGTACATTTGAGGTTAATGCGTTCACTGGCCTATTCAAATTATTTATTATTTCGCAAAAGGTGCTAGAGTTGGTGTTCCTGGTACTGCACAATAATTTTGACCAGAATCTATAGTTTCTATTTCTTTTATCTTCCCATAACTTATTTTTGTGTTCTTTCCTCAGCTGACGTGCAGTGTCCCATGCCGTTTGGTCCGGGTCCATTGTTTTTAGTCTCCTGATGGCTTTCTTTAGTTCATGTTTCAGGATTTGAACTTCACTTGCTAATTCCTTACAGTTTTTAGGTCTCGCCTATGCAGCGCGCATGCGCTGCATAGGAGGGCCTTTAGCCGTCGCTCTTCACTTTTTCAAGCACTGCACTCGTGCTTGTGGCGGCATCCACCTTGCGGGAGCGCGCAGCGGCGCGCCACAAGCACGAGTGCAGTACTTGAAAAAGTGAAGACTGCTCTCCCAAGCGCGCGCACCGCTCCCGGGCTTGCAATGGCTCCTCCTCCGATGTTGCTCCATCGCACACAACTTCTCTTCACGCCGTTCCTGCTTGCAGGTACCCATCTTTCGCTCTTTAATTACGTCTTTTTGTTTCATCTCACTGTCTCCCTGCCCGTGCCTCTTCAAGCCTGCCTTTCCTCCCAACCTCTAAACTCGCCTCACCTCTACGCTGCCTCTCACTGTCGGGGGCGTGGAACGAACTGCGGAAATCAAAGGCTCGGGAACTTGAGCCTCCAGAATAACTCTGATTTACAGTTGGAAAAAAGGGGGGAAGGGCGCGTGGGGCTTCGTTTCTCTGCACTGCATTAGTGCAACTCCGGTTCTCCAAAGCGGGTAACACAGTCACTTGACCTCACTCTGTCCGGCTTTAGTCGTCTTTCCTTCCCCTTTTATACTAGACCCTCGCCATCAGTTACCCATCTTTTCTCTCTCCTCTTTGCTATATTTATTACATTTGATCTCACTCAGTTTTCTCTTTTCAGCCTGGCCATAATATTTAAAAAACAACCTCGCTAATAAACAAACGAAAATGTTTATTTCCGTGGTTAAACTTTTCGATAGTGTGTTTGCAGTTTGGGGCGCTGTCTTTTTGTGTGCTGTTTTAGGAAATAACGTTGCAGCAGCGATTAGAAGTTAAAACATCTCTGTCGGGCAAAATGATTGATTGCTTAAGGGGATTTCTCTTGGCGTGAGTACGATATCTTTTAAAAATAAAATTTTTGGTTTTTCATTTTTGTTTGGAAGTCCCAGTCTGCAAATGCAAAAAAAAAGGAAATATGTGACTTCTATTTGGTCTACAAAAACAAATGTTCCCTGGGCTCATCCCAGACCTTAATAAGATTCTGCAATTGATCATCATCACAGAGTCAGTTTCTTCTTCTGCAGCACTATATTCAAGAGAGACAAGCATGCAAATCAAATTATTTTTTCTTTCCCAAAGAATGGCTTGTCCAAGCTTCCAAAGAAATGCACCAACAGACAGGGCCTGATGTAGAGTTCAGTGGACAGGGTACTACTCCGACACAAATGTGGCAGAGCCCCTTTGCCAGACTGCCGGGCCGCCGCTCTGGTTTGAGTCAAGCAGACCATAGTGTTTCCATCAGTGGTGCCCCCGCAAGCTCCACTAGCAGAAACAATCACCAGCAGCCAGACGGAGCTGCATGGGGGTGTCGATGTAAGTACATTAGACTAATATCATTCGCTCTATTGAGAGTGGACGTCTGGTGTATTTTTTTTTTTTCTGTTCATGACTGCCAGGAAAAGCTTGGCAGTCCCAAACAGAAAACAATGAACTCCCAGGGTGTCAGGGACATTAGTATTTTGTTTTTCAAAAACACACTCCTGCTTTGGGGTGCTTGCTGTGCAGCCGTATGAAACATGGCAGCTCCTTAGCAAACTTTCAGTGCCTTGAGAGCAGCTCCTATGAAGGCATAGACATCTCCGCTGGGCCGGTGCAGATCTCTCAATATGGTGGCGGCAGTTCGGCTATGGTGGCGATGCAGTGACCGCCATAACCTTGACGGTGAGCCGGCCACCCGCTAAACTTGGGCTAAACTTGGGCATGTGCTGCATAGGAGGGCCTTTAGCCGTTGCTCTTCACTTTTTCAAGCACTGCACTCGTGCTTGTGGCGGCATCCACCTTGCGGGAGCGCGCAGCGGCGCGCCACAAGCACGAGTACAGTGCTAGAAAAAGTGAAGACTGCTCTCCTAAGCGCGCACCACTCCCGGGCTTGCAATGGCTCCTCCTCCCATGTTGCTCCATCGCACACAACTTCTCTTCACGCCGTTCCTGCTTGCAGGTACCCATCTTTCGCTCTTTAATTACGTCTGCTTTTTGTTTCATCTCACTGTCTCCCTGCCCATGCCTCTTCAAGCCTGCCTTTCCTCCCAACCTCTAAACTCGCCTCACCTCTACGCTGCCTCTCACAGTCCAGGCTGCGCTCGGCTTCTCTTCCGCTCATCTCCCGCTGCGCCGCCCTCATTTCCCCCTTGCCTTTTCCACTCTGATACCCGACCACGGATTTCTCTGCGTGCACCCTCCTCCCTCTGTATGGGCAACAGTTTGCCACTGGATGCGCCACTGCCTCTTCTGTCGACACAAATCCATCGACTCCCACTTCCAGGGGGGGGGGGGCATGCTCAGTCCGCACGGTGATGCACGGCCCTCTCAGTGACGTCACCGGCACTAATCTTCTACCAGCCGATGCGAGAGTGGGCGCCTGCCTCCGGACAATGGACGCCAGTCTTCTTTAGAGCTAGGCCTGGGCAGAGCAGCACAATGGGTCCCGATCTGCAGCCACTGAGTTCCTCACTGCTCAGCTCCTTACTGCTTAGGAAGAACCGGTGCTATCAGGAGCTGTTCTGGAGGAACTTGCAACACAGACGCAACAGAGCCTGTTAGTACCTGCTGTCTACTCCTGCTGTATGCCTTTGTAACCTTGCTGCATGCCTTTGTACCCCAGCCTGATGTACGTGCTGTGAGCGTTTGTTTGTGATACCCATAGCTGTCAAGGTTTCAGATTGCTATGTGTGACATTTTCATATTTAAAGTGTAATTATGAGTGACATTTCAACAACTATGAGTGACACTTTTTTGCGAGCAAAACTCAAGCAATGAATATGAGGGAAACATATATATATATATATATATATATATATCAGTAATTGAACCCATTTGAGCAATGAGAAACTCCAAGAAGACTTTAAAACTGGATGGTGGTTTGTATCAACAAGCATTGGCATAGCCAATAGGTCTCGCCTTTGGGACCTTATAAGTGATTAGTTATCCAGCACAATATCCTTGGTGCAACAACATCAAGTGTTGCATGGCTAAACACTTATAAGGTCCCAAAGGCGAGACCTATTGGCTATGCCAATGCTTGTTATTTCTTTGTACCTGTTTTTGTTTTCCCCGAGATTAATGATGTCAATTTTGATGTGAAGTTTACCCAAGCTTGTATTTTGTTTGGACCCTCATTTTCGCTCGCTGTTATTAGTCCTTTTAATGTGTTTTGGAGCTCCTCTACTGTTTCATTTGTCTATTTAAGGCGTTTTAGGTCAATTTAGTAGGTGATCGCGTCTTCCCTCCATGATATGTATGTTTGGGAGGGGTGTCGTTCGTCGATCTGCCATTTGTAACTCTCATTCCTAAATACTTCAATGCATTTACCAGATGTTGACCTATATGGTCAGGGTGGGTTGCCTTTAATTGGTATTGAGGATGAACATTCCAGAATATGTTGTCAGCGGCTAATTTCTCATCTTCATCCGGGGAATAAATTAAATTAGAATTAAAATCTCCTGTCGGCACTATATTCCAAGAGGGGTTAGTGCATCTTCTATCCGAGATTGTGGCGATTAATAGGGCGTTATGAGCTTTTTTTCTTCCTTGCCTTTGGATGCGCATATGTATTAATCAGCAGTACTGGTCTTGGTTTATCAGAGATGCGTGCAGTGAATTTAATTAATTGCGCATTGGGTCAAGGTAAGGCTATCTGCTCCGATTTGATGCTTAGTGCTGTGGACACACAGACTGCCAGGCCCCCTTTCGGCCGGCCATATTTCTCGTTTTTTTTCTGCAATTATAGTATAATGTGTAAAACCTGCAAGGGGTATGTCCTCCAATGCCCACATCTCTTGGAGGGCTATTATGGCACATGTATCCCAACCTTGTGGAGGCCTGCCATCTTCCAGACATTTTTTTGCTCCGGCTATGTTCCATGAAAGAAGATGAATGTTTCCATTGTTGAGTTTGAATGGTTGTCTACCCAGGGGTCAGTTACCCTTAAAGTCATTAAGGGTGCCTGGAAGCCAGCTCCATTGAGTGTGAAGTAGTTGGTCTTCTTCCTTTTGTGTTTTGCAACACAGAGTATACCTGAAATTTCTCTTGTGTTTGTCCTGATCCATGTTTAACTTTGGGTTTACGTTGTATGATGGGTTTAGATAGTTTTTACCCCATGCTTCAAATTGTTGTATAAAGTTCAAAATGAGCAGGACTTCTTCCTCTGACTGCCATGTAGTGAGCGTTTGTTCTTTGCTTTTTGTTTCCCTAATGGAAGGAATTCTATCGTCCGAAGGTTCGTTGAGACTAGATTTTTTAAGGCTGGTATTTCATCTAGCAGTTTTAATATATTGCCCCTATTTAGAATATCATGTCGTCCCTGCGATTCGTATTCAGGTGTTAAAATGATTTGCTCTATTATTAAGGGTCCATGCCCTTTGTTTTTTCCCCCCCGAGTTGAGTCTTCTAGTTTGCCTTCCCCTATGCTTGATTTAGTGAGATTTTGGATTTGAAATCTAAGATTTCCTTGTTGGGTCTTGCTGCTCTTTCTTGAGTTATATGTTGGAGCATGAAATGAAGGTGAACAGTGCTCCCCTTCAAGCAATGCATTTGAGTTTAGCAGGTATTCTCCCGAAATTTAATGAGCAGTATTTAGAAAATACTGAGCGGTTCTGTACTGTACACTCATTCCTGTTTTTTTATTTAACAGTGCAATACATTTCTGAAACCAATCTGTTTATTCAGCATGATCCAAAGCAAAAGTACACGGCTGGGTGCCTACAACCAGTGGCTGGCAGTGAATGAGCAGTATTGCGATTTTTACACAGCTTTCGTGCCTACAACCCGGGGGCTGGCAGCGATGAAAGGATCATGTTTAGAAAACAAAACAACTCCTAAACAAACAACACAACCACCCCGTAAAGAAGGAAGAAAAGCGAAAAAGCAGGCTCCCCTACCCCCCTCCCGTCCTCTCCTGTACCTGACCTACTCACTCCTAGGCTTTGTGTATGGTGGGGTTTGATTAGGTCTTTAAGTGTTCTGCAGGCGGTGATGCAGCTTACGGTTCAGCTCTCACCTCGTTTCCCGGGAGGAGAAGCAAAATCTAAGTATTTGTTGCACGTGATCTCACGTAGGTCTTTCGAGAGTATCTGTAGAAAGGGGGCCCATAGCTCACCATAAGTATCCAATTTATGCTCTACTGCCAAGGACATGTGCTCCATTGCTAATATCAACCATAGTATGTGTAGCCATGCTGTGTGATCTGGGATATTAGAGGAGCCCCAACAGGCTAGAATAACCTGACGCGCTGATAGCAGTGCTAATGCAATCTGTCTCCCCCGTAGGGAGCGTAGGGGGAAGGTCAGGGAGGCTCGGTAGTCCCAGAAGGGTATAAGCTGGGAAGCGAGGTGTTAAACGCCTCATCTATGTCAACCAGGACCTGTTCCCAAAAATGGCCTAGCTTTGGGCAATGCCAGAGTAAGTGTACCAAGGAGCCCTCCAGACCGCATCACCTCCAACAGCGCTCCGAACGGTTCTTATCCCAGAGGTGATTGCGGGCCGGTGTGTAATACCAGTAAGACGTCACTTTGTATGCGGACTCCGATCCTGCAGTATTATAAGTTGTGTGGTGTGCTCTATAATGAATGTCTGTCCATTCTTTATCAGAAAGTACTCCACCCAGCTCCTCCTCCCAACGTAGCTGTCCCTTGGAGCGCCCCTCCCCCCCCCTCCCCCCGGTAGAGAGCATCGCGTACATCTCAGAGATAAGATGTTTATCGTCTTTCTTGCGCACTAGCCACTTCTCGAAGATTGTGAGCGGTCTCGAGGACTCCTCTTGATATGCCGGAGAGGTGACCCAGTGTCGAACCTGCATGTAGTGGAAGGAGTCAGCCTGTGGGAGGGCGTACTCATGACGTAATTGTTCAAAGGGAATGATCCCCCCCCCCGGATCGAATAGGGAGCCCACCCGTTTGCATCCCTGCTCTCTCCACCTGTAGAATACCTCTGAGTGTTGGCCTGGCGGGAAGTCCGGGTTGTCCACTATCGGTGACATTGGAGAGGGGAATGTTGTGAAGCCCTTTGTCCTAGCTACCGCGTCCCATGCTTTCATTGTGGGCGAGGTCACAGGGGAGGAGTAAAGTCCCCATGCTCTATGTTTGCGCGGGAGCCAAGCTTCACATCAGATGTTTGCGCCCGCCTCTGTTTGTTCCATAAAGGACCAGTATTTCTCAGAAAGCGGCCGGTTCGACGAGATAGCGAAGGTGCGCTGCCTGTAAGTATCTATGTATCAGAGGAAATCCCAGGCCACCCTCTCGCTTGGACTGTGTCAATTGTGCTAACAGAAGTCGTGGTTTCTTCCCCCTCCCCCCAAATGAATTTATTTATCGGCAATTGTAATGCACGGATTGAAGTCGGGGGTGGTGTCAGTGGCAGGGTTTGAAAGATGTAAAGAATGCGAGGGAGCACAGTCATCTTATCTGCGGCGATGCGCCCAAACCATGCCAGTTTCAAGCGGGACCATCCGTCTAGGGCCTTAGACGACTGTTACAAGAGTGCCGTATAGTTAAGCGCCAGTGTTTTGGGAATAGTAGGGGCCAAAGTGATGCCCAGATAGGGTATGGAATTGTCAGACCAGTGTAGTGGGAACCTTGACTTAAGGGCCTCCGCTCGGTCCGAGGGAACCGAAATATTTAAAATTTGGGATATGTTGAGATTGACTTTGGGTAGGTTGCGCTTCGCGTGGCTCATTGCCATTTCCTCTTAGCCTGCCATATTCATAATGTTAGATCGATTTATTGTTACCCGCCTTTGCTCTTGCCTGCGGCTTATGGCCCTTATCTGTCTTGTTTAGGGTAGTAGTTGACGCTTTCCCCTGGGACTCTTTTACTTAAAAGTCTGATTGCATCCTGGGATCCGGCGATCCCCCCTCACCATCATCGGCTAGGGACTGCTTCTACAAAGCTGCAGCCCTCTTTGCTCCGCCTCCACTCATTAGAACCGGTATATATCGCGGCTGCGA
The DNA here is from genome assembly GCA_963921515.1 of Calotriton arnoldi. NCBI lineage: Eukaryota > Metazoa > Chordata > Amphibia > Caudata > Salamandridae > Calotriton > Calotriton arnoldi. The sequence continues at coordinate 268,445 of CAWUFW010005198.1, read as the reverse complement.
TACCAGAAGTTTTCAACATTTGAATTGCCTCACATTACCGGTGAGCCATGTCTTCTGCTGTACATTCGATTCGTTATCCCTCCTTATCTGGATTTGACCGTTCTCTCCGGACGATCTTCTGTTTTTAATGTGGGTATTTTATTTTTTGTTATACCCTTACAGGCTCATCGCTTTTTAATCCGTACAGGAACTCTCCCATTACGCATATAGTTCGCACCTGCGGTCAAGGTAAATAGCTAGACCCTTTTGATTTTTTCACTTACCATTTCCTATGACGGCCTCTGTTGGTGCTTATTTCCTTATTTCTTTTTCATTTCTGTGCTTTTACAGGCTTCACCTCTCTATTTTCGACCAGCACTCCACTTTTATCCATCTAGCACTTGTTCTGCCGCCAAGGTAATATGCAAGAGTTTCCTGAAGTTCTGCTAGCTGGACCTTATATTTCCTTTTTATTCTTTCTCATTATTTCTTTGTTCATTTATTAAATACCTTCTACTAATTATTTGTCCCTTCTCGTTCTTTCTTTTGTCATTTCTTTCTTTGCACTTTATTAGTCTTTATCTGTCACTGTTATCGACGGGACTACTATTGAAGTCCATGCTCCAATATGTTTTTTCCATGCAATGTTTTGTTGTTTGTGCACAAGTTCCTTATTTTATTAATCCTTTCCTATTGATTTTTCCAGTGCTTTGTGAACCACACCCAATCATTTTATCCTTTTCTGTTCAAATGAACTCAATGAATATGTGTCTATGTATTTATATATGACTAGTAAAATCAATTTCCTTGCAGGCACATCCCACTGCTTTTGTTGTGTTGATTCTGTCGCCCTGAAGAAGGTGATGCCCACATTGGGGTTCACACCAAAACGCGCGTCGGCGCTGGATTCCACCTGTTGGAATGCATTGGAATAGAGAAAATCCCCCCCATTTATGTTTTTTAAGATATAACCTTTGAAAATTTGTTATTTCATTGCTTTATTGACAGTTTCTGATTTATTTATCTTGATTCTTTTGTTCATTTCTTTATGAGGCACGGGTGTATGTTCTTGCCAGGCCTCATATGTTCTCCTGTATCCCTTTTATTATTTTTTTGGGGGGGTTTCAATTCAAATATACTGTGAATATACTTGAGTGAATGTCTGATTTTGGTAGGCGTGAGAGAATGTGAATACATGAGAAGGTATGTCTGAGGTTTGAGTGATTTCGCTGTGGAATGTGTTTGGATACTTATATTTATTATGAAATAATATTGATGTTTTACAATACTGAATTTGAATAAAAGTCTTTTTGATATATTTCCTCTTTTTTGTTGTGGTTCACTACCTAATTTGCCTTATGCACTGGTTTGTTTTTTAATATCCGTGACTTTTTGCACGTACTGAGTCATACAGGTAGAGAATCTCTCTTTTTTGAGTTAATTGAGATTGACTTTAAAGCCCGAGGGCTCCCCGAAGGTCGCCAGTTCAGCAAGTAAGGCCGGTAAGGAGGTCATCGGGTTGGTCAGTGAAAGAATCACGTAAACTGCGTAAAGGCTAATTTTATCAAAGTCCTTCCCAAATTTGATACCCCCAATTCTAGGGTTGTCATGAATCTTTTGCGCTAGAGGCTCCAGATAGAGAGCAAAAAGAAGATGAGACAAAGGGCAGCCCTGTCTTGTGCCCCGCTCGATTGGGAAAGAGTCCGATGACGACCCATTGATTCGGACAAAAGCCCGAGGGGCATAGTAAATACAGTTAACCCACCGTATAAAACCATCTCCGAACCTGAAGTGACTTAGTGTCTCAAAGAGGTATTTCCCCCCCGATCCTGTTGAATGCTTTTTCAGCATCTTTTGACAGGAAGAGTGCCTCTTTGCGCGATCTGTGTATCACATCCATAAGGTGAAGTCGTTTGGTATTGTCCCCTCCCTACCGCATTGGAATAAAGCCTGCTTGGTCCGGGTCTATATGCCCAGCCATTAGTGGGTTGAGTCGTGTCGCTAGAATTCCGGCGAACAATTTCATGTCTATGTTAAGTAAAGAGATAGGCCTGTAGGATCCACACGCGCTCGGGTCCTTATCCGGTTTGAGGATAACTGAAATTGAGGCTTCTAACATGGAGTCGGTTAGCGTACCAGTTTCCAAGAATGAATTGAACAGTCGCGTCAACAGCAGGGCTAGTTCCTGGCAAAAGAGCTTGTAGAAGTGCGCCAGGATTCCATCCGGACCCAGGGCTTTCTGGACTTTGAGGTGAGCTATAGCGGAGATAACCTCCTCTAATTGTGTCGGATGGTCAAGCTGGGCTGCGATCGATGCCGGGAGGCAGGTCACTGGACAGTCTTGGAGATATGTATGAGTCTGTTGGTCAGGAGGGTCTGGGTCAGAATATAGAGTTTGATAGAAAGTCTTAAATGTTTCTACAATCTGTGTGTCTGAGTATACTTCTTCTCCGTTAGACCGCTTTATCGAGGTGATGGCGTTCACTATCGCTTTAACCCCGAGTCTCTGCGCTAGCAGTTTACCACACCTGTCGCTGCTCAAATAAAATTTGTGCCGTAGCCTGAGCAGGGCATATTCAGCCCTATCCAGGTCCAGGCGTTTTAACAGGAGTCTCTTCCTCTCCAGCTGCCTCCAGACTCTCAGCGCCTGGTCCGTTTGTGCATTTGTCGCCCTAAGTGGGAAGGGTATGCCCAGACGTGGGTCCCGTGCTCACTACACCACTGGATTCAAGCTAGCCTGGCTGAAGAAGGGTGATGCCCTGAAACCGGTCCCAGGATGCTTGTTTCCGGTCCAGGGAGGACCTGGCTTGGCAGTTCGGGCTGGACTGTTCCCACAAGGAACAGGGTCAAGACTGCTTTGCATATGGCTGGGTCCAAACTGGGGTGGTGTGGTGAGCAAAAGAATGATGGATTTAACCCAGATCCTTGTGACTGGGGGTGAATGTTTGCATTGTCCAGCATTCCGTCCATCAATTGTTTCTTTTGGACTCCAATTCCGCCACCTCTAGTTCCATACTCTGGCGTTTGTCCCGGCGTTTGCGATTCTCAGCTGAAGAGATTGCGATAAATACCCCTCTCATCACCAATTTTAGTGCCTCCCACACTACGGCTAGGGAAGTTTCCCTGACATCATTTATTTGGAGGTATTCAACTAACTTCGTGCGTACCTCTGAGAGAGTCTGTGGGGACTGTAGGAGGCTCTCCCTCAATCTTCATCGAGAGGGAGCCGTGCAATCAGAGTCTGGATCGTGGCAGTAATCATCGCGTGGTCCGATAGTGATCTCGGTTCGATGGTTGTGTCTTTCAGGTGGGGCGGTAGCGTGGAGGAGACGAAGAAGTGATCTAGCCGCGCGTACGTTTTATGGGCTGCTGAATAGAAGGAATAGTCCCGGGAGTCAGGGTGCTGTTCCCTCCATGCATCATGCAGGCCATTGTCTGCTAGCCAGCGCTTGGTGTCGGTCGAGAATGCACCGGTCTGCCCAGTACGCGCGCCTGCCCTATCTAGGTTTGTGTCCATAACCAGGTTGAGGTCCCCTCCCACCAGAATTGCAGGGTCAGGAGAGGCGAGGATATCTGCGAGGGCCTTAGTGATGAAGGGCTCTTGGTGTGTGTTCGGCGCATAAATATTAGCTAATGTGAAGTATGTGAAACCCCATTGTATTCTGACCGCTAGCATGCGCCCCTTCACCTCAAGTGACGTTGTGATTACTTTGCCCTTGAAATTTGCCCCTAGAAGGATAGCGACTACGTTTTTTTTGGCAGGACCTGCGCCGGGATCGTATGTGCGCTGTGTCCCTTGAAACTAGGTGTGTTTCCTGAAGGAGGCAGATATCTCCCCCCAGAGTTCTCGAGAAGGGAGAGAAGCGTTGCACGTTTCACAGGATGATTAAGGCCTCTAACGTTGAGGCTAATGATGTTCAGGTCTTTACCTATATTGGATCTGGGTGGAGAAGGGAGCTACATTAATGTCTAGGCCAGGGGCCTGCTTCCGTTCCCGGCCAAGGTCATCGAGAAGATCGTCAACAGACAGCTAACCCGATACCTCGAAGAAAACAGAATCCTGGACCCTTCCCAGTCAGGGTTCCGCAGCAACCACAGCACCGAGACTGCCCTCATCGCCGCCACCGACGACATCAGGACCCTGCTGGACAACGGTGAGACCACGGCCCTCATCCTCCTGGACCTCTCCGCCGCCTTCGACACCGTCTGCCACCACACACTACGCGCATGCCTCCATGCCGTAGGGATCCGAGACAAGGCTCTGGAATGGACCACCTCCTTCCTCTCCGGCAGAACCCAGAGCGTCCGCCTCCCCCCCATTCCGATCCGAAGCCTCCGAGATCATCTGCGGCGTACCACAGGGATCTTCCCTCAGCCCGACACTGTTCAACATCTACATGGCCCCGCTCGCACACGTCGCCCGACAGCACGACCTCAACATAATCTCCTACGCCGACGACACTCAACTGATACTCTCCCTCACCAAGGACCCCATCACTGCCAAATCCAAACTCTACAAAGGAATGAAGGCCGTCGCCGACTGGATGAAGATCAGCCGACTGAAGCTGAACTCGGACAAGACGGAGGTCCTCATCCTCTGCTCCAACCCCTCAGCCTGGGACGACTCCTGGTGGCCGACTGCACTGGGGGCAGCCCCGACACCCACCGACCACGCACGCAACCTGGGAATCATCCTCGACTCAACGCTCTCCATGACCAAGCAAGTCAACGCCGTCTCCTCCTCCTGCTTCAACACCCTCCGCATGCTCCGCAAGATCTACAGGTGGATCCCGACAGATACAAGAAGAACAGTCACCCAGGCCCTCGTTAGCAGCAGACTCGACTACGGAAACGCCCTCTACGCGGGAGCCCCGACCAAGCTCATCAAACGACTGCAACGCATCCAAAACGTCTCTGCACGACTGATCCTCGACATCACCCCCCACCTGAGAAACCTGCACTGGCTCCCCGTCAACAAGAGGATATCCTTAAAAGCTCCTCATCCACGCACACAAGGCACTCCACAAGACCGGCCCAGCCTACCTCAACAGACAACTTCCCTTCTACATCCCCAACCGCCAGCTCCGCTCCGCCGGCCTCGCACTCTCCACCGTCCCTCGCATCCGAAGTACAACCACCGGCGGGAGATCCTTCTCCCACCTCGCCGCCAAGACCTGGAACACCCTCCCACTGAGTGTACGACAGACCCAATACCTGCTGACCTTCAGGAGGCTACTCAAGACCTGGCTGTTTGACCAGTAGCGCGCCCCCCCCCCCCTCCACCCCCTCCCAGCGCCTTGAGACCCTCGCGGGTATAGAGTGCGCTCTACAAATGTCTTGATTGATTGAGGGGCGACTCCAGGCGGGATGCGGACTTGCTGTGGTATCAGCACATCTTCAGAACCAGTTATTGTTAGGGGTTGATTCAGAAGTGTTAGATCGTGCCAATTAGCCATTGGTGCAGGAAAGGCCCACCCCCCTGGAAACCCCACCCTTAAACTACATAGAATGGAAAAACAAATGGAAAATGACAACAGTTCGTCGAAGTGTAACATTTAGTTGGGGATGTCGGCCTGTGGCCTTCTAGGCGTCTGTAGGACGTTGTCTGTCTTGGTGTCTTGTCCATGGTCTCCTTGTGGGTGTGGGAGGGCCTGAGAAGCCTCCCCGGCTCCGCCCTGAATGCGCTCCCCACGTGTATGCCCAGTTACCATCAGGTGGAGACCACTTGTCCCGGCGACCCTGCAAGGGAGTGGATGACCTCTTCTCTTTTTCTTCGCTATTGTGTCGCAGGCTTGAGGCTGGCAGCTGGCTTTCCCACCTTTTGCCATTTGGGGAGACGGAATCTGGTCTTGGGTATTAGGATCCGGCAGCCCCAGGAGTTTGTGTGCCTTTTTCAGAGAGCAGAGCTGTCTTGTCTGGCCGTTGTATTGGAAGATAATCCGGAAAGCATGCCCCCATGAATATGCGATCCCTTTTTCCCTAAGATGGTTCGTGACTGTCCGAAATTCCCTCCTCTTGTAGAGAGTCATCGCGGACAGGTCTTGGAAGAGGGTTGGTGTGTGCCCCTGAAACTGCACTGGGTGTGCTTCTCTTATGCGACGTAGAAGTGTTTCTTTAGTTTGGAAGTCGTGGACGCAGACCAAGATATCTGCTGGGGGGGCCCTACCGCCCCTCGGTTTTCCTGCGCGGTGCACCCGGTCAAACTTGAGATAGGGGTGGGCATCGTCGCCCAGGAACTGCCTGAAGAGGGCTACAGTGTAGGCTCGGATGTCCTCTCCATCTGCGTTCGTTGGTACACCCCGAATGCGGATGTTGTTGCGACGGGAGCGGTTTAGAGGTCTTCCGCGATGGCTTGCAGCTCTATATGTTAATCTTTCAACCTGATGATCTCTTGCTGCATCATTTCGACCTCTTCGTCTCTTCCGGTCTCGTGCTCTTCCAGGTGTGCCACCCGATATCCCACATCCTCCAGGTGACGTCTCAGTTCTTTCAAGTTCACCGACAACTGCCCCTTCAGCTCTTGTAGGTCTTCACGCAGTGATGAAAACAGCGCTGTCATAAATGCCTTTGTGGCGTCCGCGTCCTCAAGTCTCTCATGATGGGACTCTCCTTCCCGAGAAGTCCCAGTAGTGGCCCCGAGTACAGGCTGTTTTAGCAGCAGGTCTTTTACTGATCGTTCCTTTTTTGCTCGGGCTGTCGCCATTTTGCCGGGAGCGTGTCATGGGTGTCTGAGTAAGACTTCGCCCTTCGGCTCCGGCATGACGGGCGTAGCTGTGTCCGACAGGACCTGCTGTCGGGCAGGACCAGGATAGCTTCTATGCAGATCTCTCTCAGGATATGGGCACGCACCTCCCGGGGACCGGGCCCTTCGCCTCAGCCACCGCTCGCTATTGGACAGGACTGTTTACCACTCCAAGGGTGCCGGCACTGGGCGGCGCGGGCGCCGGGACTCCCCACCAGGACGCCAAACACTCTTGAAGCTTTGGGTGTGTGGTAAAACTGAGACACCCCCAGCAGGGAGTTGTGACCGTGGGAGCCCTGGAGATCTCCAATGCGTGCTTCAATTATGGCCGGTACACAGCCCCTCTGTCAGCTCACTCCGTGGGGGTGATGGCAAGGTCCACCTCAGGCAATCTCCCGGTCGAGAGCAGCACGCCTGTCCCCCAAGCCAGCGCTTGGCCCCACCACCAGCGTGCCGCTCGTCCGGCTGTAGGCCCTCCCGCGTGGAGTTGTTGCACCACTGTAGGCCCATCCGTCCCTCACTGTACTCGGAGCAGGCTATTTGCGGGTCCTGAGTGCTCCTCCAGCTATGTCTGGGCAGCCCAACACTCCCAGACCTCACCTTTCAGACGCTGAAAGCCCTCCACCAGTGCTACAAATGGACCTGTTCTTAGGCACCGCGCGGGTCACTCCATATAGCTCTGCGCTCCACCGCGTTGTTTCTGGGGCCTGCACAGACATTCTCAAGCCCCTCTGACGCTGTTGTCAGCCTCGCATGTGTCCAGCACCTACCGCGCGGGGCCAGCAACCTCCACGGCACTCTGCTATCGGTAGATGTCTGTAACTGCCTCCTCAGGATCAATGCCGGTGTTCCTGCCCAGCGCGGGCACAGGCCTCAGCTCCGCAACTCCTCCGTATCCGCTGCCAGGCCGCGGTGTCCGCTCCAGGCTCAGCCCCGATCCGCGTGCCCGCCTCCTCCGGCCGTCTCTCGGAGAGGCTTGGATCGGTGAGTCAGCAGAGTTTGACGGCCCTCCTGGAGTCACACCGGGCTCAGGATCGGGTCCGCAAGAGCCCCCACCCGTAAAGTGCCGTGGGGAAGCAGCTAACTCACAGGTGAATGTCGGCGGAGTCGGAGAGACACCGAAGCACGTCTCATCCGACTGCCATCTTGGTCACGCCCCGTGCAATACATTTTTAATCATTATATAAGTCCTGAAGAAGGCATGGTGAACCTTGGAATGCGCCAAAACCATGCATCAACATTTCTGTTAAATATATTCTTGATTGGTTTTTATCATTTGTGTTTTAATATCGTGTATTATTATTGTGAGGTTTTTATGAATTGTGATTTTGTTCAAAGTACGAACGGTTTAATGAACACTGTCCCCTTTGGCTATTTGAAGGGTTACTCTCCAAATTTGTGAATAATTAATTGCAGCCATTGAGATGTCAAGCTTCTATGAAAATCTTTGTGCTTGTAAAACCATGCGAGCCGCCAGCATAAGGGAAAACCGAAGATTATATTTTGTTAATATTACTCCACAGAGTAATAGTCTGCTCACTGTTTTTCGTGGCTTGGGTTACCCCTGGTGGGTTGAGGTGGAGTGAGTTAGGTTGAAAGGGATGGCTTTTATGGTTGGTAGTGTCAACAAGGAGAGGCAGCTGGCCAGTGAGGTTATTTAAGGCAATGCCAATGAGGTCTAGTATGTTCTCTTTGTTGTGAGTTGGCAGTGTCACAAGTTGTGTATTGTCAGCGGTGGTTAGCAGCTCGAGGAAGGAGTCCTTTGCATTCGCTGGAACTTTGAAGTCCCTGAGGAAATTTGCGTAGTTGTAGTTGATAAGGCTGTTGTGGTCAGGGTGGACATCTCGAGGTTGAATGCTGGGGTTGTTTCAGGTGGACAGTAAATAAGGTACTAACATTATGGCAGATAGCAAATAGTAGCAACACAAAATGTGTTGTGATGGTTTGGATGATCACAACACACCTTCTTGGTCGAGTCTTTTAGTCAATCTGTATTCGGATCTTGTGTCATGGTTAGGCTTAGACAAGTATCTAATAAAAATGGCATTCAGTTTGTTACAATGGACAATGTTGGCATACCAGCTGTGTGTGAGAATGAGGTGTAGGTATTGTTTAGCATGAACGTGAGTGTGTGCTGAATGTGTTTGTTGTGCGAGTAGATGATTAGAATGCTGATGACCTTGTTTGGGTTGAAGCTGCTGATGTGAGTGTGTGAAAGTTAGGTTGGAGGAGGCAGAAGTGTTGCTCAAGGTTAGGTGCGCAGATGAGATTATGGGTGAGAAAGGAAGGGTTCTAGCTCAAGTCGCTTACCATGCCCAAACTGGAGATGCTTTTGTTCTTGTCTTCCCTTGATGAAGACTGTCCAGATTTGAGGATGTCCTTAGTAGAGGGAGCGGTTACAGAGAAAAACAAGAACTGACCAGTCGATGAGTTGGAGGATAAGGAAGTCATGTGTTCTATTGTGGGGGCGCTGATCAGGTAATCAATTCTGGATGTTGTAGTTTAATTTTTTGCCATTATACATGGTATACCTCAGATGCCCAGTGCTCTCGGGTGAAAAGGTAGTACTGCTTGGAGATGTCAAAACCCAACTGGAAACCGCTTCACAGATTCTTTATACGTTTATTCACACCACAGAAACATGAACAGCTTTTAGTCACACAGGTAGGTGCCAGTTGAGCTCGCTATTGGCATAAAATTCCGCTCTAAATATGGGTGGATGTTTCAGTGAATGATTTTCATCTGCTGAATAGATTATTGAAAGCAGTTATCCTTGGAAACACTTTCAACAAAAGTTGATTGTCTGGGACAACAATCACCTCTCAGCATTAATATATCAAAGATTTGTAAGCACCAGAAACTAAGCTCTGAAGTTGTTTTTATGCTTGAGTTGATTAGCCAGTCCTATTTGTACTTTGCATTCTTCTAGTTGTAGCCCTACATTTGTAATGGAAAAAAGAAAATAGGTACTGGAAAGCAAAGACATTTCCGGGGGAGTAGGTAAAGTGCTCACACTGGTCCTGTAGTATCCTGAAAGGACACTATGGCTTGTAGAATTTAAGGAACACTTGTCAGTAAAGCTGCGTTTATTGTGATCATTGTTCCTTCTTGTATGTATGCCGTTTTTATTGTGTAGACAAGGTATAAATCATGCATCTTCTAAAGTGCTGAAGAATGATAACTTGAGCAGTTAACAGTTACATATCCCCCCACAGTACCACATGAGGACCAGCAGCGTTACCAAATGCACCATAATTGCCCAGAGTACAAGTTTTGCAACTGCACAGGCAGTCACCCCTTCCACAGCAGGTGTTGCCATCAAGCCAAAATCCTCGGGCTCTTGTACACCAGCCATCCATGCGTCAACTTGTATGGGCCTGTCAGGTTGGACCCTTGTATTATGAGTCGAAGAGGAGGTGACAACTAATAAAGAAACTAAGCTATCCTTTCATCTCCAAGCTTCATGCAGTATTGCCAGCCTCTGCCTGCTTTCTGAAGGAATCTGTAAAGTTATTAAAAGAGTTCACAAGCATGGCTAAATGGTGTTGGTAAACAAATACTCTGCCTGAGATGAAAACCTCACCACACTCTTATCAGAAGGTTAGCACCATAGCAGTAACACCTAAATCAAGTAAACTCAGATTTGCTTTTCTCATTAAATATACCAACCATCCCTATACTCCCCCTGGTCACAGAATCTCCCCTGTGACTTGCAGTATCTTTCTAATGTACAGCAGATGTTCCTTTAGTCCATATATAATGTTGTGGTCTAGATCTCTTTGTAAATGGACTCAGAATGTCTAAAATTTTATCTGAATGAAATTAGACCATATTATCTTTTTCAAAGAAAAGGAAGTCTTGAAACCTATGTCAGCTGTATCTCCTTGCTGAAAAAGACTTGTCTACATTAGAAAATAATGTTTATTTGCTACAAGAAACCAACATATGTATTTGGATGCGATATATAATACTTATAAAAAACAGATTCAGTTGTTGAACAAAAAAAAATAACTTAAACAGTATCATTAAAAAATCAACGTTGTTTGCCCTGCAATAAATGGATACTCATTCTGTAAAATGAAAAATGGCTTCTGCTGATTGATAACTTATTTTTCAGTTTTATTAATTTTCGTTCTCATGGAAACACAAGATATGACACCACTCTCACACACTTACATACACAGTACATGTAACCTTCCATGCCAACAAGACTCCTTCTTCTCTTTCAGTAATTTGAAGCATACTTCCTTTCGTCCCTTCAGTGCCTCAATGCTATGTTTAGGCACACTTGAACTCACTGGTACATCCATCATCAAATCTTCCTACTCAGACTTTCCCCCCTTAATTTCCTGCAAAACATAAATTGCTTGTACATTTTGCAAATTGTAAGTGGCATCCCATGTGACCTCAGTTATGATCCACATTAATTATTTCAATGGCCTTACCAAACCTCAGCCTTACCTTAGCCGGACACCAATGAAACAATATTCCTACTCGCTAACTCGCAACAAAATTGAAACAATGAACTTTATTCTTTGAATCATAATAGAACTTTGAATGTTGCTGAGCTTTCTGCACCCTTGAATCCTCCAAGCTTTACGAAACCAAGACACTCTTGTTCCCAGATATTTAACTATTAAGGAGGAACCTACGAAATGCAAGTCCGACCCTTCAGCAATTGGAAAGTACTCACTTCAGTATCCAAATAAGTAATCCTATGTGACAACAACAATATTGTTAAGTTGGGTACCTCTTCTGCACAAAGCTGTCCGTATGGATCTCCTTCAAACCTTTGTTAATATTCTCCACATGCCTGTTCCACTGCCAGAAGTCACATTCTTAATATTATATGCCTGCAAGAACTCCTTCGTCTGGTGTGAAAGCAACAATACACAGTTATCAGTCGCAAGAGTTTCTGGCAACCTTCCCCAAAACAGCATCCTTCTCAGATACTCAACAACCACAGAAGTAGTTTTTCTTTCCACAAATATATCTTTTGTCCACTTTGACTAGCAGTCAGCCGGGATCAAGTTAAACTGATTTAATGGGGGTGGAGCTGGTGAAATCAACCTTTTAGTATGCTTTATTGATGGCCCAGGTCTTCTGCAGTCATGTGATTCTAGTTCCATGGTCGACGTTGGTGGTAGGAGCCAACTTAATCAAGATGTCGTTCGTTAACTATTTTACACTGATCAGATTTGGTATTGCCCATTTATAAATTTCACTGCTTGCTGTTGCTGATCAGCCCATATTTAAGACTGAAGTCATAATGATCCTTCGTTGTATATTGAAAAACCGCCAAATATATCTTTGCACTATGTTAATGAATTGGTGCTTTAACAGTATTATTGTTTTACATTTTCAACAATGGAACACCTGTATACCATATTTTATGTCCTGAATAAGTCTGTGCAGAGAAATGTGAAAAACGAATTTAACTATACTGGTTCCCTTCCATTTTCTTTCTAAATATCAAAACTCAAACTAATGTTTGTTTGAGAGAAAGTTTGTATTTATTTGCAGGCTAAGATCACAAGTTGCTACAGGATGTGCAAAAAGATTTGATGGTTTTGAGCCGATGGCTATTCAATCTAATTTAAATATGGAAAAATTAAAGATCTATTTAAATTGTTTGTTCTTCAGGTACTAATTTTATGCTGCTGTGGTGAAAGATGTTATAAAATTAACTAGTACTCCAACTAGTCAAGATGCCTGAAGAAGAGAAGCACAACCTTTTCATCCGGCTGGTTCAAGAAGGGAAGACCTGTCTCCTCATAGAGGAAGTTCAGAAAGAAGGAGTTGAACAGAGCAAGCTCAAGTCAAAGCACTTTGGTAAGTCTGGCGATACTTTACTGCACTATGCTGCCAGACATGGACACTTGGACATTCTACGATATTTGACAGAAACGCTGGGAATGGATATGGAGTTGTTCAATTGTGATTACAAAAGGCCGCTCCATGAAGCTGCATCAATGGGTCACAAAGAGTGCTTACTGTACCTGCTTGAGAGAGGCGCAGAGATCGATTGCTTGAAGAAAGCAGACTGGTGAGCTCTTAACCATTAGAGTATGTACTTCATTTGAGATTGTGTTATCTGTGATATTTGTGACTCCATCTGCAATTCATAATTGAGGCATTTGTAGTATGGTACTAATAGCACATACTGTGGCAGATTTTACTCTTTAAAAAGTTTGCACTCTTTTTGGGTACCAACAGATTAATATAATGAGCAGTATGCTCGGTTAGTGTGCCTTTTCCATACCTCCTAAATTCAGCTCTAGACCTCATTTAAAGTTTGGCAGATAGTGTACTAAGTCAAAACCTGGTGAATATCCCAGCTATTGTGTTACAAGTGCCATCGACACTTGTAATACGGCAGACTGGATATCCACCACTTTTGTGATGGAGTATCCCATCCGACAAACTCTAAATAAGGCCCTAGTCTCCTTTTATGTCTTGGTTTAATGATGGTTGCTTCCCTCTGCCTCTCTGACATTCCTTTGAATTCTCTTAATATCTCTTAATGATTATGCCGGCACCAGTCCAGTTGACAAGCAGTTATGTGCACTTACCATAGTTAAGTAAAAATGAGCTCTTTGGTCATCCTCCCAGATACACCTTATGTGATGAAACAGAAGATCTTATGCCTTTAATCCACTGGTATGGACTTTTGGCCTTTGCAGTATTTTTAAATTTGATTTCTGTTATTACTGTTTACCACTCTGATCTACCTGCAGAACATGTTTTTAATTGTCTCTATGCCAGATTTGTTACTGCTAATTCTGCTGTTTGTTTGCTGCAGCCATGGTTACTATATCTAGGATGCCTTTACCTCCAAGAACACCTGGTCAGTTCTTGTTAGGCTGCTCACATTTAATGGAAATTAAAATTCACTGACGGTTGCTTTGCTAGATGTGTAAAAAATATTTCTCCTTTTACCTGCACCCTTCAAACTATTGATAATAGCAGTGCTTATTTGTAACAGAAATGTATTTGTTTTAACTTGTATTCCATTGACTGTCTTCCAAATTTGATCAGCAAGCAGATCACACGAGCCACAAGACCTCTTGAGGTCAAAATACCCCATGTTTCCCTGGCCGAAATAAATCTATTTGAATTCACCTTTGGTGTGGCTTGTGTGATCGGATTGGAGAACATATTTGGAGGTTAATGTTAGCGGGTCACAGAGATACCAGCTTAAGAGCCCTGGTCCTGTAGCAGGGAACCTAATTTACTCGGACCGTTGTAGAAGCTTTATTGACTGTCCATATGCAGAAACAAATCATCAACACCAAGTGGTATATAAACAAACCCAGGGCATGGAGCTGAGTCTTTTGTCCAGCATGTTTTTTCCTGTTGATTCCTCCCCTCTCATATGGCTCAGAATTCGTTGATCACTAATCTTTATAAATGTTATTGGCAAAGCAATCCCTAAGTATGTCATAAATCCAAAACATGGAGAACGCTAAGTGCATCATTAAGGATTTTTAAGGCTGCTGCTATGGAACCGTCATTAAGCCACACCAAATAAATGGCTTGCAAAATGTTTCACCTGCACACATTAACAATTTACTTACTTCATATGGAATTTTATAATCTCTATCCCTTTAATTAAATGCAACACAAGACTTAAATACACATCATGACGTGACTGATGAAAGAAGGTCTGAAAACAAAAAGTGCACAAACATGGAAATAAACTCTTACGCAAACCAATCAAGCCTTGCTTCATATGGATATTGTTGGAAATTGGGTTACTGGTTGGAGGGGGGGGGGGTAAAACCCTACTCAACCAGCAACCACAATCTGTCAGGGTGAAACTCAAGCAAACCCCAATTTAACCTGTACTTAACCCTCTGGTAGCTTGACACAAAAGCAGTCAGGTCTAACTTAGAGGCAGTGTGAAAGATATTTATGCAGTACTTCATACAGTAATAAAGTGTAAAAAAAAAAAAAACCACAAGAAAAATCCCTCACAAATTTAGAAAAATAGAGTAAACTTGAATACATAATTTGACACCAAAACATCAAAAATTCAATCGGTAGAACCGGAAATATGTAATGTTAAAGTTTTAAGTAAAAATAGAGGCTAGAAACACAAAGCGCCAACTGTGGTTATCTGGTTGTACCTGATTGAGACAAAGTCATAAGTTCAGGCTGACCGCAATGGAGTGTGGGCCGGATACAGGGACCAAGTTAGGCCAGCTGAACAAGAGTACCTTAAAGCCTGATTGCGGAGTTTTGCAAGATCCATTGTCGAGGATGTGTCGCACAGCGGTCCTTCCAAGGAGCTGTGAGGCTGCGATGCAAGGCCTTGCGTCGTCATTGAGGATGCCGTAGACGAGGGGCTTGGGATATGAAGTCCTGCACTGCAGATGGTTCATGCACAAGCCAGTTCTGAAGACGTTTTTGGGCTTCGATACAGAATCCCGCGTCGAAGTCGGGTATGCCATCAATGAGGGGTTGCGATGAAAAGACCTGTGTTGATGAGGCTATGATGCGAAGTCCTTTGTTGTGGAGGCATTGCGCAGCAGCGGTTCCAAGGAGACTGTGGGCTACGATGTGAAGTCCTGCATTGGAGGTGCGTCGTTCTATGTTGGTTCTGCTCGCAGGATCACAGCTGGGCTGTCAGAGCACCTTCAGGTCCAGCTCCAAGGGTCCAGGACGGGGGTGGCACCACTTGTGGGACAAGACTCACAGTAGACTGTGTCAAGGTGCTGGGTTGAAGGTGGTTGGATCCTGTTCTGTCTCTGTGACTTGTACTCAGGAGGCCAGTCAGCTGGCCCTTGGAGTCACTCTGGTGGTCCTTCACTCAGGCAGCAGTGCAGTACGGCAATAGAGTAGCAGTCCTTGCAGAGCAGCACAGCAGTCCTTCTGAGTCTTCCACAGATCCAGAGTTGGGTCTGACTAGTCCATATGTATACCTGGTGCCCACTTTGAAGTAGGAGATGTTTCTGGAGGGGTTCCACTCCCAGAGGTGCTTGGAATTTCCTGCCTCCCTGCCCTGGCCCCAGATTGTCTGTCAAAAACAGTTTATCAGTGTGTTCAGGCAGAGCCAGTGAGGTAGGTGACAGCTCCTCCCCATCATCAAGTCATAGATGGTTCAATATGCCAACATCTATGGCTTTGTTTCACCGCCTGGGAGCAATACACAAAGACCAACTGCCAGCTACACCTAGTCATGTGACCCAGTAAACAGGCTGCAGGCACCAAATGGTTGGGAAAAGAAAATGTCAACTTTCTAAAAATGTCATTTTCAAAATTATTACTTAAAATCCAACTTTACCATTAAAGAAGGCTTTAAATTGTAATTCTTTAGACACCGAACTTGACATTTCCACCTGCTTCCAATTGAAAGTTATCACTTATTAAATGTGATAAGTTGACCCATTTTTTTCGTATAGCAGAGGTAGTCCTTGCAGTAGTAAAAAACAAATTGAATGGTTTTTCACTACCAGGACATGTAAAACTTAAAAGTAAATGTCCTGCTTTTTAAATACAGTGTACCCTGCCATCTCACAGCCTATCCTAGGGGTGACTTAAATGTATTAAAAAGGAAGGTTTAAGCCTGGCAAAAGATTTATTATGCCAGGTTAAACTGCACTCACAGGCTGCAGTGGCAAGCCTGAGACATGTTTAAAGGGCTACTTAAGTGGGTGGCATAATGAGTGCTGCCAGCCCACTAGTAGCATTTTATTTACAGGCCCTAGGTTCATGTAGTACCATGTTATTAGGGACTTGCAAGTAAATTAAATGTTCCAATTGGATGTAAGCCAGTGTTACCTTGTTTAAAGAAGAGAGCACAAGCAGTTTAGCACTGGTTAGCGGCGGTAAAGTGTGCAAAATCCAAAAGCCAGCAAAAACAAAGTCTGCGAAAACAGGAGGCTGGAAGGCAAAAAGTTGGTGGAAAACCACGTCAAGGATGTCAAGTACAACAGGAGTCTCTCCCACCCCACCCAGCTGAAAACGGGGAGAACTGCCCACCCTCATGGGAGTTCTCATCACTAAGGCAGAAGAACCTGGAGAGACCATTAGCATTTGCTTGGTCAGTTCCAGGGCGATGTTCCACCATAAAGTCCATTCCCTGTAGGTAGATGGACCATCTCAACAGTTTGGGATTCTCAACCCTCTTCTGCATTAGCTATCTGAGGGGTCTGTGGTTTGAACCCGGAAGTGAGCAATAAACAGGTATGGTCTCAACTTCTTTAGTGCCCAGACCACTGCAAATGCTTGCCTTTCTATTAAACTCCACCTCTGTACCCTGGGAAGTAACTCCAGCTAATGAAGGCTACTGTTTAAGGTGATTGACATGCAGGACCATTAGAGGGTTCCTCGGGGTCTTGAAGTCCACCAAGTATGTGACATCACCCTATGCCCTTTCACTTTATAGGGCCCAGACCGTTTGTTTAGTAGAACGCTGGGCTCCACAGGCTCCATCACCCACACTTTTTGGCCAGGCTCAAACTCGACCAGATTGGCCTTTTGGTCGAACCACAGTTTCATAACCTCCAGGCTGGCTTTCACATTTTCTTTTGCCTTCTTCCAAAACCACTTCATCTGGATGCAGAGGGCCAGCATGTGGCTGACCACATCCTCAAGCGCTTTCTTGGGAGTTTGCTCTCATTCCTCCTTCACCAGTCTGAGCGAGCCTCTGACAGGGTGCCCATACAGAAGTTCAAAGGGGGTGAATCCAACCCCCTTCTCTGGTACCTCCCTGTACACAAACAGCCATAGCAAGAGAACATCCCAATTCCGACTCATGGGCTCTGATAGGCACACAATTATGCCTTTCAGGGTTTTATTGAATCTCTCAACAAGCCCATTGGTTTGGGGATGATGGGGTTTGGAGAACTTGTATGGAACTCCACACTCATCCCAAATGGACTTCTTGTATCCTGACATGAAGTTATTACCACAGTTATATACTACCACCTTGGGGAACCACTATTCCCATCAGTGCACTGGCTACTGCAGGTGCAATCACTGTCTTCAGAGGTATAGTCTCCAGGTACCGGGTGACATGGTCCACCAAGACCAGGATGAACCTGTTGCATAGGGCTGTCTTGGTAACCAGAGGCCCAACAATGTTGATGCCCACCCTTTCAAAAGGGGTGACAGTGACTGGAAGTTGAACCAGAGGATCCTTGCACTCCCCCCCCTCCCCCCCCTGACTTCCAACTGGCCTGGCAGGTGGGACATGACTGAGGCCATCTTCATCCTGTGCCAACATAAATGGGTGACAAGCCTGCCAAAGGTCTTGTCCTGCCTTAGATGACCTGCCAAGGAAACTCCATGAGCCAGCTCCAGTATGAAGGCCCTGTAGCACTGGGGTACCACTGACACACAGGTTGCACCTGGCTCAGGAACCTTAGGCTCGCTATGCAGGAGACTAGTCTCTCAGTAAATCAGGTGATCACCAGAAGTATCACCAGCTGCCTGGGCCTCACCCTGGTGCATTAGGCCCTCCAGAGTGGGGCACTCCTTCTGCGTTCTGCAGAATTCCTCACTGGTGGGACCTTCTTCCTTTTGCCAATTGGTCAGTTCAGGTAGGTTTCCGTGGGTGGCAATGTCCTCCACTGTAGGTTCCTGGGCTTCAACCTCGGGTTTCGCCTCCTCCTGTCTGTGGGAGTATCAAAAGCAGGTTCCCCTTGCCCTTCCCCTTCTTGGCAGGTACCTGGGTCATTTTTCTAGTCTCCAGGTCCTCCTGACTACCCTCTCGGTGGCAATGGACCATGTGATCAGGCACATCCACTCAGGCAATCCCAACATGTCCAGGTCGGGACCGGAGGTCCACCTCTTTCCAGATGGTATGCACCAGGTCATTACCGAGCGGACGATCCACATGCATGAATGGACTCGCAGCTACCCACAAGGAACATGAGACCCCATCCCCCATTCAAAGTGAACCAGAGCCACCGGAAAGTGACTCTCATGGTTGTCAGCTACTACAGCCTAGTTGACTACATTAGGAACAACCTGCTCTGAGAACATCAGAAGATACCTGTTGGTTGTCATGCTGGCTCCTGTGTCTCTCAGAGCCTCCACCCTCTGCCCATTGTTGGTGACGCACTGCCTGTATTTCTTAGTATTTCTAGGATATGGGCTCTTGGCACCATCTCGCCATCACCCAGGGACACTAGGGTTACCCTCCATACTAACTGGGGCAATTGTTTCCCAAAGCGCTTCGGCCACCATCCCCAGTGTCTGCTTACCAGTGGAGGACTTGGCGTCACCCTTGAAGTGCCCAACCTGTTGGCAATCATAGCATGTGGGGGTGAATCCTGCCCTGTGAAACTATTTTGGGAACTTTTAGAGATCTCCCTGTTTTTATTATCTCCTCCCTCTTTCTTGGGATGGGGACCCTGCCCACCCTTTTTGGTGATCTCCCCCTCCACCCCGGAGAAACTATCTTGTGACCCCTGTGCTCAGCTGTCAGGACGCCTTTTTGACAAGCTCTCTGGGGTCAATGAGCTTGCTACCAATCAAGTGTTGGCGCAGGTCTGCAAAACAAAGTCTGAACATGCGCTCTCTCATCCCCTAATTGTACAGCCCTTTGTAATCTTTTGCTTCACTGCCCTTCACCCAACCATCCAGTGCCTTCCAAAAGGAATCTACACAACCCACCCAGGACTGAAGGGGCAGCTTCTGACTGCCCCTAAACTTCTGCCGTACATTTCTGGGGTGAGGCCATACTTTCTGACAAGTTGTCCTTTGTGGGGGAATACTTCATCCTGCCCTCCTTCTCTAGGGCCAGTAGGGCATCCACCCCACCCCCCATTCGCTATGTATGTGCCTCCAAGGACTTTCTCACTAATCCTCCTCAGGGACCCTATTTATCTCCAGAGCAACCTCATAGGCTTCAAACCACTTATTGATGTAATCTCCCACAACAAAGTTAGGCACCAGATCCTTTGGAATGTGGATCCTCTTGTCTCGAGAGGGCACTGTGGGAATGCTGCCACCAATATTGCGGGACTCCACCTGTTTAGCTCTGATGCCCAACTTTCTGAGACTTAACTCATGGAACATTCTCCTCTTTTCCATGGCTAGTCTCTTTTCATCCAAGGCTCTGTCAGCCTCATTCCCTTGCCAACGTTCTTTCAACCTCGGTCTTCCTCTCTTCTGCTTCCAACTTGAGCTTGTCTTCTGCTTCCAACTTGAGCTTGGCCATTTGCAGCCTGAACTCCCTTTCAGCCTTTCTGTCTGCCCCGCTCCTCTGGGGACAGGCCTTGTGAAGACACACTGCTCTCCAATCTGACAGGGAGTTTCAATGCAGGGGTGATTTCCCCCCCCCACCTTCCCCCGAGTGCTGCATTTCTGGAGCTGCACATAGGTCCTCATCTTGCCCCTCCATATCATCCTCCTCATCTGCTGTAGCCAGTGATTGGTACCCTCAGCGCCTTTTGGTACTTAAGCTTTCTGGTTTTCTTGGCTGAAAGTCTGTAGGAAGCTGGCTCTGTATATACTATACCAGAAAGAGGTATAGTGTGCACAGAGTCCAGTGAGTCCCCAAAGGTATGGCAGAGGTTAAAGTAGATAATAGCTTACTCTCAATTTAGTGGTAGCTTGGCTGAGCAGTTAGGCTTATCAGAGGGTAGTGTGAATGCATTTGATGTACATACTCATATAAGGCAGGAACTCACACTCAATGACTAACTCCATGCCAATGTTTGTAGAAAAATATTGCTTTAGTGTGAGAAGCTGGCCTGGTATATGATGTCCACTAATGCAAGTGGGCACCTTGCACCAGTCCAGACAACCCTTATGGTGATTTAGGAGGTCTCAGCCAACCTTAGAAAGCTATCCAAGTGGTAGCTCTGGAGAGCAGCCTTCAGGCTTAGTCTTGAAAGAGTGTAAAGCAGCTTGTGTTACCAGAGCATAATCTTATAGTATAGATTAAATGAAAAAGAACCACCCAAAGTATTTATAAAAATATGTATTTATTATATAACACTATATAGTACGTTACAGTATCTCCTACACGGCGATAGACACAAAGCACACAATACCTTAGCAAAGAAATCACAGTAAATAGCACTAATACACAGTGGGCCCCGGGGGGGAGGGGGGGACTAAACCATATACTAAAAGTGGTATAAGAACCACAACTCGAGTCGGGACAATGTCGAGAGGACGTAGAATTGCTGGGGACCCACAGAACCACCCAAGGTAAGTAGATAGGGACCCCACGGAGAGCATGTGCAGTTTGTGAACACGACCGCGTGCTCCGTAAAAGTCTATGTGCAAGTTGTGGTTGGAATTTTAAAGATTAGGGACCCTTCCCAGTGGACCCTGAAGAATCCCAGTGGAAGATAGAAGGTTGGAGAGCCACCCCACCCGTGGATACCATGGTACCCAAGTTACCTATCCCAGGGGAGCCGAGTGCATAGGTGCGAAGTGGCATCGGAAACCGCAGTCGAACCCAGTGGAGGACTTCAGGAAAGTGCCGCTGCTGGAAAGGGAGAAAGTGTCCGGAGGAATCCAAACGTAGATTCTGGAAGAAGAGTACCTGAAAGTAGAGGGGACAGTGTCTGTGTCACTCAGGAGTGACCAGGAGACTTGGAAGACGGATTCCCTCCAATGTCGGGTGCTTCAGGATAGACGACAGTGACCTTGACTGTGCAGCTGCGAGGAACAGGCGACGCTGAGGACAATCAGGCCCCGGATACGAGCTGTCCCACGAAGGATGTAGAGTGCTGAGGGGTCGGTGTCCTGCGGGAGCACCAACAAGCCTTGGCAAAAGCAACCCATGCAGGAAGTCAAGAAGGTGCACGGTTGGGACCAGCAATGTTCAGGAGACTCACCACAAGCAGGGGAGTCAGGGCAAGCCCAAGTGACTCCTTCACTTCAAGGGAGATTATCTTCAAGTGTCTTGGATGCTCCACAGGTCCTGCACGGATCCTGTATGGTGCACAGGCACAGACGATGCAGCAGACTCAAAGGGAGACTAAGTCAGGCCCAAACGAAGTCTAGAGTGCCCATACGGTAGAAGTGCAGTGGTTTCAGTTCTGAATCTTGTCCACGATGAATCTAGGGACCTACACCCAGGTAAGCTGATAAGTACCCTAAGGAAAGGGTTGGGAAGATTCAGGGGACCCTCCCAGGGGAGGGTCTGGACTGGGGGAGGTTACTCCCATGTCCTTTGTCCAGTTTCGTGCCAGAGCGGGAGCCAACTGCTCCCAGGACTGGTTTGAACTGGACTGTGCACAGGGACACCAAATGTGCCCCTCATGCAGACTTAAGGTGCTGGCAAGCGCACCCACCCAGCACTAATACACTAAATCCTGTCTGGGAGGTGGTCACACCTCCCTGTGACAGGAAGCTTATTGTCCTGCCTTCCTCTGCTCGAGCTTGGCTCAGCAGCAGGAGGGCAGAAATGGGTCTGGTCGGCAGCAACCATTTTGTTCTGTCCAGGACTAGAAGGCTGGTACCGGGAACACTGAGAGCCTAACGGAGGGCTCTCCCGGTGCTTGGAATCATACCTCCCACACCGGGTATGATTCTAACATGTTTGATACCAAACATGATAGGATTCGTTGAAGCAGTTTTTGAGATGGTCATCGTGCGGTCACGCGATGCCCCTCTATATAGTATATGGCTGCTTCACTGACAGCCCAGGAGAATGGACTCCGTAGGCTGCAGGGGTGTCCTGCTCATGCAGGGGCACCCTCTCACTTGGAACCAAGCACCCTGCCCTTAGGATTGTAAAGGCCTGCTATAGGGGTGACTTATAGGTTTTAAGTGCAGTGACCCTTAGATATAGTAAACCTATATCTTTCGTAAGTGGTGCATGCACCAACGTACACAGGCTGCAATAGCAGGCCTGTAGTTCCATTTTGAATGGTCTCTCATGGGTGGCATATTACATGCTGCAGCCCATGGGAGACCTCTGAGGTACCTATGCTCTGGGTACATGGGTACCATATACTAGGGACTGACAAGGGTACCTCAGTATCCAATCTGGGATGTACCTAGGTACTGACCGTACAACAGTTTAGGGAGAAAGCAGATCGACTGGGGTCCTGATTAGCAGGATCCCAGTCAGACTAGTCAAAAGCAGTATCACATCAAGCAAAAAGTGGGGGGAACCATAAGAAGCAGATCCTACATTTAGTTACTTTTATTTCTAGGAAACCAAGTTTAACTCGGTTACAAGTAAACACTTTTATGCAATACTTTCAAATTACTGGCAATAGATTTGTATAGCATTAGTCGATAATTTGCATGTGCATAAAATGCTTTTCAGTACAGAAAGATATACTTTGTATTTAGGATCACACTTAGTACAGTACAGTAAGAGACCAATGCAATCCTATGGGAAAAAGACAGGTCAGTAACTTACAGGTAAGTAAGCAGTTCTCGAGTTCAGTCTCTGAGGGTCTGGGTCAACACTGGGCCAGGGTTTAAACAAGGTAGGCACTGCACCACCAGCGGCACTGGGGCGGCCGGGTGCAGATGTCACTGGGCCCAATGTTATCCAATGGAGGCTTGGGGCACCTCGAAGAGGCACCGTTTACAGGTAAGTACCTGCGGGTCAGGGACATAGGCCCTGGGGATGAAGATCGGCACTGGAGTGGCCACCAAAGAGCACTGAGACTGCACCATCAGCAGCACAGGGGCGGCCGGGTGCAGAGTGCGAAGGAGGCGTTGGGAGCCCTGTTGAAACCAATGGAGATCCTCGGTCGGGCAAAAGGGCTGCAGGCTTGCTTCTGAAGGTTGGCTGAAGGAATCCCAGGACTGGAGAGGTAAGTTGGATAGTGAGGGGATGCCGGGACACCATTGGTTGGACACACCAAGGCCGGGCAGCTGTAGATGCAGGGGTGTCTTTTGGCGTCAGGTTTTTCTCACTAGATCCGGTCACGGTCGGGGGGACCCTTCAGGTTGAGGCTGCAGACGTCGAGGGGGAGGTCAGGAGAGGTCGTCAAATGCTGGATCTCAGGTCATGATCACCGGGGAGACTTCACTGGGTCAGTGGGCCACCTAGACTTGGGCCTTGGGTGTCGGGTGCAGAGTGGTGCAAGTGCAGCGGATCCACCAGGATCCGGAGGCTTGAAGTTGGTTTCTTTGCTGGACAAATCGGATGTCCACAGGAGACAAGAGTCTTTGTTGAAGTCAGCACAGGTCCTCCGGGGTTCTTGAGTTTGCTGGTTGCGGGCCACACCAGTTTCTTGGAGCAGAATCACTGGAGAAGGAGACAGGTGGGGCTGAGGCCAAGTCAATCTTCGTCTGCTGCACAGCTGTTCGGTTCTTCTTCTTCGTAGGTTGTCGAATCTTTGGAACAAGGTTGAGGGAGCCCTTAAATACTAAATTTAAGGGCGTTACTGAGGTCTGGGGGGGGGGCAGTAGACAATGGCTACTGTCCCCTAGGGTGACTACACCCTTTGGGTGCCCCCTCCTTTTGGGGAGAGAGGCACATCCCTGTTCCTATTGGGCCTAATTCTCCAATTCAAGATGGAGAATTTTTAAGAGAGGGGTTCACCTCGGCTCCTGGTTAACCTAGGGGTGTGACAGGCTCCTGGGGTAGGTTTCATTGTTGGATTTTCGATCGGATTTTAGTTTACCCGCAATCCCGCCATGAAGCTATTGGGGTCCACGACCTGGATCCTCTATCTTGCGGTTTCGACAGTCTTCCAGATTGACTTTTGCTGCTGGTCAGCGCCTTGTGCCGCCAGATTGATCATTGCACTAAGTCGACCCCCTCTTGAGACACCTACACCCCACTCTTCTCGTTTGGTCACTGTTGAGGCACCCTTTCGCCCCCTCCTTCGGACCCTTTCCATTTCTAATTTGCCACCCGACGTTGTGAGTGAGTCTGACACTGGACGTTGTTTATCTCTGGACCCTTTCCGGTTTGTTCGACTCGCTTACTCCGACTTTTTGGCATCCCCTGAAGTACTTTCCTCCATGACCAGTCTGCCAGACTTGATCTGCATTCCTACCCCCTAACTATACCCCCTCTACCCTCTATGTTCCTTAGGACTTGTTTTCTATGTTTATTTATTGCTCTAGTAATGGATGCAATTATGTAATACAGTTTTTCTCTACGCTATGGTATGCTCTAGTAACTAATGTAACTATGTAACACTGTTCTTTTCTAACGATACCCTCATGTAAAGCGCTCTGATACCGCTGGGTCTAGCCAGCGCTATATAAAACTCTTCAAATAAATAAGGTGGACGCTCCTACTCTGCTTGCTAATTTTCCCACCTGTCCTTCTGCCAAAAAGTGGGGCTAGGACAGTGGGGTGGTCATTTCCACTATTTGAAGCTACCCAAATCAATATAACACAAGATAAGAGCCTTTGAGGCTCACCGCCAAGAGTTGCGGTTCCTGCAAGGAGAAGGTGTGAAGCACCTCCTCCCAGAGCAGGCTTTGTTTCTGACCTCCGAGAGCATAAATGCTCTCCCCCCATGAGGTCAGAAACCTATCTGGTGGTGGCTGGCTTGCAGGGACCACTCGGCCAATACACGAGGAGCTGGTCGTTTTTCAGGGGGCATCCTTAAGATGCCCTCTGAGTGCATTTTATAATAAATCCAACACTGGCATCCGTGTGGGTTTATTATGCTTAGAAGTTTGATATTAAACTTCTCAGTCTTCAGTAAAGCCATCATGGAGCTGTGGAGTGCGTGTTGACAAACTCCCAGCCCATGTACTCAAAATGGCTTCACTGCACTATCATTGTCCCGGAATGGACTAAGACACTGTAGGGGCATATTGCTCATGCAGTTATTCCCTCACCTGTGGTATTGTGCACCCTGCCTTAGGGCTGTAAGGCCTGCCAGAGGGGTGAATTCCCCATGCCACAGGCAGTGTTTGTAGGCATGACACCCAGGCAGGTGTGCCATGTTGACTCTTAGTTTAGCCACACCACAACACAACACAAAGCCTGCAATTTCAGGGTGTATGTGTTGTGAGGGGTCCTTTAGGGTGGCACAATTCATGCTGCAGCCCGAAGGGACCCTCTCTGGTCACAAGCCCCTGGGTACCACTGGTACCTTCTACAAGGGACTTATATGGGGGCCAGAGGTGTGCCAATTGTGGAACCAATGCTACAGTTTAGAGAGAGAGAGAGAGAGAGAGAGAACACAGGCACTGGGAACCTGATTGGGAGGGACCCAGTGCACGCTCGGTCAAAGTGCATCAGAAATCTGGCAAAAAAAGGGGGGGGGGTGGTTACTTCAACAGAAACCCACTTTCCAACAAAGTCCCCTCTTCTTGTAGAACTGCTTGAGCTCAACCACAGTGCAGCTCTCCAGGTCAATGAGCTAAAATTCCATTCTTGCTGGTGGAGCCACAGTTAGTCAGGTAGAATGAGAGTGAATTGAGAAAAATCAAGAAGAATTTAAAAAACTCAAATTAGTATCAAATTATTTATCTGGGATTTTTGTATATCCCAAAACAACTATATGGCACTGCGCAAACACAAGTTCTAATCTTCCCTCTGAACACCAATGTTGGAAATTGGTTTACTGGATGAGGGGGGTCAATCCCTACTGAAGCAGCAACCACAATTTCTGTCAGGGCGAAATACAAGCAAACCCAACATTAACCTGTGCTTAACCCTCTGGTAGCTTGGCAAAAAAAGCAGTCCGGCTTAACTTCGAGGCAATGTGTAAATTATTTATGCAGCACTTCAAACAGCATGGAAACTCCTTACAAATTTAGAAAAATAGAGTAAAATTTAATAAATTATTTGAGAACAAAAATCCAATCAGTAGAACCCGAGATGTGCAATTTTAAAGTTTTAAGTAAAAATTGTGTCTAGAAGCACAAAGCGCGAACTGTGGTTATCTTGTCGCACCTGACCGGGACAAAGTCACAAGTTTAGGCTGACTTAGATGGAGTGCGGGCCGGATACAGGGACCAAGTTTTGCCCACTGAATAAGAGTGCCTTAAAGCTTAGTTCTTTAGCATTGCGAGATCCTACGTTGAGGATGCATCGCTTAGTAGTGGTTCTAAGGAGCTGCAAGGCTGCGATACGAGGTCCTGCGTCATTGTTGAGGATCAAGGTGACGAGGGGCTTGCGATCCAATGTCCTGTGTTGAGCACCAGCTGGTTTAGAAGAAGTTGCAGGGCTTGCGATGCAGAGTCCTGTTCATTGTCAAGAATGCCATTGGCGAGGGGCTTGCGATGTGAAGGCCTGCGTCCAGGATGCGTCGCATAGCTGTGGTTCCAAGGCGGCTGCGATGCGAAGTCCTGCTTTGGGGATGTCACATAATGGTGGTTCTGAGGACACTGCAGGCTGTGATGTGAAGTCCTGCGCCAGGGCATGGGTCGTGCAGCGGCGGTTCAGAAGCAGAGCTGCGAGGAGATGCGTCACGCTGCGTAGGTTCTGCCTTCAGGACCACAGGTGCCTTCAGGTCCACTTCCAAGGGCCCAGGATTGGGGACAAGACTGCCAGCTGGCCCCTGGGGTAACTCTGGTGGCCCTGGGAACAAGATGCAGGTCCAGTCCTTCACCCAGGCAGCAGGGCTACAGAGTAGCAGTCGTTCTTGCAGAACAGCACAGCAGTCCTGAGTCTTCCACAGGTCCAGAGGTGTACTAAAGAGTTAGGCCTGAGGGTCCAAATTTATACCTGGTGCCCACTGTGAAGTAGGAGAAGGTTCTGGAGGTTTCCCCCAACTGAGGTGCTTGGAATTTCCTGCCTTCCTGTCCTGGCCCCAGATTGTCTGAGTTACAAAAGACTAGTATCAAAACCTTTGTGAGTGTGTTCAGGCGGAGCCTTTGTGATGTGCAAGTGTGGTAGGTGACAGCTCCTCCTCCTTAAGTCAGAGCTGGCCCATACTGCCAACACCTATGGCTCTTTGTTTCACTGCCTAGGAGCAATGCATAAAGACCAACTGGTAGCTACACCTAGTCATGTGACCCAGTAAACAGGCTGCAGGCACCAAATGATTGGGACAAGAAAAGCTATTAAAAGTGGCATTTTCAGAATTGTGACTTAAAATCCAACTTTAGCATTAAAGAGGGCTTTAAATTACAATTCTTTAGAAGTCAAACTCAACATTCCAAACTGCTCCCACTTGAAAGTCATCATGTATTAAATGTAATAAGTTAACCAATATTATCCTATTGGAGATGTAGTCCTTGCAGTGGTGAAAATTAATTTAAGGGTTTTTCACTACCAGGACTTGCAAAGCTTAAAAGCGCATGCTCCACTTTTTAAATACACTGCACCTTGCCCTCTGGGCTGTTTAGATCCTACTGTAGGGGTGACTTCTATGAATTAAAAAGGAAGGTTTAGACCTGGCAGAAGGTTTATTGCCTGGGAAATGTTAAAAGGGCTACTTAAGTGGGTGGCACAATGAGTGCTGCAGGCCCACTAGTAGCATTTAATTTACAGGCCCTGGGTACATATAGTACCACGTTACTATGGACTTACAAGGATTTTAAATGTGCCAATTGGGTGTAAGCCAAAGTTACTATGTTGAAAGGAGAGAATACAAGCACTTTGTGCACTTTACCGTTGCTAACCAATGCTAGAGTCCTAAAGCCAGCATAAACGAAGTCAGCACTAACAGGAGGCGGGAAGGCAAAACGTTGAGGGAAAAGCACACCAAGGATTTCTGGTCCAATAGATATTGTTTTGTTTTCTGAGCCTTAATCGCATAAAGGGATTGCTTACATGAAGTGATGTTTTTTTTTGCCACATAAGTTGAAATGAGTTAAGGCTATAGACCCTAGCCTGTACTTAAGAAAAAACTACAAAGAACAAGATATAGTCTACCCATCTCTGTTTGTGTTTTCCCCCCAGCAAACACAACCTGGCTCCAGCGCCCATTCAAGCCTCCGTTGCCCCTCATTTATTATGTAACTAAGGGAACCAGTTCCTCCCCAGTTTGTACAATTCCATATAATTCTATCACGCTTGGTATTCACTATGAACAAAACATATATTTAAGAAAAATCTTGGCTTTCTGTTTTCAAACATGCATTTTATATTGCTCAGGAGATCCTTGACACATGCTCTTACATTTCTATACATTGAAAAGACAGAATAGATAGCAACTACTTCCACAAAAAAGGAGGCAGGTGTGTTTGGCTGAAGGGGATTAGGATCAGTTGGAAATTCTGCTTTCTGGTTGGAAATCCGAAGGAGAATGAGGTAAGGACATTTGCCCGATTGTGTAGTCAGATGTCAGTAACTAGCATTGTAGTGTGGTCTAGTGGGACTAATTCATTTTCCATAGCTTTACAATGCACTACCAACCACACATGGAATAGTATGTTGGTTAGTAGTGGACCGGCAGAAGTGGGAATTGTATTGGAGACAAAAGGAAGACACCAGGTATCACCACTCTGACTTGACATTCAGCTGCACACTGCCTTCAACTGGATCAACAAGCCATCTAAAAAAATGAAAGGACCTTTAACACCTTAACTGCTGAGTCACCATCTTCCCAGCTTTCAAAAACATGCAGAGCTGAATAAAAAAAACTTTTTTTTACCACCATTTTGGCATTTTTCAAAGTGGTAGCTCATTTTTCCTATATTTTCTTTTCCAAACTGTTTTTATTTTGTAGAAATTTACAAAAGGGAATACTCCCTAGAAACATATAATCATGACGGTAGGACAAAAAGGCACATTGATATACCAGTTCCAGTGAACCACTCAATCTGGAGAGGAGACATTAACATGCACATAGTCCACACAACATATTGAATTAACATGAATTGTACTACAGAGTTATAGAGAAGGCTTTGCAACATCATCATCACCATAGTTAAGTCCATAACAGTCCATTCATCTCCACCATATCTTACGAAATTTGCGTGGGCACCCCCTACTTTTATAATGACTCTTTCCGCAGCCATAAATATGTCTATCCCTTTTCTCAATTTAGCAAGGTACCTCAGAAGGCCCCCAGCTCTTGGATAGGTCTCGTTCGGCTACCACTAATCCCAGATTACATAGCAGTAGCTTCATTCGTGGTAAATTCACGTCATTGTGTATCCCCAAGAGGACATATTTAGGATCATCAGGGATATGTACCTCTAGTATTGCGCTCAGTTCTGACAGTATTTGGCACCAATATGTTTGTATGTTTGGGCATGACCACAGTGTGTGAATAAAGTCTCCCCGATTCCTCCCACATTGCAGACAGTCCGGTGAGGGTGATCTACCTATTCAATGGAGATAGGCCCTATCATAGTAAATCCTATGCAGGATTTGTAGTTGAATAAGGCGTAATCGGGCCCCAAATGCCACTTATCTCGGGAACATCGGGGCAGCATCCCAGTCAATATCCACCAGGGTGCCTACTTCGCTCTCCCATGTTGTTCGCAGTTTTAGGAGGGTATCAGGCAGATTATTGTTAATGGTCTTATAGGTGTAGGAAACCGCTTTCTCGCGCAGGTCGTACATTAAAAGCCTGCCTTCTAAGGGAGCGTATTCATGGAGGTCTGGGGAGATATTATCAGCTTTCCATGCATGTGTAAGCTGTAGATATTTGTAATACTGTCGGTCGTGTAGCTGGAATTCCTGCTGGAGAGAAGTAAAGGGTATTAAAGTACCGTCCTCTAGAGCGGCCCTACTTTAGAAATGCCTATTCTATCTCAGGATACAAAGTCTCTGAGTTTAGTAATCTCTTTCAAGTGTCTGCCCATTCGTAATGGTGTCTCCCGTGTGAGTTTCTAGTTCCAACTCATCGAGCAATTTGCCTTGTCCCACGCTTCTAAAGTTATTTGAGTAGCTGGTAAGAGGCTATGTCGTCTCCCACCACCATAGAGGAAATGTTGGCACGCGATTATCTGGAATTGGGCCTGTTCTAGGGCGTAAGTGGGATGGTCTCTGTTCATGTATTCCCAGTCATTAATGGCTATCAGATGGGATGCCCAGTAATAGATCTGAAGATCGGGAAGACCTATACCTCCATTGTAGGTGTTACGTTGTAATGTACGAAGGGATACCCATCATCCATAGTAGGTTTCTAAGTTTGCCCTCAATTCGTGTGAAGATCTCAACTGGGAGTCTATAGTATGCGTTCTGCAAAGGTTATATGAATTATGGGAGTGTGATAATTTTAAATAGTGCTGCTCTTCCCAAGAGTGTTAAGGGAAGTCGCTTTCAGCAGGCCGAATCTAATTGAAAATCGGACAGTATTGTTCTTACGTTTTGGTCGACACTTCGCTCAGGGTCCGTCGTGGCATAGATCCCCAGGTATTGGAATCCCTCCTCGGTTATTCTAAGTCGTCGGGGGAGATCAGTCGGTTTAAAACGTCCGCAAATGGGAAAGAGTACCAATTTTTCCCAGTTTGTGTATCCAGAGTAGGAACTGTAGAGTTTGTAGCAAAGGACTGTTGGGAGTGAGTCCATGGGTTGGGAGAGGTAGAGCAGAATGTCACCTGCATATAGGGAAATGCTTTCTTCCGGGATGGAAGAGCCCTAAATCTGAAAACCCTTTATCAGTCTAGGCCTGGATCAGGCATGCCAAGGGCTCCAGAGTCAGGGCAGAAAGAAATGGGGAAAGAGGGCAGCCTTGTCGGGTCCCTCTCCAGATTGGAAAGTCAGGGGATAGCATATTGTTTACCTTTACTGCAGCCATCGGTTGCATAGAGTCGGTTTATCCATCTCCTGAAACATGTTCCAAATCCCAGTTTCTGAAGGGTTTGGGTCACCTTTTTGGCATTTTGTCACCTGATGAGCTAGCGCCTTGACACCCTCGGGTAATTGTATCGCGCTTTATAAATTTCTCATTTCATTTAGGGCTAATGTATTGCATCAAAGTCCTGCTCGGCGTCAAGTGAAATGAAAAAATGGGGGTCGTCCCTGCCCTGGAATCTTGCCATCCAATTATTTAAGAGTCTGGTGGGTAGAATGGTAGCTAGGACTTTAGCTTCTACATTTATCAACAAAATTGGGCTATTCGAGCTGCTGGCTTCACGGGCCTTCCCGGGTTTATGTATGACCACTATCGTAGCCCTGCGGAAATCCGGTGGAAGGATCCCGTCCTCTCTTGCTCTAGGGGTTCGCTCTAGTGATAGCATTTTGGACCTCTTCAAGGGTGATGTCTGCTTGAAGGGACTCCTGGTCGTCACTGAGCAGGGTCGGTAGATTGATCTCAGTGAGGTATTCATCAATCTGCGTAGCCATTACTAGGGGAAGATCTTCGTAAAGGACTGCATAGTATTTTGTAAACTCTCTTAATCTTCATCCGTGGAGTAGAGGGTGCCCTCGGCACCCTGTATTTGGGAGATCCACCTGGCTTCGACATATTTATGGCTCAGCCAGGCCAACAATTTTCCCGCTTTGTCACCCACCTCATAGAGGCGATGTTGTGTGGCAAGCATGTGTTAGCATACTGCATCAGTGGCCAATTCGGTATATACTGCATGCAGAGTTTCAATATTCCATTGTAATAGGGGGCTCGTTGAAGGATATGTTTGGACTCTGTTTTTAGAGGCTATTTTTCTAGCTTTTCCACTTCACGGGTTGCCTTCATTTTCTTAAGAGCAATGATATTTTGAATCTGGGAGGCCTTGTAGGCCTCTCAGATTATGACAGGCAAGTCTACCGAGTCTTGATTATCACAGAAATATAGTTCTGATTCTGTACGAATCTCTTGCAGCGTGGCCGAATCTCTTAATTCCCAAGCATTCCGTCACCAAGTGTTAGTGGCCACACAGGAATTTTGTCTTATTGTTATCCACGACGGGGAATGGTCAGAAAGACCTCTCGCTAAATAGTCAGCTCTGTGTATCGTCCTCACCTGCGGGTGTAAATATATAGTCTAGTCTAGAGTAGAACTTGTGGGATCCTGAATAGTAGGAATACTCTTGGTTGTGTGGGTGTTGTTTTCTCCATAAATCCTAGTGTCCTAGTCTGTTAATAAACCTGGCTAGGTGTGTATTCCTACCCTGGTGAGATATCCTTACCAATCTGTCTAGGTTTGGGGCTATCACCTCATTGAAATCTTCCCCCTAGAATATGGAGAGAAGAATTGGCTTCTACTAAGATATTGGTAAGTTTAGTGAACGTGTAAGACTGGAGGCGGGTGTGGATGTAAGCACTATTTTGGGTGATATTCAACCTCCCCCAGAGAACCTGGACTGCGGCCTATGTTCTTAGGGGATCCAACCAGGATTTCTGCATTTGGAAGGGCGGATGTTTGCGGATCAAAACTGCCACTCCCCGTGACCCGGATGTAAAACCTGCATGCGCCAAGGTGCTGTAGGCTCCTCGGGCTAGAAAGTGACAAATATTGCCTTTAAGGTGTGTCTCCTGTAATAGAGCTACATGGGTCGTAAGACGTTTAGAATAGGCAGCCATCAACCCCCTCTTAACCTTACTACCCATCCTGTTGACATTCCAGGTGAGGATGGAGTGTTGGTGAAGGTTACTGTCAGTAGTGCTCATGATGCCTAAGTGATGTCAGTTGCCTCCCATCTCCGCTCAGGGCTGTCCTATTTAGCAGTGCCCATGTGTCTCATACACCAAATAGTTAATGCAAACAACAATGAAGGAAAACCATTTTCAGATATTCGCTCAAAACCTTCCAGACCCTCCTCCCCCACCATCTGTGAATCTCAGCAACACATAGTAGGCCCAACTTGGGGATTTAACACCCTCCCTATTCCAACTTCTCAAAGTATAGTCAAACCGCTCGTAAAAGAATAACCATAAGGGTTGAAGAAGATAAAGCAGATGACGAATATACCGGGGGAAGGGGAGAGAAGGCGGAAAGATGAAAAGGGAGGAATAAAGGGCAAGAGAAGAAAAGGGATCATCCAATTCAGATCGATAATGATTATGTCCAGTTCTGACAATGCTCTCTCGGGGGTTGGCGTGTGGTGCTAGATTCAGGTTGCTGTGGGTATCTCCGGTCATTCAATGGCCACTTCCAGAGTTTGTGATTGCTTCTGTGGGTTTGTTACGCTCAAGTCTTGTTCCAGTGCTACCATCTCCTGTGCCAAAGAATGAGTGCTCTCCACCTCCGATGAGGAGCCTGGTTTCTCCAGGTGCGGATGTGAGCTCTCACGTGAGGGGTGATTCCGAGGTTGATTTAAGTCCACGTGGTCATCTCCGTCCGTCTCAGATGACCCATGTCTGTTTCTCCTCAGTGCTTTGGATTGGTATGGGGTCTTCCATCCAGAGGTAGTAGTTTTGCGGTTCCGCCTCCTCTGTGACCATGTAGTGCTCTTTGGCCCGGTGTCCAGCGGTCGAAGTGACCGAATTCTAATGTCTCCCGTGTGACCAGGTCGGATCTGCAGTCTTTCTTCCTGCCAGATCCAGGCTGCTTACAGAAAGTGGAAAAAGAGGGATTTTCCTTGGTAAAGGACTTTGAGCTTGGCTGAAAATAGCAGCATGTATTGCAGTTGCAAGGCACAAAGTTTTGTTTTAACAAAGTCAAATGTACGCCGTTGATGTTGGACTTCAGGCTATAGTCATGGAATATCATTATTTTGGATCCCTCGAATCGTATATGCCCTATTTTATGTGCTTCTCAGAGGATCATGTCTCTAACTAAGAAGGTAAAGAATTTTGCAACCGTGGGTCTTGGGGAGGCTCCCGAGGAGGGGGAGGGCAGGGGAGGCTTTCTCTCAGGGCTCTATGGGCCCTTTCCACCACGAAACATGTGCCGAAGTGTTCGCCAAGAAAAGTAGTTTTCAGCCAAGAAGTTAGGAACTCGCCAGCAGCGGTGCCCTCAATTACGTCCGGGAATCCAACAAATCGAAGATTATTTCGTCGGGCACGATTTCGCCAGAGGACTTCTGCATTAGTTCTTCGTTGCTCCTCTGCTCTCCTCGTGAGCCCCTGCACCACTTCCTCCATCTCAGGGATTCTTGTTTCCACCACCGTCACTCTAGCTGACACGTTGCATAGATCCTGGCGCAGGAGCGATACCTCCAAGCGTACCCCTCCGATTTTACCTTCAAGGACTGTCTTGGAGGATTGGGTCGCTTGCAGAAGATTTGCATTGTTTGGACCAGGGGTAGTGGTCTCCTCTTGGTCCGTTGAAGTCGCGACCACTCTTGCGTAATGTTCCAGGTTGCCTTGCCGTGACTGTCTTTATCTTTTGCTATGGTTCTGGATAGCCCCCTATGTATGGTGCAAGCTAGTATAGAATGGGGAGCCGCTCCCGGCTCCCGGGGCAAGCCCGGCCGGAGTCATCCACCAACAGACCCAGCCCATGTGCAAAAACAACATCCAGAAGAATCAAATGTGGAATGTTTTAGTCTACAGGGGAGCAGAAAGACTGTTGAGGTTTTAAGTGCGAGGGTGGTGCCTGAAATTATGATGGGCCAGACCCACTACGTTGTATAAAAAATATATTTGGGCCCCCCTCATTGGCATATTAAAGGCTAACTCACTGTCTGCCACGGGGGGAGGGGGCACTAAGACGGTTGTGTGTCCCTTTTTGGTTGGCTGTGTGGACAATGCCAGAGTGCAATCCCTGGTGTCTTGTGGGCTCGCTACCTCAGATTTGGGGTGACCTGCTCCATTGAAACAAGCCTACTATTGCCCCCAGGTGGGCAGAAAAACACTATATCCCCTCCTGGGGCAGAGGTATGGCTCGGTGCCAGGGTTATCCACCCCCTCCTTTTGTTTGTTTTTGTGGTATTTTGAATTCCCAGGTGCCTTGTGGTATTTTTTCCCCCCCCAAAGGGAAAATTGTGGGCAAATCCTCCTGTCTGCCCCTGGAGGGGGGGAGGGGGAGCAGGAAGACTGGTTGAGTTTCCCTTTCGGTGTGGGGGTGTGGCCAGTGCCAGAGAGCAAATCCAACACCCCTACATTTTGCCCCA
Organism: Calotriton arnoldi; assembly: GCA_963921515.1. Lineage (NCBI taxonomy): Eukaryota > Metazoa > Chordata > Amphibia > Caudata > Salamandridae > Calotriton > Calotriton arnoldi. The sequence continues at coordinate 232,981 of CAWUFW010005198.1, read as the reverse complement.
AATGTAAAATCCCTAGTGTCTAGTGGGCTTTCTACGGGGCAGATTTGGAACACCCTCCCCAGTTGGGACAAACCTCCTAACTGCCCTCAGGGGGGGGCAGAAAGACCATATTGCCCCTTCTGGGCCAGGGTTATTGCTTGATGCCAGGGTAGGCTGCCCCCCCTTTTGTTTGTTTTGGTGCCATTTTGATTTCCATGGGGTGTGGTGTGAAGGACTGTTGCGCCCTTTTTTAGGTAGAGGGAATGGCCATGCCCCTGGTGGGCAGCCCCACCATGTTTTTCCCTGTATTTCCATGGTGTCTAGTGGGCATTCTGCCCCACTGGGGGAGGCATATTGGTGCAAACACCCAATCTGCCTCCTGGGGGGGGGGTGGCGGGGGGGGGTGCAGAAAGATTGTTTCACCCACTTCTGGGGGGGGAGCATGGCCCCAACCACTAAGCTATTTTGAAGAAAAACAAATCCCTGGTCTCAGGTGGGTTTTCTACCCCCCCGCCCAACCCCCTCTCCCCACCCCATTCAGGGGACACATTAGGGTTAATTACCCCTGTCCACCCCCCAGGGGGTGCAGAAAGACACATTGTGGGGTGGAGGAGGACAAGCTGTTCCCTAAGGGGCTGCTCCCCATATCCCTTGGGAATAGTAGTGGAGCCCTGCTTGGGAATCGCTCTCCTGCGGTGATCCCCAAGCAGGGATCCACTGGGTAAAGATAAAATTAGAAAGTGGAGATTCTCCCCTTTTCAATGATACCTTCCCCCATCTCCATGAGTGCTCGGGGAGATATGCCCCCTCGAGCACTGATGCAGAGAAAGTAAAATGAGCCCATTGGCTAGTTTTAATTTCACTTTATTGTTAATGACAGCCGCCCTGCTCGCTGATTGTTATCACAGAAAAGAAACAAAAGACCTCTGGCTGCTTGGGAAGCTTTTCCAAAGCTGCCCAAGCTAAAAATGAAATAAAGGAGTCCTGGTGCAGAGCACCAGAGGGTTATTTATATCTCTCCCCTGTGTCAGCCAGTAGCCGACAGACTTACTTGGGAGGGAGTGCAGGTGTCGGCCATTGGCCGACGTCTGCACTTGAGGGGTTATGGTCGTATCAACCTTTTTACAACATCTAGTATCTTCGGTTGCGCATGGCATACCTTCAGAATATTTTGTTTTTTGACTCTTAAGTTTGATGCAAATCTAAGTTTTTCTAGGAATGGCACAGAAATATCTATGAAATGAATGTTGAGAGTTATCAGAATTATTGTTTCTTTCACTACAGACATCTATCTCCTTTTTTACAGGACCACGATCTCCAATTCGAACTGCATTATAACGATACACATTGCAATTATAAAGTTCAGGTGGTATAAAGCAATGCCTTTTTTCAACCTATATTGCTACTTTAATGCAATACTTGCATAAAAAATATATTTATGGTCCTCGTATAGAATAAAGTGTTGTGCAGAAATTAGTTCATCTTTAAAGGATAGTTCTTGAAACAGAGCTTAGTAACAGTTTATCTCTTCAAACACAAATGGATTCTTAACAGTACATCTATGTATCCATTTCAGAGTTCTGTTGATTCTAAAGATGTTCAGAATATAGCTCCAACACTTTCTCACCTCTGGCAGCATGGTCCTGCCTGCAGTAATAATGTATTGTGATTGCCTAGGAAGAGCCATGGACTATGGACCGTTACGACTTCAAATTCGCCTCTGCTACTTCTAAACCCTGCAAGAGTGGTGCAGCTTCTTTGTAGTTTCCTTGACTGCACAGAGGGGTCTTGCATATTGCTTCCAGTGAAGATGAAAAACGTTTCTCAACAAGGCACCAACACTACACGCTCACTTCCAGCATTTTTTGCTTCGGAATGCATGCATACCTGACAATCTGTAGTACTTATTTAGTGGGAAAAGGTGAGTTCTGGCCACAGATCATGACATTGGGAAAATCCTGTAAAAAAGATCATGGACAGGATTTTGTGAGTCCTCTTTCATCACGGTCTGCTACAGCAGTGGTCCTTTCTCATTTAGATTTCCCTGGCTTCTTACAGGCTCCATGTGCACAGCCTCCCATCAGTTGTAAACACTGCTTAAGACTGGCATTCTTCTATGAAGAATATAAACATTCAGATTCTTTATACCAGATCCAAATTCATGCCCTCTTGACTTTTACAGTAATGTATGCAGGATATCAGAGTAAACCTTACAAAAATTCTTCATAATTCTATAAAGGTGAATCACAAACTGATTGTGTGTCTTCCATGTGTACTTTAGCGACCGTGTTTATCAGAGACTCCGTGGTATCCGTTTCAAGGAGTAGCAATGTATTTCTCTGATCACAGTTATTGCAAAATAAATTGTGTAGTCATACGTTCTTTTTCTAGTACATTATGCTTCTTGTCTTTCTTCATCTTTTGTTTCTTGCAGGACCAAAGCATATTTGTGCTCAATAATCCTTTGCCTTTACATGCATATCCCTCTTTCAAAGAGCAATGAAAATTTGTCATTCTCACGTATTCCCTTAGGTTAAAATTTATTTGAGGTTCTGCTCTCACAGACCAAAGAACCTTTCACCCCAGTGTTCCTTGGTCTGGATTGGTATGTTGAGTCTCGGTCAATGACTGTATGTGGCAAAGATCTGTTCAGTTTTCTTCTTGAGTGCCCAAGGAAAGGGCGACTCCTCCCAGTAGCCACAAAGTCACCATGCACAGTATAACAGATGTAAAGCATGTCTCCAAGAGGGGTCCCAGTTAAGACAGAAAACAAACACAAAGGTAAGATTGTCTTTCTGCATGATTGTAGATTGATATTCATGTTGCAGTTGATAAGCCACGCAACAAACTGCCTCTGACATCAGGACGAGAAAAGAGCTAGGCCAAAGATGAACCTAAATGGAATTCATCTGCAAAATGCATATTTCAAGGAAAACAATAGCGTAGCCAATGACTGCGACCACAAATTGAGACATTTATGATTTTTCTATATCCTTCATTTATGATTGAAAAAAGAACTGACATTACAGGAAATGCTCATGCTTCACCTTGGATTGGGAACCGCCCATAGAGTTCTCTGAGCAATTCACAGTCTTGACAAGGATAGTTATATCATGTGTATTTGTAAAGCACACTTTCACCCTTCAAGGCATCTTGGCGCTAAGCAAGTGTGTCTACCTTAGGGTAGGTTGGTTAATTGAAAAGCCAGATCTTCGTTTTTTTGCTGAATTTAAGAGGAGAAGGGGTGACTAATGTGAATTGGGAGGTCGTTCCACAAATTAGGAGTGATGTAAGAGAATGCTTTTCCTCCTAATCTGGTTCTGTGTATGTGGGGCATGTGTGCGAGTAGAAGTCCTGCTGAGTGGAGGTGTCTGGGAGAAGGAGATGCAACTGTTTAAGTAGGTGGGGCCTAAGTTGTGTAGTGCCTTGAATACTTATGTGAGGAGTTGGAAATTAACACCTTTGTGTACCAGGAGTAAGTGGAGTTCCCTGAGGTGTGGTGTGATGTGAGTTCTGTTTGTGTGATTGACGATGAGTCTGGCTGCCGAGTTATGGGTGGTTTATAGTTTTCTGGTGAGTTGCATGGTGATCTGGCATAGAGGGTATTGACATAGTCCAACTTGCTGGTGGCTAGGGCAGGAGTGATGGCTAATCTGGTTTTGTTTGGGAGCTATTTCAAGATCTTCCTCAGCATCTTTGGGGTGTTGTAGCAGGATGCAGTGACTGCTTTGACTTGTGCAGTCATGTCCAGTTTGCTGTTGATGATGATTGAGGTTCCTGGTAGGGGTGCTGGGTTTTGGGTCGAGTTCGGCCAGCCACCAGTTGGAGTCCCATGGCGAGGTGTTCTTGCAGAAGACCACTACTTCTATCTTGACAGTGTGGAGCTTGAGACAGTTGGCTTTCATCCAGTTGGTGACTTCTTTCATGCAGGCAGTAAACTTGTTTTCTTTGTTGGGGGTCTTGTCAGAGAGCAAGAAAGTTGTGTGTTGTCAGTGAGGATGTTGAGGTTTTGTTCGTGGATGACGTTGGCCAGAACGATTGTGTGCATTGAAGAGGATGGAGATGAGGGATGAACCTTGAGGCACTCAGCATATAAGTTTGCAGGCTTCCAAGAAGTAAGGTGCCAAAATTACTGCTTGTGTTCTATCAAGGAGCAGATCCTGCGGATAGTGGGTCTTAGGATGCCAATCTCATGCAGGTGTCTCATGAGGACGCGTGTGAGACCATGTCAAATGCCTCGGAGAGGTCCAGGAGAATAAGGGCTGCTGTATCTCCTCTGTGAAGGCTCATGCAGATGTCAACTGTGGCGGTGAAGAGTGCTTTTTCTGTACTGTGGTTGGGCCTGAATCTGAAATGCGTGGCAACGAGGAGCTGGTGGTTGCTAAGGTGTTCGGTGAGGCATCGGCTGAATAGTTTTTTTAGGTCGAGCCTAGCGCAGCGCGCATGCGCTGCTCTAGGAGAGGGCCTCTTGGAATCACTCCACACTTTCATAAAACTCGTGCGTGTGTTGGTCTCCAGCTTGCGGGAGCGAGCAGGGGCGCGCAGGGTGCCATCTGTTCTGTATCATGTTTCCAAGGGTCGCTTTCACTTTCGTGGCCGCGCTTGTTATTTTCCTGTTCCCTCCACTCTTTTCATATGTTTCCTCTCTCCTTTTCTTTATCTTTGCACTCTCCACTCTCTTCACATAACCCCACCTCCTTTGCATTGTCAGATTTCGCCATCTATATACCTCTTGCCTCCCCTTTATTTTTTTTATGTCCTCCCTTTCTCTGCCTCTCTTAATATTTGCTCTGTCAGTATACCTTTCCTTCCTCTTTCTTTGCATGCATCTCCTTCCCCTATCACCTTGTATTCCCTCATTCTGAGGATCCTGTAATCCCTGCACAGGCCCCTTCTCATTCTCAATCCTGGGATATCTCCCCAGGGCAGGGATTAGGGTAGAGACCTGGCCTCTCTTCTGCCCACAGAGAGCGCACTGCAGCGCCCCGCCCTTCTCACCCACACACCCTCTCCCAGGGCATGGCTTCGCCTTCAAGCTGACACCTCTTGGAGCAGGCTGATCAGAAATTAGCTTTTTCTTCGACATTTCGCCCAGCCAGCGGAGGCAGGCGGGCATTTCACAGGCAGCCGCTGAAGAGCGCGCTCTGGGAGCAGACACCAGCCCTCAAGAATGAATCACCCCTGGTGCTGAGAGGACAAGGAAGGTACCCCCTAAATGCTTCTAGGTCCAAGAGGAGGGGGAAACAAAAAGGGCTATAGGGAACCTCTAAACTGACCTACATTACTTTTATTAATGGCCAGAAGGCTCATACCAAGAACATTCCCCAGTTAATTATCTTGCAAGATAAATAATTCTAAAACTGTATTTTATTACATATAAAAATTATATTTATCTATTTTTTCTTTTTTTCACATGTATATTCAATCGTTGTTATAAATAAACATTCACATAAATATTAAAAATATCATCACATTCGTTACAGAGAAACAAGCAATATTATAATTCAGATCCATTGTCAAAAATGTAAACCATTAATGTCAATACATGAGTGCATCGGTCACCATAGTTTGAATTTGGCTTGTTAGAACTATTCAACTGAACAGAATGTGATAAAATAATCAATGCAAAATTTATTGCCTGAGTTCACAGATAGAAAATAACCCCACACACACATCCATCAAACCTACAGTCTCAGCATTCGACCTACTCAACCATACTGACATACATACAACATAAAACAGTAGCAGCCATTTAAGGGATCCTATAAAAGTTAACAAAGACCCTTCCAAGTTTTTAATTTATTGCACAGTTTCGTCTCATCGATTTCTTCTCCTGTGTGTGTCTTGAAAAGGATTCCCATATATCTAATAAGTGGTCTACGCACATTTCGGTGGAACCATAAATTAAACCACCTTCATCAGGACCAATTATACGTAAGGTTAAGTTCAAAGGACAGTGACCAGGGTTATCTGAAAAAATCAGTTTGGCTCTCATTAAATGGAAGTTGCTACTTGTGGATCATATATCGTGTAGAGCCCTCTGTCGGCATGGTCCAAATCCTTCAGACTGATTATATCCTAGTTTGCAGGGGTCTCCGACTACAGCCGTAGTCCAGTACTGATAGGGCGATGCCAAATTAGCTAGTAGTCCGATACGGTCATCCTGAGCTTGTAGTTGGGTGTAACTGGTTCTGCACCTCCATAGACACGTGGCTTCAGCGTTTACCCATAAGTGCTTCCCTGCCTGATGCCGGGTATGTGACAAAGTCCTGTACGGAGCACTGAGGCCTCTCAGAGACGCCGTAATGTGCGCACACGTGTACGCCGCTGCTCTCAACAAGGGGCAAGGGTGCCATGGGCACTGGTGCAATAATGGAAAACTATACACAATTCCTGATGTCACAGAGACAGTATTCCAGATGCACTCTTCTGCTGTCTCCATGCCCAGACCCTAGAGTTTCTCAATTTCACAGTTTTTTCACATGGCACACGTGCACATAACTTTATTATATTTTCATTAAATTTGCATGGAAGCCCATCCTTGGGTGTGTGGCCTTTCACCACTGCACATAAAGTAGCAGTAGATGATGTAGCACCCAGGATAATGTGCTGCATGGCTAAATACTTATGAGGTCCAAATGGCGAGACCTATTGGCTATGCCAATGCTTGTTAATACTTGGGCCGGGTATGGTAGGAGGAAGAAGGGTCTGTAGTTGGAGAGAGTGGCTGGATGACCGGATTGTTTCTTGTGCAAGGTTGTGATGGTGGTGTGTTTCTAGGTATCAGGTAATGTGGCTGAGTCAATGGCGGCATTGAGGATGGGTGTTGGTGCTTCGCTGATCGGTTGAAGTCGTTAGGTGAAGGAGTGGTGGGGCAAGGGTCTGGTGGGGCCCCCGAGTGGGTGATTCTCATGGGACCGGTGGTTTCCACTGAGGTGACGGCGAGCTACGAGGTCAGGGTTGGTTCTTCGGTCGTGATGGTCAGTTGACTTGCGACCGTGACTGGGTCCGTCAGAGGGTCGAAGTTGCTATATATGGAAGTGATTTTGTTATGTTGGGATTCCAAGAGCTTGTTGCAAAGATCTTGCAAGGGGGGGATGTTGCTGGCACAGTGAAATCTTTGATGATGGTGAAGATTTTGTTGCTGCTGTTTGTGCCAGCGCCTATACGGTCTGCAAGAGCTGTGCATTTGGTGTTCTTTATCTGCTGGTAGTAGTGTTTTAGGGTAGATTTGAAGATGTCTGTATCCGTGGTGTTTTGACTTATGCGCCTTGACTTGTGCTCCATTAGCATATAGTGGCATTCAGTCAGCTTGAGTTCCTCTGTGTGCAAGCTGGTCTGTGGTTAGACTCTTGCCATTGAGGTGCGCTTGAGGGGACCCAGGGTGTCTGTCAGCACATTCAGTAATCCAGCTGTTGAGGTTCTTGATGGGTTTTGGCAAGTTGCTGGTGTGCTTGGGCCAGTGCCCGGAGAGGGTGGAAGCCCAGTGTTCTTCTGTAATGCTTTTCCAGCTGCAGCAGTCGGGTACAATCGAGGAAAGTCTGTGGTGCTGCGCTGCGGCATGGGTATGCCAAAAGTGACCAGGTCGTGGTCTGTCCATGCTATAGTTGCTGGTGTGTAGACTGTGATGTTGCGTAATGAAGAGAAAATCAGGTAAAAATTAGTTCATAGGCTCGACCACGCCTCTTCCTTAAGATACATGGTTTTGACTGCGCACGTGAAGAAAGGACCACTTTGACAACTTTTTCCACTGCGCATTTCGCAGCACTGCAACCATCTGCACTGCCTAATGCTTTCTACTGAACACTAACCACCTCTCTGGGTGGTGGTGATCATAGAACCAGAGCACAGCACAGGCTGCTAGGTTATACAGCTACTCACTGGGTGCAGCATCCACAGTGTGTGGTGCTCGCAGTCTTCCTCTGACCATGGACAGCCTTCGGTAAGCCCTTGATACAGATGTGACAGGGTGCCTTTCTGCTAAAGCTCAGTGTTTATCAAGAAGCATTTAAAAGAAACAACATAATAGTAAGGGAGTATGAACAGAAGACACTTCTTCCTGTGATTGTTCACTTGATTGACAGTCTTTCCAATGAATCATGAATTGAAGACAACCTCTGAAAATCACAAAATTCTTGAACTTCATATTCTGGTAATCTTACACTATAATCACTGAGGTTCTGATGAAAGGTGATAAGGATCTGCAATGTATGGCTTCAGTTGAGATGAGTGAAAGACTGAATCGTCCAATTAAGAGGCAATTTCAACAGGAATGCCACAGGAGTGACCTGATAAGCAATTAAAAATTAACCAAACATTTATGGTTGAAATTTGACCAGCAATGTATGATGAAGAGGAAAGCATGAAGACAGCCAAATCTTGACTCCAGGGACAAAAATAGAGAGATCTGATCTTGACTTAGCATGTTCCATCATCTTGATATTTGAACAGAGTGAACTTGCAGAAACAAGTTCTCTCAAGTTCTGTAACTGATTCACATAATCATTAGGTGCCTGAATCCAATAGTCAATCTGACATGAAGAAGAAAAATCTCTTGGATAGAAACCTTGCATACTATAAAAGGACACAGAGCTGTGAGCTGGTAGAGCTGTGAGTTGCATTATTTAAGTAAAACTCTACAGTGGGTAAATAGGAGACCCAGGAGGAGCGTGGCTTACACAGGTGTGTCGGAAAATGACTGGGTGGCAGGCGGCAACGAATAAATCTAGGAAATGCTAACCACAAAAACATTAGGAAGAAGCCCTTACATATAAGTGTGCATTGTATGGGGTTTATTTTTCCTCTCCCTACCTCTCTTCTTTTTCTTTTATCATTTAAATTGTTAACACTTCTCGCAGATGGAGGAGTCATGAACAATATCTACAACAAAAGATATTCTAGGGAGATGCCTATGCCTATCAAAGACCGAGACTGATAGGTATTTAGAGTTGGCGAATTTCCATTTAAGGTATGTGAACTTTTATTTTTGCATTATTTTTTTCTCTTTCTCTCATTATAAGACTCCAATTGAAGTCAAAGTAATGCTTAAAGAAAGATAACCCTAATTTTCCCTTTTAAGGTTGCTTCAAAGGAAAGAACCATCGGGCATCTAGAAACTTGAGACACGAGGGAGAACAAAACTTAGTGAGTTTCTTAACCAAGAATTGAAAGAACAGAAAGGATTATAAGGCAGGCCTTAAAGAGGAAAGAAACAGTGGGTGATTCCCTAGATATAGAAAGATAAAGCAAAGGAATTAGAAATTTACTCTAAAGAAGAAAACACTTACCTGTGGCTTTTCTTCTTTTACAGAGGGCCCTTTTAGGTTTATCATCCCAGAAAAAAAACCTTTCTCATATTTTTCCTGTTGCAAAAAACAATTGGTGTCCCTAGTAGATGGAAAGTTCTTAATAAATTGATGGTACAAGTTTGCAATTCCAAAGAAACTTTGAGCTTCTTTGATATTACTAGGTGAAGGCCATTCCAGTTGCCTGGAATACAAATTACCAAAACATTATTGGAAATACCTGTGGCATTCAGTATGTATCCACGATATCCCAGCTTATCTTTTTCAAATTCATACTTCTTGGGTTTAGAGAATAAACAGCGTTGTTGATGTCTCAATAGTACCAGATGCAGATGTTTGTGGTCTTTCGCCTGAGTCTTTGAAAACACCTGCATGTCATCCAGATAGATCAATACAAACTAATTCAGATGATTACAAAATATAGAATACAAGAAACTCCAAATAATATCTGGGACACTGCATAATCCAGTTGGCGTTCTAAGATATTCAAAATGTACAAATGGGTGCAACAATCCTATTTTCATTCGTGCCCTCCTTTATACACAGAAGGTAAGCACCTCGCCCATCAAGCTTAGTGTAGTCTTGTGCTGCTTGTACAGACTTCATTATATCCTTTATTAGAGGCAAAATATATAAATCCTTAATTATAATTTGATTTGTACTTATGAAGTAAGTAAGTAAAATGGCTTATATAGTGGGCAAATACCCGAAGGTGTCTTAGCGCTGGCGGTGACCCATCAGGTGAGGAGCTGTGGGCGAAAAAACTAAGCAGCTACCCCTAAATGAAAAATTCAGTAAAGAGCCAGATGTTCAGTTGCTTCTTAAATAGTAACAGGCTGGATGGCAGCGTAGGGTTAAAGGTAAAGAATTCCAGAGATTTCCCGCACAGTAGGAGAACATCCTTTCACTCCATCTTGTTTTCTTTATTCTAGGAACGATTATCATTTTAGCTAAACTAGATCTTAGATGCCTGTTAGGGGAAAACCAAGCATACAGATTCTGAAAGTATACAGGACCTGCCTGGTAAAGCGCTTTGTGGACCAGGCAGAGTATCTTAAAAATGATCCTCTTCCTGACATGAAGCCAATGCAGGCATTGTAATGATGAGGAGATAGATGTAAACTTTGGAATTTTTAAGAGCATTCTGGCCGCTGCGTTCTGTAAGGATTGCAATTTTTTCATCTGTTGCTTCGGGATGCCCAAATATAGGGCATACAGTAGTCAATCTTGGAGGTGACAAGTGCAACCATTACTGTCTTTTGTAGGTCCTGAGGGATGAATGGAAAAATCTTCTTAAGTACCCTAAGCAAAAAGAAACCCAAAGAGGTGGTTTGATTTATTTGTTCAGAGAATCCTAGCTTAGTATTGAAGATAACTCCCAGGTTTCTCGCTTTTTGCACTGGAAGTGGGCCCAGATGATCTGGCCACCATGACGAGTTCCAGAAGGTAGTGTCCTTTTCAAAGAGCAAGACCTCAGTTTTTCCCGAGTTCAATTTCAGGCAGTTTCTCCTCATCCAGCTAGCAATATGGGACATGCAGCATCGAACGTTGTTTGCTTCCTTTATTATGTCAGAAGATATAGATGCCACAATCTGCGTATCGTCGGTGTAGGAGAACACTGCAAGACCATAGCTTTGGATGAGATTGATCAGGGGGGTAACATAGATGTTAAAAAATGTAGGGCTGAGCGAGGAGCCCTGAGGCAACCCACAGGGGAGGGAGAAAGGAGCAGAGCTCACATCACCCATCTCTACTCGCTGTTGCCTGCCATTTTAAAAACGAGCTCAGCAAAGCCAGAGCAGAGTCCTGAAAGCCCAACCGCTGGAGCCTGTTTATGAGGATCAAATGATGGACTGTATCGAAGGCCGCAGAAAGATCTAATAAAATCAATGCAGCTTTGCCTCCCTTAAGTCACCATCTTCAAATCTTCTGATGCAGCTACCAGAGCTGATTCTATACAGTGGTTGGCTCTGAAACCAAACTGTGAGGGATCAAGAAGCTGGTTCATATCTAAGAAAGCAAGGATTTCCTCATTTATTGCCTTTTCTAATATCTTTGCGGGAAAAGGGAGGCGAGATATGGGCCTATAATTCTTTACATCTTTAGGGTCCAGTGAGGGCTTTTTCATCAGCGGCAGGATGGAGCCCTTTTTCCATATGTCCGGGAACTGCCCTACTGTCAGTTTGTTATTTAATAGTTCTGTAAGTAGACCTGCAACTGAGCTAGAAATTGCACTGCAGACCTGTGGAGGGGAGGGCAAGGGTCTGAAGGAGCTCTGGATTGAATAGACTGACTGAGGTTGATCAGCTTTTCTTTGGTTAAAGGGGCGAACCTTCCAAATTTGTAACTGTCTGGACACTTGTAGCTATTTACTGGGCCCCGTTCTTCTGTCGGGGTTAAGGCCCCTCCTAGATCCCCTGTCATCTGAGTAAGATTAAAATCTTGAAAAATAGAGTTAACTTTAGTCTGGAAGAATTCTGCCAGCTTATCACAAAAAGATTGATCAGGGTTAAAGGTGTTATTATTGCTCCAATTTGACAAGGACTTGACCGTTTTAAATAATTCCCTAGTGGAGTTTTTTGTGGATCCACTTTTTTCCGCAAAGTGTTTGGACTTTGCAGCTTTGATTAGCTCCTTATACTCCGCCAATAATTCTTTATATGTGATCTTTTCCTGTTGGCAGTAGTCCTTCCTTCACGTACGCTCTTGGGATCTACATTTCATTTGGAGGGTTTTTAGTTCTTGAGTATACCAGGTGGCTGAAGGTTTTTCCCTGAAACACATTTATTGATTTTTCTGGCACCTGCCTAAGGATAGCTGAGTCTAGCCAATGTGTATAGTTGGATGCTGCAATGTCCACATTTTTGTCTAAAACTCGGTTTGAGTTTGAAAGTCTATTCTTCAGCTCGACCACATTAAGCTTTTTTCAGAGTCACATCTTAAAGGATCTAAGTGTATTTGTGCCACAACCACTATTGGGGGGAAGCTCAAGTGAGAAAAAGATAGTCCTGTGGTCCGACCAAACTATGGGAAGGACCTTATTTACTCTTAGATTCTGATTATTTGTAAATACTCCAGCCAATGTGTGGTTTGCTATGTGGGTGGGTTCCTCTATTAATTGCTTTAGGTCAAAGCACTTAAGATTGTCCACCAGGTGATTCGAAAGTTCTAAATGAAAATTGAAATCGCCCATGATCGTGAAACTAGGATATACAGCACATGATTCCATAAAGTCATGGATTTTTTGGATAAACTTTCCTCTAGGGCCTGGTGGTTGATATATCAGTAATCCCTGAAACGCATGTGTGTTGCTCAGTTTCAAATTCACACACTCTAGGTGGAAAACGGGTTGAAAGTTTGCTTTGATCAAATTAATGTAGACAATTGCAATACCCCCTCCCTTTTTGTCTGCTCAATCCAATCTTTCAATATTATAACTTGTTGGGATTGCAGTTTTGAAATCCGGGTCAGAGTGATTGTCCGCCCAGGTCTCTGTTAGAAATATCATATCAGGTTTGTGTTGCGCCATAAAGTCCGCAAACTCATATTTATGTTTAATGATGGATCATGTTTTAAGCACTATACTGGAGGACTCCCTCCTTAGAAAGTGCCTCACCATTGACTCTGCCTTGTTAGTCTTGTGGGCTGTGTGACCATGCAGGGTGTAGGGGTCTTTGTTAAATATAAAATTACACCTTTGACATTTAAAACCTTCATGGTTCATGTCCCAGTTATGGGTCTGCCAGAGATTCCCCTTACCGGTCGTGTTTAATCACAGAAGGGCCTCTTTGAGGTAGATTAGCTGCGTTGAACAAGCAGAGGGTCTGGCGCCTGGCGCTGTCCAGGCGCAGATGGGCTTGCCTTTGGCGCGCCAGCTACGCGCCCGCTGCGTGCGTCCGCTGCGCGCCCGGGTCTGCATCTGTTTTTACATCTGAGGCATCTGTTTTTATATCTGTAGTCAGTACATATACACTGGCCCTGCTTTTTCATAGCTACAAAAAACAAAGGCGCCTCAGCTGGTGTAGAAGATGGTACAAGTAGCCCATTTTGTCAAATCTCTTGCAAGTAAGTCTTTAGTATCTCCTATTATTCTTTTAATGAATAAATACCTCCAAGGAGAACAATACCACAAGCTTCAGAGTGATTTCCCCCTCACAGGGAATAGGAATGGGGCAGTGAGGTGTCATTAGGCTTAACACAAACTGTAGAAAAGACATGGTATTGAAGTGGCATGGAAGAAAGATTGGCCACTATCACATGTACGCTGTACTCTCTTATTTAATCACTAGGTGGCCAATTACTTCCTTTAGATTCTCAATGGTCATGACACTTTTGTCCAAAATAGCACTTCAGTAGGATCTCTAGAAGTATTTTGTAATGGTGATGATGCCTGTCGTATCGGGCCTGGAGTCACCAGAGAACTATAATAATACGGGTCTTCTTTTCATGTTATTGAGATGTTATTCTCAGCCGCCCAGTCCTGATCAATAAATATTCTGCGGGCACCCTATCCAGTACTGCAGGGGCTTTAATGACTTTCCCATTTTCCATTCTCAAAACAATTGGTAAAAGTAACTGATGACTATCAGTTTTATTCATAGATGATTATATAAGGCAACCTTTGCATTCCAGAAGATGATTGAACTTTTCCTAAATTCTTCTGAGGTTATTTTGCTATTGTCTGAATCAGATGTTCAGCATCACCACAATCTAAGCGTATGCCAGCCTTTTGCCAACATTTCTCTTAGTCAAAGTACTCTTTACTAATCCGCTTTGCGTAAATTTAACTTGAGGCAAAAGATCCACTTGTAACTCTGATCAGATCTATGAAGTAACTATGGCTAAATCTGAAAAACATCCTCTGGACCTCCGACTTGTAATGTATGTCCAATTCACAAAGCTTTATCAATAAATTCAGAAAAAGAAGCAGAAAGTTGGGACCAAACCAACTCCTCCCTAATCTCCTCTTTCAACTCTTGTCAAAATAGTCATTTGAGTTTTTTAGAACCAAGTATTTTCACCTGCCAATTGACCAAAACCAGTCACATAAGGCAAAACATCCATTCCACTTTACTGAATATTGCACAAGAAATCTTCAGCAGAATAGTTCAAATCGGGACATACAATCATCTTAAAAGTAAGCAGAAACAGATCATACATTCACAAAGAGGCATCTCAATGGGTTACCAGAGGATTAGCCCATCTAAAGCAGGTCCAGTAAGACTACCAACAAGATAAGGTACCTCTGCTTTAACTTGATTACATTGCACAGTGTGAAAATTTAAAATGACTGTCTGAAAATGTAGAAATTCTCTTACGTTCACATAATTCTCAAAGATATGTGGGTCATTAGAAGGGAACTACAGGGATGTTGGCGTAGCTAGAACCGAGGGTCTGTTTTAACTCTGTATTCTCAAAGTGTAATTGTCGTAGTTCTTATGTTATAAACTGGGAAGGATCCAGAGCATAGGCAAACCTAAGGAGTCATTCATGTTGCACGTTGTCAAGGACTGGACATTGTGTACTTTTGTTCAATTTCCCTCTTGATTGCCATTGGACAGGGCAACTGCTCCAAAAGTCACAATGCCTCTCTAGACAGTATAATTGTCCAGCTACACCAACCTTGCCATCCTGATTCATTGGGAGGATTTGTGTTTCTACACTTTTCGGCACCCAAAACCAACCACACACTGACAATATGCTGGTTAGATGTGGACCTGGAGAATGGGGAATGAGACAAGAAAGAAACAGATACACAGGATATTGTCACACTACTTGGTGGCACAGCTTGGCTTGGTCTGCACTGCAGGAGCATTGATATCTCAAGACAAGGAGATTTTTAATATTCCTATTATATTGATGCCAGCACCTAACTTCTGATGCTGTATATAATATAGCTTTTGACAGTCTCTGTATTTTCAGTTGTCTATGGTAGAATTAAGCATTATGTCTTCTAAGTTATTCAGTAACATTCTGAGCTTCAAATTACTTTTATCATGTCTGGTTCATTAACGTAGTACCTTACATCTCTAAGAAACCTTATCAACATTTGTGCGAAATGAGGATCATTTTTGCTCCTCTTGTAGAAGCAAACGGGTGCAAATATAAGTTTTCATAATCCCTAATGAAAGACTTATGAAGCTCAACATTAAAGTGCAAAGCCAGCGTCCTTAAAGAGGAGTTTTGTGCTAGAATACACAGTCCCTACGGCCTCAACTATGTATCATGATTGCCTTGCAAAGATGCTATGGACCACAAGGGACTTTTATTCTAAGTATTCAAGATGACTGCCACCATTTGCATGTCTTTTGAGCGACATTTGCATCTACTGGACTTGAAGTCCTTCTTGGGTCACACACAAGTAATTACCAATACAGAGACATCTGTGTAATATTGGGATTTCCTTCTTCTCTCAGCTCAAATAGATATCTCCTATTCTGTTGAAGGGTTTGTTAAGCTTACCTAGTAAAATAAATCCCTGTGTACAATTAAAAGTGAGTGTTGGAGGTCCAGGAACATATTACTTTACGTCACAAGGGTTCCTTGCTCCTGGGAATAAGTAATACTATTCTTACTGTGAGTTCATCCTGTCCTTAAGGAATATTTCACTCATGGGTGGAATCTGCACCAGTTGAGGCTCCTACTGAACACTTTGACACGTATAAGCCAGCATGACGTACTGCACGATATGCAATGTATGACAAACAGGATATCCCATAAGTTATCAGTAACATTCACTCTGGTTCAAAGGGGACTTGCCAAATTCAGTGGAACCCTCTTGGAATGGGTCCTTTAAGCCTGCCAGGGCACTCATAGTAAGTATTTGCAGAATATACACTACAATCAGTACACACAATTTGACTGTGGATCTGTTAAGACCGTTATTGCTAGAGTTAGTGACTGTATATAAAGGACTTAAACAGTACACATTACAGACAGCAGGGATCAGTGTTGGTACTCCTGTTATATCACATGGACCCTCTGCACCACTATAAGTCCTCAGACTATAATTGCAGTAATAGGCAACGTGCCTGCAATTCAAGACAAAATACAATTTTGGATCACTTGCAAAACTAATGTGTTAAGAGATGTCTAACCTCATACAACGCCCCCCAGATAAGAATAGGATATTGACTATGTGTCTTCTTCTGGGAATTTATGGTGTACAGGAAAGTGTATTTACTAACCTATACCATCAGATATGGTACCCCATCGATAGTAGTGCTACCACATGTTTGCAGAATGAGAGAATGAGCATTGAGCCGCCTCACCAGTTGATTTAGGTACGAAGTCAATAGGTAACTTAGATGCATTGTCTTATTAGTTCTTAGCAACATTCAGGATGAAGCAGCATTATTGGCCACATGCCTGTCCCTAGCTGCTGTGCTGTCTCAGGAGCGGGAATATGAATTGCTTATAATTATTTAAAAATATAGACCTTCATAGGTTGTGAAACCTTAGGTGCTAATTTGCCCAAACCACTACTCACGCCTAAAGCTGAGGTAGAAGGATCACTAAGAGATAAAGTTCCCGTCACAAAAATGGGAAACCGGAGGATAAAAACAAATCACAGGCTTGATGTCTGCAACAGCAGGGCTCTGGTAGAGGATATAATTAGATGGATTTAAAAATGAAAATTCAGCTCAATATCAATATACTTAAAGCCATATACTTTGCAGGAAGTTTGGGCTAGTAGCCGCTCAGAGAAATACTCTGCTGATCAACAAAACAACTGAACTAGGTTTTGTAGAAGAGACGAGTACACAAGTCAGACAGTAGAAAAGGGGACAGACTTGGGATATCAAGCATAATGTGAACAAAGAAGAGAAAAGTTCATACTCAGCAGCTCATTGTAAAAAAGAATAGTGGCAGGCTGGACCACTAAAATGAAGAAACATGCCTCAGAAAATTAGTCCTTCTGCGGAACTTGATGTGGGCAATAGCTCTTGTAGGTAGTGCAATGGAAATGACAAAAGTCTCTCAATGAGTATCTGGTTATGACTCTACGATGAATTAATTCAGATATAGACATTGAATGGGAATTTAGATGCATGTGTAATTTCCCCCAGTAGAGTGATCTAGAAATACAAATGGAATGTGATGTTTTGAACGCTGTAAAAATAGTTTTCGTGTCTCACTTGCCGGATGCTTATGCCATTATTCTGACTGAAGCTAATTAGATTCCACCTTTCCACCCTATGTTAGTGACACACCTCATGGAGATGAAGTAGCACTTGGAGCATAGCCATCCCTAGTACCTGAAGATCTCGGGAACAAATATGCCCAAGAGCAGGCTTTGACATATGTTCCAGAGTTGTATAAAAACCAAACTTGATATAAGAATTTTTTGGTACTTGTGATTTCTGTTTGGAGTGACTTTGGGATTCAAGACAATATCATTTGAAGCCAGAGCAAAACATGATATAATAGCTTTCCTGACAGAATTAACACAGTTGTTAAGGTAGACAATTCATCCCGTCTGATTTGGGTTTATTGAAAAACACACACAGCTGCCTCCACCACCACCACGCTCACAGTAGTAGACTTATGATGTAAAGTAGAGAACAACTGTTGGTATCATTGATTATTTCTTTCGCACCTGCAATAATTCAGTCTTTCTTCACATTTGTTGGTGTTCAGTATACGTATGCAAGATTTCCACAAGTTTATAAAAGCAGTGCATGGTGATTAGCAGCATGAATTATGGACAGATTGTAAAAAGAACCGCCCGATGGGGAGAGCTCCCAAATACATTACAAAAGTTACAAACTCTAATGAGATTTTTAAAGTTTGGAAGGACATACTTGCCAGTCTTTGATAAGTGAATATATGATTTGATGATGCCCACCTTTTCTGATAAGAATTAGACAGATATGCATATGGCCATCTCACTTGGGCTACAAGTAGACCTTTTTAGAAATAAAACATCCACAAGCATGGGGCAGTTAGAGAAAGCTAGTCATTAGGGTAGATCCTAGCACAGCAGGCTACACGTATTTATTAAACTATGATGGACAAACAATCCCCATCGTTTGCCATTCACATTTGTATTCAGCGGCTAAGGAATAATTCACTCTGAGAAAATTGTCACAGCTGTAGAGATGGCCATCTTAAAGAAGCACCCTCTTGTACAAAATAAGAAAAATCATAGAAGTTTGGCCTGTACCTTCTTTAGAATCGGTTTCTAAAGCAAATGTCCCAAATGCTTATGTACTCCACTTGCGCTGAGTGCAATGGGCCTCAATTCAGAATCTGAGAGATACGACCTGAATATGATCACACACTCAAAACGCAGAAATGTTTACATCATCAAGCCTTACCAAAGACTCCTTATGTACTAACCATGAATGAGTATAACAGTGTCATTTGCAGGCACTGAATCCGTTGAAATGAGTGAGTCATTTGGATTTAGCTACTAGGCCTTATCATTCCCATTTTTATCTTATTTACCTGATTAACTTTCATAATAGATTCTATTTGACGAGATTTCGTCTTTCCCTGGTCTATTTCTTGTTGGCTTTTCCACAGCAATGTACTTGGTCAAATAATTTATGTCCCTTTCCATGTCATAAGAGCACTTTGCACTTTATTCTTTTTTGTCCTTTGTACAATTCTGTTAGCGTTAAATATTTATTTCCAAT
Organism: Calotriton arnoldi; assembly: GCA_963921515.1. Taxonomy (NCBI): domain Eukaryota; kingdom Metazoa; phylum Chordata; class Amphibia; order Caudata; family Salamandridae; genus Calotriton; species Calotriton arnoldi. The sequence goes on along the minus strand of CAWUFW010005198.1, from coordinate 214,056 downwards.
ATTAAAGTCTTTACGCCCCTGTTCCTTTATTGAAGGTCATAGGTTTTTACTTTCTTTGGATTCAATGGCCATTTGCTGTGCTGTTTTAGATTTTATAAAAGGATCAATTGTAATTAGAAAGAAATATGGTTAAGGGGTGGGTGGCGTACCATGTATGGCTTGATCGAAAATGAGAGTGGGGGTTGTCAATCTAATTTTATCTGAAGATTTTGTTTTAAATGTTCCTATGATGAACTTTTGTATTGTGTGTTTTTATGATTTATTTAAATCGAATAAAGCTTAATTGACTGAATATAACAATGTGTTCTGTGTGGAAGGCTTTGTGAAGCCTGAGGTTGGTTCAAAGCAGAAATATTCTTCTACAAGTGCTGCAGTGCAGGGACTTTTCCAAGATGGAGACTTCAAGGTGCTACAAACTCACACTAAAACATTAGATTCCAATGCACAAATAGCTCAGATTCTTGCTTCCTCCTGTTAAGTTTACAATAAGATGGATCCTTTAGTTCTCATACTCAGAGTGTTGTATTCTGTGTACAAGATTACAGTGTAAACCTGTCCCACTGGGTTCATAGATTCAAAAGATAAATCAATAAAAACTAAACAGCTTTGGGGATAGGTGACCATCCTACACTGTAAGTTACCATTGATGCACGTACAGCACACAGTGGTACATGAAAGTGAGGGGATTCACGCGAAAGGAAAGTGTGTGGCTGATTTAGTTGTGCAACACTATCTTAGACCAAGATTGATGCAGAAGTAGTTGTTGTGGTACAGGCAACATTGAAAGGGTGAAATACCCTAAGGATTCCATTAGACAGGAGGAATTCTTGTAGCCCATCGCCCAGGACATTTTATGGGAGCAAGGACAACAAGTCTTCAATTCTATTTTGTCCACTGGACAAGTAGGCTCCCCCTGCCTCATGTGCAATCCTGTGTTCTAGCAGCTTACAGTTTTGCATTCTAGTTAAGAGAAAGAGTAATCCATTGCTGCTAAAGATTGACATACATCCAAGCATTTAGGTTGTTTCAAGTTGAATATATGATACATTAATGCAATGCTTTCACTGCTGGGGCAAGTGCTATAAGGCAATACAGTAAGCTGTGAGCTTGGCTTGTATTGCCAAAAGTGTTTCCAAAATAGAAAGATGCACACTTGCCAGCTCTAACAAATGTTTTTGAGCATTGACAATTTTCCTGGAATGCTCCCTAATTGCATGAATATAAATTTCTAACTTACTACCTACATTGTGAAAATAAGACTAATCCCCCAAATTGTTTTCTCCACGAGGAATATATTTTTCACTGTGTAGAAACACCCCTTTCCCTACACCCCACAAAGTTTGGAGATGTCTTCCTGTTCCTAACCTTAAAAAAGGATTTACTCCGGCCCTTCCCTGGAGTTAGATGACCCTTTTTAGGGTGGAAAGTTTGGGAGAAGTTTGAGAATGGCCATAAGCTGATGTGTTGGGGTGTTCATAAACTGTCAAGCCTGAATGTACCCTGAACTACCCACTCCCCACCCATTAAGTGGGACTCACTGCCCATGCAGTATTGCATTGTTATGGGGTAATATTAGGTGGGAATAAAGGTATTTATGTTCGATAGGTCACATTATTATTAAACACTGACAACCATTTCCACTCATAAATTAACAAGTGCAGACCGTTCTATAAATTGAGCCTATTAGGTTTTTTGCTCCGCTATATTTACTCCACTGTTATGAGTTTTATTGCTTGTGCTCTCAGATCACCAACCCTCCGATTTTGTCAGTGATGCTGAGCTCTGTCAGTGGCCCATAGACTCTATTTAGTCTTCAGGTCTATTTTTCTTCTCCCAGTGACTCTCACAGTATGGTTTGTCTTCTTCCATTCTGTATTCTCTGTCTTAGGCTTTCCATGCTGCAGTTTGTGTAGAAGTTGTTGGGTAATCCTGTCAGACTGGAGACAGTCTTTTTTCTGCAGCTCTTTGTTTGGTGTCGGAGTGTATCTCTTCGATTAGCATGGTTGCTGTGGGAGCCTTAACTTTCAGAGGTTGTTCTTTGTGTGAGTGTCTCTAATTTATGATGGCTACCAATAATCTCTTCTAGGTGCCAAGCTTCGTCTTTGCACTCAAGCTACGACTGCTATCATGAGTTTATGTGCTATGTGAGAATCCCAGACCCCCTTTTCAAAATGTTGTTAAGCTCTGATAATACAACATTGTTTTCTGGCATTTGTGTAGCAGCAGGATTACTCCACTATTACAACTTTGTATGTTGTAGACTTCCAGAGTTTCACAGTCGGCAACTTTGGTAAGACAGGCATGAACGTCATCTGAACCATAGCAACAGACCCCAGCTCTTTCTTTGCTCTCTTATTAAAGTTTGTATATTCTCGAATCACTTGGATGTCTAGGCTGTACATCAGGTCAGTGAGATCTGGCTATACATCATGTCAGTGAGATCTGATAGACCATCTGAATATGAATCCTCAGCCCTGTCTTTTTGTGTGCTATTTATGAGCCATAGTAACACTTTGCATGTTTGCATGAACACTTTCCATTAGTGTGGCAGCAGATCCTTAGCTCTCAATCTCGAGACTTGACTTTGTTCTCTTAATAACTCCCATGAAATGAGTTGCATATTTTATGCTCTCTGAGATACCCAGGCATTCAACCTCTTGGCTGTTGCTTGCTGCTCAAGCTCTGTCTTGGGTTCATACTGTGATTACTACCTGTGATGAATATCATATTGCATGTTTGGTGACTTCTTAGGTCTCCCTTTGTGTGACTGAAGCTGGGCTCCAAAAGTTGACCTCAGCCCATGTTCAGTCTTCAGCTTTCTCTATCCTTTTATGCCTTGATGCCTCCCTTGTGAAGAGCATTCACGCCACCGGTTTTGTGAATTTTCATGGGCTTGTGCATCTGAACCTTTTACTGTATTTAGTTTCCAGCTCTCTCTGGTTTTATTCTGGAATTACTCCCAGGTGAAACGATTACTGTTGTTTGCTTGGTGAGATCTTAAAGCCTCACTCTGTGTAGATGTTGCTGGGCTCTGGCAGCTGTGGGGCTCCAGTATGCTTTTTCCAGGACTTTCCGGCTTGCAGTCCTCTTTACCTAAATGAGAGTTGTCTGCTTCTAGGGTTCACCTATCTGGCCTTCCCTTTCTGTCTCATCCTACCACCAGCACAAAGCGATTCTCTATTGCCAGGTAAGTAATAAACATTGTACTTCAAGCCTAGACTTTGGCACTATCTTAGCAACTATGATGACAATGAGAATACATTCTAAACAAGCAAGCACCTGCGGTGCTTCAAATGTTTTTCCCTGTTGTATTGGGGTTTTGCACACTTCACACAGGCAGAATGTTTCTGTCGGGACATGAGGGCAGGTTGAAGGGGGTCACAGCAGCTAGTCTAGTACAGGTAGTGGAATTATGGTGACTAGTTGTGAGCGCATATGAGGACAGAGGCCATACAGAGGGGAAAGGGGACAGAGGAACACATGCTGACAAAGTAAAGCCCTTGGAACCAGTTTACAAATCAAGACCCAGAGGTAGGCTGCAGCTATGATTAGACTGTCGCTGCTCTCCACTTATTTTGCTAAGCATCAAGGCTGGGAAATTGTCCTGCAGTTTCCTTTGCCATCATGTGGTAGTGGTGAGGAGACATGTGCAGGTCAATGACCTCACATGGTTGCAGATTTATCACTTTCAGAAATTCAAAAATGTTTCCTCCAGAGTTATGCATTAGAATATCATCTAGAAAATATTTTGGGGTTAAAGTATTGAGGCTTAAATGGGTAACTTGAAGGTAGGTTTACATAGGTAAGTGTAGGTATACTATACTTAACTGCACATATATATAATTTAATTATATATGTATCTCAAGGTATGTAGATGTGGAGTTAAGAATACTAAATCTATACTTATGTATATGCACCTCCTGTTGATATTTTGGTTATCGATATTTTGGTCCCCACAATATTTTCTTTGCTTGATATTCTGACATGGAACCTGCCTGGAAACCTGTTCTTGTCGAGGTAATAATGTTTTTCATGATTACCTACGAAAATTCCAAAAATGACACATTTCAAAAGTAGTTTTTATTACATGTATCCTTCAATTTATCTAGCTGTACCCTAAAACCCCTTAGTACCCTTTGACACTCCCTCTTCCTGAAAACTTAAACCCCCTCTTAATCGTACCCTTTCCTGAACCCTAAAAACCCCTTACTGCCCCTTAATGTTACCTTTTGCTGAACTCTAAAAACCATTACTACACCTTAATGCTATCCTTTCCTGAACCTAAAAACCCCTACCTTCCCTTATTGCTTTGAACCCTAAATAAACCCATACTACCTCTTAATGCTAGACGTCTTCAACCCTAAAAACTCCTTAGTACCCTTTTACTCTATCCTTCACTGAACCTACAAAACCCCTACTACCCCTTAACTCTACCCTTCCCGAACCCTAAAAGCCCCAACTACTTCTTGCCGCTGCTAATCCTTGAACCCCTTACTACCCCATATCGCTACCCTACCCTGAATCCTGAAAATCTGTTCCTAGTCCCCCACCCGTTTTCCCACCCCAGTGTAAATGCTCCATAGGAGGATGGTTCCTTGCCTCTGCTCCCAGTACAATTACCTTTGCCATATAAGTAACAGCATTTTTCAATTCTTTTTAGCCTCGACTTGTTTTCATTCTATTTTTTTCAGTAGATAAAGGTTTTGTCTCAATTTATTTTCAGTCTTCTTTTCACCTTAGTATTTTTACTATAAACCTTACATGTACCATGTATTTTGTGAGTGTGCTTCTCATTAATATATTCATGTAATGAGCGATACTTAAAGGCATAGTAGCTTTAAAGTGATAATGTAAGTTAATTCTGATGTTTTTTTCACACCATACATCGCAAGGGTAATGTCAACAAATAATAACAAGCATTTGCAATGCAATAGGTCTCGCATGTATGAGGGTTTGAGCTATTGGCATTGTAAATGACGCCTTTTATTTATGTGTTGTTTTTAAAACAAATAAATAAAAGGCATTGTCATTTACAATGCCAACAGCTTAAACTCTCGCAAATGCAAGACCTATTGAATTGGTTAACTACAAAGGGTGAATCAGCATTTTTATTGGCCAGACATTCTTTTCCTGTTGATTTGCTTACGCTGCAAAAAACTTGCCCTTTAGTAATGCACATTTTCAGTGCTTTTCTAATATCTCAATATTTCAGCAGCAAGCATCAGGGCACGGGTTTATGTTTAAGCCATTCAGCCATAGTCTTTCCGTATCGATTTCTTTTCGTTTACTTGCCTTTCATTAAAATAAATGTCTTGTCGTGTACACACAAGGTGATTTCCAGCATTCTCAACAGTTTATTAGAAATAATAGAAACTAACTTTCTTGAGAAAAGTGCAGTTCAGGAAATAAAAATCACAAGAATCATGTCGGACAATGAACTCAGCCCGAATGCTGAAAGTTGTGTAGTTTCTTAAACATTACAAAACCTTTGTGCTCATGGTGAGAATGAGGGGGTGCGTGCAGTGAAGATGCAGTCACGTTGTGCGAGGTCATGCCCCTGCGATTGGTGGAGGCATGAACAAGTGATAACATGAACACCTGTCAGTCCACCATCAAACAAACCGCTCTGGCGCAAGGGTGTCCAACTTAAGTCCAGGAGAGCCGGATCCGTGCCGGATTTGCAGGATATCCCCGAGATATATTTGCATATATGAAATGAAGGACAGGTGCTGATTTACATCATCGGAGGTCACCCTGAAAACCTGGCCTGGACAGCCCCGCCTCCACTGCCATGGAATCCATTCTCTAACACACAAGATGGCGGGGAATGGTACTGCCTCCGGCCTGACCTCGGCTCGTGCAGGAAGGAAGCCAGGGACGGTTTCTATTAAATGCAACACAAGCAGTGGCAACCTATAACGATTTCACATATAAGGCCACACCCAACTTTCTCTGCAGTTTGCCAGGCTATGAGCAGGCATGGGGTTTGCAAAGACTCGAACAGATCCACTTCTGATTTTGAGGCTCGCCACTCTGGATCTGTAAAGTGGCCACCCATCGCCTGTCACGGTGCACGTGACGGGGCCTACTCGCACGGTTCTGTGCTCTTGTGCAACAAAAGAAAGGTGAAGTTTTATAAAGTGTTTGCTAGGTCAGTATGGCACCTCCTTAGCACTGTAATAACTGGTATTCATATCGCCCAATGTATTTACCTTGTGATGCAATAGGGTTGAGCACGCTCTGTTTGGATTTAGGATGCCAGCAGGAAGCAATTTACTCATGAGCCACTGACCGACTCTGTCCCAGCCCACCCCACCTTACTGACACAAGCATCTGTTGTGAAAAGCTCCTCGTTCCCCGGTAGGCTAGACCACATCTGTCTCTCAGAAGGCATGGCTCGCTGACGCAGACATCCTCTCACCCCCCGAAACGGCTAGAAACACGGCTGATAGGCACTCTCGAGCACTGTTGCAATTCCACGTCTGTATGCTTCACCGTTGACGTCTTCAGGGTGCCCTCGCGCCTTCCACATACAGCGTAGATCGTGACGCACATCACCAGAAGGGAGATTATGGTAGGGCACAGAAGCTAGACCCTAAGCGCTACGTTATATACATTGCACTGGTGCTTGATCCATCGGGCACCATCGCTTGGACGTCTTTTCACTGGTTAGTCAGTGCAAATGTATTTGTATTTAACACGTTGATGTGCTGCAAATGTCAGCACAAAACTGCGTCAGTACGAGTGTAACACAGCATCCCGGAAGTGCTGGTTCAACATCAGGGACGTTTTAAGGATTTTGGGGGCCCTGGGCCAAATGTATTTTGGGGGCCCCTGTTGGGAACAGCTTTGATGTTATGATCCAGTTTCAGCTCTTTCATGCCCTCTTTGGTCAAATTCTAAATGTATGTACATATGAAATTCAGGGATAGTGATGTGTTTGTAACACAGCAGCAGCTCACTAGTATTACTGCAAACAATCTCCGTGACACCCTCCCATTTCTCACCCTGTATTGATCTAAAAGAAACTTTTTTTATGGATGTTGCAAGAAAGAAATACAAATGTCTGTAATAGACTCTCACACATTAGAAATAAGTAATAAAAAAACGCTATTTACAACAATCTGTTAAAAAATGATTTAAGGTCATCAGGGCAAGACTCTGCAGAACAGAGCTGGCTCTATTAGGGGGCCCCCTGAAAGGCTGGGGCCCTGGGCCAGAGCCCACTTTGCCCATGCCTTAAAACGTCTCTGTTCAACATTGCACTAGCATTGGTGCAATGTATGTAATTGAAAAGACAAGCATTTGTAATGCAATAGGTTTCGCACAGGGTTGGATTGAAATAAAAAAATCGGCCCGGACACGCTAAAAAAAAGTGGCCCACATTTGCATATTGCCTTTCTGCAAAACACTGTTTCTGCGAAACTTTATTAAAAAAAAAAAGGGGGGGGGGGATTTTAAAAAAATCCACGGATTAGTTTACACTGGTGAAACACACCTGAAAACATGTGAGGCCACTTTTGCTCAGGCCCCCTGCCCCCGCGACAATATTCATACACTAATGGGCCGGCCCAGCGAGAGAAAGGGAGTGATACCTCCGCCCATCTGCCTCCATAAAGGCCACTCAGGCACCCACTGGGCCCCTGGCGGCATCGAACAGCGTAGAAACCGCCAAATCGCCCCCCAAGACTGCTCACAAAAGCAGCCCACAGCTGAAACTGGACACCGGCCCCTCGGGCATTGCCCGAGTGCCCTCGTTACCAATCCAACGCTAGTTTCGAATTTACGTGAGGCCTATTGCATTACAAATGGGAGGCATCACGGACAACGGGAGGGAGTGAAAGGCACGGACAACGGGATGGAAGGCGGGGGGGAGTGAAAGGCACGAACAACGCCCACAGACAACGGGTGGGAAAGGCACGGACAACGAGAGGGAGGGCGGGGGGGGGAGTGAAAGGCACGGACAATGGGAGGGAGGGTGGGGGGGAGTGAAAGGCACGGACAACGCGCACGGACAACGGGAGGGAGGGCGGGGGGGAGTGAAAGGCACGGACAACGGGAGGGAGGGAGGGCGGGTGAAAGAAGGCACCAAAGCACGTCGTGCGTGCAGTAGGAGAACCTCATTAACGAAAATAGTGCTCACTGTCTAAATAACACGCACTGTGTAACACTCGAAGTAAAGGGGCCAGTCGCCATGGGAGGTGACAAATTAAGAGGAGTTGACAAATTGAGAGGAGGCGACAAATTAAGAGGAGGCAGTACTAAGGAGGGACTAACAAGCCTATTGACGAATTAGAAGCCAGCATTTAGGACGGACAATGACACAAGCCAATGCCAAATATGAGCGGAGCTTCTACTCCGTACTCCTCTACAAGAAGTCTCGCAGCACATGCGTGCTGGCTCTAGGCTCGACCTAAAAACGAGCTCTCACTGATCTTTCAGGGAGAAAGTAGCTTCGGGTTTCAGAGGAGCAGAGCAGTTCTCCATGTAAGTGTACCGAGGCCATCACTTGATAACAAGACGGGACGCATAGACTCAATCTAACCTTCTCCTGCAGACATGATTCTGAACCCTAAACATATAGGAAGTTCAGCTATGTAATGACAATATCTAAATACAGAAATCTCATTGAAGGGTAGACCTTTTTTTTTTTTTTTTGAAAACATATTTTATTCGTCAATTTGCACGTATAACGCAGGGCTCTGCACACCAGAGACATCTGCCAAATCAGACTGAGCTTAGGCATTATAACAATCGACTTTTGTTTTGCCAAATCAACTATACATAACAAAAACACATTAAATAATACTAATCCCCCCCCCCAACTCCCTCACCCCCTAAAGATCGCACTGATACCACAGACTCTCAGCCACCGCCTTGATGTATATACAAATATCCTTAACACCAATATACTCGCCCTCCCAGCTCCCCCCTCCCCTCCACCTTCACAGACCCAGAATCTCAACCCGGTAACTAAGGCTCCACCCTCGCTGGCGGTTCCAACCATAGGCCCCGGTACTCCGCCCATCGTTGCCATATCTTATAATGCTTACGCGGGCATCCCCTGGCTACAAAGATAGGTTGCTCCAGTCCCATACAAAAATCTAATCCATTTTTCCAGGCAGCCACCGATGGGGCCCGCACCGCCTTCCACCCCTTGAAGGGTAGACCTTTGGTGTTAATATGTTTGCCATATATTTAGCTACGAAAGGAATTTCCACAGTTTGACATGTTGCATGTTTTTATAATTTTTACGATTATTTGAAACATGAATGCTGTTATTTTTAAATCTTCAGTAATATTTCTGCATCTACTCTACACTAAAATTAATTTTAAATAGAGCCTTTAAAAATAACAGTGTGGATTTCTTGGTGTGTTCAGTTTGGGGGGGAGAGGGTGCCAGTACCTCTCAATAAAAAAATCAATTACCTGTACAGTCTAACACAGGTTTGTTATGTGCCAAATACATATTCCCTTTAGGTATGTTTGAGAAAGATATGCAAGTCCTAACTTGTCAGTTTTCCCTGCTCACGGTGGTAAGTTGGTATACCTGTGCTTTCCTGAGGGCTATGGGAAATTTACTGGGTTATGATCAGGGAAAACCCTGATAACTGAACAAACTAACATCACAGGAAAGACTCCTGCTTCATCCTGTATTGGCAACCTGCCATACAATTCCTTGTACAACCCACCATTTTGAGAAGGGTACATATTTTGTAGGCTGGACCACGCCTCTTCCCTCAAGATCATGGCGTCAACTAAGCACTCGCGAAAGATGTCTTTCTTTGACGTTCTTTGCCTACTGCCAGATTTTGCAGCTCCACTGCTGCCCACACCATTGAAGGACTCCAACATATGGCGGAACATACCACCAGGTGACCACGACCACAAAACCTTCACCACAACTCAGGCTACGAGAATGCACAGCTATGTGCTAGGTGCAACATCCAGCAACACAGTGTGAGTGTGTGCTGTGCACTCAGTCTTCCTCTGACAGCGGATAGCTTCCCTGTGTGACATTTGTTCTCTTTTTGAGCTATAGCCATTCAGGACTATACCCCCCTTTCTCGGAGGGCTCTGGCGTTTCTGGTACATGATCACTTCCTGTAGTGCATGATGACTTCACATTTATCCCATTTGAGGACTGAACTCTTCCTACCTTTCAATGCAAAGTGCCTGGTTTGGACCCTGAGTCTCGTTAACCGATCAACAGCTTAGCTAAATTGCTATCTTCTGTGTTTTTGTTTTATTGCGCACACCCATGGCTGCATTCCCAGCAGGCAGCAGTGCCAGATGGTTTGACCTTCAGGATTTGGGCCAGACCTCTCTCAGCCGGTGTTCTTCAACAATCCTCCATTTTGCCTATATCACTTACACACACAACATACAGGCATGTGTACACACAAACTGCCATCCCACCCATCTTCTCCTCTTATTTTTCTTCCTCCTCCTGCTGCAGTTCCTCTTCCTCTTTCCAATTATATGGTGCCCACTTGGATTACATAGAGGTGCCCATGTCTCATTAGTGTGTATTGCCCCTTACAAACAGGACTTATTGAGCCATTCTAAATTATTCAATGACACGTCTCTTCATGCTTACTACGAAGAGGGCTCATCTTAAAGGGAAATGTTAAGGTGGAGAGGAACAACACCTATAGATTTTAAATCTCCAAATTGATTAATATACAGATAGGCAAAATATCTCCTGCTATTGTCCTCAATCCATGCTTGAAGGTCTGTCATGATGCCCCCTACTGTTTTCTATTTGCTCCTTGTCTTATAGCAAAGCTAAAAATCCGAATTCAATATGTGACTTCATGTACTGTATTCAAATGTATTTGCAATCACCATGTTTAATACTTTTGTGTTGTAAGCTGCATTAGTTTTGTCTTTGTTCTATTAAAATGATAAACATTTGAAAAAAACAAATGAGTGAAGCACAGTAACTGAAACATGAATGTGATTGGTACTCCTTTTTTGGTCCTTATTGGCAGATAAGGGTGATAGTGTTCGAGTACATAAGGAATACATTTGTGTAATGAATTGCCTTTATTCTGAGAGCTTTGGCTTTTTGTTTTCTTTTTCCTCTTAGGACTCCGCTGATGATGGCTTGCACAAGAAAAAACTTAGAAGTGATTACAGAGCTAATTGAGCATGGTGCTAACCTGCAGTTAAAGAACAAAGATGGCTGGAATTGTTTCCATATTGCCAGTCGCGAGGGAGATCCACATATAATCGAGTACCTGCTCACGGTATGCCCAGGCATTTGGATGACACAGAGCAAAATAGGGCGTACCCCTCTGCATACAGCAGGTACAGACCTTATGAGTGCAGCAGCTTAATTGAGCACATAAAGAATTCATCCATTCTTGAAATCCATAAAGTCCTACAGGTTTTTTTTCTACAAGTTTTGACTATCCTTTTGGTACAAATTACCAAGAACTAGGATATTTATTTATTGCATAAAGTCCATTTCTACTTTGCTAGCAACCTGGCCTTTTTTGCATGTAAATAAATGATCAGAAGCCAGGTAGCTATATCTGGGAGCCCCAAAATGTTTGTTGAACGTGGCTGTTCAGCCCACCCCTTCAAAATGCTGCCTTCAATGAGAAAACAAACTTTGGAAAAGTCAATAGGTCTGGTCTTGGCAAGCCGGAAGGGTGGTTATCGTTGTTGCATGTATAAGCAATGCAAAATTAGCACACAAAAAACTATTGCATGTAACTTTAAAAGAACTTTAACAGTATTGGTGCTTCTTACCAGACAGGCGGAACCCTCGTCGGATAGTAAGGGCTATATAAATACAATTACATTTAACTGGTATAGAAGGCCTTTTCAGTGTTAATGTATATAAGAGAATATGAATCTTATTGATACAAAGAAAATGTACTGATGCTGTTCAATTACTGTAACCTAAAGGTATACTTTAAATACACAAGAATGGCTGAGGAAAATTAAAAAGGATAAAGACTGCAAAGAAAAGCAGCATTGGCCAACTAACCTGTTGCCCCATAAACCCACTACTGAAGTGCACTTCTCTTTAGGCTCTTTAGTGCATGAGTTAAGGCAGTATACCATCCCTCACAGAGTAAAAGTTGCTGATCAAGAAGTAGGCTAATGCATTGCGCATTGCTGTATGCTGTAGTAGGGCATACAAATTGTGAATAACAACCAAACAGATTAGTAGGTAACAGGGCATTTTTAAAGCCCCTTTTTGTATGTATTATTTATGAACTCATTTGATTGCATGAGGCCTGTGAGACAGCAAAGCTATCACTAGGTCAGACCTAAAAAGAGTCAAGGATCCCAGTGGGAACGCACTGCCTGCTGCTGAGCTAGGTATCATCAAAGGTACATACTCACCCTTGTCATGCAATTTGTGGCACAATTTAGGAATTGGGGGCAGGCATTGTAGTGGTGCTTATGAATTAGTGGTGTAAATGTAGCTGGTAAATGTGCTTTGTGTAAATGCCCTCCAAAGGGCCATGCAGCATTCCTTCCCCTGCTTCCAGTTCACTCCATTGCCTAGCATGTTAGCTGCATGATCTTTGAGATGAACAGCATTCACTATTTGCCTTTTTAAAAGGGCTTGGGCAGTATGGCACCTGTACACTAATTTTGAGGGGAGGCCATCTCATCCTATGTAGTATCTTCTAGGACGTTTCACACCCCCAAAGCTTCTTCAATGCCCATTTAATGGTCTCCCACCATATTTCGGGGAAGGATGGAAATACTACTGAGCTGCAGATGGTTCTGCCTTCTATTCAAGTTAAAAATGGAGAAAAGAAAGAAAAAGGAATTACTTAATTACATTTAGGATGATATTTCAAATTTAGAATATTTTATGTGAGTTCTAGCCAGAACCAATAACTTCTCTGTGCTCTTTTTAACTAGCAATGCATGGCTGTTTTGCAGCGGTGGAAGTGCTTCTAAGAAGGTAAGTTGTGTTCTCCTTTGAATATATTTGTGTTTTTGTGAAGATTATGGCTTGTGCCTAATGCTCAAATTGAAATGCTTGAAGCTGATTTCATTTGTATTCCCAAATACAGAGAAGTGAATCCTGCTTTGTCCGTACCAGGCCTATATAGTGTCTGACTAGCAGGTGTTCCTAATCCAGCTAATTTTTAGTCTCTTGTTTAGGTTGTCCAGGTGTCGTCCATTTTCAGCTTTTCATTGAAGTGGGCCACTGCTGTTTACAGATTGTTCAAACACCATTGGCATGGATAGCAAACTGCTGTCGAAAGAGAATTATATTCTGTTGGTACTCTACTTGGACACTCCAAAAATAGTCCTAAACATGCAACGGCCTGTATCCCAGGTCAAACCTCTTCAATCAACTAGCCTGCTAGCCAAAAGAGGCATTAAAGCTAATTCTACATGTTGTAAAAGCAGCCACAGCATGTCGGGAAACTGCTTGGGACTTAAGCACCCAAACGGATTATTTCAGTCTTTTGAGACCCGGAACATTACTAATTGTATAGATTGCAACTGTAAGTGATGGTGAAAACCACTTCACTTTCTTACTTCTGTCAATGAAAGTTTTGAAAACATTGAGAGTTGGTTTTTAATCGGGTTTAATTGGCTGATTATCCAACTAGTGTGGGCTAGCTTAACTTTACAACATGAAAACTGTTGTGTTTAAGGTTAAACATTAACCTCTACCCTTTCTTTTACCTCCCCTACCCCTTCATATTACTGTACTTGTGAGTACCACAGTTTCTTTTACCTGTTAAAGATGTGTTATAACTAAAGCAAACCGTGCATGTTATATCAACATACCATTTATTGTTCCTTTCCTTATTATATGTTGTACCACTATCTAGACATACTTGCCTTTGTATCTTTGAGGGAAAAATTGAAAATGTAATTAATCATTTATTTAAAAAGAAGCTAATTCCTGAATGCTATTTTTGTTCCTGCTAAAATGAAGATATTCCCAGGGCCTGTATATTGTTTGCTTTCCAACATCATTCCTTACTTTTCCATTAGTTGTCAACATCATTCCCAGTTATGCTCTGCAGTGGTGGCAACAAACTGTTAGAGGAAGCTGGAATATTTTTCTGTTGAGCGCTTGTTTTGTCTCTCTTCCACTTCAGAATTGTTTTCCGTTTACCCTATTTTGTTCTGTCACTTCCTTTTACCCTGATCTCTTCATTAAGATGTGTAGACTGCCACCATCTTAACTGCCACTGAGTTCTGTAGTTGTTTTTGTAATAAACTGTATTGCGTTTTGATTAAAAAGCAAAAACAAAACATGAGCATCAGTATTAACGCACCAATATCCCACCCCTGCCCCCTCCCTGTTCATCCAGTTACATGTACATATAAAAGTGTCCTTTTCTCACTACATGAACAACTGTTACACCTACTGTGAGAAGCTGGCTTGGTATATGGTGCACCCTTATGGAAGTGGGCACCCTGCACCAATCCAGACAACCCTTATGGTGATAAAGTGGTCTTAGACAACCTTAGAAAGCTCTCTAAGTGGTAGCTGTGGAGAGCAGCCTTCCGGCTTAGTCCAAAAGGAGTGTAAAGCAGCGTGTTTTACCAGAACATAATCTTATGGGTGTAAATTAAGTGAAAAAGAACCACACAGTGTATTTATAAAAATATGTATTTATTATAAGACACTCACTAACACATACAGATATCTCCTAGCCGGAGATTTACACAATGCACACAATACTTTTCAATAGAAACAGGTAAGTAGCATTTAATACACAGTGGTCCCCAGGGGGAGACCAAACCATATACTAAAATAGTGGTATGCGAACCACGACTCGAGTCAAGACTATACCCAGAAGACGTAGAAGTGCCGGGGACCCAAGGAACCACCCAAGGTAAGTTACCAGGAGCCCCACGGAGGCCGTGTGCAGAGTGGGAACACTGCCGCGAGATCAATGCAAGTCAATGGGTAAGTCGTGGTTGCAATGTTAAAGAAGAAAGACCCTTCCCAGTGGACCCTGAAGAAACCCTGTGGAAAACAGAAGGTTGGAGAACCATCGCAACCGTGGATACCTTGGGAACCAGCTTATCTGCACCAGGGAAGCCGGGTGCATAGGTGTGAAATGGCGTTGGACACCGCCATCGAATCCAATGGAGAACTTCAAGAAGATACCGCTGCTGGGGAAGGTGAAAGTGTCCGGTGGAACCCAAAGGTGGATTCAAGTCGAGAAGTACTTGCAAGCAGAGGGGGACCGAGTCTATGCCACTCAGGAGTGACCAGGGGGCACGGAAGACGAATGCCCACCAATGTCAGTTTTTGAAGGAGAGGTGACAGTGATCTTGGAGCTGCAGCTGTGAGGACCAGGCGACTCTATGGAAGACCAGGAGCCGTTCACGAGCTGTCCCACGTCGGATGTGGAGAGTTGAGGGGTCGGTGTCCGGCAGGGACACCAACAAGCCTTGGCAACTGCAAACAACTTGGAAAGTGAAGAAGGTGCAGTGAAGGGACCAGCAAGATCCAGGTGACTCACCACAAGCAGGGTAATCGGGTCAGGCCCTGAGGAATAAGGGGAGCCCAAAGAATTCAAAGATGACCCTCAAGAGGACCCACAGGCCAGAGGCACATGAGTCGCGAGAGGACCTCGAGCAGCTCACCAAAGATGCAAGCCCACGATGCAAGTGATGCGGTGAGGACGAAGATCTTGGTCACAAGAGATGCTTGAGGTAGGGGCTACTTGGAGCCTGAAGACCTTGGTGGAAGGAAGCCAACAAGCCTTTACAACTGCAAGTCGTCGCAGTGCAAGGGTTCAGTTCCTGCGACTCCGACGAGGGATACTGGCCTCAAACTTGGTTAGAGGACAGGGCAGGCCTCGAGGGATGTGAAGAACCACCACCTGTGTTGCTGAGCCTTTCGGAGTCTGTGGAAGCCCAGGATCAGCAGATTCAGCTTAGTTGCGGTGCCTGCAGATGAAGGGAAGTGACTCCTCCACTTCAAGGGAGATTCCTTCAGGTATTTTGGATGCCCACAGGCCTTGGAAGGTTCCTGTATGGTGCACAGGAACAGACGTTGCAGCAGACACGCAGGGTGACAAGATCAGGAGCAGCAGTAGTCTTCCCAGTTGCAGGCTTGATGCCCAGAGCAAAGTCCATTAAAGTCCAGAGCGCCCAGACGGTTGAAGAAGAAGTGGTGTCTGAAATCTTGTCCCATGATGAATCTAGGGACCCACCCTCAGGTAAGTCCTTAAGTACCCTAAGGAAACGGCTGGGACAATTCAAGGTTCCCTCCCATGGGAGGGGTCGGACAGTGGTCCCATGTCGTTTGTCCAGTTTCATGCCAGAGCGGAACCAACGGCTCCCTGAGCTGGTTTGAACTGGACTATGGAAGGAGGGCACCAAGTGTGCGCTTCAAGCAGACTGAGTGGCGCTAGCAAGCGCTCCCACCCGGCCCACGACACTAAACCCCGTGACAGGATACCTATCGTCCTGCCTTCCTCTGCTCCAGCTTGGCTCAGCAGCAGGAGGGCAGAATCGTGTCTTTGGTCGGCAGCAGCCATAGTTTGCTGTCCGGGTCTAGGAGACTGGTACCGGGAGCACTGGGGGCCTCCCGGAGGAGCTTTACAGTGCATGGAATCATACCTCCCACACCGTTTACGGTATTATTCCAACATATTTGATACCAAACATGATAGGATTCGTTACAGCCAGTTTTGAGATGGTCATCGCGTAATGACGCGGTGCCCCTCTATATGTTATATGGCTGTCTTCCTTACAACCTGGGAGAGTGGACTCCGTAGGCTGTTGGGGTGTCCTGCTCATGCATTGGTACCCCCACACTTGGAACAGAGCACCCTGCCTTCAGGATTGAAAGGCCTGCCTTAGGGGTGAATTATAGGTTTTAAGTGCAGTGACCTTAGATATAGGGTAAACTATATCTTTCGTAAGTGGTGCTAGCACCAGCTTACACAGGCTGCAATGGCAGGCCTGTAGTTACAAATTAAGTGGTCTCCCATGGGTGGCATAATACATGCTTCAGCCTATGGGAGACCCCTAGTGTACCTATGCCCTGGGTACCTTAGTACCATATACTAGGGACTGATAAGTGTACTCCAGTGTCCAATCTGGGATGTCACTAGGTACTTACCATACCAATTTAGAGGAGAAATCATAGAGACTGGGGTCCTGATTACCAGGATCCCAGTCAGACTAGTCAGAAACAGTATTACATCAAGCAAAAAGTGGGGGTAACCATAAAAGCAGATCCTACTTTCCTACACCTACCATCTCCTATATCGCTAATCTTTTCCCCAGAACAGTACATTCTTCCATATAATTCCTTCTATATATGCTCCGATTCAGATTCAAGGCCGTCTATTGTTTGGTGGATATATCAGTTTCTCTTAGCCAATCTGCTAGATCCTCCATCAATTTTTCATCCCACATAATGGTTTTCAAGTGTTGTTCATCGGCTTTAGCACACTCAAGTAAATCCTTCCTCCAGGTTTTATTTTATTTAGGGTCTCTTGGGGCTAGCCAATGAATAGCTATTCGGCGCTTGGCTAACACCATAACCAATGCTGCCATTCAAATTCTTATTGTCCGTGTGTTAGGAAATATAGCCAGTAATATTTCCAGCAGACTATTTGTCATCGCCTTCAAATCTTTCACCACTGCCTCCCAAAATTCTTCTACTCTTAAGCATCTCAATACAACATGCAAAAAGTCAGTCCCTTCTACGTTAATCTGGGACAAGCTGAGGTTCTGTCTTGGACATTCCTAACTCATTTTTGAGGCATGAGATAGATCATGTGGCAATAATGAAACTGAATCAACTTAAAGAACACATTTGAGGAGATATTTTTCACTTGCTCACAAGCATTCCCTCACTCTGTGTCCGACAGTGGTTCTGGGAACTCATGTGACCACCTCCCCTGTGCATTCACGTGTCTTCTCTCCTGTCTGATACCAGGTCCGCATATAAGTTAGTAACCAAATGCCTGCAGCCAGCCAGGGATGGGAGCACTGTCATTACCTCAGTTGAGGAGGGTTATCCAGGAAGGGTGTCTATATTCCCCTAGTTATCTGAGCATTCCGTCTGTATTGTAAAAACTGGCCAAAGCTGAAGGCCTCCTTTGCCTGGTCGTAGGTGAGGCATTGATTGTTCAGATAAAGGTCTTCCACCGCATTACAGCCACTGTCCTGCCACTTGTGCCTTGTCATCATATCACTTATATCTTTAAAGGGTTTTAAGGCCCATAATGGGATATTTGGTTCATAGAGAGGGCTTCTCAAAACCACTGTAATTACCATTTCTCATATTGTTACTACTTGTCTTATCAAATATGAGACTGTCTGTCCCACCCCTTTTCCCACTAAAACTGCCTTTTTCTAGTAGTTGTCATTCTGGTCAAACCAGTGTGTTACATGTTGTAGATTAGCTGCTGCATAATACAGAAAAGGCCAGGCAATCCCAGACCCCCTTTTGTCCAAGAGAGTTTTTTAATCTCCAGTCTAACTCGGCTGTGTTTTCCTGTGCAAACCAAGGAGCCAAACAATCTATCCGACTCCCAAAATATTTTCAAAGGCAGAGTGAACATACTGAGTTCTGTAGTTAATTTATGTTCTTTACACTTCTGACTTTCATCCATGTATTCACTTTTCTCTTTCATACATCCACCCCAATCAATTTACTTGTTCCCGTCTCTACTACTGCCTATGCTCCTGATAGCAGCAACTTTCATGTATGTTTGCTTTTTTGTTGTCTATTCTGTACATCATTTGCCGCACCATTATTCTGACAAGTTAATTTTTAACTTGGGCTCCAAGTCCATATTCTAATCAACATCACCTTTGTTTAGCTCTTACTCATTGCTTTTGATCAACACCCCATTTCTTTCCCTGGCCCCACTCCAGTGTGCCACTGTTTTTAAGGACCTCTCTGCGATCAGAATGAATGCACACTTTCTTTCTACCTCTGCCGCATCAAGCAAGACGACATGTCTATGTTCATCCCTGCCGTAAAGATAAGCAGTTTTGTTGTGTACTGCATACAAATGTATTTCCTGCATTCCTTTACTTTATATCCACAGCTCTATGTTAGAAGGCCGCTAATAGACGTGACCTACACTTAACATAACCTTACATCGCCTATGCCACATGGAAAGATAGCATTTCTAATGCCCCTTGTAGTATTTTTGACTTTTCTGCATGGTCACCTCAATTTTACACTTTTCTCTGGATCTTATATTTACTAGTATCAGGACTCTGTGTACAGTGGTACTGCTGTTCATTGTCACAGTGCATATGCTCTAGCTCTAAAATGGTACTAGTGAAATTGGTTTCACCTACTTGGTCTATTTAAACTTGTTCAAAGACCATAACAGATGACACAGAAATGCATCTCTCGCATAGGATTTAAATCTCATGCGTGGGTTGCAGTCAGTATTTACACTACCCACTTATATGACAAAAACATATGGCTGCCAGGAGCACTTCTGTTTAAAGTCACTGCAGTAACATATTGCAAGGAAAAGTGAAATGTTCATGTAGGAAAACTTATAGTTCGTGGCATGTGTAGCTGTAGATACACATGCTCTGCATACTCCTGCTGTCTAGTGTTAGGCTCGGACGTGTGCAACTTGTTTTTTTGTCAACAAAATATTTTGAATCACAAGGTGTAGCGACTCCTCTTCTGACTGGTCCTGCACAACTGTATTGGCTCCGTTGGTTTGTTTTGCTGTAGGGTTCGGATGTGTATCCACTAAGTTCTGGATCGATGCCTCGTGGTGTTAATTGTCGGACTTTCTCTTTGGGTCTCCTATTCCCGTTGGTGAAAACAATCATCAACTTTGTCGTTTCCTTATCGCGACCTTCGTTAGTCTCAGTGTCTGGGTTCCACTCAAAGCCCCTCTCAGGGCCAGTTCCCCTCCCAGGTCTCCAGCTCCATAATGGAAAGGTCTCTCTTTCAGTGCTGCCCAAAGTGTCATGCGAAGTACCCTGGAAAGATCTCCATCAAGCCTGCAACCTTTGTCTGTCTCTAGAAAACCACAAGGCCTGCTGATAGGCCTGCTTCACCTTCTGCTTCAAAAAGACCCAGCTGTACCGTTGAGATCAGCATCCTCGCTCGACGCACCATTGATCCGTGGCAGGAAGTTGAACCCCTGACCTCTTCAGGGACCGTGATGGCCCTCCAATTCCACCCGAGCTCAGCTTTTACTCTGAGTCAGAGGTGGAAAATTTGCAGGTACAGGCGGTGCAATCACACAGCAAGATGTCCAACGCGAGTAGAACATCCTCCCCTCCACCACTGAACACACTGAGACATGCACTGAGGGGGTCGGGCATCGAGCCCCAAAGCCCAGAGTCAGGTTTCTGGTCCACTACTGTCTGAAGGCCATGGTCGGCACTGACATAGGGCTTCAGATCCGGCCACTGACATCGAAACAGCAACACAAGACCCATTCCTGTGCACCGACAATGCTTTTGACACTGACCGCTCCATTGACGCCAGTACCAATAGCGCTCAGCAGTAAGCCCTCTTTGGCTCTGAAAACTCCATCAGCTCCGAAAGATTATTTGGCGCCAGTGGGCCAAAAGACTCCTTCAGTACTGAAATGTCCGCCGCCCAAAGCCTGCCCTCCACTGAATCTGAGGAACCGGAACAGCCCATCCTGTAGTGGCTCCAAGAAGAGTTCAGCGCACGCCAGAAGTGGATCTTTATTCACCTGCAGAGTGGCAGTGGTTTCACCAAACCAACTCCAAAAGTCCTTCACAAGAGGAAACCTACTTTTGTGGAGGGGATTGCCTTGAAGACTACACCTCCACCCAAAGTCAAAAAGCACAAGGACAGGGGCACTAGTCCTCTACCACTTTGGCCCACCCTCCTCCTTCCTCTTCCCATCCTCCAGTTTCCACTTCTCCACCACAACAGGGACCTCTGTTGCCTCATTCCCCACATTCTTCATATGGAGGGGAGCCCCTCATACTCTCTAGATCCCTACGAGATACAGTCGACTCCGAGCCCAGGGACGACCAGTGGGAAGATTATGACATTGACTGACCTGGGGACACAGACCCAGTCTTCTTCCCCACAAAATGATGCCCTCCAGATGATACCACCTCTTCTCATGAGGTTATTCACAGGGCTGCCACTTTCCGTAGAGTTGAGTTGCAGAAGGGCCAGGAAGGTGAGGACTTCCTTGTCGAAATGCTGTCCACAACCCAGTGTTCGAAACAGTAACTCCCTTTGCTGAAAGGCATGCTTAAAATCCCTTCTGAGACCTTCAAAGAGTCGGTGAAAGCTGGTATAATCGTCCCAAGGGTCGATAAGAAATGCAAACCTTCACCCTTCGACCCACCCTCCATCTGCAGACAACCCCCACCGGACTCTTTAGTGGTCCATACAGCACGCAAATGTGTGAATGCTCATGGCACCTGTAATTTGCAGATAAGGAGAGTAGAAAGATTGGCCCGCCCGGCAAGTGAGTCTCCCCCAATCAGCTACTCACTGTAGAATTGCCAAATCAATCGGCCTACTCTTCAGCTATAACCAAGCCCACTGGGACGAAATGGAGGAGCTTCTCCAGAGGCTCGCAAATCAGTATAAAAAATGGTGCCAGGAGCTCGTTTCTGAAGGTAAGTTAATCTCCAGCACCTCTATTCGGTGTTCCCTAGACGCATAGATGATGCATGCCTCTGACTTGAAGTCAGAGGTTCAACAGCATCTTTTCAACCTGCCCTTTGATGGGGAGCACCTCTTCGGACCGCAGGTTAATCAGATGCCTGATAAAATTAAAAAGAACACTACCAAAACAATGGGGGCTCTCCAAACTCCTTCTCCCTTGTGTTACTTTCACAGGTCCCAGTTCAGAGTGGGCGCAAGACTACTCACCCGGAGACTTCTAACTCCTACCAGAGGCAGCAGCAACAACAAACACCTGCAAGGGATTATTCCAGGAGAGGCTATAGGAGTAACAACTCCATAGCCAGTGTAGCTTATGGAGTTTGCACCTGTCAAACAGTGACTCTCCCCCACCCACCACCCCCAAATCTCAGTACACCTGTCGGGGTAAGACTGAAGGGTTTTTTCATTGTGGGTAGAAATCGCCTCCGATCAGTTCCCTCCATCATCAGACAGGGTTACTGATTAGAACTCACTGCAACCCCACCAGACATCCCTCCCCGCAAACACACTCTCCTCAGAAACACCAGCTCTTCCTTCAGGAGGTAGTAGAGGCACTCATTCACAAGGAGGCAATAGAACCTGTGCCACCACACCGTTACGGCAGAGGGGTGCCCTCCCTGTACTTCCTTATCCACAAAAAGGACAGGACTCTCAGGCCTATACTCAATCTCAGGCCCCTCAACAAATACAGCACAAAGGGCACCCCCAAATCCAAATCAAATTAAAGGTATGGGAAAGAGGGAAGTAAGCTAAAGACAACAAAAAAATTCCCTCTCACCTATATTCCTTCTATATAGAGTTAATTTAAATTTACAAACTGACCCCATTCACTGACTTCAATTTCTTTTCTTTCATTTCTCATAATTTATTTTTATCAAATTGCAGCAGTAATTTCCAGAGTGCATCCCAAATCTGTCATTATATACGTTTCATCAAATGTTACAGTACATCAGTCAATTCATATATATACAATAATTATAACCTACGTAAATATATCAAATATAAATTCCAACCCCAGTCAGTCTGCTCCATACATACCATATACATATTCATTCATTCAAAAACCGTCCACTCCCACCCGCCCCCCCCCCCCCCCCAAAAAAATCCCATTGGTACAACTTGGAGAACATTTAAATTCTCTCCCACAACAGTTGTGTCTTGGCCAGGGGGACTTCACTCTTGGTCGACGCACGTTTTGGTGAAATGTATGATAAATGCCACCTTCTTCGGGACCTACTGTAAATTCTTTTTAAATTCTCCTCTTTCCTCCGGGCCAGTGGGGTTCAATTTATATAAGAAAAAATATATATACAAAAATGTATAAAACCTAGTACTTAGGGTCAGTTTTTTTAAAGAGAATAATATAGTAACTTTTGTAGTGGTAGCACTATATAGCTAGCCTACCATCCCATCCCATCACCACTCACTTCTCTATTTACAGTGACTAAATAATACCTTATCCCAAGAGTTAACCTCACAATGGTGAAAAAGGACAAAAACCAAGATCAATTCCAATCTCGTGATTCACCACAGTCCAGTGCTCACAAACAGGGTATCCATCACCTTTATGCTCTACCAGCATCCCATTATTTCCTGCAAACATACCCATCAGACTTTCTCCCATTATAATTTATCACTGCATGACTTCAAAGTCAGTCGTACAAGGACAAATAAGGATAATCAACATACTGTCAAAAAAGATTTATGATAAAAATAATGAGTATGCAGTTCCTAAGGAAGGCATAGAGAGGGGAAAGGGAGGGATACTGTCCCAGATGCGAGAAGGTTGAGAGACTTGTTGGGGGGCGGGGGGGATGGCTGCTTTTAGGAGCAAGGCCCTCACACACCCCGAAGAATGTCATGCTTCATCATCGGGCAGCTCCTCGTTGGGCAGGCGCTGCAATGCCCAACAGGCCCCGCAGGGGGGCTCTTTGCCGGAGGTCTTCTCTTTTTGTGGATGTGAAGTCTGAGGGGTTAGGGGGCAAAAAAACTAGTGTGAGTAGAGACGGGAGAGTGGAGGTGAGGATTAAAAAAAGCTATAGGAAACCCAAAAGTTGTCCTTTATTCACTAGATTTCTATGCTATTTTAAAAACAAGGACTGTAAAGTAGTGGCTGGAGAAATTTATAACTTCTTGAGCTCAAATTAGGAAATGTGCAGTGAATGGGGTCAACATGTTTCATGCCTGTTTAAAGTCCAAAGGATCTCAGCATTTCGACAGGACCAAGGGAGTCTACTGTGACAGGGACGGATGTGTGTGTGATTGTGTGAGTGAAGTGCCGTAGCTGGACTTGTGATGGAGACCAGTACAATTGAAAAACAAGGTACCTCCAGGATACACCTGGGGGGGGGGGGGAATACTGGCCCCCTCGTGTCAGTCCAGGTGTCCACACAGTGGCTAGAGACGGAGCCGCAATTAGCGCCCCTCCAGGGTGTGTGACCTACCCAAGCCCGGTAGACACGGAGAGTCAAAAAAGATGTAACATTACAATGCACACTGACCTATATATGCTATTACCTGAATGTGTATGAACCAAAATTCAATTATTGTCTAGAGAAGGATCCAATTTAGAAATAGTCCTTTAGTATGGAGGTAGTGTCCCATGATTTATACAGCCCTCCAGTGGGCTAAGAAAAAAAACAAAAAAAAAACACACACTCACTCTATAGAGCGCAACATTCATCCCAATGGGATCTCACAGCACTAGTTATAACTCGTTGCGTTTATGAAGGCATTCGTTAAAGAGGACCCCAAAAGCATTATGTCCTAAACAGCCATGTTTTTAGCTTCTTCCTGAACCCCAAATGGTCATTAGTGAGGCGTAGGTCTAATAGTAGTTTATTCCATTATACGGTTGCCTGGTATGAAAAAGAGCGACCTCCTACTCTAAGTTTCTTTATTCGCCTGGTTTTGGCAAGTGCAAGATTACGAGATCTCAGTTCTCGCAAAGGTGAATAGAATTCAACTTTTATCTTGCAGAATTTAGGGGCCAGTCTTATGTAATGCTCTATGCACATGGCACAGTAACTTAAACTTAGCTCTTTGACGCATTGCCAACCAATGTAGCACCTCCATACATTCTGATGCCGAGCTAAACTTGTTCTTGTTGCAGACCAGCTTGGCTGCTGCATTTTGAGTAACCTGCAATCATGAGAACAAGTAATCTGCCATGCCATCATACAGAGCATTCCAATAGTCAGTCTACTTTATCAAAGCCTGAACTATGGTTTTTCTCCAATTGTCTGGGATCCACTTGAAAAGTCTCCTTAACAACTTTAGCATGGCAGAGCACTTGCCGCATGTTGCCTTTACTTGATCTTGCATGGATAGTGCAGTATCTACCAGGACTCCTAGATTTTTTGCAACCTGTTTGGGTTCTGGCGCAGTTCCTAGCAACATAGGCCACCAAGATGAATCCCAAATTAGATGTGCTCCCCCAAAGAGTAGTATCTCAGACTTTTCTGTATTTAGCTTCAGACCATGCTCTGTCATCCAGTTCGCAGTTTCTGTTAGACAATCAATCAAATTATTTCTGGTAACCTCATGTCTTTCCCCTATTGCTATCATCAACTGTGCATCATCCGCATAAGAGCAGATGTTAAATCCCCATTTTTTCCCAATCCTGACTAATGGGGAGACATATACATTGAAAAGGGCTGGGCTCAGCGATGATCCATGTGGGACTCTACAGTTGGTTATTTTTGGACTAGATGTGAAAGAACCCAGTTGCACTTTCTGAGTTCTATTTCTTAAAAAGGTGCTAAACCATTGTAGGTTTTTGGAGTGAAGTCCTTTTTCATGTAGTTTTTCCATCAGAAGACTATGTGATACACTATTGAATGCTTCCGACAGGTCTAAAAGGATCAGGGCAGCAGCTTTGTTCTGATCCACCAATAGTCTGATATTATCAAACACTGCTAAAAGTGTAGCCTCTGTGCTGTTCTTTGCCCTGAAGCCTGTCTGTGAGGGGTCTAGGAGACCATTGATCTATAGATAGTCAGTTGTTTATTAATTAGTTTCTCCAGAACTTTGGAAATATTTGGGAGCTGAGAAATTGGTCGGTTATTTGAAAGGATGGGGACATCTATGCCTGCTTTTTGTGCCAGTGGGGATACCACTTCTTGTTTCCATAAATCCAGAAACATAGCATCAACTAATGACTGATTAAAGATCTGCGTTAAGTAGGGGCACAATAACATTGCTAACCGCGAATAGATAAAACGTGGACATGGATCTAACGGGGATCCTGATTTTACCTCTTTCATTAATTTCTCAACTTGCTCCTCCGTAATGGATTCAACATTTCCCAAATAAAAGGTTGCATCAGGATGAGGTTCCAGGGATTCCCAGTTTATCTCCTCCAGTGCTGGTTGTGTTTTTAAATCTTGAGTAAATTTGTAAGACTTTATCGTTAAATAAGTCACTGACTTCTTCACAATTGGCTTCAGAAGGAGTCCTTGATTGAGAAAGGCCTACTGGATTGGAGAGTTCATTCACTATTCTAAACAACTCCTTGGATGAGCTATTTTCTTCAATTCATTTTTACAAATTATGCTTTCTTTCTTTGTTTGAGGGCTTTGTGATACTTATTTAGCTCTTCTTTATATGTCAGCCTGTCCGATATATCTTTAGATTGTCTCCATCTATGTTCCAAGGATTTACATTTTCTTTTCATCATTCTAAGCTCTGGCGACTACCACTTTTCTGAGGGTCGATCTCTAGTTGACTTGCTCATTTTCTGGGGGGCACAGTGGTCCAATGCGTTTGTGATTTCTGAATTTAAATTCTCTACCTGTTCGGAGAGTGCCCTCATTGCAGTATGCTCTATTGGTGAGAAATAAGAAGCAAACAGATCTGGAATTATGAGCCTCCATAGCCTTTTCATATTTATTGAGTGTATAGAAGAGCTATTTTTCCCTGCTGGGAGGATAAAAGAGAACGTAATTAAAAAATGATCTGTCCATGTTAAAGGGTCGATCCCCAACATGTTAATGGATTCTATATTAGAAAAAAGCACATCAAGTGTATGCCCCGCAATATGGGTGGGTCCTCTAACCCATTTTTTAAGTTGCACGATCTTCATATCATTTTCTAGTTGTTTACACAAAAGGTCTTCAGAATTTTCAAAATGAACATTAAAATCACCAATTATTAAAAAGTGATTGTATTTCAAACATACGGCAAAAAGCTGTGAGAGTAGTCTAGCACTAATTTGGGGTTGATAGCCCGGAGGTTTGTAAATTACTGCTCTCCCAAACATTTTATGTTCTTCACTAGTGACCTGAAACGCTAAAATCTCATAATCATCTAGTGGTGCCACATATTCTAGAGCGCATGTATAAAATTCTTTAAAAAGAATAGCTATTCATCCTCCCCTCCGATCGAGCCTATCACACTTAAGCATCTTGTAGCCCACGGGTAAGGCAGCTGAGATGTCCGGGTGATTAGTGTTACTTAACCAAGTCTCTGTTATAAAGGCCAAATCAGGCTTTGTTTCTGCTATAATGTCCCAGATTTCCTAACAATGCTTGGGTAGGGATCTTGCATTAAAATAGATACATTTCAGTGGAGATCCTGCCAAAAAGCCCTCTCCCACTGCATTCAGTTCCTTCGCTGCCCAGCTTCCCCACTTACAGTTGAGGCATGAGAATGGACCCTTCGTAATACCTGCAACAAAATGACTGATTGTGCATCAGGATCTTACCTATATCCCGCAATGCTTCCCTTGTGTAACGCAGTTTTTCATTGTTTTCTGACCAAAAATTGACGGGGTCATGGCCCCTGGTCCTGTTCGGGCGTGGATGGGCGCAGACGGGCTTGCCTTAGGCTACCTCAAATGTAGGTAAGAGGTTTTCCTAATTCAGTTCAATGTCAAATTCATGTTAAAACATTCTACATATAAAATCTTGTCAATCGCTATTGAATCGCTCTTAAATAAAGTGCTTTTGTGCCTCCAATGCTCCAAAACGAGTGGTAGCTATCTCTTGCTACTCCGCCACGCCTACGTGTACCCGACTGTACTGTGTAGTCTCACTACAGATGAATATATTGAAACCTAACGTACAATCTGTACCTAATCTTTTGACATGCTCGAACATTTATATCTAGATGTAATAACTGTGAACAAACAGAACTTACGCAAAATTGCTACCCAAAAGCTAATGTCGGCCAAGCTCTATTACGTACACTTTTCTAAGCCTCTGAAGTTTCCTCCTTGCTAGCCACCGCTCAGGGGAAAACTTATAGTCTATCCAGAGCTTGTTTATCTACAGTTACACATGCCATGAACAGAAAATGTTATTTGCCCTGTAAGCATCTATTTGAGGCATATAGTTCTGTAGAGCCACATGCACCCACCCTCCTTCCCAGAACCTTAAGGTTGTTACAGATGCTTTTCTTTCTTGTTCTTTGCATGGTCATCTTCTTTTGCTTTTCTATGCTCAGTTTTAGTCCTCCCCTGCTGTGCGGAAAAACAATCTAACAATGGAACAGATGCCCATGTGCATTATCAGTCATAGGAGGAGTCATTATAGCTTGTGATTCAAAAGCCTTCTTTGAAGAAGGACAAGTTGCCCACTCCCGAGCCTAACGCTGGATGGCAGGAGTATGCATAGCATGTGAATCTTCAGCACTACATACTGCGAACAGATGCTTACAGAATAAGTAACCTTTTCCTTAGTTATTGACAGGTCATCCTTAAAGTGTGTCTTGCATGCACCCAAGGAAGGGTGCCTAATATTTGAAAATGTGCTATACTATATATTTGGACTGAAAACCTAAAAGTAGGTTCAGCTGCATTTTCCATAAGACAGACGTAGGGTGGAATTAACATTTTTAATTGTATATGTCCATACGGTAAATGCTAGCAAACGCTTCCAAAGTTATTTCCTACTTTATTTTCCAAATCTGATTTAATGTTGAAATCAGATTATTGATAACTTGAGTGGTAAAGTAACTTTACAAAAAGTAACTTTACAAAGATGTACTTTAGGCTGCCTGTGCCAGAAATGGTTTAAAACCAGTTCTGCTACTAATCACTCCTTCTGAACCGGAATACACATGTTTGCTTGGCAAAGTTAATGTCCGTGGCTCAGAAGACAATGACCTGCCTCTTAGCCCAGAAATGACAGGGTGGTGTTAACTGCTGAACAGTTATCAGGGATTATCTATCTGATAGTGGATAGTACAGGGTGCAGAACAAAGGACATCCTTACCAAACACCTCTTTTGGCTTGGGGATTCCAGGGAGGGCTTCTGTTGCTTAATCACAGGACCTTCCTAAGCAGCCAGGTTCTAGTCACAATGGGAGGTGGGGGTAACAGTTTGGACCTTGTGGGGTGGTAGGAGAGCTCATCCAAATGTGGCAGTGGCCTGCCTTAAGGCTATAGGTAATTTAAAACCAAGGCAAAGATGAAGTGTTGCAAAAGGAGGTGGGAGACTCTATAAATTCTGCCACTGAATCCTACACATATTCTCAAAGTCACATAGTACAGAGGATAAATCTGGCGCCACCTCCTCAGAACATTCCTGCATGTATGGAAGACTCCATTTGAAGAAGAAGGCACTGCTGGAAGAAAAAAGACATCTGACTCCTGCTGGAAGAGGAGGACTTATTCAAGAACTCGAGGACTCCTGAATTCTACTGACACCCAGGGGCTGGGTGAGGTGGTTGGCCTCCTTTTTCGGCGACACAAAAGCAGAACTCCTGACTCCAAGAGGACGTAGCTGACCACAGAAGTAGACCTGGCCTTAAAGAGACCTAGTGCCTGGGGAGGTAGGGGATGCAGGACTGACCAAAAGTAACTTTCCCAGCAGTTGGAAAAAGGTGTGACCTCCGCAGGACTGGGTTGAGATGTTGAGGCCTGTCCAGGAAGTCACAACCACAGCAAGCATGAATACCAGGTTTGTCCAGCTCCAAGCTTTTTGCCTTGCTGAAAAACATGTTCGACTGGACCTTGCGATGAAGGTGTCTAGCTGGGGCGAGATTGCAAAACTATCCGGCCAGCGAAGCACCCTCTGCTGCCATGAAATTAAGCTTTGACCTGCCTGGAGCTTTTGGCACCAAAACCAACAGCTTGAGCGGGAGCTCAACAACAACGTATCTGACTTGGATGGATCCTCGCTGGCCACATCCTTGGACCTTGCCATGCTGGATAATTTTGACTTGCATTTCAGAGACCACATAGTGTATCCGTCTTCTTGACCTGAAATTGTGGCTTGGTCCTTGTAATCTATAAACTTTTGTGTTTTTTTATTAATGGTGCTTTACCCTTTTCTAGGCATCTTTTGCCTTAACACTTTAAATGTAATTCACTGGTTCCCCTTATTATGCTGTAATGATCTTGGTGTCTTTTTCCTCATTCATTTTTTTTCTCTTTTTTTCTAAATTGGTTTGGGATTGTTGTTTGTATTATGTTCTTTACTTTAAAAGCTTGCTGCTTGTGTTGTAGCTACCAGAGATTGTATCAGAACAGGGTTTTGACCATATTGTGTTTATTACGTTGGTAGGGGTCACACCCTTCCAAATTAATAACCACCTTCTGACACACTGAAAACCTATAAATACATATTGCCAGGAGTGGCTTTTTAGGACCATAGTTCATCACACAGGTGACAGAATTAGTTTGCTGCCACAGTTTACCTAGAGCAGACAGGCTCCAGTTGTGCTGTCACAGAAAAGGACATTTGTTCTGTTTTTCGTTTAAAATGGAACTAGGCCTTGGGAGTCTAGGAATCCTGTACACTTTCTATCTTTTGTGAAGTTGTGATTAGTTTGTTATTGGTATGACTTGTAGATTTGATTTGTTGTAACATGAATGAGTTCTGACTCGCACGTGTAAGCCCAGTGTTAGAACTGCAGCTTTTAACTGGACTTGGCCATACATGTGGGCCGACGGGAGTAGTGTGGCAAAACCCCATTTGGCCTACGTTTTCTAGAAATGGAAAGGAAAATACATTACTCTCACAGATGATGTTAAAGCTGTGGTCCAGATGCTGGATTTGCCCTAGAAGAACTATTCGAATAAAACCTTGAACTATACCGGTTGTTAAGGGCTCTGAACCCATAGATCTTGTCAGATCATTTATGTATTTTGTTACCGTTGATCTGATCATGGCATGGGATAATAAGCATCAGAGTATCATTTATTGTAGTTGATTTTATGGCCTCTCTTATTGTACAGGACCCTAATTCTCTTTGGGCCGTGGATTAGCTCATTGGGGTAATTCCTCCTTTGGAGGAGCCTGT
The DNA here is from genome assembly GCA_963921515.1 of Calotriton arnoldi. Classification (NCBI taxonomy): domain Eukaryota; kingdom Metazoa; phylum Chordata; class Amphibia; order Caudata; family Salamandridae; genus Calotriton; species Calotriton arnoldi. The sequence continues at coordinate 183,185 of CAWUFW010005198.1, read as the reverse complement.
TTTTAACCAGATGGTCACAGGTTGGATTCTTGCTAGGGGCCACTCAGCATTTTATCCTTAGGAGATTCATGAAAATAGCACTATTGAGTTTGTTATCAATAAAACATCTATCACAGCACCAAGAAATCACTTTGATTGTGAACTAGCTATATACCAATTGAATTAGACTTATTCTGTGCTTCAAAACCAAGTTTTGTTGAGGAAAGGCCCACAGCTCCTAATATGTACTTTGTCATGTCCAACAAAGGAATTTGTTTTAATGTTCCAGACCAAGGCATGTATGGTTTACTTTCCATGTAGTAATATATAGTGCTTTTTATAGTGCACCGATTGGTCGCAATGTGCTTTAACTCATTTCTTCAGACCTTCATAAGCCACTCTTATTCAGATAGGGAGTTGCATGTTGAAATTAGATCAGCACCTCCTTGGTAAGCAGGCAGAGTAAAAAACAACACATTCTTTGCATCATCGCGATTCATCAAGCCTTGCAAATGTAATGTTCATTTTAATTCTAACTACATGAGGGTTGTTAACAGATCACACAAATGTTTATAGTGGTTCCTTCCTCTGGAGTATGGTTTTAGTTCTGCCAGCCTTTTGAATGATTTTAGTATAATCAAAGGTCTGCTTCTCGCTGTACCCCACCCACTGCATCTTTTTGTTGATGATAGGTGCATGTATGAGCCTGATGACAGAGACAGCTGTGGAGTCACTCCATTTATGGATGCCGTACAGAATGGGCACATTGACATAGCGAAAAGTCTCCTTGATACACATAAGGTAGTACTTTCAGGTTATTTTACCTTTTGGACATGTTTATTGTATACGCAATGTCTTGTATTTCAAACACCTGGAATATATGTGATACACAGAGCAAGTTATTGTTCCTGCTAATGCAGGTTGTTGATTAATGCCATATTGGTACAAGTTAGTGATTCTGGGCTGGAGCACACTCCTGGAAGAAGAAGACCACTGTGTCTTAGGCTTGTAACATATTCAGCGTGAGAAACAAAATTTCAATAGAAGGAATTGAAATGTTCCAAATTAAGAGATGGGCCACAGTGATATAGGTTGAAAGTGCAGAGTTAGTTTATACATTGATCGAGGGCATTGCTTTATTTAGTGTAGGACACACTTGTTAGCACCTAAAGGATTTGCAAAAATAGGGTATTAAACCAAACACCCCAACTTACAGCTTAGACCCTCGAAATCCAGATGCGCTTGACAGGTTGGACGGACTTTTGCCACTGTGTTGCGAATGGAGCAAGGAACAAAAGAACATGCCATAGATATTATCAACTGTCGGTTTCAATATTTTCAGTCAATGACGATACGTTGTAGAAGTTTCTAAAACCTTTATTCTAAAACCTCACCTGCAAGCTACAGAACATCCAGAACGCCGCCGCAAGACTGGTCCTCAACCTGCCAAGACACTGCCACATCTCCCAGCACCTGCGCACACTCCACTGGCTCCCCATCGAGGCTAGAGTCACCTTCAAGATGCTCACCCACGCACACAAGGCCCTCCATGACACCGCACCAGCATACCTGAACAGCCGACTCAAATTCCACGCACCCCAAAGGACCCTACGATCAGCCCAGCTCTCCTACGCTGTGGTCCCCGCACCAGAAAGACCAGATCGGGAGGCCGCTCCTTCTCCTTCCTCGCGGCCAGAGCCTGGAACACCCTTCCGTTCCACCTCAGACAACATCGCTCCCCATCTTCGCAAGAAACCTCAAAACCTGGCTCTTCGACAGCCCCCCCTCCTTGATGGACTGGAACCTGCACCCCACCCCACCCCCAGGGCCTTGAGACCTTTACGGGTGAGTAGTCGCGCTCAACAAACACCTGATTGATTGATTGATTGATTTATGTTAAAGGATTAGTATGGTTTTATCCTCTATTCCAGTTAGTCCAAATAACAGAAATATCAAGTAAAAGATTAATTAGTGACTGCATAAATCAAACAAAGTGTTCCATAAAGGAGGTTTGTCACTAAACTAACTAAGGGACCTAATCTGCCCTATGTAAAGAAACCCATGAAGAGTTCCTTCTAGAAAACAGCAATATTTCGAAGCATAGTTAAAGACTAGAACTTCCCATAAAGAATCGTTCTGGAAACTCAGTCAAGTTCCCCACAGCTGCAGTACCAACTGGTGAAAATATCAGTGGTAGTGAAATGATCGTTGCAGTAGCATTGATCAAAGACAATCAAGACAAAGGAAAATAAGTCACTATTAGCAGTATCTTCCAGCAACGATAGAGCGACTCACCCGTAGTAGAGTCATAAGGGGTCTCCTATCTTCTCTAACTAGGAACACAATTATAATATAAATCATACAATAATATAACGAAAATTAGTAGGTGTACAAAGCGCTTCTCCAATGAAAACCGCTCATCTGATGGTGTCATCAACATCCTTCCGATTCCCACAGTAAACACTCCCGTCGGTACGTAGCTAAACATTTGTTACGAACATTGATACATGAAGGAAATTTCTCATGAGAACCTTCTTGCCGAAGCTAATAACTGTGTTCAGTGTCGCGTTGTGAATAGAAAGGTCTAGTCAGATCTAATTAAACAATTCTATTGACAATGTCCTGGTTAAACATACATAAAATATCTAAATTATTATTCATTCTAGCAGTCTGTTTATTATGAACCCACAGCATGGTTTATTATTATTCTAGGGTGATCTACCTTGGCGTGATGATGTGATGAAGCAAAGGAGTATAATCTTGAAGTCAGCTGATTCTTTATCAGGATGCTAGTGCCAAGCAAAAGTCTAAATAAATATCTATTTAGCTATGAGGAAGAGTCGAAAGAAAACATTGCTTGGGCCTAGTCACAGAAGTACATTAAGAATAATACCCTGATACAATTTTACATTACTTTTCCTACATTTAAAGCAATTGCATTCTCCCTACGTGTGTTTATCTATGCGTTCTTTTTTGCAGAGTTAAAGTGCACTCTAAAATGATTCTTTATACATTTAAAGCAGGTACATTTTTCCTATCTGTTATTTTCTATGTGAAAACATTTCTGCAATATTTAAACGCATTCTAAGGTGGAATTCGAAAATGATGTGCAAGTTGAATTTTGCATTTAAATTTAATTTCTTACACACTCATCCAGTGTCAAGCAGTGCTGACTAGGGGGCACCCATCCAATGTTAGAATTGACAACTTCAGTGGCGTAATAAACTTTGACTGAGTTAAGATGTAGTGGTTAAGGATTACAAAAGACTAATACTGGATCGTAGGTCACAGAAATGCGCTCATCAGTAAACGTTTTAAAATTCTATATTATTGATTGGTATGAACTAATAGAGGGCTGGAGCACACCAACTAAGAGTTGGAAGGTCATGACCTACATTGAGTCAGAGTGTCTCCCTGTAGTCTTGAACCATGGCCTAGGACGGTGAAAAAAGGGTTGTAATTTTACAAATGAATAGCTTGCATGTTAGTAACAAAATAATCCAATACTGCATTTGTACCCAGCAATAAGGGTTGAATTGCACCAAAGCTTTCTGAAAGTTCTGTATAAGTGGTTGGAATTAACTAGTAGAAGGGTGATGAGGTAACAGAGTATTGAAAGGCACAAAAGCGAGAATGAGAAGCATATATATGATTTTTGTTGTGCACCCATCCATGGTTGGAAGGCACTATAAAACAAATGTCAGAACTCACACCAGCACACCACATGAGAAAGTATCTCTGCAACATCAGATACTACTTAAATCCCACTGAGGTCTTCCCATGCTCTTTGTGTAATGCCTTTCTGCTTGCTCAGGGCCGAGGTCTGTTCCTGGCTCCTGTCAAGTGTGGCACTGGCATGCCAACAGCCTTCACTGCAGCCGCATGGACAATGGAGGTTGTGGGCCACAGAATGTTGTCTTGTTACTCTAAATGTTTGTGTAGAAGAGCAGCATCATTCTCTCATGTTCTGCTACATTAGCCCCAAAACGGCTGCATATGTGTGGCCTTGAAGCACTTGTCTACATGAGTAGCATGCTACAGCATTTAGGGTGTGTGATTGGAAGGATGTTGTTTTTGATATGATCCTATGTGGTTAGTGTTTCCATATCGTGCGTGAAGACCACTGAGGTGCAGTTATCATTTAATAGGACTCAGCAAGTAGCAGTGTGTTGGATGATGAAGTGTAAATGACGGACGCACAGTTTTATGGTTTAGATCCTTTACGGTATTTCATACGATATAGTTTGCTTAGCTGGTGACTGCACTGGGTTGTCTAATCTGAGATGTTGTGTACAATTGTTGTCCTGAGCTGGCATGGTTGGAAGGAGAGGAAAATGGAGGGATCTGTTAAAATGGCCATTTTTAACATTATTCCACATTTGAGTGTCTATTTGAGATGTAAAAAATCGGTCAGATTGTATAGATATTTGGGACATGCAGTGAATAGACTATATTAAACTCCAGTAATGTGAGACAGATCTCTTCAGGTATTCTATGCCCGTTCATTTGATGTTAGTTTTTTAGATGTAGAGTGCAGTTGATTGACAAACCTCATAACAGACATGTATTATGTAAATCTTCTAGGTCTAAGTTACAATTTATTGCTAACCGCTGCACATTATGGTTTTAGTATTATTGTGTGCCATAACTGTTATAAATGGAAGTACATAACCATATAATGCCACGGCAAGCTCTTTTTTGCTTACCTGCATAACGAAAGCAGTTTGCTGGTTGAGTTTTTGGGAATTCGTGGGCTATAAGCTGAGGATTGCGCTTGAGGGTGCAACTGTTTTCTGGGCTCTGTTGCCAAGATGCAGGTGGTGCAGTTATTTAGGAATAGCAAAGTTTTAACTCTCTTAGGAAGTGTATATGCACCTGGGTGCTTCTAATGCTGGCTGGTAGTGAGTTTCAGAGCTTGGCGGCTTGTACTGAGAAAGCAGTGCTCCTACCAATTTCTCATGGTAAGGTAGCATGATAAGTGGCGTAAGTCTGGTGCGCAGCGCTCTAGTTAGTTTGTATTGCTTGAATTTAGCTTGTTAGGTATAGCCTTGCTTTTCCTTGGGAGCCTCTGTGGAAAATAAAGAGTGCCTTGAACATTGCCCTTCTAACTATTGGTAGCCAGTGGAGCGATTTCAGCACTAATGCCAAACATTCTCTTCGGTGAAGGGGGAGAAGAAGCCATGCAGCAGCATTTTGGATGAGTTTGTTTGAGCGGGGGAGTTTTATATAGCGCGAACTTGACCCAAAGGTATCGGAGCACTTTATATGAGCAACAGTTGCAGTTACAGATGGACACATTTATTTTTGTTAGATACGGGGAGATTAAGTGATTTGCCCAGAATCACAAAATGTTGAGCGTCCCTGACGAGATTCGAACCCTGTTCCCTAGCTTCGAGGTCGAAAATGCTCAAAGCTAGCTGAGTTGTATGCATAGTTAAGCTTGGAGATTACGAGCGTGAGGATTGTTTGCAATTTATGTTGGTATGCAGCGTATGGGAAGATGCAACATAGTGTTTTCATTGTGTAAAAGGCACTCTTTGTGAAGTTGTAGGAGGGATCCAGGATAGGTCTGAATCCATTGTTCTTCTAGGTTTCTAACTTCTCTTGATGCTGTCAGAGGGTCTTCCTGTTCCTTGGGCCATATTGCTGTAGGCTGGTAGTTTTGCCATTGTCGCATATCATAATCTTGGTCTTTGCAGTATTGCGCTTTAGATGGTCACTCATCATCCATGTGTTTATGGCACGAAGGCAGTCATCGAGTTTTGAATTGTAGAGGTCTTTGGGGCCTTTCCATTTTTCAAATGATGTGGGTGTCGCCTGCATAGTTGTAACAGGTGAGGTTGTATGATTTAATCAGATTTGGTAAGGGTGTTGGGTAGATGTTGTTGTATAATAGAGAGGATATGCTGGCTCCCTAAGGAACATCAGTGTTGTTGTCACGACCCTGAAATATTTACGCGAGAGCAGATTGGTATCTGGCGCCGTCCTTCCCTTGGTGCGGTAGCCATGGATAAACTCGAAGGCTAATGACAAAAAGACAAAGGGGGAGGCGGTTAGGAAGGGGACTCCGGGGAATTGAACCTGCAGTTATGGGAACAGAGATTAGACCTAGATATTCGAGGTTGCATTCAGTATACACTTAACAGCTCCAATAAGGTTAATAAACTCTCCTACCTCAGATGGCTAAGGCCCTAAGCCTACTGGATGTGAGGGGAAGGAGAGCAGAACCCTTCTGTAGGGATGCTGAAAGGAGGAGAGGGGAGTTTTTAGGTTCAGAGCTGAGACCCTGTAAATCAACAACAATATTAAGACACACCCTTATCATAACACTTGCAATCTTCAAATGTTTTACTTTATGGAAATAACTTCATTGTTCTCCTGTGACCTTTTTTTAAACAACTTCCTAAAAATTATAGGGCATTAAGTCTATGATCATCGAGTGTCTTTTGGGTTGTTAAGAGACAGTTCCTTTACTGACTATCAAAGTCAAAGGTGCAGCTTAAATGCCTCTCCAAAATAAAGAAGCATGAACAACCCAAATTCTTTGTCTCAAAACAATTTATTTCTTTGTCTCAAGAAACTGTCCCCATAAGTTAAGAACCATAAGTATAGCCAAAGTTTTTGTGGAATGAGGGAGTGGAGAATCTTTCAAAACCTTAGAAAATGTCACCAAACAAAGTCTGTGAATATCCACTTACCACACTTCCTGAGCGCTTTTCCTTGTAAATAAAGTTTTCAGTTTCCTATTTTACCTGTCTTCTGAAGCAATGCAGGAGTGGGTTTAGGTTGGCAAGCAAGAGTCCTATCGCTGGCTGGGATTCCTAATAACTGACAACTTCCAGCAGATGCAGTCTGCTTTCATAGCCTGTCCACGTGCTGCCTTGAAGTCTCTGGTGCATGACAGAGAGCAACACCTGGTTACACCCAAAATAGCTGCCTTGCTGAAGTCTCTTCCTCTGGAGCGAGGCAGTGCAGAACTAGACCCCTGAACATGGGCTACAAAATGTTTAAGGCCATAGTACCGTCTTGGGCTACACTGCTTGTTGAATGCAAGCACACCCAACTTGTTAGTCAGCATAGCTCCCACCTTAGCACCAGTCTGGAGGCACAACTCAATTGCTGAATCCCTGAGGTGGCATTATTGTAGGCGCACTTGGTGGCGCTGCAAAGAAAACGAGGGGGGCTGCAAGGTTCTGCCAGTTGTGTGAGAGGAGGTGATATGAACAGGGCTAGGTAGACTACGCTTTGTCTGTCTGTGAGGTAAGAAGCAATCCATTTTAAAGCATTTTAACGGATTTTGTTATTGTGAAGTCTTTACAGTAGTGTGTGGTGTTGGACAGGGTCAAATGCAGCTGATAAATCCAGAAGTGATAAGGCAGATATTCCATTGCTGTCCACTGTGAGTTTTAGATCATTCCATATGGATATGATGACTGACTCTATGACTCTGCCTTGTCTGAAACAGACTGTTGGTGTGACAGTAAGACATAATGTTTTGTAAAGTTAGAAATGTGAGTAAACATTGCTTTTTCCTAAGAATGGTCCATTCGTTATGAGCCTGTAGTTTGCTGGATCAGATGAGTAGAGTTTTTTTCTTTTTGAGGAAAGGTCTGATGTAGGCGGTTTGAGCTCAGGTGGGAATTAACCTGTTGAGTAGGCCTCTGGCTACCTCTCCTGCACAGGCTGAGCGAAGGATATCTTTAAAGATTCTTGGGGGTGCTAGGTTGGGTGGTGATCCTGATGGTGTGGCTGAAATGTTAATATTGAAGAAATATTTTTGTGAGAGCATATTGAAGGTATGCATTGACGGATGGTTATTGGTATCTCTTTCTGTGTTGGTTAGGCCATGCATTGTTGTGGTGTTGTCCGTGTTCTCCTTCAGGTAATTTTCAATCTGACACTACATAACCTGCCAATTCCAGCTAGAGGCGGTAAATAGGATGCTCATCATCACTAACCAGTGCTTCACAGCTGTTTCTCCCAGCAGTACACAGTGCTTCTTTTTGCTTCTAGTTCTTCAATTCTGTATTACAAAATGTACTCCTTTTTTCCTAATTCTTTCCTGTCAGTCTTGATATCTCACTTCAAGACTCAATTCCAGCACTCTGTTGCATTCTGTTCAGTACCCGTACAGTTCCATTCTTCTTCAACTCTACTTGTGAGATTTGCTGCACTAGCCCATAGTTCTCTCTGCCCTTCTTTGGGCACGTGTATACCCCCTCAGGTAATAAGTGCACTATACAGATCCTCATTACATCACCTGGCGCAGCGTAGCCAGATGTTTAAGGAAAATATAATTGAACCTATTTCCTTTTTATTACCCATGGTACACAGTTTCCACTTATGTCCATCCTTACAGAAGGTTGCATGGTTCCAGTAGTTGGAGCACAACAACTGAGCATTTGAATGTATCAATGGAGGGTTGGAAGACAGCTAATACATTTTGTGGAAGGCAACAATCAGTGGGTGGAGGATGTCACTATAAGGTTGCAAATATCAGTTAATGGTTCCAAAACACCAATGGAGGGCTTTAGGATACAAATTGAGATTTGAAAGGCAGACATTGAAGATTGGAAGACACAGATTGATGACTGAAAGGCACCAAATGAGGATACGAGACTTATGTGTTTAGAATTGAAATGCACCAGCATAGATTTGGATCCTACTGATGAATGAGTGGATGACACCAATATGAGGTTGGCTGGCACCAGAGTCTCCCTGTTGAAGGATCAAAGGCACTAATGAGTATTGTCACTGTACTATGTGATTCAGTGGCTGCAGAATTACTGTGTAACTATTAATTTGATTTCACCTGCTGCTTAATTTGCAGATTTCAACAAACATGTTTGTAGCTCAAACAGACCAAAATCTATTAAAATGCTGCACATCGAGTTGAGCCTAATCTCTTTAACTCTTTGCCAAAGTTAACAGACCATCTTTTGCATGTTAGTTGCTATTTTGAGACATTTAAGACGTGAAACTTTCACCTAGATGTTCTTACTATCCCTAATTAATGACCTAGATGAAGGGCTATTTATTTGCAATCGTTAACAAAACCCCCTGCGTATTTAAATTTCAAAAATAACTCTGGATTATAGCTGCTAAGGCAGAATTTCATGCACGGTTGGACTATGCCAACTCCAAATATTCAGTGCTACCAGAAAAACATATTAAAAAGCTTAAATGGGTTCTAAATGTGGCTGTAAGAGCAATCTTTGATAACGCAAATATAATTCAGCTACTAGATTTTGTAGATGTTTACAATGGCTTCCGTTATATAAGTTCAAAACTCTATGGTTGTTTTTGGTCTTCCCTCTGGGAAAGGGGCTCGTGGGCTGGAAAATGTTCATGAGAAGTTAAGCAGATTTGTTATTGAGAGTTGTGCTCTCGGGGGGCGCTAGAGGGCGCACGGCAAGATGGCCGCACTCTAGTGTAGCTCTGCCCGGCTGAGCTACCATCCGCCCTTTATTTGCCTGAAATACCTGCGTATAATTATCTCAACTACACCTGCCTCTTTGAGAGTTCTCGCTGCATGAGTTGGCACGGCTTCGGCGCAGCGGGGAGCGCTGTAGAGGCTGATTTGTGGACGGCGGAGTCCCGGAGGCGCAAACACAAGATGGCGGCCGCCGAGATGGTCGACTGACGGGCCCAGCCAACGGACGTGGCACCGGAGCGCTAGATCCGAGCGAAGCATCGCATCTGTCTGCAAGCCGCGGACGCTTCAAAGCTGCAATATCGGCGATTTCTAGTGCGGGGACCTTCTGCGCCTCTGAGCGGATTCCTGCCCATCTTTGGAGTCGGTGCGGAGTGGCGGCCCCGCGGTGGACGGCTCCCCCGGCGCTGAGGCGCTGCATGCCCCCTGGTATCGGCGCTGCTCACGGTGCGGGCCCGGTAAGTGCGGCACGGCCTGGCAGGGGCCCGTGACTGTGGAGGCGGGGGCTGGCCCCTGCTGCGCTGTGCTCTGCGAGCTGGAGCGGGCGCCTGTGGGCGGGCGGTAAGCTGGTATGGCTAGCTCCTGGGGTGCGCAGTGGCAGAAGAGATAGCGCTCGCATTGAGGGGCCTTGAGAGCGTGGCCATACGTGGAGGTGCCTGATACCGGAGCTAGTTGCACTATAGAGTGCACTGAATAGCGAGAGGCTCCTGGCAGTGAGCGCGTAGCAGTCTGTGGCGAGGCTGAGGAGTCTGAGGTGGCGGCTTTGGGTTCTACTGGACTCTCCCTGGGGAGCATTAAAACGCTGCTGATAACTAGAGATCTTGCTGACTGGATTGCGGAGTAGCTGCTGAACAGTGTCACTGATTCACGAGGAGCTTCTGGGACATACGTGCATATCCTCAATAGAGCTGGGTTGTGGGTTGAACTGTGCTCAGCTTTGACCAATAGAGGAATCCTGTAATAGCTGCACCTCTGCGGCTCTGAGGCAACGCGGTCGAGCTTTCTGCGCTGGCAGCTGGGGGATCTCTGGAGCTGAACACTGGTGGACTGTGGATCAGGGGCTGGCCTGGGCGGGCGCTGCCCCCGTGTCACATATCTGCATTGAGTGGGTACCTACTAGCTGAAAGCTGGCACATTGCGAATTGTGGTGAACACTGTCTGGTTGTTGGGACAGTGGGCGGGAGATTGGGGCCCTGGCTGGATCTGTACCATCTTACCAACTTCACGCTATTCTCCTTTAATACATTTATTCCTCTCGCAGCGCACCTAGCGTGGGAGGCCATGGGACGTACGGACAAATCACAGCCTCGTCTCACCTTCGAGGCACGCAAGACATCTAGAACTATGCAGAAGGCGGCGTCAGACTCGGAGGCCGATGCCCAGGCAGACGCCCCCCACTCTGGAGGCTACATTGCTGGCTATGCAGCGCAGCTTATAATCAATAGAGGGCGCGATGTCTGCAGTTAATCATAGACTGGACCACATGTCTTCCCAACTAGAAAAGCATAATGCGCGCATGGGGGAGGTGGAGCAAAGAGTGTCTGCTACGAAAGATGGCCTGGGCGAAGTTTCAGAAAAGGCACTTAATATGGAGAAGGTATTGGCCCTCATCCAGGCAAAAAATGAGGATTTAGAAGCGCGGTCTCGGCGCAACAACATCAGACTCACAGGCCTGCCTGAATCCACAAATGTAGGGAAAATGGAGACCTTTATGGAACGCCTCATAACTGAAATTTTTGGCGCAGAGCACTTCTCCAACCTGTTTGTTGTGGAGCGCGCCCATAGATCACTGGCTGCAAGACCGGCTCCCGGAGCTCCTCCCCGCCCTGTGATAGCCAGGCTGTTGAACTATAGGGACCGGGATACCATTTTGAGGCTGGCTAGAGAGAAGGGAAATGTGGTACATCAGGGAAACTCGCTGGCATTCTTCCCGGATTTCACGGTGGCTGTTCAGGCGGCCAGGCGTGAATTTGGCGCTGTAAAAAATTCCTGCAGACGGAAGAGGTCCCATATGCGATGCTTTATCCGGCTCGCTTGCGCATTGGCCCAGATGGGGATTGTAAAATTTTCTCTACTCCAAAAGCAGCACTGGAGCACGCTAAACAGTTAAAGCGGAGAAGGAATGAGGCCAGTAGCGGCACTAACGAGATGGAGTGATTGCAAGCTGCAAAATACTACATATTGTTGCGAATTATATCTATGTACTTCTTAGAACTTTCTATGGGGGTGTTATGCAATGATGTGTGTCATGTGTAAGAATCTCTAACTTTATGCTGTTGGGCTCTCTGTTTCTTGTAGACAGCTGGCACTGGTTATTAGATTGGTTAATAGGTGAGCTCTAAACTCTATGCAGCTACTGCTCAGTCAAAATGCGAGTTTCTCTATGATAATTGCCCGGGACTCCGATTAGGTGCTTGCACTGGCTCTGTGGAGCCATATAATAGGTCTCTAGGATGAGGCGTCTAAAAGACCTGATGGGTACTATACGCTGCTCCACTCTGCTACATGATATTGAGGCAGCCCATTATTGGCGCAATATCAGACCTGCTCAGCCACCTCTCACTACGTGGGAGGCTAGTAGCACTCAGCGCCCCTGAAATTGGGAGTACCCCAAATGCACTGTGTGGTTGTTGGGGGAGGGGTGGGATATATTGGGGATGGCTTTGGCGTGTTGGGGAAGCTGAAGTGGGAGGGGGTTTGGGGGGGCGGTTACAGGGCAGGCAGAATGGTAATGTAGCGGGGTGGGTTCTCTACCGATGTGATGCAACATGGTACTTCGGATATGCTTTGAATGCCTTATTATTTAGGTGCTCTGTTATGGAAGGTCTAGGACCATGAATCATACAGTTAAGCTTCTTTCATGGAACGTACGTGGCCTTAATTCTCCCAAAAAAATAAGAGCAGTATTTGCTTATTTAGATCGCATGGGAGTGCAAATAGCTTTACTACAGGAGACTCACTTAACCAAGGCTTCCGCTACGAAAGTGGGTGTGCGCTGGGCGGGCGCCAAAGCTGCGTCCTCTTATTCTACCTACTCTAGAGGCGTGCTGACCCTGGTGAAAAAAGGAGTTCCCTTTAAGATGATTCGATCTGATGTGGACGAATGTGGACGAGTGGTGCTTATATATGGACGACTTGGTAGTGAAAATGTGCTGCTGGTGAATGTGTATGGTCCTAATATCGACGACCCCTCCTTCTATTCCGATGTATGGCGCAGAATCTCTGCATTTCCTACTGTTGCTATTATTTGGGGGGGAGATTTCAACCTCAGTCTGGATGCTTCAATGGATAGAATGGGTAGTAGCGAGGTGCGACCTAAACAAGCTGCGAAGGCGTTGCGGGGCTTGATGGACGTAGGCACCTTGTGTGATGTTTGGCGCAGTTGCCATCCCACTGACCGGGAGGGCACTTTCGTGTCCTCAGTGCATGGATCCTGGTCCCGGATAGACATGTGGCTGGCCTCAGAGCGGGTCTATCCATGGGTGGTGGGGGTGTCGCATGATGCCCGCACTTTATCTGACCACTCTCCGGTGCTCCTCCAGTTGCGTATTCCTGCCTGTGAACGCCCGCCCTTTGCGTGGCGACTACAGCCGTCGGAACTTCTGGATCCTGTCTTTCGCCTGACTGTCGCTGAGGCGATTACAAACTTTTTTAGGGAAAACGAGGGATCGGTGGATAGTGTGGGACTGATGTGGGAGGCCTTTAAGGTGACTATTCGTGGGACGTGTATAGGGGCGCAATCCGGCGTGCTACGAGATATTCGGCGGAGACTCCAACGCTTAGCTTCGGATATTTCTAAACTAGAACGCGAGTATGAATCTGATCCTTCCACACCTAAGTTGGCTTCAGTGCGCGACATTGTTTCGGAGTATAATGCTACAGCTGATCAGGAGCTCCTTCATTGCTCCCGCCGAAGAGTTGCCCGCTACTATGGAGAAGGAGGCCGTCCGGGCCGGTCTCTGGCCCAAAAACTAACTGAGCCACGCAGTCAGGAGCATATTACAGAATTGATGGGAGAAGACGGGGTAGCTCATAACTCGAATACTGAGATTTGCGATATAGTACTGCAATTCTACACTCGACTATATGCCACGAAGGCTTCTCCGTCAACTATTGAGATCGACGCATATCTGGAGGATGTCGCGCTGGGTTGGCTATCTGCTTCGCATCGTGAATATCTCACGCAGCCGTTCACTGAAGAAGAGGTTAGGGAGGCCATAATGTCCCTTCCGACATGTAAGGCTGCAGGCATAGATGGCTTGCCTAGTGAATTTTATAAAGCTTATGTGTCGGTACTTGCCCCCAGACTCTTGGAAGTCTATGCGGAAGCTTATGAGACGGGGAAATTACCTCCTTCCCTTCGTGAAGCTTTACTCGTCACATTACTGAAACCAGACAAGGCCCCCAATATCTGCGAGTCATATCGGCCCCTATCGATTATCAATATTGACGCAAAGATTCTGGCAAAAATGATCGCCACTAGAATACAACCATTGGTCCCTCTTTTGGTTCTACCAGATCAGTCTGGGTTCATCACAGCGAGATCCACGGCTCATAATTTGTGCACTGTTTTTTCAACCCTACACTACTTTGACCCTGATTTTCAAGCAGTTGCTGTGCTGCTTGATGCAGCAAAGGCTTTCGACTCCCTACAATGGCCTTATATGTTCACGGTATTGACTAGGATGGGCTTCCCGCCGTTCTTTTTACAATGGCTGAGGGTGTTGTATGACTCGCCCGCGGCGCGAGTTCGGGTTAATGGCTGGGTGTCTTCGTTGTTCCCCATTCAGAGAGGTACGCGGCAGGGGTGCCCCCTATCTCCTATGTTGTTCTCGCTCGCCCTGGAGCCCTTAGCATGCAAATTGCGTCAAAAGCACGCAGCAGCGGCCTTGCGGTTTCGGCAGAGGCCGCTTGGGGTCTCTCTTTATGCAGACGACATGCTGCTCTATGTCCGCGACCCGGGGGTGCATCTACCTGCGCTTCTCCGGGAGTATGTTAAATTCGAGGGGTTCTCGGGACTGGGGATCAACTGGTCGAAATCAGTGGTGTTTCCCCTTACAGCGAACACGAGGGAAGTGGAGATGGAGTTTCCGCTAAACTGGACGTCTGATCCTGTGAAATACCTTGGGGTCTGGCTCCACCGGGATCCAGAAGTGGTCGTCACTGAGAATTATGGCCGCACGGTCACGCGCATCACGGAATTGGCCGACAGATGGGCACACTTGCCCCTCTCTCTGGCAGACAGGATAGCAGTGGTGAAAATGGCCTTTCTCCCTAAACTACTATACTTTTTTGTTAATATCCCCATTAAATTAAACGTGGCAATGTTTCGTACCCTTCAGTCTTCCCTGCTGACCTTTGTCTGGGGTGGTAAGAAGCCTCGCTGTAAATGGGACCTCCTGGTGCAGCCCTTTGATCGAGGTGGTTTTGAAGCCCCTGACCTTCGATTATACTATTTGTGCGCACAGGCGCAATTCGCGCATTATTGGCATTTTCCTCAGCGTTTTCAGCCACATGTGGCTATTGAATCGGATGCTGTTCTCCCCATGCCACTGCAGGCGGCAACTCTCTCGGGGGGCTCAGGAGGCCCGCGCACAGAAATAAGCCCTGTAGAGTGCACTGCGTGGGCTTGGCGAATGCTTGCAAAACGAGCTCAGTTACCCTATCTTTATGCACCGCTGCTGCCCCTAGCATCTCACCCCGAGATCTCTGCGGCACGGGAACCATTGGCTCTGCGGGAATTGGCTAAGGCTGGTATCTCTCGGTTGGGTGATCTGTACAGGGATGGTCAATTCAAAACAATACAGGAGGCTAGAAATGGAACTGATCGTGGCTTTATGTTTGATTTGACAATTGTTAGAGTTCGGCAGGCGGTTCGGGCGGTGTATCCGGATTACCCTGCGGAGCCTACTACTCTACGGGCATTGCAGGCGATGCTGTCGGTAGAGGGGCGCAAGGGGTTAATCACGAAACTATATAATGCTTCCCTACGTGAACAGGAGCAGGTTGATCACCCCTCTTATCTACGTTGGCAGGTGTCGTTGGGTTCTCCTCTTGCGCCGGAGGTCTGGACGGCGTGCTGTCAACTCACTGGTCGACTAACGGCCAACTGTAATCTCCGTATTATTCATTTTAAATTCCTCCACCAGCTTTATTACACCCCTTTACAACTGTATCGGTATGGTCTACGGGAGACTGCCAATTGTGTGCGTTGTGGAATGGCGGATGCTCACTTCTTACATGTGGCCTGGCTGTGTGCGGGTATATTTGCTTTTTGGACGGCTGTGGCAAGACTGCTTACTGATGTTGTGCTGGAGCCCGTGACATGTACTCCTGAAATCTGCTTACTTTGGTATGTCAAGCGTCTTAAACCCTGCAATAGACGAATAGTTGCAGTCTCCCTTTTATTAGCGAAACGTGCTGTTGCGCATTGTTGGGGTGCTAAAACTACTCCCACGGTAAAAAAAATGGCTACGTGATCTGACCTATTGCAGGGACCAGCTCCTGATCTATGAGGAGGAGCTGCCAGTTGCATCTCGCCCCAAGGATTTCTGGGCCCCGCTTACAGCATATTTAATGTCAAACCCGGACCTGTTGTGAGTTTCTAATTATTTTTCACGTATTCTCTCTATAAACTACTGCATTGCTTGGGGGTGCCTGCCCCACGCACTGGCGTGTGCAGTCCCGGCATGTAATTTTGCGCCTTTTTATAATGCTCCTCATACCTGGAGAAGTGGGCCACATGAATATGCCAATTCATTTCCAATCACTGTTATTGGTTTCTATATGATAGTTTCTTATTGAGCATGCATTGTCCGAATGTTCTCGATCCTGACCACATTCTGCCTGGGGGTAAGGGGTGGGGGTGGGGTACAGGAGGGTTTGTTTGATTTTATTATTCTGCATCGAATGTGCACTTACTGATTGTATCTGTTTTTTTTATAAAACTAATAAACACATTTAAAAAAAAAAAAAAAGAGTTGTGCTCTCCTTCACTATACCCACACCCATTTGGCCAGCTGTTTTAAATGTCTATGTTTCTGTAAGGAAAACTAACTGCGTTTAAAAAAAAAAAAAAGTGCTTTATTTAAAAGCAATCATAAATATGGCGGTCTGTGGTGGCAACGATACATATTAGGTCCCAATTTGCGCTGTCTGATTTGAGTGAATGACCTAAGTCTGATTCCAACCCACTACAATTTAGATTTTATTTAGAACCGTCCTGTTGGTGCATGGGTTGGTTCTTAACAATCTTTATTGGTGACAAATTTCGACTAGTAAATAATACATATGGCCCATTCTTCGAAATCTATTTATATTTCAGCGTATTATGCTACAGTGATTTCTGGGTACAGTGTTGTATATGGTTCTTGCTTGATTGTATGGTTGAACACCCTGGTAAATCCGAAAAGATTTAATAAAAAGATTCAAATCATAAAATATTCTCGAAGATTGAAGATGTTCTTTAAAGGCAAACTAACAAAATCAATGAGCTAAAAAGTAAAGAGGTTACGTTTTGTGTTATATATTGACCAAACATTGTGTACGATTACCTATAACCCAGCCCATCGATAGCGCATTATAATACGGGGTTGCTATTTATATTTACCAAGGGTTTTCACTGCAGATGCTCTGGTCATACAGGTTGTTATGGGCTAGTTCTGTGTATAGTCCCTTTACGTTCCAGAATGGTTTATCAGCATCTATTGGTGAGTGCTCCAAACTCCATTCAGTTGCCCGTTGGAGATTGGAGCAGTTGCCAAATGAACATTGTGTGCTGTTCTTGTGCATATTTGCCAGTAAACTTGGTTTTGATCCTCTGCTCGTCTGGAACCATTATCTCAGAATGCAACCAATTTACAGTTTAGAATCTGCTTTATTAACTTTGATAGCTCGGTGCAAAACATTGGAATACAATTCTAATCCAGTGTAGGCATCTGCATCCATTTATATCTTTTTAGCCACTGAAATTTGGAGTAGGCTGTTTTGTCATCCTGACTGAAAGCACAGCCTTTCACAGGTGGTGTTCACTCGCCTATATTATGATGTCAGTAAAACAAGTGGTCATTCCCTGTATGATTTGCAGTGCATATAGACTAACAGCCTGCAGGAGAGCTGACATTCCTGGTCAAGTTTAAGAGTATATTTTGAAAATATTGGCCTTCCATTTTCCAAATATGTGTTGCTTGAAAACCACATGTGCAGGCAGTTACTTACATATGCCTTTCAAATGCTTACAGTGGATGCTTTCAGAGAGCATGCTTGAGGCTGCATTTTTAACAGGAGGTATTTTCTTGATGACAAACAGCCTGAAATAAGTGTTTTTCGGTGTGAAAATGTGTACATCAAGGTCAAGCATCTTCTTTCTATGTGTCTGAATAAATCAGGTAAGAAAGTATATACCCTTTCAGCATGGCTCGTTCAACTGTTTAAAGACGCTTAGCAAAGATGTCCTACAATTTTGCCCTATTTGCTTTTGATGCAGCGGACAAACAATGAGGGTAAAAAAGTTTGAGTGGAAGACAATAAAAACAGTTTGGTGTTCTAGTGAGAAAAAAAGAATAACGGACATTGTTTCATACATTAAAATTTCTCAAAGTGAAAATTAACTTGAATTTCTCAAAAAAATAATTGCTTGGCATTTCACTGATCGTAACACATTTCTATGTGCTTCAAGGCATCATTCACCACCATGGATACACTTGGAGATCAGGCTTTACACAAAGCTGCAATCACAGCACAAGATGAAGCAATCCATTTCTTAGTGTCTGATCTTGGTGTCAACGTAAACGAGAGGGCAACGCCTATCCAGCTTACTGCACTGCATTATGCAGCCAAGGTTTGTCCCCATCACTTGTTCACTTTGAATTTGTGTTAAGGTTCCTCTTTGACACTGCACTATGAAATGTAAAGTACTGTTGATGCTATGCTTACATGATGCTGAGGTCAAGACTGAGTGTGGTACGCACCAGGCAGTTTTATTGTCATTACTGAATGTACAGAGTACTGAAATGACATTGCGCAAAGAGGGCATCAAGTAGTAGGAACACCAACAGTAGAGATAGTACACATTGAACAGAGACCAAAACATGCAGCACATGCAAATTATCAGGTGCGGTACAAGTTGTGCATAGAACCCAAAGGGTTTGACTTACAAATACCATAAAACATAAATATGTATTTTACTGCCCCTATCACTTAGGATTGCAGAAACATATCCAGATATTTCCCCAAAGACTATAAAAGGAATCAACTCAAACTAGTATTGGTTCCTTGGGATTATGTCTCAGAGGAACTGAGAAAGAGCACATGTGTAATGCGATTCCACTAAGTCGATACACACTATGTAATTAGTCTGTAGAATCTGACTGTTCAAAGATGCACTGTGTGTTAAGTGTTTTTGAAGCTACAGACATGAGGATATGTCTGCTTTGAAAGTAGATACATTGGTACAAGTATCAAGGTGCATCGGATTGTATTTCTGGTCTGGTGGTCACTTGGGTGTGAACTAGGTGCTAGATAGGCTGTTGGGGCCAGCAGAGTTTTTACAAATTAATGGCAAGTCATAGATTAAGTTTACACTTTGCCAGAAAAAAATGGAAAGAAAAGTATTTTTGTTGAATACTTTTAAAAAAAACTTTGTATTCAACAATTGCTCAGTGCACATCGATTAGCCAAGACATTTGCAGTCAGTATTACATATCAAGACAGTGACGCACAGTGTTCATGACTCTGCAGTAGTGTTAGACCTACAAACAGGATCACAAAAGCATACTGAACATGATTCATCAGGGGACCCATGGACCCCAAGCCCCTCTCACCCCCTCGTAGTCTCCTGGTCAGACCCTCATGTGGCTCTGTATTGACTCAATTTGTCCCACACCTTATCGAATTTTTTAGAACAACCCCTACTATGATAAATCACCCTTTCTGCTTGTCGACACCAATCCAGGTAATTCTCCCATTCCTGTACGCTCGGAGATCTGCTTGCTCCCCATGCCTTTGCAATATTTCTTTTGGCCAGCCCTGCTGCCAGCTGTAGTCAAAGTTAGGAGCACCTAGGCCAAGTATCCTCTCCAGTTATACAAAGCAGCAACCATCTGGCCTCCAGCGGGACAGTGATGCTGGTGACATCAGTCATGACCTATACCACTCCCCTCCAATAGCACTGGATCAGAGGGCACTCCCAAATGATGTGAAACAATTAGCCCACCATGCCACATTCCCTCGCACACAAAGCTGTATTGCATCGACCCAAACGATGAAATGGGGACCTAGAATAATAGGATCTGTGTTATATTCGTAGTTGGATCTTATGGAAGCGAGACCTTATAGCTAGTTCTCTGGGACTTTGAATGGGGTCCAACCAGTCATCGTCTTCAGTAAGCCCTACATCTCCCTCCCAAGCCTCCCACAAGGAACGCATTGGATCTGGGGAGTTGTTCATTATTTTATCATATATCAATGAATTAGCCTTCATTGTCATTGGATCCAGTGATAAACGGTCCTCCAACGGGGAGGACTCTGGCAGCTGTGCCCACTCGGCACGTGGCATCGTATTGCATATCCAAGTTGCAGGCTTCTAAACTGTTCCGTTTCCCCCGGTTCATATTCCTGCTGTAAGTCTGCGAAAGTCCATAATGCGACCCCCCCCTCGCCCCCCATCCTCCAGATGTCCCCGAGATGCTCAATTAGCATGCCGCATTCACACACAAGTTTGCTGTCCCATTGGGAAGTCATATTTGTTAACTTGCCATCCCATCCCAGATGTCTATTAGCCTCCCTCCATACCTTAGTAACCGTTTGAGTATGTAGCAGCAGCGTTCCTGCACATTTCTTATTGTAAACATCAGATGGATAGCCTCGATTTTCCCATCACCCAGCGGTCCACCCGATTGGCCGGATCCTCTATCTCCCCGAATTCCCAATCATTCACTACTGTCAACTGCGCCGTCCAGTAATAAATCTGAATATCCGTTTTTGCCAGCACCCATCGTATACCCCAGGTTGGAGCTTAACAAGAGAGATCCGAGAAATACCTCCATTCCACAATTTGCGCATTTCGCTATTCACCTTGCGAAAGAACTTGGGCGGTACTCTGTATGGGGTATTTTGTAGGACATATAGCATATGGGGGAGAGCCATCATCTTACAGAGCACTGCTCTACCCATCAGTGAGACCGGGAGTGCCCTCCAATATGCTACATCCTCCTCCAAGCGTTTCAACTGACTAAGTAGATTCCATTCTATGAACTCTTTTGTTTCTCAGGTCACATAGATGCCCAAGTATGGAAAGCCTCAAGTCACCACTGGGGCCCCACACTCAGACGGCACTACTGGCTGCTCTCCAGCAAGGGGAAAGATAAGGGACTTGTCCCAATTGATCTGGTATCCAGAGTAGATCTCTAAAAGTTAGAAAATATGCAGGATCCTAGCCATCGAAAAATATAGCTGTCACATATAGCAGAATGTCATCTGCATAAAGGGAGATACGTTCTTCCCATGCACCACTTCCTGGAATTCCCCACAGTAGCGGGTCCTGGCACATCCAGGCTGCCAGTGGCTCCAAGGCCAGGGCAAAAACCATCGGGGACAGGGGGCAGCCCTGCCTAGTGCCCCTCTGGAGAGTGAAGGGACGAGAGTGCACACCGTTAACCCGCAGCCTCGCCATGGGGCCCTTATAGAAGAATTTAACCCAGGAGTAAAACTTGGGTCCGAATCTGGACAAGGTGGCAAAGAGATATGGCTATTCAATACTATCAGAAGCCATTTTTGCATCCAATGATAGCAGATCAGCATCCTCTGCCTGAAAAGCCGCTGTCATATGTAATACCTCATATAAACGCCTCGGGTTCAATCTGATGCCTCGACGAGGCATAAATCCAGATTGGTCCGGATGAACAATCGTGGTGATTACGTTCACCAGTCTGTTTGCTAAGCCTTTTGCGAGGAACATGGCTTCTAGATTCAAGATCGAAATTGGCCTGTTAGAGGTATAGGCGGTGGGTGTTTTTTTTGTTGGTGGGGGGGGAACCACGGTTGTAGCTATTTGCTGGTCCTCTGGAAGGATGCCTGCTTGCCTAGCAGATTGGAACATGCTACGCATATGGGGCACAACTTTATCGGCTATGCATTTGTAAAGTACTACCGGTAGTCCGTTAGGCCCCGCCGCTTTGCCAGACTGTAGTCCCTTAATTGCTCCCTCTATCTCGTCAACCGTCAGATCCTGTTCTAGGGATTCCTTATCCTCTAGAGAGACAGTTTGAAGTGTCAGATCTTTCAGGAGATCCGTGCAATCCCGTCTAGAGCAGGCTGTCTTGGTGGAATACACCTGTTCATAATATATTGCAGATGCTTCGCCTATAGCCGAGCCCGTAGTATAGGATTCTAACACTGAATCCTGGATTCCTACCACACAATTCCTAACTCTGTCCCTCCTTTCCAGCCATGCTATAAGCTTGTTAGCCTTGTCTCCTACATCATAGAGACGTCTCTGAGTGGGCAATTTATATGCTTGGGCTCTATCCTCCTTCAAAACTCTCAACTCCTGTTGTTGCAGCCATAGGCTATGCTTCAGACAGGCATCGGGTGCTTTCCCTTTTCCTATTTCTGCTTCTAGGGAGGTGATATCTCTTTCTAAGGACTCGCACTGGCTAACCTGTTCCTTTTTATTTATCCCTATGAGGGCTTGAGCTTGACCACGCAATACTGTTTTGAAGGCTTCCCATAAAGTGCAAGCAGAGTCTTCTGACCCCATGTTCTCCTGGAAGTAGTGTTCAGTCTATTCACGCATCGTATCTTGAAATGTTTGGTCTTTCAAGTGACACTGAGCTATGCTTGGGGGCAGCACAAAATCTCTGGGAGATCCCGAAAAGGACGCCACTACCGGGGAGTGATCAGAAATGCCTCGCGCCAGATGACCGATATCATGAAAACAACTCACATTAATAGAATGGGTGAAGATATAATCCAGTCGCCATGTTGTGCTGACTGGTGGGTAAACTGCCTCAGGGTTGGATTGTGTTTGCGCCAGAGGTCCACCAGACCTATGGCCTCTGTAAAGGACTGCAATGAGCTTTTGTCTGTGCCTCTCTCCCTGACGGACAGCCTGTCTGTCGTGGGAAGCATCACATCATTCATGTCTCCCCCATGATCAGAATTACCGTTGGCATTTCCAGCAGCACGACTCCAAGGGCTGAGAGAGTGTCCGCCTGTAATCTAGGTGGTGCATAGACCGAACAAAGATTTAGGATATGACCCTCCCAATTACGCCTATTAATTAACAAATCGCCCCTGTTTGTCATGCCTGTCTGGCCAGGAGAGTATGCTGCAGATGATTTTAGGAGGATACCTGTGCCTCTTGAGCTAGAGGTGAAGCCTGCGTGCACCACCAGTGAGAAGCCCCATCTGTCCAGGGCCCTATAATGATTCCCTTGCAGATGTGTTTCCTGCAACAAGACAAGATCCGGGGCGTGTCGTTGAATATACTGTAGTACAAAGGTTCATTTAATTTTGCTACCCAGACCATTAACATTCCAGGACATGACCTTCAAATTTTCACAACCTTTGGACCTCATAATGTGGTAAGATGTACGATTCCCGGCCCCCTACTAGCTCTGGTCCATTGATCACGCTCTCCCCTCCCCCTCTCCCCCCAACACCCTCATCCAGCGTGAACCTCACCTTGTGTCTTATGTGTCTGAGCAAGTACACAATACATTGTGCTAAACTTTGAAAACAGAACATAAGTGTAAATCCCCGTGAAACTCCCCCCCCCCCCCCTCCCTGCTACACTGCACTGTAGGCATTTGAATGCCTACCGCCCCAATTTGCAGAGCGCCTGTCGCCCTTAACAAAAACCACAAACTAATCAAGGGTTAGCCGACGTCACCAAGATGCCTAGGGCGACATACACCAATTCCAAGCACTAAGAAATAATGAACCTCATCTTCCCCACACCCATGTGTTATGTAATTGTTGTAATCGTCCCCTCCCATAAGGTTGGGAGCCACCAATAGGCGCGGCCCGCACTCCCCTAGACCCCACACCACGCAGCCAGGTCCACAGAAATATAAACTTCACTCCTGGCTTCAAACTGCCACCCTTATGCATAGTACTACAGTCCAAACAATTACTTTGGCTCGCAACGAGGGTCAACTCTATGGCCTCCTCTGCAGTACAGAGTCCTGGCTATCAAAACCGGAAACACTCTGCATATGGATACTTATCCTTCGATCTACAGCGCTATTTAGGAAACCTCAGCTTCTGGCGATTGTTCAGCTGGCGAGGCCACCGGGTCCTCTCCCTGTCGGCTCAGGGGGTGTCTCTTCCCCCATTCTCTGTTGATCCGCTGCCCCAGGGTACGCTGTCCTTCAAGCCAGTCCCAAGCTTCAGCTGGAGTGGCAAGATACCATGATTTACCCTCCGTCACCACAGGAAGCCTGGCAGGAAAAAGCATCATATATAGGAGTTCTTTGGCGCGGAGCACTTGCTCAACTTCGTCGAAGCTGCGGCGTTGACGCTGCACCTGCAATGTAAAGTCCAGGAAGAACTGCACTGTAGCATTCTCGTACTTCAAGTCGCCAACAGAACGTGCAGCCTGGAGTATGGCATCTCTATCCCAATGATTGAAGATCCTGGCAATGATCATTCACCGGGGGCCCCCAGTTTCGACGGCGGCGCCCTGTGCGTCCTCTCCATCGAGAAGAAATTGAAAAGACGTTTGGGTCGGAGGTTGTTGACTATCAGGTCTGCAATACACAAGTCAGTACTTGGCCCCTCTGCCCCCTCGGGTACCCCTACTCCTCTAATGTTGTTACGGCGAGCCCTACCCTCCTGGTCCTCTAGCTTAGCGGCCATAACCTCCTGTTTAGTGAGTCTCTAGTTTTTGAGACGTTGTTTGCAATGTGTGGATAGCGGTCTCCGCTGCCATAACCTTCTCGGACATTTTCCTAAAGTCCGCCAGCAGAAGATGGACATCTACTGGTACTGCGTCAAACTTGGGTTCCAGAGTACTCTTGAGGTCCCAGGTGGCTGCCATTATGTCCCCGAGGGAGGGTTCCACCTGCTCCGGCGTCTTCCCCCTCCGGCAGCGCCCCTCCAGGGATTGTTTGGGCACTGAATATTTGTCCCTCTTGTCAAATTGAAGCTGGCCCTTCGGTTTCACCATTTCACCATTCTAGAGCTGAGAGCTGCCCTGGAGAGAGAAAGGACTATCTCTCCAAACCCCCACTGACGTGGTGTACTGTAGACAATGAAGTTGCCTGGGCCCGGCAATTGTAACAGGCAGACAGTACAACAAAGATCAGTTACCAGCCGGGAACGCACCACTGGATTCTGCCCCAACAGCCTGCCGTGCCCCAGTGGAAACCTTGGAGCACACAATATCCGGGTCCTCCTGGTCTGCCTCAGTATATGCAACCTCCAAACCCACCATGTTGGTTTACAGGCTCCTCCAGGTACTCAAGTCTTCCGGTCTTTTCTTTATTTCCCCCTTATTGGGGAGGGCCTCGGGCCAGCAGTCGCATGAGACCCACAAATAAAAGTATAAGATGACTGGTGAGGCCCAGATCAGCCCCGTCTGGCTCGCTCACCTGCTGGCCGTGTCCCTCACTTCACCACACTTACCTCCTCATTTCACTCCGGCTGACCATCCAAGTCAGGAGACACAGGGCCCCTTCTCGCACACTTCACCTCTCCCTCCTACAGTGCTTGATCACCGTCCAGTTGGGCCCACCTGCCTCAAGCCTCAGTTTGCACCCTCGTCTATGTGATCGCCGCAGGGGGTCACACTCCCGCAGCCTCTGCCTCAATCTTCAGGACCACACTCCTCACCTTGCGAGTGAATCCCCACCGGATAACTCGGGACCTCCAGGATCGCCAGCCACCATCGCTCATTCACTGCTGCCTCGGAGGTCTGCTCCAATTCGGCACCTCCCACCTTCCTGTTACGGCCCCTCCACAGTACGCAACAAGCCCGAAACCGCTGCCTCCTTTAGGCCAGGGCCGGCCACAAATCAGGCCTGGGCCATGGGCCGCACCCCATCGTGGGTGCGTCCCGCTTCACCAGGCTGGCGTGTGGCCACTGTCCTCATTACAGGGCGCCCACCGCAGATGCAGGTGTGGGTCACAGTCTCCTCGCTGCTCCTGCTCCAGCGGGCCGGCACCTGCTCCTCAGTGTGGCCTAATTGAGGCGTGGGGTGGCTGATTCTCTGAGCACCCGAACTAGTGCCTTGAGGTGCAGTGCGATCTCGGATCCCTCACCCCGGTGCTCGGTGTCCAGGTATGGCAGTGCGCACCTCCGATTTAAGAGTGTGGATGGATTTTGGAACTGATGATCGGGTGTAGATCAGTTAGTGCCCTGGAGCTCTTCTAGTTTGGGCCATCTTGGCTGACTCCAGGCCACGCCCCCATTTTTGTTTAGTACTGACTTTAAAGAAAAGTCCCAATATCATCTAACTTGTTTGTTAAAATGCATCTGTGCTTCAAATTCCTGATGGTTTGTACCTTGCTTAAAATAAATACAGTGGAACAGCGCTTCTTGAAACTAGGGCCCACAGGCCGCCGAGGTTCCCACGGGGCCTCCTCAGGAGGTCCAAATAATATTAGCAGATTAATATTGTATGTATATGTGTGTATGTATATATATATATATATATATGTATATATATATATGTATATGTACAAAAATCATACACTAGATACTATAGCCAAGAATATTAATACATAAAAAACACAATACGCATTTAAAAACTTCCTGTCACAGAATTCTGTTTAGATGTTGGCAAGCCGACATCAAAAACAATTTGGCAAATATCTTCTGACTGACTTCTAGCCTAAAATTAGTTTGACTAAAACATCCTATTCCCAACAAAGCATTACACAGTACATGTTTTTTACTTAAGAAGCTTGGCTTACATTAGCAATCCAGTATTTTTCATGGGTCTGTATATATTTACCAAAAGAAGAAAGACCGCACTATCATATTGGAGCAGGTCTACTGTACATTACAGCATCTTGACAATTTCTGACACCCGCAGATCTGAGAACTAGGTAACAATCATTGCTCCCAGAAGCTGCCATAGGCTGGGCACAAAAAAACTGCTGGTGCAATACAGTTTTTATTATGGCAGAAATTGTGGATATTAGATGGCGTGAACTTGCCCTCATAACATTTTGTGACTGAGGAAACTGTAGTTGTGGATCTTCACAAAAAAAGACTTGCTTTATGGGATCCTAGCCGCCAAATATTGTAAATATCTCACTTTGTCAATAGAAATTGGGTTTGAGAGCAGTTTGTCATACTAGCATTGTAATTGGCATCCAAACCAGCAACGATTGTCTTCTTACTATGTAGCATTAGTCTTTAAGTAATGGATGTCGAATTCAGCCAAAGGTCGAATCCGTTTACATTTTTCAGTCCTGTTTAAACATGCGAAAACCACCGAACATGTTTTGTTTGGCTGTCCTTTATTGCTATCCTATATAGATAATGCACTGTTGTCGCCCATATTTTGACCAATAATAGTACTGGTTTTATTTAAATTATTTGGACAATGCTATTTTATGAAGGTCTAAATATATTGGTAATGGGAACCTAAGTAACCAATTAAAGGGATTTCAACTACAGACCACTTTATAGAATTAACAAGCACTCGGCTTAGAGAAAGCCTTTAGCATCATGTGCATTCAAGGCAGATTGTAAGGGAAAATGGCCACAATTGTTAGAGAGAGATGCTATAATATTGTCCACTTGACTTTGCTATTTCCTATCATTCTTGAAGCAAAGTTCAAAGTAATCAAAAGGAATTGCATTTTTTTAAATCAGATTTGGTCAAATACCATCTTAGATCGTAACTTAAATGTTTCAGGGGTCCTCATTTTCCTTCTATTATCAGACCTGCTTCTTACAAGAAATGTCCACAGTATCCAAAAGAAGGAAAAGATCTAAAGGGGACTTAAAGCCAATAGCTGCACCAGCAGCGAAGAGTAGGTTGGCAACCAATATTCCTTCCAGTAATGTAGCATCAGCTTGTGTGAGGTCAGAATGTCAGCCAGATAATTTATTTCAAGACAGAAAAGTGATGGGGCTAAAAAAATATGTGACTCCTATTTTGTCAGTGAAATAAAATTATCAGTTAGTTCACCATTCTGGCACCCAGCATTCTGTCAAGGTTGGAATGATTCATTGATTTTATGGCTCTCTAAAAGATATAGGGTATGCCATTGATTCCCAGAGTTTATTTCAAGGTTCTTTAGGATAATAAATGCAACGTATAGGAGTTCTTTTCGGAGAGTCACCATATTTTGTGATTGAGTTGAAAAGCCTCATCGCAGGGATTATTTTTCTGGAAAACTCCTTGGAATTCAGAAGGAACATTTATTTGAATGTTACCATTTTTCTGGTCTTGCCTAGTGAACCTTCCCACAGATGTCCTGAGTAGCATTGGTCAGAATAATTAGGCTCTACTTTTTGAATATGGGCATGATTTCTTCTGCTAACCAGGAGCAAGGCATTTCATAGCCTTTGCTAAACTCAGTGATTATGTTCAGGACACAGGGGCTCTCTTGTCTCTGGGCTTGCTCTACACTGATCTATTGGCACGATGTGGAGCCATGAAGCCTTCTCAAATGTTTGTGACCACCTCTTATAATTAAAAATATAAACCAATAAACTAAATCACACCATGAAAGTATTCTCCTGACCATACTTTTTTCTAATTTGAGGTCTAGGTTTTATGGGAGTTGTATTATCCCATAGAAGGCTGGCTAAATATTGATAAAAATGGTGGGACTACTGTTGATCTGGATTATGAGTTTTGGGGCAGGTCAATTTTTTCCTATTTCCATGGGAAACAAGGGCCCAGAAAGAGTGTTCACCACGTTCATAGGGCATCCCAGTGTTTACATTCCCATTTTAATTGCTTCTGACGTTTCATTTTTTAGGACTTCCTTGCAGCTTGTACTCTTACTTTTCATAAACCTTGCTAATAATGCTGATTTAGTCATAACGCAACCTATATGTTGTTTCAAACACTTTTCTTTCAAACAAATGACCTGGGGGCCATTAAGAGTTTGGTGGATGCGGGACATCTACTAAAAATCGACATGTGTACATACCAATTTTAAAGTTTTTGCTCATTTACACACTGTAGATAGGGTAATGTGTAGAGCAGGTATCTCCAACCAGTCGATCGCGAGCTACCAGTAGCTCGCAGAAACCTTCAGAGTAGCTCCCAGCCTTGAGTTCATTTTTAATTAAGAACCGTAATAAGTAAGTGTTGCATTGCGTTTTCCTTTTAAAGTTAGGGAAAGGCTATGTTTATTTTACATTATTATCAGGCTGCAAATAGCAGAGCCTGATAATGAGCAGTGCTCCACTCAGATGTATGACCCATGTGGGTCACAGAAGTTCAGAACTGACGCACCTAGGTATTTAACTCTTAAATAAAAGTCCTTCTCAACTCAATATTGGAGCATGAGAACAAAATGATATTTCTGAATGCTTTTAAATGAGGGAAAATTCAAATGAAGAGTTAACTTAATGATTAAGTAAACTCTTCATTTTAACTTTCTCCCTTTTCCCTTTTAAAGTGTCACATTTACAAACAGCAGGCATCTTGCTCCCAGTGGCTGGTAGACACACTGCCATATTTATAACAGTAAAATAATCATTTTCTTTTAAATGGGATAAATATATAAAACATTGTCTTCATGTTTTGCTCTACTTTTTTTTTTTTTTTTGTATTTCTTTTTATTGCATATACGACTTGCAGGTATCATCACCCATACAGTAGCAAACATATGTATAAGGAGTTAAGCGGTTTACACCACAACCGATTTTTCTGGCATTTGCGTACAATTCTTAAGAGACTATCATTGCTAATTATTCCATCAATTGGTACAGTACATCAATCACTATCATCTGTCGAGAGTCCTGCTGACGGCATTGTACAAATATTCCCTCTGAATTTATTCCATCCTCCCCCACACCCGCTCCCATTTCTTGGGGCATCCTCTGTGTACATACACTGCTTTTTCGGCCACCATGGCCCAGTTCATGTCATTGCACCATTCTCCGTATGTCCGCACGTTCTGCGCTCCCCAGAGCCTGGCGATAATACGTTTTGCTATAGTCATACCCAATGTCGCCCAGTCTTGGGCCTTGCGGTTGAGGTCTGTGGCCTCCCATATGTTCAGGGGACATCTCCTGGGTTCCGGTGGAACCGGAGTCCAGGCGACTTGTGTTATCGTGGTCATAATTGTTTCCCCGTACACTTTGATATCTGGGCTTTCCCATAAGGTATGAAAGAATGTACCTATTGCTCCACAGTGTCGCAGGCAAAGTGGGGTATCTGCCTTCCCCACTTTGGCTAATAGTACCCTAGTGAAATATGTCCTGTGGAGCACTTTGAGTTGTACCAGTCGCAGTCTTGAGGGAATTGCTACCTCTCGCGGAGACTCTAGCGCTTCCTGCCAGTCATTGTCGTCTAGTTCCCCAATGTCTGCCTGCCATTTCTCACAGAGACTCTGTGCGGGGTCAGCCTGATTATAAACTACAACTTCTGCAGAATGCAGCGGCCAGATTGCTGACTGGTACGCCAAAACATGCCTCCATCTCAGCTGAGATCAGAAAGCTTCACTGGTTGCCGGTGCGAAAACGGGTGCAGTTTAAGGCTCTCTGCACAGTACACAAAGCCCTCTATAGAACCGGGCCCAACCATCTCAAAATGCAATTTCAATGGTATACACCACCTAGATGTTTACGCTCCTCAGAAGCTAAACTGGTATCTGTGCCTTTTGCAAAAAAAGCCAATTGGGGTGGAAGACATTTTGTGGTTGGTGCAGCCAAAGCATGGAATGACCTCCCGATGCACCTTAGAGTCCTGCCAAGCCTGCTTGCCTTTAGAAAGGCTTTGAAGACTTGGCTTTTTTCTGTCTAGTCTCAGGTTTTTTGATTTTTCACCTTTCTTCGCTCAGGACTCTTGTAGGACTTCATGTAGCGCAAGGACACCTTCGGGTAGCAGTTAGCGCTTTAGAAATGTCAATAACATTAACATTATTAATTATTTTCTGGTAGGTTAGTGATATGGCTTTTTTATCAATACGCTCCGCGAGTAACCTGTCCTCGTGGCGAAGCCTCTGGGAGGATAGTGTCTGGTGGAATGATGGCCATAAGTGCATGTCTAATTTGGAGATAGCGGAACAGCTCTGTGGGTGCCATCTCGTACTTATCCTGTAACTGCGCAAATGTAATAACTCTCCCTTTGCGCCATAGGCCCCCCACCCTTGAGAGTCCCAGTGCTTAAACCCCTTGCAACTGTTCAGTCTGCCCAATTTTCCGGTCTGCCAGAGAGGGGTTGCCTGTGGTTCGAGGCATGTGAGCTGCAGAGCTCACACTGTGCATTAGATCGCCATCTGGTGTTGGGCTCGGATGCTTGCACTTTGTTGTTGTCTTCGAAGAAGTCTTTGTAGTCATGTGATAGGTGACTCCTCCTTAGGACAATAGTGCGCATGGGCATCGACTCCATCCTCAGATTGTTTTTTTCCGCCATCGGGTTCAGATGCATTTCGACACTCCGGTTCGAAACTCGTTTTTTTGCAGCGTTTTCCACTTTTCAACGCCTAATACCGACATCGACATCTCGACGTCCCTTCCTCGATCTCCTTTCCAGCCGTTGACGCGGGCCGTTGGGCCCATCGACGCCGTAAGGCCTACTGCCCATGGAAAGGACGCCATTCCGAAAATGCCCCCAATGTGGAGCAAAGTTTCCTCATAGTGACCACCACCAGGTCTGTAATCGGTGCCTCTCACCAGACCATAACGAGGCCACTTGTCCGGCCTGCGCCTCCTTCCGCTCCAAGAAGACAATCCGAGATCGTCGAGCCCGAAGGCACATCATGGTGCAGAGGTCCGCTCCGGAACCCGTCAACATCTTCGACGAGGGTCCCGATGTTCCGGAAGAAGACTCCGAAGACCTCGCTATCATCTCCGAGGCAGAGGACTCCGACAGTTCCATCCCTTCAGGGCAGCGTGTGAGTAC
Organism: Calotriton arnoldi; assembly: GCA_963921515.1. Lineage (NCBI taxonomy): Eukaryota > Metazoa > Chordata > Amphibia > Caudata > Salamandridae > Calotriton > Calotriton arnoldi. The sequence goes on along the minus strand of CAWUFW010005198.1, from coordinate 151,730 downwards.
TACTGCCCCTGCCCCAACCCTCCCTGCAAAATCGAAGGCACCGGTCAGTACTTCGCCTACGGGCCCCAGTCGAGACCGTAAACGTGTTTCGGATGCCCCGCCTTCGGGCTCGGCACCGAACAAGAAAACAAAGCCTTCTAGTTCCTTGGCACCGACCAAACCTCATGTGCCCGTTACACCGGCACCTTCGGCGCCGAAACACAAAGACCACCCGGCGCCGAAATCCAGTTCGGTCCCCAAATCCGCCTCCAAGCACGCGGATCCCTCGGCACCGAAACCGAAGCTACTCGACACACCCCTAAACTAAAGCCGGTCGAGCCTGTAGCTAAACCGAAGGACGCCTCGACGCCTTCTAAAGCAAAGGAACATTTAAAGAAGCCATCACCACGTTCGGAACCGAAAAGTCGGCGCCGAAAACTAATATTCAAGGAGAGGAACTGTTTACACCGGATCCCATCGATCCTAATCAACACAAACTTTATATCAATCCTAAAACAGGACATATTTCCTCTGTGCCACGTCACAAGCCTGTCCCTCCGAAGAAGAAAGACTCTTCCACTTCCCCTATACCTCTCTCTAACACCCCTCCTCTCCACATCCCTATCACACCTCCTCAACCTGCGGATTCTCCCCCACATGAGTATGAGGACAACATGGGGTACGGGGATGACCCTCATAATTTATATCTGGATCCAGATAATCCACCACAGGATGACTGGGGTTATAATGACCCCCAGACCCTACAGACCTCCCCAGCCCTCCACCTTATCCCACAAAACCATCTCCACCAGATGATCACATAGGTTTTGGGCAACTCATACATAGGGCGGCCGTTTTTCATGGGGTGCATATTCACACCGACCAACCAGAGGAAGATTTTCTTCTAGACACTTTTGAACGGTCTCAAAAAACGGTTCAAACTTTGCCCATGATCAAGGGTGTCATTAAACATGCACCTGAAATTTTTAACGACCCGGTCAGAGCCAGGATCCTTAATCCTAGAGTGGATAAAAAGTATAGACCTGCCCCCGATGACCCCACCTACATCAAAGGTCAGCTCCCCTTGACTCACTGGTCGTTTCTAATGCCAGAAAACGCGCCAATTCCCAAACTTCAGGGGATGCTCCGCCCCTGATAAAGAATCCAAATTGTTAGATTCCTCTGGCAAACGCGTAGCTGCGCAAGCCACCAACATCTGGCGCATCGCTAACACCCAAGCTCTACTAGCTAGGTACGACAGGGCACACTACGATCAGCTAGAAACCCTCCTTCAACATCTACCTGATCAATACAAAACACAAGCCACTGACCTCATTCAAGAAGGTAAACTTATTTCAAATGCCTCCATTAAGTGCGCCTTAGACGCAGCCGACACCGCCGCTAGGTCAGTTAACACTAGCGTGCTTATTAGACGACACGCCTGGTTTCGCATTTCAGGTTTTAAGCCAGAAGTCCAGACTACCATACTAAACCAGCCATTTAACCAAAACCAACTATTTGGTCCTGCTGTCGACACAGCACTAGAAAAGATGAAGAAGGATACTGACACTGCCAAATCAATGGGAGCATTGCAGTCCCCGCAGCAACGTGGCTGCTTTCGCCGCTCCTTTTACAGAGGGGGCTCCAGGAATACCACCGCAGACAGTTCCTCTTCCTATCGAACAAACACCCAAACCTCTCCTAATAGAGGATACTTTAGGGGTGGTTACAGAGGCAACAACTCTAAGGGCAGAGGTCGAGGTAATAATAACAACACCCGTACCTCCACCACTCCCAAACAGTGACTTTCCTCCACTTCCCCCGACCACAACACCCCTGTCGGGGAAGGCTATCACAGTTCCTGCCTGTCTGGAACTCCATTACAACAGACAGGTGGGTAAGACAGATTATCCAACATGGCTACTGCCTGGAGCTAACAGCTACCCCCCCACCATACCACCCAGGCAGCGTCCAATGTCCACAGACCATCTTACACTTTTACAACAAGAGGTACTTTCCCTGCTTCAAAAGCACGCCATAGAGCCAGTGCCTCTGCTACAGCAAGGCACAGGGGTTTACTCCCTGTACTTCCTCATTCCCAAAAGGACGGCACTCTCAGGCCTATTTTAGACCTCAGACCTCTCAATCAATACATACACTCAGATCATTTTCACATGATCACTCTCCAACAAGTGCTTCCCTTACTACAACAACAAGACTTCCTTGCCACATTAGACCTCAAGGACGCCTACTTCCACATTCCCATACATCCTGCTCACAGGAAGTATCTAAGGTTCGTTCTCAATGGGCAGCACTACCAGTTCAAAGTACTCCCATTCGGAGTCACCACTGCTCCAAGAGTGTTTACCAAATGCCTTGCAGTAGTAGCAGCGCATCTACGAAGACAACAAATACATGTCTTCCCATACCTGGACGACTGGCTTATCAAAGCCAAATCATTCAACCAGTGTGTCCAACACACTCACCAAACGATACAAACATTACACAACTTGGGGTTCACAATAAACTATACCAAGTCCCACCTTCAGCCCTCCCATGTCCTTCAATATCTGGGAGCTACGATAAACACTTCCACTGCTCTAGCTTACCCCAGCCCAGCCAGGATAGCCAGTATACAAACCCTTGTCCCCAGGTTTCAAATGCAACACTCTCTTCCAGCCAGAGTGTTTATGCAGCTCATCGGCATGATGGCATCCTGCATTTTTCTCGTCCCTCATGCAAAACTTCAAATGCGTCCTCTACAAGAGTGCCTAGCGCGCCAATGGAACCAGGCTCAGGGACATCTTACAGATCTGGTGTTGGTAGACAGCCGCACACATCGCTCTCTGCAGTGGTGGAACACCAACAATTTGTCCAAGGGGCGGCCACAAGTAGTACTAACCACGGACGCATCCCTTACAGGATGGGGAGCACACCTGTTACACCATACAACACAGGGCAAGTGGACCACTCAGCAGAAGCTGTTCCACATCAACCACCTAGAGTTACTAGCCATATTCCTAGCTCTCAAGTCCTTTCAACTCCACGTACAAAACAAAGCTGTCCTGATCCGAACAGACAACATCACAGCTATGTACTATATACAAAAACAGGGGGGACACACTCTCCACAACTGTCCCAACTAGCACAGGACATTTGGAGGTGGGCCATTCCACAAAACATTTACCTTCTAGCAGAACACCTACCAGGGGTTCACAATCAGATTGCAGATCTGTTAAGTCGACAGACACAACAGATTCACGAGTGGGAACTACATCCACAAGTTCTTCTACCTTTCTTCCAGATGTGGGGCCAGCCAGACTTAGATCTGTTCGCCACACACCAAAACGCCAAATGCCCAGCCTTCGCCGCCAGGCTTCCACACCCGCAGTCCAAGGGCAATGCGATATGGATGAACTGGTCCGGCAGATTTGTGTACGCTTTTCCACCGCTCCCACTCATCCCACTTGTAGTACGCAAGCTTCGACAACAGTCTCTCAAAATGATACTAGTAGCCCCTACATGGGCACGCCAACCGTGGTTCACCACACTACTGGAGCTATCAGTAGTCCCATACCAAAAACTACACCTCTCCCCAACAATGCTAACGCAGAGCCATGGAGAGATAATGCACCCAGATCCATCTCAGCTAAACCTTGCAATTTGGCTCCTGAAGTCCTAGAATTCGGTTACCTTAACCTACCCCCAGACTGCATGGACGTTATAAAAGAAGCTAGACGCCCAACTACCAGAGCCTGCTATGCAGCTAAATGGAAAAGATTCGCTATTTACTGCACTAATAATAACATCCAACCATTACAAGCCTCTACGCAAAACATCATTTGCTATTTGCTACATTTGCAAAGATGTAGTCTTGCATACTCATCCATACGTCTGCACCTCGCAGCCCTTGCTGCTTACTTGCAAAACAGGCAACACTTATCACTATTCAAAGTTCCCGCCATTAAAGCCTTCATGGAAGGCCTTAAGCGGATCATACCTCCCAGATTACCACCTTCCCCAGTGTGGAATCTTAATATAGTACTTACCAGGCTCATGGGTCCACCTTTCGAACCCTTACATAAATGTGAACTTCAATTCCTTACATGAAAAGTTGCGTTTCTAATTGCAATCACTTCTCTAAGGAGAGTCAGTGAACTACAAGCTCTAACTATACAAGAGCCTTTCTTACAAATACATCATAAAAAGGTAGTTCTCAGAACAAACCCAAAATTCCTTCCCAAAGTCATTTCGCCTTTCCACCTTAACCAATCAGTAGAACTACCTGTGTTCTTCCAAAACCCAGATTCCGTGGCAGAAAGAGCTCTCCACACCCTAGATGTCAAAAGAGCCCTTATGTATTACATTGACAGAACCAAATCCTTTCGCAAAACCAAACAATTGTTTGTGGCTTTCTCTCCACCACACAAAGGTAATCCCATCTCAAAAGCCGGGGTTGCAAGGTGGATTGTTAAATGTATCCAAATCTGCTACCAAAAAGCCCAACGCACATTATCAGTTCCCCCTAGAGCGCACTCAACACGCAAACTAGGGGCATCCATGGCATTCTTAGGGAACATTCCCTAGAAGACATATGTAAGGCAGCCACATGGTCTACAACACACACCTTCACTAAACACTATTGTGTTGATGTGCAAGCCAAGCAACAAGCTTCCGTGGGCCAAGCTGTCCTTAAAACCCTTTTCAAACTACTGCAACACATACAGGTGACCACCGCTAGGGAGATAATGCTGTACAGTCTATGCACAGTGTGAGCTCTGCAGCTCACATGCCTCGAACGGAAAATGCTACTTACCAGTATGCATCTGTTCTTGGCATGTAGAGCTGCAGATCCTCACTACGCCCAACCACCTCCCCGGGACCTGTATGTGCTCCAGTCCTATCTTAATTAGATACACACACATGGACATCTCTTTTTCTTTTCTACTAACTCCATCACTCCCCAATATGGCGAAAAACAATCTGAGGATGGAGTCGATGCCCATGCGCACTATTGTCCTAAGGAGGAGTCACCTATCACATGACTACAAAGACTTCTTCGAAGACAACAACAAAGTGCAAGCATCCGAGCCCAACACCAGATGGCGATCTAATGCACAGTGTGAGGATCTGCAGCTCTACATGCCAAGAACAGATGCATACTGGTAAGTAGCATTTTCCTTATTGTGTTATGCCAGCCCAGTTTTCTACGGACTGTGTACCATATTTGAACTGTGTGCGCGGTAGGGCCCATAAGATCTGTCCCGCAAGTCTTATTGTAAAGTGCCCTCATGACCCCTCCCTGCCCCAGGATGTATCTATCTATGTGAAATGCGGGTTCAATCTGGGGAGAATGAAGCCATTGATTAAGCACAATAAGCTGTGAGGCCCAGTAATATGCCTGTATGTTCGGAAGTGCTATGCCGCCATCGTACCACCCCCTGACTAGTTTGTTCATAGCTATCCGCGCTGGCTTTCCGTCCCATAAGAGGTTGCGCACTTCCGCCTCTATCGCCCTGAAGTATGACGTCCTTTTTCTCTACTTTAAATGAAGCCAATTAAATCCTAATGTTTGATGAAGCATGTTTCTTCATTTTAAATTCCTCACATTTAAACAAATAACTGTATTTTCCTGTTATAAATATGGCACCATGTCTACAGGTCACTGGGAGTAATATGCCTGCTGTTAGTAAAGACACTTTGACATGGGAGAAAATTAAAGTTATGACTTTTAGATAATGCATATAAACATAAAGTTAACTCTTTAGTTGAATTTTCCTCCATTTCAAAGTGTCGCAATTTTACACAATGAATATTGCTTCCATTGGCTGGTAGACATGCTGCCATATCTATAATTGAAAAATACAGCCCTTTTTTTAAAATGGGAGAAATTTAAAGTGCAAAAAAATGTTCCAACAAGTGCAGAAAAATATTCTTTATTATGAAAATTTCTGCAGAACATTTTCTGCACTTTAACCCATTTAAAACAAAAAGTATGTATGTTTGTGTTATACATGTAACTGTGCCACATATGGCAAAAGGTATGTCCTGTGCCACACGTTCATACGACACATTCTGTCAGTCACCCATACACATATATCCCATTCATTTACACACGTGTTCATATACCCCCACAGACCATGCACTTACTGATGCTCATGGCAGGCCTGTCATAGTGCCCCTAGTATTTTGTTCAAACCACAGTATCCATAGACATTAGGTTTAAAGTCAATGAAGCAGGGCAAGGGGGTGTCTGGTAACAATGAGTGAGTTACAAGGCCTCACAATGATTTTCACTGATCAGAAGTAGCTTTCGTTACAGAAAAGGTTGGCAACCCCTGGTGTAGAGTGTACACTAATATAGACATTTGAAATTGGACAGGTGTGACCTCCAACAATTTTTGGTGAATGTCCTGCATCTGCCAAACTCTAAATAACCCCACTAGTTCTCTACCATACAAAGCCACCTCGTTCATCAAGTCAGGTGGTAAGATAGGCATGTTGTAAAACACAGTTTACTACTTGAGGCAAGCTTCACAAGAAGCATCACGACACGAGGAGCTTTTGTTCTCAAACTCCACACGTTAAACACTGTAGCTAAGAAGGGGGCAGGCGTGTTTTCTGTGTCTCGCATGAAGCTGACTCTTGGGGTCACCTTTTATTCTCAGTTTTTGCCTCTTCGCCTCACTCTGGCTGTCAGCCGGACTCCTTTTTTTCTCTTCTCCATGTTACTCTAGTAAATTCTGGCAAAGAGGGGAGCTTCATGCGACTTTGACAGTCTTTTTCCCTGCTCATTTCCCTACAGTGATACGAGAAGGACCGTCTAAGGAGTGACAGTTAAGGAACAAACTGAGCTAGTAGGACACAACTACCCCATCTATGTGGCTACTTCTATCCCCACCATTCTAGTAATACAGCAGCAGTAGTCATCAGAAAAAATGTTCACAAATTGTGCAGTGGGTGCACTGGATGCTCAGCACTAAATACATGTGAAGAAGAATGCCAGATGGTAAACACCTTTCATAAATCCTGTGCCAATAGAAATATATGCCTTGAGAGGGGCGTAGGAGAAAGACCAGTTTACTGTTTAGTGTCAGGATACAACTTCCAAGCATTTCTAACTACTAAAGCCACCTAGTATAAATAGAAAATAGAATACTGGAAGCCTTCACATAAAGGGAAGTCGCCAGTAAAATAGGTTATTTTCCTAAAATGGATGAATGCGTTTCAGGTGAGGGGTCGCAGTATTCCTGTAGAAATATGCTGGTTTTACATACTATAACTGTCAATCTCATGCCCAGCATAAATTTTTTGCAGTTAATTGTTTTATCACAATTCCTGGGCCCGAAAGAAAAATAGCAACACAGTGACTACCATCGTATGGCAGGGTGTTGTGCACATATATAAGGGTGTTGATATCTTCTGTGCTACTGCGAATAATAGAGTGCTTACTGCTGAATGAAAGATCATGTTAATGGGAATGCAAAAGTGCTGCCACTGTTTAGAGGCTGCTACTTAGCATTTCAGGTATCAGCTTTATGTATATGCCATGGATAATGCAGAATAGGCCTTAGGTAATGCCCGATATGCATAGGGTGGTGCTCAGTAAGCCTTGTTGTGGAGGTCATTAAATCAGGAATACGACATAAAGCATGAGGGGTTGCTTCTTAAAGTCCCAAAGTTCATCAGTAACATCTGGCTGCTAGTCTCCTTCTATCTCCTTGATACTCTATAACTTTGAAGTACTAGCAGATATTATGATATTACTTTTGGGATTGGAAAGCACTGCAGGCAGCAGCTGTCCTCCTCCGACTGCTTGGCTGTGTGAGGGCAGTTGTAATTTGATGGTACAACAGAAGGGATAAGGATAATGAATTTGCAGGGGGATTCAAGAGGGGCAATGGACAGTTCCAAGCAGAGTCAATTTTTGTCATTCCTGATCATCAGTAAGAGCACTATAACACGGGAATTAAACAGCGGTTGGAGGTGTTTAGGGTTTAGCAGGCTGGCACCCTGCATCCAAACTGATGGTCCACCTGCTCTAATAAGAGTTGTATAAACCATCATGTTTGTGCTGTCTGAACCCCGGTGGCTCCACCGGCAGAAACCTTACACTGACACACCTATTCTTGTCAGTATAAGTACCTCAGACCATCCTCCCTATTTATGGTGGATGTTCTGATGTACTTTTGTTCGCATTTTATTTTCCAGATGGCGGAGGTTGAATTTCTTTCCATTAATACAGGCGGCATGAAGGTCCATCAGGTGACAAATTCAGTCTAAAATTGAATGGCAACAAGAATGTCTCTTCTGCACCTATGATTTTAGGAAGCTTCAAATTTTGATGATGAATGTGTGAGTCAAATCCCCAGTTTTCCAGCTGAAGCTTTACCACCACATAAGCTTTGTTTAATTCAGTGAGGTACTATATGGGCATGTCTCCTTTTCAGACCAGAGGGTTCAGCTAAACAAAATTAGATGATGTGTGTCATTTGGAGTCTTCGACAAGATGACCCTGTACGTGAATTGCTTTTTTCACCAGTTAACACTTTAATTGAATTTATGGCCTTCTACTTTTCAATGAAGTTCATGTTACTTTCTAGTGCAAAAATATATAGAGGAATTAGTTTACTCTTCGTAGAGATTCAGACTTTCTTACTTTGTTATATTTACCCTAACCTGAAAACGTTTCCCTGTTAATGTTCTAAAAATTGTTAAAACCATGCCAATATTGCCTGTTTACTCTCTGTTCCTCTGAGTAAATGTCATGTTTTATTTTCCTTCATCATTCTCAAATGAAGGAAGGACATTTAAGAACAATCTCATCACTATTGTCCCTTGGTGCGGATCTTCATGCTAGGGATGGGAAACAACGGTCTGGTAAGAGATGGGTATTTTATATTCACTTTAATTGAGTGTGTTTGTGATTATGTGTTTTAATTGTTCTTGCTTTGTGTGTTGTATTGTTAGACATTATATGCATTGGGTCATTAGGGACTATAGTGTGACTGAGTGAATCAAGTTAACGTTATATTACAAAGGTAAATTAGAACGCAGTAGTTAATGCACTATCAATGCTCGCATGGATACATCTGATAGAGACTTCTAGCTGCAGATTCATTACCTTTGAATTTTCCAGGCGTCAGACTGGATCCGTAAACTTTTGTGTGAGCAGTACCCCTGCGCGCCGTTGGGTGGCTCCGTTCGTCTCCGTGTGACGTAGCCGGTGTCGGCTGTGACATCACGGTCACCTATATAGGTGCCACCCATGCGCGCGCACGTCAGTTCTTTTCTTTCCGTGTCAGTTAAGCACTGTTCTGGACAAGAGCTACCCCTCTGTCTCCTTTTGGCAGACTTTTTTGACATTTTGTCGAGAGATTTTTCTTGTGTCGAGGATGACCTCTAGATGGGTAGGTTTCAAGCCATGTGGCGCCTGTCACCGCGCCATGTCGGTAACCGACTGTAGGAAGCTGGGTTTCTGTTGTAGTAACCCCCCCCACTTTTTGACAGATTTCCGATGCACTTTGGCAGGGACCCAAGGCACATCAAGACAATCAGGTTCCCAGGGCCTGTGTTCTTTCCCAAAACTTTACCTTGTACCCCCAATTGGCACCTCTATGGCCACATGTCAGTCCCTTGTAAAGGGTACCATGGGTACTAAGGGCACTGTGGCCAGGAAAGGCCTCTAAGGGCTGCAGCACACATTCTGCCACCCTTAGAGGTCCTGTACCTTTACACACACACACACTGCCATTGCAGGCTGTGTGTTTTGGTGCAGAGAAAAGTGAAGAGTCGACATGGCACACATACCTGTGTGCCATGCCTGCAACCCACTGCCTATGGTATAGGTAAGACACCCCTCTAACTGGGTGCACTATACCACTGGTGAGGGTACAGTTGCATGAGCACTGTACCCCTACAGTGTCTAAGTCCATTCTTAGACATTGTAAGTGCAGTAAAGCCATAAAGAGTATATGGTCTGGGAGTTTGTCATTACGAACTCCACAGCACCATAATGGCTTTACCGAATTCTGGGAAGTTTGGTATCAAACTTCTCAGCATAATAAACCCACACTGATGCCAGTGTGGGATTTATTATACAATGCACTCAGAGGGCATCTTAGAGCTGCCGCCTGAAAAACAACCAGCCTCTGGTGGGTTCCCTGACTGGTAAACACCAGCCTGCCACCACGAGACCTGGGGTGGGAGCCTTTGCTCCCTGAGCCCAGAAACAAAGCCTTTCCTGGACGGAGGTGTTCACAACCCCAAGGTCAGGAAGAGCCATCTGTGGTAGGGGAGCTTCAAAGGCCTTGCCGCCTTTGTAACGGGACCCCCAGCCTCTCCTGCTATCAGGAGCAGGCCCCCTTCCTGTCTCACCTCCTTTTCGGTGGGAAGACTGTCCGGAAAAATTAGCACAGCACAGAAGGTGTGCCCACCTCTGCCAACCCCACCCCTCAGGTGGGGGAGGCGAGGTGAAGCCCACTCTTCAGTTCCTGCCATCTTGCAAATGGCAGGCACTCCAATCAGGATTAGGGATTGTGCCCACTCCCCCACGTAGGGTGAGCACACCAAGGGTGTAGTCACCCTAAGATCAGTAGCCCATTGGCTACTGACCTCGAGACCCCTAAAACACCCCTAAATCCAGTATTTAGGGGGCAGCCCAGAACCACGAAGACAGATTCCCGCAACCTACGAAGAAGGAGGACGAAAGAAGACGCCCAGTAGAGGAGACTGCAGAGAAGAACTGACTTGGCCCCAGCCCTACCGGCCCGTCTGCAGCTTCCAAAGATCTTGGGCCAAAAGTCACCTTGTCCTGCAGCCAGCGACCTCCAGAACCCCTGGGAGGACTGACTGTCTTAAAAAAAGACCGGATCTCCTGTGAACAGCAGCTCTGTTCAAAAGAAACAGCCAAGAAAGACTCCAAGCCTGCTGAGGACAAAGAAACCCGACACCTGGAACCACCTCTGCACCCAGCGCCTATGTCCCGAGTCAGAGTGACCCGCGGGTCCCAGCGAGGTCCTCCAGCGCTCCAGAGTCCGAGTCCACTGTGGGTTGACCCCTCCAGGACTCCCCGACGTCGCCTGCAGCCTCTGCACGAAGACCCCCCCGACCGCAAGTGGCCCGGTAAGGTGAAATACTACCTTCAAAAGACACCCTTGCATACAGCCGCCCTGCACCCTGGAGAAGAGAACTCAAGGTGCACCTACGTCCCCGTGCCCTCTAACTTACCTGCCCAGCTGTTGGTTTCTCCCTGAAGTTTTCCTGGACCGAGCCTGCAGCCAAAATCCAAAACCGGCAACTCCCATTGAAAACAACAGCTCACCTGACGCCAAAACAGCACCCTGCACCCAGCCGCCCCTGTGCCGCTGTGGGTGCACTTTGTGTGCTAATTCGGATCCCCCTTTGCCCTGAGCCTAAGTCCAGGAGCTTAGCTCCCACAACCTTGTGGCCTGCTCGTGAGCAGCCACCAACCGGAGGCCTCTATCCCCCATTGGATAACATTGGGCCTCAGCACCCGGCCACCCTAGTGCCACTGAGGGTGCTTTGAGAGTGCATCCTTGACCCTGGGGGAACCCTGGTTCTAACCCCAGAAACCCAACTCCCACAACCAAGTACTTACCTGTAAACCAATAACTTAATTTCCTCCCATAGGATTGCATTGACTGCTTTTCTTTGAAAGATCTTTTAAGTGTGAAGTTGGTTTGTATGAAACCTTGAAAAACTGCAAATGTCTAAAAACTGAATTACTTACCTTTTCTCTAGGAAATGTCCCAGTGTGATATCTAGGCATATCGCTTCTCTCCTGTTGCCTGTTGTCACCTGCTGCCGGACCAGTAGGACCAGGGGGGACTACTCCAACCAGCATCTTTTGCCTCCCTGTGGCGCGGCCGCCAGCATCATCGTATAGCGCCAGGAGGCGCTACAAAAACGGCCGCGGGCTCCCGCAGCGCGGGACCCGCTTCTCTCCTGTTGCCTGTTGTCACCTGCTGCTGGACCAGGGGGGACTACTCCAACCAGTATCCTTTGCCTCCCTGTGGCGCGGCCGCCAGCATCATCGTATAGCGCCAGGAGGCGCTACAAAAACGGCTGCGGGCTCCCACAGCGCGGGACGCGCGCGGGCGTGCCCAGGCAAAGCCCGGGCCAAGGGCGGGCCCGTCTGCGCCCGTCAGAGCCCTGAGGAGACCGGGCTGGGCTACCTCTCTGACATCTACTACAAAACTCTGACTAAACAGACACTTCAAGTCTCAGAAGGTATTGTGCCTCCGGCATCAAACTCCTGTATTGGTATTAGCGGGCCCCAGCTTTCTATTGGAGTACTTTTTGTAGAGGGCCTCAGACTTGCAGGTAGCCCAGGTGTAGGCTTGGCTATGGCAGGGATGGGGAAGAGAAAAACCACAGAGGGAGGAACAAGGGAAATCCCTGCTAAGAAGGCAAAAAAAAAGAGGCAAAAGTTATCAAGTCTAACGCCAGGCAGGGGGGTTTTAGACCGCATTGACAACCTTTTGGCAGAATGCGAGGTTCTCCTTGATCCCCCCCCCAGCTCTACTTCCCCTTCTAAATCAATCTGCGAGTAACTTCAGCCAAGCCCCACGCCCTCACGCCGCATACCAGCTATGTTTAAAAAAGCGGGAGAAAGGAATAAAGCACAGAATAAAACCGATTCCGTCTCTCCCAGGCCGGACATCGGCGACGAAAATAAGCTTATGAACGTTGGGGACTTGTCTCCCTTTATCTGCCATAATAGTTTTTCACCACTGTTAGGATGTACAGACTGTGAGGGCAAACTTGATACCCCAAATAGTGTAGCACAACCTAACAGGACGCCATTGAACATATGTTCAAATGTGGAAGCTTCACTAACCAACGGGATAGTTGTGAATAGTAGCAGGGCTAATCCACCTAGTAGCCCATCAACCAATATCAATGAGGCCACAACCCAAAGATTGCTAGCACATCAAATAATGGCCATTGCTCGGGATATCAAATCACTCAAAATAGCTGTAGGTAACCTCGTAGCTTCCCTGAGCCAGGTACATACCGAGGTACAGAGCATTCAAAATCAATTGCAGGTACAAGCAGCTGCACAGAAGCACATCCAAGGGGGTATAAGTAGCACGAGGCAGACGAAAGAGGTTGGTGCTAACCGCCACTCAGGAAGGCGAAACAACAACCATACAGAGCAGACCCATCCCCTCGATCCGCCCTCTAGCAGTCACTTCACCTACAGTACAGGAACGGGCCAACCCAAAAATAGTAGAGGTCAACCGGATAATTGAAGTAATTGCGAAAGACCATGGCGAGGGCCTGCACATCACTCGATTAGTCCTATACAGGCTCCACCGTGCTCACATAAGCCTCCAGATATCGAGAAGACAATCTACTTCGTTAACGTTCCAAAAATTCAAGGGAGGTCACAAACAGAGGATGAGTGCTCTTTAATCAACAAATGTACCCACTGGATACGGAGAGTGAGAGGATGTCGGTCAATTATTAGGGAAGACCTCATCGGGGCTAAAAGACAATCCAGTAGGGGGGGGCCTGGGGATGCACACAACGTAATAGCTCTTACCTTGATGCATCACGACCTAGTGGAAAACCTGGTCACCTTCGACTTGCGTACCCTACACTTGTTTAACACTAATATACGTTTTAAGTATAACCGCCCAGAAACACCATTGGTTGTAAACCAACCATCATGCACAGCTTCCCTTAACAATGGGTCCCCACTGAACGAGATAGATTGAAGGTTCACCTCGCCCCCCGTAGTACCCAGGTCCCAGACCGGCACCCCAGCACACGCCACAACACAACCTCAGCCGCTCCATATTGAAGACACCACTGCAGAAGAACACAGGGTGACTGACCTGACGAATAAGCCATATTGCACCGCAGAGGCTGCAACCGTTATGGCTGGGCCCTTATCTTCTCCCGACAGCCTATCACGTAGTCTACATGTAGTCTCATGGAATATTGCAGTATTGCAGTCCAGGGTAGTGTCCCCTGACTGGAATTCTTTTGTTGAGGAATACGATATATGCATCTTCCAAGAGACATGGTCAACCGAACCACTCTATCATCTGGGTTACCTAAATTATTACAAACTAGCTACAAAGGGCAACAAGGGTCGCCCATCGGGAGGGCTTACAATCTGGGTCCGGCAGGACATCGGCCTACCCATACAAGTGCTCGAGACTGGGAAGTAATGATATTCTCGCGATTCGCCTGGGGTGTGAGTCATATGGCAATATTGACATTTACAACATTTATGCTAGAGGGCGTAGTGGGGGACGAAGGTCCGAAACCATTTTCGATCTGGATGACCTTTTACATAACATATCTTGGTCCTCCTCGGTAATACTTGGGGGGGATTTTAATACCACCTTTGAGCCCCTGGACAATGGGGAACTAGATCTAGTGGGGGGCGAGGACGAACAGTGGGGTATCCCCAGTCTGGAAATACCTCTGGTCAGTAAATGGACAGAGGCAGCAATACAGCTGAAGGCCCTAACCCTCGAACATGGTGTAAGGGCAGTTAATGGGAGAACAAGATCTGACAAACAAGGGGCCCATACATTTAGAAATGGCCGCCACGCTAGTCGGATTGATTATATGTTAATCAGCCTAAAAATATGGCACACAGTACAAGACATGGTTGAGTCAGATAGAACTGAGAGTGACCATAATCCACTCTGTACCTTATTCTCATTTAAGTCCTTACAAGAGCAACCACAAGCCCCAATTCTACACTCGACTGGTGAGTTAGAAGTGACAAATGATATGCGACACCTTAAATGGCCAATGGTAATTGAACAACCTGACATATTATCATCAATTAATTCTGATTTAGAACACATCATAACTCAGATGCTGTCCTCTCACTACGATCATAGCACATTGAAAGAAATAACACCAATACACAATACTTTCTTTGATAGAATATGTTCACATTTTCAAATCCCTAATAGACCCAAGACCAAGGGATCACAATCCCACCCACATTGGTATAATAACAAGTGTAAAAAAGCACGTAGAGCTTGGGGGGGGGGGGCAATAAGAATAGGAGATCAGCCTAGAGTCCAACACACTAAGAAGCTTTACAAGAAGGCGATTCTCTCAGCAAAAAAGACCTGGGATGAGAAAAGATGGGAGGATCTAAAAGAAGCATGTAAGGAGAGGAACAAGCAACGCTTCTGGAGCCTGGTAAAATGGGGGGCAGGCGGCCCAGGGCAATCTCCCCAAAATCATGTGGACCCACTAACGTGGGTAGAGTTTTTCTCAGACCAATACGCAGATAAAGATACCACGGGCTATGATCCTAATCGGGTTCATTTTAATCAGACTGACATTGTTTTTAATTTAGCTGATGTAACTGCGGCATTGAGTACTATTACCAGCAGGAGAGCCCCGGGCATTGACAAAGTGCCCGCTGACCTCTTTCTTCAGAACAAGGCCAATTGGAGCCACTATATCATGTTTTTAGCAAACGCTATTGCTCATGGAGCCCCGATCCCGGATACCTGGCAAGGGGCGGAGATTATCCCGATTTACAGAAAAGGAGATAAATCCTTACCCGGGAACTACAGGCCGATTAGCCTTCTAGACTCAATCTAGAAAGTTATAGCTCGACTTGTTTTAGCAAAAATTCAAATATGGATTGATGATAACGATATCTTGAGCCCCCTCCAGGCAGGCTTTCGGGCACGTTTGAGCACCATTGATCAAGTTTTTCGTTTTATTTTAATCTACTGGCGGACGGTGATTCTCGGAAAAGGCAGTATTTATGCAGCATTTGTTGATCTTAAGTCTGCCTTTGACCTAGTATCACGGTCCAAATTATGGAGGGTATTGCAGGAGCTTGGACTGCCCCCGATTTACTCTTTTTAATAGTTCATCTTCACGAAAAAAACTTTGCCCAAATTCGCTGGGGGCTTGATGGTAATAAGACTCTTCGCTTCCCTGTTGAGAAGGGAGTACGCCAGGGCTGTGTCCTGGCGCCCACATTGTTCTCACTTTTTATTAATGGCATTGTCGGTTTCCTAGCTGCCCTCCCCACAGACGCCCAGTCCTTGCTGGAAAAAAAATTCCAATATTAATGTTTGCAGACGATACGCTAATATTGTCCAAAACACCAAGTGGGCTAAAGCGTGCACTGCAGCTCTTTGAAGAATTCTGTACACTGCGTGGTTTAAAAGTTAACACCGCAAAAACTAAGTTTATGACTTTCAATCAACACAAGTCATTTAAGGGGGGCATGGTAATGGAGGGGCATCTATTAGAGCAGGTTGAGGCATTCACCTATTTAGGTATCACCATGCACAAAGGGCTCAGCTTGAGGCCACATATTGACACAATGGCCCTCAAACACAGACAACGGGTGTAATGATTAAGGAGTTTAAAACATCATTGACCAAGCCTCTAACTCCAGTGCTGCAAATTTACAACTCTAAAATACTGAGCTCAGCTCTCTATGACGCCGAGTTATGGGGCTTTGAAAATCTGTATCCTCTAGTTGTTTCTGAGAATAAGTTTCTACGAGGGGTCACAGGCTTGCCCCAAAGCACCCCTATGCTCCCCTTGCGCTATGACTTTGGTAGAAAGGCCATTGCTGACTTAGCAAGATTACGTCCCATCCTCTACTGGCGCAGGATCTGGTCCACACCAGAATTGGCCATTTTTGCTGAAGGTCTCAAAGACCTAATGGAGGCTGATCGCTTCCATAAAATCAGATGGCTGCGCGATATTAGAACCACCTTAACTAGTATGGGTATGTTATCACTGTGGACCGACCCAAGCAGTACAGAGTTTCCATCTAAAAATTTGATCAAGCAAAGATATTGGGAACTGATTACGCTGGAAGCTAATAGAGTAGGTGACGCTGCCTCATTATCAGGAAGGTTCTTGCAAATAAAACCAAGGCCGCACGTTGAGGACTATTGGGACATAATCACTAAACCATTGGACCGCAAATTGTATTTCCAGCTTAGAGTGGGTTGTTTACCCGTGAAGACTTTCACTGCCACTTGGTCTACCACACACAACGATAAGTGTCCAACTTGTACTAATGAGGAAGAAACATATGCACATGTGTTATTCGTTTGTCCTGCATATGCTGCATCACGCAAAGCTTGGCTGGCACCGATTTGTAGGAATATGGGAACATACCAGTCGAGTGTAGCAATGCGTATCCTGTGCTCGGACTCTTCTGTATTGTTTGCGATTCCAACGGCAAAGTTTTTAGGATGGATGTGGACAATTAGAACTAAACTCTTAGCAGCAAAACGGACCATGTAGGCCTTGGACATTTTAGTTGGAATATGTAAAGTGTATAATACCCTTCAGCATCAATTTTTATTAATAATATATGAATAATCTGTGTTTTTAATTTGTTTTTATAATACTTTCTTTTATTGTATTCTTTTAATTAATTCTGAAGAAATTTGTGATTTATGGTTTTAGTATGATATGCTTTTATGACACTCTATTGTCGAATAAAGCTTGATTTGATTGATATCTAGGCATATCACACTGAGTAGAAAAAGTAACTTAAAAAGTAATCTGTAAAGTAACGTACAAAGTAATCTCAAAAGTAACTGTAAAGTAATTTTGACTATGTACTTGCATGTAAATGAACAAATTGCATCCAAATGCATTCCAATTGTATTGAACTCCAATATACCTGCAAAAGTATTATTTCACTTACGTGCACCAGGCCTGGCTTGGTTCTAGAAATAAAATAACTAATATTTTTATACAAATAAATTGGTCTGAGTTCAGTCTTTGAGTGTGTGACATCATTTCTTGTCTGAGTGTGTACAATAAATGCTTAACACTACCCTCTGATAAAGCCTTACTGCTCGCCCACACTACCACAAATAGAGAGTAAGGTATTATTTACTTTTACCTCTGCCTACCTTTGGGGTTCCCCTGGACTCTGTGCAAATACAGAGCCAGCTTCCTACACTGACCCCCATCTCGTTTGCTTGTGGTGTCTCGAGCGTGACTCGAAGTTGTGCTCTCACTGCCTGGACATGGCACCGAAGGCTTTGCTGGATCGGTCCATGAAGCTCCTTGCGGCCCGGCAGTTGACCCCGTCGAGTGCAACTCCTCGGAGGTGCCGGTCCTGATGGAGGAAGAGAAGGTTGCTGGATTACTCCAGGAGCCTCAAGTCCTCTTCGCACTCAAGTCCTCGGAACACTCGGTGAAGAGGCATAAGAAGAAGGCGTCCAAACAGACTTCAACTTCACCTCATCTGTTGTCTGCCGACTAGAGACAGGTAAGGAGCATCGACACTCTAGGCACGTTTCTGCAGAATCGCTGCCGGGTTTGACTCCGCGCCTCCCCCTATTTCTAGGAGCCGTAGCAACCCCCCACTCAGGTAAAAGAATTCCATGAGGCCAAGCGCCGCGTATTTGAGCGGGCCTCTGCTGCATTTTGGGCCCCACGGGGTCAGAAGAGGCCCACCAGGCTCCACGGTGACGGCTCCGGTCTCGGCACCGGTGGAGTCTAGGGATCCGGGTTGACACAGGTCGTGCCAACGAGACCTTCCCAGGCGCCGGCCCCAAGTCAGAGCCTCTGACGCCAGCGGCACCAGCCCGATGTAGATACATGACAACTCTGAGTCGGATCGACATTGGTCGATGTTGACTCCAGTGCCCACTGAGCCCAGACGTTCTGCGTCGTTGCATGTTCATTTTGAAGAGGTTTTAGGCTTGAGAGAAGAATAGGAGGGTCCCTGGACCCTCTGGATCACCAGTTTGATGCCCATGTGAGCAATTGTACTGGTATGAGGACCTTGGAAAAGCCAGTGCACTGGACACATCTCAAAATACTGGCATGCTCTCGCTGCCTAGTATGGTTATGGAGGAGGGGGCATCTTACGCTATGGTGGGAAGGAGGGCAGCAGAGGTCCTTGACCTGGAGCTTCACTCGGTGCAGGTCAAGACTAATCTCTTGACTGAGGTGCTTCAGCCTGGGGCTTCCTTATGGGAAACAGTTGTGCAAGTGCTACCGCAGGTCACAGAGGAGGCCACGGCCGTGCTGTCCCAGGCAGTGAAAGATGGGAGAGTTGCAGCAAAGTTCACCATTAGGTGTGGCTTAGATACGACTGACTCACTGCATAGTGCGGTTTCGTCTACTGTGGCCTTATGGCGCCATGCCTGGCTGAAAACATCTGGCTTTTTTGGTGAAGTCCAGGCTAACCTCATGGACATGCCTTTTGACGGGAACTCGTCTCTTTGGTGAGAAGGCGGACTCGGCCTTGAAGTGCTTCAAGGAATCTCGTGCTACGGCCAGATCCTTGGGCCTCTCGGTTACACCTTATGGCCAATCTATCTTTTGACACTTTCGTGGCAATGGAAGGGGTTTGCAACCCCGTCCGCCATATCCCAGCCAATGTTTTGCACAGACTCCCCAAGTTGTGCGCGGACGTGGACGCGGTACATTCCGACCTCGTGGAACTGGTAGCCGGAAGTCATCTGCCACCCAGCCCCAGCAGCTGCAGTCTCCAAGCATTCCTAGTTTGGTTCTGCAAGGCAATGCTACTCCAGTTGGAGGGAGAATTCAACATCATCTCCTCCGCTGGAGGTCCATAACATTGGACAAGTGGGTCTTGCAGATCATTTAGGATGGCAATGCTCTTTCCTTTCTTTCTTTTCCTCCTCCTTTACCTCGAACTCAAGAATGGCTGGCGGAGGATCATCTTTTATTAATCCGAGAGGAAGTTTCAGCTCTCCTGGCCAAGGGAGCTATAGAGAAGGTTCCAATTTCAGAATTAAGCAGTGGTTATTACTCCCACTACTTTCTGATACCGAAAAAGACCAAAGGTCTACGTCCTATTCTGGCCCTTCGGACCGTCAATCTTTTCCTCAAAAGAGAAGTTCAAGATGCTCACGCTGGTGCATGTCTTGTCTGCTCTAGACCAAGGAGACTGGCTGGTAGTGTTACATTTGCAGGATGCATATTTTCACATCCCCATCCTGACGGGCCACAGGCGTTACCTGCGGTTCAAGGTAGGACACAAACACGTTCAGTTCACCGTGCTCCCCTTTGGCCTTACTAGCGCCCCTGCGCAGGTTAGGGGTCTTCCCCTACCTCGACGACTGGCTATTTAAGGCACCTTCGCCCCAGGTTGTCATCTCCCACCTTCAGAATACGGTGGCCCTTCTGCATTCGCTGGGGTTCTCTATAAATGCGCCGAAGTCACACCTGACTACTTCTCAGACACTCACTATCATCAGAGCTGTTCTGCACACAGTGCAGTTTCGGGCTTATCCTCCCGAACAGCGAGTCCAGGATATTCAGGTTATGATACCAATGTTTCAGCCTCTTTCCAGGATTTTGGTGAGACTGACTCTGATGCTTCTGGGACTCTTGGCCTCCTGCATTCTGTTTGTAAATCATGCCAGATGGTGTATGCAGCCTCTGCTGGGGGATTTGAAGTTCCAGTGGGTGCAGCATCAGGGGAATCTCTCTGACATGGTTCAGGTCTCGGAGGGAGCTGCAAAAGACCTGCAGTGGTGGTTGACGAACCACGTTTGGATCAGAGGCAGACATTTCTCCCTTCCCCAACCAGATCTCACTATAGTGATAGATGTGTCACTCCTGGGATAGGGGCGGCCATCTGGGAGAGGTGAAGATTAGGGGACACTGTTCTCCGGCAGAGTCGAGGCTCCACATCAACTTGTTGGAGCTTCGGGTGATCCGGCTAACATTGAAAGCATTTCTTCTCCCTGTCCAGGGGTAGTTGATGCAGGTGTTCATGGACAACACGACAGCCATGTGATAGTGCAACAAGCAGGGCGGGGTGGAGTCCTGTACCCTTTGTCAAGAGGCCTTACGCCTTTGGGCATGGCTGGAACAGCAGGGCATAACCCTGGTGGTTCAACACCTGGCAGGTTCTCTGAACACCAGGGCATACAAACTCAGTCGTCGATGCTTAGTGGATCACGAATGGTGTCTCCAGTCAGAGGTGACGCAAGGTCTCTTTCAACAGTGGGGAGAGACTTGGTTAGATCTGTTCGCCTCCAAAGAGAACTTGCAATGTCAGCAGTTTTGCACGCTGGATTTTCCAAGGCGGCTATTGCTCGGTGGCGCTTTTCATCATCGGAGCTCAGGCCTCCTGTACGCCTTTCCGCCCATACCACTTCTTCCCAGAGTTCTCAAGAAGATCAAGAACGACCGGGCCCAAGTCATTCTTGTGGCTCCGGACAGGACACGTAGAGTCCGGTATCCAGAGCTTCTTCAAATAAGCATTGATCCTCCGATCAGGCTACCCCTTCGGGAGGTTAATCTGTCGCAGCAGCAGGGGAGGGTCCTCCACCCGAACCTGTCAACTTTCCGCCTGGTTGTGTGGAGATTGAGTGGCGACAGTTGCTAGCTTTCGGCATTCTTCCCGAAGTATGTAATGTAATCTTGGCAGCCAGGCGGCCCTCCACTAAGACGGTATACACCTGCCGTTGGCAAAAGTTTGTAAATTATTGTACAGAAAGGTCTACTGACCCTCTTTCTGCTTCCTTGTCTAATATTTTTCTTTTTAGTCTTACCCTTGCCCAGCAAGGCTTTGTTTTGGGTACTCCTAAGGGTTATCTTTCTGCTTTGTCTGCTTTCTTGAGGCTGCCGGACCAACCTTCCTTGTTCAAATCCCCTATTGTAAATTGGTTCTTAAAAGGGCTTGTGCACATGTTTCCACCTACGCCCTTTATCATGTCTATCTTATGATATTCCTGGATAAGGTGGTGCTTCACGACCGTGCCTCATTCCTACCTTAAGATGTTGACCCCATTCCATCTGGGTCAATCGGTCACACTGCCCACCTTTTTTGCTCCCCCGCATCCCTCGAAGGAAGAGGAGCGTCTCCACCATCTGGACCCAAAAAGGGCATTGTCGTTCTACCTTGACCGCATGAAAGAGTTCCGGGTGGACAACCAGCTCTTTGTGGGTTATGTGGGAGCTAAAAAAGGTCGGACAGTGCAGAAATGAACCATCTTGTGCTGGGTTGTTATCTGCATTAAAATCTGCCATGCCCTGGCTAGGAAGCAGCCTCCTGAGGGCTTACTAGCCCATTCCACCAGGGGGGAAGGCTGACGCCATGGTATTGGCTCGTGGAGTGCCAGTCCTGGACATATACCAGGCTGCAACGTGGGCTTCATTGCACACTTTTGCAAAACACTATTGCCTGGACAGTCAGATCCGTATGGATGGGCATTTCACCCATTCGGTCCTACAGGACCTTTTAGTCTAGAAAACCTGTCTGCAGCCCACCACCAGGATGTATGGCTTGGGTAGCTATACAAAGGTAAACGGAATCTGCAGCTAGAAATCTCTATCAGATGAACAAGTGCTTACCTTCAGCAACACATTATCTGGTAGAGACAATATCTAGCTGCAGATGCCTTACAGACCCACCCATGCCTCCCCACTCTGCGGGCTGATTTATAGGGATAGGGTTGTTCCCCTTTTCAGGGCCCTAGTTTTGACATACACAAGTCAGTTCACTTCATGGTTCTGCGCTTCTGGCGGGGAAAAATGAAAAGTACGTGAAGTCCGCATACCTGGGTGGTGCCTAGACTGCGACGTCATAAACGACGATGGTGACGTCATTCGGAGCCAAACGGAGCCACCCGACGACGCGCAGGGGTACTGCTCACGCAAAAGTTTTCAGATCCAGTTTGACGCCTGGGAAATTCAAAGGTAAGGAATCTGCAAATAGATATTGTCTCTACCAGATAATGTGTTACCGGAGGTAAGTAACTTGTTCATAAGACCATTAATAGCAAGAGCTTATTTCCCTGTGCTACTGCCTGCAACAAATTCCTCTCATCTATAAGATACTTCGGAAGACAGAGATAAAGAAGGAAATAGGTTCCCATAATTTGATGTTCTTTAAACTATAGAATGTTTGAGACTGGTAAGAGCCAATGCTTTCTTGGTGCCATATTACACTAAGTGCCCCAGGGGTATAACGGGAATGTTCGCCCACTTTCGGCGCACTTTGGTATTATAGATGGGGTCTCTGACATGTGTGCATACCTTCTGTAACATAGATCTCACTGGTGGCACATGTGCATTCGTGCAATCTGTAGGGGCTGTTCCCACATTTACATAAGGCAGTGGCTCCATGCAAATGAGGAAACACTTTGCCCCTCTCCTTGCACCGTATTACAGATGCAGGTGAGGGGACGTGGTGGCTGCCTACCAAGGTCGCTCTTGAAAGGGGGAAAGAGAGTACCATGTACTCCCCCAGACATATCCTTGCAGACACGTGCAGTTATCCGCTTGCAGGGAGATCTATGCAGCCCTTCCAAATGCAGGCTGCATTGCTGCCTGCACTATGGAAGGTGGGCTGGTAGCTTCAAACAGCTGGTCTGTCTATCACTAATGCACTGACTAAAATTCGAGCTTGCATTTGGAATTGTGCATTTGTTGTGATATTGCGCAGAGTCCCAGTCTGCAACCAGCTCACAAATGTAAGTCTGACTGTAAGACAGTACACCATGTCTGTACTACAGCCCCTGGAACTCTTCCTACCCTGCAACCTTATGGAACTGCATGATGGAAAGAGAGTTTGAGGAGTGGAGTTGGTGTGGAGACTAGTGGGATCGAGATGTGGTTTTGACTTGTATGAAAAAACTACAGTTGAACTATATTCTACTGACAAGTAATGAGGAGATCATGCCCTGTGTATTCTTTTTATATACCTGTAGATTTGCAAATCTGCCAGTGGATACAGAGTTTTCCTGCAACCTTGGTGCTACCAACCCAGGTGATATCCATATTGTGAGTCTCAACATTAGCAACAGGTATCCCAAAAGTAGCAAATATTAAAAGACCTCAACGACTGCAGGAGCAATGGGCCTCATGTATGAAGAATGCATTCGGTAAAAGGGGTCTCAATTTGAGCACCAGCTTTTACCAAATGTATTCTTATTTTGCTCACTGACCTATGTATTAATAGGTCAGTTCACAAAATACAGAATTGTAGTGGGTCGCAAATTGTGACCCACTGCGATTGGCTACAATCACAGGAACAGTGGACTGCTGGGGTCAGCAGAACACCATGTCTGTAATTGCTTTTATACCTTGATTTTGCTTTTACGCCCAAAATTAAATTCTGCGCATGATACAGCAATCTGCATACCGTTGTATACAATTATACATAATGGAACCGTTTGAGTGCATTGCATTCCGTGCTAGAAGGCAATATCAAATAGGTATTAACAAGCGATGACATGACATTCTCTTGATGTTGAATCAGGTCATTATAGTAATTCCAGACTCAATAGAATGTAATACATCATGAGCGTTCAGGAAGTGTTTCAGATTTAATAACTAGTGATAAAGTGGGTCCCAAATGTCTCAGGGGCGGAAAGCACGTGGCAGCAAGGTACATTATATCTCAGAGTGATTCGAACACATAATCAAATCTCGCTACCAGTGGGCATATCTAGGGGGAGCGTTCTTCCTCCAGTTTATAGCAACTCTGTTAACCCACCAACCTGTCCATAGACACAAAACAGCGATAGTGGCTTAGGGACATCTTTGACATAGCCTAGTAGGGCAGTCAATGGTGTAAACGTTAAGTCAGAGGCACCATTTTATTAAATTCTTGATTCAGTTTAAGCCAGTATGCAAGCCACGTGTAAAATGTTTGCTTCAGGGGCACTGCACCTCCATCTTTTAGATTCTGACGTGATGCCTACCTGACCATGGACATTGGTGTGTAGTAAGCCCTTTGATTAACATAAGCCGGAGCAGCTGAAATTTACCATTCAATAAGACTTGGTCTGCTCACAATAATGGGCCCAGTGTGCATCGATGATGAAAACGCCGAACTCGCGATCCCATCACTCCTTGAAGTTCAAGTTGATGGGTGCAATTACATGAATGGAATTGTTGTACATTCTCGTAGTCCATTTGTATGGGCTGGGGTTTGTTTGTATCATTGTCAAGAGTGGCCATTCAGGGGGGTTCAGTAGGAAAGGATGGATGGATATCTCGCGGGGCTATTAATAGCATGTGCATAGTACTAGGCTGTTCGGGCCTCATGAATTCATCAAAGGAAAGAAAACAGGAACCCACAAAAAGAGCCCCATAGTTAGAGGTCCTCTGGACTGTAGATGCTATATCGACCTAGGTTTGGTGGTAAGCGCTAAGCGCAGATTGTATAGAAGTAGAATATGTGGGAGGAATACTTGGCACGGTTGTCTGTGATTGTGGTAAGTCTAGCCCAGATCTAGCTGGTGAGCTGAACTGTGTGAACCTTGGTGCGTGGGCCTACACTTTTTTGCATTAGTGCAGTGCGTGGTGGGTCTGGAGTGCCCAAGCACACCTCCAAAGTTTGATGACGCATGTCAAGTATCCTCTAATGGGGAAATTATGCCTGTGAAACTAGATAATATATTTCAAAGTTAGGTGCTGTAAATCCCCCAGCACTATATAGGAGCTGTAGCTTCCACCATGGTTTCCTGGGCTCATGACTAACCCAAGCCAGTTTTATAATGAAGATTGTGATGAATGCCCACGAAAGAGGAAGTGAGAGATTTTGAAATTGGTAAATCAGTCTGGAAAGGACCACCATCTTCATGAGTGTCACCTTACCGGCCAATGTAAAAGGAACTTTGATCCAGCCCTGTATCTGCTGCTTTGATGTAATAATACATTTACTATATTTTTCACCTTACAGTACTTCGCTCTCTTGGTAGAACTTTATACCAAGATAATGAATGAGCTCCATCTGCCATTGCAGGTGAAGGTCCAGTTCTGCAAAATACACAATGGGGGTCGCACTTATTGAATTTTCAAAATAGGCATAGGACCTGGGGTAAGCAAAGAGGAACAGTCCATATAAGAGGTCCCACTAGCCTAAACATCTACTCACGTAGGAATAAATCCCACTAGAACAGATCCAGATCTCACACTATATTTTTTTAAAAGCAGATTTCATATTTTTTTTTTTCATTACTTTTCAACAATTTACTACCAACATGTTATTACAGTTCTTACATATGTTTATTTGTATTCCACATTAACACAATTCATTTAGCGTGACTTTTCATTTCTTATTGAGATATATACGTTTATTTTCTTCCTTTAAAAACACATGTATTTCAAAATTGTATCCCCCATTCTCCCTTCTTATACACACACTCTCCTCTGACATCCCATTCACACTACATACTCCTCATACAACAATCCGGAGAGACAACATCCCCCATACACTGGCAGAGTCTATTCTCTTCTCTCCTGGTGCATTGGCCCTGGACTGGATATACTAACAGTCAATACACGTTTCTGTGGTTCTAAAATTAGTTATCTACCACCTTCTTCAGGATCATATCAAACTTAAATACATGTACATACTCATCAGGAGGGCAAACAGAGAATTTATTCTCATGTCAGGGGAAAGTTTTATTCTTCATAAATAAAAACAGCAAAGATATAGATGACCTCAGCCGCTATGACAACGGACCTTCTCATATGTAAAAAGGTTAACCTTCACCGTGGATTTCACTTTATTATCCCACAGACAGAACCGGCCTGGCCATGAGGACAGTCGTCCTACCGATTTAGTTACCTATGTGGCGTTCTCTTTTTCTCATAGTGTGGAGTCCCAATGAGCAGGATCCATAATATGTGTTTCCGTAATTTATATATATCTCTTCCATAGTAACTCCTGTCTCCACCTTCCTCCATGACAAACGCTAGTAGGAACTATTTTGTGGAAAGTCCAGTTCTGATCAGGCGGTGGCCGTCGTTAATGCCATAAGGAGCAATTTGTGCCAGTCTATCTGTAAGCCCGACCACGTCTCAAAGGCAATAATTTCTAGTATGGCTGGGGAAAGATTCCTGTCAGGATTTTAATTAACAGGATGTCACCTCCATAGAAGGAGATTATAACCTAGTGTGTGACGAACTGGGCTCCCCTTTGATAGCTGTTTTGCCTAATGATACAGAAAAGAGGCTCCAGTGCAAGCACAAAAAGAATTGGCGAGAGACGACACCCTTGCCTAATCCCTCTGCCTATAGGACTGGGGGTATGTCATATTGTTAGTTCTTAATTTTGCTTGCGGATTTGTGTATTGCTTGGATACCCATCTTACCAGATCTCGGCCCAACCCCATTTTCTGCAAAACTGTAATGAGATACAGCCATTCAGTGGAGTCAAAGACCTTGGCTGCCAGCAGCCATCTCTAGGGTAAGGTCGAATTTGATGCGCGAGGGTAGACAGTGTGTGCAAGTTGTTTGAGGTAGACCTGTTTGGGACGAAACCGGCCTGTTCTGGTCAAATCATGTAGAGAAAAATTGGGGGCAGCCTATTAGCCATAATTTTACCCCATATTTTTGTGTCTACATTGATCAATGGGAGGAGGAGGTAAGATTCACATAACTGCATGGGCTTGCCAGGTTTAAGAAGGGTGATTACTGTTAACTCACATAAAGTAGGGGAACGCAGGGGAAAGCACATCTTTTTTAAAAGCCTCTGTGTACATCCCCAGCATGATTAACTCTAGTTCCTCTGAAGCTTCCAGTAGAATTATATTAAGAATATAGTCTCCCCAGGAGCAGACCCATTCCTTGTGGATTTTATGCCAGACATAACTTTTTGTATTGTTACGGTGTTCTAACCACGTTATGGTGGCTTTATCAAGATAATCATTTAGTTACTGTACTGTTATGTGTTCTGGCTGTGTATAGATCTGAATAAAGTTGTATGGATTCCTGAAGTTTCTCTTTCGGCTTGTAATATTTCTCCCCTGTAGGAGACTGGATCTTAGCAAATTCAATTCTACCCATGGAAGACGGATCATGCCAGTCAGAGTTCTGCCAAGATGCTAGCCCTCATCATAATGTATTGCCATGGTGTATTTCCGCTACATCACGGGAGGCCCTTCTCTTTAAGTTCAGTGCACACATTGTGGCAAGATCAGAGTACTCAGCTTTCAAGTGATCAGATTGTGACTGCAATCTAGTTAGTTGTTCTTGCAGGGATTTAAGTGTATTCCATGCCATTTAGAAATGCATTCACCCTTGAACACCTCCCATAGCGTCGCATCCATTTTCATTCAGCCCTAGTGGAGTTTAAAGTAAGAATAAGAATGTATTGATTGCCTTATTTCAGCCTGAAAGGTCTCAACCCACAGCTTCTCTGGATGCAGATGCCATTGTCTGTATCCGCAAACTACTGAGGGAATGCTCGTGGAGATCACCACTGGTGAGTGGTCCAGCAAGGTTGCGGGCAGATGTACAACCGAGTCTACCCACCCCATCACATCCCCAGGAACTAACAAAAAGTCTATTTTGGAATGTGAGCCATGTAACGCAGAGTGAAAAGAGAAGCCTTGGGCTGTCTTACAACAGGTGCGATACATATCCACCAGCCCATCTTGAGTCATTGTTTTGTAATTCTTCACAATACTGGACATGTGAGGCTGTCCCCTTACCAGTAGAGTCCATTCCAGTTTGCATGGAGACATTGAAATCGCCGCCCCGTATTATTGTGTTAGGTGTTGCGGCTGACAGTCTCTGTCCCAATTTATCATAAAATTTGGATTTGTCGATGTTTGGCCCATATGCATCCATTAAAGAGACATGGTTGTCATCTGTGATGGCTTTCAAATAAAGCAATGTTTATTTAATTATTTATTTTTAAATGCAGCCTGTTTTGGAAACCAGATGTGTTGAAAAAAGAAATTGTAAATGTTCACAAACGTTTTTAAGGTTATTCTTAAAGAAGGAGCCTACCTTAAGTTCACAATGTAAGAATGGTCCCTTTAGCTATGAAAGAAGCATTGAAGACTGTGTTGAATAAACTTTGTGCTGAAGGTATTATTGAAGCCATAGAAGCTTTGGAGTGGCTTAATCCAATTGTCCTTGCATGCAAACAAAGTGGAGATGTACACATGGGTGTCGGTTTTGCGTGATTTAAACAATGGCATTTGGGTGGATCGGTGTCCATTACCAGACATAAATCACATGTTAAGTACTCTGAAGGAAGGTAAATATATTTCAACTTTAGATTTGTCAAAGGCATACCACCAAATTGTAGTACACCTAGACAGTAGACATCTAACATCATTTGTAACTCCACAGGGAGCTTTGCGATGTTTAAGGATGACCTTTGGTTGGCATCACCCTCTGCAGTTTTTCAGAGGGCAATTCAGAATATCTGAACTGGTACACAAGATGTTACAGTATTTCAGGACGACATACTGATTAATGGCAAGGATAAGCTAGATTATGATATGATTCTGAGATTGGTTCTTGAAAGACTGCAGAATGTTGGTTAACAATTGAAGGGTAAAAATGTAAATTTGGGGTATCTGAGGTTGAGTATTTGGGCCTTATTATCAGAACAGAGAGCATCATGACTAAACTTAAACTATTGGAGGCTATTGAGTGTGCTCCTAGTCCAATCAATAAGGAACAACTTAAATCATTTCTGGGATTGGCAAAGTACTACGCAAAATTTGTAAACCATTTTGCTGACATTACTACACCAACAAGATTATTGTTGAAGGGGGAGAAATTTGTTTGGAATGAATAATGTGAGAAGGCTTTTTCTTTTGTCAAGGAAAATATAGCTAAAGCACCTGTATTAAAATTGTACAATCCAGCATGCAAAACAGTTCTGATGACTGATGCAAGTGCATATGGGCTTGGGGCAGTTTTAATGCAGTTGCATGAAGGGAAAGAACAGATTATTGCTTTCACACCAAGAACACTGAAAGGTGCTGAAAGTAGTTATTCAGTGATCTAGAAGGAAGCAAGCATTGGCGTGAACTGCAATATTTTAAACTCATCTGCGGGAAACAATATTTAAGTTGAGAACAGATCACAAACCATTGGTGGATGTCTTTACAACAAAAGGTGGGGCAAATGCAACCCCTCGTAGAGCAAAATGGTGGTTGTGGCTGCAGAGGTACTTATTTGTAAATTAAGTATGTGCCAGGAATGAGGAATATTAGAGCTGATTGTTTGTCTGAATTGCCATTATTCAGTGCAGATGATTGTGAAACTGATGAGTGGATGGTAGACAATGTGGAAATGCCACCTAAAGGGGCAACTTCTTCCAAAGAGTAGAAAATGACTTTGTATCAAGGTGAAAGTTTATTTCTGGTAAAAAAAAAAAAACCTTAAAGAAGGATGGAAAAAGGAATGGTCTAATAATGAGTTATTAGTTAAATACAAACTGGCCTGGTCAGAACTTTCCGTGGTAGATGAAATCTTGTACAGAGGAGACAAATTGGTAGTACCAGTGTCCATTCATGAAATATTGATTGGGTTGTTACATGAAGGACATGGTGGCATGTCTGCCATGAAATGTAAAGCACGTATGAATTTTTGGTGACCAAGTATGGATCGAGATATAGAGAGGTATGTAAAAATTTGCTATAATTGCAGTTCTAGTGACAAATCTTGTGTTGTAAGAGAATCTCCCATTGTGTCAATCAAATATCCAGATGGTCCATGGAAGAAACTGGGAACGGATATATGTGGTCCATTTAAGCATAATCAATCAATCAATCATATCATTTGTAAAGCGCACTACTCACCCGTGAGGGTCTCAAGGCGCTGGGGTGGGGAATGCTGCTACTGCTCGAAAAGCCAGGTCTTGAGGAGTTTTCTGAAGGTCAGCAGGTCTTGGGTCTGCCATAGGTGGATGGGGAGGGTGTTCCAGGTCTTGGCGGCGAGGTGGGAGAACGATCTGCCACCGGAGGTCGCTCTTCGGAAGCGGGGGACAGTGGCGAGGTCGGCGGAGCTGGCGGGTGGGGGTGTAGAAGCTGAGTCGTCTGTTGAGGTACGTTGGTCCGGTGTTGTGGAGTGCCTTGTGTGCGTGGGTGAGGAGTTTGAAGGTTATCCTCTTGTTGACCGGGAGCCAGTGCAGGTCTCAGGTGGGGTGTGATGTGGCTGCGGCGAGGGATGTCGAGGATCAGGCGTGCAGAGGCGTTCTGGTTGCGTTGGAGCCGTCTCAGGAGTTTGGCCGAGGCTCCTGCGTAGAGGGCGTTTCCGTAGTCCAACCTGCTGCTGACGAGGGCCTGGGTGACCGTTCTTCTCGTTTCAGTGGGGATCCACTTGTAGATCCTGCGGAGCATGCAGAGGGTGTTGAAGCAGGCGGAGGAGACGGCGTTGACCTGTTTAGTCATGGAGAGGGTGGAGTCGAGGATGACCCCTAGGTTGCGTGTGTGGTCGGTGGGTGTTGGGGCGGTTCCCAGTGCGGTTGGCCACCAGGAGTCGTCCCAGGCCGAAGGGGTGGATCCGAGGATGAGGACCTCCGTCTTGTCCGAGTTCAGCTTCAGTCGGCTGTTCCTCATCCATTCAGCGACGGCCTTCATTCCTTCGTGAAGGTTGGTTTTGGCGGTGTGGGGGTCCTTGGTGAGGGAGAGGATCAGCTGGGTGTCATCGGCGTAGGAGATGATGTTGAGGTCATGCCGACGGGCGACGTGGGCGAGCGGTGCCATGTAGATGTTAAACAGAGTTGGGCTGAGGGAAGAGCCCTGGGGTACGCCGCAGATGATCTCGGTGGCTTCGGAGCGGAAGGGGGGAAGGCGGACGCTCCGTGTTCTGCAGGAGAGGAAGGAGGTGGTCCAGTCCAGGGCCTTCTCTTGGATCCCGGCGTTGTGGAGTCGTGTTCGTAGTGTGTGGTGGCAGACCGTGTCGAAGGCGGCTGACAGGTCCAGGAGGATGAGGGCCGCCGTTTCTCCGTTGTCCAGCAGGGACTTGATGTCATCGGTGGAGGCGATGAGGGCAGTCTCGGTGCTGTGGTTGCTGCGGAACCCGGACTGGGAAGGGTACAGGATGTTGTTCTCCTCGAGGTAGCGGGTCAGTTGTTTGTTGACGGTCTTCTCGATGACCTTTGCCGGGAACGGGAGCAGGGAGATGGGCCGGAAGTTCTTGAGGTCCTTGGGGTCCGCCTTGGGTTTCTTGAGTAAGGTGTTGATCTCGGCGTGCTTCCAGCTCTCCGGGAAGGTTGCTGTCTCGGAGGTGTTGATGACTTTCCGGAGATGGGGTGCGATGGCTGTGCTGGCTTTGTTGAAGATGTGGTGTGGGCATGGGTCTGACGGAGATCCGGAGTGGATGGTGTTCATGATCTTGATGGGGTCGTTGATGTTGGTCCAGGAGAGCAGGCGGTTGGTGCGGATGGTGGTCGTGGGGGCGGAGGTCTCAGTGGTTGTCGGGGCGGGCGTGGTGTTGAAGCTGTCGTGGATGTCTGCGATCTTGCGGTGGAAGAAGGTGGCCAGCGAGTCGCACAGGTCTTGCGAGGGTGGGACGTCGTTGGTGTTGGTGTTGGAGCTGGGGTTGGAGAGTTCCTTCACGATGTTGAAGAGCTCTTTGCTGTTGTGCGCGTTGTTGTCTAGGCGGTCTTTGAAGGAGGCCCTTTTGGCGGATCTGATGAGGTGATGGTGTCTGTGGGTGGCGTTCTTGTGGGCTGCGTGGCTGTCCGGTGTTCGTTCACGGAGCCAGATCTTCTCCAGCTTTCGGCAGGTTTGCTTGGAGGCCCGGAGGTCTTCAGTGAACCAGCTGGCTTTCTTGTTGGTGTGACTGTTGGAGGGTTTCTTGATCGGGGCGAGGGTGTTGGCGCAGTCGTTGATCCACTGTCTGAGGTTTCGGACGGCGGTGTCTGGGTCGGCGGGTGGGCTCTGGGCGAGGGTGGTGGTTAGCTGGTCTTCGGTGACTTTGCTCCAGCAGCGGCAGGGCATCTGTTAGGTGCGGTGGTGCGTGGTGGGTTTCTTGAAGGTGAAGTGGTATCGGCGATGGTCGGTCCAGTGGAGTTCGGTGGTGTGGTTGAAGGAGACGTGGGGGCTTGCGGAGAAGATGGGGTCAAGCGTGTGACCGGCGGAGTGGGTGGGTGTTGTGACGAGTTGTCTGAGTCCGAGGTTGGCTAGGTTGTCGATCAGGGTGGTGGAGTTGGTGTCGTTGTTGTTCTCGAGGTGGAAGTACAGGTCCCCGAGGAGGATGTAGTCCGTGGAGGCGAGGGCGTGTGTGCTGACGAAGTCGGCGATGGAGTCGCTGAACTGTGGTCGGGGTCCGGGGGTCTGTAGACGAGGGTTCCTCTGAGGGTGGTGTTGGGATCGGTGTGGATCTGGAAGTGCAGGTGTTCGGCGGTGCTGAGGGTGTCGTCGGTGTTGGTCGAGACTCTGAGAGTGTTCCTGTGGACGATGGCGATTCCTCCTCCTGCTCCGTTGGTGCGGTCGATCTTGTAGCCTTCCGGGACGGCTATGGCTATGTCGGGTGCCGAGGCGGGGTTCAGCCAGGTCTCCGTCAGGAAGGCGACGTCTGGGGAGGTTGAGTCGAGTAGGTCCCAGAGTTCAACGGCGTGTTTGCGGGTGGAGCGGGTGTTGAGAAGGATGCATCTGAGGTGGTTGGGTTCTTTCCTGGTCGGCGGCATGGTGGAGCGGATGCTTGTGAAGCTGCAGTTCCGGCAGGTGAAAGCTCCGTGGGTGCGCTTCGGGGCAGCCAGGAAGCAGGTGTGTGTGATCGTCCGGTGTTGAGTGCGTGGAGGGATCTGGCATCGTAGCGGTGTCGGGCGTCGTGGCGTTCGCGGGGTCCAGGGGTCCTGGCTCTGGGCGCGGTCCAGGCGCGGACGGGCGCAGACTGGCTTGCCTTAGGCGCGCCAGCGGCGCGCCCGCTGCGCGCGCCCGCTGCGCGGCCTCCATATGAGGGGATGTGGGAGGGAGGAGCAGCTGGAAGGCGGGAGCGGGGCGGCGAATGGGATTGCAGGGGGCGGGCCGCAGGGACGCAGCGGCGGGAAAAACGGACGGGGCCGCGGAAGAACTGGGCACAGGAAGGAAAAACAAGTTTAGGCAAGAAAAAAAGTACAGGCACAGAGGAATAAAAACAAGTCTGGGCAAGAAAGCAAGTTAGGCACAGGGGGATAAAAACAAGTCTGGGCAAGAAAGCAAGTTAGGCACAGGGGAATAAAAACAAGTCTGGGAAAAGAAAGCAAGTTAGGCACAGGGGAAAAGTACAGGATTAGGCAAAAACAATGCAGGCAGAGCCGTGCAGCAGCGTGGGGAGCGACCTTCCCTTGTAAATAATGATTTACAAGGGAAATTTGCCTTAGTCATGGTTGAGTATTATTCTAAATGGCCAGAAGTTCGAATAGTGAATGAAGTAAAAACGGATAATATAAGTTTTTGCAAAGACATATTAGCAAGGGAAGAGATTCCTCAGGGGATAGTTACTGATAACGGTCCTCAGTTTGTTTCTGAAAAAATGTCTTGAGTGTATACAGCATCACTGTAGAAATAGAAAACATCCTAGAGAAAATGTTTTAGTTGAGAGATTTAACCGTGTTGGTGGAGTGTTTGCAATTGCTGTTGAAAGTAAATTGGACTGGAAACGAACTAAGGAACATGTTGTGGAATTATAGATCAACGCACCATTCCGTTACTAATGAAACGGCCTTCATGCCTCCACGAGGTAGGGAGCTTGCGAAAATTGCCTGTCCCTGGTGGAAGAGAAAGGAGATGCACAGAGGATCTAATGCTGAAGCAGTAAGTGGTTGGTGAGAGATGAGCAGATTAGGTATGAACAAAGACATAATGGTGATTTGAAGAGAGGTGCAAGCAGATTCAATGTTGGAGATTGGGTGTGCATGAAGGTAAGGTGAAAAGTAAAAAAAATTGAATCAATATTTTCTGATATTAAGAGAATCCGCAAAGTGTGGGGTAACACCTTGGAATTGGAATGTGTCGAGAAATGTAATGCAAGAAAGCTGGTTGTGATAATTGCAGGGAAGGAGTCGGTGACAAAGGTGACAAGGGTGATGCTAATGCAAAAACCTTCAAAATGAGTGCTGTGGGAGAGGGAAAGAAAGTATAGTCATACAGAAAAAGATAATGTCCTGGATGACTGCAAGATTATTGTACTCCCTAATCATGTCCATTATTGATTTACGAGTTTATGTATGTATAGCATAGTATTTTTCTTAAATGTCCATTATTGATTTAAGAATTGTATGTATACAGTATAGTAATTTTCTTTAAAGTGTTATGGGGTAGATATGTTGTATCCATTGTAAATATTAATCCCCTTTAAGAGTAGAATGTAAGAAGGGGAATTCTGGAGTGGAATGTTATGCTTTGAGGCGTAGACTGGACTGGCGGTTGGGAAAAGGAAGGTACTTGCGGAATCCTGTATTATCTCCTTGTTATGTACTTGAATAAACAATTTCAAACCCCTAAAGAGTGTTCCTTCATTCACTTTTGAGTTGGTGGTAAAATATTAATGTTTTCCAACCGGATTTCAGTCTCAAAACAACACATACCTTGAGGATTCAGTATTTGTAAGGAACACCCTTAAAATGCCCCTTCCAAATAACAATTCCTTAATGTTTTTTCAACTCATTTAATGATTCATGAAACCTATTCCGAATTATTAAATGATTTACTACATTTAAAAAAGTATTTTAGCGTCACAGGCTCTCTGATTTACCACGGCTAAGGATTTGCAAATATTAAATCGATATACACCTTTCCAATACAGTCGGGTCATGTTTGCGCAGTATAAAACTGAAAAAGAAAACTTGGTACATGAGGTCCATATTGTGTACCTACACAAGACTCCCTGAATAGAAGCAGTAAAGACGGAGAATGGAAAACAGTATAGACTTGAAACTAGTGGAAATATTGTCTGGAGGAACTGTATGGGTAATGGCATACAGGTTAGACTCGCTAGATAGGAGGGACTATGTGGGTGTTATCTAAGTGCAGAACTCATAGCATCGTGTAATGCCTTGCATGTTAGGAATAGTTAAATATGGGACCACAGTGTACACTAAATGAGAGGGTTTTCTCTATGTTAGTGCTCTGGTTCCTTGTGCTTGTGTTTATTCGTTGTGGCAACATCTTCCTGAGATTCCACCTTCCTTTAAGAAGAGTTCACTGGGTTCTCGGGGTTGATTGCTATTTCCAACAGCCTTTGACTGGATTTTGACACGCTGGACTTAATGTACTGAAGCTGGGCTAATACCAGAAATGTATTCTAATCAGTGCCTTATTATTTTCATTTGTTTTATTATGAGGGGTAAAGGTGTATCACCAGATAATAAATGCAATTTATATTGTCAAAGGGAGACAGTACTCACTGCTATTATATTAGCCATTTGTGTATCTGAAAGAGACACGTTAGTGACAGATTCCTTACCTTAGAATATCCCCAGGCGTCAGGCTGGATCCGGAAAGTTTTTGCGTAGCAGTACCCTTGCGCGTCGGTAGGCGGCGTCGTGCGGCTCCGCGTCCGTCGTCGGCATCGTGATCGCCGGGATGACGTCGCGGGCAGTACTTAGACGCCGCCCCTGCGCGCTGACGCCAGTTCTTCTTTTTCCGCGCCAGTAAGCGCAGATCTGGGAAGAGCAGTGCCCTAGTCAATTTTTGACTACATTTTTGGGTGATTTTTTTCACTGTTTCTTTTCGAGTCTTCTCGACTCCTAGGTGTCGGTAGGGATGCCCGGCTTCAAGCCATGCGACGCCTGTGGTCGAATGATGTCGATCACAGACCCGCACTTAGTGTCTCTACTGTCTCGGCCGAGACCACGACTCGAAGTCGTGCCCTGACTGCCGGGCCTTACACCCGAAGGCTTTGCGAGAGCGGTCTCGAAAGCTCCTCGAAGTCCGGCAGTCGGCTCTGCGCCGCACCAAGCCCCGGTCCCGTGAGAGGTTGAGGGGCCGGTCGCGGAGCCCCCGCCAGTCGTCGGAGTCCAAGTCTTCGCACTCCTCGGGTAAGTCGAAGCACAAAAAGTCTAAGAAGCATCATCGCTCTAAGACTTCGCCTCGCCGGTCTCGCGACTCGGCTGAGGCCCCTGTCGGCACCGTCCCCGCCCCCGCAGCCCCGGACGTGCCTGTGGAGCCGCCCCCGCATTACCCGTCCTTTCCGGGTTCGGGGGCGACTCCGGCCCAAATACAGGAATTCCTGTCGGCCATGGCCCGCCTCTTCGGGCCTCAAGGTCCCTCCGGTGTGCCTTCGGGCGCCGCGGGCCCTGATGGGGTTGCTCCGGCGTCGCCGACGACTCCGGTCCCGGCGTCGCCCGTCCCGCCAGCCTTGATCCCGGCCTCGGCTCCGGCCCCGGCCTCGATCCCGGCTCCGGTGGTACCGCAACCCCGATCGATGCCGGTTGACCTAACCATGCCTCCGCCGGCGCCGATGTCCCCGGTGCCGTTCCTGACGCCGCCCGGGGCTCCGGGCGGCGTCGTTCCCCGGTTCTCTCCGGTTCCGGACATGGAGCCGGACCGACGTCGCTCGACGCCGGCCCCGGCGCCGATGAGACCTTGGGTCCCAGATGTCCCTCCTCCTCCATATTTTGAGCCAGAGGAGGACCAGGAGAGCTGGGAGGGGTCGGAAGACCCTCTCACACAGCAGTGTGAGTATGATCAGGACTGGGCAGAGGAACTTGGGGATGCCAGTGGTCTAGACACTTCCCCTGACACTGGCATGCTGTCTCCTCCCGTGGCTACGGAGGAGGGGCAAATTTCGCAACGGTGTTGCGTAGAGCAGCTGGAGCCTTGCACCTCCAATTGCCTACTGTGGCTGTCAGGACTAACCTCCTGACGGAAGTGCTTCAGCCGGCAGCTACCTCCCCGGAGCCATTGCTGCCGTTTAATGATGCACTGTCTGACGTTCTTTTGGGCACCTGGTCCAAGCCCAACACAGGGGCTCCTGTGGATAGGAACGTGGCCCGACGCCATCGCCCTGCTCCGGGCGACCCCTTGTTTCTCTCCCAACATCCCACCCCGAGAGCTTGGTTGTCCAAGCCTCTGCCTCCCAAACCGCCTTCCCTACCGCCCCTCCGGATAGGGAATCCAAACGCCTGGATCAATTTGGGAAGAAGGCCTTGTCTTCCTCCAGTGCTGGCTTGCGGTCCGTCAACACCGCTTGCCTTTTGGGCCGATATTCCCACTCTCTGTGGGATTCGGTGGCGGCCGTTTTGCCCCAGTGTTCTGAGGAGGTCCAGACACTGCTTACCCGCACCATTGCGGAAGGTAGGGATGCGGCAAAGTTCACCATACGTTGTGGCCTTGATACCGCCGACTCGCTGGGCAGATCGCTTGCAACGACGGTGGCGCTGCGTCGCCACGCCTGGCTGCGAACAACTGGTTTCTCGGGTGATGTCCAGAATACACTCATGGACATGCCCTTTGATGGAGTCGGTCTTTTTGGTTCCAAAGCAGACCTTGCGCTGGAGCGTTTTAAGGACTCACGGGCTACTGCCAAGTCCCTGGGCCTTTCTGTTGTGCGCCCTCCGCTGACCTCTGCTTTTCGCCCCTTTCGTGGCCACGGAAGGGGCGCCCAGTCACGTCCGCTGCCCAGCCACCGGCCCGCGCAGCAAACGTCTTCGCGTGGCCGAGGACGTGGCTTCCGCCGTGGCGGATCGGGCAACCAGCGTGCGGGTCAGGCCACCAACCCCGCCCCGTCCGCGGCCTCCAAGCCCTCCTAGTCCTTCTTTTCAGGTGCACAGCACGCCAGTAGGGGGCAGGGTCCGCCATCACCTTCACCACTGGCGTGCCATCACCTCGGACAGGTGGGTCTTGAACATTGTCCGAAGGGGCTACTCCCTCCCCTTCGAGACCACCCCCCCAGCCATGCCACCTCAATTCCACCGCATTTCAGGGGATCACTTGGTGCTTCTGCAGAAGGAAGTCACGGCCCTCTTGGCCAAGAGGGCCATCGAGCATGTTCCGACCCCAGAAGTAGGACGTGGTTGCTACTCCCACTACTTCCTGGTGCCCAAAAAGGACAAGGAGGACATGGTTCTATCTTGGACCTCCGGAACGACAATCGCTTCCTCCGGAAGGAGAAGTTCAAGATGCTCACCTTAGCTCAGGTCTAGACTGCCCTCGACCCTGGAGACTGGTTGGTAGCGTTGGACTTGCAGGACGCTTATTTTCACATCCCCGTCCTGCTGGCCCACCGGCGTTACCTGCGGTTCACTGTAGGCCTCGAGCATTTTCAGTTCACCGTGCTCCCCTTTGGCCTTACAGGTGCCCCTCGGGTGTTCACGAAAGTGATGGCGGTGGTCGCAGCTCATCTGCGCCGGGCAGGGGTTCCAGTCTTCCCCCACCTCGACGACTGGCTGCTGAAGGCGGGCTCGTCCCAGGCAGTCTTCTCCCACCTCCAGACTACGGCCGAACTCCTGCACTCGCTCGGGTTCTCCATCAATGTGCCGAAGTCGCATCTTATTCCTTCTCCACAGCTCCTTTTCATCGGAGCAGTTCTGGATACGACGCAGTTTCGGGCCTATCCTCCCGAACGGCGAGTCCGGGATATTCAGGCTATGATTCCGATCTTTCAGCCTTTATCCTGGGTTTCGGTACGGATGACCCTGAGGCTGCTGGGCCTCATGGCCTCCTGCATCCTGCTTGTCGATCATGCCAGATGGCATATGCGGGCTCTGCAGTGGGACCTGAAGTTCCAGTGGGCGCAGCACCAGGGCAACCTGTCCGATCACGTCCAGATCTCGGAGGGGACTGCAAAACAGTTGCAGTGGTGGCTCTCGAACCGGCAATGGGTCATGGGCAGATCCCTCTCCCTTCCCCAGCCAGAGCACACAGTTGTGACGGACGCGTCCCTTCTGGGATGGGGAGGTCACATGGGAGAGGCGGAGATCAGAGGCCTCTGGTCTCCGGCGGAGTCCCGGCTCCATATCAACATTCTGGAGCTCCGGGCGATCCGACTTGCACTCAAGGCATTCCTTCCCTCTGTCAAAGGGAAGGTAGTGCAGGTGTTCACAGACAACACCACCGCCATGTGGTACTGCAACAAACAAGGCGGGGTGGGGTCGTGGACCCTCTGTCAGGAGGCTCTGCGCCTCTGGACATGGCTGGAACATCAGGGCATGTTCCTGATGGTTCAACACCTGGCAGTTTCCCTGAACGCCAGGGCGGACGAACTCAGCCGCAGGTGCATGATGGATCACGAATGGCGTCTTCACTCGGAAGTGGCGCAAGGACTCTTTCTACAGTGGGGAGAGCCTTGGTTAGATCTATTCGCCACCGAAGAGAACGCGCAATGTCATCAGTTCTGCGCGTTGGACTTTCCAAGGCGGCACTCGCTCAGCGACGCTTTTCGACGCGAGTGGAGTTGCGGTCTGTTGTACGCCTTTCCGCCTATACCACTTCTACCCAGAGTGTTGAAGAAGATTCGGCACGACCGGGCCCAAGTCATCCTTGTGGCTCCGGACTGGGCTCGAAGAGTTTGGTATCCCGAGCTACTCAGTATGAGCGTCGATCCCCCGATCCGTCTGCCTCTTCGGGAGGATCTTCTGTCGCAGCAGCAGGGGACGGTCCTCCACCCGAACCTGTCCAGCCTCCACCTGCTTGCGTGGAGATTGAGCAGCGGCAGTTGATTCCTTTCGACTTGCCTCCCGAAGTTTGTGATGTGATTCTGGCAGCCAGGCGTCCCTCCACTAAGGTGGTATACGCCTGCAGGTGGAACAAGTTTGTGGCATGGTGCACAGCAAAGGCTGTGAACCCTCTCTCTGCCCCTCTTTCTGAGGTTCTTCTGTTCCTTCTTTCCCTGGCCCAACAAGGTTCTGCCCTGGGTACCATCAAGGGCTATCTTTGTGCCATCTCGGCCTTCCTCAGGCTTCCTGATCAGCCCTCCCTTTTCAAGTCCCCTGTTGTTAACAGGTTCCTAAAAGGCATTACACACCTCTTCCCTCCTGTTCCGTTTGTGATGCCTCAGTGGGACTTGAACTTGGTTCTTACCTTTCTTATGTGCGCTCCCTTTGAGCCTCTACATAACTGTCCTCTTCGTCTTCTGACTCTGAAGACAGCCTTTCTGGTGGCCATCACCTCCGCTCGGCGGGTGAGTGAGCTCCAGGCTCTATCATGCAAACCTCCCTTTCTGTCTGTCCATCCAGACAAGGTTGTTCTTAGGACGCGTCCGTCCTTCTTGCCAAAGGTGGTTACTGCC
Organism: Calotriton arnoldi; assembly: GCA_963921515.1. NCBI lineage: Eukaryota > Metazoa > Chordata > Amphibia > Caudata > Salamandridae > Calotriton > Calotriton arnoldi. The sequence continues at coordinate 110,843 of CAWUFW010005198.1, read as the reverse complement.
TTCCACATTGGGCAGACCATCACTTTGCCCACCTTCTTTCCGCCTCCGCATCCTTCCAGAGAGGAAGAGAGGCTCCACCGTCTGGACCCAAAACGTGCGCTTTCCTTTATATCAACCGCACACAACACTTCGGGGTGGATGACCAGCTCTTTGTTGGCTACGTGGGCGCCAAAAAAGGTCGGGCGGTGCACAAGAGAACCATCTCCCGCTGGGTAACCTTGTGTATCAAAGCCTGCTATTCTTTGGCTAAGAAGGAGCCTCCTGTTGGGCTGCGTGCCCATCCCACCAGGGCAACGGCTGCTACCACGGCTTTAGGCCGCGGTGTTCCGCTGCAGGATATATGTCCGGCAGCTACGTGGGCCTCGCTGCACACGTTTACCAAGCATTACTGCCTTGACAGTCCGGTCCGGAGGGACGGCTTCTTTGGCCGTTCTGTCCTCCGGGACTTCCTTGTCTGATCTTTGTTCGCAGACCCACCACCGGGGTTGGTATTGCTGGGGTATCTATTCTAAGGTAAGGAATCTGTCACTAACGTGTCTCTTTCAGATGCACAAGTTACTAACTTGTGTAACGATATATCTGTAAGAGACAGTAGTTAGTGACAGATTCCTTACCGCCCACCCATCCTCCCGTTCTGCGAACTGATTTCTAGGGTTAAGGACATCCCTTTCAGGGCCCTAGTATTTTTCAGACTCCTATGTCAGCTTCTTGCATGGCTCTGCGTTCCTGGTGCGGAAAGTCGTGTACAGAACTGACGTCAGCGTGCAGGGGCGGCGTAGTACTGCCCGCGACGTCATCCCGGCGATCACGACGCCGACGACGGACGCGGAGCCGCACGACGCCGCCTACCGACGCGCAAGTGTACTGCTACGCAAAAACTTTCCGGATCCAGCCTGACGCCTGGGGATATTCTAAGGTAAGGAATCTGTCACTAACTACTGTCTCTTACAGATATATCGTTACACAAGTTAGTAACTTGTGCTTTGTGTTGTTGGATTATCCAATGGAAATTGTCATTTTTTTTAATGTTCATTTTTTTGTTTTGTTTAGGCAAGCATATACATATAAGTACTGCACAACGTGATGGACTTTCAGGAGTCTATTGACAATACAGGTATAAGTGTGCTATTAAAGAGGAAAACTATGCAAAATAGAGGGGAGGTAAGGAAAAGAAGAGGTAGCATAGAGGTCGAGGAGCAAATGGCAGAAGAAAAGGATATTGTACAGAGTATGTATAGTATCCCACACCCTTCATTTTCATAAATACAGGACAAATTAGACAGAGAGGATCATGGATGGGAGGAATAGAGTTGGACCTACAGAATATTGGATATGTAAGGGGGGATGGCCATTGAAAATGCTGGATAGTCTTGAATGAGTAAGGTTGCCGTCTCCTTACCTGGAAAAAGAAACAACCAAAGGAAGGGGGAAATCGGGAGAGGGAGAGAAGGATGGATGGATGGGTGGGGGGAGGGGTGAAAGGGAGTGGAGGGGGAGGGAAGAGAGGGGAAAGGGGAGGGGAAAGGCACGTGCGCAGTGAGAAAAAGAAAGAGGGACAGAAGGTATAGGGGAGAGAAAGAAAGGGAGAGGAAGAGAAGGAGATAGAAGAGGAGGGGGAAGAAGGAGGAAGGGTGAAATGGGGGGGTAAGGCGGGGGCAGAAAACATTCAGGAGTCTCGAAGGAAAGGAGCCCATACTTGTTGGAACACTTCCTCCTGGTCTTGCAGTCGATATATTACACGTTCGTGGGATGCCGTCTGAATCATTGCTACCATCCATTCCTCCTGCGAGGGGGGTGTTGGCCGATCTCCACTGTCTTAAGATACAAATTTTGGCTGTAGAGAACGCAGTGTGTAAAAGGCGACATTGTGGGTGCGTAATGTCAGGTGAATTCCCAAGATCATGCAGTAAGATGATGGGAGGGGTAAGGGAGAGTCGGAGGGGAATTGTTTCACTCAGGATATCCCCTACGTGGGCCCAGAAACACTGTATAGAAGGACAATCGCATAGTATATGGGGAAGGTCATAGTTAACTCCCGAACATCTCCAGCACTTAGAGTGGGGCAATAATCCTGCTCGTTGCAGTTTCAATGGTGTCCAGTACCAGTTATGTAAAGTTTTGAAAAGACAGAATTTCAAACGCGCTTCCCGAGCACCCTTGTCTAGGGCTTCCAATTTGTCCGGCCAGTCATCTTCTTCAATGGTAATGTGTAGGCGCTCCTATTTCTCGCAGAGAACCTTAAGGAGTGGTTGTGAGTATAAGTGGTTAGTTAATGCACCATACAGTCCCGATATCGCTTCCTTGTGCCGTCCCCAAATAAGGAGATAGTCCAATATTGGCGAAGGTTCTAACGTCCAGGGATGAGGACCCAGGCATCGCCTCAGGCAGTGTGGCAATTGCAAGTGTCGCCAAGCTTGATACAATGGGAGATCAAATTCCTCACGGTGCAGGTCAAAGGATTTCAACTCTCCGTTTAGTATGACCTGGTCTAGCGTCTGAATTCCTCTCGATCTCCAACTGGGCCAGTAGCGTACAACCATTTATTTGGATGCTCTTGCTACCCCAAAGTGGAGCTTTAGAGTGCACACGATGGGCAACTCCTAGAAGACGGTGTGCTCGATGCCATGCTTGATATGTAGCTTGCATCACTGGATGCGGAGGGGATATTCGTGGGTTACGGGTTCCGTATGGAAATTCAAGGCCGTCATCACGGTTAAGTAGTGAGTGTTCTGTTGTGACCCATTGTGGAGGGTCGGTCGTGCCTGGGAGTAGATAGGCTAATTGCGAGAGGTGCAGAGCTAAAGAATAATGCTCCAGAGATGGTAAACCCTAACCACCTTGGGAGCGGCGAGCCGTTAGTTTGGCAGCAGCTAGACGAGGATGCATGGATCCCCAGACAAAGGTCTGTATACGGGCATCTACACGACATTGTGTGGACAGAGGTACTACAATCGGAAGCATTCCAAGAGCATACGTGAAGCGAGGTAAAGTGACCATCCTTATGGCCTGTACTCTTTCCCACATGAAAAAACCCAAGAGAGACCATTTGGCAAAATCAGTTTCCATTTGTGCTATGAGGGGTGACAGATTGTCCGAGACCATTCCTTCCAGGCCTCGATTAACCAAAATTCCCAGATATTTTAGTTTTGACGATTTCCAGCTAAAGGGGTAGCCATCAGTTGATGCTTTTGTGGTGCCCAAACATGGCGGAAGAGCCTCACTTTTGTCCCAGTTTACCTCATAACTGGAAAGGGCTGCAAACCTGTCAATCTCAAGCAAGGCTGGCAGAGAATGAAGGAGATCTTCTAGAGTAAGGAGAATGTCATCAGCATATAGGTATATTTTGGATACACCTCCTGCTATAGGTATACCCTTGCTCCGCGGTGAGTGGCGGATAAGGGAAGCAAGGGGTTTCATTGCCAATAGGAATAGAGGGGGGGGGGAGTGCGGGCAACCTTGACGGGTGCCCCTTCGGATTGGAAAAGAGTCCGAAATAAATCCTCCACAATTGACCTGGGCTACTGGGATGTCATATAGCAGGCGGACCTTGGAGATAAACTGATCGCCTAGGCCAAAGCGTTACTTGGTGGCAAAGAGGTAACCCCAATCAATGCGGTCAAACGCCTTTTCTGCATCCAGGTAAAGAGCCACTGCGTCTTTCGCCATCTCTTTTGCACACCATAAAGTGTGGGCTAGTGTTTGAAGATGATTCCTGGAAGAAAGGCCTGCGACAAATCCAACCTTTGTATGGTGTATCAGGGATGGAATAACTTTGCGAAGTCATGCCGCCAAAATACTTGCCAAATTGTTTACGTCTCCTTTTTTAAGGGAGCTAGGGCAATAGCTACTGCAAGCAAGCGAATCTCTGCCTGGCTTGGGAATAACCACAATCAACGCTCTGTTAGAAATAGGGCCTAGTGAGGCTGTCTAAACAGCCTCATGAAAGGCGGCATGTAGAGTATCAATTGCCGCTTCCCCAGACCATTTATAATCCGCAGGAAATCCATCTTCTCCCGGGGATTTGTGGTATGGTAATTTGGCAATGACTGCAGCAAATTCTTCTTTGCTGATGTCACCATTAAGTAAATCTCTACCTTCGTCTGTGAGGTGCAGAAGATCAATATCTGCAAGATAGGTGGTTAATTGATCTTCAGTTGCCGGGGTCTCAGGTTTGTAGAGTCTCTCATAAAATGATGCAAAAGTGTTTACTATGTTTTGGGGTTTAGTAAGAATCACTCCCGTTTCCGTCCGTATGGCAGGGATAGCCATGGCTGCCTCACGCTGCTTCAGCTGTGCTGCAAGTAATCGACCTGCTGTCTCCCCTTGTTCGTAATGCCTGCCTTTTAGACGCTGAAGGGCATACTCCGCTTTAGAGGTGTACAAATTATTGAGCGCCATTCTGGCTAGCTCTAGGCGTCAGCGATTGGGCACTGTGGGATGGAAAGAATATAGGCGCGTGAGAGAGATAATTTGATCCTCGAGTTCAGTACAACGAAATGATGCCGTCCTATTGGCCTCTGCCGCATCTCATCAGTTGCCCACGAATAGTTGCTTTCGCAGCCGGCCATATGGTCCTCCAAGAAGTAACTGATGATTTATTATTGATTAAGTAGTCAGAGAGATGAGAACGCAGTTGGACCTTGCCCTGCGGTGATCGATATCTCTGAATGTTCATACGCCATGGTTTGCGGCCTGGGGAGACTAAACCTACGTCGAGAGCAAGGAAAACCAGAGAATGATCAGAGAGAGTAGCTCCCAATATATGGGATTCACTAGTAATTGCAGCTACCGAGTGAGATATAAGGAAATAGTCTATCCTAGACTGGGTGCCATGAGCAGAGTAGAGGAAGGTATACTCCTGATCTGTGGGGTGACAAAGGTGCCAATGATCCACTAGTCCGTGGTCCGATGTTATGTCTCCCAATAAGGCTCTGTCTCCCTCGTTACACCTGTCCAAGGGGCCCGTCCTATCTAAAACTGCATCGCGGGCAAGATTCCAGTCCCCGCCAATGACATAACTGGATGCCCCAATTTCCACTAATAAGCGATTCAGGCTGAGAAGATGGGAACGTTTAACTCCCGTTAGAGCATATACTGAGCCAACAGAGGGTCCTATCCCCTATGATTAACTTAGCAAAGACATATCTGCCATCTGGATCAACCCAGGTCTTGACGGGTAAGGATTTGTGTAAGAGGTTAGCTAGCCACTCCACATTTCCGTGGCTGACTCTTCTTTGTGGGAGACTGTGTCATCAATCCGCAGTGAATGACTTTTCCCACCCATTCTCATCGTAGCTTGGATGATTCCAAAGCATCCAAGTGTGTCTCTTGTAAAAGGGCAATATCAGCTCTTTTCGTTTGCAGATAAGAGAGTACTTTCTTACGTTTAATGTAATGCGTGAGAGCATTGACATTTCACGAGATAATGCGTAGTGGATGAGAGGAAGAGGAAACGTTTGCTGTCATGTGTGCTTTGGAAATCGAAAGAAGTTGGTTTTTTAAGGAATAGCTGATGGAAGGGAAGAGAGGTGTTAGATTTAATGTTCATTTATAATAGTGCGGGACCACTGTGTGAAGCAGATAAATGAAGGCTGTCACACTACCCTCTGTGTTTGCAGAGTTATTCATTGGAGTATTGGACAGAATGTTTTGGACATGTTCTGAGGGTGTAGGCCTCGTAATTCTTCTGTACACAGGTAAATTGACTATGCAGAAGCATTTCTTGGGTGTTTAGGATTGCAGAGTATTGAAATATTTGCCTATACCTAAGGCAAAAGCAGGGGATAAAAATGTTGAAGGGGACAATAAATATAATTTAGAGGTGAACGCATTACAAGAAAAGTTGGGTTTGAAAATGAAGCTGTGCTGGAAAGGTGTAGATTGTTTTAGATCTCAGGCAACTGTAGAACTAATGCAGCAGTATGCAGCAGTGTTGCATATTTATGTTGCAAGCTGTATGAGATTTACACAAGGAAATCATTGCAGATCAATCCATAAATAGAATATGTAGCTTGGAGATACAGGAGAATGTGTTGATCATTACGTATCCTGTGTTAGACAAAGCAATTGGAGTTTCCAAACACGCTGAGCCTTTCATCAAATGTTTAGAGTCGTTAAGCATTTAAGGGCTGTAATGAACTGGTGGAGGGTGTTTATGTAGTCACAAACTATCAGTACTGGAGAGGAATTCAAAAGTGTTAGGCAGTGTCAATCAAAGATCATGGTAATGATTGTTACAGGTAGGTTAGCAAACAACTAGGGCTAATAGCAAATTGTTATAGCAATGTGCGAAAATATAACAGGGAAAGGCATTTTCATTGTGTGTATAAATCTGGCTGTGATCCGTGGTAAAATACATAGTGTGAACAAACGCAATAGTACTGAGTTTTTGTTATTTTACATATTTTCTTTTATTAACCTTGTGAAGTAATGTTAACAGTAGTGCAGAGTTTGTAGTGGACGACGATGTGGTACAGATGAGGAGGGACTTCATGCCCCTTGGTGTATTATAAGGATTTGTGAGATGGAGGATGTGGAAGTGTTTGCTGATTGATGAGTCACCACACTTTGGTGGATGACAGTATTTTAAGATGGCTGGAAGGAATGAGCTTATTGGTGTCTTATGTTACTCCAAGGAGAAACTGTGGCGTTCTCCTAAGCACCTTAGGGTATTTTGTAACAAATCTAGGGTTTAAATAACACATCAATAGTGTGGAAAAAACAAGTTGTTGTTGGGTTGAAGGCAACTGGGCACTGTTGCGGTAATGTCACTGGTGGGTGGTAAGGCCATTTAGAGAAACACATTTGAAAATGTTATGGGATTGTCCACTAAATAATCCTGACACGAATACTGACATACTCTTGTTTCTTTATGTGGTAGTGAATGATCCTAATAAGGTTATCTGGATAGGCCAACACCTGTTGACAAATATAAGCAAACTCATTTCAATTGTGGGAAATTGTAGGGCGTTCAGTACCATATATACATTGATACTATGTAGCATCAAATGTTCCTGTGCAGGAAATCACTTCATGACACCTGTGGGAACATAATAATTTGTGCAAGGGCTATTCAGATGAGCGTTAGCATCTGTATATTCTAGCAGGCAATGCATAAATCCTTCCAGTGGATCAATAAGATTACTTGTTTTCAAGATGATACCTTTCTTTATGTCTTGACCAGAAGTAACATGATGATGAATGTGCATCTTCATTTAGAACTGCAAATGTATTGAGCATTTTAATGGAAAGATGCACATTTGCAAGACTTGCTGTGGAATTGTTGGGTTATAGGAATTCGCGTGAGGGTGTAAAGTCTAAAACCAAGTTGATTGTTGCTATGAGGTTTGCTCCTCAACTCTAGAGGCAACAGTGTGCTGATGTAAGTTTGGTGGTTGGTGGACTACGGTTTCATATGTGTTCACCATTTTTAGACAAAACAATTGTTATGAAAGAGCTAATGAAATGGGGTAATAAATTTGAATTGAGAGATCCGTGTGAACAAACTTTCACCATGATGATTAAAGAAAAATTGTGTTCTCATCTATGTTAAGGCCATCTTACACGAATGACAAATCTGTGTTAGTGATAGATGCCTACATTCAAGGGAAGGGCAAGAATGAATTTGTAGGAACATTAAGAAATGTAGAATGCATGCATTCTTTCATTGAGATAAAGGCACTTGCATGTTGGTAGGTATTGCACAATTCCCGATCATATGTGTGGGGTACAGAATTTGAAGCTTCACCAAACTTCTTCATCATTCAAAGATAAAGTAGAAGCCACACTTGCATAGGATATAATAATTCATAATCCAAGCTAAATGTGTACCTGGAGAGGAGAATGATGTCGTATTCTTTGTCTCAAATTGTTTGAAGGAAAAGAACAAGAAAAGAAGGGTTAGGTGAGAGAACAAATTGATTTTAGAGGCTTCAGTACTCTTCTAGGTGGCTATGTATTCCTTTGTTGCGTACTAAATAACACATTTCCTTTGATTATGTCAATAACTCTGATTGGACATTCAAATGTATTGTCTTTGATAATATCTGTGTGTTATTGTCTATGGTATCAAACCTCTAACCTTCTCCCATAAAGCTTGGAACATGATTAGTTGACTACTGCAACCCTGGTGGATCAGAGAATACTTGGCTTACCGCTGCGTTCACATTAGGACTGGGCAAACTTTAAATTACACCAGCATCCTTTTTGTAATTTTTCATTATGCTTATTACATGAAATTTCGCCATGTGACACTTTGCATATTTATTTGCCATTCGCTGAAAAATTACTGAAAGCTCACCATTCACTGTAAAAATATAAAGTGAGTGCACAGGAATCGAAGAGCACGAGCGGCTGTTGCACGCACTGCTTTTGAATTCTCCACAATTGTTTAGCATGGAATAGGTTTTTGTGTTAAAAATTGCTGAAAGGACGCATTTCGCACTGGGGGCATGGGTCAAACCTGTGCTCCGAGTGAGGCCTACGAATATCCTGCCTGATCCTGTTGCCCACCACTCCCTGAGCCATGCCTATAATAGCGGATGACTCCGGTATTACCTAGCTCGGGTCGTACTTGGAGGGGCCAGGTGGAGACAAACGTGAGCCCTGGCACTTGGAGCCGCTGCCGGGAGCATAGCTGAAGACCCCGGACGGGCGCGGCCTTGTGAGGGGAGTAGGTGGGCCCATTTGAACCAGTCTGGAAAGGTTCTGCTAATCCAGGTAGAAATGACCCTGGAGAAGTATGCAAGCTTGTTGGAAAAAATACTTAAAGCTATTCACAATCTCAAAACTGCCCCTGAAACAAAGATCTGTGGCAGTGGTGGTGTCCTTGTTGCATGATGATCACAAGAAGCTCTCTGACTGCATGGATGACAGTCCACATTAACAGCTCTATACCCCACGGTGCAGGATGTGCAGAATCAACTGCAACAAATGGTTGTGGATATGAAGGAACTCCAGAACAGAGCTAAGGGTGCAGAGGGCCGCACCAAGTGCACCAGCATTCGCCTGCAGGAGATTCTGGAAAAAGCAGAAGGCACCAACGCAGAACTCTTTCTGGAGCACTGGCTAACAGAGACGATATTGGCTGGTTCTTCTCCATTGAAAGAATGCATCGCATTACAGTGTGTCCACTGCGACTGGGCGCAATTTCTCACCCAGTTATTGCAAAGCTGCTCAATTACAGGGATAGTGTGGTGTTCTGTAGTAAGCTTCTTCCTCCAGCTCCTGTTGCCAGGCTATGATGTAATATTCCAGAATGCTAAGCTGGAGGAAGAAGCTTACTACAGAACACCACATCACAAAAATGAAGTGATGCCTTCAGGATAAATCAGCAGACAGCAAGACTTCAAGAAAGGTAAGGTGAAATTGGTTAACTGTACATCCGAGTTAACAAGAGACCTCGCACACAGGGCATCAAGATCCAACTGCCAACTTCAAGCAACAACATTCTTCCTCCAGCTTAGCATTCTGGAATATTACATCGTAGCCTGGCAACAGGAGCTGGAGGAAGAAGCTTACTACAGAACACCACAGATAGGTATTTGCTTTTGCAACTCTTCAGAGCCAAGGGACCCGTGTAAATGTGAGGGAACCACTGTATCTCCATACCTGGATTATACCGCGACTGTCCAGGCCCAACGAAATTCCTACATAGCAGCCAAGAGACAATTGCACGCACTGGGGACTACGGTGAACCCTCCTCTTCACAGCAAGGCTACAAGTGGATGGAGGAGAGACAACAAATTTCTTCCACTCTCCAGAGGCGACATGGACCTGGCTGCACACCAAGGGGATCAACACTCAACGTGAGGATGCGGTGACCGGAGCGACCTGGGAATGTAGGAGAACTCTGAGATGGCGCAGCAGACAGACCAGGAACCGCCACATGGAAGAACAGGTGGCAGAGGCGAGAGCACAAGTACTGGCGGATGTCATGCATTATCACAAACATTTGTTTGAGGTGCTGGGCTTGGATCCTGGCACAGACTCGGAGGCAGATACCAGTGGCTTGGGCACCTCTAGCAGGGCGCAGCACATGGGCTGGCCAACAACCAGGCTGGCAGACAACCTCTAGAAACTGTGAACCATGAGCATCCACAGTAACCATAAGCAAACACATACTGGAAATAGTAGGGGTTGTGGTGGGTCCCATGAGGGCCTGTGCTGTGGAGTGACCAGTCAAACACAACAACATAACGAAACTAGATAATGGGATTGGTCACGCTCCCGCAGGCACAGGAGGGCAGGAAAGGCTGGCTTGGCTGGCAGTCCACCTCCTGATGCACTCTGGTGAGCAATTGAACTCGTTTGGTTAGGGTACTTTGGCACCCCAGTCCTTGGTTGGGAGTTGGGAATGTTTTATATCACGGCCATGTTTGGCACTGTTTTATTGTCACCCAATGCTAGAGAATGAAGGATACTGCACGACAACAATGGGAAGGGACCAGTAGGGGGCTGATCATGAAATACCCGCTCTATCACAGGCAAATAATGCACATACGTATAATTACATGGAATGTGCGGGGACTTAATTCTCAGACTAAACATTACAATGTAAAGGCATACATCAAATGGCGAAAAGCCCAAGTAGTCTTCCTACAGGAGACACACCTAGCGAGCACGGAGGGGCAGGCACTGCAAAAGAGGTAGAGGAACTAGGTATATTACACATCCTACTTTGCATTCGCTAGGGGAGTAATCATATGGATCCTCCCACGGGTGCCATTCACGCTTCACACTGAAATGGTGGATAAGGAAGTGCGAAACATACTGCTAGCAGGACTAGATAGGAAGGACATAACTGTAACTAATATATGCACCCAATATAGACCAATGCGCGTTTTTAGATAAGTTAGCCCCAGTCTTAGCTGAGGTTGTCAACTACCCCCTAATGGAGGGAGGAGACTTTAATTGTGTTGCTGACAGGAATCTAGATAGATTATACCCACCACTACAGTGTGCCACACCACACAGAACTGCTATGGGGTTTCAGGACTGGGTAGAGAGCTGGGAATTAGTGGATGCCTGGAGATTGCTGAACCCTCCCCTTAAGTACTACTCCTACAATTCGGGGTTGCACTCCCTGTACGTCGGTCTTGAAAAGATTCTTTGTAACAAAACATTACAAACCAAAGTGCAAGCGGCAGAATATCTAGCCAGAGCACACTCAGACCATGCCTTGTTGATGCGAACATTGTAGGGGATACCCTTAGGCCCCAGATACCGCCATCCGTGTTACATCTATGGATTTAGCCCATCCACCCACGACAAGGACAGCGTTTTAAAAAGGTACCCGCAATTGGCATTCATAATAGAGTTATGCACATTAAAAACGATTCTTGGAGTCAACTACAGAATGATGAGACATGCCAGATATAAAGATTTAGAGCATGACTCTTATCACAAACCCCTAAAGAAGGTGGTTTTAAGTTATCCAGGCCATTGAAACGTGCGGTGACAGTGTGCTGAGCCCTTTGGTCAAGACATATTGATGGAAGACCGGAGAGGGGTCTCCTCATTGTGTTCTTATGAGGATATCGGGGGATTGGGAGTAGTATTTGGAGTATGCACGATTGAATGCCTGGTATGAACATAAGATTTGTTGGGGTTGGTGGATCTGTTTTATTCATCTATTTTTGTGCTTGATGGTATTGTTATTATGAAAGTGTTCATTTTTTTTGTAACTTGCCAAAAAAAAATCAAATTTGTTAATGTATAAGAATGAAGTGTGTTTAGGTTATTGATCTGCATTTTTCATGAATAATACAGGCTAAAGAAATGTGATAGAAATATTTTGTGAAATAACAGTGGGTTAGTAATCATTGTACATTGATTCTTTATAAATAAAGAGGCTGGTGGTTTTTTTTGTATACATATTTTGTTGTGCTGTCCCCTGTACCCGAGCCTTAAAGGAATATTGGGGATACACTTAATTAAATAGGTTGCAATGGCATTGGAACCTTTGGCCAATGTGTTACGACAGGGTATCAACTACCATGGACTCAGGATTAATGAGGCTCCCATCTACTTGTCCCTATATGCTGAAAATATGTTACTGTACATGCGGGGGAGGCTTCAGATGTCCAGGGGGTAGTTGGGGCACTGGCACTTTTGAAGCTGTTGGGACCGAGGGACATTTGGGAGAAATCCTGTGCTTTTCCTCTTGGGAGTGCTGCTGGGGGACCTAAGCCTACAGCTTTGGAGGATTCATTGCGGTGGGCACCGAACATGATAAAATATCTAGGTATACGCATATCACACACAGCAACGTCCTAACAGCTGTGGCCTCACTGTGACCTGCAATCCGATTCTCGCTCATGCTGCCATTATTTGTTATGGGCAGAATAGCCTGGATCAAGATGGTAATCCTCCCCAGGTTACTCTACCACTTCACAGCACTCCCCATTGAAATCCCTAGAAAAGTGTTTCGGATAATTGATGCTTTACTCCTCCAACTTATATAGAGCACTGGATGTAAACAAGTGGCTTTAGCGAAACTGAAATTACCCACCTTGTAGGGGGTACTGGCGGTGCCGGACTGGGAGTTTTAAATTAATCCAATATTACTACCTCCACAGAGCATCCATCACAAAACGAGTAAACCCAATGCAGGTGCGAACTACCCTAGATGTGGCGAGAGCAATGCTGCATTTGGTGTGGGGCTGTTCTGCTTTACCTTTCTACTGGACTGGGGTGGTGGAGATAGTATCAATAGGAACAGGAAGACAGGTCACCAAAACTCCGGAAGCATGCCTACTAGGATGGTTCACACAATGGAAAAAAGAAGCAGCGACAAATGGATTCAAAGATTTGGCGTTCATACTAGCCAGATGTCAGTTAACATTAGCCTGGAGGGCTTCTGACACCCCTAATTTGCAGAAATGGGTAGTGGAACTCCGTAGATGGGCCAATTACCAAGGAGCAGCGCTACAGAGAGAAGTTAATGGGACTACGGCCCCAGGTTTGGGCCCGGCCATGGATCACATCCTGACTGACATCCCTCACTTAGGGAACCAGAGGATTATAAGGCGCGGTGGATAATGGGGAAACACCATATGAGCACACATAGGTGATGCACACACAACGTATGTATGGAGACACATCTGACCACGGCCCTCACCCGTCTCGCACCACAGACAAGGATCTTAGACAAATGACCCCACCACGCACCCCCCCCCCCCTCCCACCAACATCGTCTTACATGACACAACATCCCTCCCATCTCTAGAAGGACCAGTAGTTGTTCTGTTTTTTGTTGAATGCCATCTGCATGATTATACTGCATGTTTCTCATTGATGTTAGGAGAAACGGTTATGGGCGGATGTGGCTGTGTACTGCGAGGACACGACCTTCCAGTCCACGGCAACTTGGAGGGAGGGAGAAAATGGGTCCGCAAGTGCGATATATATGTTGACAAAACTCAATAGAATGTTAAAAAAAAAAAAAAAAAGACTCATTTTGTGCTAAAAAATAGCGCTGAGGGGTTTGCATTTTGCCAAATTATATGAAATTTGGCTGAAATTTTGGGGAATTAGGAAAAAGCAAAATGTTTCACTCACCCCTAATACACATCACCCTCCATGCAAGCCAAAAGGAACCCAATCTAAACACCACCTTTGGGGATTTGTGGTTACCAGAATCAGGGGAACAGTTTGAATCAAAAGCCCAACACAAATTCCACCTGATCTTCACTTCTCTAAAAATTGTTGGCATTGGAAATGTTATTATTGCTTAACAAACCTGCTTAAAAATCAGTGTAGTGTAAATCTTTAATCTCTTCTTTTTGTACAGTACTCCACATGGCTTGTGCAGGTCAGCATACATCATGTGTCCAACTTCTCATGGAGTCGGGGCTACAGGACTCACCGGATGCTTCTGGAACGTTTGCACAAAAACTTGTTAGGAAACCAGAGATCCTGCAGCTCTTCAAATAAATTGATTCAGATGTATAAATGTAAGCAAATAAAAGACCATATACATCGTTACTACTCAAAGACCTGTCATTAAATCTAATGTGAATATGCATTTTGATGTGGGTGGAGGAAGTGAGGTCTTTTACCTGTGCCTATACTTGACCAATGTTCTCTCTCTGTTTTACGTTTCTTGGGTAAAAGGGCGAACAGCTGTGACCTACTTAGACTGCTAATATGATATGTAATTTATCCTTGTTAAGATCAATGTCATTGACAGAGACTCAGTAGACAGCAACTTTGTCAGTATCTCTTCCATTTAGGAAAGGCCCATGGTTTTATGGAGCTTAGGCAAAAATGATGTTACATGCACAGCCCTCTACATTCCTTGTTTGCCACTTGGTGCCATCTATTCCAGCTCACAGGCCACCCGCAAATGCAATAGGTGGCTATGTCTGATGTGTACGCTCCACATAACAAATAAAAGAAAGAAGGATTTCCCTTTCATGCGGACAATTTCCCAACAAAGTTGTAGTTTCCACTCCCTTAGGCTCTATGGGCCTGCACTAAGTCACAATGAGCATACATCCCAGTTCTCAATGACAAATAAACTCGGTCTCCTTAAAATATAAAATCATTCATTTTTATTAAATCAATTATGCATAAAACCAATACAATTGCATATAACCAACACCACAATTTATGCACAGATTATAATCCTTATACACCGAATATTAATCTCCCCTCAGAAAAACTGGACACAGTAGTTTCTTATTTCCTGTTATATATCTCATTCATTTCAAATCAATAAAAAGTATTTTTTTTAAATCTGTTTCATAAAAGAAACCATTCCATATCACATTATGTCATAGCAAACAAACACATATATTCACCAACTCATTCCGTCTGAGTACAGTAAAATCTCAAAATTGTGTCCATCTGCATACAATAAAATATCAAAGTTCTGTCAACGCAGCGTTTCAGTGGTACTTGTGTGATTCACCCAACCTTCTTCAGGACAACTTAATTAAAAACTCATATACTCATTCTAGGAGACAGATATACATATAATCAGTCTATTCAATATAGAATAATTGAAACATTACATATCAATGTAGTGTTAGTGAAACCCGTAGGCCCTATTGAGAAAAAGTACACCCTATTCTCAGTATATTACATGGTGCTTTTTAGGTCGAGCCTAGCGCAGCGCGCATGCGCTGCTCTAGGAAAACGACCTCTTGGAATCACTCAGCACTTTTCACACGCTCGGGTGTGTGTGTTTTTTTTTTTTTTCTTTTAGCATTTTTCCTATTGGGCTTTGCGTGCGAAGACGGCACGCAATTGGGCAAAGGCGGGTGCATGTCCCACTTTTCCCAGGAAATGTATCCGCCCACGGCCTACGGCTTGCGGTTACGAGCAGCGGGCGCGCAGTGTGCCATCTGTTTCAGGTCAGACTTCAAAGGTTGTTTTTCGTTTAGCTTTCGCGCGGCCGCGCTTGCTCTTTCTCTCGTTACCTGTCATTATTATTCCCTGAATGTCTCTGTCTATCCAAATACCCCGGCATATTTTCGAATTTCAATTGTTTGTTTAATAAATTCATGATGTCTGTACGGCATTTCACGTGTCCACACGTCTTTAACAAGTCAGAGTGATCGAAAAGTGCGCGTGTTAAATACAACGGCATGCGAGTAAATGTGTTAAACTTGCTAGATGCTTGGCTGTTCTGAGCAATCGGTGTTTTTATAAGGGCGTTCACGTGCTTAAACTTCTCAGGTGCTCTTCCGCCTCCTGCACCCCCCGGCCCCACCGACAGACCCAGCATGAAGCAGGCACTCATCGCGATGGCTTGCAGCCTCTCCCTGTGCAGCTCAGCCTCCGCCATCCTGCAGGGAGCATGCGCTGAGAGCGGTCTGCAAAAACACTGCTGTCACCCAGGGAGACCGAGCCGAGGCTCCGGAGCGGCGAGCGGGCTCTGCGCTGCTGTGGGAGTGAGTGGGCTGCGGGGGGAAGGGGCCTGCCCGCCGCCCAGCTGTGCTGCGGCTGCTAGCCGGAGATAGCCGCCGCCGCCGCAGAGGCCATGTGTGCACTGAAGGCCTCAGCCGGCGCGCTCCTCCTCTGGAGGCGAGGGGGGCTCCCGGGAGCTGCAGGCATGAGCCAGAGGTGGGGTGGGGTGCGACAGCCTGTGGTGGAGTGGCGGGGGGAACAGAAGATGGAATTCCGTAGTCGGGGTCTACCTAAGTGGCAAAGGTGGTCTGCTTTTATTTCAGACATGCAGCAACAGCAAGCGGTTGAAGAAAGCAAAGCAGGGCGTGCCTATCTTTCGTGCAGCAGGTGTAGTGGCACCCGGGCTAACTGCACCAGCTGTTTCAGTCATAACAGATTATGACTGTCTTTTGCTACACCAACCCCTCGCTTACATCGGAGCCCATGGCCCCCTGAGGCATAAATCTACACGGTATGAAGTTACCCCTTTCTCTCTCTCCACCTGATAGTTTCACAAACAGAAGCGTTTCCACTGCGCACAGTTATTGGATATAAGAGTACATTGCATTGTGATTTATCGATTTTCAAGAAAGCATATGTGTTTATTGCAACTTTATTTAACACATTTATCTGACATTTTAATGAATATATAGAGCTCTGTTCCAGGTAATCGTGTTGCTTAAAATACATAAGTGAAGCAGGCCTTTAGAGCTCTGACGTCGTTAGGAGTTTGCAAACTGCGAGAATAAGTTAGTTTTCTAGTGACACTGCCAGGAGGTGTCTATAAAAGAGCTGTTGTTCCTTGTACATAACATTGATGTGCTCTGCAGGTGTGCACCTGCGAGGCCTCAGAGCATGTTTTCGTTACACATGCCTAAGACACAGGTTGTAGCAGGACAATGATTGGAGGGGAAGCTAGAATAAGCATGCATGTACAAGAGCCGGGTGCAGGAATGGGAAAAGTATGTAAGAGAAAGCTTGGAGCATCAGATCTTAGCCTAAGCTGCTGGGACATTTGGAGTGAAGATAAAGCAGCCAAGAGATGAGAGTGAGAAAAGCGCTGAGGTTTGATAAGCCCCGGCAGAACAGCTTTAAGCAGGGAGGGTCTTGTCAAATCTGAGACCTGGTAGTAATTAAAAATTGACGTTGAAATCGTTCGTTAAGTTTGTTATTCATGTCATTAACATTCCAGGCAAAAACACAGATCAATTTCTATACAATGACTGTAAAAACCCTTAAGGTAACCCATGTCAGTTATGACGAGGTGTCTGTCTAATTTCACCAGGAATTTTTACTCGACACCGACATAAACGCACACACACACTCTCTCCCTCGCTGTTTAGAAATACTTCAAAATGTTTTTTTCCCCAAAAAATATTGTGCTTTCTGTCACTTACCCCTACCAATACACATTCGTCTCCCTTTCCACTGCCCCTTAGGCCCCTCTCATGCACCCTGCTTGTTGTATAATGTATTTTAACCTTATGTGCCAGAGTGATGGTCGGGACATCTGAAGCTCACCCCCCCGCCCCCCCCAAAATCTTACTGACCAAGGTACGCCCCTGATGTTTTACTTAATTTGTGTTCCATACCAGTAGTGTTTCTGTAATTTTTTTTTCATGCACCATACGAGTGTACATACAGGCACATGCATCAACCATTTTTGCGCAAACGGTGCGATTCGCAAAAATCTGCCGTTTGCGCCCGCAAAAAGGGCATTTGCGATGCATCAAGGTTCAAGGCACTCGCAATTTGAGAATTCGCAATTAATTGCGATTTCTCAAATTGCGATTGCATTTAAGGAATCACAATTTGCGAATCCTTAAATGCAATGCAAGAACCACTTTAGAATAGCGATTTCGTTACTAGGGGGCGCAAATTACCATCAAGTTGGACTTGATGGTAATTTGCAAAAACGTTGAAAAATGTACTAAGGTGCATTTTTCAAAGTTGTAGGTTACACACACACATGCCCTTGGGGCATGTGTGTGCCCAACATGTGTGCACAGAGCAATTTCAGGGGTGCAACAGGTTGTCCTTTTGACACCCTTGCACCCTTGAAATTGCATGCGCAATTTGCGAGTACCTATTGGTACTCGCAAATTGCGCATACAATCTCCCATTCATTCCTATGGGCCTGTAGGCCCATAGGAATGAATGGGAAGGCATTCCTTAATTGCGACTCTCAATTTGCGAGTCGCAATTAAGGAATGTTTAGGAATCACTATTTTAATAGCGATTCCTACATGCATAGGCTTTTGCGATTCCTTAATTGCGATTCCTTAATAATCGCAATTAAGGAATCGCAAAATCATACCTTGATGCATGTGCCTGATAGTGCCCACAGTAAACCGAGTGGCCTCTAGTAGTCTGTGTGAGTTCAGGCTGTGGCTGGATGCTCATAATGGGGCACAATTGAGAGCTTTGGAGCTGAGACTGAAGGCTGTGCAAGTGTCTCACAGTGCTTGTCAGTGGTTCAGACTACATGTTCATCCAAGATTTGGCCTCTTGGCTGAGCACACAGAGCGATCATCACATTTATGTGAATATTGAAATTAGCATTTTATGTTAAAGTGTTTGGAGGAGGGACACTGCTGGCAAAATACTGACAGCACCAAATAACAAGCATTGGCATAGCCAATAGTTCTCGCTTTTGGGACCTTATAAGTATTTAGTTATGCAGCACAATATCCTTGGTGCAACAACATCAACCGTTGCATGGCTAAACACTTATAAGGTCCCAAAGGCGAGACCTATTGGCTATGCCAATGCTTGTTCTATACATAAGTCAGCACCTGGCATAATCATACTGCCCACCTGTAACTAAAACGTGGGTCTCATATTAAAAAAGGCAACCCGGAAATCAAAATTTACCTCCGTGTTCTCAACTTTTGTTTCAGTGGTCCAAGATTTTCAGAGCTTTGGATCAAGGCTCCACTCGTTTTCCTATTTCTGAAATGTATAGCAAGGTGTTAGCCACACTGTCCCATACCCCTCTTTTTAATACATCGCTCTGATATTGATAGAACTTACTGTTTAAAAAACAAATGTTTGAATAGTCATCTGTTGTGAGCAGCCTCTAGGTTAGTCCCGCTGTCCTCGATGTAAGGATATATAGATAAATAATTCTATTTTTAGTCCGCCACTGTTACCAGCGTGTCATTAACAATTTCACAGGTCACCTTTCTACTTACCACCTTTACTTCGTGTGAGGCACCCCCTCATATGTTGTTTTTATTCATAAACTTCCCGCTTCTTAGTATTTATCGATAAGCGGATAATTTATCCTTCTAAGGCACTGGTCCGTGCTGATCCAGTGTATCGCTATAAACACAACAAAGAGTTTTTATAAGGTTTTTCACCCCTTTTCTCTCTGTTTATTATTGTTTTAGTTCCTTCTCACTGTTTCACAAATTAGTGATCGGGCCCTATCAGTTCCATTAGTGGCTCCTAGTGACCTTATCTTCTCACCTGCTTAGGGTATCATTGCCTAACACATTGCACCATTTGATTTCAGTTACCTTATGTTTATGTTCCAGCCAATGTTCCACCAAAAGGTCGTTCTTTCTCATAGTCCTAATGGCAGACCTATGCTATTTTAATCTTGTTCTCATCTCCGTACCTGTCTCACCCATATATCCCTTACCACAAGGGCAGATGATCAAGTAAACCACATTTTTGGTTTTCCAACTTACTATAGCATTTATATAATGGGTTGTGCCATTCATGTCTATATTCTCACTTCTTATGATGGATGTACAATTTGTGCAGGAGCCGCACGGGTAGTTCCCTACCAACCTGGTACCTTCAATAACACTCATGTGCCTTTCTTCGATCTATGTGTGTACTAGATGGTTTCTAATAGTTCTAATAGATCTGTTTGTTCTGTATGCAAACAAGGACTTATATAAACTAATACCCTCTGTTTCGTTAAGAAGCGACCAATTCCTATTGATTAGATTTTTTTATTTTGTTGCTCATATTAGTAAACTTTGTTACACATACTATCCTTTTATTTTCATCCATGTTCCTCTGTTTCCCCTCAAAGATTGTCTGTTATAATATTTAGCTCATTTATAAGCTCTTTTGAATAATTTCTTTGGGTACATTCCACATACGCCCACCTACTACACATAAACACAAGCCCAGCATGTAGTCCGGTACACACTAAAACACACACACAGCAGAACGACCCAATAAACACATAATGTAGCCAAAGATCAACCCTGCGGACACACCCTAAGCTGTTGCACACATACATCTGCACTGACAAACATCCAACACATTGTCCAGACGCTCTATTTGCACTGTGGTAAAATGGCAAGAGCTCCCAGTGCTCTATATCATCTCTGTCCACACTTGCAGGCACATGGATGAAAGTTAAGTGGGGGGATGGGGAATAGGCAAAAGGAAAAGGGTGGTCCTTCTGCTACTGGCATTTGTCTCTCAAACCTTCCATTGTGAGGTGTCTTGTGTAAGCTAAGTGGATAATGAACAAATAGTTTGTTTTACAAGTATTAATCACTTATACTGCTACCAACCCTCACTAGCAATACTGGCAAGCATCTGAATCCCTGCTTCTCCGTGTGAATTACATATACTGCTTTCAAAAGTGTTTTATAGTTTCTTTGCCCCTAGACTGAAGTTCAAGTCTGCAATGTTGCCTTCAATTTGAAGATCTTTACCCATTTTCATGAATGCTCTGATGTCCTTTTCAAAGTTTTTGAAGTTTCCATGACACCTGGTTGATTTTCTTTGGCGTTTTTACTGATATTGATATAATTAATTCGCTAACAAGATTTTCTCTCTTTACATCTCTGTGGGACTCAAGCCTGGCTCCTGAATTATCACTGAAATTGGGTAAAATGATGAGGACCACATACGAAGACATCCATGAAGCTCCAAGATTGAAGCACTTGTCACTGTGGCCAACGTCTTTGGAGTGTAAGGCTGCTGGTAAGCAGTGCTTAAATAGTTACACCTTACGTGCGCAGTCTTGTGTGACTATTGCAGGTGCAAGCTGCTGCAAAGACTGTCTATGGGCTTCTGCTGGAGTTCATTGACCTGGAGGACTGCAGTTCATGGATTCAGTTTATGCAGGCTGTTGACCTTGATGGTTGTGAGTCACAGGCTACCCTTCCTAGATCCCGCAGAGTTCTTTTTTTCCACCATTAGGCCACACCGGAGCACATCTTACTGAACGTGTGCTTGCCCTGCACCCACTCAAGGGTAAAGCACAGCGAAGGCATCTGCTAGTTACACAGCCCAAGGAAGCCTTTTGCATACGACCAGGGAATGCTTTAAGATCCTTTTACTAATGGAGGAATAGTTCAAGGAGATAGCCAATTCCAAGTTAGGTCTCTCTTTTCTACATCTAACCACAATCGCCTTCACAGGAAAATCACATTGTCCTTGTATGGAAGTCATAAGAAGAGAGATCAAATGCCCAACATCCTGCCCTTGATCCATCTGGCATCCCTGATCCTGCATACTACAGTGTTCCGACTTTCAAGCCTTCAGCTCAACAATCTATGTGCAGAGCAGCCTGGTGCCAGCGGAAATGCTTTAAGGCTTCTGTGGCCACAAGCACGTCACACCAGACTTCAGTCCTGGAATCGTTCCTGCATGGCAAATGTGCTGTCTTGCCTCCTGCTGATGTAGAACTAGATAACCATGCTATTGCCTCTGCAGAGACACAACCACTCTTTGGTGAGTTCTGTCTGTGAATGTAAGGCTAGACTATATTCAGGAGGAGAGTCGTAGATTGGCTATTTGTAAGGGTGTGAAATAATGCAATATGCACTGCAGAGAGAGAGACAGTGTTGCATAACCTTCGCCGGTTTTCCAGTCTGCAGGTTTTTAAAACGTGGAACAACCTTTCAACTTAGCACCTGTAATATTTGTAGGGCGTGCCACACACCATGTCACTGGAACCCAAGAAGCATCATAAAGGAAATTAATAAAATCCTGAAGTATGTATGGCATATACGTTTTTAGTATCCTACTCTTGTTACGCCAGTCAGCAAGAAATACAAGTGAGACTGCACTCTGGCCTGCACGCTGGCTCTGTTCTTGATACCATCATCTAGCACACACAGGCAGTATCAGAGGGGGACTCCGAGTAGACATTTTGTGGACACTGCAGTACTGGAGAAAACATACAAGAGTCAATACCACCACACACCAAAATAACTCCATATATCATAACACCTATCTGATTACATACCACTTGCAATACCCCATCCCACATCTCAAAACACCAAACCACATCCCACGCCACCAGAGGACACTATCACATCCCTCGAGACACCTTCCCTCTCTAGCTAAATATCACACTTCACACCCCTACTACTACAATGCCCCTTGCTCCTCAGTTTTAGAGCTTGCTTGAGGCTGTATGCCCTGTCGCTTGTGAAACATTTTGTTTGCTTTAGGGGGCTAAGACCCTGTCCATTGGTTGGACTCATTGTCACTCTCATTTCCTTGCTCCTCTTTGGTTTGCGCTTGCTGGCTTCTCTTGCTCTTTGTGTGTTTGTCCCGCCCCTGAACCATGACCTAAGTACCTCTTCCTTGCCCATGTCCTTCCACTGCTCGCACTTTCATAGCTACTTTTTTCTTTTAGTTGCAGCGCTCGATAAGAGTGCATATGTTTGCCGGCCGTCTTTCCCACGCCCATCCCTGCATTGTTTTTTGCATCCAGCCCTCTGCATTGTTGTTGTTGCCCGTCATTGTTACTTACCCAGTCCATCCTCCCTCCTGCATTGTGTTGCTTGGCTTCTCCCAACCCGTACCCCCTCGCATGTTGTCTTGTTTGCCCTATCCTTTCCTATCCTCCACCCCGCGTTATCCTCTTTGCCCCATCCCTTCCTACCGTACACCCCGGCGTTGTGTTGCATGCCCCTGTCCCTTCCACCAGAAACAAAATTGCTATGACTTGATCATCACTGGCTGCGTCATATCACTTTTTTTTCCTCCTAACTTTCAGCCATGGCTAAAAGACATTGGCTTAAGCAAGAACCATTGGCTTTGCTAGTGCTTGCTTGAATGTCTGTCATGGGTGGCGTTAAACTTTTTTATACAGACTGGAGAGTGCGTAGGAAGTAATTTGTGTGTTGGTACTGGAATAACGCCATTCGAACAGTAAAAAAAGTGTAGTTCAATTGTTGCTCTGTTTAAGATGTTACTCTAGGAGGAGACTACATTTACCAGAATGCTTAAAGGGATTTCTGAAGATAGTAAGATTTACCACATATTGTACAGAGAGTAGGTAGGTCCCCACTGCTTAACTACAGTGCAGGCATCTTTAAGAGTAGATACACTATGCAGAGAGAAGAAAATAGTGGCTACAAGCACCAGAATGTGCTTGTGTGCCTTTTTGAATGCTAAGATATTCCACTGCATGTTACAGGGTGTGACTTCAGTTACCAGAATGCTAGCTGCATTCTCTTTAAGAGGTAGGGCAGTCTCAATGGAGAAGAATGATGTGGCTATGAACACCAGAATGCTCAGTACCTGAGTTTTCTTTATTGAAGTAAATCAATGGCGAGAACAGAAAACCCTTTGTTATTTGGAGGAGAAGGATCTCCTCCAGCTGAGACCTCCAGATGGAGCAGAGGTAAGACATAAAGAAGGTAACCCTTCCTGCACATAATGGACATGCAGAGCTGTTTGCTGAAATTCATGCAGGTAGCTCAAGCACATTATCAGTAAATCTCTTGTGAAAGTTGTTCATAGTCTGCAGATTTATGTATACACGCACTATGGTTATCAGTTGACTCCATGCCCCAGATACTCAACTCTTTTAGTCCTACGTTTTTTCTCACAAAACCGACACTTCTGTCCAAATGAAGTTAAGTAAGACCACAACTCTCATAAACATAATGCTCCAATTTGTTAAATGCAAGTGCATGGCTGGAACCGAGTTGTTCCGATGTCATGGAGTCTTCTCTGACTGGACTGCCCCTGTGCAGGTGGGTGCAAGTCTATGTTTCACTTAATGCACATGGTCAATTCAGACTAACTCGCCATTGAGTACAGGAAATTACTAGAGCCCCATAACCAGTTCCCTTCCTTACACATCCACCAGGGTAAAAACCTCTTTCTGTATTCCGCACCATATGTTTATAGATTGTCTCTTGTCCAATTATCAACTCTCCAAATGCATTGATGGCTGCTGCTCAAGCTTAGTGTCTGCCCATAAGAAATATGATCTGTATGAGGTGGAACTGGGAGTCAAGAAAATACTTAAGTCCTGCCAGTTTATTACTTTGGTAGTCTACCATACCTTCCACTCAGCCACATCATACCTTTTTACTGGCTTTCCTTAATTAGCTTACTATGTTGCTTCTTTCCCAAAGCAACGTTAAATTCCCACCTTGCCCTCTCCGAAATCTTCACCATACCCCTCAATATTCCAAACAGCTGAATATCCACACTCAAACATAAATGCTCTTACATCTGTCCCACCCCCGCTCGATCTGTCCCTGCTCCACCCGCCCAAAATGCCAAGGAGACTATTGTGGCATCCTCACCCCTCCCCCGCTCACCACCCTCCCCTCACCTCTTGCATTTACTCCAACTGCAACATGAAAAAGTGACTGTGCTTGTCGGAGAACAACACATGTAGCCCCATAACCTTTCTTTTTTAGGTCTCGCCTACCACACAGTTGTGAGATGTATTAGCATACAGTGGACTTAGAGCCCACCCATTGCTTACCATTGGTTGACTACATTATCACCCTTGCTTCTTATTCATTAGCGTGTGTGGGCTTTTCTTGTGTTTGTCCCTCCCTTTGAGCATTGGGCGCATAATTATTTTGCCTTACACTGCTCGATTTTAAATGCACTACTTTTTTCTTTTTGTTGCAGCACTCCACCAGTGTGTGTGTTTTCCAGATGTCTCCAAGTGTGGTTCTTTTTCCCCTCTCATGCTGCTTTCCCTCGCTTGTGTGGTTCTCCTCTGCTCGCCTTCGTGATGGGCTCAGTCTTGTGTGCTCCTCTTGCTCACTTTGTTTTCTTTCCTGTGTGCTTCTCCCAGCTCCACATTGCTCTCTGTCGCCCACCCATTCGCTTTTCTTCCCCGCGCTCCACGTTCCTCTCGCTCAGTCCCCTCCTCTGTGTCTTTGTGTTTTTTACTCTCCTCCCCTCATCTGCACCCTCCTTGTTGCTTCCTGCGCCATGTGTAGCTTCACCCCCACTGGCCCCTCAGGTGTGATGCGCACACCTACAAACCAAAAAGCAAAAGTGGGGTTTTTTTGGGGGGAGGGGGCGTTAAAGCCATGCACAGCATAGCTAAAAGGTATTGGCAAAGTTAATAGGGCCCAAAGGTGAAACCTATTGGCTTTGCCAATGCTTGTTTGCCATGCATTCTCCCTGTAGCTCTGACCTTGTGCCAAAGGTGCCTTTTGCTGCCAGTCCTCTCTCCACATTTCCACTATGATAGTAACCTGTATTGTTGGGTGATAAGGGTCACGTGTCATTGTCATAGGTTTTTTGAGCATGACTACCAAGGCAACCTTGATTGACCATCTGAGCAAAGGAGCTAAGGACAACCAGCTGTGCAAGCCTACAACACTGAACGGCCCAGTGCCCATGCACTTGAGCACTAGGCCTCATAACACCTCCATCCTTATTGCCTCCAACTTCACACCTATACCTTCATCTGCATACCCATACCCTATTCTGCAGTTGCTCAAAAGAGTTGACTAAGACTAGAACAGAGGAGCATGAGGGCTGCAAATATTGCATGTCGGAAAGATTCTTTTTTTTTTTTTTTTAGATTATCATCTGAGATCTTTCTTTTAATGTCTTTTGAGGGAACATCTGGCTCTGCTTGCCCCTTAACCACTTTCCTCTTTTCAAGGAAATGGAAGACACGTAACAAGAACACAGCGCACGACACACCACAAAATACTTTACCACACTAATAAACTCTAACACTACATCGTACCATACCAATCCATACATCACTGCATTTCACATTGTCATACTTAGCCATGATGTGCCACACAACATCATATTGCATCTCCTCAGCATCCCTGCTTAACAATTTGTGGCATACTTGCAAGACCACTTCTTTTCATACCATCCTCAAAAGACAATATGAGCATAACAAATGTTCCATTAAGTTTTAATCATTCTAGCAACAAGAATAGAAGAATAGCATTAAAAAGTAAACATTCAGTTATGCAGGCTCATGGCAATCATAATGGGTATTACTCTTTGGCCTACTTACTTGGCCCACTCTGGCCTCTATTTATGAAAACAAAAGTGAGTTTGTAAGGATTATTGGCTCTTAAAGTACATAAAAGAACAAAAGGCAGCCTACCTGTCTCATCACTGATCGTCACCTCACTGTCTTATAGAAATTTTGTTGAATTCTATATTTCTGCATTTATTTTCATACAGTTATTTTTTTATTTTATAAACGAACTTTATTGAATTTTAGACCAGCTGAGCTGGTGAAGAAAGGTACATGGCACACACATGATACATTACTGAAAGAGGTAAACAATCCATACAAGGCAGAACATGCAGTAGCTGTAAGGCAGTAAACATACAGAATATGCACCAGCACAGGTCCACATCTAGTTGAGCAAATTGATCCAGTCATATCCCCCACACCTGCCCATGTTTCTGTGGACAGCCGCGTTCTTCAAAGACCACGCGCTCCTGTTGCGCACACCAATACACACCCCATCTCCACCACAACAGGGTAGGCGATCTGGGAGACATCCATCGCGCGGAGATGTTCCGTTTTGCCACCAGGAGGGCCGTGGCCTGGAATGCCCTCTCAGCCCTCGTGCCCCCGGGGCTTTCAAACACCCCAAGAAGAACCAATAAGGGAGAAAGGGAAACCTCCCATCCTAGCACCTCTGACAACTCCTGGTCACCCTAGTTCAGTACTCGAGCACCACTGCACAGGTCCACACTTTATGATCGAAATCTGCTTGGTCCGTTCCGCATTGAGGACATGCAGGAGTCTGGCGTAAACCCGCCCGGTAAAGGCGAGGTGGGGAAAGGTATACCGAATAAAGATAATTGGTATTCATGAGTCGTAGTATGGAGGAGGTGGTAAGCTCACGAGGGGCCATCAGGGCATCTCGCTAGTCCACGTCTTCCACGGGGCCCATCCAACCTTCCCAACGAGTCCTAAGATGGTCCACTGAGGTAGTTAATAATGAGTGTGTGGTAGATCTTAGAAATCCCACCATACCCCAGGTGCCCCAAAAGCAGCTTGGCTTCCAGGGGATTGAACTCCGGGATAGTGTCGGCGGGGAAGGAGTGAGCGCAGAGGGCGGGTCTAAGTTGGAGTTATTTATAAAATTGGGTGTTTGTGAGGCTGTATGTCTGTCGAAGGTCTTGAAAGGAACACGTGTGTCCCCAACCATACTTCGCCCAGTCGTGTAATACCAATGAGGTCCTAGGAGCGGAAACCCCTGAGAGCGGCCACTTCCTTCAACCAGGTGCCATGCCAAAGTGGCACCTGTCGCATAAGTGTGGCCTCGCATTGTACATGTCAAAGGGCCACCTTCCACACAAGAAACACCACTCAGGTCACCAGCATAATCGAGAGGGAGACCGGTGACTCGTAGAGCATGGCTTGGAGATGGGGAAAGCCCAGCAGTGAGAGTGCCAGGTGATAGGCAAGGTCTATCTGAGAGTGAGTGTGGTGAGCTGCCGAGGTATGTGTGAATTGCCGACATCAGGGAGGCCAGAATTTCCACGCATCGCAGAGACCCAGAGTCGTGATCCAATCAACGAGACGGCGGGCACCTATCCCTCGGGAGACCATAGGGTACCAGAACTGGACCACCTTAAAGTCTTCCCCTATTATCGTAAGCCCTTGTGGAAGGCGGGTGAGAAGACGGGAAAGGTCTTGAAAACTAGGGGACAGCGAGGCAGGTGGCAAATACACACTAGCAGGACCACTTGTCATTCCAAGGTGCCCTCGAAGGCAATGAAGCCGGATCCAATGAAACCATAATGAGCGTGCCAGTGGTGTGTGGCTAAGGGATGTCACCCCAAGACTGCAGAGGAGCAAAACAAGTGTGTGTGCCAAAACCTAAGAAGAGAAAAAAGAGGTAAACAAATACAGCAAACAATTGTGTGCAAATAGAACCCCACCCCCAACTCCCACCCCTCCCCACTTCTACACTAGAAACATCTGTCGCCCTGTAAATAAGGTATGTTAAAGAAAACAATAACCACAACACCATGTACATCTTGAGGGAAGAAAACCCCCATCATTGCATGAGAAGATGATAATACAAGACCACAGCCACCATCATACAGGCGGATAGGGAACCCCTAACTATCGGGTAAACCCGGGAGGTAAGGAGAGAGATAGTTAGACAGCATGTCAGATAAGGAAGTAAGGCAACATCCAAAGTAAGAGGGTGCGTAGCCACTAGAGTCAGGCCACGTCTTGTGGCAGGGCTATGAGGCATGCCAAACCCAACAAGCGAATCGGTTGGTGTAAGGATGGAGGCTGTTCCGCCCCCGGCTCCTACTGCCGATGCCAAGTCCAAAGCGGACAAAGGCGTCTGAGGATGGCAGTCACAGTATCACAGTCGCCTGAGTGTCCCTGGGCCTTTGTGAGTAGACAGAGAAACGTAGTTGGGAAGCAAACAGGATAAGGCCTAGGTTAGAAGGATGTGCAGCCAAACGGCAAAGGCAGTCAAATGGCAGGGTTGCGGGACAAATCATAATCAGTGTGGAGGGTGGTTGGGCCCTGGAGTGAGGTCGCCTCTCCATTGGTCGCCCCCTCCTCATCCTCACCCCCAGAGGCAGGATTCGAGGCATGTCGAGAAGAGAAATGTGAATGCTCCCGGGGGGACCTCGTGGGAGAGAGCGACTGGGGAACTCAGCGCCTCCTCCCCAATCGGATACGACATCTAAGCGGCTTAGGCAATACTTGCGCTACCAGGGTGCCGGGCGCCTTCCGTTGCTGTGAGGGGGAGGTGACAGGGCCATGCAGTGGACGTTCCTTCATGAGCCACTGCCTGGGGGAGTCGGGGGGTGTCGAAGAAATGTGACTTATTGAGGTGGATAACACAGAGTTGCGCCAGAAAGAGCAGGCGGTACTGAAGTCCCATAGCTCACAGCTTTTGTTTAACCTCTGTGTATCAGCACCTGTGTTGCTGGACTTCACGGGTATAGTCCAGAAAAAGAAGAGCTTTGGTATCCCCGTAGCAGAGGTCAGGATGTTGTTGAGCTTCTCAGAGAAAGGCGTTTGTCACAGTAGTTAAGAATGCAGGCTATTATGGAGCGGGGCAAAACCCCAGTGGAGGCCTAGGGGTCAGGGCACTCACAATGGCAAACCATGAGTACAGGTGATCAGCAGGCATCCAGGATTTGATCCAGCGTTCCACGTGATCAACCATGAAGGTTGGCTGTTCGAGTGAGTAAAGTGGAGACCTGTTTTTCGAGAGTGGAAATGTCGTCCCAACCGAGGTGATCCAGGATTCGGTTTCTGTGAGCCATGCTCTGTGGTTACGGAGATCTTGACACAGCAATGCCACATCCATTCTAACCTCACCAATCTTGCTCTCCGCCGCTGTCTGTGAAGTTTGGATTGCTTGCAATATCACGGTAAGGTCGGTGGTGGAGGAGGCAGATCCGTCTCCATTCGACGGGCCTGGGGGACCACTGGAGGAAACAGTTGTGTAGATTATCGTCTGTGTAGATGCTGAGCGGGCGGCTCTGTCTTTACCCATCGTGTCGGGGTGGTGTGTGGCTAGACTGTAGGCACAGTACCAGGTAGACCCGTGTTCTGACCACCGACAACAAAGAAAGAGAAGGGGCGAAGGGTACGTCCAGCCCCAGGTAGTAGCCCCCGATCCCAACCCCAAGGGCTAAGTAGAGCAACTCAGTTGAAACAAGGGTAGAACAGCATGGGGGGGGTCCTTCTTAGTTGGCAGCGGCGAGTCTGTTAGGGCCCACAAAATAAAGGTTGCCCCTGCGGGGGAAGCAGGAGCTGCAATTGTTGAGGTGAGCCTCCCCCCAGTCCAGAGCTATGCCCCCGAGGGAACCTAACCAGTCGCAGGCAGTGTTCCACCCACAGGTGGCGGGGGCACCCGGGGTGTCGCAGAAGGGAGCCAGTGGATACAGGCGGCGTGGAGCACAGGTCTCTCCAGGAAGTATCTGGTTTGCGGCAAGGAAGATCTGCGGGGCCCACCCCAGGGATACTCATTTAGTCAACTACGGAGCTACGGTCCCACCTGAGAGGCGGGCAGAGCGATCTGTGTAATCGCCATCACTGCATCTGTCCTCGCTGAGGCGACGCTCTATTGGGGCTGAGCCCCCAGTTCAGGACGAAATAATGTAAGGCAGCAGCAGTGCCTCGGATGCATAGCAGGGGGCCAAATCAGGAGACCGTACTTCCGTGTGGGGCTGCGGCTCTCCACCAGTCCACGGGGACACCCACGGCGACACTCAGGCAGGTGGGGCCCTACCCTGAGAAGCAAGATCATGGCGGGCAACCCCTTTGCAGTGGTGAGGAACGCCCAACAAGCGGCCACACAGCATGGCGCTCCCTTAACTGGCCCGCACCGGCCCTGGATTTCAGCCGAATCAGGAGGCTACAGCTCTTCACCAGTCTTCAGATCCACAGGGACTCCCACAGCGATACTCAGGTAGGGGGGCCAGCCCCGAGATACAAGGTCGTGGGTGGGCAACCCCCCTCGCAGTGGTGAGGCACGCCCGACAAGCGGCCATGCAGCAGGGTGCTCACCTCACAGGCCCGCGCCGGCCCTGGATTTCAGCCATACCGGAAGCAGCTCAAGATGCCTCGCCGATGCCCGTGTCCCTTCAGGCTCCGGAATCGCCTCAGGTCGGGCTCGGGCGTGTGGCGCGTGACACCGGTAAACACTGCAGTACCAGCTGGGTTCAAGAAGGCAGCCCCAGGGGGAGGGAGTCCACTGGCCGTGCCGCGTCCCACACTACGCAGCAGAAAAGGTCCCCCATAGGCCCCGGAGTATGCCAGGCACTGGGATCCACCAGGAAATGCACAGGGAGCGAGAAGGATTGCTGCACCTCACGCAGCGACCAAGTGTGGCCCGAACAGCAGATGGCGGCTATGGGCCCAGATTTACAGCAGATGCAGGGAGTTTTACGGCAAAGCAGCGCTAAGATACGACCGCCATGTTGGCCTCCTTGGCCACGTCATAGTTATTTAAAGCATGACTTAGTAAAGTCACAAACTATCTGAATAAAATACTCAAAAACCAGTTTGTGAATCGAGGACAAGAATAGTAACATATATCCTTTTTTGGTCATGTGATGTGAGTAATTCGGTTTCTGTGGTTAGCGTTTCTGAGGAGAAGTTGGCAGCATGCAGTGTAGCTTGCCGCTTGAGCTCCTGCATCACGTGTGTAGGTAAGCGAAATCCTTGAAGCAAGCTCAAAATATGCATTTGAAGAGGTAATCATTAGTAGTATGCAATTGCGATTCTCCTAATAACATGACAAGAGAATCTGGATTTCATTAAAGACACGGAGGCTAACATTATGCATATTTCTTTTAATGCTAACTCTAAGCAGCCACTTAGAAGCAATACATCATAAAGTGAAACAGATCTAGAATAGAATCTTCCAGATGTACAATAGCCATGCACATAGGATAGTCTGCCTCTTTTAAATGGGAGGTAATAAGGTAAGTCTTCTTCTGTACAACATTTTCTTTATTTTTTACTGTCTTCTCTTTTTTTGTGTGCATTCCAAACGGTAGAAAGTATGAAGATTGAATGAAGGGGACACAGAGTTAATTCTTTCTGAACATCTTCCTTGTGGAAACAGCAGTGTAGATGAATCAGTTATGTTGAGTTATCTGAAATAAGAGAGTATGTGCTCTGTTGTCATGTAACTGAGAAAGGTGTAATATCAAAGCGGGCAAGTTATATGAAATGTTTAACAATCCATTGAAAAAAGGTTGTATGAAACTTTCAACAATACATTGAATAAAGGTTGTATGAAATTTTCAACAATACATTGAATATAGGTTGTATCATAAATTATGCATCTATTGTTCAGTAATTTATTTATCCACCCACAGGAGAGGAAGGGTGGGATAATGTTAGCCTCCGTGTCTTTAATGAAATCCAGATTCTCTTGTCATGTTATTAGGAGAATCGCAATTTCATTACATGACCGGAGGCTACCATTATGCATGTTGGTAGTTTAGTAACACTACATCTGACATATGTTCAATAGGTTTACAGTAGGGTTTAGCAAAAGTGTTAGAATTTGACCAATCAGCTGCTTTAAGAATGTCATCTAGTTTACCCCCTTTCCAAAATGATTCGCTAGCCATAGCACCCCTTATTGAGTGTGCCTGGAACCTTTTTAGGTCCATATCAGCTGATTGCATTGCATATTTAACCCATCTTGCTATAGAAGCTGATGTTATGGGTTTGAAGGGTTTCACAAAAGAGATAAGTAATTGCTTAACACCAATCGCACGATGTTCGCTCATTCTTGCTTCATATTCTTTCATACAATCTACCACACAAAGTTTTTTGCATGCGTTTAACTTTGGGTAGAAAATAGAAAATAGAAAATAGTTCTCTTAATAATCTCGAAATTGACACCAAAGGCGTTATAGAATCTATTAGTTACTTCTAGCGCTTTAACGTCTGATACTCTACGGCAGGAGATTAGGCATAGTAGAGAGGCTAGTTTTATGGAAAGTCTCTTATCTGTTCTCAGGCCAGGTAGTAGTAATTTAACATCCACAGGGTTTCGTATTTAGGTTTAGGTGGTCTCCTTAGTCTGATACTTTTGATAATTCGGCATATTATGGCATTTTTCCCTATGGTTCTTGCCATTTATTAGAGCACGGCCTGCTGAAATAGCTGGTCTGTAGCAATTAATTTATCTGTAAGTAAGCCCTCTCTCATATTGTTCAACTAAAAAGTTTGCTACGTGTACGATAGGAGCCTCCATGAAATCCAGGTTCCTCTCCAGGCACCAGCGTACCCAAGTTCTTCAGATGCCATAGTGGGTTCTAGGAGCCCATGACTATTGTAGGAGTATAGTAGCTTGTCTCGAAAGATCTGTGATTTCATTAGAATTCCCGACACTTTCCAGGCAAGATGGTTCAAAGTCCCTGTCTGGACTAGGGGATGTTCCCTTCTGTCTATGTCTCTTAAAAGGCCTTCCGCGGCTGGAAGTAGAAAGGGTATTTCGCAGGCTAATTCCAAGTTCGTCAGAAACCATGACTCTAGAATGAATTATTGTGAGTTTCCGAAAATGGCTTTGCCGTTCCAGGCATCTAGATTCTCTAACCACCAGTTCAGTTCTGATTTGGCTTCGTGGTCTAGGGTTACTTTGTCTCCGTACCATAGTCCAGCACTGAGGGCTTTTGCCTTCACTCTTTGAAGGGCTTGATAATGTAAAGGTCCCGGAAAGATAGCTTGGATAGAGGAAGATAGGAGGCCCAGGAGTCTGGCTAGTTCTCTTAGGGACAAGAGGTCTCGTTTTAATACAAGTTGTATTTCTTTGCGTATTTTCGTGATTTTCTTCTTGGGTAGTAGCAAAAGTGATTTTACTGTGTCTACTGTGAATCCCAAGAATTCCAGAGATTTTGAGGGAGTCTTGATAGATTTTTCTTAGTTTATTATGAAGCCAAGGCTCTCTAAGAGATTTACTGCTGTATTCAGGTCTTGAAGAATCTGAGAGTGGTGCTAGGACATAATGAGAATGTTGTCGAGATAGACAATCAGTCGTATCCCTCTTTCCCTCAAGAAGGATGCTATAGCTCTCATTACCTTGGTGAGATACCAGGGAGCAGAGGATAGCCCAAAGAAGAGAGCTGGAATTGGAATAGACGACAGTTCCATGTGAATTGGAGGTCTGGTTGGAACTCTGAGGCCATGGTGATTGTGAAGTAGGCATCTTTCAAGTCCAACTTCACTAGCCAGTCCTTTTCTAGAAGCATATCTCTCAGGAGGTGGATACCCTCCATTTTGAAGTGTCTGTAGATGAGAGACTTGTTCAGTTCTCTCAGGTTTATGACTGGACTTCAACCCTTGTCTTTTTTCTCTACCAGAAAGAGAGTGCTTACGAATTTCATACGATCCCATGGTACTTCTATGATTTCTCCTTTCTCTATCATGGGCATTATCTCTTCCTCTACTATTTTCTGTGGGCAGTACTAGGTTTCTTGGGGCTGAGGATTGTGTCGGTGTTTTCGAAAATTCTATTTTGAAGCCTTGAATGGTTTCTAAAACCCAGGGGTCTTGTGTAATTGTTTTCCAAGTCTGTAAAAAGAATCTGAGTCGACCTAATCCTCATTGTCTGTAGTAGGGCCTCTGGTAGGCACGGTCGGTAGAGCGGCCCCTTCTGCCAGCCCTGGCACAAAAACACTAAGGTTGAATACTCGACGCATGCTGTTCTGAGCCTTGTCTAGGGCGGTGAAGCTTGATACGTATTTGCCTAAGGTCTTGATCATGTCCTCTCCAAATAGGAGTCCTTTGGGGTTTGCTGAGGGTTCTTTGTCAGCCATTTCACTCAGCTTAGGGTTGATCTTGGTAAGGACTACTCTTCGTCGCTTGCATTTATCCCTGCATTCGCATTCCCTAATAGGATCAGGGTTCTCTGACTCCATCCTCTTAGTAGATCTAAGTCTAACGGTGTACTGTTAATGTGGCTGACTTCTGCCATATCAATTATTCTAGTCAGCGGGCCTAAAATATCAAGCATGCGATCCTGGCAGGCCTTCAGTGACCTTTCCATGCCCTTCCTGGGGTCTCTACCCAGTTTGAATAACAATTTGATTAATTCTGGGTCGAGGTTGGGTGTCAGGCATACCTTTTCTTGAACCACTGATCTGGGACATTCTGCCCTTAGGATATTTTGTGTTTCTCTTTCTAGGTGATTCCTAATCCATCTTTTTATGAATTTGGCTACGTGATCTTGAGGCCACCATTCTGAGCTCCTCTGGTGTCTGATATTATGTGGAGAGAACATCTCCTCACCCAGTGGGTTGGTTATAATTTCTTTAGAGGATGAAGGGAGCTCTTCCTCTGATAGGGGAAACTCGAAGTCTAGATCATCCTTGTCTAAGTCAAGGATATATTCATCCAACTGATTCATGTTTTGGTCCCCTTGTGGTTCAATTTCAAGATCTTGTGTATCATGACGAGCACTTAGATATTGTGTGCCGCTTTAGACACCTTGATAGGTTATGTCGCTTTGGACACCTGATACATTTGACGGGACGTAGACCTCCCTTCTAGTTTGAGGTGCTTAGGCCTCCTTTACATAATGAGGTGCTTAGACCTCCCAAATTATTTGAGGCGCTTAGACCTCCCAATGTGCTCATGGGGCTTGTTCTTTCAATGTTGTTGTTTTTCTTTAATCTTTTGCCTCCTTTTTAGGTCTCGCCTGAGCCAGCGCGCATGCGCTGCTCTGCGAGACTTTTAGTAAGGGCTTTAAAGTTTGGGACACACGCTTGTGCATGTGCTTTTGTTTTCTCCACCTGCTATTGGCCTTTGCATGCGTCTTTTTAATAAAGACAGCACGCAATTGGCCAAAAGCGGGGGCATGTCCCGCCTTCTCTTTGTTGTGGCCTAGGGTCCTCGTGAGCGCGCAGCAGCCCTGCCGTGTGCCAGCTGTGTTTAATTAGCAGGGCATTGGCGCGCAGTGTGCCAGATGGTGGGCTGGCTGCATTCCAGCTTCAGGTTACTTGTTGTTTGTTCGCCGTCTCCCTCCATTTCCTGCCTGCCCCTCTTGTTTTTTCTCGTGTGGAGCACTGAGAGTGCGTGTATTTTTGAGCTGGCCCTCTTGTATTTATCTTCCCTGGCGTTGCTCTCTGTCACCAGCTCCCCTCCCTGTTGCACTTGCCCGAGTGCTTCTCCCCATTGTTTCCCAGCACCCGCACCCTCCGTGTTGCATCTTGCCTGACTTTTTTTTTACGAAGCTTTTGTACATTTTAGTTTGATTTAGTTACTTAGTTACCGATCCAATTCGGATCGGTAACTTCAAAGGAAAAAAATTGCATGAGTCGTCCTGTAGGCATGCTCATAAGTGGTGCATGCGGCTACAAATTGTCTCAGGCGGCGTTGTCGAAGTTTTTTTTTTTACTTTTTAACTTTAGCCACGCTGCACCGAATCGAGGAGTTTAGCCTGGCTAAAAACCGTTGCATTGCTAATTGGTCACAAAGAATGGGCCTATTGGCGTTGCCAATGTTTGTTTAAACTTGGAAGGTCAGTTTCAGTAGTTCCATAAAGTGACGATATTACACAAACTTACTAGGCATCGTCATAGACAGTCATCCAATGATGGCGCTGTAACTGTAGATACATTGCGAGGTGGACACTTTGCAGATCTATAGCCTGACTGGGACAAAGACACACTGTACTGAGACATCAGGCCATGTGTCACGAGTGGCGTCGACGTCGGCATTTTTGTGCAAAGCCTTGTGATTTCGTCTGCACCTGCACAAGGACACGCAGCTGTGTCACTGCTCCGAGCGAATATATATAGTTGGTTTTTTTGCAATTTCCTAGGACCCCAAAAACGGGAACAGTAAAAATAGACATAAATGAGATTGTAATATGGCAGTTACTAACTAGTTCTTTGATGTAACCTTGCTATAGACACAAATCAGCAAAGGCATACTGGCCAAGGAGCATTTTACAGACTACTGACAAGAGGCACTAAAGCCACTGACTAACCAATTATTTAGTTAGAGCTGCACTGTGCAGCTCTACCTAAATCATACCAACCCCTAGCCCAGGAATGGGCTCAGGAAGATGGGTGCGAGCACATTGTGTTTTAGATTTGTGTTGTTTTTCTGCCACATTCAGCTTCTGCTACTTGCATTGTTCTGGTAAATAAGGACTATGTAGCATGCAGGTTTGTTTTTCCAGGGAGTGTTATTGTTAGCCCATTAGCAGTATGATGCTCCCCTCTACATGTAAAAGGCTATTTCTACCTTCTTACCCGCTTAACTGTTTAACCCTTAATTGCCTAAAAGGAAAACAAGTATTGGTAGAGCCAAGTCTGGCCAAGTCTGCTTTCAATGCCAGCCTTTTAGCTTTGCCAATGCTTATTTTGTTTTGTTATGGAATTTCTACAAATGAATTGTTGAATGAGGGGACTGCCCCTTGCAAATATTATTAAAAAGTGGCTAAAAGCAAAAATATTTTGCTCTGAAAAAAGCACATTCGGCCACAAAAATGTCTGGCACTGAAGGAAACTACTTTCTGTGCGGATGTGTTCTTTCTGAAAGAGCAGGATGCAGTCACTTAGAGTGAAGTTAGCAGTGGCTGATAAAATGCAATATGCTGCAGGTTCTTATAGGTGGAAGAAACATTCTAATGACACAACAGGACAATGAATGAAGAAGGCTGGCTGAAAGCCCTACAACTAAATTACAGATATAATTTTAGTAAAATCAAAAGAGCTTGGATACCACCAGACCTAAAAAGGCAAAGGGTGAGTAATTACATTTTATTTTTACGTTTCCGAAGTCAGCCAACAGCATTTTGCATGGAGGGGATTGTCATTTTGCTTAACACGCATATAAACGGTACTCTTCCTTGTCATCCCATTATTCCCTCATACATTCCTTTATCACATCTTCCCTTCACATATTTTCAGTCTCGCCTCACAAGTTTCTGTCAAAGATCCTCTTTTCTGTCTCACACATCTCTTACCACCTCATTCTCAATCACATGCATACACACCCTCATCTCTCAATTAAATGCTAATCTCACAAACGTATATTTCTTTCATGTGCTCTTTTCCTTCATAAAGCCCACTTATTTTGACTTCTCACATACAACTTCCCTTACACTGTATGCCTTTTCATGCTCACATACCTCTTTCTCAGCTCCTGTTTCTCACAAGAACTTTCTCTTTCGCTCTCTTCTTTACACAGAGCACACACATTGCTGTGTTTCTCCGTGCCCTATCACCACTGCAAATGTTGAACTTTGAAAATAATGCAGGTGAAAACAAAGCTGTGTTCCACAATGATACAACACCAACTCTGCAGATGAGTTTTGATGAGAAAATCCTGGGCAGAAATCTAGGCTTAAATCAAGGCAATTAAGATTTAAAAATAAAACATGG
Source organism: Calotriton arnoldi (assembly GCA_963921515.1). Classification (NCBI taxonomy): domain Eukaryota; kingdom Metazoa; phylum Chordata; class Amphibia; order Caudata; family Salamandridae; genus Calotriton; species Calotriton arnoldi. The sequence continues at coordinate 72,869 of CAWUFW010005198.1, read as the reverse complement.
AAATTTTAGTTGTGAAAATGGAGGAAAATGAAGGTTTGGAGTCATTTACAAATTTGCTGGAGGTGCCACATAATTACACGCCACATAATTACACTCTACTGAATGCAACATACACTACACACAATACCACTCACTGCCACATAATTATATGCTACATAATTACACTGCACTCAATGCAACATACACTCCAAATAATACTACTCAGTGCCACATAATTACACGCCACATAATTACACTCTACTCAATGCAACATACATACACTCCATATAATACCACTCAGTGCCACATAATTACACGCCACATAATTACACTACATTCAATGCAACATAAATACACTCCACATAATACCACTCAGTGCCATATAATTACACACCACAAACTTACACTCTACTCAATGCAACATAAATACACTCCACATAATACCACACAGGGCCACATAATTATATGCTACATAATTACACTGCATTCAATGCAACATACACTCCAAATAATACCACTGAGTGCCACATAATTACACGCCACATATTTAAGATTATAAATAAAACATGGAAATTTTAGTTGTGAAAATGGAGGAAAATGAAGGTTTGGAGTAATTTACAAATTTGCTGGAGGTGCCACATAATTACACGCCACATAATTACACTACTGAATGCAACATACACTACACACAATACCACTCACTGCCACATAATTATATGCTACATAATTACACTGCACTCAATGCAACATACACTCCAAATAATACTACTCAGTGCCACATAATTACACGCCACATAATTACACTCTACTCAATGCAACATACATACACTCCATATAATACCACTCAGTGCCACATAATTACACTCCACATAATTACACTACATTCAATGCAACATAAATACACTCCACATAATACCACTCAGTGCCATATAATTACACACCACAAACCTACACTCTACTCAATGCAACATAAATACACTCCACATAATACCACACAGGGCCACATAATTATATGCTACATAATTACACTGCATTCAATGCAACATACACTCCAAATAATACCACTCAGTGCCACATAATTACACTCTAATGAATGCAACATACACTCCACACAATACCACTCAGTGCCACATAATTCTATGCTACATAATTATACTGCACTCAATGCAACATACACTCTAAATAATACCACTGAGTGCCACATATTTACACGCCACATAATTACTCTACTAAATGCAACATACACTCCACACAATACCACTCAGTGCCACATAATTATATGCTACATATTTACAATGCACTCAATGCAACATACACTCCGAATAATACTACTCAGTGCCACATAACTACACGCCACATAATTACACTCTACTCAATGCAACATACATACACTCCATATAATACCACTCAGTGCCACATAATTACACGCCACATATTTACACTCTACTCAATGCAACATAAATACACAACATACCACTCAGTACCACATAATTACACATCACATAATTACACTACATTCAATGCAACATAAATACACTCCACATACCACTCAGTGCCATATAATTACACGCCACACTCTTACACTCTACTCAATGCAACATAAATACACTCCACATAATACCACACAGTGCAACATAATTATATGCTACATAATTACACTGCATTCAATGCAACATACACTCCAAATAATACCACTCAGTGCCACATAATTACAGGCCACATAATTACACACTACTGAATGCAACATACACTCCACACAATACCACTCAGTGCCACATAATTCTATGCTACATAATTATACTGCACTCAATGCAACATACACTCCAAATAATACCACTGAGTGCCACATAATTACACGCCACATAATTACACTCTACTGAATACAACATACACTCCCCATAATACCACTCAGTGCCACATAATTACACGCCACATAATTACACTCTACTCAATGCAACATAAATACACTCCACATAATACCACACAGTGCCACATAATTATATGCTACTTAATTACACTGCACTCAATGCAACATACACTCAAATACCACTCAGTGCCACATAATTACACACCCCATAATTACACTCTACTGAATGCAACATACACTCCACACAATACCACTCAGTGCCACATAATTATATGCTACATAATTACACTGCACTCAATGCAACATACACTCCAAATAATACCATTCAATGCAACATAATTACACGCCACATAATTACACTCTAATGAATGCAACATACACTCCACACACTACCACTCAGTGCCACATAATTATATGCTACATAATTACTCTGCACTCAATGCAACATACACTCCAAATAATACTACTCAGTGCCACATAACTACACGCCTCATAATTACCCTCTACTCAATGCAACATACATACACTCCATATAATACCACTCAGTGCCACATAATTACACGCCACATATTTACACTCTACTCAATGCAACATAAATACACTCCACATAATACCACTCAGTGCCATATAATTACACACCACAAACTTACACTCTACTCAATGCAACATAAATACACTCCACATAATACCACTCAGTACCACATAATCACACGTCACAATTACTCTATTCAATGCAACATAAATACACTCCACATAATACCACTCAGTGCCACATAATTACACACCACATAATTACACTCTACTCAATGCAACATAAATACACTGCACATAATACCACTCTGTGTGACATAGTTACACGCCACATAATTACACTCTACTCAATGCAACAAATACACCCCACATACCACTCAGTACCACATAATTACAAGCCACATAATTATACTCTACTCAATGCAACATAAATACACTCCACATATTACCACTCAGTGCCACAAAATTACACGCCACATAACACTCTACTCAATGCAACATAAATACACTCCATATAATACCACTCAGTACCACATAATTACACGTCACATAATTACTCTATTCAATGCAACATAAATACACTCCACATAATACCACTGTGGCACATAATTAGACGCAACATAATTACACTCTACTCAATGCAACATAAATACACTCCACAAAATACCACTCAGTGCGACATAGTTACACGCCACATAATTACACTCTACTCAATGCAACATAAATACACTCCACATACCACTCAGTACCACATAATTACACGCCACATAATTACACTCTACTCAATGCAACATAAATACACTCATATAATACCACTCAGTGCCACATAATTACACGCCACATATTTACACTCTACTCAATGCAACATAAATACACTCCACATAAATGCACTCTATACCACATACCACCAATCAACATAAATGCACTCCACACCATGACACAATTTCACTAAACATAATTTCACTCAACACCACAGTTCCAGGCCACACAATCCAACTCCACACATTTCCAATACACACCACATAATTACACACCAAACAACATATTTCAACTCCACAATCCACAACGTACCTCCAATCCACACCATATTGGGTCACCACCTGAGCACCAAACATCATTCACCACCACCATTTTGCATCAGCGCACCACCTAAGCATCACGTCAGTCTGCCGTTGGAATCTGGCATCTGTTGATTCTCCCCTAGTGTCCGTCCGCTGCTCGTGTTCTAATTAAATTACTGTTTTCCAACCTCCACTCCCCCGTTATTTATGTCCCGCTCCCCCATAAAAAAAAAATTATAACAAACAAGCATGAGAACAGGCAGGAAGAAATTGCCAGCAGTGCAAGTACAAAAAAACTAGAAGACATTTTTTATGTTGAAATCTTTTTTTAATCAGGTTTTTCAGTTGTATATAATGTCGTCTTCGTTTGTCTAAAGGTAACAAAAATGCTTAACACTTTTTATTATAACTTTTTAACATAATGCACAGCAGCCACAATGCTCTACAACATAGCCATAAGTTCTGGCTAAACACATAAGGTCCCAAAGGCGAGACCTATTGGCTATGCCAATGCTTGTTTATTGTATTCCCCGTTTTGGCCTTTCTGGGTTTCAATAGTGCCATCTTCTTCCTCAATTAAGGGTCTGTCGGTAGCAGAAGGGACCACACGTACAAAAATGGTTTGGGTGGATTCGGGATACTTTATTTCGGCCCAATTGCACATGCAGGGAATTAGCAATCCTAACGAGGTAGTCCGCCGGCGTGTTCTTCAGGGGATAGGACTCTCCTCCTTGGCGCTCGTACTCCTCGGTTCCACACCGAAAACAAAAAGAAAGGAACCAATATTAGAGCTGATTATAACCAGCCTATGGGAACGGGGAGTGAGGAGGCACGCACCCGGTTGTAAGGGAGTGTCTGGGGAAAAGGGGGGGGGGAACCGACACCAGGGAAGAGAGGCAAGGAGGGTGATGTGCGGGGCCTCACAGAACAGGTCAGCCTACTCTCGCACTGTCCCCGACCTCAGCGGTGGACCTGAGCTTCCCCTCCCCACTCCCGACTCCTCGAATCCTGGCACGCACCTGTTGAAGCAACGTCCCTCCAGGGCCGTGGCGGGGCGCAGCGTCTTCCGGTTGTTCTCCTGTGTTTTCGGTCTCCTTGCCGCCGACTCGTCTCATCCTCGCGTCTTCGGCACTCCGGGTTTCCTCAGCTTCCTCCTTCCGGTCGTGGACACACCTCTCGCTGGTCTCTCCTGTCTTATCCTGGCCAAGGCTGTAGTCGTCCGTCCTCTTGGGGGTGTGGCTTCCTTCATCCACGGTAAATTTAAAGGGCCAGTCCGGGGAGGTGTAATGGTGAACCCGGTCTCCCAGGCTGAAGTCTGCATCAGGCAACTGGAAGGGAGAGAGAGAGCCGGGTTGTTGTGGGGGTGATTCAAGAGTCGGTTCCGGACTCGGGGCCAACAGGTTCCGACACACACCACCCCTAGAGTCTTCCCGCTCGGGGATGAATGGAAACCGGGACAGAAAATCAGCATTGGAGTTGAGAGCGCCTTTCCAATGTCGTACGTCAAAGGCAAAGGGCTGTAGGGAAAGGAACCAGCGCATCACCCGCGGATTGTTCCCTTTGTTTCTGCTCATCCACACAAGCGGAGCGTGGCCAGTATAAAGGGTGAACCTGTTTCCTTCTAAATAGTACCTCAACTTCTCAATGGCCCATTTGACAGCCAGACATTCCTTCTCGAGGACAGGATAGTTTTGTTCCCGAGGGAAGAGCTTCCGGCTGACAAACAGGACGGGGCGTTCCAATCCATCATCGGAGAGTTGGGAAAGGACCGCTCCGATACCAACATTGGAGGCATCGGTCTGTAGAATGAAGGGGCGTGTATGGTCCGGTGAAATGAGAACGGGACTCTGGGTGATAGCGTCTTTCAGGTTCTGGAATGCTGCTTTGACCGATGAAGGGGGGGGATGTTAGGACATGTTTGGGGGTCCCTTTCTTTAACAGGTCAGTGAGGGGGGCAGCTAGGTCGGAGTACCTTGGGATGAATCTCCTATAGTAACCTAACAAACCCAGAAAGGCCCTAACTTCTTTCTTTGTGGTAGGGAGAGGGGCCTCAGTGATAGCCTTGATCTTTTCTCTCTGGGGTTCGATGCACCCGTTCCCCAGTAAGGACCCCAGATATTTCACCTTGGGAAATCCCATGCGGGACTTTTTGGCATTGACGTGGAGTCCTGCCCTCTTTAGCTCTCGGAATATCAAATGACAATGTTCTAAATGTTTCTCCCATGTTGGGCTGAAGATGATGATGTCATCTAGATAGGCTGAGGAGTACGCATGATGGGAAGACAGGACCCTATTCATAAGCCTCTGGAAAGTGGCGGAGGCCCCGTGGAGTCCAAAGGGCAACACCGTAAATTCGAAGAGACCGTCTGGAGTGGTAAAGGCGGTTTTATTTTGGTCGAGATTGCATAAGGGACCCTGCCAGTACCCCTTGGTCAGATCTAAGGTGGAAATGTACTTGGCGTCCCCCAACCTTTCTATGAGCTCATCGACACGGGGTAGTGGGTATGCATCCAGCTTGGAGATGGAATTTACGTGGCGGAAATCAATACAGAATCTGATGCTACAGTCCGGCTTGGGAACCAGCACTATGGGCGAAGACCAATCACTTTGGGAGGGGGGTATTACTCCCATCTTCAACATGCTCTTGATTTCCGCCGATATTGCCTCCCTTCGTGCGGCCGGTATCCTGTACGGTCGCAAGCGATCCACCTTACCGGGAGGGGTTTCGATAGAGTGTTCCACTAGGGTGGTTTTTCCCGGGAGGTCAGAAAAAAGGGATACATACTCCTCACAGCGCGTCCAATAGGGACTCTCGCTGTTCCACTGACAACAGCTCATTCACTACAAGATGTTCTAGCGTACAGGCCTCTAAATTTGGGACAAGGGCAAGCTGGTTGGTGGCGGGCGGAGGGCCTAACCACTTTTTAAGCAGGTTGATGTGGAACGACTGCAACCGGTTAGGACCCAGCTGGAGTCGGTAGGTGGTGTTACCGATGGTGTCCACAACCCTGTAGGGCCCCTTCCATTCGCTTTTGACTTTGGCTAACGAGCTGGGCAGGAGTAGTAGGGCCCAGTCACCTACTCGCAAGGTCCTCCACTTTTTCCCTTTATCGTAGTATCGTTTTTGTTGTTTCTGGCTGTTCTCGAGGTTGGCATGTGCCAGTTCCCTTAGCTTCCCTAACCGTGACTTCAGAGGCTGGGTATACTCGAGAAGCTCGGTGGTACTATTAGACTCCTTCTCCCAGGCTTCCTTGGTAATTTCCAACAGTGTCCGGGGCTGCTTGCCATATAACATCTCGAAGGATGAACAGCCAAGGCTACTCTGGACCTGTCCCCTTATGACAAACAAGGCGAGGGGTAGGAGCCGGTCCCAGTGTCTTCCTTCGTCCGTCAGCATCTTCTTCAAGGTAAGTTTCAGCGTACCGTTGTATCTCTCCACCAGGCCATCGGTCTGCGGATGGTAGACGGAGGTTTTTATGTGTCTCACGTCCAGCATCCGGCAGACCTGCGACATGAGCTTCGATACAAAAGGGGTGCCCTGGTCTGTAAGGATCTGTTGGGGAGACCCCACACGGGAGAAGTATTCCAGGAGCTTATCTGCGATGTTAGCGGTGGTGGGTGCTCGTAAAGGAAAAGCCTCTGGAAACCGGGTACAGTAGTCGACGAGTACGAGGACGTACTGGAACCCCCTCGTGGAACAGGTTAGGGGGCCAATGAGATCCATGCCGATTCTCTCAAAGGGCTTCCCTACTATCGGTAATGGTTGCAGGGGAACCGCTGGGGGTTTGTAAGAGTTTTTCCTTTGGCAGATGGGACACTCCTGGCAATACCTCTTGATTTGGGCATATATGCCGGGCCAATAGAAATATTGCAGGAGGTTTTGGGTCGTTTTCTGTGCCCCCGCATGTCCCGCCAGCAGATGGGAGTGGGCGTAAAACAATATCTGATCGCGGAAATCCAGAGGCACCAATAACTGTGGCTCCTCATCGACCCCACCAACTCGATAGAGGAGCCCCTTGACTATCTGGAAGGAGGGATATACTGGGGTCGGAGTGGTGACTGGGGTGCGGGCCTGTTGCCATGCCCACGCTAGGGTAGGATTGTTGGTTTGAGCCCACCTGAAGTCCCTATCATTCTGCCAGGGTTCCTGTGTGAGTAAGGCCCCTGAGATACTCGTTTTGGCGTTGGTAGACCTGACTTGTCCCTCCCGTACCTTGTCCAGGAACAGAGAAATAAATTAGGGGTTATCCGTACCCAGGATTAAACTCTCAGGGAGGTTAGAAAGAACCCCGACTGTCACTACTGAAAGGGACCCCCCTAGGCACATGAGGGGAACCTGGGCTGTAGGGTATACTCTGATATCCCCATGGATGCACCGTATGTGGACTCGCCCCCCCCCCCGGGAGATACTGTTCAGGTCTGACTAGTTCACTTCTGATCACCGATTGTCTGCAGCCAGAATCAAGGAGAGCGGTGACGGGGTCCCCGTTAAGTTGTAGACTTACGTAGAAACATGCTCCCATTTCCTCTGTATACAGTAGGTTCCTTGGGACATAGCTTACATCCATTGGTTCCTCAGTCCTTTTTCTGGGGCAGGCCCGGGCTATGTGGCCCGAATCCCCACACTCGAAACATTGAGGCCCCCTTGAGGTTGGTGTATCAGGTCTGGGTATCCGTATTTTCTCAGGTTCCCTTATGGGACGTAGGGGTTTTCTCGGAGTCGGTGCACTTCGTAGGGGTTTTTCAGGTTCCCAAAAGGATCCACGGGGCTGGGCACGGGAAAAGGACGCAGCCATATCCACTGCTTGTTCGGGTGTCGGGTTTGCATGTTGCCTGAGCCAACGTTGCGTGGGGTATGGAAGAGCCTCAATAAACTGTTCGAGATAAATGGAGTTCATAATCTCTTCCTTACTGCGATCCATAGGCCTCAGCCATTTGTCTGCGGCCATTTTAAGCTTAAAGTACAAGGTTTTGGGGTTGTCGCCAGGAGCCCCCTTCTCCTTCCTAAACCTCATTCTGTAAGTTTCGGCATCCATACCCAGATCTAGTATGACTGCTTTTACCTCCTCGTAGGGGGTCACGCCTCCCGAATTGGCAACTTGGTAGGCCGCCTGGGCCTCGCCTGACAGCAGAGGAGCCAGGAAGAAAGGCCACTTGGCGACAGGCCATCCAGATCCCCTTGCGGCCCTCTCGAAATTCAACAGAAAAGCGTCTGGGCCCTCCCCAGGGACATATTTCTGTAGGGACACTGTGGGGGCAGAGGGATAACTCCTGCCGAGCTTGTAACCACCACTGCCCGGGGCCGCCTCCACACCCGCTTTCTGCATGGCGTCCAATTGGCCTTTCATCATGTCCTTACACATGTCTCTATCTGCCTGGGCGGAGTTCATTTGTCTTTCTACAGCCCATTCGAGTTTCTTCTGGCCCTCCACGATATGTTGGATCAGGGCCTCCATTTTGGGCACACAATGGTCCTCTTATGCCCGCATTCTCCACCACGTGTCGGTAGCAGAAGGGATCACACGTACAAAAATGGTTTAGGTGGATTCGGGATACTTTATTTAGTCCCAATTACACATGCAGGGAATTAGCAATCCTAACGAGGTAGTCCGCCGGCGTCTTCTTCAGGGGATAGGACTCTCCTCCTTGGCGCTCGTACTCCTCGGTTCCACACCGAAAACAAAAAGAAAGGAACCAATATTAGAGCTGATTATAACCAGCCTATGGGAACGGGGAGTGAGGAGGCACGCACCCGGTTGTAAGGGAGTGTGTGGGAAAAAGGGGGGGGAAAACCGACACCAGGGAAGAGAGGCGAGGAGGGTGATGTGCGGGGCCTCACAGAACAGGTCAGCCTACTCTCGCACTGTCCCCGACCTCAGCGGTGGACCTGAGCTTCCCCTCCCCACTCCCGACTCCTCGAATCCTGGCACGCACCTGTTGAAGCCACGTCCCTCCAGGGCCGTGGCGGGGCGCAGCGTCCTCCGGTTGTTCTCCTGTGTTTTCGGTCTCCTTGCTGCCGACTCGTCTCGTCCTTGCATCTTCGGCACTCCGGGTTTCCTCAGCTTCCTCCTTCCGATCGTGGACACACCTCTCGCTGGTCTCTCCCGTCTTATCCTGGCCAAGGCTGTAGTCGTCCGTCCTCTTGGGGGTGTGGTGTCCTTCGTCCACGGTAAATTTAAAGGGCCAGTCCGGGGAGGTGTAATGGTGAACCCGGTCTCCCAGGCTGAAGTCTGCATCAGGCAACTGGAAGGGAGAGAGAGAGCCGGGTTGTTGTGGGGGTGATTCAAGAGTCGGTTCCGGACTCGGGGCCAACAGGGTCTTTTGGTTGACATGACCTGGTTGAGTGTTTCGCGCATGCAGGAGCGCATCTCTTGTTGAATAATCTTTTTAATTTCTTTATTATTGATGTTAGGGGTAGGTACCTCAAGATCATTTGATTCTACATCAGACATGTTAGATTTTATACTCCTTTACGGGTTGTAGTACTTAGTAATATATATTTATGGCTTAGAAGGCAGGCAACCTGATTTATTAGTAAGGTTCAGAGGAGCTTATGTAATTTAAGGCTTTGTTATGCTCCTTTACTGTAAAGTAAGGTTTTTGGTGTAAAATAGCTATGGGTACTTGCGGTCGCAGTCAGCAGCTGATCACAGGAGCGTCCATGTAGCATGGGGATGGCGAAGCAAATGATGACAGCCGCAGATGTATCCAGTTAGTAGAATTTATTAATTTAAGAATAAAGATACAAACTAAGCAGGACCCACAGCAGGGAGAACTGCATAGCTCAAGGACAGAATGCTCCTTGATACAAAAGGAAACTCCTTCTAAGAAGGAATGGGGCACGGAAAAGAACGCAGGGATTAAAGGGGAAGAGACAGAGAAAGGAAACATGGCAAAGACAAGATATTACAGTCCAGCTGCCAGACTTCCTGACACCGGATATGCACGCGAGCGATCAGCTGTTGATTTACTGCTTTGCCCTGGTAGCCCCTCAACTAGAGGAGATTGCCTGGGAAATGCTTTAATTAGCGCCCAGGGCAGCCTCGTAGTTATGGAGGCGTTGGCTGGGACACTTTTATGTCGTAGTCTCCTCCGGCCGAGTGAAATTTGGGCATTTGTGAGGGTCTTTTTTTAGCGTCCGGAGGTGTTACTTGCGTCGGATTTGACCGCAGCGTTTTCCATGCACTGCGTGTGCGGCCGTTGCTACGGTACTATCCTCACGTGTCGTTGCTGAAGCGCCAGGAGGAGACCCGATTAAATGCTGTTTGCTGAACCAGAGTGAGTACTCTGACCCGCGACAGGGGTAGAGTTTTTGTTTTTTTTAAATGTATTTTAATTATGGATTTTTGTTATTGGAGTTCCCGACTTGTCTGTATTTCGGGGTAGCCCGTGATCGGGTGGAAATGCAGGGTGAGGTCTGGGGTGAGGGCGGAGAGGGGGTGGGGAGCAGGATTACCGTAAATTGGAAATCGGTTAGCCGAGATTTAAGATCAAAGAGGCACAAGTCTATTCAGAAAGGTATACAAATTAAGTTGGAAAAGGAACATGTCTATTCAGAAAGGTATACAAATTAATTTGAGAAAACATACATACACATGTAGTTGCCCATTCAAGAAGATAAAGGTCATACATGAAAGTGAAAAGAAAATGTACTTATCTGCCTGGAGCCGCATTTAAAAGAGGCAGACTATCCTATGTGCATGGCTATTGTACATCTGGAAGATTCTATTCTAGATCTGTTTCACTTTATGATGTATTGCTTCTAAGAGGCTGCTTGGAGTTAGCATTAAAAGAAATATGCATAATTGTAGCCTCCGGTCTTGTAATGAAATATTAGCTTACCTAACGCCATTCACCTACATTTGGATGGTATTTTTTCTTGTTTTTTCTCTATCTGACACACTTCTGCTGCTGTAATGAGAGAAGCTGCTAGCCTGTTGGCAATCTGCCAGGCAATACAAGATAGCCCAGGGAAACCCAGTGTGAGGAGCTCTTTGAGGCAGAGGAGGTTGGATGTTGTTATGTTATATGTATAGAATGTATTTCTTAATGTTCTGTGAGCGTGGCGTAGAATGCTTGTTGCATTCCTTCACGGAGGTTCGAGTCCGGGGGCAGTTACTGTTGCTCCGCGGACTGGAAGCCGTGCTGCCTGGCTCTCACCTGTTCCTTCACATTAAAGCTTCACCCTTAAATCCGCATCCGCCTCATCATTACAATTGGCGACGATCGTGGTTGGCACCTACGCGTGGCAAAACAAGGGAGCCGGAAGAAGTTCAATTTTCCGAGTGCGAAAAAAAAAAAAAAGGAATAAAAAGGAAAATCGACCCGCAGAACTCACCGCATTCATACCGGAACCTTCAGCGTGGACATTCATCGATGCGGAAGCGGAAAAGTGAGTTGGGAATTTCTGGCAGGCCACTTTGCCGTTGGCGCTCGAGCGCTGTGTAATTTTTCAAACAGCGGCTAGGTTCCAGCTTTTAAGCCGTGACGCGCATACTCACACTCATTCTGTGAGGTCATTGCGCAAGGTCACGCAACACGACCTTTACGTGGCGGCCATCTTAGTTACGAACTCCATGGCAACAAGTTTGTTTTCATCGCAATTCTTGCCTGTAGCTGAATTCGATGGGAGGAAGGCAGAAAATTAAGCCAGAAAAGCAGAAAATTAAGCAGAAAAGTGGGCGGAACAGGTGAGGAAGTCGGGGAGGCGGATATTTAAAGACATTTTCTCATTTTTGGCTGTATTTTTTTTTTTTATGCATTTGCGAACACTGAATAGATATCTTGTTTATTTAATTTATACATTTCTACCTTGATTATGTTGGACCTGTTTTAGTATCACATTTGGTATACACTCATAACATTATACCTTTTAGAATAAATTGCAATAACCTGGAGATTTAACCAGTTTATGGAAAAAGGTGACTTCCAAATTCAAGAGGAAATGGCGCAACAAAGTTTTACCATAAGCCCTCCTCATTCGTTTTGGGCATCAGGATCGCGTCCAACTATGGAATGGTTAGAATGGAAAAATTATTTTGTGAATTACATTAATGCTGTTGATGAGGCAGGGAAAATGAAAGCAGACCAAAAGAAAAGGATTCTTTTACATTCCTTGGGTCCGGTAGGGATAAAAACTTATAACCGGATGCCCAAGATGTTAGCAAATGCAGAAATAGATGATTTTGAGGCAGCTTTGAAAGATTTGGACAAATATTTTGCACCGAAAGTCTGCATGGGAGTAGTTCGTTATAAGTTTTTTCAGAGAAAACAGAACAAAGGAGAACCGGTAGATGACTATATTGATGAGTTGAAGAGACTTGCCATTGATTGCAGATTTGGCAACCTACACGATGAATTAGTGAGAGATCAATTAGTCATGCATTGCGAGAATTCTGCGATACAGGAACGTTTGTGGGTAAACGGCGATTCGCCTTTGGAGGACATACTCTCTATTGTAAGGAAGGCTGAAATGTCTGGAAGGTGTGCCACACAACTTAAGGATTCTCACAAAGACACAGGAGCGGTCTACAAAGACACAGGAGCGGTCTATAAAGTTCAGAGTACTAACCAAGGACAACAGCAACACAGCGTGAGCAAAACCTCCAACCAAACACAAAGAAATCTATGGAGAGACAAAGAACCGGAAGACAAGCGATGTTATCGTTGTGGAAGTAAAGAACATTTAGCGTTTAGTAGGAACTGCCCAGCTGCAAAGAAAAGATGTAGTATTTGTGGATTGATAGGCCACTTTAGCAAAATGTGTAGGAGAAGGAGAAGCAATGTTAAATACGTATATGAGGATGAAAATGTTAATGAGCCTGACGTTGACAAGGAAGGTGATAATTGGGAGTGTGTTAAAAGTGTCCAGGGAATTTCGTGATTAACATCACGGATAATACAGTGAAGGACAAGCCCATATGTGATATGTCCATTGGGGAGTAATAGTTAAGATGTTCGCTGATTCTGGATCACCTTACACTATAATAGATAAAGGAATCTGGAAGGAAAAATTCGTCAAAAGAGTTGGCGGAGAATTAATTTCCACAGATGTTAATCCTATAAGTTTCACGGGGGAGAGAATAAATATGTTGGGGTTCAGATGGATGACATTTCTATTTAAAGGGAGATCTGCTAGAGGGAAATTATATGTAGCAGATTTTGGTCCTTCTGTTTTAGGATGGATGGACCAAAAGAATTTACACATCATATTGGATCCAAACAGTGAAGAGAAGGTACTCATCGTAGATGATTCTAGTAGATTACAAGATGATATTTGTAAGTTATTCCCGAAAGTATTTAGTGAGGGGCTAGGATCACTTAAAGGTTTTGAACACTCCATTGTGTTAAAAAAAAAATGCTGTACCTAAGATACATAAGGTGAGGCCCATTCCTATACTCATAAGGGATGAAGTTGCAAAGGAGTTGGAGGGATTGTTGGAAAGGGATGTAATTGAAGAGGTGGAGAGCTCTGAATGGATTTCTCCGGTGGTGGTGGCGCGCAAGGGGAATGGCAAAATCCGCTTATGCATTGATTTGCGCCACCTCAATAATAACATCGTTATCGATAGATTCCCTCTGCCTAAGATCAATGAAATGGTGTCCTCCCTCAAAGGTACTAGTTGGTTTTCCACCATTGACTTGTCGGCAGCGTACCATCAGGTGGCGTTGTCACCCGAGTCAAGGAAACTCACTGCGTTTATAACACCTTATGGTTGTTATCAATTTAAACGCATGCCCTCCGGACTTGCATCTGCGGCTGCTGTTTTTCAGCGTTTGATGCACAAATTACTGGGGAGAATGAGTGATGTTAAATTTTTTCAAGATGACATTTTAGTGGCTGCCAAGTGCAAGGAGGAACACGATTTTAAACTCAGAGGTTTTGAGTGTATTACAAAATGTTGGGTTAACAGTTGAAATGAGCAAATGCAAATTTGCTCAGAGGAGCGTTTCCTATCTAGGACACGTTATTAGTCAAGATGGTGTAAGACCTAAACCATCTCTGGTTAATACTATTGTTGACTCACCTGCTCCCACTAGTAAGGAGGAGGTTAAATCGTTCTTAGGAATGGCTGGGTATTGCGCTAAGTTCATCCAAAATTTTGCTAGTAAAGTATTCAACATTCGTGCATTATTGAAGAAGAATATGAAATTTGAATGGACAAATGAGTGTGATGCGGAATTTAAGTGTGTGAAAAATGACTTACAGAATGTAAATGCTCTGAGTAGTTTTGATCCCAATTTGGAGTGCATTTTAACTACAGACGCTAGTGACAAAGGTTTAGGGGCTGTATTGTCACAAAAGGGCACTGATGGAAAGGAGAAGATAATTTTATTTGCTTCTAGGTCCTTATCCCCCACGGAGAGTAAATATCCCATCATTGAAAGAGAAGCCTTAGCTTGCGCTTGGGGATTAGAGCATTTTCGTGTTTTTGTGTGGGGGAAACCTGTTCTGATTCGCACTGACCATAGGCCTTTGATTAAAATTCTCACTACTGAAGGTAGTGTTACAGCTTCTACTAGACTAGCAAGGATTTCTATGCGGATGAAGGAATTCATTTACGATTTAGTTTATGTGCCGGGGAGGGAAAATGCTGTGGCCGATTGTCTTTCCAGATTGCCTGTTCCTTTGGAAGAATGTTTGGATGATCCTTGGGGTGATTTCAACATTGCCTTGGTACAAGATGCTGGTGTACCAGCCATTGATAAGAATGAATGGATGGAGGAACAGAATAAGGATGTTAGTTTGCAACAAGTTTTGGAATGTCTATGCAAAGGTTGGCCCAAGAAGGAAGGCATTACTGATATATTGAGATCCTTCTGGGAAGTAAGAACGGAATTGTCAGTGAATAAGGACGTAATTGTGAGAGGTGACAGTCATTCCTCCGGAGAATTTGAGGAACAAAGTTTTACTTTTATGTCATATGGGGCATTTTGGTATTGTTAGAACCAAAAGCGTTGTTAAAGGAGCATTTTGGTGGCCTGGTATTGACAAGACCGTGGAGAGATTTGTAAGAGATTGTGAGACATGTTCATCTGCAGACAAATGCTTAAAAACCCTGAAACCTCCAATGAGTCAAGGTATCATCCCTAACTTACCATGGGAAGTGATTGCTGTGGATATCTTTGGTTCTGTGGGGGAATCTAAGGAGTATGGTCTGGTCGCAATGGATTTGTTCTCTAAGTGGCCAACGGTAAAAATTGTTGAAAGAGTTGACACTGATGTGGTTCTTAAGTTTCTGGACAAAATGTTCACTATGGAAGGGTTACCGGCAAGCATTTTAAGTGACAATGGGGTGCAGTTTACATCCAAGAAAGCAAATGAGTATTTTGAGAGAGTAGGCATCAAGCATAGAACCACTGCTCTTTATAATCCTAGTGGTAATGGCACTGTCGAGCGCTTTAATCGGGTTATAAAGGGGGTCATTCAAGCGGCCATGAACAAAAAGCATGATTGGAAACTCGAAGTGCATAAGGCTGTTTGGACTTATAGGATCACCACCCATGATGCCACTGGATTGTCCCCTTTTGTTATCATGAGAGGGAGGAAACCCAGATGTAAATTTTCTCCGGCTTGGCTTTGTGACGGCACATTGCTACAATGGTCTGTTAAGGATGTCAGAGATAGACTTATTCAGGTACATGATAAGAGTAAGTCCTTTTATGATAAAACCCATGGTGTGAAGGAAGTAGAAATCAAAATTGGGGATTTGGTTAGAGTGAAGAGACCCGGTAAGATTCCGAAAGGTGAAAGTCAGTTTGGTCCACCACAAAAAGTTGTGGAACTTTTGTGTAATGCAGTACGTTTAGACGATGATAGAGTGTGGAATTTGAAGAGCATCGCCTTGTGTTCAGGGAGGAATTTCAGTGTTTTACTTGAGGGTTTGAAGTGTTCTGATGATTTAAAGGACACGGAATGGATGGAAGATTTTCATGACCCAGGAACTATGTGCACTGGTGCTATTCCGGACTTATATTTGGAAAAGGAGGTGGTGGAGAGTGCAAGCAGGAAGAATGATCAAGTTGTGGAAGCGCAGGTGGAAACCACGGATGCCTTAGAAGGGATGAAAACTGAAACGGTTGACAAGACTCCTGACTCCACGAACACCACAGAGTCGGTTGGGGTAGCTGATGGTTTTAGTGTTAGTGGTACTAGGAAGAGAGTGCTTCCAGGATGGCTCAAGGAGTTCGTTATGTGGTTATAGAGCAATTTAATGATCCAGTGTATATTTAATGTTTTGCAATTTTCTTTAGTGAAAAAGGGGGGGGGGGGTGTTATGTTGTTATATGTATAGAATGTATTTCTTAATGTTCTGTGAGCGTGGCGTAGAATGCTTGTTGCATTCCTTCACGGAGGTTCGAGTCCGGGGGCAGTTACTGTTGCTCCGCGGACTGGAAGCCGTGCTGCCTGGCTCTCACCTGTTCCTTCACATTAAAGCTTCACCCTTAAATCCGCATCCGCCTCATCATTACAGATGTTTTGCTCGTTTGCTCTGGCCTGGTGACAACACAATTAGAGTCCCTCAATCAGAAGCCATTTCTGATTGATGAATAGGAGGAGATTTAGCCTGGTGGCTAGAGCTGCTAACTTTGTAACATGGGGAACAAGGCTTGAATCCTGGATTCTGGGCACATCACGAAATATCCTTTTACCTAAAACAAAATACGATTTTTTAATTGTGAAGCGAAAACTGGTCCTGTTGTAAAGCGCTCTAATACCCTTGAGCCTGATTAGCAATATGCAAAAAATATTTGGGGTAATACCAGGCAGCCGAATTACAGCAGCTCCCAAGCAACAAAGATTTACTCCAAAGACCCAAAAAGGAAGCAGTGGCCACTAAAGAACACTACCACCACAAAGAGGTATTTATTTGAGGTGTACAGATAGTTAACTTCATAATATTATGCCGGCTCATTGGGGAAAAACATTGGGATGGGTCCCAGAAGCTTTGCAAATAAACAATAATTTGTGCACAAAGAAGGGCCAAGGAGGACTTCGGAGCCAAGAAAGAATAATAAAGCTGGCACTGGGCAAGAGGGAACACCACACTCCGTAGCATTGTCTTTCTTCAAAATAACAATTCTACCCAGTGACGAACCTCTTACAAATCACCATGTTTGGCACAACTCTCTGCCCTCGCTCATATGGATAGTATTAGATAATATTGGAAAATGTGCTGGTAAGCAGAACCTGGGGCGAATGGGACTTGGGCACACTCTGGGTGCCAAAGGAGGGGGTGGGTGGGGGGTAAGAATGGCTGTCATCAGCTGCCAACAGCCCCTCTGCACCTCCCCAAGCTCTTTGATAGATGATTCAAAATCACAATCTAGAGCTAGCGAGATGCACGATATAACTGTGCAAGGTAGTATTCTTAATCTCCCTGCCTCAGGAGCTGGATTACTCCAGACTCGGATAAATTAGACCCAGTAGCTCCACCTAAGTAACACCCCATGATATTTCCTAAAACACCAAATAATTCTCATGCTTCCACAATCTGTGGCAATACAAACGTTTTTCAAGGAATCATATATTAGAACCAAAAATCCAAATCATGGAGAAGCCAGTCTACAACTAAAGAAGATGCACTGAGAGATAGTGGGGAGGAGGTATGCTAGCAGAGAGCGTGCACATATCAAATCTCATTCAATAGTATAGATAAAGCAACCAGTAAGGCAGAAGCTGCTCAAGAGTCACTCAAAATAGTACTAGCTGAATTGATGATTGATTTCAACAGTACGAAACTCAGATGCAGATATTAAAATATAATTTTGTCAAAGATTTGCAACTCACTGCACAATCCTGGATTTCGAAGCAACATACGATACAAAAGAAAAATTAATTTATTAAATTTTTTATAGAGTGCTGGAGAACTATTCAAGAAGAAACAATAGTAGCATTATTGGCGTTTATGAAGATGCTCAGATTACATT
Organism: Calotriton arnoldi; assembly: GCA_963921515.1. Taxonomy (NCBI): domain Eukaryota; kingdom Metazoa; phylum Chordata; class Amphibia; order Caudata; family Salamandridae; genus Calotriton; species Calotriton arnoldi. The sequence continues at coordinate 54,500 of CAWUFW010005198.1, read as the reverse complement.
CATCACTTTCACAGTGAGCTTTCATAGGATTCATGTAAAGATTTTAACAAAACAATGTAAAGTTTTGATAAATGTTCTTGTATATACAGTGGTGGAAAATATATTACGAAGTCTTTGTCAAGCTATGGACTATACCAATATTACCAATTGGATTCACCCAGATTGTCTAAGTCGGTCATGTCAAGATCGACTTTGTCTTCTTCTGTTGGAAAAAACCTCTGAACAGGTTTCAGTGCTCACAACAACATGCCAGGCTGATTAAAGGGTTTTCAGAGACTGTAACAAAACAAAGTCTTGTTGAAGGAAATCGTTCAGTTACAAACATCAATCTTTTAACAGATTGATCATCTTTAGTCTTAAATTCCTTCTTTGAAAAAGCAGTTTCATTTTTATTTAATCCACAAAAGTGAAATGCATTTCAACAAAAAATGTTTGGTGTGATCTTCTCTTAAGGGACAGTACCACCATTATGTATATATCTAGATGAGGAGACAGCCACAACATTTTGAACTGCTGTAATATAGGTTTTAAAGTAATATTGTAGAAAATAAATTAGCCATCTGACTTGGCAACTATTTCTGTGATTCCTGTAATGATCTGTTCCAACAGTTACCCTTTGACATGCCCCTATAAACGTTTCCATTCCAGGAAAGCATTTTTAACAGCCAAAAGTTGCTTTTCTAAGAAGGACTAGCCCTTTTCAGACTGACTTAGTTTGCATGAGAAAATGACTATAGAATGTTCTTCACCCTTCTTGTTGAATAAGAGTAGGTTGTGTCGCAAATTCTGAGGCATAAGTTTCAACAATAAAGGGTGCAGAGTTTTCTGGTTGGACCAAAATGGCAGCAAAAAGGAAACTCATTTTTAGTGTCTGAAAGGCATTATTAGCTAATGTAATCCAAGTCCTTTAATAAATCAGAAGTGGGAGCTGTCGGAGAAGAAAAATTGTCTCCAATTGTCAATAGAAGTTTGTTAATCAGAGAAAACACTAGACATTGACCAGAAGATGGTGGAGGCCTGTCTATAACTGCTTCAACTGTTATAGTAATCATATATTTTCTCTTCTTGTCATCCCCCCTTCTTTAATTATCTATGCTGTTTATTTAGGTGTAAGTTTCAAATATAAATGCAGATTTATTCATGTTGTTTATTAATTGCAACCTTAATAGCAACTTGGTAATTAAGTATGCTTGAATATATTCATATTTTTCTGTATGGATTCAACTTTCTTTCCCAGTAATTATTTTTAATTGATGAAGGTTTCATAGAAACGGATAACATTTTTATATTTTATGTTATTTTAACTTAATATTGTGCACCAATCACCCTAACGTTGTATCTCGCTGCTTCAGATAAACAAAAGCAGCAGGACCAAAGGGCATAATTAGAATAAGCAAGTTTTAAATATTTTTTTTTATTTGGTGAAGTCAGTGCAGGCGCAAATATAGAAGGGCAAACAATTCCAATAGGTAGGGGCCAAATAAGAAAAGGATCTACCTCGGCACCTTAGACGTCAGATGCGGGGAATGGTAAGTAGTCCTTTATCCATTGATCGCAGATTCCTAGTAGGAAGATGGAGTTTAAGCTTCTGTTGTTGGTAGCATGGTTCTTTATCCAACTAAAACTTTATGGGTAAGGCAACAAATCTTGAATGTAATTCTCTTTCTGACTGGTAGCCAATGTAATGTTCTTTAAAGAGGGGAAGATGCAGATCTGGATGGCAAATTACAAATAAGCCGTGCAGCCGTATTTTGCACGACCTGAAGCTTAGAGAGTAATGTCTCATTGGCAGAAGCCAGAAGAGCATTACCGTAATCAAGCCTGCTAACAACAAGAGCCTGTACCAGAGTTTTCCTGGACGCAAGTGGAAGAAAAGGAAGTGCTTTCCGTAGTAAGTGCAAGATGTGAAAGCAGCTACCTGTTATAGAGATGATCTGCTCTTTCATTGTAAGAGCTTGATCCAACTTAACTCTGAGGTTTTTTTTGTTTTTTTTTACAACCTGACAGGGGATAGGTGCATTTCCTAATTCTGATGGCCACCAGTCGGGAGTCCATATTTGTTGGGCTTTCCCAAAAAGCAATATCTCCATCTTTTCAGCGTTCAGCTGAAGATGGTTCTCGAACATCCACTCTGCTATTGCTTTCATCCCATTGGTGAAGTGTTACTTCACTTTCTCCACATTGTTGTCGAAGAAGATAATCAGCTAAGTGTTGTCAGCATAAGACAGGATTTCAAAGCCAAAGCATTTAATAAGTTTGGCAAGAGGGGCCACATATATATTGAACAAGGTGGGACTCAAACACGATTCCTGGGATACACCTTTATCAGTCGTCATTGTTTGCTACTTAAAGTCACCCAAAGCGATGACTTGAGATCCATTCTTCAAGAAGTCTCGAAACCATTCCAAGGCAGTCCTATGGGCCCTCTGAGATCCCTATCTCATTTAGCCTATACTGCAGCCTATGCAACCCAGTGTCGAAAGCTGGAGACCGGTCTAAAAGCACAAGCATGGAGGAAATATTAATGTTCAGTGAACATCTTATGGAATCGGCCACAGCAACCAAGGCTGTCGCTGTGCTCTGACCTGAACCCAGATTGAGAAGGGTCCAGGATATTGTTTTCTTCCAGGTAGACTGACCACTGTTTGTTGATAAGACCTTCCAAAAGCTTGCCAAGAAGTGGAAGCAAGGAAATTGTCCGATAATTAGTAAGGATTGAGGGGTCTAAATTAGCCTTTTTTTTTTTGGATATGCCTGACCTGTGCAGATTTCCAGGATGTAGGAAATTTCCCTGAGTCTCTTGAAAAGTAAATAGAGATCTAATAGCCGGCGCTTGTTACGTAGTAAGACATGCAGAGATCCTTGCCGGACACGGGTCGGAGGGAGAGCCAGATTTGGCCTTGTTTAGGTCACACTGTATTTGTTCAAGAGAGAAAGATTTGAAGTTACCCACACTAGGCCCATCTATTTTAAGAGGGATATTAAAATTCAGCTTAGTTTTTAGTTGATTAGACTTCATTTCTCTTTTGGTGTTCAGATACAATATATAAACCAATAACAAAGTGTACTGAGGTAGAGAGGAACTTTGCATCAGAGACTCGAGACAGAAGGGCCACACAGAGCAGTAATCACCTTCCTCTGCTGAAAGCTACTGGGAGACACACCCAGCCATTACTTGGAATCTTATCTGCCTGCTGACACAGTTGAGAATAGCAGATGCTGCTACTTTGCTGAATATTGGTTCTGTTGTTCAGAAGAGGTATCTAGTTGTGACCCATCTCTGAAACTCGAAGGGGCTGCTTTTGGTGCTAACTTCAGCTTAACTGAGAGGAAAGTGGAGTTGGATATATTGATATAAATTAACTTTATGATTCAATAACGATGCTAAAATATTTTTTAGGGGCATGGCCAAGATGGCAGAGTGAGCGGACGTGTTCCTCAACCGCTCCGCTCTAGGCCCTTGCATTCGCATTCTTTAGCAGGGCTTTGGAGGGGCCCTAGGCCACATCGAGGGCACCGGGCATCTCCCACCGAGCCGAGAGGTCTGGTGGGGGCCCCTGGAGTCCGTCGCGGGGGAAAGATTGAAGAGCCGCCGCCGGTGGGCAGGCACGCCCAGGCCAGCGAGCGTAGGGCTGGGCACGCCCTAACTGAGGATCGGCAGGCCGCGACTGGCGCAGCGGAGGAAGATGGAGAGGCCCGGTCGGCAGTGAGCGGGGCTCCTGCATGGCCTGAGGCCGCTGGCCCCTGCGCGCCAAACCAGACATCACTAGCAGGGTGGTGATACTGGCAGAACGGAGGGCCGTCACTGCGGCAGGCCAGGCCTCTCCCTGCGAGGGCTCGGACGACATCGAGAGGCCTGCTGTGCTCGGCCCAGCCTCACTGCACCTCCTCTCCTGATCTGTGCCCTCGACACCCCCATCCCCACCGTGAAGACGCACAGCTCTCACCCCTCTAGCTCCTGTAGGGGCCGGCTACAGGGTACACCCCTCCTGCCCCCCCCGAGACAAAACAAAGCGCACGGCGGCAAGAGGGCAGAGCGTGGCTGTGGGACTGGTTCTCCCCTCAGGGGGCCTGAACGAGCCACCAGCCACTCCCAGGGGGCCCAGGCGACACATTAAGAAGGCAGCTATACCCCCTCCTCCTCACCCAGGCCTACGGCGGTGCAAAGAGCAGGCCATTTGACCCTAAAGGGGGTCGTGGAAGTGGGCTGATTGGGCAGCTGTAAGCTACAGTATTGCTTGGGGCCCTACCCACACACACTATCCCGCACAAGCCCCAATTGTGGGACTGGCTCTTGGAGGGAGTTAGCCCACACAGACAGCAGAAGAATTGGCCCTCTAGCAAAGAAGGTTGGTGGCAGCTGGCGGACTGGGCAGTCGGAAGTTGCAGGAGTGCCTGGGGCCCTACCCATCCACCGTACACAGCACGAATCCGAGCGGCAGACCTGGCTCCTAGAGGGGGGGAGCCCACCTAGTTGACAGAGCCCTGGTCCCTTAGCGTACCCCCGGGCACAGTGGGTCTGGTGGTGTTGTGCTCTGGCGGGACTGGAGGTCCTCGTCTCCATCTGGCCGGGACCACAAGCACTTGCAACGAACCTACGGGGAGGCAGTCTTCCCAGAGGGCCCCTGGCCACAACGCTAATCCCATGCCTACAGCACCACAGGAGACGCTTCTTCCTGGAGCCCCCTCCCAAGGGCTGACACACTTGGCGAATTGCTCCCGTTGGGCGTTCAGAGGGACACTCACCAAGGAAACCACCCGTCACTCCGGCGAATAGGGCCCTGTTCTCCCCCCGAATTTGCTGACTCCCTTGCGCTCCAGCACTCCTCTGGGCTCGTATCAGATCCTCCCAAGATGGCAACAGCCAGGACCAAAAAAGACTGAACATTAAAAGACATGCTGGTCAAACTTCCACCTCAGGACCGCCTGGACACTCTAGCGGACTCCTCACCCCCGAGGGAGGTTCCGATGGAGACACCCCCATCACACGCTCCTATATGGAGTCATTATTCTTGTCACTTAAGGAGGACCTCCAGCAGATCAAAGGCGACCTGGCTAAGGACTTGCAGGGAGTCAGACGAGAAATCTCAGAGGTCGGGGACAGGGTCGATACGCTGGAGGCAAATGAAACAGCCAGAGGGGAAGAGATAGAGCTCCTATGTCAAGAAATAATACGTCTCTCAGAAAGGCAAATTGATCTCCAGGCACATAAGGAAGATCTAGAGAACAGATCAAGACGTAATAATATCAGGATACGGAATGTGCCAACCTCAGCAGAGGCAGGAAATGTGGAAGAGTTCGTCCAAGCGTTCTTTGCCAAAATCTTGGGGGACATACCTATGTTGGACATCCGCCTGGATCGAGTGCACCGAGTTGTGCCCCCTCGAGCCTCCAACAGGCCACCGCCAGATATATTAGCCTGTGTTCACAGCTTTCCCATGAAGGAACGTATCTTAAGAACTATGCGAGGCTCAGATCATACCATCTTCAGAGGTCATTCAATACAACTGTTCCAGGACCTCTCCTCTATCACCCTCCAGAAACGGCGAGAGTTTCGCCCTGTGACATCATATCTCCGGAACCATGACATTTCCTATGATTGGGGTCACCTTTCCCCTTAATCTTTGAATGGGAGGGGAAAACTCGCCAGGTCCGATCTTTGAATGCAGCATGTGACCTACTCCGGATCGACCAGCCAGAGTCCCAGGCCGGGAGCATGGATGAGGCAGGGGCTGGGGCTGGGGGGGGGGGCCAATGGGAGAGACAACGGCGAAGGCGGAGGGGCAAAAAACCATTAAAGCCAAGTCCTGAGGACATTGCGCAAGAAAGAAAAGCAGTGTTGGAGAGCCTCACCGGGGAGCCTCGGTGGGAGAGACTGAATAATTTCATGTGGGGTGCCTCCTTGGCTTCAGAGGGCCCATAGGTTGCCGTTTGGGCCTGTGGGCGGAGCGGCCCTCAGATAGGCCTTGGCTACGATAAACCCCATCAGGACCTTTCCGCGGGGGGGATCCCTTCCAAGGCCCTCCCCCCAACCCCCACCCCCAGAGACTTTATTCATCAAAATGTTTAATTATGTTTGCGGGTGTTCTTTTTATTTTGTTTGTTCACTCACCAAGTACCAACACATGATACACTTACGGGAGTACCCGACCACGCTTACCGGGTCCCATGACACTAACACAAAAGTCCTACAGGGAGGGTGGTTTGATGGTCAAAGCCCCTTTACACAGCTAGTTTCCATGTACTTGATATGGCGTCAAGCGGGTCACTGAAGATTCTATCCCTAAATGTAAAAGGTCTAAACAATCCGGTCAAGCGGAAAGCTATCCTCTCCTATTTGAAAACTCGGGGGCTGACATCTGTCTTCTGCAGGAGACTCATCTCCTGTCAGGGGATACCCAACAACTTAAATCTAGAAGATTCCCTCAACAACTATTCTCCTCAACAGGGCGTAAGACAGGTGGAGTGGCTATCCTGTTTTCCCATACATTCAAGGGCTCTATTGGGCCCAAACTGGCGGAGCTAAAGGGCCGCCTTTTGGTACACCAGATACAGCTGGGCTCGCAAACTCTGACACTGGGCACTATATACGCACCAAACGAGGGGCAGGAACATTTTATTCGGGAAGCTCTGGCAGATTCACTTCTCTCTCACGATGGCCTGATATTGATAGGGGGTGATCTTAATCTAGTCATGGACAAACACATGGACCGTTCTGCTCACAGGGAGGGGGGGTCAGGGTCCTTCTCGAGCGAGGGCATCGCCTGGATAAAAGAAGCAGGCCTCTTAGATTTGTGGAGGGCCCATCACCCAAACACCAGGGTCTTCACATTCTTCTCTCATGCACACAAGACTTACATAAGAATAGACTATTTCATGGGCTCCCAAGACCTATTTCAGCTGTCACATTCAATAGAGATCGAACCGAGGACCCTCTCCAACCACTCTGCACTAGTTTTAGAACTAAATTCCCCCCACACAACAGCAGGCACGGAGACAGTGGCGATTGAGGGAGACTTTATTACGTAAACCAGAAACGCAGGGGAAAATTAAGAAAGTTATAATTGACTATCTAGAGACCAATGACAACAAAGAAGTTTCTCTCGCCGTTGTCTGGGATGCACTAAAAGCAGTGGTTAGGGGAGAACTCATATCTTTGGCAGCAGCTGAAAATAAAGAGAGAAAACTTAAAAGGGCTGAGCTCCAGGCGAGGGTCAAAGAGTTAGAGGGAATTCATCACCGCACAAGGGCCCCCAGGGTATGGCGTCAGTTAGAATCCACCCGAAAATAATTGCCGGCCTAGATCTGGCATAATTCAGTTTGCTCCGGCTTAAGCACTTATACTATCTTAACGGTAATAAGAGCGGTAGGCTCCTAGCCACTAAACTACGCGCCCAACGACTAGCCAATATTGTACGAGCACTCCGGTCCGAGAATGGAATGGATTTCACAGATGACACCTCCATTGCTGAACAATTTAGAGACTTCTACTCATCCTTATACACGGCACAATCCACCTCTCCCGAAAACATTAAAAATTACCTGCTTAATTCACCTGTTATTAAGCTAACAGACGATCTGGCGTTCTCTTTAGATTCCCCTATCCGATTGGAGGAGGTCATCTCAGCCATTTCAAAGCAGAAACCCTAAAATCTCTTGACCCAGATGGGTTTCCCACTGGGTTTTATAAGACCTTCTGTCTTGAACTCGCCCCAATCTTAACCAGACTTTTTAATTCCATAGCTGATTCAGGCTCTCCCCCAACATCCATGCTGGATGTCACCATAACTGTCCTCCCGAAACCTGGTAAAGACCCCAAAATATGTGCAAGCTATCGCCCTATATTACTTCTCAATATTGACTCTAAACTTTTTACTGGTATACTTGCGACTCGCCTCAATCCTTTGATGCAGGGCCTCATACACCCTTACCAAGCAGGGTTTGTGCCGCAAAGGCTCTGTGCAGACGATATCAAAAGACTCTTACACATCATAGATAAAGCGCATCGTAAACAAGGACCCAGCATGTTGCTCTCAGTGGACACCGAGAAGGCTTTTGATCGGGTCCACTGGCCTTTAGTGCAACAATGGAGCATTTCGGATTTGGGGAACAAATTCGGTCCTGGGTATTTAACGCCTACCAGGCTCCTCTGGCCTCAGTTCGAGTCAATGGGGTGAGCTCGGAAAATTTTCCAATCTGCAGAGGCACAAGACCAGGTTGTCCCCTATCCCCCTATTGTTTGCTCTTTACATGGAGCCATTTGCCCAGCAAATCAGAGACCACGGACACATTAGGGGGATCCCCATGGAGGGGGAGGAGCACCGCATCAGTCTGTATGCGGATGATGTCATGGTCATGCTGGATAACCCGGCTGAGAGCCTCTCCCCATTCCTGGCTGAGATAGAGAGGTTCGGGAGGGTGTCTGGGTTTCGCATGAACCTCCACAAGTCTCAGGCGCTCAACCTCACTATCCCTCCCCAGGAATTAGAAGCCTTGAAACTCGCACATCCTCTCAGTTGGGCCACCAAATCCATATTATACCTGGGCGTGCAGCTGTGTTGCAAAGTAGACAGGACGAACACCCTAAACTACGGGTCTTTAGTGACCCGAGTACGAACCGAATTAGATAATTGGCGGCATTATCCGCTTTCCTTCTTGGGCCGTATTGCAGCCGTAAAAATGACTACCTTGCCCAGAATTCTCTTTTTTTCCCAAACATTACCGGTAACACCCCCAGCCGGCACAATCGCAACACTTCAGGCAGCGCTGAGTCTCTTTGATTGTGCTGGTAAACGGCCCCGAATGAGCAGGGAACGGAGCTGGCTCCCACCGGCGGAGGGCGGACTGGGGATTCCCTGTCTCATTAGATACTGTCAGACCGCCCAGCTTCGGTATTTGGTGGAGTGGTCCAGACCCGAATCCGAAAAGAGGTGGTTGTTCATGGACAGAGCACTGGCAGGTACTTCGCTAGCTAAGGTACCGTTTTTGCCCCGCACACATAGAGCCCCTAGCCTCTACATCTCCCCCGTAACAAACTCACTCTTAAAAGTCTGGGATGGAAGCCCCCGCAAAGGCAGACTCACTACCCTACACTACCCCCTAACCCCAATAGCGGATAACCCAGACTTTACTCCAGGGCTGGGGGCACCCTTCCAGATCTGGCGGGATTCACCCTGCAGGGCGATAGGCCATCTCTTCGATGTTGAGGGACTTGTTCCCTTTGAAAATCTAAAAAGGGATTATTCCATCCCTGAAGCTGAACGGTTCTGATACCTACAGATTAGGCACTGGGTGACTCACCATTTGGTTAGACCAGGGGCTGAGAGACCACTGACCTTATATGAGAGGTGGCTACTGGGAAAAGAAACGGATAGACACCTCATCTCAGAGATATACGTTCTCCTCCAACCTCCTCAGACGAAAGGAAAATCACCTTCAGAAAAGCGCTGGGAGTCTGAGCTAGGACGCTCGCTTGCTGAGAAGGAATGGCTCGATTATTTTTCGCTGTGCTAGGCACACTACATACAATATTGGGAGCACGGAAACTGCAGTTAAAATCACTTCTTACTGGTATCTAACCACGGTGCGCCTACATATAGGGAACCCATCCCGTAGCGATGAATTTTGGCGGCACTGTGGGGCCAAGGGTACACTGTGTCATATCCTCTGGGATTGTCCAAAGCTCACCACATTCTGGACATCAGTCTTGGATGATATTGACGCCCACTTCTCCACGCAGTTACCTAGATTCCCTTCATACATCCTATTAGGGCTACCAAACCCTCTGACATTTCCGCTTGCCTCCCTTTGGGGTCCGTCCGATTAGCATTGCACTGGGGGCGGCTCATCAGACCATCTTGGCGCTATGGGGTTCCACTACTATCCCAACTCATACTACGTGGCTCAGACGTCTCTGGGATGTACTGGGGATGGAAAAACTAACCCTTTGTCTAACGTCTAGGGACGATACCTTTAGAACAATATGGCAGCCCCTTATTGAGCTGCTGACTAAGGAATTTAGGGAACTATCATGCCCCCGCTATCTCCGGCTTCTCCACCTGGCCGAACCCGACATCGCTCAGTCAGGTGCTTAACTCAACTTCATTCCCAGTTAGGTCGGATTATTTGCTCAAGGTACTTGGTTGTGTGGGAGGGAGAGGGAGGGGGGAAGTTTCAGGTGGGAGGGTGCATGTTTGTTTGAATGTTGCTTTTGTTTGAAAACAAAATTTCTAAAATCGAAAGTTGCATCATTATGTGCTATATAATAAGTATCACTGCCATTATTTTGCTTGTTTTTATACTAGTTATATTCACATTGTGCCTTTCCATGATAAAAAAGAGTTTGTGTTCCACTAACTATCCCTGTGATATTTCACAGGATTGATAGTTACCTGAAATGCATCTTCCTCCAGTGGGTGGTGTTGTGTTTGCTGTCCAGCTGTCTTTCTGTCTCAAGTTGGTACATTGCCAAAGTCCTTGGTGCTAGAGAGTCTAAAAAGCCAGACCATGTGGCAAAGCTTGCCCTTACCTTTTCGAAGCCATTGTAGAGCGCGAATGGTAAATATGATTGTAAATTAAAGACAACTGTTTCATTTTTAGCAAATATTAATATTTTCAGTGGAATATTTGCTTGGAAATGCAAAATAAGATTTGGAAACGAAGTTGAATATTTTACGCACTTCTCAATGAAGTTTGTAACTTTGGTGCATTTGCAGAAAAGAGTATACAGTTTTAATAGTGCAGCTGATCTTGCTTTCCTGCTGACGAATGTAACGTGATAATCTTTCAACATTGCTTCATCAGTATAACAATAGTATCAGCTCTCCTTTTTTAACTTTTTAAATAAATGAAAAAAGCAAAACTTTTCCTTGTGGCTCATATACGAGAAGCGCACAAAAGTTTGTTCTTTTAAAGAGCTGCCATCATTTACATCTTAAGGTTTACGTTGTTGAAAAAATGGGTTTTAGCTCCCTTCTAAATAAGGCGAGACTGCAGTCAGATGGGATGACAGTCACACAAACCAAACATACACATAGATGTACACACAACCCGAGGTTTTAACAGAAAATCTGTAGACGCATAATTATCAAGGAATAATTCTGAAGGTACAAAGTTTCTGTCCTGACTAGTGAAGGATGTCTGTAAACATGTGATGCAGCCCCATGAATACTAATGCCACTTTTTTTCACCTAAACAGCAAATGCTAACTCACAAGTTTTTTTAAAGTTTTTTTTTAAACATTTGCTACACTGTGCACTGCCATGAACACACACACTTAGTACATGCAGGGATGCAGATTACAGCATTGCAACAGAGGGACTGAAGTTATTCAATGAATCAAACTGAGAATGAAGACAATAATTGATTAGCACAAGTGCGATGCAGCGCGAGAAACGAAATTTGTTTTATTTATTTATATGTTTACTTACCTGTAATCCGCCGTAATCCGTAGTTTACTACCCCCCACCCTGCCCCTCCCCCGCCCCACGTCAGCGCCCGGCGGCACTCCCACCACCGAGCGCTACTGAAAAGCATGTCCTGCAAACCACTGATCCTTCTGCTTAACTGGACTTGAGCAGTAGCGCTTCAGGATAGGTCAGCAGTGTGACTCCAACTAAAGAATATATACAGGCTGAGCCACCGGATGGACATGTGAAACCCTCAAACTGGGTTTCTGATGTAGAGCTACACATTGATGGTGAAATATTGTGCAAAATGAAACCTGTATTCTGGTCTCATTTGTTGATGCCTCCAGTTTCAATAAAGGAAGTGAGGAGGTAATATTGTGAGCATTTTACTCCTTAGTACCTGAAGAACTCTGGGAAAATATGCGCGAGAATGGGTTTTAAAGCGACTCCTCCATTATATAGAGACAAGCAGGGTGGGGCAAACAATCTGTTCCACATTTGATTCCCTTAAGAAGTAAACCTTCAGTTCAGGATCAGTATCCTCTTAAACCAGAAGCTAACTGCGATATAAAAGCTATTTTAGATGAACTACAATAACAAGGTATAATAGAGACTTGTCATTCCACCATGAATGTTCTTCTTTTCCCGCTGTTAAAACCTGACAGTTCATATCGAATAGTTCTAGATTATAGAAATTTAAATACACATACATGCTGTACAAAATGCTCATAGTACTGGAAATAATTTAAAGCAACAGTAGATGTGTATATATAATGGATATCAGCCAAAACATAGTGCCTGAATACCAGTATCTAACCGCGTTTTCAATGCGCTCATAGAAGGTTGCCTCAGAGGTATAAGAACAGTCTTGGACTCTTTACAGATAGGATTATTGGGATCCTACTAGAAGATTCCAAGGAACTATCATATATGGATTATGTTTATAATAATACAATTGATGACTGAAAACCTGGCTAGGGTGGGGCAGGATAGTGCCACTATTAGTCTGATATGGGTAAAAAATGAATTTAAAAAAATCCAAAATTGCATAGCTTTATGACATTTTCCCTGAATATGAATTATCTAGTGTGTGTAATGAATCTGCACCGACTTCTTTCATAAGTGTGCTATTTATAACCTCCAAATACATTAAGAATGCTACAAGCCTGATTGGGTTTCTTAACTTTTGAAGAGCTTACTTGCCACACTATGCCAAGCGGGCTCAGCCCTTATATAAATTAATTATTCCAAAGTTTTCTGAAATGAATTGGACATAAACACACACAGCTTTCTTACTTGGATTGTAAGCAGACATGTTAGAGACCAAATATTCACAGACACAGGACCAAAGTATAAACCTAGTAATTACGGTGGTATCTAGCACTTTAGGCAATACTTATGTAGTTTACAATGAGGGACAGACAACTCCCATAGTATATGGATCACACTTCTGCTGAGGAATGATTCACTCATATTGAGAAACTTCTTGCCGCAGTACATACAGCTATACTTAAGGAGCGTCCTCTAGCACAGGGAAGCCAAATCATATAGGATGTGAGTCCTTCACTGAAAAAGGTCCACAATTGTCTTATTACTGGGAACTAAGTATCCTACTGTAGCACTTGACTTTCTCCGGGTAGCAAAGCAGAGTAGTCCAAGGCCTACTCGGGGGAGGTGGTGTGGGCTTGCAATCCCAATTCGCAGACATACAACATCATCACTCAATAAATTATTGTCCAGCGTTTTCTTTTTCTTTTTAAAAAGGAAAAGTGTGTTTAATACACACACACACACTACTAAATACTGTGCATTAACTTACCAATACATAGATTAGGTAGATGGAAATTCCTTTGGTGACATCCTCATATTATATTACACCCCTAGTGGATCCGGTAACCCACAATCAGAATACCCCCCACCTATACCAGATGCAACATCCCAATATAAAGGGAGTCATTTTAAATGAGGCAGACCAACTGGCTTTGTCAGATTGTCACCACATTAATACAATCTACCATATATCATGTTTAAAGTTGATATAAAACAAAATTAAAATTCATGGCAATAATATTACCTATAATAAGCATTAATTCTAAAGGTAAATGTTCACTATCTTGTCAATAAAGCATTTGACATAAATATCGGATTCTTTCTTTACTTGCTACATTCTACACGATGTAGCCATAGGACCAACTACTAGCACTTCTCTAGAGCCTGGGAGCTAGCTCTGAGATTGCTTAAAAAATGGGTAAACTTCTATCGGGGTCATGTATGCAAGGCCCCAGGTGACTTGGGGTTAATGTTTTATAAACATACCTGGGGGGCTCCTGCAGCGACCCCAACACAATAATTCAATGTTGGTGGCGCTTCTGCCCATTTTTGGGCACCCCAGAAGCAAGACTTCAATTCAAATTAGCCCATATGGGGCATCATGGGGCACTCCAGGCCAGCCACATTAATATTTTATTAGCAGCTTCCTGAAACAGGAAGCCATGACCTTTTACATTTTTGAGGAGGCAGCTCTGCGTTTCCTTTTCTGATTTTAGTTTATTGGGTGACCAGTACCACCCGGGGCACTCACAGCCTTTATTATTATTAGCCACTCCTGCGCTTTCTTCCTGGCTCTCTGGTCTCCGATGTGTACTTCTGCTCAAGTGGGCAGGAGGACCTTGTTCACTCCCTCTCCTGCCCGCACTCGCTGCTGCATCACTTTGCTTCTGGGACAGTGGCCTCCCTTGGAGCATTATGAAGAGTAAGGCGGTGCTCCAGTGGTTGGCTTCCTGTGTTGTTTTGGGCCCCAGGGATGAGAGCCCTTGGTCCGACATTACTGCGCAGGCCCAGCTGGGCTTTTTCAATGCGCCATCCCCGGGGAGATGGGGGCCACTTGGGTCAATCTTGGTTTGGGGGAGAAAGGTCAAAGTGACAAGATATGCCTGCTTCCCTAGTAAATTAAATAAAAATGTGCTTACCCCCAGGTCTTGCACCAACCTGGTGGCATATAGACGTTCTTGCAGCAAAGTGTTATGCACCCATTTTTCCTTTGACAAAGGGCCACTCTTCAGTTGAGCACATCTCTGACCCTGTTGGGCTGATCTCCATTTTGGCCTTTGTTTGCTCCTGGTGGTCATGATTAGCTACCAGGAGCATTTTCAATAGGCCGACTGGCCTCTAAATGGGTGCATTTTGCGGGGAGCTGAGTTTTTTGACTCTATGCGTCCTCCTTCTTCTCTCCCGCTCTCTCCTGCTAGTGTGGGCATCTTACACAGACCCTTCATTACCAGCCAGCAAAACACTGCTCCTTGCACTCCAGGCTCCATCTTGCAGGGCACCTGTGACGGGGCATTGGAAACCCGGTACTTTCCCTCAACTGTTCCTCGGGGGCATAAGTGGGCCAATGCCACTGGCCCTTGAGAGAGACCCACTCTAGTCCTTTGGGTCAGCTGGAGTTAATGTCCTTAGTCCATCCTTGCAAGGCATCAGGTGGCTTCTCCTTCCAGCTGGGCATCCTTTCCTACTCCTAGGTCCAGGGTCTTCTCAACTGTCTCTCCCTTGTCCAGAGGTTTTTAATTGGAAGTGGAAAGATTTAGGAGCCAGGCATTTATGGCCAATCCTAAGATGCCACGTCATCCTCCCACTCCTGTTCCAACCCTCGTATATAGCTTTCTGACACATCAGGTTTTTTCTAGTGTGAGCTGCTAAGAAGGCCTCAGCTCCACCCTTAGCTGACATCTCTTCCTGAGCCCTTCCAAACAAAACTACAAAGGTGAGCCCCTCCTATGTTGGCTCCAGAGATCTGGGCCTCTTCTGTTGTTCTGGTGGGCTCAATACAGTGTGACAAGCTAATTATCAGATGCAGATTTTCTCCCCTCCCCTTCCTTCCCAATGAGCTGAGCCAATCACTAATAAATGCTCGTTTTGTGGGGGGGAGGGCTTTGTTCCCTCTGTTGGGGAGCAGAGTAATTAACTTGGCCCAGTATGGGGGAAAAAGGGCCCTGAGTGATTAGGAGCTGAACTAGCGAAATATGATGAATGCTGAAGTTCCATAAGTTATGGATGAAGTGTGTTGGGTACTGCAAATTCAAACACAGCGTGCATGTTCTGAAGGATACTTCTACCTGCAGATTCCTCTCCTGTCGAACAAACTCCAGACGTCAGACTGGATCTGGAAACTTCAAAGCAACAAGGTCACTGGTAGACGGTGCTGGACTCAGTCGGGCTGAAAGTGACTTCAGGGCAATGCCACCAAGACCATAAAGCACCCAACCGGTCTCATCAACGTCAGTTTCCCTCTATTTTTCCCCACCCTTCGAGGCAAGATTTGGACAGACTGACATTGATGAAATAGTGCAGTACCAAAGTAATACAAGATGGAATGTTGTTAACTTTCCCTATAGCTCATCCATCTGTTGCGTAAACTAAGACTTTGGCTTAGCTGTACAAGGTATTGTTTTCTCACGCACAAATTACACCAATGAACTTAGTTCAATGCACCAACGCTTGATTGTGAAATAAAGGTTAATGTAGCCTTGGAGAGCCCACATAATAAATAGTTCAAGTGGTGTCAATGTTTTTGGGTTACTAACAGCGTGGTGATTGGAAACAAACCTATTTCATTCTCCTTAATATCACACACAAACTGCACTAAGAAAAAGATGCATTAACTGAAAAGCACAACAGGCTCACCCTGTTACTTAGCACATCTAAAACAACCACACAGAATATAATTAAAACAGCACAAATGTATGTTGCTAACAACAAGCATAAGGTTAATATTTCTACCATAATTAAAATGTCATCTAAAAATCTAACACCCTAAACCCTACTTCTGTGCTGCACCAGGAGAGCATGGAGTAGTGTAATTTGCATCTAGAGTTTCTTAGGGAGAATCAGTGTACTGAATACCTGTTTGCAGAAAAGCGCTGTAGTTGACAAAAGTTGGGAAGGCTGTGTTCCCTGGAAAAGGTCAACACAACGGGGCTTCCTTTTGTAGTAACACAGCCACCAATTTGCTAATTCCATCTAAATGCATGCCTCTCATCAATACTAGGCCAAGGGACATTTCTGATTACATGTTGAGGAGTTGGGTACAAGGTTCTTCCACAGCATTGTTTTAGAAACCGTAATAACATAGATTTGGCCAGGTTTCCATCCACAACAAGTAACATTTGTTAACATTAAATAAGAACCATTGTTCTGTAATTGATGGTGTGTGGGGATGGATGAAGTAGGAGTAACTGATAAAAGTGATGCACATTCCATGCAAGAAAATTGTATCACACAGAAGAGAGTGGCCTAGAGTATTTCTGCAGCTGGAGGTGCTAATAAACACCCATCCATTGTCAATTAAGCACATGTAGGAAAAAGGAAACTTCCATGAATGGAACAGACATGAATTGTGCATTGTTTCATACCAGCCTAATGATTTGTATTTCTGGCAAACATGAAAATGAAAAGTTGTAGTTGGTAGAGAAATAATACTGTGTATAAGCCGTGTAATGGGTGGATGGTCACTAACTGGAAATTGTGTGAATTCCATTTGCTTGATACAGAATGTATGTGAATTCTTTTATAGCCATTGTTTTTATGTGTTAAGGTCAAATTATAAGGCTCAAAAATGGCTGTTTCAATCAGAAGTTGGCAAAGCACAAAAGCCTGATCTGAGTATTTGTAAGGCCCAATTTAGTTGTATAATTAATCTTAATTGAGCCTGGCCATAGATCAAAGTCTGCTTGTAGAAGATCTAAGGCTGGGGACATGATGTGGTTTAATGTGTACGCTCTCTTAGAAAGCGTATGCATACCATTGTTGATTACTTTAAAAAATGTTTGCAGGTTTTCTTGATCTATTTTACTATTTCTCTCTGCAGCTTCTTTTTATGAGTATTTATTTCATTGATTATAAATGGCATACATTCCTCTTGCTGTGAATCATTTATTTTTAGGGAGGGGTGGTATCAAGCGAAAATCTGAAAAACCCATGTTTTCTTTAATTAAGTATTAATGTTCTTTCACAGCTGAAAGGCTGGAATGTTTTAACCATCGCTGGCACAGCTTTCCCACACTATGTGTGTGTACTATATCATGGATCAGGGCGATTAGCGTTACGTCCAGGGGTGTTTGGAGGAAAATGATTGCATGTATTGGGATCATAGGGCCATAAGGCTAAACCTTCAGGTGGGAACTGAGTAGAATTAAATGTTTCAGTCTGGATCATCTCATTTATATCAGAATCAGAAACGTTCATTTGTTATTGCCAATTTTTAAACACAGTTAAGTTAACTTTTGTTATAGAGGGTTTTTTAAGGTAGTTCTTTCATAATCCAAACCCCAGACAGGTGATCTGCTGGATGGTTTTGATCAGGAAAATGTTAATGCATGATCAAAATAAGGCTTCTGTGTCTTGGATTTGCCAATTTGCCAAAATGTTGTATTCCGAATACTTTTCTCATCAACATTTTCTTTCCAATACACATATCACTGGATAGCCAAATGTTCAATGAATGCTTTTTAAAATATCAGTTTGCTAGTGGTAATAACATTTTTCTGAAGTCGTTGTGGACTTTGTGAACAATAGAAAGCTGACGGATTTCTTCAAGATATATGGGTGACTATTGAGAATCGGAGCTTCACACTGCTCCCATTGTGTGTGATTGTATACTTCTCTCGGGTAACTAGTTATATGTACCTAATAGTGTGCATACTGATGAAAACAATGCATTTCTTTATAATTCAGTGCATTCAAATAAGGATCTTCATTGTTTAAAGTAGCATATACCTGTTAATCAGACATAATTTGTTTTACAGTCTTTTTATACCAATCGTCTGAAATAGAACCAGGAATAATCACGTCATTCATTGAAACTTTCAAAACATAGGGTAATTGCAACGTCTCAGTAGATCCCATAATTTGACAAGGAACTCTTTCCCAAACTGTGCCCTGGAGCACAGGATAAGCTGTGATGTTTGAATCTTGGAGATCTTTTACTGCTCTGTGGGATTAAAGATGTTGTTGCAGTTCACGAACCATAGGTTGTGCAATTGTTCTTTCAGGGACGTAGTGTCCATCCAGTAGCAGTAGAATGATGATCTTCGTTGATAGCCACATAATGAAAAGAAACACTCCTAGAGTGATCCAAACATAGGACCAAGTGGAATCAAGTATTGGTCATGAAACCAGTGATAAGCTAGAAGGAATCTATGGCGAAAAGTGACTTTGGAACATGATGGAAAAGTTATCTGTGCAAAGTTCAAAGTCATTCTCATAAATAGTTGTTTCTTGAAAAGGCATAATCTCAATTGATATTGACTCAGGTGGAATCTCATAATAAATCATGGAGTTGTGTGAAACATTTGCAACTGTAGTGATGTCAGGATCAGCTTCATCAGTTCAATTGATTGCTCTGTGTCGAATTGGAGATGCAGTATGTTCAAATATCCCTGGCTGGGAACTCAAGTTAATGGTGTTCATTCATTCAAAAAATCTTTATTCGATTCAAAGAATCATCAAAGCATTTCTTAAAAATTTAAAATACATAACGCATAATTTCCACAGATATATACATTAAAAACTATCCTCTTCAAAGTATAAATGCAGTATGAGTGAACAAGTTGAAATTTCCGATTTTTCTTTTCTCTAAGGAAGTTGTTTATCCGTTTACAATGTTTGTAGGGAAATACAAAAAAGTGCAAGTGCATACTAGATTGACCCTTTCCAGAAATACACAATTATTAAAAATTATGCTAAAATAATTAATAGGCATCAGTATAATACGTTCTTAGTAAAACTGCTCTGCTTGAGTTAGTTTGAGCCAAGCCACTTCATGTATAATAAAACACCATGATAGCTAAATACGGACATCAGGCCTAGATCTGTAATTTAAAATTTTTGCCCTCTCTTTTACCTTATAAAACTAGTAGCCAATAAAAATCTGCTGAGACCAAATACAATGAGTTGTGAATTGTCTGTTTTTAGTATTCGCAACATCTCTTGGTATTTCCTAACATTCAGACTCCTGCCTATCGGTTTTATCCATTTCCTTCTAGCCATTACGTACGCTGGGCAGAAAAATAAAACATGTGCGATATCCTCCTTTACTCCCAATTGACATAGATTACACTTGGGATCCCCATCCTTAAATTGTGACGTGGCCCATTTGGAAGTAAAAGCATTTATCTGGAGTATTTCATATCTAAATTTCAGATATAATGACTTTGCTAACTGAGGTTCGATTTCGTCCAAGAATGGCTCAAAGCAAGGAGTCATTTTGAACAATAAGAATTGTGTAGTGAGCCTTCCCAATGTACTGTTTAAAGTGACTTTGTGCCTGATAAAATTAAAAAAATGTGCTTGATCTCGCACTTTGATTCAGGTGTCAGTCTCGGGTTAGGCCAGAATCTGCTCAAACCTAGATCAAGGAGCCATTTCCGAATATGAACCAACCAGGGGAAAGTAACTTGTGCATCCAGTTCCAATAACTCACTCAAAGTTTCTCTATAGGTTTCTAGTTCCTCTGTTGTCCAAATTCTAACCCAATATGACAATGTTCTCCAGACAGCTAAATGCTCCAGTCGTTTTATGCCCATCTCATAGGTCAGAGGGATCAGTGGGATAGTTTCACCGCCCCATATCTCTGAACCATACAGGGCAGCGGTTTGAGCTCTGGATTTATATACTTCCAAGGCGGGAGTGATGGCCTTTGACACCGTTGCAAATTGTTTTTTTTACGATGGGGACAGAGTTTTGCATTAGAATGGCCTTTGATTTCTTTATTTGTGGATTCCAAGAAAGTTTAGAATCAAGGGTAACCCCCAGGTATACAAAGTTGGATACACGCTCCAAAGTCGCCCCATTCAAAGTTATTTTGTTTTTAAAACATTTATGTGATCTCAGTCATGTATTTAGTTTTAATTGGGTTTATTTCTAAACCTTTTGATTTGCAATATTTGTTAAGGCTCTCAAGTAGATTTTGTAAACCCCTGGGAGTTTGAGACAGTAAAATTGTGTCGTCCGCAAATGTTAAAGCACAGATATGGCTCCCTCCAAGCCTGGGCAAGTCATGGGAAGATTTTTGCAGCTGTTCAACCAAATCATTTACATATAAAAGAAACAAGGTTGGCGCCAGGACGCAGCCCTGGCACGCACCACTCCTCACTGGAATCTCATTGGTGAGCTCCCCTCCTTTGCCCCAACGTACCTTGGCAAAGTTGCCCTCGTGTAACCTTATGATTTGGTTTAGAATCTCATCAGGTTGGTGTAGGTTTTTCCATAGCTTGATCTAATCAAATGCTGCCTTTAAATCGATAAAAGCAACATACAAGTGACCAGCTCTCAACCTTGTGTACTTCCAGGCTAGAATTAAAACTCCAACAACTTGGTCAATTGTACTTGTTTTCCTTCTAAAACCAGCCTGGCAAGGTGATAGTACATCTTTTTCTGTGATCCAGTCAGTTAACTTAGACAGAATGTGCTCTGCATAGACTTTCTGCAGGATGTCTATCAGGCTTATGGGCCTGTAGTTTGCAGGATCATCTCTGCTGCCCTTTTTGTAGATAGGGACTATCTCTGCGCCCTTCCAGGATGCTGAAATGGGCCGTCCCCTGGCTACTGCGTTGCATAATACATTAGTGTATGGCACCCACACTTCAGGGGCATGTTTTAATAAGTCCCCTGATATCCTATCGGGTCCGGGCGCCTTTGATGACTTAATGGCTGCTATAGCAAGCGCTGTGTCTTCAATACTGAACTGTAAGGGTGCAGTCTGTCCTAGTGTCAAGGGCCCCTCAGTAGCATTTAAAAGATCTGTGTCCGGCTCATTAGCGAAGTGTCTCTGCCATGTATTGGGGTCTAAAAAGTGGTCAGAGGTCTTATTTAGTTTGCTACCATGAGTCATTAACTTCCAGAACATGGACTGGTCCCCAGTTTTTGAGGCTATTATGAGATCTTCCCAGATACCGTCTTCCCAATTTCTTAGGGCTACCTTCTGTGTTTTTCTGTATTCTATTCTTTCATGTCTAATCTCAATTATATTTTTAGCTTTTAGAGCCCTGATGAGCCGACGTTTGGCCCATGCACATTCCTTATCAAACTAGGGATTCGACAGCTGTATCAAGGCCCTGGGGTTACCTATTCCTCTCTGAGGTTTGGTTAAATAGAATTTTATATTCTCTACCAATTTTTGGTGGATTTGTGTTATCTGTGTGTATTCAGGACCTGACTCCAGATAAGAAGTTAAAAGGTCGCTAAAAACATTATATATGTTGGTGTGGGTGCAACTTGATCAAATATGATGGGCCACTTAACTGACTGCCAGTTGTTGCGTACCAAGGGCTGCTGTAGCATACAAAATAAGGATGATTCCAAGGTGTTGAAATAGGATTTATTGCGGAGTAGTAAAGAGCACGTCCGGAGAAGTTAGCTGGCTGAACAGAATGCCAAGCTACATTCCAGACTAAGTACAGTATAGAACTTAGAACATAAACACATTCTAATACTTACAATCTATTAAAGGAAATACCAACTTACCCAACACCATAACACCATATACTACACATCCTCCCCTTTATAGAAAACAAAACAAAACCCCAAAAAAAAAAAATTAATAACAAATAAATTCATTATATCTTTCAGGTTTTTTAACACATCTGCCAAAAGAGGACTTCACATTAACAGAAGGTCTAGTAGTGTTTAACATTTCACCACCATTATCATTGTTAACATTGGTGCTGGTTGCATTAAAAGGAATAACACCAGAGGACAAAGTAGGATGACCTTCTTCTGCATCTTCATAACACCAAAAATAACTACGAGGATAAGAGTTTGAAACAGGATATGCATCATGAGTAGAATTCGGAACATCATTAGAATGAGCTAAAGCTAAACGACTCATGTGCCATTTTTCACCATTTTCCAAGGTCACTGAATTATAATGAATTTTCGCAATTTTCTTTGGAAGACTAAACTTGCTATGACCTTTAGGTACTTTCTTTGCACTTTTAATACAAACCCACTCACCCACACGTAAATTAACAGGTTTAGAACCATGTTTAGTATCAAAATAAACTTTGTTCTTGATTTGTGAATTAGCTAAATTAGTTCTAACATCATTTAAATCACAAAAAGACATTTCATTGCGTTTCATCCAACCAGGATTAATCTTGGAAAACGGTATTCTACACCTCATAAGAGAAAAAGGACTTTTACCTTAAGAGGAATGAGGTGTTACTCTATAAGCCCACAGCATTTTTTTTAATTCATTTTCCCAAGAAAGTTTTGATTTACTACACAATTGCAAAGTATTTTTGATAACTCTGTTAAGTCTCTCAACAGTTCCATTGCTGGAAGGATGATAAAGTGGAGTTAATTTTTGTTTAATGCCATTAGATATGAGAAAATCTAACATTTCTTTAGATTTAAACTGCACTCCATTATCAGTTAAAATAGAAGCAGGAAAACCTTCTTGTAAAAAGATGGAATTTAAAAATCAATTACAATTCTAGTGTCTACCTTATCAACAACTTTTAGTTCAAACCACTTAGAGAATAAATCAACTAAAACGATGACATACTTTAATGTACCATCAAACCAATTGATCGGGCCCATAAAATCTAAAGCTAATTCTTCCCAGGGAAGATTAGGAGAACACACTACACCTAAGGGTGGATTAAAAGTTTTCTTGGATTTGTCAGCAGTTTCGCAACTTATACAAGACCTTACAAACTTTTCAATATTACTATCAATCCCAGGCCACCAATATTGGTCTCTGACCCTGGACTTAGTGCGAGAGATACCAGGATGACCTTCATGAGACAAATGTATAATTTGTTTTCTCAAGGATGTAGGAGGAATAATTTTGTCACCTCTGAAAAGTAAATGATCAGAAATGGAAAGTTCATCTCTGACCTCCCAAAAACCCCTTAAGTCATCATGAAGATCTTTTTACTGAACAAATTCCAACCATTTATGACTTTAGCTTTGACATCGGTTAAAATACTGTCTTCAGAATCAGCTTTTAACCACTGATCTTGAGAAATGCTATTCGTCAAATCATCATTTGAAAGAACATTAGCAACAGAGAAATCATTCCATGAATTACAATCTGTTTCAACTAAAGGTAATGAAAGTCTACTAAGACAATCTGCAATAACGTTCTTGACCCCAGGAACATATTGAATTTCGAATTGGAAATCCTGCAAACGCATGGACAGTCTTGCAATTCTGGCGGTAGCCCTGTTCAGTCCTTCTGTAGTGAGTAATTTTGTTAGGGGTTTGTGATCACTTCTGACACACAATCTTTTACCCCACAAAAATTTTCTAAAATGCTCTGAACCCCACACTACAGCTAAAGTTTCTCTTTCTATTACAGAATACTTCTCTTCTGTAGGAGTCAAAGATCTGGATGCGAAAGCAATGACAACTTCTTGATTGCTATCCGAATTTTGAGTTAAAACTGCTCCAAGGCCTTTAGAGCTTGCATCAGTAGTAACAAACGTTTGAGCGCAAGGATTAAAACCTTGAAGATTAGGTGCATTACAAATAGCTTTTTTATGAGAAGAAAAGCCTGTTGACACTCTTCAGACCATGAAAAACTGACTTTGTTTTTTAATAAGTTTCTCATCGGATAGGTTTTTCCGAAAAATTACTAACGAATTTAGAATAAAATTCGGCCAATCCCAAAAATGACCTTAAGTCATCCTTGGATTTTGGTGCAGGGGCATCTATAATGGCTCTTATCAATTTTGTCTTGGGTCTAATACCATGTTCACTAATTTCGTGCCCTAAATAAACCACATTATTTTCAGAAAATTTACACTTGGAAATCTCAGCAGTGAGTCCTTTGCTGTCAAGGACACTCAAAACTTTTCTCAACCTTGAATTGTGTTGATGAGAATTGCAACCCATAATGAGAATATCGTCTTGAAAAAAGGTAATCCCCTGCATAGCACCAAATAGTTGTGACATTAATCGTTGAAAAACTGCAGCCGCAGAGGCTAACCCAAATGGCATGCGGCGAAATCGAAAACACCCAAAGGGCGTACAGAACGATGTTAAATCACGACTGGAATGGTGTAAAGAAACTTGGTGATAAGCAGAGGATAAGTCTAATGTAGAGAAGTATTTAGCACCACGGGTAAGTGATAACATTTCATCAATCCTTGGCAAAGGATATTGATCTACAATTATATTATCATTAAGACTTCTTAAATCCACACATAAACAGATTTTTCCGTTGGCTCGTCTAGCTATAACCAACGGAGAAATCCATTCAGAAGTCTCCACTGGTTCAATAATGCCACTTTCTTGTAATTTTAGTAATTCTTTTTTACTTCATCCCTTACAATCATGGGGACATTCCGCACTTTATGTATTTTTGCAACAGCATTACTCTTTACTCTAATGCGATGAGAAAAACCTTTCAACTTACCAATTTTCCCTGAAAATACATTGGGAAATTCTTTAAGAACCCAATTTTTAGTGCTTTCTCCTCGCAAGCAACAAGAACCTGTTCTGGACTGTTGGGATCAAGTATGATATGTAATGCTCTTTGATCCTTCCAACCCAAAACTGATGGGCCGTCCGAAGCAATATAAAGTTTACAAACAGCAGTGCGATTTTTAAAATCAAAGACCAATGAACGATAACCCAACATATCTATTTTATCACCTGTAAAACTTTCAGGGAGAACATCAGTAGGTTCCAAATGTGGACCTAATGCACTAACTAATTCTGTGTCCCAAACACTTTTCGCTATAATAGTGAAAGGAGACCCCGAATCTGCAGCAACCTGCAAAGGAATACCTCCAAATTTCACAATACACAAAGGTTTACTCCTGTCATTATCGTTAATGTTTAGTACAATATTGCATTGTTTGATTTCCTTAGTGTTTTGTACAGAATTGCAAGAGTCGGAGTCATAATCAGATGAATCAGTTTCTGTGAGACACGTAACTTTTGGTTTCTGTGTAGGTTTTCTATTGCATACTTTAGCAAAATGTCCTAAAATTCCACATTGTGAACATTTTGTGGATCTTGCTGGACATTTATCAAAACCAGCGTTGTGATTTTTGTCTCCACAACGATAGCAAGCAAAAGTTTGAGTAAAATATTGATTTACTCTTGGTTTAGAAGGGAACTTGGAATTGAAACTTTTGTTTTGAAAGTTCTTATTTTTCTTATTAAATTCTTTCCCTTTCTTGGCAGCAGAAATTTTATTAACAGTAGATGCCGGTTCAGTTTGTTCTGATAATGCCTTGGAGCTTCTGTCAGACAGTTCTGCTTTTTTTACTAAAGCGATGACATCTTTTAAACTGGACTCACCTTCGATCCAAAGCCTGTCTTGAATGCCTTTATTTTTTGTGCAAACAACTACTTGGTCCCGAATAAGCTCATCATGCAAAAGGCCAAACTTGCAAGAAGAAGCTAAAGTTTTTAATTGAGAAACATATTCATCCACAGATTCATGTGGAAGCTGTTTTCTTTTAAAGAATGCACGTCTTGTTACACCAATACAGACAGTGGGGGAATAATGTTCTGAAAGATCTAGAATCGCACTTTTAAAAATATCAAAGTCACCTGATCTTTTGGGTTTTTGCATTAGATTGTAAACCCTTAACCCTTCAGGACCAAGGCTGTGTAAAAGTATTCTTTTCTTTCTTTCAGGAGATAAAATACCTACATTGTCCTCCAATGTAGCTATATAGTTAAGAAAATACTCTTTCCATTCTGTCCACTTAATAATAGGATCACCAGGTGCAGTAAGAAATTCTTTGGGAGTACTTAGATTTATATTGATGCACGAAGACCCTGAGGTACTGGTTGAAGCAGTAGTATCCATGGTGATGTTTTTATAAAACCCAACCAGTCTATTTTTTTTTTTTTATAATAAGAAAAAAACTTACTTGAAGTCAAACGAGTAATTAATATGGTTGATACAGCAACTTCCGCTGAATTATTGGAGTAGAAGCAAAACGATAAGCTTGTGACAGCTTGTGAGGTACCAGACGTGCTCGAAGAAGAAACTGAATTTTTTTTTATTGAAAATAAAGATGGCGGCACGTACGCCGCGTCGGGGTTAACGTAGCGTGACCTTTGATGTCACGATGCACCACAATGCCTTGCGCGATGACAGCGCGTTGAGAGTATTGTTGCCAAGGAGCTGCGAGGTACGAAGGAACAGTGCGCGGCTGGCTGACTACAAGAGAAAGCTGCTACTAGGCAACGCGTGGCTCGATGACATTCGGAACTGTCGATGGAGTTAATGAAGATTTCAAATACACAGCCGTTGGTGAGTAACTTACATGAATAAAGATTGTCAAAGTACTCACATGTAGTTTGAAGAAATGTCGACAGTCGAAAGGTGCCAATCACGCTTTAATTCCTCGGCGGAGAACTCGCAAAGACCAAAATTGAAGAAAATAGAGACTTTGATAAAATCTTGTCTCTTTTTTTTTAAAGTCAAGATGAAAGAAAAAAAAAAAATCCAGTAGAACTAGTCGCATCCCGAGTCGTCGCCAATTGTAGCATACAAAATAAGGATGATTCCAAGGTGTTGAAATAGGATTTATTGCGGAGTAGTAAAGAGCACGTCCGGAGAAGTTAGCTGGCTGAACAGAATGCCAAGCTACATTCCAGACTAAGTACAGTATAGAACTTAGAACATAAACACATTCTAATACTTACAATCTATTAAAGGAAAATACCAACTTACCCAACACCATAACACCATATACTACAGCTGCCTAATCTCTTCCCTTGGATCTATTACAAGGGTTGCATGGGTGGGGAACCATTTCCCAGATAGATCTAAACATAATGGGAAGTGGTCACTCTCTCCTCTTTTATCTACTTTGAAATCCTGTACATATGCCCAATGTGCTGTACTTATCATCACATAATCTATTCGTGATGAGGAATTTCCTCTTGAAAAGGTGTTTGAGCATTCAAAATCTGAGGGAAAACTGCTGTTACATGCCCTTAGGCCTCTCTCGATAGTGAGATGGTATAACTGCATGGCAGAGATAGAACACTCTATCGTATTTGTTGTCATGACGAGGGGGATCCCCCTGGCTAGATCTTCCTCCTCAAAAACAGTGTCTAATCCCACTATAGGTTCATAGCAGCAATTAAAGTCGCCCCCACTAAAATAACCCCATTTGGTTCGATAGATTCGAGGACCTCCTCAAGTTGTTGTATTAACGGCGATTCTTTCGAGCTCTCCCTTGGCCTTATATATATGTTAAAAAGATATATTTGTGTTGAGTTTGGGAACTTGAGTTTCAATCCCAAAATATCTAATGAGCCAGTGGGCACAATTTCTATGGTGGCATTTATATTGATTTTTACCAAAATTAGCAGCCCACCCGATGGTCTCCCTCTTTTTAACTGCAGTGCTTCTATACTAAATGTTCTAAACCCTACTTTGTGTTGTGGTTCTCTTGCCCAGGTCTCCTGGAAACGACATGGGTCGAACTCTTCGACATATTTCTGCCAGTCCGGCTCAATACGTTTTTGTTTGAGCCCAGCTATGTTCCAGGAGACCATCTTTATAGGTTTGGGGGCTAGGTCAGCGGGTGTGGTCGGTGGATCGCTAAGCCTAGTTAAGCAGCCACTCTCCTCTATCTCGTGACCATTGTTTACCCTATTTTCTTGAAAATATATCCACTCTAGATTGGCATCATAATTAGCTTGGTTGCTGGATTCAAGTGCAGAGTGCTTCTTATCTTGTTGGCTGAGCGTTCTCTCTGATGTTATGTTCGCTACACCCTGCTCAGTCAGTCAATCTATAGTATCTAAATTGTTTGGCCCCCTCCGTGTCTTGTGAGACTTTGTTAAGCTTGCCTAGTTCAGAATTGTTCTGTCTAATACTAATTGTGGATTCAAAAAGTGAGTGAGATCGCAGGTTCATATCTTTCAGATTGTCTGCGATGTACTTTGAATGGAAAGTTAACTTTAAGTCATCCAAATTCCCTGATTCTTGCTGGAGCCTCTCAGCTTTTATTATATCAGATCTTACTACGGAAAGGCACTGGCGTTTAGTTCTGATCCAATGTATCACTTTATTTATTAAAGAGTCCTCGTCTTCTCTAGTTCCCCGCTTTAATTTAGGGACATTTGTCAGAAAGACATTGTATGAGTTCAACTTACATTTGTTCGGATGATGAGGTGCTGAATAGAGTTTCTGCATCTGGAGGTAACCTGGTTCTTGGGTTTTGTTCTAGTTCATCTTGGCTTACAATTTTTGGTCTGCTTGGAATATGGGCATCAAGAGGTGCTCTTTTGGATCTCTCATGATTAGGGGGGGGAGGGCAATCTGGGAATTCCATTTAAGTTAACCGTGTGCTTATCTGATCTAGATGGATAGCGGTCTACATTGGCCGCGTGCTTGATCTGACTTACTGACTCCTTTGCGGAGTATTTAGGCGCTGCTCTAGATAGAGACCTAGATTGCACATTTTCTGCATGGATAAAATTTGGTTTCCTAGTAGAATATTCACTGTAATCAAGCGCTTTGCTCTTCTCAATTGGGATTATGGGCAGACGTGTTAATAGATCCCCAATCATCATTTTAAGTCCAGAGACCTCGTCTTGTGATGTGTTTAGTTTTAAACAAAGATCCCTCGTGAATCCGTTGGTGTCAGTTATCTCAGTTTGGGTCCCCACTTCCCTGATACTGACTAGGAACCGTGTGTTACATTCGATCTCTTTTGTTTGCCCTCCCTGATCTTCTTCATGACCAAGTGCTAGCACTAAGTATCTGTTGGAACATTCTAAAGTTATGAGGTCCCTATTTGCGGGGCTAGCTTGACTCTTGGCTATAGTGTCCCACCTAGGGGAGGCTATTTGGGTAGGGTTAGTCGACACGGATGTTAAAGATGTTAAGGACGTGCTTAGGGGGTGCGGTGGTGACTCGCTATGAGTATGGTGAACAATAATTGCAGGGCTAGTCGGTTTTGCAGTGCTCATTTTGTCCTGTTTGCTGTAGTATGAGGAGATCTTTTTTGTACCCTTAGATGTTAGCTCCTTCCCATTCGCTAGCATAATTTCAACTTCCTCAATTAGGTCGTCATTTGCTGCCAGAGTGCAATTATCTGCTGCAGATTTAACTAATTTATTGGTTTTTGCTATCTTCTTCCTTCCAGCTGCTGCCTCTGTTGCCTTCCTTTTCTCATTATCCTTACGACAAGTCGCTGAAGATTTTTGTTATTGGTATTTATAACGTAGTTTGTGAAATGTTTTAGGATGACTGGAGGCACTTTACAACAGCTATGGAATAATTGTGGCCACGAGTACAAGCAAACTATATGTCGAGTATATCAAGTATACCGCGTTCTAAGAACAAAATATAAAAATCCAGGACTCCCTTATTAATACCAACATAGTATGAGCAGTTTCGGGTGCTTAAAAAAGTGCGTTGACCTCAAATGTTTAAGCTCTTGACTGTCCCTTATGAAGGATATAAAATATATAAAAGCTTTTACAAAGCTTCGCCTAGGGCCCAGGATCAGGGAATAGTTCCAGTGGTGACAGTTCAATTCAAGGGCTACGCAACAATCATGGAATCCACGGGACAGTTCTGTTTAGCCAAATGTTTCAAAATGGGAAATCAAGTCCAGTCCAAGCAGCCAAAAACAAAAGGAAAAGTTCTTACCAATAGCGCTGTGATGCTTTGACAGAGCCAAGGGGGGGTGGCCCTGCCCTGCCTCTTACTGCCTCTGACGGGCGCAGACGGGACCGCCCTTGGCCCGGGTGCTGCGGGATGCCTGTAGATGTTTAAATGCGCCTCCGGGTGCGAAGTAACAGCGTCGGTGGCAGCGCATCAGCCGCGTTAGTTTCTGGGACTTGTGGTCTCCCCCAGGCCCTGGTACAAGTGGCAAGTGCAGAGTAAAAGGGCTAATGGTGTTACTGCTTTCTTCAAGGGAGTACTTCATTCACAGTAGGGATAGACTGAAAGGTTCTACTCTGGATCGTTCATGGTGTCTGTGATAGTCAACTGTACAAAATCAGGTTTTTTACTTGGTTGATGGGCACCTATCTGTTTCTTCTTGAACCGGACAAAGGATGCAGGATGACAGTTTGTTTGCCTTTTACCCGAAGGACTGTAATGGATGGTCTGTAAGATGGCTCAAAAGCTTGCTTGTCGTGGATATTTTCTCACACTGGATGCCCTACCTTAGGGACCCGCCCATCAGCAGTAGTTACAATTTTCTCTTTGCTGGTGGTGGCTTCAGAATGGTTCACGTTAAACAGCTTGTCTCTGACCTCTCGAATACTCTGTAAGACATTCAAGCATTATTCCAGGTCAAGTTTTTCTTCATCGGACACCTTCCCAGGATTATCTAGGCCAGTAATGTACATAGGAACTCCAAAGAGAACCTTATATGAAGTGTATCCCCCCAATACTCGTCTAGGCAGGTTATTTAATGCTCTCTGGACTCCATACAGACTATGGTACCAACTAAAACCTGAACTTAGTACCCTAGCAGTCAAGACTTGTTTAATCATGCCATTAGCGTGCTCAACTAATTCGCTGGACTCAACTCAAAATTAATTGCTGGATTGCATACAAACTCCTTGAGTAGACATAGTATCCCTGTAAGCCTTAGAGACAAACACAGGGCCATTATCTGAGTGAAATGAATGAACTGCTCCCATTACTACCAGACACTGTAAATTCTTTACGACTGCTAAAGCACTCATTTCTCTGTGGCGACACCCACAGGAATCGGAAACATGAATCAATGGTTACTAATATATATTTATATTGGTTAACAGAATTTGATGGGCTGAAATTCTCCAAATAAACCACCCTGAATGGGATGTTGGCAGTGGCAGCTCCTCCGCTAAGCCGGAGGAGCGTCTCCCCACTGCCAGCAGCAGCAAAGAAAGGAAAAAATAAAATGATAATAACAGAATGTTATTATCATTTTATTTTTTCCTCCTGCTGTGGCAGTGCGTGGCGGGGCGGAGCTGCAGGGGAGGAGTGGTAGACACTCCTGTGCGCAATGGCTGTTTGGTCGGCCCTCTCAGGCCGCCCAAAACAGTCATTCGAATTCCCCTGTTCTCCTGCAGGCTGCATTACAGCCGGCATGGAGTACATGCCCTCCCCTACAGCCCCTGGCTGAGCGCCGTGTCACATTGGAGCATTGTGATTGGCTTAGCGGTGGGAGCCTGGCTGCCTGCTTCTTGTTCCGACCTGGAGTCGGACACAGGCGAGCCGGGGAGAAGACGCGGGACCTGGCGGTGGCAAGGTAAGTTTTATTTTGTGATTATTTATTTAATTTTTTTAAATCTGCCTGCGAACCCCCTCACCCCCGTGCCCGCCCCCCCACCTGCGAGCCGTGCCGGCTGCCCCTGGATGTTGCAGACTGTGAGGGGAGTTGGCAAGAGTCTCTTAACAGTAGAAGGTTTGATCTGTAGATAAATATCACATTGTTTAACATAATCGCTAGTTTGTTTATATAATGAAGGCCACCAGTAGTATTGCTATACCATTGCTATGGTTGCATTACCCCAGCATGGACAGGTGCCAATCCCTCATGTACTTTCCTGATTAAATCTAATCTGGACAATTTTTTAGGAATTATTCCGTCTCCCACTCCTGGTAAATTAACCACAGGAATGTGGTCTGAATTAAGGGTATAGGAATATTTAGGAGGAAACTCTGCGAAGGCTTTCTACCTTGTTTGGTTGCATGGATGGCTGTTAAAATATCTGCGTTGATCTTCAACTGAGACCTGGTTAAGGCTGCTAATTTAACAGTCTGAATTATAGCGAAGTCATCCACACAGCTTCCTTTGGCATGAAATCCATCACTAATGTCCCAAAGTTTGCCTCTCATGGATGATGATCTTGTAAGACAGCTACCTTTCCCCAGTGCTGTTTATTCCTAATATGTTTTCCCTTTGAATTCTTGAATCCATTCAAGCGCCAATTTGCAAGACAACATTTTACTTTTGCACACAGAACGAAGAATCGGACACTATTAGTGTGGGAACTGCCAGATTAGCCTCATGTAATGTTGCCTAAGATCGTAGTGTGGGTGCACTGCGGACGGAATTCACTATCTTTCACTACACCTTGCACTGCCACACAGGCTGCAGAGTGCTTTTATCTTTATCTACCGCTGGTTGAGCAGAGCCATCCATATAGAAAACTTTCCGATGATACTCAATGTATATAGCTTTTGGAGTTGGAGTAACATTCTGTTCATATTGGAGAAAAACCTGTGTACGAAAAGTGGGCTCATACTGAAACTTTACATCCAGTGCACTTAAAGAAGAGGCCCACTCCACCCATCTCGTGGTGTAGAGCGCGAGCTGTAGGAATGCTTGCTTTAGTGACTGCCTCTAGTGCCCGTACAGGAGAAATCACAATCATAAGCTTTCCCTGCAACAAAGGGCGCTCCTTCAAAATAGCCATTTGCACAGCTGTAAGAACTTTTATGATGGAAGCAAAATGTGCTTCAGCTGTAGAATACAAGCAAGACGCGTATGCTATAAGAACAGTCTGTCCCTCATTGTAGGTCACATAAGTATAACCTGTTTGGCGTGGTATGACTTGGAGACTAGGTTGGTCTTACTGTCCTTAGTTTGTAAATATTTTGTCTCCACCATGTCTGCTTGCAGAGCACACAAGATATCCGTGTGTTTATTCGTCCACTGTTTTGCTGAAAACATGGGAGAAATCAAATCATACAATGGTTTAACTCACTCAGCATAGTTAGGCAAATGGGTTTGTCCAAACTTAAGCAGTCCCAGCAGGGATTGATCAGTGACCAGTAATTTTTATTGTTTGGTTACTTGAAACCATTCCAATCAAATATAACGAGAACCATGTTAAAATTCCAAGCCAATGACTTTCAAAGCATTTTTATATTGAACGATAAACCATTACAATCAATATTCATATGAACAATGTTAAAATACAGGTCAAATGATTTTCAAAACATTTTACATTTATCGATACTACTTGTGCAGACAACTGCTCCAGTGACCGATAAAAACTGGGTGCAAAGTGCAATATATATCAAATAGCAGCAGACTTTTATCAACAGGTGTTAGTCGCAAGAGCCTAGTGTTCCCACCAAGGACTAGCACCTAGTTTACATTTTGCATTTATCAATAATGCTGGTGCAGACAACTGCTCTACTAGCAATAAAGGCAAAGTGTGAAGTGCAATATATAAAATGACAACGGACTTTTATCAACAGAAGTTAGGCGCAAGAGCTTAATGTTCCCTGTTGGACCTAGCATCTAGCTTGATCAGATAACTCAAAATCATGACAGCCAAGGCATACCAAAAATGATCAATGGGTTTTAAATAAATCAGTAAGGCAAGAGCAAGCAAACTACACCAGTTAATACTAAGGAGACAGTGTGAAGTGCAGTGTAAAAGATAGTGGTAGGCTTTTATCAGTTAAGGATAGATTTGGGCGCAGATTGCGCCCTTTGAGGGCTAACACATGAGTAGAGTCAGAGCATCTTCAGTAATTGGACAAAGCTCAAGATGCATTCACACCACTATTCATACAGCGCAAAAAACAAAGATTTCATAAGCAAGCTGTAAGCAAAAATAGGGTAAGTGACACTGAAAGAGGGAGCAGACAGAGCGCCTAATCCTTAAACTGTAGACGGATGACTGAGAGAGTTTGCCTTAATGTGCTGTGGCACCAGTGGGCAATCCAATAAAGTGCTTGAACTAATGGCTGGAGCCACACCACACATTGTTACCTCCAAGCTTAGCGTCTTAGCCTCTAGGGCCACAGACTTGATCAAAGAAATATTCACAGGGTTTTCCAAAGTCGGTCCTGGAGGGCCGGATTCATGCCAGATTTTTAGCATATGCCCGTTTAGATAAAAGTAGTTATCTTAAAAATATGGCTTGGATCTGGCCCTCCAGCACCGACTTTGGAGAACCCTGTGCTAGAGACACAGAAAAACATCTTTACTTAGTCTGGGGAAAAGAGTCATCTCCTAAGAGCACATAATAAAGCAAGAATATTGCGTTCTAGTATGTGTGTCCCTGGAGCTAACAGTGTAGACTACAGAACAACGTCTACCCCCCCCAAAAAAATGCCTGTTTGCCATGTTCTCATGTTAGTGAAAAACATGTTCAAAGTTCAAACCACCATCTTAAAAAGATGCTAAGTTAAAAAGGATAACTAAAATGGAGACTAAATGTAATCCCTATAACAATCCCCCCGCCCCCGGTGCTTCCCTAACAAAAACTGGAGGCTCGTATGTCATGATCCTTAAATAAATGAGTCCAGAAGACTGCTTTAATAATACATGGTATATCCCCAACAATTTGTATTTCTAAATTATAAAATCTATTAGGAGGATTTTAATGTTTATCTGGAGTTTCAACTCATATGAACTAATCAGTTGAACTGCCCCCATAAACCTCTGAAGCATTTGATGTACTATCCTGACTTCAGTTGTGCTATCTTGAAGCGCTCTCACCCAAGTTTTGTTTTGGCGGATAATCCATAGTTGTGTCTGTATGTTTCATATAATTTCTTGGCACTTTCTTCGTCTCAACTGGAGTCTTAGAGTCCAGCCTTTCACTTCGTTCTTTACGCTGACTTCTGTCTCTCATCCTGTTTTACCTTTCCTGTTATATTCTTCCTTTCTTTGGTACTCGGATCGTCTCCCTCTCTCTGCTCGTTTACCGTCAGTGTACTGAAAAGAACGTGGAGAGCAGATATCAAAATACTGATACTGTTCCATGTTTTTTAATATTATTGACTCCCCTTAAATTATAAACACCCCTACTATCTTCCTGAAACACAGGAGATCCAGTCCATCTTTGCTCTCTATCCCATTGTTTCTTCCTACCTTCCGTTGCAGATTTGGTGGTGCAGTACCTCAGGGAGAGGGGAGTCTATCTAATAATATACCTTACATGACATCCTCATCATGGCCCAACATCAGGACACCGTCCTCCTCCATCTCTCTTGGGTAGTTTAGCGCCTTCAGGATTGGGCCTTTGTCATCAATTCCGAGAAGTCTCCCTTGATTCTAGCTCAGCAGCTGGAGTTCTTGGGGTTTCAAGTGGATTCCTTTCTAGCCCAGCTCAGACTTCCCCCTACAAAAATGACGTCCATCAAGAGAGAATTGAGGTGAACCCTTGTCTCTCCAACAATATCCTTGAGGATTCTAGCTAGACTGGTGCGTCTTCTTGCGTCCTCCATTCAAGCTATTTTTCCGGGCCTTCTCCATTATCGTGCCCTTCAGAGGCTCAAAATCCTTTATCTCCGGAAAGGGTTGTCTTGCTCGGAACGCATTCCTTTGTCGGAGGAAGCCAGGATGGAGCTCTCCTGGTGGCTGGCTCATATGGATGCCTGGAACGGCAAGGCCATATTTGCCTCTGTTCTGGAGGTAGTCTAGAGTTAGATGCCAGCAGATGGGGCTGGGGTGTGAGGTGCGGCTCGGTGGCAGCGGGAGGCAGATGGTCTCCGGAAGAGCTTCGCCTTCACATCAACTGTCTCGAGCTCCTAGCAGGGGCGTTTGCTGTTAAGACATTGTCCCCTAGCAGAGTGAAATGTTGCATACTCCTCCGAGTGAACAATATTTTGGCAGTGAGATATATCAATACGTTGGGAGGTACGCACTTGCGGCTCCTAGCGGAAATTGCCAAGGATTTTTGGCAGTACTGCCTGGAACATCAAATAACTGTGACAGGGTGGCTACGACTGCAATGGAGGCAGACGTGTTTGGGTAGAGCTCTGCAGGAGGCTCCCCTAAACAGGCTGCTCTCTTCATGTACAATCGCTTCTGGAGGCTGCGACAACGAAGAGATCTCACAGGACATTATGCTGAAGCAGCGATGTAAATTCTGACTCACCCGAGCCCCGCTGCGTGGAACCCGACTGCGGAGACTGATTGCTGTGTGGTCCCGGCTGGGCAGGCTCCGTCTACTTGAGTCCGTGGTCTGGCTCCGCCCACTAGGCCGAAAGTGATGGCGTAGTCCCGGCGAGACGACAACCATGAACGCTGGCTGCACGTCCTGTCTCTGCCCGTAGGTGTGCTGGCTGCCTCGTGAGGAAATGTGGTTGGAGCCCCTGCTGGACTGCCCGAATGCTCTCATCTGGGTCTCGCTGCCCCGATTGTGACTTGCGGCGCTGCGGGAGGCGGACCGCATGCGGTGACGACGCCTGGACTGCCTGACTGGCCTTTGCCCTCACGGCAAAACTCCGGTGTGCGACTCCCCTCCTCTACTGTGTGCCTGTGGGGGATTGCTCCGCTACTGTGCGGTCGCGGGCTCGGGGACTGACGGGACATGTTTAGAGCCCCCATGGTGCCGCCTGCTGGATCCCGGACTGCGGCCTCCCCCGACTCGGCTCCCGGCTGGCGAGAACTTTAAGAGGACGCGGTGCGCGTGGGCGCCACCTTCATTGCCTGTGCTACCTCGGCCCGCGCGGCGTGTTTGCGGTGAGGGGGCCCCCCGCCGGCGTGCCAGAGACGACTGCTGGCTGAACTAGCCGGACTGCTTGCCCTCCACTGGCTGCGCGGCGTTGCCGCGAGGTGTGCAGCCCCTTCGCCGGTAAACCAGACAAGGTGAATGTTTGCCCGGTATTCCTCTTGGGTGTGCCCGTTGGCGGGGGAGGAGATGTGACTGGAGCCCTGGCTGCGTTGCCGGCGGGCCGAGGGGACAAAGTTATTCACTGGCCCATTGACACTCACTGCAGGAGGGGCGGCGGGACCCTACATGGCCGCGCTATTTGGACGGACATAGTTGCTGTCATCCACGCAACATGCATTTGGGGTGAGGACCCCCCCCCCTAAGAGATTGCCCGCCACATTCCACGAACTATTACTCCGTTCCGCAGGCGATCACATGTTGGTGTGGCGGATTGCGCTAGTGAGTACAACTACGCACTGAACCCTATCTATGGCCCATGACTATTAGACACACACCCGGTTAGTGCTTCTGTGGGAGCTGGGAGGTGCCGCCTGGGAACCCTATGACTCGATCTTGCCTGCTGCATGAGACTTGTGAGGCTGCTACTTCTTCACAGCTGTGATCGAACAGGAGCTGAGACGCGACTCTGGCATCCAGCCTGTCGTGCCCTGAGGCGGTGGAGAGCTGCATGCGGCTGCCCCGGCGCTTGTGCGGACTACTTGGTTTGCTCCGGGAGGCGCGCTCATTGATGCCCATTGCGGGATATAACGCCAGCCCTGACCAAGTGGGATCTCCTACTGAAATGAACTGAAGCCCTACTGTCTCCTAGGGCCTGGACGGCTGTGATAGGCGGCTGGCGGCCTGACTGCGGAGGGGCCACGAGTGAGTGGCGGGCTGGGTCCCACGACCTCAGTTGCGAGCCATAGAGTGTTCGCCAACTGCGAACTACTGTCACTGTGCCGAGGCTCACAGCACTACTCCGGCCCTAGTGATATTGTGCCACACACCTGCTGAACGTGGTGCACGACGGATATACACGTTCTGTGGCTGATACCGGGCGGCACCTGGGCGCGCACTGGGACGGGGGGAGCGCAGACCCTACCACCGCCGTCCAAATCTAAACTGGAAAAGATGGCGAAGCAGGGACTCACGGATCAGACTGCGAACAAGCTGGATGCAGTGCTTGCTGCCATGGAGCGACTGGAGGAAACACTCATCCAGACCCGCACCTCCCTGGAATCCAAAATTGACAAGGTAGCCATTGACCTTACCCACTTTCACGCTGATCATCGGAAACTAACAGATCGCACTACTCCTGTGGAGTCTGCGCTTGCTGACATCGAACCGCAGGTGACACAAACAGGCAAGCACGTGCAAGATTTGCTGAATCATGTGGAGTTCCTAGAAGAAAGAGCTGAGGATGCCGAAGGGCGGGCACGACGCAATAATGTGCGCATAATAGGCATACCGGAACGATGGGAAGGGAGAGAGCCCGCCCTACACATGGAAAAATGGCTCAGAGAATTATTGCCGGAGGGGTCCCTTTCATCACACTTTGTCATAGAGCGTGCGCACAGGGTTCCGACGAGGCCCCCCCCCCCCCTACGGGATCAAACCCACGGCCCATGCTCCTTCGGATCCTCAACTACCGGGACCGGGATTCAATACTGCAGGAAACCAGGAAACTCCAAGATGTTCAAACAGACAATCACAAAATCATGTTTTTCCCGGACTACACTATCCAGGTACAACGCCAGAGGTTTTCGTTCATGGGAGTGAAGAGGCGTCTTCGGCAACACGATCTGAAATATTCTTTGCTATTTCCGGCCCGTCTACGAGTGGCTGCCAACGACAAGACACACTTTTTCAACACATCAGAGGAGGCGGAGGGCTGGCTGGACACCTTCACTAATGCGGAGCCCCGAGACCGTGCCGCAACACTGCCAAAGCTGAAAGGCCCCTTTCGCCGCCGGCGGAGGGAGCGTAGGTTCACGGGAGCAGGGATACCGCCCTCGCCACCTATAGCTCCACACTCGGAAATGATTCTCAGCGGGCAGCGGGACGCCCTGCAGGCGGTAGCAGAAATCAGTGGCTCGTTGGTGACTGAGGATGCGTCTAATTCGAGCCAGCGAGATCTGTCCAGTGATGACGAACGGATATATGGCCTACAGAACTCGCAGGACTCGACTGGGCAGCTGGAAGTCACCCCGCAGACGGCGGACTTACTGGCATGAATACCACTGGCTCCTATCTTTGCATGGACTACGAATTGAGGTATTGGGGTGTATGTGCGGGAGGGTGCCGTCATTGCTAAACTGGGCATCCATGGTGGACGTTGCTATGTCTATAGCGTATTCACTCACAGCTGGGACTGGTATCATACTACCTGTGGGGCGGTGGATTTTTACTATGTGATGACAGCAATGTTCACCACTCATTTGATAAATGCTTCTAGATTAATATACGCAGCCATCCACACTTCTACTGTATTTTGCCTGATAATGGGGAGTCTCCGAGCTGCTAGACAAGCGGACTGTTAGTTAACGAAAAGCAGTTCAAAGTACACCCCTCGGGATTGTTTTGACTGTTGTCTCCATATGGGAGTTTGGACGATTGCTGGTTGCATTTTCACCCTTTTGGTATTGCATATGATCATGTTTTTGTTTTGGTTTTATGAGATATCATTCGTTATGTGTGGGTTCATGCACTGGAAGGTGCCACAAGTCATTGTGCTGGGCACATTGAGTGACACTAGGCCACGTTTGATAGCTACACCTGGCTGGCCGCTACGGACACAGATTCATTTGAAGGGTTGTTGTACGTATGTCTTCGATTAAAATTGGTACCTGGAATGTGAGGGGCATGCACACGCCGTCACGTAGATACCAGATATATTCATACCTCAAACGACATCACATACAAATAGCATTACTGCAGGAGACCCACCTGACCAAAACAGAGGTACATCGCTTACACCGCCGCTGGCGCGGCCAACTGTATGCTACAGGGTACTCAGCTTTTGGGAGAGGAGCACTAATATGGGTGAGGTCAGGTGTTCCGCTTACAATTACACAATCACAGATAGATGCTGAAGGGAGGTATGTAATAGTTAGGGGCATGCTAGACGGCCGGCATATAGTACTTGCATCACTATACGCTCCTAACACAGAACAAGCTGCTTTCCTAGACAGGGTGTCACACATCCTTGCACCATGGCACGATGTTCCCATGTTATTAGGGGGCGACTATAACAGTGTGCTTGAGGTCTCACTAGACAGATCCTTTCCGCCCCTTCCGGGCACCAGTACCCACCACGCCATGAAAGCCTTGACTAACTGGGCAACACAGTGGCGCTTGAGAGATGCCTGGAGGCACCGTTGTCCTCGCGACAAGGTGTATTCCTATTACTCAGGGGCTCATAACTTGCATGTGCGGTTAGACCGTTATATGCTATTGGAGGTACTTCTTCCCAATATATCGTCAGCTTATTATCTAGGCAGGACAAACTCTGACCATAATCCCCACGTATTAGAGATGCTGTGGGAACACCCTCGGCCACCAATCCCGACTTGGCGGCTTCAACCTGATTTACTGTTGGACTCACCCTTTCGTACATTACTGGCCGGCAACATCACCCAATACTTTGAGGACAATACCGGCACAGCCACAACACCTCCGGTAGAATGGGATGCATTTAAGGTGGTGATCAGGGGCGACTGTCTCGGTGCACAGGCGGGCATGCGGAGACAATTGGAGGCAGACCTTACACGCCTTGAAACTGACATGCTCCAAAGTGAGGGAGACGCGATGGGGGGAGATACTGAGCCTTTGGAGCGTGCTAGGGAAGAGCACGCTAGTTTGCTTGGTCGTCTCCGTAATCTTAATTATGCAGCACACTCTGCGCGCACCCATCACACGGGGGACAAGCCTGGCAGGCTGCTGTCGTGGCTGATACGGCAGGACATAGCTGCGGTACCCGTGGCAGCAATACAAAACATGCAAGGAATCATGGTGTATACCCAAAGCGATATACACCGCGCTTTTGTGGAGCACTATTCCACGGTATACAAATCTTGTTTGACAGCTACGGAAGCCGATGTACAAGATTTCCTTTCCACCCTAATATTGCCACAATTGACGGAGCACCAACAGGAGGAATTAGGTGCTCCCCTGCTTTCGGAGGAACTGAGAGATAGAATTTAT
The DNA here is from genome assembly GCA_963921515.1 of Calotriton arnoldi. Taxonomy (NCBI): domain Eukaryota; kingdom Metazoa; phylum Chordata; class Amphibia; order Caudata; family Salamandridae; genus Calotriton; species Calotriton arnoldi. The sequence continues at coordinate 13,491 of CAWUFW010005198.1, read as the reverse complement.
TCACTCTCGAATGGTAAAACGCCGGGCCCGACGGACTGCCGGCTGAATTTTACAAGGCATATTCAGATATACTGGTGCCGGAACTGTTGCGGGTATATGAGGCGGCTCTAGAATATTCAGCACTCACGCCAACACAGAATGAGTCTACGTTAGTTTCTCTTTTGAAGCCAGGCAGAAATCCCGATCTCCTAGGCTCTTATCGCCCGCTGGCTCTGTGGAATACAGACTATAAAATCCTTGCCTCCACACTAGCTAGGCGTATCTCCCCATTGGTGCCGACACTAGTGCATGCTGATCAAAATGGCTTTGTTCCCACCAGAGGTACCTCCCTAAACATTCGCAGGTTATTTCGAATTCAGAAATATGCAGTAGAGAGTTGGCCCCTCTCCGGCTGTCTGGTATTGGACCTGGAGAAGGCCTTCGATTCGCTGGAGTGGCCCTATCTTGCAGCGGTCTTGCGTAAATATGAGCTGGGTAATGGATACTTGCAGCTGGTGCAACTGCTGTATCAACGCCCCACAGTACGAGCTCGTACGGGCAAACTCTTGTCTGACACAATCAGGGTACGGAGAGGAACAAGACAGGGATGCCCTCTGTCCCCGCTGCTCTTTTCTTTAGCTATGGAGCCTTTGGCAGCTCTCCTCCGGGAAGGTGGCGAAGATTGGGGCATCCCCTTGAGGGATGGACTTCACGCAGTGTCCTTATATGCGGATGACTTGTTATTGTACGTAAAGGACCTACATGCAATACCGCCGACGATACCAGCACTGTTCCGTAGCTTTGAAGCGGTATCGGGCCTCAGGGTAAACTGGGCTAAGTCAGGTGCCTATTCTTTTCGCGAGGATGTGGCCGTGACGGAGATCATGTTCAATGGGATTGCGCTTGACTGGTACCCGACCACGTTCAGATACCTCGGTATATACATCTACAAGTCCCCAGTGGACATACTGGAAGGTAATCTGGTTCGCGCTATCTCCTCCATAAGATCACAGATACAATTCTGGAGGACGTTGCCACTCAACGTGATGGGCTGCATCACCTTAGCCAAGATGATTGTATTACCTAGACTTTTATATTATTTTGCAAACCTTCCGGTGTATGTCCCAGTGAAGCTGTTTAGGGAATTAGAGGGGTTAATCAGAGGCCTAGTTTGGAATGCAGGGCAACCCAGGATAGCATTACAGAAGATATATGCACCCCCGGAAAGTGGGGGTTTAGCAGTTCCCCATCTGGAAATATACTATCTAGCTGCGCAGCTGCAATGGGTCGCAAAATGGCTGTGTGGTAAAAATTTGACGGACACGGCGACCGAGACAACGGTCTGGACACAGGCTCATATATACGGACTGTTTCATCCGCTGGGCAAAGTTCCTCGCCCGACGCAGATATATGTGGAGTTAGTGCATAGATGTTACAAGAGAAGCCTCCACCTTACAAAAGATACGATCCCATATGCTCCGACGCTGCCTCTCGTCGGGACGCCCAGAGGCAGAGACCCTATAACGGACACGACGATGATGGCCTGGACTGCAGCGGGAGTAGACACGTTAGGAGACTTATACGTGGATGGCACCTTGTCACCATTTGCGACATTAGCAGCGGATAACGGACTACCGGTGGGCCAATTCCTTCTACACGCAGCCATTATACGCACACTTACGATAGCATGGGGAGACATAACTGAGGAGCCACCGGCACATCAGTTATTGCAGTATCTACACGTAATGGGGGAGGGATCGCATGTGATACACTGGCTAGCTCTAGCCCTGCTCGCCCATGTATTAAAGCCACTGCAGAGACTCCGCGCGCAATGGACTAAGGACAGAGGCTGTCCCTGGACTGATAAAGAATGGGAACATGTTTTGGCCAGTGCCACACACATACCACGTAACACGAGATTCAAACTTATACAAACTTACATACTACACAGGGCGTACCTATCACCAGATCAAATTAATAAATATTTTGCTATAAACACCTCTGAATGCCCGAGATGCCATTTCCTCGGCGCTGATCTATTACATATGCTATGGTCCTGTCCCCGGCTTTTACCCTACTGGCGCGCGATCACAGGCATACTTGCCACATGCACTAACACTGAGGTGCCTAGTACATGGGAACTCTGTATTCTGGGGTTTGCTAAAAGAACTAAGGCCAATAAAGTAAGTTCCAGATTTCGCGACCTGGGCCTAATAACAGCGAAGCGACTTATAACTAAGCGTTGGAAACACAAGGATCCACCGGAAGTAGTACACTGGGTGAGGTCCCTAGAAGTCTGGGCGCAGGCAGAGGGCACCACTCTACTTAGGGAAGAAACGGCAGGGCTGCGAAAATATCCAATTGCACAGTCCTGGGACGGCATGCTCAAAACTCTTACACGCACTACTGCCGCTCTACGGGTGCCTCCCGCACGGTAGGCGTGATCAAACGTCCTACAGGCTGCATAGAGGTTGGGGATGCGCTGTACCCAAGTGTCACCTTGACCGTAACTACTGTGATTGGTGCAGACCTCGCATTCCTCACAGGACGTCACACAGAAGTGGCTTTGCTACATGAAACCCTAGCATTTATGTAAACCGCATGGCACACGGGAATAGTGGCCCACATTCATTGTTTGCACATTAGCCTAGCTGTCACCATGCCCAGATGGCACACTGCACACTAGTTACATATTCTTTCAGTTCTTTGATATCTCTTAGTTTTGTTTCCATATTAAATTTTGTTAGAAGTGGTTGTTTTGCTAAAAAAATAGATATCTAATGAGCAGAAACAGCATTTATATGTAAATTGATTTTGCTTACCTAGGAAGTGCTCTATATTGTGAACTAACAATTGTGCCACTTATAAGCGGAATACTTCTACATATATGGATGCATTATTGCATTATCAAATATCGACACGGGGAGGCGCACTTACTAGATCCACTCTGACCCCTGACTGGAGATAACAGACTGTGCGGGCTGTAGGTGCCTGAGGCGCTATGTAAATGTATGAGCACTCCCACACTGGCGACGCGAATGCTATTACAACTTTGTGAAAGGAATGTTTTAGATTATATACGCACTGTCATACAACAAATGTTATCATCGTAAGTGCTGACATGTATTGTTGTTAGTAATATATGTAACTGAAAAAATAAAATGCAATAAAGATCTTTGAAAAAAAAAAAATCAAATAACTGTGACAGAGGAATATCTTCTGTGTCGAATGTACATTGTGGCAGATTGTAACTCTGTTTCTTCGCGATTCCAGCGATTGGAGGCTTCATCCTTGCATTTTCCGGGCTATGAATCGGGTATGCATGATAGATCTATTTGCATCTCGCCTGAACACACATCTCCCTCTATTCTACAGCTGGATGCCAGATCCCCAGGCAGTGAGTTCAGATGTCTTGCTCCAATACTGTCAATGTAAAAAGAGTGTCTCTTGGGTGAAAAAATTATAAATATCAAACTGCGTTGCAGACAACCATACACAAATTTTACATGCACTCAAAATCCCATTCGTGTTCAAAATTAAGGACCCAAAGAACAATTATAAACACATGGACAAAGACTAATCCAAATATCACAAAGATTCTTTTATTTAAAAGCACAGATCAATACAAAAAAGCAAATTTAGACCAACTAAAAAATGTATGTCTACAAATTCATACATTAGACAACCACGATGTTAAAATACACGGGAGACAAAAGACAAGTGAAACGTTAAAAACATCATAAATTGGTTATTTGAATGAATCAACTGTTGGAGACTATCAGTGTTCCTATGATTAGACTCAAATGTTCCTCGAATATAACCATGTGACAAAGGGCGTCGACGCGTTTCGGTGGCTGTAACCTATTTATAAACCACCTTCTTCAAGACATAGACAGTTATTGTCTCTCCTAATTGCAATATAATGTCATAAATGCCTGGTTAAAAAACAAGAAATAATGAAAGGTGTCAATTAACATAGGAATACTCGTACATCAAAGAACACATACAACACCACAATTAATATCATTTAATCATCAATAAGAAATAATGAAAGGTGTCAAATCACATAGGTATACTCATACGTTAAAGAACATATATAACAATACAATTTAAAATCATTTTATCATCAATACATATAGTAAATACGTGGACAGCCAATGTTGACAATGTGATATTACAATTGTTTTAAGGGCCCAAAGGAAGCCATTCCATCTATAACACATTCAAACCTCTAAAAATTCAAACCACCAATTATACTACACCATGAAAGTTTCGTAAGCTAGATTATATTGGAAGATTTTTATGAAAAATATATATATCTTTCCACCAGACACTTGTACTGTATACGTACAGCATGTCCCCGTTTAGACAATTATCATGCATTTTGGGGGAATCTACCCAAGAAATCTCCTAGGTGCTCTCTGAATTACAGAAAGAATAACTATCGGGTGTTTATTGTACCTGTCTGTTATACCAAGACACAATATAAAAGTATAGCTTTTATTATGTTGACGGAGTATATGTAATTGATAACTACAGCTCCTCAAGAAGGAATAGCGATTTCCAATCCTTATTTATAATTAGACGTGATATGTCCTCTGTTGTATAAGGAGAAAACATTAAAGTTTAAGGCAAACAAGAAACAATATATATATGGGATTGATTTAATTAAAATAACTCATAAAGACCCACCTCTAAGGCTGTTGGTGGATAAGCAGCCACAATACTTGTTTGATGAGGAATCGTGGCAAATTTAAAAATGTTTTTTGTAATGATAATGGTATACTATTAACCTGTAAAGAAAATAAACATATATATAGGAGGGGCTCATTGTACACAAAATACCCTACCACATCCTAATTTTAGTTGCCTTGTTATAATACACCTACCCCTGGTAATGAAGCGTTTCCTGCAGGGGGTTGAACAATCCTCAAGTCTTGCTTAGGGACAGTATCTGATGTCTCCCTTGAACTATCTCCAGTGGCACTTCCCTATGGTACTTAAGGGATCCTATGAAAAAACATATATATATATATGTATATTTGTGAGGAGTTCAAGGCCTCAACATATATTTCACTGGATTGAGTTTTAATTTAAAAATCCTCACAAAGGAATTTTTACATACCTTTTGTAATACCCAAATCCCCCACACGTGGTGGAATGATTCTCCGTATCTTTGTAAAAAGGAGGGGCGATATCTCCCTAACTCTATTTCTGTTAAATACCTTTGCCAATGTAACATAGTTATTTTAGGGAAATTAAATATTTATTAACCGCCAGGGGAAAATGCGAAGTGGAGTTCGTATTTTTCTTTTAATCTCAGACTCCATCTGCGGTCGTTATCTCTTGTGATTAGATAATGAACACCATATGATATAAGGGGGGACCCCAGCGTCATGATAATATAGTTATTGGAAATCTTTGTAATCATTATTGCTCATGTAAACAAAGCAATTTACTTTTGGAATAACAATATAATATTATACATTTCCCTAGAATTATATAATACTGGCAGAGGGACTTTGCCCCGGCGACCGAGGGAGATATCGCCCCTCCTTTTTACTAAGATATGGAGAATCATTCCACCACGTGTGGGGGATTTGGGTATTACAAAAGGTATGTAAAAATTCCTTTTTGTGAGGATTTTTAAATTAACTCAATCCAGTGAAATATATGTTGAGGCCTTGAACTCCCTCACAAATATACATATATATATATATATGTTTTTCATAGGATCCCTTAAGTACCATAGGGAAGTGCCACTGGAGATAGTTCAAGGGAGACATCAAATATTGTCCCTAAGCAAGACTTGAGGATTGTTCAACCCCCTGCAGGAAACACTTCATTACCAGGGGTAGGTGTATTATAACAAGGCAACTAAAATTAGGATGTGGTAGGGTATTTTGTGTATAATGAGCCCCTCCTATATACATGTTTATTTTCTTTACAGGTTAATAGTATACCATTATCATTACAAAAACATTTTTAAATTTGCCACGATTCCTCATCAAACAAGTATTGTGGCTGCTTATCCACCATCCGCTTTAGAGGTGGGTCTTTATGAGTTATTTTAATTAAATCAATCCCATATATATATTGTTTCTTGTTTGCCTTAAACTTTAATGTTTTCTACTTATACAACAGAGGACATATCGCGTCTAATTATAAATAAGGATTGAAAATCGCTATTCCTTCTTGAGGAGCTGTAGTTATCAATTACATATACTCCGTCAACATAATAAAAGCTATACTTTTATATTGTGTGTTGGTATAACAGACAGGTACAATAAACACCCGATAGTTATTCTTTCTGTAATTCAGAGAGCACCTAGGAGATTTCTTGGGTAGATTCCCCCAAAATGCATGATAATTGTCTAAACGGGGACATGCTGTACATATACAGTACAAGTGTCTGGTGGAAAGATATATATATTTTTCATAAAAATCTTCCAATATAATCTGGCTTACCAAACTTTCATGGTGTAGTATAATTGGTGGTTTGAATTTTTAGTGGTTTGAATGTGTTATAGATGGAATGGCTTCCTTTGGGCCCTTAAAACAATTGTAATATCACATTGTCAACATTGGCTGTCCACGTATTTACTATATGTATTGATGATAAAATGATTTTAAATTGTGTTGTTATATATGTTCTTTAACCTATGAGTATACCTATGTGATTTGACACCTTTCATTATTTCTTATTGATGATAAAATGATATTAAATTGTGGTGTTATATGTGTTCTGTGATGTACGAGTATTCCTATGTTAATTGACACCTTTCATTATTTCTTGTTTTTTAACCAGGCATTTATGACATTATATTGCAATTAGGAGAGACAATAACTGTCTATGTCTTGAAGAAGGTGGTTTATAAATAGGTTACAGCCACCGAAACGTGTCGACGCCCTTTGTCACATGGTTATATTCGAGGAAGATTTGAGTCTAATCATAGGGACACTGATAGTCTCCAACAAAGTTGATTCATTCGAAATAACCAATTTATGATGTTTTTAACGTTTCACTTGTCTTTTGTCTCCCGTGTATTTTAAGCATTGTGGTTGTCTAATGTATGAATTTGCAGACATACATTTTTTAGCTGGTCTAAATTTGCTTTTTTGTATTGATCTGTGCTTTTAAATAAAAGAATCTTTGTGATATTTGGATTAGTCTTTGTCCATGTGTTTATATTATAATTGTTCTTTGGGTCCTTAATTTTGAACACGAATGGGATTTTGAGTGCATGTAAGATTTGTGTATGGTTGTCTGCAACGCAGTTTGATATTTATAATTTTTTCACCCAAGAGAAACTCTTTTTACATTGATTGTAACCGGTACCCTGTCTCTTGGGCAGTGGGGACACTCCCTTCTTGTTTCACATTTCTCCAATACTGGACAGGGAATTTGTTCTATGCCTTTCCACCATTTGCGATGATTCAGAGGGTTCTTTCCCAAGTGCGTCGCTGGGCCGCGGAGGTAGTTCTGGTGACACCTTGTTGGAAGGCACAGTCATGGTTCCTGGTAGCGATGTTGCTATTGTGCGAACTTCTGATGCTAATTCAGTCAGTCAGTCAGTCAAAACAATGTTTATTTAGACCTTAGTCTTTAAACAGTTATAGAACCAAAGATAAAACAGCACAATTTATACATTCTCCTTGTCAAAAGTTAATAAATTATCAGAAAAATGGGGTAACAATAGTACCTTTTCTGCACATGGCAGCACAACTCTTTATAATAGATGTACATGGTTTAAAACATTCTTTAAAATACTATATAAATAATTAGCCTTGTATAAAAATTAAAATAGTTTAAAATCTCTAAACAATAACGGCTAATTCTCTCTGAGGAACCTTTTGATTATCTTCATGTATTTCCCCAGTGCAATCGCAATTTCAAGATTAGGCATTTCAGTAAATAAATCTACCACCTGTGACCGTAGCCTTATTTCATATTTTAAAAATATTGGGCGGAGATATCGTTTACGCTGCTCTAATACTATTGCACAATCTAACAAAATGTGTAATATGTCACCTTTTGTTCCCAATGTACACTTACAATGACCATCGTGATTCAACATTTTTGTTTTTAATTCTTCATTTACCAGCCAGGGGTTTATACCAATTCTCAATCTTAAAATCTCCTGTCTGTACCAATGGTTAGGTAAAATATCCAAATAAGGGAACCAATTTTCATTTAGCCATGAAACCCTCATAAATTGCACAGATTTTTCTTAGCCAAATAATCCATATCTGCTCGTCTGGAGACTTCTTGTCCATGATTTCTAAGATCACTTTTAGTGAATTCTACATACAGGGATTCTTGGCAAATTTTCACCTTATTATTCTCACAGGCCAATAGTATTTCCTTCCTTGGCTTTTTAGCCCATTTTAAGTTGCTAATTTGAATCTCTTTTCTACACCATTGAGATACCTTCTGGCCTGTCTCTATGTCCAAACGTTTCCAGAATCTAATTAAAATCATTTGTGCCTGTACACTCCAGGCAGTTGTACTTATCTCCGTTCTTATAGCTTGTATCATTGACGAGTGTGGTAATGACAGCAGTGTTTTCAGGCACTTCCCTTCCTCTAAGTCCCAATCGCGTTTACCACTTAGATAGAGGATTTCTGCTCCATAGAGTACTTGTGGAGGTATCATTGCGCTAAAAGCCTTTAACAGCGGTCTGTGGGACATGTCTCCATAGTCTTGGTTAAATTTTTTCAGTCCACAGATCGATGTATAGGCTTTCGCTTTCTGGGCTTCTATGTGAGTGTGCCACTTTAAAGACCTATCAAACCACATCCCGAGGTAGCGATATTCATTCACCGTTTCTAGTTTCAAGTCTCCTAAAAACCAATTAAAACTAATCTCTTTCTTTCCAAAACATAACATTTTTGTCTTTTCCATATTTACAATTAAAAATTTCCTTTCACAGTATTCCCTAAAAACATTCAACTTTCTTTGGAGGCCAATTTCGGTCTGATCCAAGATTACCAAGTTGTCTGCATACAAAAGGCAGGACACTTTATTTCCATCCATTCGCGGGCTGGCACTTCTTTCCACCTCTAAAGTTGCCGGTAGATCTCCTAAAAGTATGGCAAATAGCAACGGGGCCAACACACAGCCCTGTCTAAGGCCATTTTCAATTGCTATTTTGGGGGTCAGTGACCCTTCTGTGTCTCTTATTATTTGTGTCCAGTTTCCGCTATGTAGCTCTTTTATTATAGCCAGCAAACCTTCGGGGATATTTTTATTTACAAGGGTTTCCCAAAGCAACTTCCGTACAACTGAATCAAACGCTGCTCGGAAGTCAACAAAACAGCAGCACAGCTTACCATTTTGTTCTATTGATTTGCGTGCCACTGCCCACAAAGCGAAGCAGTGATCAATCGTGGAGTGGCCTTCTTTGAAGCCCCCCTGTTCGACTGGCACAATTGAAAACTCCTCCACCCAATCCTGTAGTCTATTCAGAATTATTTTTTTAAATACTTTTTCCCCTATGTCTAGCAGATTAATCAACCTATAGTTTTGTGGTGCGTTCATATTACCTTTTTTTATGGACTGGCCTTATTACAGCCCCCTTCCAACTCTTTGGTATTTTCCCTCCATCTAAAATTACCAGGAACATATGGGAAAAAAATCTCGCCCACCACTTCATCTGTGACTTTATTATTATTGCTGGGAGATTATCTGGTCCTGCTGCTCGTGTTAATTTTAATTTAATTATTGTATTTTTGACATTCTGTTCTGAAAAGTCAGGTTTTAATTCTTCCATTTGCTCTTGCCAAGGCTGGTACTCTTCTACTTCTAGTTCTCTACGAGGACCATACAATTCCTTCAGGTACTTCTCCCATGCTGCCTCGTCTACTACACAGTTCATTGCCCCCACGGGGTGGTCGGCTGCTGCTTTTACCAGCTTCCAGAACTGTCTTATATTTTTCTATTCAATAGATTCCAGTAGATTTTCCCAGCATTTATCTTTATACACCCTTTTTGCACTTATAATTAACTTTTTATACTCTCTTTTCAATTTATTAAGATAACTTTGTCTCGTCAGATCATGTTTTTTACTAATGCTTCTTATTGCTTTTCTTATCTCTCTTTTTTTCTTTAGGCAGTCTACAGAAAACCATTTTGATCGTCTAACTGGGATTATATGTTGGTTTATTTTGTCTTTTTTTAATTCCGTTCGAAGGCATTGCACCACTTGATCTATTTTTCCCTCATACCATTCCAATTTCTGGCCCCCTATTTCTCCCAAGAGTACTTTCTGTTGAAATTTTCCTAATTTTTCCATGTACTCTTCCGTTAATCTAGTAGTCACTCTTTTAGGGTATTCAACCTATTGTGGAATTACTTTATCTCGAGGTTTCGGGGTTCCCCATTGCATCTTCAACTTCAGGGGATTATGGTCACTACCTTCTTTCAGAAGTATCTTAAATTCCCTTATAAGGGAAAAATTCCAAGCAAACATAAAAACATAATCTATTGGGCAATTCTGAGTGCCTATTTTAAAAGTTTTCTTTGCTGGGCAATCTGATTCTAACCTGCCATTCAGGCAGAATAGACCCTTCGTCCTAGATAATTTCCCAGATCTTTATCCTGTTTTAAGGGTTCACAGGCAGGAAAAGTTGCTTGTTTTATTTCATATGCATCCAATATATCCCTGTGCCTGATGTCTACCTCCTTTGGGTACAGTTTATGATTAAAATCCCCCACAATAAAGAATATATCCAAATCATACTTTTCACATAGAAAGTCTATATCGTCTTTAAAATACACCAACTCCATTCCGTACTCCTTGGCATTCTCCCATTGCATATACACATTTATGATGATTACATTTTCATATTTTTTATCTATAGTCAGCAAGGATAGTCTACATATCAAGAGCCATTTACATTTTAACTTCAACAAAATCACATTCTTTGATACTTTTGTAAACAATAGAGTCATAATCCCCCCTGCCGGACATCCGAACCTTTTTCTCTTGGCCGGTCGGTGGAGCTGGAGAAAGCCATCAAATATTGGGATTTCGTCGCATAGCCAGGTTTCTTGCAGACAAATAATTTCCACATTTTTTGCTAACTTATTTATACATTCTTGTTTGATTATGTCTCCAAGACCATTTATGTTCCAAGATAAAAGGTTAAGGCTATGCGACACCCCTCCATCCTATTCTACCTCACTTAAGCCTCCGTCTTCATTCAAATCTTCCCTATACCACTGGGAGGGGCCTGCGGTGTACTTCTTTGACTCCAGTTACCCCATAAATTATCGGTTACTGAGTTATTAACTACTACATTCAAAATACTTCCCCCCCTCTTCTTTTTCCTCCAGAAGCCTCACCTGTCTCTTACCAAGACCTGCATGACATTTTAGAAAGCTACTTCCTAAGTGGTAATTTCCCTTTAATTCTCTCTCTGGGATTAGCCGTATACCTTCCTGCTGTATCTCCCTCTCCGCTTTCGAAATTGCCAATTTTACTAGATCGGAGTAGAGTAATACTCTTGTAATTTCCTTTCCATTTATATTTTCCATAAAGCCCACCTGTCTCAAATCTTTTGTTCCTATTCCCCTCAGGCTCGGGCATTTAGAAAATGAAAATAGAATTTGAGACCTATTTAAAGGTATAATCTTCCTTGGTTTTTTTCCCTTTTTTCCAGGTTGCTCTGGTTCAAAGTACAGCCATTTATTACTTCCTTCCTCTTTCCCTGTTTTCGGGGCTTCTATACCCGCCTGCCCGGTAATTTTCCACATAACATTCCCCTGTTTGCTTTTTACTTCTGTTTTACCTCGTTGTAAGGCTGCTATTTCTTGGTTTTGATACTTCTGAAAATTTGTATTATAGCCCGCATTATTTAATTTTAATACGGGTTTTGCTTTTAATCGTTCCTTACTTGGTCCTGTACTACTCTGTTCCTTTACTTTATTATAGAGACCCTTCTTCTTACCCTCAACTCTAGGGGTCTTAGCAGGTAACCTTATCGGTGCGGGGGTTTTTAAGTTAACCACTTTCTCCTTTTCCTTAATTTTTCCCCTTATTTCTACTTTAGTTTTCGACTTTCTGCATAACTTTCTTTTAGATTGGCCCCTATTGTTCCAGAAGCTATATCTTAAATTTTCCCCTCTTCTTTTTATCAACATCGGGCATTTAGATATATATACATTGTGTGAGGTTTCTACTATTTCTATGGTTTCTTTCTGTTCTGTAGACTGAGTGTCTGTTACTGGTCTCATCATGTGCGGCATTTGACCTTTAATGCCTTGCAGCTCCTCCTCAATCTTTTTTAAATATAACTTCTGCGTTTTCAGAACCTCATTATTTAGCATTGTTACTTCCAATATCCCCTGCAAGGTTTTCTGAAGCATCAACAGTAAGTCCATCATTGAAGAGGAGGGAGTTGCAGAAATGTCTAGGTCTTGTAGACTATTTCTCTCAGGATCGCCTGTTCTTTCTATTCTCGATGTTTCCTGCTGGATTTGGTTTCTTCTCGCTTTTGAGCGTGATGCCGATGAATTTGATATATCCCCCCAGTCGGCTCTCAACCCTTGACTATTGTTCTCCATTTGGCCTGTAGTTACTGATTCCTGTGCTTGCATCGAAAATAATTTGGGGGATGATGATAGTCGCGGAGCTGTTATTAAATCATTTTGACTTAAAAGGGAATGGTTTATCAGGAATGATATCTCCAATGGTTCTTCGAAAAGTTCTACCGTGCCATTCCCATTATGTTGCGCTGTTTCTACTTCTACTTCCATAGGTTTCACTGTTTGATCTATCCGTTTATAGTGTTTACCTAAAAAGTCCTTTATAGATTTAGAAGCTAACATACTTCCATTGGTCACTTCCAAGGTCTTTTTAATGACTTTTTAATTTTTTTTCTTTTGAGGCGCCTCTTTAGACCTTTCTCTGCTACTAGCCTGGCTCTCCTGGCTCTCTTCCAGGGTCCGGATCTCCCCAGAGAACTCTCTCCTTCCAGAGCTTTGCTCCGTAGGCTCCTTGCGAGTTTTTTGCTTTCTTTTTGGTGCCATCGTCCCTTGTGTTGCGCAAACCTGTATCTTTTTATTGCACTCTTATTTGTTCCAGTTTTACCATACGGTCTTATTTTGGTGCACTTCTTTGCTTTTCCCCCCCTTAACTTGCCCCCTAGACAGCCAAATTTAACAATTAATTGACACTCAAAGGGGCATTAGGGTGCTGCAATCATTCATGCCCTCGTCCTTGCACTTACCTCTGTTGTGCCTTTAGCCCACCGTGCCTGCCTGTTTACCTTTTCCTCTTCCTTTTCCTTCGCAGCCTTCTCCAGCCTTCTCCACCACCTTACTCCGGGGCTGTCTATCTTCTCCTGCCCGCTGTTTTCTTCCAAGTAGAGCAAGGCACGTTTTGTGGTGCAGTTTAACCACACCTATCTATCTTGAGCCTTTTCTTACGGCTCCGGCGTCTTTTCCTCCCGGGATATCCAATGCACCCTGCAGTTTTCAGCAGGACCCGGTATTTCCCTTGGTCCGCC